>OX439354.1:0-2400000 GCA_949319445.1 Mythimna lalbum
CCTAACCTAACCTAACCTAACCTAACCTAACCTAACCTAACCTAACCTAACCTAACCTAACCTAACCTAACCTAACCTAACCTAACCTAACACCTAACCTAACCTAACCTAACCTAACCTAACCTAACCTAACCTAACCTAACCTAACCTAACCTAACCTAACCTAACCTAACCTAACCTAACCTAACCTAACCTAACCTAACCTAACCTAACCTAACCTATCCTAACCTAACCTAACCTAACCTAACCTAACCTAACCTAACCTAACCTAACCTAACCTAACCTAACCTAACCTAACCTAACCTAACCTAACCTAACCTAACCTAACCTAACCTAACCTAACCTAACCTAACCTAACCTAACCTAACCTAACCTAACCTAACCTAACCTAACCTAACCTAACCTAACCTAACCTAACCTAACCTAACCTAACCTAACCTAACCTAACCTAACCTAACCTAACCTAACCTAACCTAACCTAACCTAACCTAACCTAACCTAACCTAACCTAACCTAACCTAACCTAACCTAACCTAACCTAACCTAACCTAACCTAACCTAACCTAACCTAACCTAACCTAACCTAACCTAACCTAACCTAACCTAACCTAACCTAACCTAACCTAACCTAACCTAACCTAACCTAACCTAACCTAACCTAACCTAACCTAACCTAACCTAACCTAACCTAACCTAACCTAACCTAACCTAACCTAACCTAACCTAACCTAACCTAACCTAACCTAACCTAACCTAACCTAACCTAACCTAACCTAACCTAACCTAACCTAACCTAACCTAACCTAACCTAACCTAACCTAACCTAACCTAACCTAACCTAACCTAACCTAACCTAACCTAACCTAACCTAACCTAACCTAACCTAACCTAACCTAACCTAACCTAACCTAACCTAACCTAACCTAACCTAACCTAACCTAACCTAACCTAACCTAACCTAACCTAACCTAACCTAACCTAACCTAACCTAACCTAACCTAACCTAACCTAACCTAACCTAACCTAACCTAACCTAACCTAACCTAACCTAACCTAACCTAACCTAACCTAACCTAACCTAACCTAACCTAACCTAACCTAACCTAACCTAACCTAACCTAACCTAACCTAACCTAACCTAACCTAACCTAACCTAACCTAACCTAACCTAACCTAACCTAACCTAACCTAACCTAACCTAACCTAACCTAACCTAACCTAACCTAACCTAACCTAACCTAACCTAACCTAACCTAACCTAACCTAACCTAACCTAACCTAACCTAACCTAACCTAACCTAACCTAACCTAACCTAACCTAACCTAACCTAACCTAACCTAACCTAACCTAACCTAACCTAACCTAACCTAACCTAACCTAACCTAACCTAACCTAACCTAACCTAACCTAACCTAACCTAACCTAACCTAACCTAACCTAACCTAACCTAACCTAACCTAACCTAACCTAACCTAACCTAACCTAACCTAACCTAACCTAACCTAACCTAACCTAACCTAACCTAACCTAACCTAACCTAACCTAACCTAACCTAACCTAACCTAACCTAACCTAACCTAACCTAACCTAACCTAACCTAACCTAACCTAACCTAACCTAACCTAACCTAACCTAACCTAACCTAACCTAACCTAACCTAACCTAACCTAACCTAACCTAACCTAACCTAACCTAACCTAACCTAACCTAACCTAACCTAACCTAACCTAACCTAACCTAACCTAACCTAACCTAACCTAACCTAACCTAACCTAACCTAACCTAACCTAACCTAACCTAACCTAACCTAACCTAACCTAACCTAACCTAACCTAACCTAACCTAACCTAACCTAACCTAACCTAACCTAACCTAACCTAACCTAACCTAACCTAACCTAACCTAACCTAACCTAACCTAACCTAACCTAACCTAACCTAACCTAACCTAACCTAACCTAACCTAACCTAACCTAACCTAACCTAACCTAACCTAACCTAACCTAACCTAACCTAACCTAACCTAACCTAACCTAACCTAACCTAACCTAACCTAACCTAACCTAACCTAACCTAACCTAACCTAACCTAACCTAACCTAACCTAACCTAACCTAACCTAACCTAACCTAACCTAACCTAACCTAACCTAACCTAACCTAACCTAACCTAACCTAACCTAACCTAACCTAACCTAACCTAACCTAACCTAACCTAACCTAACCTAACCTAACCTAACCTAACCTAACCTAACCTAACCTAACCTAACCTAACCTAACCTAACCTAACCTAACCTAACCTAACCTAACCTAACCTAACCTAACCTAACCTAACCTAACCTAACCTAACCTAACCTAACCTAACCTAACCTAACCTAACCTAACCTAACCTAACCTAACCTAACCTAACCTAACCTAACCTAACCTAACCTAACCTAACCTAACCTAACCTAACCTAACCTAACCTAACCTAACCTAACCTAACCTAACCTAACCTAACCTAACCTAACCTAACCTAACCTAACCTAACCTAACCTAACCTAACCTAACCTAACCTAACCTAACCTAACCTAACCTAACCTAACCTAACCTAACCTAACCTAACCTAACCTAACCTAACCTAACCTAACCTAACCTAACCTAACCTAACCTAACCTAACCTAACCTAACCTAACCTAACCTAACCTAACCTAACCTAACCTAACCTAACCTAACCTAACCTAACCTAACCTAACCTAACCTAACCTAACCTAACCTAACCTAACCTAACCTAACCTAACCTAACCTAACCTAACCTAACCTAACCTAACCTAACCTAACCTAACCTAACCTAACCTAACCTAACCTAACCTAACCTAACCTAACCTAACCTAACCTAACCTAACCTAACCTAACCTAACCTAACCTAACCTAACCTAACCTAACCTAACCTAACCTAACCTTTTTTTTTTTTTTTTTTTTTTTTTTACGCTGGGAAAAATGCGTTACGCATACCCTCCCTCGGGGGAGGGAGGGGTATGTGGGACTCCCCGGTCAGAGCCGGTATACCCACTAAACGACCCAGCGGCGCTCCCGCATCGTCTGTGAGTGGCGAAGGACTGGGCAGCTGGCAGAGCCTTTACGTCCAGTCCTCCGCCGACGATCGCCCGCCTTGACGGCGGGCCCTACACGCCCCTCTCAGCAAGGAGGGGCCCGGGAATGCCGCGAGCGCTCGGCCATTCCCGCCCGACGGTGGTGGTGATTAGTGCAATGCGGGCGGAGGCGCCCCCGCGCCTGTCGCCCGCTAATCACCGCCTGGGGGTGGGAGAAGGCGATCGAACATTCGCCTTCTCCTTCCCCTTCTTCGTCTGCGGAGCGGTGCGGCGAGAGGGTCGTCCTCCCGCGCACGCTCCGCCGCCTCCTTTTGCGACATAACATCCTCGCAAAAGGAGGCGACCGCGGTCCAGGCCTCCTCGCTCCCCAGCATACATTCGACCACGCTGGGGAGCGAGAGGTCCTGCCCAATAACCGCAATAAGACTGCGGCGCTGCTCACCCCAGGCCGGACACGCCTCGAGGGTGTGTTGGGCCGTGTCCTCCGCAGCGCCGCAGTCATGGCACGCCGCGGTCTCCTCCCGCCCGATCCGGTGCAGGTGCGTTCCGAAACAGCCATGTCCGGACAACACCTGCACCAGACGGAACGAGAGGAAACCGTGCGACCGCTCGAGCCAGTCTCTCAAGACTGGGCCGAGCGCGTCCAAGGTCCGCCGGCCAAAGGCGGCGGAGGCGAGGTCTTCCGTCCAGTGGTGGACTATCGCGTCCCTCGCCTCCTGCCGCACGGCTTCCCGCTCTTGGTCGACGGGGCGCTCACCAAGCGCTTTGCGCCGCGCCGTCCATTCGTACACTCTGGCGAGCACCCACGCCTCCAACTCCCAAGGAGGGGTGCCGGCCAGAGCGCACGCCGCCGCAAAGCCCACCGACCGGTAGGCCCTCGCCACCCGTAGTGCAATGGCCCTTTGTGGCCTGCGGATGGCGGTCGCATTCTCCCTCGTAGCGCCGTGGGGGACGTAAGCACTGTGGGGTGGTCCCCCAACCTTAACCTAACCTAACCTAACCTAACCTTTTTTTTTTTTTTTTTTTTGTTTGCGCTGGGAAAAAATGCTATTACGCATACCCGCCCATTTGGGGGAATGGGGGGTTATGTGGGACTCCCGGGTCCCGGGGAGCCCGGTATACCCACTAAAACAACCCAGCGGCATTCCCGCATCGTCTGATTGGAGGGGGACCGGGAGATCGGCGTAGCCTTGACGTCCAGTCCCCCTCGGGCGACGATCGCCCGCCTTAGTGGCGGGCCCCTCACGTCCTCCCCATGGGGGGAGGGTCGGGAATGTCCGGCGGAGGTGGCGTGGAGTGCAATGCGGGCGGAGGTGCCCCCGCGCCTGCCGCCCGCCCATCACCACCATGAGGAGGGAGAAGATTGCGTCTTCTCCGACCTCTTCTTCGCCTTCGGAGCGGCACAGCGAGAGGGTCGTCCTCGCGCTCGCGCTCCGCCGCCTCCTTCTGTGAAATGACGTCCTCACAGAAGGAGGCGACCGCAGCCCAAGCCTGCTCGCTCCCCAGCATGGAACGAACTACGCTGGGAAGCGAGAGGTCCTGGCCGATCTCCGCAATCAGACTGCGGCGCGGCTCAGCCCAGGCCGGGCAGACCTCGAGGGTGTGCTGCGCTGTGTCCTCAGCCGCGCCGCAGTCATGGCACGCCGGGGTTTCCTCCCTCCCGATCCTGTACAGGTGCGTGCCAAAGCAGCCGTGCCCTGACAGCACCTGCACCAGACGAAAAGAGAGGAAACCGTGTGACCGCTCGAGCCAGTCTTGCAGCACTGGCCCGAGCGCGTCCAGGGTTCGACGGCCAAAGGTGGCGGTAGCGAGGTCGTCCGTCCAATGGACGACAATGGCGTCCTTCGCCTCCCGCCGTACTGCCTCCCGCTCCTCCATGACGGAGCGCTCTCCGAGCGCCTTTCGGCGCGCCGTCCACTCGTACACTCTGGCGAGCACCCATGCCTCGAGCTCCCAAGGAGGGGTGCCCGCCAGAGCGCACGCCGCAGAAAAGCCCACCGAGCGGTAGGCCCTCGCCACCCGCTGTGCAATGGCCCTTTGGGGCCTCCGGAGCGCAGATGCGTTCTCCCTCCTGTGGAGCGAATCCGCCCAGATGGGGGCCCCGTATAGGGCCATGCTCCGCAGAATGCCGGCATATAAGCGCCGACATGTCGCACTGGGCCCCCCCAGGTTGGGGAGGAGCCACGAGAGGGCGTCGGCGGCCTTTAGCAGGCGCGTCGACAGCCCATTGAAATGTGGGCCGAAGCGCCACCTGCTATCCAGCACCAAGCCCAGATACTTCATCTGGGGCTGGACCCCCACTCTGATGCCCTCCACGACGATGTGGGCATCAGGAGGGCAGCGCTGCCGAGGCCCGTGGAAGAACACGGCCTCGGTCTTGTTCAGCGCCACCTTCAACCCCAGGAGGCGGATCCTACCTGCGACCAAGGACCCGCCAGCCGATGCCAGACAGGCAGCCTCCCAACCTAACCTAACCTTTTTTTTTTTTTTTTTTTTTACGCTGGGAAAAATGCGTTACGCATACCCTCCCTCGGGGGAGGGAGGGGTATGTGGGACTCCCCGGTCAGAGCCGGTATACCCACTAAACGACCCAGCGGCGCTCCCGCATCGTCTGTGAGTGGCGAAGGACTGGGCAGCTGGCAGAGCCTTTACGTCCAGTCCTCCGCCGACGATCGCCCGCCTTGACGGCGGGCCCTACACGCCCCTCTCAGCAAGGAGGGGCCCGGGAATGCCGCGAGCGCTCGGCCATTCCCGCCCGACGGTGGTGGTGATCAGTGCAATGCGGGCGAAGGCGCCCCCGCGCCTGTCGCCCGCTAATCACCACCTGGGGGTGGGAGAAGGCGATCGAACATTCGCCTTCTCCTTCCCCTTCTTCGTCTGCGGAGCGGTGCGGCGAGAGGGTCGTCCTCCCGCGCACGCTCCGCCGCCTCCTTTTGCGACATAACATCCTCGCAAAAGGAGGCGACCGCAGTCCAGGCCTCCTCACTCCCCAGCATACATTCGACCACGCTGGGGAGCGAGAGGTCCTGCCCAATAACCGCGATTAGACTGCGGCGCTGCTCACCCCAGGCCGGGCACGCCTCGAGGGTGTGTTGGGCCGTGTCCTCCGCAGCGCCGCAGTCATGGCACGCCGCGGTCTCCTCCCGCCCGATCCGGTGCAGGTGCGTTCCGAAACAGCCATGTCCGGACAATACCTGCACCAGACGGAACGAGAGGAAACCGTGCGACCGCTCGAGCCAGTCTCGCAAGACTGGGCCGAGCGCGTCCAAGGTCCGCCGGCCAAAGGCGGCGGAGGCGAGGTCTTCCGTCCAGTGGTGGACTATCGCGTCCCTCGCCTCCCGCCGCACGGCCTCCCGCTCTTGGTCGACGGGGCGCTCACCAAGCGCTTTGCGCCGCGCCGTCCATTCGTACACTCTGGCGAGCACCCACGCCTCCAACTCCCAAGGAGGGGTGCCGGCCAGAGCGCACGCCGCCGCAAAGCCCACCGACCGGTAGGCCCTCGCCACCCGCAGTGCAATGGCCCTTTGTGGCCTGCGGATGGCGGTCGCATTCTCCCTCCTATGGAGGGAGTCCGCCCAGATTGGGGCCCCATAGAGGGCCATGCTCCTCAGGATGCCGGCGTATAATTGCCGGCATCGCGCCTTGGGTCCCCCGAGGTTCGGGAGGAGCCATGAGAGGGCGTCCGCAGCTTTCAGCAGGCGCGTCGACAGCCCGCTGAAGTGCGGACCGAAGCGCCACCTGCTGTCAAGCATCAGGCCCAGATATTTCATCTGGGCCTTCACCTCTATCCGGACGCCCTCCACGACAATGTGGGCGTCAGGAGGGTAGCGCTGCCGAGGCCCGTGGAAGAACACGGCCTCGGTCTTGTGCAGCGCTACCTTCAACCCTAGACGGCGGATCCTCCCTGCCACTAAGGATCCGCCAACCGAGGCCAGACAGGCCGCCTCCCTGAAATCCCTCCCCCGGGCAATGAGGAGAGTGTCATCCGCGTAGCAGATGACACTCGTGCCCTGGAGGAGGATCCCCCGCAGGAGCCAATCGAAGCCGATGTTCCACAGGGGAGGCCCCAGTACCGACCCCTGCGGAACACCGGACTCTGCGCTGTATCTCCTGACCGAGCCCGACCTGTCCGCAAGGAGGATCTCGCGGTCCTCCAGGTAGCTGGCCAGGAGATCTCGCAAGTACTGGGGCACTCCGTGATACCGGAGTGCCTCCAGTATAGCCGAATGGGGTATGGAGTTGAAGGCGTTGGCTATGTCGAATGACACCGCCAACACTCCGTCCCCCGCCTCCGTCGCCTCCTTCACCTGGCCCTTGAGAAGGGTCAGCGCGTCGATGGTGGACCGGCCCTGTCGGAAACCGAACTGGGCGTCCGACAGGTCCGGCCCCACTCCCTGCAGATGGCTGTTAAGCCTGGCTGCGATGATCCCCTCGAACATCTTACCGGCCTCCTCGAGCAGAACGAGGGGCCGGTAAGCCGAGGGGGAGTCCGCCGGGCGTCCCTCTTTGCGGAGGAGGCAAAGTTTGCCCTCCTTCCAAGGTTTCGGGAACCTCCCAGCCGTAAAACACGCGCTGAAGAGGTCCCGAAACCTCTCCTCCATTTGCGTGGCGGCGATGGCCACCACGCGTGCGGGAACGCCGTCTGGCCCTGGGGCCGTCTTCTTCCCGCTGAGGTGGAGTACCCCCGCGTAAAGCTCGCCAGCCGTCACCGGGGGAACCTCCTCCTCCGGTGAAGCGGCCCCCTCTGGAGGGTCCATCGTTGGCGGGGTGAAGTTGGTCCTGCGTGGAAACAGGGACCGGACCACCCCATCCAACAGCGCCGGCTCGAGGGTCTCCGTTAGTGGGGGACCATGTGGGCGCAGTTTGCTGCGCGCCGCCTTGTATGGTCTCCCATACGGATCCCTGTCGAGACCCTCCAGCATTTCGGCCCTCGCCGCGTCCTTGGCAACGCCTATTGCCGACTTGAGGACCTTCCTCGCCTCCCGGAAAGAGGCGTAGAGGCGGTCCTCCTCGGCCTGGTTTCGGGCGCTGCGTCGACGGCTCCGCATGTAGGCCCGCCTGGCCGCCACACTAGCGGCGCGGAGCCCCGCCAATTCCTCCGACCACCAATAGACGGCGCGTCGGGGAGGCGGACGGCGAGACCGAGGCATGCTGGCGTTGCACACCTCGGTCAGGGACTCCCGCAGCTGGGCTGCTGCAGCGTCCACGTCTTGTAACTCAACAGGGGGCGAGAGCCAGTCCTGAAGGAAGGCTGCCTCCTGGGCTGCCTCTCGGTCCAGGCGGGTCAGAGCCCACCGCGGGAAGGGAGATTGGCCAGAGCGGACAGTCTCCCGCGGGCCCCGAGTGGATATGTCGAACCGCACATAGCGGTGGTCCGACAAGGTCTCCACCATCTCCACCCGCCAGTTTTCAATGCGCGCGGCCAGCACGGGGGTGGCGAACGAGACGTCCACCACCGATCCTCCCCGTTGCCGCACGCACGTGTGGACCGCCCCCCTGTTGAGGAGGGACACACCGCACGAAGTCGCCCAAAACTCGACGGCACGTCCCCGGACGTTGCACGTGGCGGCTTGGTTGCCCCAAGCCGCCGACTTGGCATTCAGGTCGCCCAACACGACGACCTGGCGCGGCGCCGCCCTCCCGACGACTGCGGTGAGGACTCCGAGAAAGTTCTCGAAATCCTCGAGAGGGCGGTTAGGGGAGAAATAAACCCCCACAACAGCTATATCTCCCCACGCGGCGGCCACGTATCCCGGTCCCCTCTCTAAAAGCGAGAGGGGAGGGGAGTCCGAGGAAGACCGCGTCACCAACGCCACCAAGTCGTCCCGGTCGCCCAGCCAATGGCCAGGGACCGAGTAAGGCTCGGCAACCACCGCCACGTCCACCAACCACTCAGCCATGATCTGCATCAGCAGATCCTGGGCAGCCCTGCAGTGGTTGGTGTTCGCCTGAAGGATGCGATGTTCGACTGTAGCCATCAATCGGACATCGCACCCCCCTCCGCAGCCGCAGACGTCGACGCTCCCGCCTCAAGAACGGGAACGGCCGTTGTAGCGGCAGGCCGGATCGTGGCCTGCGCTTTTCCCTTCTTAGGGGGAGGATTACAATTCCTCCCCTTCATAACGTGACCCGCCGGGCGGCCACTGGCAGCGCAAACTGCGCAGTGCGGCGTGGCGGCCTGGCAGGTGATGGCTTTGTGGCCCTCCTTGCCACAGCGGTAACAACTGTCCGTCCTGTCTACCGTGGACGGACAGAGAGCCCGGGTGTGCCCAATGCCGAAGCACCTGTAGCACCGCAAGGGCTGCGCCACAAGTGCCCGGACTGCACCCGAGCTGAAACCGACGGCAAGCCGTCCTTTGTCAAGGACGGCTTTGGCAGCGGCGACTGGGCACTCAATACGCATGGTGCCCATGCCGCCGCGACCGGGCCTAATGTCCCGGCCTTGCACCGCTGTGGCCTCGCAGCCCCCAATGGCTGCGACCGCCGCCACCACCTCCTCCTTGGAGACTGAGTCGTCAAGGTTACTTACTTCCAAGGCTGCCAGCTTGACAGGTCTGGCAACCTTGGCCACGTCCGCAATTGCCTCCTTCAGTTTTGCCGCAAAGAGATCCGCGTGGGCACCGCCGTCGGCCCCCGGGAACTCGAAGATTCGACCACCGGTCTGGGTCTTACGGCAAGTGACTTTGCCGATCCCCATTTGGGTGGGATCGGCGTTGGCTCGCGCCCGTAACAAGACGGACGCGTAGGTCTCCCCCTGTTCCGCAGCCTCCGCGGTGAGCGTCACCACGACGGCCGCGGACTTAGGAGGAGCCAACTTCCTCCTCGTGCCGGCGGGGGCCCCTTTGGCCGCTGGAGCTGGAGCAGCGGCAGCGGCCTTGGGGGCCGACTTTTTCCCCCCTTTCCCCTTCCCCTTCCCCTTTCCCTTGCCAGTCGCCCGCTGCGACTGGCTGGGAGGGGCGGTGGCGGGGACGGCAGGGACTGTTGCCACTGCCTTTTTGGCCTTGCCCTTCCCCCTCCCAACCACCTCCGTCCACTGGTTGGATGGGGTGGTGGAAGGGAGGAGGGCGTCCTCGGCGGAGGATGGCCCCGGCTCACTGCGCCTCTTGTCCGCGGCAAGCGGCGGTCGCAGGCGCTTTTCTGGCAATAGCCGGTCCTCAATGCCTGCGATGCAGGCTCGCGTGAAGGCCCTCTCCTCCATCACAACCTTGCGGAGGATGTCCTCAAGGTTGGAGGGAGGGCTTTCTGCCACCGGTCTTGGCTCGGTCTGGCTTGGCCGGGCCGTGGCTTCAGCCAGCTTCTGGTGAAGCTGGCTGACCTCCTGCTGCAGGCGATCCACTTTCGCCTGCAGTTGTCGCGTCTCGTCGGAAGCCTTGCGCTTCACCAACTCCGCGACGATGCTGCGCATGCTTGCAGCCCTACACTTTAGGGACTTTTGGAAAGTGCCCTTGAGGTTGGAGGACTTGGAAGCGACCTCTGCTATCTCCTCCGCGTCCTCCTCCGCCATCCGCTCCAGCTCGACCAAGGAGTGGTCGGCGTACAGGACGCGGGACGCTCCGTAACCGGCCTTGGCCCGGGCGACGCGCGCCCGTTGCTCCTTGGCCGCAACCCGCTCTTCCAGGTCCTCCTGGACTTGCGCCCGCCGAGCCAGGTTAAGCTGGCGTTCGGCGTCCGCGAGACCCACATCGTGGGTGTCCGCCGCCGTCGTCGCCTTCTTGGCCTTCGACTTCTTCTTTTGGACTGTCGAACCCGAAGAGCCCTCAGACCCGTCCTTCAGGAAGGCCCGCTTCCGCGATCTAGAGTCGCCCTCCTCGGCTGCAATCGCGTCCGACAACCGCTCGATGGACTCGATGTCGGAGTCCGACATCTCGTCCGCCCTGCTGTAGAAGCTAGCCGCAGACGGCGCGCGGCTAGCCTCTGACGCCGAAGCGTCCTGTTGGCCCTGAGAAGGGCCTTTTGGTTGGCCCTTAGAAGGGCCTTTTTTAAGGAACCGCCCGGAGGCGTCCCGCGCTGGCTGTTTAGGCATAGCCCGCAAACTTTCGTAGCTCTCCAAACAATAAAATTAAAACCCGCATAAAATAAAATAGTGATAGCTACGATGCACAGTGCACTTTGGCCGAGCCCAGCCTGCCACTCCGTTACGGTGGTCAGGACTGGGTCGTTTCCAGGGGACACGACGTGGACGTAAGCACTGTGGGGTGGTCCCCCAACCTAACCTTTTTTTTTTTTTTTTTTTTTTTTTTTTTTTTTTTTTTTTTACGCTGGGAAAAATGCGTTACGCATACCCTCCCTCGGGGGAGGGAGGGGTATGTGGGACTCCCCGGTCAGAGCCGGTATACCCACTAAACGACCCAGCGGCGCTCCCGCATCGTCTGTGAGTGGCGAAAGACTGGGCAGCTGGCAGAGCCTTTACGTCCAGTCCTCCGCCGACGATCGCCCGCCTTGACGGCGGGCCCTACACGCCCCTCTCAGCAAGGCTCTAACCTAACCTAACCTAACCTAACCTAACCTAACCTAACCTATTGATAGAGAATAAAATATTCCTGGAGTACAGTAGATTTATAGCGCAAAAAGTAATAGATCGAAATAAAACCGCATAAGCAAATATGCTAACATAATATAGTATGTTATATTAGAGGCTAGCATAGAAATAAGATATGTAAAATAGGAAACAAATAACTAGTATGTAAATTTGAATAAGCTAAATAAATGTGGATGTAATATGTAACGTTCCCGTCTCTGTAAAATTTAAGTTATGTTCGTTGTAAGATACTGTTAGAAAGTAAGCTAAGATAAAGTGTAAAGTAATAATCAAAAACTGTCTACCCCCTTTCCTTTAGATGTATGCAACCCAGTGAATGTAGAAATAAAGTAGTAATAAGTAAGAGACCAAGATAAGAAATGTTACTGTAAAAAAAAATGATCGTCTCACCAATTATTTAATAAGCCCGAAATCCCCTTCTGTAAATAAAGAAAATAAAGAAATGTAGTTAGAAAGAATAGAATACCTAAGCAGTAGAAGTTGGGCATCCCATCCAAAAAGGCGTAACAGAGGATGAATGAAAGAAAGACCCAGTATGAAGAATGAAAGTACGAGAGGCATACAAGCGAGAACTGGAATGACTGAGAAAAATCCAAAGCTAGAATAGACTCCGGCGAAAGTTGGAGGTAGAAGCCATAAAAAAAAAAAAAAAAAAAAAAAAAAAAAAAAAAACCTATTGATAGAATGATAGACTTATTGATTAAAACTTTACCAATTCTTAGCATTGGTATATTGTCAGATTGATAGAAAGAGTGATAGATAGATATATTGATAGATTAATAGCTTGATAGATTGATAGATTGACAGATTGATAGATTGATAGATTGATAGATTGATAGATTGATAGATAGATATATTGATAGATTGATAGATTGATAGATTGATAGATTGATAGATTGATAGATTGATAGATTGATAGATTGATAGATTGATAGATTGATAGATTGATAGATTGATAGATTGATAGATTGATAGATTGATAGATTGATAGATTGATAGATTGATAGATTGATAGATTGATAGATTGATAGATTGATAGATTGATAGATTGATCGATTGATAGATTGATAGATTGATAGATTGATAGATTG
Source organism: Mythimna lalbum (assembly GCA_949319445.1). Lineage (NCBI taxonomy): Eukaryota > Metazoa > Arthropoda > Insecta > Lepidoptera > Noctuidae > Mythimna > Mythimna lalbum. The sequence goes on from OX439354.1 coordinate 12,721, forward strand.
ATTGATTGATAGATTGATAGATTGATAGATTGATAGATTGATAGATTGATAGATTGATAGATTGATAGATTTATATATTGATAGATTGATAGATTGATAGATTGACAGATTGACAGATTGATAGATTGATAGATTGACAGATTGACAGACTGATAGATTGGTAGACTGATAGACTGATAGATTGATAGATTGGTAGACTGATAGATTGATAGATTGATAGATTGATAGATTGATAGATAGATATATTGATAGATTGATAGATTGATAGATTGATAGATTGATAGATTGATAGATTGATAGATTGATAGATTGATAGATTGATAGATTGATAGATTGATAGATTGATAGATTGATAGATTGATAGATTGATAGATTGATAGATTGATAGATTGATAGATTGATAGATTGATAGATTGATAGATTGATAGATTGATAGATTGATAGATTGATAGATTGATAGATTGATAGATTGATAGATTGATAGATTGATAGATTGATAGATTGATAGATTGATAGATTGATAGATTGATAGATTGATAGATTGATAGATTGATAGATTGATAGATTGATAGATTGATAGATTGATAGATTGATAGATTTATATATTGATAGATTGATAGATTGATAGATTGATAGATTGACAGATTGACAGATTGATAGATTGATAGATTGACAGATTGACAGACTGATAGATTGGTAGACTGATAGACTGATAGATTGATAGATTGGTAGACTGATAGATTGATAGATTGATAGATTGATAGATTGATAGATTGATAGATTGATAGATTGATAGATTGATAGATTGATAGATTGATAGATTGATAGATTGATAGATTGATAGATTGATAGATTGATAGATTGATAGATTGACAGATTGACAGATTGATAGATTGATAGATTGATAAATTAGTATACCTTACCTAACCTAACCTACTGATAGAATGAGAGACTTATTGATTACACGACGATTGAATTACGACGCTTATACATATCGATAAGATAAGATAAGATAAATTTTTATTTGTCAAAAACATGTGTAGGTTATAAATCAGTTGGAGTGATTACAAAAACAAAAAAGTTTCAACATGTTTTGCCTAGAAAAGGCGTACAAATACAGTGAGTGGGTAGAAAATCAAAAATACACTAATAATAAAATACAATCTGCCAATTCATAAAAATCATATCAAATAACTCAAATTAATTCAAATAATAAAAAAAAAAAAAAAAAAAAAAACGACGCTTATACATATCGAGCCCGGCGATTTTTTTACAATTAGCAAGCTTGTGATTATCTTGACAACAAATACACGATGTAGTTGACACATGGAGCGATTTGACTGGCACATTACGATTGGACTGATGACGTTGACCTTTGTCGTCTAAAAATTCCAAAGCTCGAAATCTATATTCAAGGAAAGATTTGAATTGATTCATTGTAGGCAAGTCGTCTGAACAATCACTAATTTTCATTTCCCATTGTTTACGTGCCTCAGTGTCTAGTTTTAAACTCAACATATAAATAACTATAATATCCCAATGCTTAACCCTATGCCTAAATTTTCTAAAGCATGTAAACATTCGTTAGAAATTCTAATAACTCCTTGACTGCGCTGCAAGATTCGGTTACAATATTTTTATGACTCATAAAAAATTTGCTAAATATTTTTTATTTTTATATCGATCCTCTATTTTTTTCCAACAGGTTGTATAATTAGTACTTGTAATAGAAATGTGCCGTAAAAGACCTTCAGCCTCTCCAGACAAATGCGATTTCAAGTAATGCAGTTTCTGAACGTCGGTCGTCTAGTAGGCCATTATTGTGTAAGTAAATAAATCTAAAACTAGGATCTAAATCTATCCATCTATCTATCTATCTATCTATCTAGGATTTAAATAAATCTCTAAAACTAATCCACTCAGAATAGCTTCCGATAAACGTAGGCAGCTCAATCTTTGGCAATTTTACAGAACATACCTCTTTTTACCGACTTCCCAAAAAGGAGGAGGTACTACGTTCGGCTGTGCAAATGTGGGCAAATGTGGACGGATTTTCAAAATTCTTTTTTTGTTCGAAAGTAGATAGTTCTGAGGTGGTCCCATTATCACCAAATTAGGATTTGATGATGGGATCTTGGAGAAATCGAAGGCAACCTTCAAATTTTATAGGCTCACTTATTGATTTTCGCATATTTTATGAAGTATCTTGTGTATTTGCGTATGGTCGTCACCATCTCAGGTAGCTGGGCTGATGATGGAAGGTACAACTCCTTAACAGCAAGAAGTTACTCGAACTGGCAAGGACTGTTTTAGTAAATTGTTTTGATGTTTGATAGGGCATTTGCCACATTTGGTCTCATGATCATCAAGTCATGACCTGATGCTGCAGTCAGGATAGTCTGCAGAGTACCTAAGTCCTCGACAACAAAGAGCAGATATATCGAGTTTAGGCTCATTGAAAACGGCTCGATGTGTGGATAAACGTACTGCTAATAAAGAACACCGAAGTACATAGAGACCTGATGCTGAAGCCAGGAGCATCAGCAAAAGTACAAACCTTGAAATTACAGCACCGTAGTCGTGTTTGGGCTCATTTTAAACAGGACTAAATTTTAAGTTCATTGCAATGTTGACATAAATCTGGCCTGATGCTACAGCCGGGATTATCAGCATCTAGTCTAATGACTGATTGAAAGATTTACCTTTCGGCTTCATCTTCAGATCAGTTCGATATATCCTTTCCCTCTCCAGCATCTAGTCTAATGACTATTTGAAAGAAGAGGGGGAGAGGATATATCGAACTGATCTGATGATGAAGCCGAAAGGTAAATTAATGTAATCTAACCGTGTTTGGGATTATTAGAACCGTTATGAGATGCGCTCTGACTATAAGGTATTTAAGTTTGACTGAGGGGTACTTTTTAGTGGTGGTACCATAACTAAAAAGTGTAAAATAAAAAAAAACTTTTTACAAAAAAAAATATAACCGACTTCAATGATAAAAAACACTGAAAAGTATCAAATAACTTTAATTTTGGAAGTCGGTGTTAAATAACGAAGAGACTAAACTATTATAGAAACACCGACTTCCAAAATTAAAGTTATTTGATACTTTTCAGTGTTTTTTATCATTGAAGTCGGTTATATTTTTTTTTGTAAAAAGTTTTTTTTTAGAAGATTCAGACGCTTTACCTAAACTATCCGAACATACTATTTTCTTCAATGCTTCTTTCAACTCTGCTTTATAATAAGTAAACAATTCTTCCGTGGTCTCATATACATTTTTTATGTTATAATCCGATTTATCGAATTCAATAGACTTAACCGATGATACAATTTTTATATGAGTTTCAGAAAACGCTGACCAGTTAGCTTCTAAATTTTCTAATCTTGTTTCTTTGTATGAAGTGGTTACTCGCTCCTTAGGTGATTTCTTAAAATTAGACCTTGCTTTACTGATAGTACAATGTAAATTCAACTGTAAATTACTGAATGCTTCCATATTGAATAAAGTCTTTTAACCCAACTATTCCGGAACGCTGTGCTAAGTTGTGGACAACACGTAAAAAATCACAAGTCTTTGAACTTAATAAACTTCGCTGCAAAATCAGGCATAGATTCCCCGTAGTTCACTTTTTGTTGAAATTATTTTAAGTCCATGCACACGTTATATTTTTGAAGTCCAAATTGTTAATTTAAATTTTAAGTTAATAAGGACTAAATTTGCTCGTTTCAATGTATATGTCACTTAGATATTTTAAAGTTCTCGCAGTTTATCCTTGTTCACTTCACTATCACTCACTTTTACGTAGCTCGTAGTGATAATATGGGGGGTACTCTCCCCCCGCACTGCAGCTGCTGCTCACGCCAACACGAACTGTTTGCCAGCACCAGCGCTGACTGTAGTGTACCACTTGTACATATACGCTGAAGCGCCAACCTTGAACGATCCGCCGATGCTGCTCACCACTACTGAGCGTGCTGACGTCACACTCGCAGCAGGTTGACCATTCAACCTGATTCCACAACAATGACAATGCACTCCAATCCTTCATCCGGCTCGAAGGACTACTTGTACAATGTCCCAAAAATATCTCACTTATAGAAATGAAACCAACTTCCAGAGTAAAACAATTTATTACAAGAGTGCCGTTGAGGTCATGTCTCGCAGGAGAATCTTAACACCGCGATTTACAATAGTGACGTTTCAGATTTTCTATAACGCCATATGTTATAGAAAATCAGTACCAAGCTAATGACAAATGTTGACCTTACAATAAGATTTAAGTATCTGTAGTGCTTATTTAAACAGATTAGACAACTAGCATAGCGGTCATTATTTACAAATTATGTAAAAAAAAATAACTCGAACTGTTAAATAACATGTTATGTATTTTAATTTTCTTTGGGCAATAAATCTATTATTATTATTATTTTGTTTAGCAAAGTGGTGGTCCTTGAAAAAAGTGACACGCACGGCGAAACAAAAAATCTCATCGTTCTGTTTCACTCCTTTACACGACATCGGCGTAAGTTGCTGCGGCGTAATTACCCGAACCCGACTACGGCAAAGCCAAAGGAGGATTATGATTACTAATCTGATTCTTCTGGTTACTAATCTGCTTATCGGAAATCGCTATATGAGGTATTGTTAGAACCGTCTTAATCGTCCACTGAACATAGGCTAGGTACATGACATGTCACAAAACTCGTTATGGCGCCCTAAAGGACAAAAAGTTTTGTGTTAAAAATAAAAATAAGATAAATATATTCATGTTTGATATCATTTGACACATAAATAGTATAGAAGCATAGTGATTTAACACAAAAATTGTTTAAATAAAAAAAGTAAATCCTGACTACGACACTGGAAAAGTATGAAATAAGGTTTCCAGGATGCTGAAATAAATAAGGTAACTGGAAAAGATATGTCGTTGTCACACGTTATAGACGAAACACATTAATAACGTGTGACTACGGCGTTTCTTTTTGTTCTAATCTTGTTATTCTAGTGAATAGATTGCTTCTAGGCAAGCGTGTTCCATCGTCGGCCACATCATCGCTTAGCATCAGGTGAGATAGTGGTCAAACGTGAGCCTAAACATTATTTTAAAAAAAACCTTAAAAACTTGTTTCATATTTTTCAGTGTCGTTTTTTTGTCGTAGTTGGGTTTTAGTTTGTTACTTTTTTTTCTTGTGTGACTGCGACAAAATAAGATATCACTTGCGCTATAGGATTCTCTTTCTACGACGAAACCACAGCGACTTCTAATTCGATGCCAACACCATCTATTTTAACTCTAAATTGTGAACAAAATAGTACAAGACTTACCTAGCTGTGTTTGTCTTTGTATTTCAAAGCTTATAAAACAAATCAGCTGTTTAACTAATTTTTACATACGAGAATAGTAGAAGGCAAAGGGGTACGCTTCAAGCAAACCAGATAGATCGTTGCACAGTTTGTTTATTGCATCATTCTAATACAAGGGGAAAGGTGCGCTAGTGTGGGGCGGGAGTCTTACCACCATCTTTTCGAAAAACTATAAGTAAAGTACCTAATAAGCACTAACGATACTAATCACTCAGAACTGTCTGTCGCTGGCAGCGAGTCAGGTAGCTCGTGCTGGTGGTGCAGTAGCACGATGAGCACGTCCGAGGAGTCCGCGCGCGTTGTGCGGACAACGCGCGCGCACGCGCCCGCTGCCGCGCACCGCGTCGCCATCGCGCGTGCCGTCTGGCAAGCCACGTCGCGCTGCGCTATCTCCGATCCTTGGCTCGTGCCTGCGCCCGCTTCCCGCCCCGGTCGGTATCTACCGACGTGGCAGCGAATAGAGGTGGCCGTGAGGAAGTGCGCGCGAGTGTTGCGCGTCGGGCGGCACACACACACCCACACTCGCGGGCCCAGCGACAGCGCCACGCACGCGCCTGCCGACAGCGACACGCAAGCACACAGCGTGGCCGTGCGCGCCGCGCTCACTGCGTACAGGGGGAAGAACGCCACCCAAATCACGCAAGTGGCGTACGCCGCCGCGCCTACGAACCGCGTCTCGTTGAAGTTGTGCGGCAACCGCCGGGTGCGCACTGCCAGCACCACGCACGTCGCCAGCAGCACCAGCGCCGGCACCAGCGGCGCCAGCTGCGCCGGAGCGAGCTCGCCGCCGCACGCCAGCACAGAGCGCGCGCGCCCCGGGTGTTGCAAGCGCGGCGTGGCTGGCCAGCGCACCGCACTCCACACCGCCACGCTCGCCCCCGGCGCGCTAAGCACCAACCATGTCCACACCTGGGCCCGTGATGACAGAAGGCGCGGACGCGCAGCAGGCCGGCGCTCGCTGGCCTCTACCAGCCGCGCCACGCGCACAGTGCGCGCCAGCACGGCGGCGTACACGCCGCCAAGCGCCGGTGCCGCCAGCCGTACAAGCGCGCACGGCCCGGTGGCAGGGCGCGCCACGGCCGCCAGCGCTGCGACGTGACACACGGCCGCCGCGCACAGCAACAGCGCGCACAGCTCGCGCGATGCGGACTTGACCACGGGCGTGGCGCGGTGGCGCCAGAAGATGCCAGCGCACGTGAGCACGGCCGCCAGCCCAGCCGCGCCCGCCGCTGCCGCAAGCGCGCGCGCCCCGCTTCCCCCGCCACCCCACTCCACGGCCGATGGCAAGCACGCTACCGATTTAGAGCGGCTAATACGTGATACACTCCTACACTTGCCTCTTTTGCGTGATTATGACGTTATTACACATCTGTCCAAATATTTGGAAACATTACCTATATCATATGGATATTATTAGGTCCTTACATATGAAATTTATTTTTTCGTGTTATGTCATACTGACCACTTTGATCTGAAAGAGGTCCTCTTTGGTTAAGAATTCCAAATTCAAATTTATAAATGCATTTAGCTGGTATAGATATCGGTACGGATCTTGAGCGCTGGCTTCAAGTTGCGCAACAGTCAAATATTCGGTCTCTTTAGTGGTACAAAGTGAGAAGCGGAGGCGGGAAGCGTCAATGATTGGCTCACCGCGCCATCACGTCATAGACGTCACTCGTGATTCGTTCCCCGCACTCGTTGCATGTATCTAACAACAACGACGATTGGCTCGTCAACGTATGGAAAACGCAAAGCGATCCCCACTCTGAAGCCGAGCGCTCAAGATCTGTGCCGTTATCTATATGTTACCGGAAATGTGTAGAATTTGTATACAATTCCGAGTTTATGTAGGAATGTGTTAATGTGTTGACTATATAGAGATAGTTTCATAATTATTTTTTAATCCACACATTTCCTAGGAAGTGTATGTGTCGCAGGTTTTTCACAAAATTAGGTTTTTGATGAAAAACCGGTAGATGACAAATCTTAAACTCTATTTCATCATAAACCTGTTACAGTCCAGATTTTTGATCAAAAACCTGAACTAGTTTACAAACTAACTACTAGTTCTAACTAGTTTACCAACTAGTTGACAAAATCAACTTAAATGAAATAAATAAATCATTTGTAACTTAGTAGAAAGGACACAATTTTTTATTTATCAAAATTTTACATCCATGATCCAATCAATAATCTCGTTCTTCAATCTAATTATGAAAATTTTTCAATTTTACCTGATTTTAGTTACTATTAAATATACTAAGCAGAGACAAATTAAAAAAAAAAAAATAACGAAAAGTTTACCACGTGCTTGCTTTTTTAACCGACTTCGAAAAGGACGAGGTTCTATGTTCGGCTGAATGTTGGTCCCATAGAAATATTGTTATGATCTGATCATGAACTTCGAAGATATGGAACAGAACTCCTCATAGAATCATAGCAGAATTGTCGTAACAAGTAAAATTGCTTTCTTTATACATGTAGTCGATGACTGACTGAAAGAAAAGGGGGAGGGGATGTATCGAACTGATCTGGTGATAAAGCCGTAACGTAAATTCATGTAATATAACCGTATTTGGGATTATTAGAATCGTTATGAGATGCACTCTGGCTATAAGGTAATTTATGTTTAGCTGAAGGGTAGGTACTTTTTAGTGGTGCTACCATAACTAAAAAGTGAAAAATATAAAACTTTTTTCTTTCTTTTTCTGACCTCCCCAAAACATTTGACTATGTTGACCATAATACCCTAATCTGTAAATTACATCATTACAAGAATTAATCTTGTTTTTTCCTATTATCTTATAGACAGCAAAAAGCATCCATTAATGGAGCGACGTCCTCGGGATCTTTAGTAAAGATGGGCGTGCCTCAAGGTTCAATTCTTGGCCCTTTAATTTTTCTAGTTTATATTAGTGACCTTCCCTACATAATAGCTAATTTATCCGATATAATTCTATTTGCTGATGAGACTTCTCTTATTTTTAAAGTAGATAGAAAAGATAGTGATGTCTTGGTATTCTGTCAGTTCAACAAAAGTTGATTTACAAGTTTTCATTTGACAACCAACGATTGGCAAAACGACGGCGGTTTGGAATTAAGACTCAAAGAGCTTATTGATCCTCGCCGGCAAAGGTTTTTTTTGGTAAAGGGATCAATGAACTACATAATGAGATGGCAAAAGTGCATAGATAACAACAGTGCATGCTTTGATTAATTAAATGCATTTTACAAAAAAAAATAATCTTCATATTCCTTCCCTACAAAACGCCAATTTCATATGTAAGGACCTAATATTTAGATTTCTATTGAATAAAAACATTTTGTATAAAACTGCTTTTTTTAAGCTTTCAAACGCTAAGCTATTACAAAAAATTTAAGCTCTTGGAGTCAGGGGACTGCCACATCAATGGATTTCTTCATACCTATCTGAAAAACAACAGTGTGTCACTAACTGTGACCAAAGTCGACGGAAATGGAGATGTTATGTTACATACGTCTAAAAAAACTAATATAAAATTCAGCGTACCCCATTTAGCGTGGTATTGGGACCCATCATACTTCTCCTCTACACAGAATAATATCTTGAGAGATTCTAAGATCTCGATAAATTGAACACTGAATATTTTTTGATGCGAATCAAAATCCAATCAATCAATCGATCAAAATATTTATTTGCTAGAATATGGTACATAAGGTGTTACAGTAGAGGATCATGGGGAAGTCCCGAACAAAATTTTGCTGGCATATTTTTTTAGCGTGTAGTTATGAAAAATATACAGAAGCATAATAGATTAAATTTCCAAAAAAAAAATTCTCATACCTTACTAAGAATCCGTGTATTAAAGATATTCCAGTTTAAAGTTGATCAGATTACGTATATTCTGTCAATAATACCTCTACGTTCCTCTTTAAGAATTTTAAATTAAACCCGCATTTTTGAACGAAACGGCAAGATGTCATGTCAAATGTTATGTTTTCTTTTTCTTTATGCCACTATAGGCTGGATGGCAGTTGAAATGTCTGTCATTTTTTCTGGTGATGTGATTCTCGATATTGTACAGTGCGTTTCACTTATGAGGTTCCTTTGCCGTAATGTTGGCAATACGGAAAAACAGTGTTGCAATATTTTTAGCAATTAAATTACTTAATATTAGGAAGATTAACTGATACTTCATTACTTTTAATAATTGCCATTTTTGTTTTTTTTTTACTATTTTTGTATAAAGTTTAGGACGCTCGGCTCCATTCAGATTGTCCTGCAATTCTTTAAAATACCGAAAACGCTACGCCACAATATCCTACCTCTCTATTAGGGTGAATTTCAACAAGTCCAAAAAAATCTTCATTTCCGTGGATTTTTTATTCTTCAACTTTAGAACAAGAAAAAATAGTGTTTTCTCAAGTTTTTGATAATATATGTATTCTTACTTAATATCTAGCAGATATTTAAAAAAACTAACGAGATATACAAGATTAAAAACTTCGTGTCACGGCAATGAAACATGCTTTCACGGCAATGAAAGAACTGTGCCACGGGAATGATAGTTTATTAGTTATTATTGTGTGTGCACGTGTGTGTGCGATTATGTATGGGTGTGTGCATATATTTGAGTGTCTATGTATATTATTTTCTAAGATTTACGTGGAAATATCTTTTTGTAGTTGTCTGTACAGTACAGATTCTTTTTTCTTAATCATGCCGTGGCGATGAAAACATAAGTCACGGAAATGAAACAACTGGTCATGGCAATGAAACTAAATTGTTTTAAAAGGCATGACAATGAAATTTTATTTCATTGCCATAACTCTCCAAAAAAGTGTTGCAACTACTGTTAAGAGGGTCCTTCTCCACTCGCTTATCGTAAACATCGAAAATGGATTAAAAGCTTGTTACTTCATTTAATGCAATCCAACGCGATGTTTGACGAAAAGGCAACGCAAAAAAAGAGAGATAACGCCTGGAAACTCTGTTAGCATTCGGTAATTCCGAGATTTACTCGAAAATTTCACAAAACTTGCTCCAGGAAATAGCTGTTTTTTTTTAAACCCTTAAAAGTTTTTGGAAAAAGTTGTCATCATTTAGAATCTTAATAAAATTTGGAAGGTCTCTAGAGGATTACTTTTTTGACTTTTTTAATTTTTAGGTAAATTATGAAGTGTCAAAGTTCATACAAAATAGGACATTTTCAGAGGTTTTTACTGAATTAGTTTTACACAAAATTAGAAATTGGTTTCTTTAGAAACCTAGATAATATCCACAAGATACTGTGTTTTCAAAATATGTAATGAAAAGTGTGTAATAACGTCATAATCAGTTATGAGCGGTTGTATGAAAAACAGTGAAAATGTGAGTCATGATGCACCACCTTAAAATCGATTTCGATTCGCATTTATTTATTTATTTATTTATTTATTAAAACTTTATGCACTAAAACAGTACAAAGGCGGACTTAATGCCTTAGGCATTTTCTACCAGTCGACTAACTAACAAAAACTAAAACTAAAATAAATATATAATGAAATAAAGAAAACTTTTATAAATAAATACTTATATAAATACATACAAATAAACAAAATTATAATGAGAAACAAATCCACCAAATCACAGCTGTGATGATTCTGCCAATTTCTTGCGAATGTGTTCACGTGCCATAACCTTAAAAGAGAGCCGGCTAGTCGCCATCCTGATATTCAACGGGAGCTCATTCCAAAGAAATATCGCTTGGACTAAGAAAGAAGACCGGATAAACCCAGAGCGGTGCGAGGGACATCGTAGTAGACGATTATTCGTTGATCGGAGATTTTTACTGTGAGCAGAGCAAATGAATTGGATTTGAGAAGTCAGATAAGAAGGAGAAGAAGAGTTATCTAGGAAAGAAAACAGAGCAGTTAAGGCCCTTAATGCTCTACGCTGACGAATAGGTAACCATTTCAAAAGCGAACGATGTTCAGATACATGATCATACTTACGGAGGTTGAAGACAAATCGAATGCAGTTATTCAGAAGGCGGTCAAGTTTATTGAGGAGATCTGCATTCAGGTCATAGTAGCACACATCACCATAGTCAATGATGGGAAAAATTAGGGACTGTACAAGCAATACCTTTATGTGAGCTGGAAGAAGATTTTTTAGACGATAGAGCGACCGTAACGTTCCGGTTACCTTCCTACTGACACTTGCAACATGCTTGCGCCAGTCAAGGCAGGCGTCGACATGTAGACCCAGATCCTTAACCTCGGAGCCAAACGGAATGACCGTGCTGTCAAATATTACAGGTGGAATAGTTTGATTCTTAAGCTTTCTTAAACTATGCGGGCTTCCTACTATAATAGCTTGACATTTAAGAGGGTTAACTACCACACCAAAACGGTCAGACCAGCTTTTAATTGTTTTTAAGTCTTGGTTTAGCTTCTCGATCGTATCAGATACGTTGTCAACACCTGACTGACAGTAGAGCTGCAAATCGTCGGCGTAGAGATGATACGCACACTGAAGCTCGGAGGTTATAAGATTAATAAAAACGGAAAACAAAAGAGGAGATAGAATACCGCCTTGAGGGACGCCAGCTGTAAGGTCACACCACTTTGACGAAGAGTCTCCAGCGCGAACTGACTGCTGACGACCCCGAAGATAAGAGGAAAACCACTCCAGCACCTCCGGAGAGACCATAAGATAGGACAGGATAGACAAAAGGACATCGTGACTGACGGTATTAAAAGCGTTGGAGAAGTCGATCAACACCAAGGTGGTAACTTTAGTGTCTTCCATTCCACGCCTAATATCGTCGGTCACTTTAAGGAGAGCTGTCACGGTACTGTGCCCGGGCCTGAAACCGGATTGAAATGGGCTGATGAGTGAGTTACGATAAATGTAATTGGAGAATTGTTTATGAACACAGGCCTCGAGCACTTTAGACAGGAATGGGAGGATGGAAATTGGACGAAAGTGACTGGAAAGTGAGGGATTGGAAATCTTAGGTAAAGGACGGACATAGGCTTTACGCCACAGGGAAGGAAAAGCACCAGAGTAAAGAGAAAAGTTGACAATAAGGGATATAGCAGGCAGAAGTTGATCCAAAGCCGACACGATCATATGACGACTAATGTCATCGCAACCCACGGCTTTGGATTTGATGGATAGGATAATCTTTTTGATCTTTCCCGGATCAACTGGAGTGAAAACAAAAGGGGTAATATTGGGGCGCGTCAGACCAGCAAGGTAGTCAATAGTTTGACATTTGGTTAGACTGTCAAACGTAGGAACGGTGGAGAAATAGCAATTTAGCTCGTCCAAACCAATTGTACTAGGAAGGTCTAAATGTCGCGACTTACCGACACCTAGAGTTCCGAGGAATTTCCAGATATCGGCAGAAGAAGACGAAGTAATATTATCAAGAATGTGGCGGCGTTTAGCATTGCGTATCATCATGTTACACCGATTCCTAGCAGTCTTGAAAAAAGTCCAGTTGTGTTCAGAGCGATCCTTCTTAAATTTCCGAAACGCACGGTCCCTCTGTCGCATCGCCATCCGAATTTCAGCATTCATCCATGGTGCAGGTGGACGCTTCAGCTTAATTTTCCTGACAGGAGCATGTGTGTCATACAGTTCGGTCACAATCTTGTTAAAAACACAAACTTTATCATCCACTGTAGCAGCTTCTTCCAGGGGTGTCCAGTCAATAGCTAATGCATCTTTTAAGAGTTGCTCACTACTCATGCGTGCGAAGGCACGCCTGTACTGCGTTTCGGGGAATAATTTTGGTAGAGTAGGCAACTTTTTCCTTTTTTCCCTTCTTTTTTGTGTAGACAGACAGGGGAGCCAACATTAAGGCAAAGGAACTTCTTAAGTGAAACGCACTGTATTTATTGTAGTGACTATGTCATTTTGTGTCATGTTATCTATTTCTAAAATGTATTTCCTAAATGTTTATTATCAATAAATAAAATCAAGCATATTATGTTACTTGACCAAGATTTATATTAGCAGCAACATTAAAAGTTCAATTTAGCCAAAGCCATGAGAGCTGTGAGCAAAAAAAAAACTAAGCTATGATTATACATATTTTCGTAAAAAACTAGTCAATTCAGTTTCCAATTATGACGATTATTTTGGAGTCCTTAGACTGGCCATAATCTTGATTAGATAAAACCCAGTACAACTTATACAAGTACTTACATAAGCAGACAATTAATAATTTTATCAACAATTTCCTTGTCGTCGTCGTATAATTAAACCCCGACAAAAAAGAGGGGTTTATAACCGCTTCGTGTTGTGCCGAAAAATTGTGAACATGATGGGTATCTAGAATTTGCATTAAGTACAAGCTTGGAGATGGGGCAGGTGGTGCCCTGCCTCCTTGTGTAGGTGGGGGGCATGGACGTGGAGCCCTTATGCCATGATCACACGTACCGAGTAAACGGGTGAGACAGTGATCTCAACCGAGTACTCGGCGCCGAGTGCTTGGCCGAACGTTCGGCCGAGCAAAGCGGCGAGACAGTAGCTCGGCACCCGTTCTACTTACTAGGCCGAGTGCCCACCCTCCCGCTTTCCCGCACTGTCTCGCTCGCTCACTCGGCAGGTCTGAACGTGTACTATCTCTCCACTCGGCCACATGACTGTCGTCATATCGTCGCGCGCACCTTTTCTTCGGATAATTTTTGTTTAAAAGTTTTGGAGTTGCTGAATTGTAGTCTCAACAGAACTGAACTCGGGTTGAAAGTCCATTACCGCGACAGGTCGAGGTATGGCGGACAGAGCTCCGGCGGGATCTCACGGTGAAATGGCGTCAGCGACTATCGCAACCCAGTGTCCTCATGTAACATCTCTTGCAGGACGGCTTAGCTCGGCTGCATTTGCTGTTAGAAAAATCCGCCAATTTACGGATGTTGATACCGCTAGACTAGTCTATTTTAGTTATTTTCATAGTATCATGTCATACGGTATCTTACTATGGGGACGGGCTGCAGACATTGACTCAATCTTTATACTACAGAAAAGAGCCATCAGAGCTATTTACAATCTCCGCCGGTGCGATTCTCTAAGACAGCTGTTTAACCCTTCAGATACCGTCAATTAGAGACACAATAGTAAGACAATAGATGCGCGGCCACCGGTGGTCGCTTGGGGATTCATGAATTAAGGATATTAACATCATGACGGTGCCTTGTCAATATATCTATGAAAACATCATGTACGTTAGAAAAAATCTTCATCTTTTTAGCAAAAGAGGCGATAGACATAACTACGTTACAAGACATAGGGACCAGTTAGTTCAACCAGGCTTCAGATTGGCAAAAGTGGCCTCTTCTTTCATGGGGTACTGTTTAAAATGCTATAATAAAATACCTCCCCAAATTTTAGAACTCAATGAAACAAAATTTAAATCTTGTATTAAACGCACACTATGCAGGCAGGCATATTATAAGTTGGAGGATTATATACAAGATAAAAATGCTTGGCTCAATGCTGGTCCAGCTCCACTACCAAACTAGGGTGTATTGATTAGCTTGGAAACTATAATTATTTTTATTTTTTTGTAATTTGAAAATATAGTTTAAACTTGTGATTATTTATTACTTTTGTTTTTGAAAACCATAGCATTGTTTAATGTAGAAGCACTTTTTTTTTCCTATTTGTGAATGTGAGGTACCATGAAGCATTTTTTATTGGGTTACGACTTTTATTCTCTTTGTTTTTGACATTACGAGCATGGCAGTTAGGAGTTTGTCATGCTCACTTAAATGTCTCGCTGCTGGTGGCGCGTGTATTGGGTCATTCGGTTCCCTTGAAAATGGTTGAGCTGAGTGGGGCTGATGCACGCGTCATGCTCGTGAACGGGTGCCGTCAGTTGAGACTGGTCATCTCTTAACTGCCAGATGCTTAATTCAGTCTTTATCTTTTAATATATTTTTTATTTTAATTTTATTATCTACATTGTGCTCACATAATAGAAGCAACATGAAATAATGTAAACAAACATTATATGTAACACATAATATGATTTAAAAGAGTGTCCATGGAGTTTCTTGCACGTTCTTCTCCATAGAGATCTACGCTTTGGAACGTGCAATTTAGCTTCACTTTTCTTGGACTGACTGACATTTGACTATTCAAAAGTGCCTACATTTGGTCTATTTGAAATAAATGATTTTGAATTTGAATTTGAATTTGAGTGCTGGGCACGCCACAATTATGGCGGTAAGTCCCCTCTTTGAGGCGTGGCTGGAAAGATCTCACGGCGTCCTTACCTTCCGCATGACGCAGGTCCTCACCGGACATGGCAATTTCGGGAGGTACCTGCATCGCATTCAAGCGGAAGCGACGCCCGGGTGCCGCCACTGTGCGGAACGCCCGGAGGACACGGTGGAGCACACAGTCGAGGTGTGCCCTGCTTGGGCGGAGCACCGCCGTGCCCTCGTGGGGGCGAAGCAGTCATACTAGCAAAGGAGGAGCCGACCGCTTCAGGCAACGGCGCCCTCGCCGCCGCCGCCGGGGTTCCAGCCCCGATTTCCAGCCACCGTAGACGCGGGCTCGTGGACAGCGGGCCATGGGTAGCTCGCTGTCCGATCGTCCGGTAACTGTCCGGACCGAGCCACGACGTCGACGGCGCGCACTGTTCCCGCGCGCCTCAAGGAGTTATCAGCAACAGGAGGGGCCCAGCTGGGTCGAAGCCTACCGGGGTCGGGGTTATCCGAAAGGAAACTAGAGCCTTCATACCGGGGAAGGCTAGAAGGAACGGCGCGGGGTTTTTAATCAGTAAGAGTCTGAAACTATCTCCTGCTCCACCCAAGAGCGGGTTTTGTCATAAGATGATTTTCCCCGTCGACAAAAAAAAAACAGAACTGAACTGACTGTGCCAATTTCTTAACATGTGTGAACAGCTACTCGCTTACATCACTGTCTCCTAGAGCCATTTTACTGTCTCGCCCACAGAAATCTTAATAGTTAATTTCTGTGGTTGTCGCCCGTTTACTCGGTACGTGTGATGAAGACATTAGAGTTTGCGAAACTTACTGATGCGATCTGGATCGGGGCGATGGCCCGGCGGACAGAGGCGGCAGCCGGGCGCAGGCGGCGGTACGGTGACGGCCAGCGGCGCGCACGTCTCGCACGACCAGCAGCAGCGCGCGCGCCCCGCGCCCGCGCGCGCCCACTGCCCCGCGGCGCAGGGCGCACCGCACGCCGCCGTCACGCCGCGCGCGCGCCTGCGCACACACTGCACATACAACACCAGGCGACACACGCGCAGCTGAAGGCTGCTCTAGACTCGGCGCCGTACCGGTGCGCGGCGTCGGCGCCCCCGCGGAGCAGCAGCCCGCCGCGGCGCCAGCGCCCCACGCGCTCGTAGCGCCACGCGCCACCGCGCTTCTCGAAGCTCATCACATCGTATTCGCTCAGCCTGGTGACAGAACACAACTCCAGTGGTACATTGCCCATGACCTGCAGCGGTGCAAGCCTTTAGAGCCCTGACTTTATTATAGACTAGAGACCCGCCCCGGCTTCGCTCGGGTGTTTCTCCACTATTTAATGGATGTTATTATACATATAAACTTTCCTCTTGAATCACTCTATCTATTTAAAAAAAACCGCATCAAAATCCGTTGCGTAGTTTTAATGATTTAAGCGTACATAGGGATACTGGGACAGAAAAAGCGACTTTGTTTTAAACTATGTAGTGATTGACTTAAGAAAGGTAGCACAAAAAAGTTGCAAGGAAAAGAGTAATGAAAGAAAAAAGAAAAGAAAGAAAGCAAAAACGTCATAATGTATAATGTCTCATCGATTGCAGTGAGCACGAATTAGAATTTTAAACAAACTCTTTTACGGGTGAATGCGTAGCCGACCGCGCACGTTACAGAACAGCCCCCACTAGCCAAGTTACAACCATTTCGCTTGCGTCGAACGCTGCGAGTTGACCTTGCCGCAAATTCTTTTGTTCTGACCACGTGACTGAGCGTTGAGCCGACACTATGGAAAATAAAGGTCTGTTTCTGATTAAAAATCAATAACTTTTTTATTTCTGAAAATTATGTTCTAAAATTTTGCACAGATATAGAATAGTGCATATGGCTTCAAATCTAATATAATTTATTATGATTGAATGTAAAACCTTACATTAAAAAATAAAACAAATTCAAAATTATAAAAAATGTCCAATATTTATTTTTTAACAATGTATACTATTATTTTAATGTTTACGAAAACCTACTATCATATAGTACAACAAAATACATATCAATTTAAATAATAATATATTTTTTTTAAATATTTATGATTAAAATCGGTTTTAATCGTAATATTTCATAAAAATGTTTTTTATGATTAGTTAATTAACTAATTGTAATCTTTACTAGATATTAGGTATGTTAATTATACTTGATGAACTTCGGGATCTGAAATTAATTCGTTTACTTTCAAAAGATCTAAGGTGCCTTCGTCAAGTTCCTTCACGTTTTTAGTATACGGTTTTCTAATGCTGGTTATGTATGGATCTGAAGTATAAAGAAGAGTATGAAATACATCCTCGTTTGTAGCGGATCTTGAGCATTTTCTAGCATGATGTAGACGAATTTTTTTATAATCCTTATTACGAGATTCTTGTGCATCTTCTGAATGTTGACCAATAGGAAGTACTGCAAAATGCTTTATGACACTTTCTCCATGAATCAAAATTTTATGAACGGAAGATGGCATGTAGTACCATTCATAATTGCTCACATAGATTCTGGCAGTCTCCATAGCATAACTGCCAAATTTTTCAGCATTTATCATTATACCCGATGAAAGAGCTTGCAGAATTATGTAAAGACGTTTAATTAAATTTATATCCACTCCTGTAATTTCAGCAGAGCAGCTTGCATTGTGAAAAAATCTTCTGGCAGTATTACCGTCATTAGAATTACCAATTTACCTACCACTTACTTGTCTTGGTTTATCGATGATCAATCCTAGTTCTTCACGGAAACGCCTTTGTACCAGGGTTTTCTTCTCTTGCTTTAGTCGTTTCTTTTCTTCACTTGTGGCTGACCAAGTTTGGAAAGACAGATTATAGGAAATATGTAAAATCATTTCCATACAACAAATCCAGGCGTGCAAAGTAGACAGTCCGTATTGATAAGAATCTTCATTTTCAGACCTAGCAGTAACTTTAGTCAAACCGTTCATTTGGCGTGGAGTAGCTCCACATATTGTACATGTGGAACCCGAAGACGTATCTGTTAATACCTGAGCTACTTTGCCATCTATCATTGTAAGAAATAGATCATGCTTCACTTGCACTCCTTCACATTCTTTGTTAATTAACGATGGACGCAAAGAATTTATTTGACCTTTTATTTCGTCCACAACAGCTTTAGTTTTCTCGGGAGTTTCTTTGCAAAATTCTATTACTATAGGCCGGCAAAAACGAACAGATGAAGGTACCGGATTTTGCCAAACAACATCACCTGTAAGCTCGTAAATTAACTTAATAGGCACAAAAGAAGTGATAAATAAATTTGCATCAGAAATTAGTTCAGACTCTTCTGGCAGTTTCTGTTTGTACTGACTTTTGACCAGATGAGCCATCACAGCCCCATTTGCTGTATAGAAGTAAGTTATTCAATCCATTTTTATACACTGAATCTATTTTCAATATCCTAGCTGCAGTGTGATCTAATAAATCTTGAAGTCTTACTTTTTTTGCACTTGTATCTGTAATTTCTATAGCTGAAGATGGTGGATAGCAAGTAATTTTAGCTTCTTGCACTTTGAAATATGGTGGAAACACAAAACATTTTCGTTCATTCGTTACATTTCTCAAGTACAAATATTGCGCTTTTGTTAAATCCAAGTGAATAAACACGCTCAATGCTTCTTCATCCGTTAAAATTTTTGTCTGCCTTGCATCTTCTATGAGACTCGAGAATAAGGTCTTATTTTCACTGTCAGCAAACCTTAATGTTTCCACAAGATTAGCTTCTGTTCTTTCTCCTATTGAACGTAACCCTTGAAGATATGCATTATAGACGTGTTCAAATCCATATTCATTAAGTAACATTAGATTTTTTCTTCTCTTACTGGATTCTGACAAGTCTGGATAAGATACGCACGGTCTCCCACGTTTTCCAGAAGAAGTAGATGGTGTGGAGACGGTTGTAACGTCTTCAGAGTTCGGTAAATTTACTGAATATTCTGATTCCAACCAGTTACTGTTTTTCGTTAAAAATAAATCCTTTTTCCGTGAAGCTTCTGTCCATCGTTTATTAAAAGTGGGAATAATATGTCTTTGAAAATCACTAAGGATGAAACATAAGTTGTCTTCAGATACATGACAATTTTCTTTTAAAACGGTTGATAATGCCTCCAACGATTTTCCTCCTTCGATATACGAAAGTATTATTTCACGTTTAGAACACTTGAAAGTAGACATTTTAAAGAGTTAACAAAACACGTAATTATATTGTATTGGTAACAATTACACTTCTTCTTCTTCTAATTCACCACTATTCTGTTATTTAAAATTAAATGAAACCACTGTTTATATACTATATGAAATATGAGGGTAGTGTGCATCTTGTTGATTAATATTTTCACACGCAATATGAGTGCAAAAAAGATAAGACATCCTAATATCAATAATAAATTACAAAACTTACCGCAAACTATTGATGTAAACAGGAACATTTCAAACCGCAATAGATAGCGAGCGGTTTTCTGTTTTCTGACTTTTATCACATTTTTACAAATTACTCCGAAAATCGCAAATATTCGCAACTTTTTTTATTTGATCATGTATATGGATAGCTAGGCTACAAATCAACATTAAATGTAAAGCATGGGTAAACATGGGTAACTGTCAAAAGTCTCGATGAACTTTAGATAAACTTTTTTTTTACCATTATTTATTTTGCAATTATTTTAAGGTAAACGTTAATATAATATTAAATACATAATAGGTGTTTCATATTCTTCAAAAGACGAGGTTTCCAGAAATATATAATACATTATACCTTTTCCTGTAATCTATAACGATAAAATCAATTTGAAAGTGATGAAGTGAACGGCCTTAACATGGACGTCCGTCAAAACTATAAAGTTTGTAGAGTTGTAAAAAAAACATTTCAAATAATATGTATAATTTTTTGATATTATATTCTAGTTTGGTCCTGAAACTATTGAGTAAAATAAATAAAGTATGCCGGTAGCGACATTGACAAAACCCATTTTTAAACAGCATTCTACGTTTTTCCATAGTGCGACGTTGTTCCCGTACATTTGAAGCTTTCTACTAGCGTTAACTATTGCAGATTTGCAACTTGGCTAGGGGTACAGATTACCTAAATTCCTTCTCATCATTACTACCGCCATATTATCAGCTTACAGGTTGGTAATAAAGCTTTTAGTCTCGCTCGATACCAGAAAGAACCAGGCTTTCGAGACTGATTAAAAAGAAAAGATTTATATTTAAATACTAGGCATTTAGGCCATCAATACAAGATTATTCATTCATTCATTCATTCATTTTCAGCCGATACACGTCCACTGCTGGACATAGGCCTCCCCCAAGCATCGCCACAACGAACGTTCCTGCGCTTCTCGCATCCATCGGCTTCCCGCAACCTTCACCAGGTCATCAGACCACCTTGTTGGAGGCCTTCCAACGTTGCGTCTTCCGGTACGAGGTCGCCACTCCAGAACCTTTCGGCCCCAACGGCCATCTGTTCTGCGAGCAATGTGCCCTGCCCATTGCCACTTAAGTTTCGCAATTCTTTGCGCTATGTCGGCAACCTTAGTTCTCCTGCGGATGTCTTCATTTTTGATTCGATCACGCAAGGTAACCCCGAGCATAGCCCTTTCCATTGCCCTTTGGGTGACTTTAAGCCTTCTGATGAGGCCCATTGTGAGCGACCACGTTTCGGAGCCATATGTCATCACTGGCAACACGCAATGATCATAGACTTTCAACACGCACTGATCGTAGAGTCTCCGATCTCGATAGGAGTGGGTGCTACATGGCTGTTTTCCATGACTTTAGTTTTGTCCATGTTCATTTTAGGTCCCATTCTTTCGAAAGCTCTACTGAGGTCACCAAGCATTGTACTGAGCTCCCCCGTAGTAGTGTAGTTCTCTCAACATGGGGGTTCCTTCTATTTGGCAGAATTTTGATACTCCGAATTTTATTTTGCATAACACACTTGGCATAATCTTCTTTAATCGAATATTTTTAAGGCATAAAAAATATTTAGCATAACTATTGATTGGCAGAATGTTTACATGTCCGAATTTGTAATGACATACTTTTAACATGGCAGAACTTTATTTGACATAATTACGATTGCCATATTTAATATTACACGTAGTTTCGTTTAGCATAATGTTATTTAAAGGGATGGTGATATTTGAGGAGCTGGTATTTTTTTGCTTGATTTTTTTTTACCGTAACTTTACCTATGACGGACGTCCTTTTTGCTATTTACATTACTTGACATACATTACAAAATTGTATCATAAAAAGTCAATATGTTATGCTAATGATATTAGTGATAGAAACGAATCGCCGCAAAACCGACTTTACGTAGTCTTGTCTGCCCTACCCCTAGAGTGTAATTTAAAATTACGTAGGCGCGGAGGGGTAGGGCGGCCCACGAGCTGAGGAGCAGGTGGTTTGAAGGCCCGCCTCCGCGGCTGAGGCTGGCCGGCTTCGCCGAAGCCGAAGTTGCGGTGGTAAGCGTTGAAAACTTGAAACCATCTGCGACGATAAGCTCGCGTGGGGCCGCCTAAACCCCGCAGCGCCGGAGCCGTGACAGAACGACGCTTGCTAAATGTCGCATGCCTGCTTGCGTGCTGCATGCCTGTTTGCATGCTGCATGTCGCATGCTTGCTGCATGCTGCAAGCTGCATGCCTGCTTGCGTGCTGCATACCTGCTGCATGTTGTATACTTGCTGCATGCTGCATGAATTTTGCATGTTTTTTTTTTTATGAGAATTTTCTGCGATATGATGTATACTTTTCAATTATTATGGACATGAAATTTATGCCTAAAGATAATTCGGACTAATAAAATTATGAGTTTCGAATTTATGATAAGTGAGTGTATGCCAATGATTCGAGCTTACCTATAGTTATTCGAGATTTTGATGCATCGAGGGAATTGAACTGTCGAACTCATAATTTATCGATTTCAAGTACTATCGAGTAAACGTTTTCGAGCAAGTGTTATTCGATCTCGCGTCATTCGATTTCAAGTAGGGAACCCCTTGCGCTGTACCGTGCAGTGTGCAGTATCTACTTTAGTAGATTTTTTTAAATGTACTCTAGTTTCAAAAATCCCGTTATTCTCCGGACTGGGGGTATCAGTGTCAAGTTTAACACCTTGAGACTATAAATGCGGAAACATCATCGAGACTGTCTATATTTTCGAAACTGAGAGTCCCGGGTTGAAAGCCCTAGTGGGTACTGATTTAGTTGCGCATGGCCTGCGGGCTGTGTTGTCCTTTCCCGTGCGTAGTAGTTAACTTCGTAAGTAGCGTCTAGAGGCAGGTACTGACTCGGGCGGCGGGTCGCCGTTGTCGTCGAAGGCCACGCGGCCGCCGTCGGGCGCGCGGAAGCGGACGCGCGCGAGGTGGTGCCGGTAGCGAGACACGTTGAAGGGCAGCATGGCGGCGCACAGCCCCTCGCGCTCGCCGCACGCCTCGCGCGCCATGGCGTGCAGCGCGTGCGCCAGCGCGTACACGCCGCGCACCACCAGCGCCAGCTTCGGCTCCTGCGTGTAGTTGGCGGCCAGTGACTCGGAACCTGGCACCGTACAAAACACAATAATAATCTCTATTAACATGCACTTTCTACATAATAAGTAGGTACACCATTATCTTTCGACGGTTTTTGATATTTTAAAACCTAAAAAGTACTTACCTACCGATCCACATAAATATGTTACCTGAGTCGGTTGTAAGACCAAGCTAGCCTTTCTATGGCAAATACTGCTATAATTGCTATAGAAAAGCTGCATGAACCTGAACAAGGGCGCGCCCCTGCCGCCCCCGCCACTCCCACCACCGCGTTGGCAGACAGCGAGCAGCCAAACTTCTGTTCCCAAAATTCCTGTAGATTTATTACAAACGAAATATCGTTAGTTCGTAATTAAATAATAAATACCTACGACTAATTAGTGCACTGTCACATTCGTTAAGTACTTAAATTGTTCACGTTATTCAATAATCGCTAAAACAATTTTGTAGTAACCTCTTGCTTCGATAAATGGCGTTGGTCGATTTTAATTCGCGCTATGGTTTCCCTATCGAAGATTGTAAGACACTTTGGTTATCTATACTTATAATAAATCTGTAAAAGTGAAAATTCTGTACATTGAAAATAACAAAAAAAAAGGCAGGGGGTGTTTTTAAATCACATTTTTGGCTAAAAATGCGATAAAAAAAAAATTGTCCGTCTGTTTGTTCAGGCATCACGCAAAAAATACCGGTTTGATTAAAATGAAACTTGGTATAATTATTTTTTAATATCCTAGGCACCACACTGGGTACTTTTTATCCCGGAAAAGTATGTACAATAAAAAACAAACTTAAATTTGCGGTTTGATCCCTAAACCCGATTATTGTTCCAACCGCAAATAATAAGTTTGTCGTAGGTTACGTCACTCGCAGTGGAGGTCACTAACACACGACTAAGATACTATAATATTTGGGTAAATAATATATAGTTTCCGTTTTCTAACTAGATGGCGTTGGCGTCGAGTTAGATCGCGCTATGGGAACACTTTTTGGGAATAAAGAAAGGAGCGCGTTTTTTTACCGACTTCCCAAAAAGAAGGAGGTACTACGTTCAGCTGTTTATATGTTTTCTATAACCCATTTATTAATTACATCAGTCTGAGGTGTGTGCACACTGTCACGCGCGTAAGTGGAAGGGAGAGATCTGGAACGTCTCGAATCGTCTCGCGCATCACGTTGTTTTCCCGTCCCCGGGCTCTTCGAATTCGACATGAGACGTTTTAGATCTTTGATTTTGACGACTCCGTTGTCGCTGACATAAGCAACAGGATCCGCGTACGAAGTCACGGGCAGAAGCTAGTAACTAATAAATGTCTACATTGCCTACGTTCTGAGTACGTACCTACGTGGTGTCCTCTCACTCACGACTCGTCGATAATACAGGGCGAAAAGATCTTCGATGATCATAATTTAGAAAAAAATAGTTTTTTTTAATTATAATCATCGAAGATCTTGAAGCCGCCGGCAGAAGCTAGTGTTTATACCTTTAAAGGTATAAACACGGCGGCTTCATCGCCTAAAAGTAGGTTTCTCCATACAAACTTTCATCACCCGTTTGATCAAAATTCGATGTCAGCAACCACGAGGAAGCCAAAGTTTCAGTATAGTTTCGCTAAGTCTATCTGTCTGTCTATCCGTCCGTCCGCAGATAATCTCAATCACTGAGATTATCCGCGGACGGACGGACGGCTAGAACAAAAACTAAACTTCTACAGATTTATAATAATAATAATATATTTGTAATGAATAAATCATTGAATTATAAAAACCCTTTTTTGTATATCAATGAAATAAATTCAAAAATTACTGTGCCGTTTTCAAAAATTCTTTCACCTCTGACTACATTAACCCTGAGTAACATAGGCCACTATTGCCCGTGCGAAGCTGGGACGGCTCGCTAGTATAATAAAAATAATAATATTAAAGACAAAGATAACTGTTAACTAAGCTTGTACTTACTTTTAGTTTTTTTCATTTACTTACGTAAATACAATGATCACCTGAAACCAAGGATTCCTTGAATTGTTATGTGGCTTGAGCGCGAGGTAATGCGCGTCGAACTCCTTTAGGTAGGGCGATCGGATGCGCAGCGTAAGCGCGCGGTGAGCGGAGCGCTCCACGCCCTCCACCACGTCACGCCGGTCCGCCCAGCCGTCGCTGGCCACCAGTCGCAGCGCGAGCCCAGGGTGCGCTCGCGCCAGCCCCGCCAGCAGCGCGCGCGCCGTGCGGCCCTCGCACCAGCACACCGCCACGCGCGGCCCGCCCGCCAGCCGCGCCAGCGCCGCCGCCACCTGCGCGGCCGACGGTGCCGCGCGCAGCGCCACTTCCCGCGCCACGCACACGCCACCGCGCGCTGCCTCCTCACGGAACGCTGCCATGCCGCTCTGCCCGTAGCTCTCTGTGAAACGCACACTGCACTCGCCTGTACCGCACGAGCACACGCGTAATTCGTTCGGCAAGAGGCTCACCGTCCGTGTGCAGCGCGTGCACGTATGTCCAGTTGTGCGCACGCAACAGCGCCACCAGCAAGCGCGCCTGGTGCCGGTCGGACGGCACCACGCGAAAGAACGTCGAGAAGCGCGCGCGGTCTGACAGCTCGCGTGACGTGGCCGAGTATGATACCTGCAAACACAGCAAGAGTTTGAGAAGGACGCGGCGGGCATTATGGCGGCGTGCCGCCAAAAGTACCGACCTGCGGGATAGAGAACAGTTGCAGCAAGTTCTGCACCTGCACGGCGGCGGAGCTGGCACCCGGGCCCAGCACGGCCACCAGCGGCGCCGCGGCCGCGCGCGCCGGTTCGCTCGCCTGCAAGAGACCCGCTGTTACATCGGTATATTGTCGAGACGCAGCGTGCAGTCTTTCATCTACTTTATTTACACTAATATTCTATAGAAGTAAAGTTTGTTTTTTTGTTTGTAAAACGAAAATTATTCTAAGCGTTACATAAAGTAAAGTATATCCTATAGGTATGCTATTCGAATACATGTTCTAACCTTGTGAAAAATTTCATCTAAATCTGTTTAACCGTTCGATCGTGAACAAGTAACAAATATACACAACCACTCAAACTTTCGACCTATGAAATTGCCGTTTTGTATGAAAAATTTACACGAATTTTTTTATGTATTTTTTATTTGTATTAATCGAATTAATCACCCATGCAATCAATGCATCTTTGCCAACGCAGTGGCAGTTTATTGATGCCCTTTTTAAAGAAATCAGCTGGACGGGAGGCAACAAATTCTTCAATGGCATTTTGTACTGCCTCTCGGGTATTGAATTTTTTTCCCGCCAAGAAGTTATCCAAATTCTGGAAAAAGTAGTAGTCTGTAGGCGCAAGGTCTGGTGAGTAGGGCGGATGACGAAGAACTTCCAACCCCAGTTCTTGCAACTTGGAGACCGTCTGCTGTGCAGTATGAGGTCGCGCGTTGTCGTGCAGGAGCAGCGGAGACGAGGGATTGACCAATGCTGGTTGGAGATGTGCCAGCAATAATTGTGTTCAGTTCTTCACAGTACACATCTGCAGTAATGCTCACCCCGTTTGGTAAGAAGCTGTGATGAATCACACCGGTGCTAGACCACCAAACAGTGACCATCACTTTTCTAGGGGTAAGTTTTCGTTTAGGGCATTGTTTACGTGCTGAACCAGGATCCAACCAACTTGCTGAGCACTTGCGGTTATCAAACAGAATCCATTTTTCATCGCAGGTAACAATGCGGTTCAAAATTCCTTCATTTGTGTGTCTGTTGAGCAATGCAAGGCACGTCTCGACTTGACTTGAGTTCGTGGGGCACCCATTTGTCAAGCTTTTTTACCTTGCCAATTCGACGCAAATGGACCAATATTGTTTTGGCGCTAACGTCGAAAGCTGCTGCTAATTCAGCCGTAGATTGTGTATCATCAGCTTCCACAATCGCCTTTAATTCGTCATTGTCGACCAAAGTCTTCGGACGACCGCGAGGTTCATTTTTCAGGTCGAAATTTCCAGATCGGAAGCGAGCAAACCAATAACAAGTGGTGCGTTGGTTTGTAGTGTTAGCTCCGTAAACGTCGTTGATGTTGCGTGCCGCTTGTGCTGCGTTGCTGCCACGACGGTACTCATATTCCATAATTACTCGATTTTTTAACGTATCCATGATGACGAAAAAGATTGAAATGCGATGAAAATGTAACACTAATCAATAAACAAATGACTACTTTTGGAAAAAAAAAACATGTTTTAATTCATGAATCCCCAAGCGACCACCGGTGGCCACGCATCTATTGTCTTACTATTGTGTCTCTAATTGACGGTATCTGAAGGGTTAAATTTGCAATTAGAATTCTTAGCCAAACAAAAAATATTTTGATTTGAAATGGCCAGTACTGCAGAACGGCAATTTCATAGGTAAAGACCTAATATCAGTGAGATAACAACTTTTTCAATACACTTACTCGGAAACCAGCTTGTATTCCACCGCTTACAGGCACGCAATGGACTATTTTCCACACTAGTGCAGACAAATGCGCGTGCTCGCCCCCGCCACAATTTTATTGTAATAAAATTGTTTATCGTATCAGGCTGGGCGCGCCTCGTCCGCCTCGAGGCGCGGGTCGACCCCCACGAGTCGCAAGTGTATTGATAAAAGTCGTTTGACATTGACACACGTACAAAGAACAATATTTGTATAACTGCCATGATATAGGTATGCCAACGAAATAATTGACTTTGTTAACCCCCGACGGAAAAGAGGGGTGTTATAAGTTTGGGGTGTCTGTGTGTATGTCCGTGGCATCGTAGCTTCTCAGCGAATGGACCGATTTTGATGTGGTTTTTTTATTTGACAGCTGACGTTATCGACATGGTTCTTAGATCAACAATTTATGAAGATCTGTTCAAGTGTTCAAGGTCATCAGCTCATTTGTTAGCTGCGGCTGGGATCTTAAACTCTTAATGAATGTATTCTGTTATGTATGTATACGTAGTGATAGATGTGGCTGCGCCGCATAGTAAGGACAGCCGTCTAATACATTAGTGCGAATCCTTCCGTCTTTCTGTTCACACCTCCGTAGCTTCCTATACAACATATACCTAACTAATAAGCACATATATGCGACTAATGATTAAAATACTTATGTACCTACTTACCTACATGCCGACGCTATCAAGCTGGTCTGATGATGGGGGTCGGAGGTAAGAGATGTAACCATAAAATGCGTATTAATAAACCCATCCAATTTCGGCTTATTCAGATTTATCTTAAAAATTGTTCTGTTCGTTTCTCATGACGATGATAACCTGATGACGAAGACCTGATGCTAGAACTAGGAAGTGGCTGATGGAACCCTGGAATACCTTCTAGTGTTTACTCATGCACATCGAGTTTGGGCTCATTAGATTCATCTTAACCCTTATTCAAACGCGAGCCTGTGGAGAAGTTAAAAAAAAAGTAAGATACGTTCTTGGGTAATTTTGGGTCATTGATTTCAAAAATACACACAAAAGAGTGGTTAGTGGGGGGAAGTAACCTTTTTTTGGTGGGAAGTATATATCCCTTCGTCTGTTCTCTTGTAAAAAAGTTGGAAAGGTGGGAATTATAGCTCCCAGTGTCCAGTATGACATAAATATTTTAAAACACTAACTAGTTGACTCCACTTTGAATTAAATTTTAACGTATAAAATTACACAGATCGTGTTTTTAATAAGGAGGTGAAAGTACTCATCAATGCAAGTTTTTTTTACTAAGGGAAGAACTCGGGATTTGAAAATTGAATGACTTCACCCCCACTTAGAGACTCAATTTCAATCGACTCTACCAAGGTATAAACGAAAGATCCTGGGCATATTTTACGTATAACACAACCGTAATATAGTCTAGTTTACATAGCTAAAACTCAAATCTGCTTGCCTAATTTTTTTTCAGCACTACACAAATAAATAAAAAAATAACGGTCGTTTTCGGCGGTATAATCACGTCAACTGACTTTGACATTTATGTGTTTATCATGACATGTAATAATTCTATGAAAAGTTTTGCCATAAAAAAAAGTGCTCTGAAATGTTATGATTGTTAAATGTTATGATAGATAAATATTACATTGCATTAGGTTTAAGCATATAAAAATAAAACACGATTTACTTCAATCTGTGACGTGGGAAGTATTGCTCCCAGCGAGCGTTTTTAATAAGGGTTAACTAGTTCTAAATATTTTTCATGATGACGAAGACCTGATGCTATAACTGGGAGGTGGCTAATGGAACCCTGGAATGTCTACTAGTAAACACGTCGAGTTTGGGCTCATTAGACTCGTCTTAACCAGTTCAATTGTTATAGATTTTATAGGTCAAAGTTTTTTTTTTAAATATGTTGATATTATAGTTATTTTATCTAATCAAGATTATGGCCACTCTAAGGACTGCAAAAAAAGCGTCAGACAGAAACAAATGACTTCAGTAGAGCTTCCGAAAGAGTGGGTCTTAAAATGCACATGGATAAAACCAAAATGATTAACAACCATGTAGCGCCCACTCCTATCAAGATCGGAGACTCTACACTCGAAGTTGTGGAAGATTGCGTCTACCTCGGACAGACAGTCCAGTTGGGAAGTTCGAACTTCGAGAAAGAGGTCAACCGTCGAATCCAACTCGGCTGGGCAGCGTTCGGGAAGCTACGCGGTGTCTTCTCGTCCAACATACCACAGTGTCTCAAGACGAAAGTCTATGATCAGTGCGTGTTGCCAGTGATGACATATGGCTCCGAAACGTCACAATGGGCCTCATCAGAAGGCTTAAAGTCACCCAAAGGGCAATGGAAAGGGCTATGCTCGGTGTTTCCTTGCGTGATTGAATAAAAAATGAAGACATCCGCAGGAGAATTAAACTTGCCGACATAGCACAAAGAATTGCCAAACTTAAGTGGCAATAGGCAAGGCACATTGCTCGCAGAACAGATGGCCGTTGGGGCTGAAAGGTTCTGGAGTGGCGACTGCGTACCGGAAGACGCAGCGTTGGAAGGCCTGCAACAAGGTGGACTAATGACCTGGTAAAGGTTGCGGGAAACCGATGGATGCGAGACGCACAGGAACGTTCGTTGTGGCGACGCTTGGAGGAGGCCCATGTCCAGCAGTGGACGTAAATCGGCTGAAATGATAAGGAATTTTATTTTATATGTGTGGGGCAATTCCAAAATTTTTTTTTTGCATTAGTGCGGATTTACATTTTACTTGACACAAATAGAGTTAATGTTTTGACTCCGCATTGGATTTTTCTTGACCTCTGATTTTTTTTTTAATAGATGAAGTGTGCATTTTACAAACAAAACTGTTTCCAATATAATTATAAACAAGGAAAAGTTAAAAAAAATAACGATTTAAAATAGAGGACACAGCTATCAGCTGTCTTAAGACCGCATATTGACCTAATGCATCTTTTCTGCATCCTAAATATCAGCTCCCTATCAGAAGACTGCCCCCAGGAAACTATTCCATAGCGCAAAACAGACGCAACCAGTCCATGGCACGCTGTTCAAAGAGCCTGATTGTTAACTTTTTTTTAACAGTTGAAAAAGAGCCTATGAGGATTTATTAATTTTCTTACATAGATCTTCTACATGTGGCTTCCATGTAAGTTGGTTATCGATAATGATACCTAAGAACTTAGCCATGGTAGTTCGTTCAATATCACAGCCCTTGTATGAAATGCTAACGTTTGGGTTTTCTCGTCGCTGATAAAAATGCATGACTTTTGTTTTGTTAAGGTTTATAACTAAATTATTATTATCTAACTCACGTTAAATATAGTTTTAGATAATTATAAACTTAAATTAAATAAAACTAACTTAAAAAATAAAAATAAAACCCTAGAGAACTAGAAAAATAAGGCAATTTATAGTAAGGCGTCGAAAAATCTAACTAATTTATAATGTCACTTAAGCAGGTATTAATGTCAGTGTTATAATTATTTGAATTAGTCGATTTTATTATAGCTGTACTATCATCTGCAAAAAGAACCATTTTGTTAGTTGTTGCTTTCGTATACACCCCAAAATTGGCGGACCCATATTTCAAATATCTTGGTTTTGATATACAGGGTTATTTGTAAAACACTAGCAGCCTCTTAGGACTGTGTTAAGTACATCATAAACAACAACTTTTGTTCTTTGACTTTAAAAAAAATATCATATTTTAGTTCCTCAGATTTTCATGCAAAAATAAAAATATTATAATTGAACGTTCTAAATGTTACGAAGTCTATTGCTGGCGAATCAATTTTCTAGTGTGATGAGTACACGAAAATGGTGGCTAGGTAGGTGTGATGACAATGTTTTGGAAGCCTGCTTACTATTACTATAAGAACAGTGTGGAGAAGGCGTAGGTAGGTACAGTAAAATACAGAGTTGAAATGTGTTAAATAGAACATCGAAATCTTAAAGGTTTGTTTTTGGTAAATGTATTATATTTTGTAAAAAGTCATAGAACAAAAGTTGTTGTTTATGATGTTCTTAACTAGCACCTAAGAGGTTGCTAGTGTTTTACAAATAACCCTGTATATATGGTTTCTAATTTAGTTTTAGGAGATATCCTAGATATTTCCGTGCATTGAAGCCTATTGCTCAGATATGATTTTACTAGTGTTAAGGCGTTCCCTCTTATAGCATGGTTATTTAATTTGTGCAACCAATTTTATTGTCTACATAATCAAAAGCTTTGCTCATGTCAGTATAAATTGTACAAACTGGATTTCTTATATGTACGGATGGCATGATATTAGCTACCAAGTCAAACAGTGCCACATCGTTTTTACGAAAACCCTTTTGTTCTGAGCAAAATAATTTGTATTTTTCGAGGCAGGGATATAAAGAGTTGTATATTATTTTTTCAAAATTTTTAGAGATTACTTATTGGAATTTTTGATATGGGTCTATAGTTTTTAAAATCGATTTTGTCATCTTTTTTATACAAAGGATGAAACCTATTACTTTTTTAAGCTTATTTGGAAAAACGCCATCAACTAGGCACAAAATAATTATATGAACTATTGGAGGTGCTACTAGTTTTTTGGTAAACTTGAGCACTTTTATAGAAACTCCATCGTATCCAATAGTGTTTGTATTTTTAAGACTCAAGGCTCAGTACTGGGCCCAGTACTGTACATGATATTTACTGCAGATCTACCACAAACGCCTGAGTCACCATTACAACCTAAGCGATGACGCGGCAATTTTAGCGTCCAGTTCACACGCAGTAGAAGCTTCGGCAGTACTTCAAAGGTGCCTCAATGATATAAAACAATGGTTTGTCAAGTGGAGAATCAAAGCGAATGTCAACAAGTCTGTTCAAATGACATTCACTCTGAGAAGAGAAACCTGTCCTCCAATGTACCTTGGTGGTAGACAACTGCCCCACAACAATTCAGTTAAATATCTAGGAATGCACTTGGACCGCCGTTTGACATGGCAAAAACACATCGAGTCAAAACGTAATGAGATAAACCTCAAATACAAAGGCCAGGCCTGGCTATTGGGAAGGGACTCCAAACTGTCCCTGGACAACCAACTCCTATTATACAAGTGTGCTATAAAACCAGTTTGGACCTATGGAATCCAGTTGTGGGGAGCAACCTGTGACTGACAACCTATGACTGTGACAGAACAAAATCGAAAGAACCCAGAACTATATCTTGAAATAACTCAGTAATGCACCCTGGTTCATACGAAACTCGGAAGTTCACAAGTTTACCAACATGCCAACAGTGAAGGAAGAAATAAGAGCATCTTCGGGGAAATACAAAACTAGACTGGAGAAACATCCAAACCAGCTAGCTGTCCAGCTTACATTACCAGACTGTGTGCACAGATTAAAGAGACACAGAATATTAAAACTCGGAAATATATAAGCCATTATATTAATTTGGAGGATACTTCTAATGAGAAATATCACTCCACCAGAATATTCTTTTAACGCATCTGCTCATAGTCGGAAGGACTGATTGCACGATATATCTTGGAAAAAAAAGTAACGGTTGGTATACAAACTCGAAAGTAATTTCGTGCCAGAGTGTGTCAGAGTTCTGCGAACCGCAACGAGGTCGAGTGCTCTCGCTGTCCTCTCCGTCAAGCAGCGAGTACGCCGTACACCGCGCTTCGCACCCTCTATCCTATGCCCGACACTTCAAGCAGATTTTAACAATCTTCGAAAGAAGTTTTTATAGTAGGTAGCTACTCATAAATTATTAACTGCTGCCACTGGCTTCGTCTGCGTGATGGAAGAAAATTGTCCCAAGGGATCCGTCGATCGTCCCTATTCCAGAACATGATCTTCACCAACTTTCACAATTTTGAATCATTAGCTGAGCGCGTATAAGTATAGACTTCAAGACTGACCGCAGAGCAAGCCTCGTCGTTGTCTCTGGACAGCGGACGCTGCCGGCGCGCGGTTGGCGGCGCGATGGCGTCTCGCACCAGGTCGATGGTCTGGCGTAGCGCCGTGGGTGGTGCCCAGCACGAATCGCGGAGTTCGGCGCCTAGGCGCAGGCGCGGCAGCAGTGCGGCGTTCGTGTTGATGGCGTCCAGTGCTAACAGCGTGGCTTCCACACGCTGGATACCGTAGTGCTCGCGTACGGCACCACAAGCCGCGCCGCTGCCCGCCGCCGCCGGCGCGCCGTGCACCGCGAACAGCGCCCCGAATCGCACCGCACCTCCCACCACCACACGCTCCCCAGCGCATACCCACACCAGCGCACTCACGGCACTCACAGCACAAGACAGAGCGCGCATCATACGACTACCGCTCACGGTGGCACGGTATAGAATGCCGTCTTCACTCACCAGTACTTCTTAAGTTATACTTGCGCACAGCCTATCGTTACAAATAACGTCTAATTTTTATGAAATGAGGACATGTAAAGCTTGTTCAATCCAAGTACAAATAAAAATATAAAGGCAATCTATCTTAAAACAATACCAAGGCATAGCTTAGTATTATACACACACCGGTGTACGTCTGCCGCCTGCATTAGTGGAAGAAACCGTCGAATATTTCGATATACATTCAGTCAAAAAAGTATCGGGAATGGATGATTTGTTTATGGTTCCAAATTCAAATTTTTCTTTTTTGTAGTTGTTAGATTGGCACAACTATTTTCCATTTTGGCGCGGAGTTTGAGTTGCATCTGTTATTTATATTAAATACAGTGCTGGTTTTAGTAATATCATATATAGTGTGTATTGCGAATTTCATAATGGACAAAAATATCGAACAAAGAGTTTGTCTTAAATTTTGCATCGCCAATAGAATTTCGTGTTCGGAGTCACTGAAAATGTTACAGAAGGCTTACGGTGAATCGACTTTATCAAAAACTCGTGCTTATGAGTGGTTCAAAGCGTTCAAAAGCGGTCGAGATGTGATGGAAGATTTGCCTCGCTCTGGTAGGCCGTCAACGTCTGCAACTGAAGTTAACATCGCAAAAGTGAAGGAAATAGTGACTGAAAATCCCCATTCAACTTTGAGAGAGATAGCCGCCGAACTTTCTGTATCTCACGAGTCGATCCGTACCATTTTAACTAATCATTTGCGTATGAAACATGTTGCTGCTCGGCTAGTTCCAAAAGATCTGAATTTTCTCCAGACGTTTCAGATCTTTGATTTTGACGATGCCGTTGTCGCTGGCATAAGCAACAGGATCCGCGTACGAAGTCGCTGGCAGAAGCTAGTATTGAATAAAATTGCATTTTTAACAGAGTTCGAAAAGGAGGAGGTTCTATGTTCGGCTGAATGTGTTTTTTTTTTTGTATGTATGTTCGTTCACCGATATCTCGGTCAATAATTGTGGACCGATTTTGAATTTTTTATTTTTATTGAAAGGTTACGTTTCCAAGTTGGTCCCATATAAATATTGTTATGATCTGATCATGAACTTCGAAGATATGGAACAGAACTCCTTATAGGATCATAGCAGAATCGTCGTAACAAGTAAAATTGCTTTGTTTATACGTGTAGTCGATGCCTGACTGAAAGAAAAGGGGGAAGGGATGTATCGAACTGATCTGGTGATAAAGCCGGAAGGTAAATTAATGTAATATAACCGTATTTGGGATTATTAGAATCGTTATGAGATGCACTCTGGCTATAAGGTAATTTATGTTTGACTGAAGGGTAGGTACTTTATAGTGGTGCTACCATAACTAAAAAGTGAAAAATGAAAAACTTTTTACAAAAAAAATTAAACCGACTTCAATGTAAAAAACACAGAAAAGTACAAAATAATTTTAATTTCGGAAGTCGGTGTTAAATAACGAAGAGACAAAATTAGGTATCTATTATAGAAACACCGACTTCCCAAATTAAAATTATTTTGTACTTTTCAGTGTTTTTTACATTGAAGGCGGTTTAATTTTTTTTGTAAAAAGTTTTTTAAGCTATTGCATAGCTTCTATCGCGGGCCTTGAGCGTGGAGACCGAATCCAGAAATTCCGTAACGAAAAAAAACCTAACACCCCCCACTAAATGGTTGTCAATTTTTTTTTTCTCGACGGGGAAAATCATCATTGACGAAATCCGCTCTTGGGTGGAGCGGGAGACAGTGTCAGAGTCTTACTGACTAAAAACCCCGCGCCGTTCCTTCTAGCCTTCATATCGGGGCTCTAGTTTCCTTTCGGATAACCCCGACCCCGGTAGGCTTCGACCCAGATGGGCCCCTTTCTGTTGCTGACAACTCCTTGAGGCGCGCGGGAGCAGTGCGCGCCGTCGACGCCTTGGCTCGATCCGGACAGTTACCGGACGATCGGCTGTCCACGAGCCCGCGTCTACGGTGACTGGAAATCGGGGCTGGAACCCCGGCGGCGGCGACGGTGAGGCCGCCTGGAGCGGTCGGCCTCCTCCTTTGCTAGCATTACTGCTTCGCAGAAGGAGGCGACCGCCTGCCACTCCTCCTCGCTCCGGACCATGGCCTGAACTAAGGCCCGGCGCGAGAGGTCTCCGCCGCCGATCGCCCCCACGAGGGCACGGCGTTGCTCCGCCTAAGCAGGGCTAACCTCAACTGTGTGCTCCACCGTGTCCTCCGGGCGTTCCGCCCAGTGGCGGCACCCGGGCGTCTCTTCCGCTCGAATCCGATGCAGGAACCTCCCGAACTTGCCATGTCCGGTGAGGACCTGCGTCATGCAGAAGGTAAGGACGCCGTGAGGTCTTTCCAGTCACGCCTCAAAGAGGGGACTTACCGCCATAATTGTGGCGGGCCCAGCACTGGGTTGCGATAGTCGCTGATGCCATTTCACCGTGAGATCCCGCCGGAGCTCTGTCCGCCGTCTGTCTGGGTAAGAGTCTGTGACTGTAGTCTGTTTGGGTAAGAGTTGTACAGTGATGTGCCGAATCGTTTCTGGTTGCAAGGACACCTTCGATATCTCTAGTTTGAAACTGAGGGATCTTTGATTATATATTTTTCAATACACTCACTCGAAAATCTGCTTATCGCACCGATTACAGGCATGCAGTAGGCCAGTCTTTCCCAAAGTGGGCGATAACGCCCCCTTGTGGGCGCTGCAGGTCTCAAGGGGGGCGGGAAGAGACCCAGAAAGAAAATGGAGGCGTTGTGTAGAGGGGGGAGGGGGGTGATTTGTAATTTTATTTAGCTAGGAGGCCTCTTAAACAACGACTGCAACAGCTCTCGACTCTCAACAACAACTTGTGAACATCAACTAATATGAATTAAAAGATTGCGCAAACTCGGTTCTATATTTCTCTCCACGTAGTTCATATATCTGTCCTATTTTATTAAATATAGAAAAAATGAAAATCATGTCAATCGGTCGCTCCGTAATGAAAGTAGACACAAACAAACATATAAAAAGGCAACAGACACACTTTCGCATTTTAATAGTTATTAGTACTCGTAGATATCTATCATGTTTTAACAAGTTTTTGTTAAATAACCCGAATTGTGCATTCCTGTATCAGTCGGCTGGTTCATTGAATACTTGTTCGGACTTGTTGAGTACGATTGAGCGTCGAATGAGATAAACGTAGACGTTATTGCTTTTGAGTCACTGAAAAAGAGATGCAACCGTATGGCTACTTCCTCCTATAATGCATACATTGCTGATATAGAGACTAAAATTAAATCAAATCCAAAGTATTTTTGGAGTTATTTAAAGATAAAGAGAGGTGGGGCTAGTAACTATCCTAATTCTATGACTGATGGTGTGAACAGTTCTGAAAGTAATACTGAAATTTGTAACTATTTTGCTGCTCACTTTTCTAAAGTATATCGTACTGACCAAAGAGATGTTAATGTAAACTTACATAGCTGTCTGAGTAATAATACTTTGAGCGAAATAACAATATCCCAAGATCAGATCATCAAAGAATTAAACAAATTAGACGTTAATAAGGGCGCTGGCCCTGATAATATACCTCCCTTACTTTTACATAAGTTATCAGATAGTCTCTCATTGCCATTATTTATTTTATTTAACAGTTCCTTACATCGGGGTGTTTTTCCGAGTTTATGGAAGGAAACTAAAATCGTGCCCATTTTCAAGAGCGGTTGTCAGTCTGATGTGACAAACTATAGGCCCATAGCTATTCTGTCTATACTGGCAAAGGTTTTTGAGGCACTGGTATGTCCTGTATTGTCCAGGCATATGTCACAACTAATAATGGATAGCCAATATGGGTTCATGAAGGGCAAATCGACTGCTACAAATCTGGTGACTTATGCTGACACCATTATTGAAGCGGTTGATGCACGTATTCAGGTTGATGCGGTCTATACCGACTTTAGCAAGGCATTCGACACAGTTGATCACAATTTACTTATTGGAAAGCTAAAAATGTATGGTGTGTCACATCCCTTGCTGAGTTGGTTCAAATCTTATCTGACAAACCGGACTCTTAGGATTGTGATGAATGGCTGCCAGTCAGACGCATATACGGCTACTTCAGGTATTTCCCAGGGTTCTCATGTAGGACCACCTTTGTTCATCCTGTTTATCAACGACATATACAAGTGTTTTCAGAACTCAAATATATATCTTTTCGCTGATGACCTTAAAGCCATAAAAGCCATTAGAAAGCCTGGTGATTCGGCTCAGTTTCAGGACGATTTGGATAGACTAAGTGAGTGGTGTGAGCACAATAAAATGTCTTTAAATATTAAAAAATGTAAGCACATCAAATTTACTAAAAAAAAGATTGTTGCACCTACATCATATAACTTTAACGGACAACTGCTTGAAGAAGTGGATTCTATACGAGACCTAGGTGTTCAATTTGATAAAAAATAAGCTTTGTCGAACATATTGATTTAATTACATTAAAAGCAACGAAATTACTTGGTTTCGTCATGAGAGAGTGCAAAAACTTTAGAAATGTTAAAACTAAAAAGATTATGTACAATTCGTTAGTCAGAAGTCACCTAGAATATTGTAGCGTTGTCTGGTCGCCTAAATACAATGTACACATAGAGCGTATAGAGCGATTACAGAAAAGGTTCTTATGGCATCTGACTTATCATAGTAATAATTTGATTTGATTGATTTCTCAAAATGAAGCATCTAAAATCCTTAAGTCCTGCACTCACGGATCAGTTTCACCCTTATCATCTGCACAG
Organism: Mythimna lalbum; assembly: GCA_949319445.1. Taxonomy (NCBI): domain Eukaryota; kingdom Metazoa; phylum Arthropoda; class Insecta; order Lepidoptera; family Noctuidae; genus Mythimna; species Mythimna lalbum. The sequence goes on from OX439354.1 coordinate 51,450, forward strand.
AGTTACCGTAATAGGCATCGAAGCCCACAAGTGGAACAAAATTCCAGGATAGATAAACTGGAACAACTCATGGAGCAGCAATCTAAAATATTACAGCAACTCTTGCAGACTTCTCATCAAGACTCAAGATTGGATGAGCCAGAATCTTCCAATGATAGTGAAGATGGCAGTTGGTCTGCACCAACGTTATTATTAGAAGAACCCAATAGTGAGCAAATAAGCACTTCAAAATCTGGTGAAGAGGAACATTTTAATAATTTTAACCCTGAGACCAAAGAATCTGAAGCAAAAGTTGGTGATGCTGACGAATCTCTCGCCACACAAGGTATTCAGATTCAAAGGTTAAATAGTGATAAGTGGAAGAACATACGATACGCAGATGTCCAAAAACATTTTACTGCAACTCCCGTTTTCACTTCTTTAAAAGTCAATAGCATTCTTGCGAGCAAAACGCCTCCTTGGCAAAGAAAGAGCGGAGATTATACAGCACAGGCGTAGTGTTTACAAACCTGTCAATAAAACCCTGAGCGAACTACTACACTCAATCCCGCCATCAGCAACTCACCTTTTTTCGGAACCGCAACTATCAGACTTAGTCAAGGAACAGGGTGGCCCTAACAAGTTTTTTCCGACAAGACAACGAAACCAAATCAATTCCTACAAAACAAGGCCCTTCAAGGCGCCGGTCACCCATCAGGAAATTAGGACTAAGGCGCGAATCGGAGATGATTACAGAAGACCTAATCTCAGGCAAGAGAAAACTACAGGCCGACCCTCTGGAAAGCGCCCTTCCACAACATATACCCAGAAAGCGAAGAAAACTAAATTTGACGGAAGGAAATACCAGGGACGTGCGAGCAATACAAGCCAAAAAGCCCGGCTTGACCTACCACTACCACACACCTAAATCATAGATCACGGCTAATCAATTAAATAAAACAAAAATCTAAACTTTAAACTTCGCGCGCCTACGCGGTTACGCTCAGTTGCCACTTAGTGCGAAATTCAAAAATTCATTAATAAGATACGATACTATAAGCGAGGTTGCCAATCTGACCGCAATCTCTCCGATCTCACTCTAACACTTAACAAAAGAAAGAGATGAAGACTAATGTATTCCTGTCTCTTTCTACCACAAATGCTTCATATGAGGCTTGCTTTTCTGTCTCTCTTTTTGCTATAAAAACATCAAATTTTGTGTCTGTGTGGGTAAAATATGAGAGATTCATCGAACATTTTTGTATTAAAATAAAGCTGGGCTTTGGAAAAGTTATGAATGAATATTACGAGAGACCTCCATTTTTACGCATGGAGGCGCCCTCTATGACGCTTAAAGTACGAACTACAAAATACAAATTAGTTTAAATTTGCTGTGATCGGTTAACAACACGTAATTGTTTTGATAGGTAGTTATTATTTTGTTTTCTGTCATTTAACTTTGTTGTGTGTAGCGTATTATGTGCGGAATCGATATTGTTTAGGTAAAGTTTGAGTTTTAGAGATAAATATAATCTTGTAACTTTACTAATTAGAATATTTCTCTGAAAAGTAAATCACATAATAGGCAGTTATTTTTTCTCAAACGATAACAATGCTTGGAATACATCAGGTATGACTCAAATAACTTCGCTGGTGCCATGAAAATGCATCAGAATTCTCAATAGCTGTTGAATGCTATTTCATTTATTCTGTTTTGGTAAACCGAAAATAGAAACTTGATTCTCTTTTTCGAAAGTTAAGTGTTATGTGTGTGATAAAGAAGAACTAAAAGCTAGCTGTTTAAATTGTGAGTATTTTCCAATAATATTACATTTCGTAAACAATTTTATTTAATGATAAATTATAAATACTACGGACGGATTAATACAATCTTTTGTGCGCCATCTAGTGGATTTTTCTGAAGTCAACTAGAATGTTGTGAGCTAGTTGCCAAAAATATCAATAGGTGGCTCTTTTTCGTTTTTTTAAGTACCAATATGAATTTTAATAATATCTATCAGTAAAAAAAATGTACCTATTAAAATCAGCATTATACCGCCAATTTTTTCGGGATATTAGGTGTGGTGTGGGTAGGTAAATGAGTTAAGATTCCTTGGCTTGCCCCCTCTAAAGGCACCTGGCACGCCACTGGGAAATACTAACTTTATTGCAGGACAGGTAAAAGATAAATTATTAGTCTGGAAAGACCTTGGAGCGTCAAAAAATCTCCTGTCCATATTATCTGGCTACAGAATACCTTTTACACGCACACCACCACTAAAAGTGTTCAATGCTGATATTAGTACTCGGCTAGCACCAAAATACACTAATGATATGACACTTCAAATTGGGAAAATGCTAGAATGCGGGGCAATCGAAACATGTAAAAGCCCTTCCGGATTTTTATCTCCCATGTTTTTAAGAAAGAAATCCGACGGCTCAAACCGGCCCATACTTAATCTTAAGCTCTTAAATGAATACTTGAACCCTCCTAGATTTCGATTAATGAATCACCACAAAATCCCACTCTGTTTAGACAAATTAGATTACATGATCAAAATAGACCTATCACAAGCATATTTTCACATTCCTATTATTGAATCTCACAGAAGATTTTTAGCCTTCTATTATAACAAAACAATATTTCAGATGACTTGTTTACCTTTTGGCCTTGCAACAGCCCCATATGTAATTGCCAAGGTAACTAACTGGATTGCAAATATTTTCAGGGAAAGAGGAATCAGAATAGTAGTATATTTAGACGATTTCTTGATAATGCATCACAACCCTACCATTCTTTTGGAACAGAGCAACTCAGTTCGAGAAATTCTCGAGAGAATGGGATGGTGCATAAATTTACCGAAATCAGTTCTCATTCCTTGTCTAAGCGTGGAATACCTCGGAATCCTCTGGGATACAAAAGGAAATACAAAAAGGCTACCAAACATCAAAATCTTAAAGATAGTACAACTGGAGGGCTGCCAAAGTTTTATTAGGGCATCTAAACTTCGCAACCTTTGTTGTTCCACTGGAGAGGCTACATTCTCGTCGCATTCAAATAGCAGCCAACCGTCTTCCAAAAGAAAACTCGCACAAAAAATTCCTTCTCCCAAAAGTAGTTGCTCAGTGGTGGCTCCACAATATTCGACAAACATCATCAATCCACCAAAAGCCTGCCACAATATTCATCACCACCGACGCTGCGGGTACCGGTTGGGGCGTAACAGTCAACAACTGGAAATTACAAGGCTGGTGGAACAAAGCTCAGAAATCCTGGCACAGCAACAGAAAAGAGCTGTGGGCTGTCCTGGAAGCACTCCGAAAGACCGGTGGCCAAATGAGAAATCAAACCGTCATGATCCAATCAGACAACAGATCAGTCGTCGCCTATGTCACCAAGGAAGGCGGAACGAAGTCCCCAAATCTCTTGCAAATCACCGAAGAAATTCTACTGTTAGCCAAACGCTATCAGATAAACTTGGTTGCTCGTTATCTTCCCGGAAGATACAATACGACATCAGACAGCCTCTCGAGAGCAAAAACAATGCCAGAGTGGACACTACACAAGTCCATTCTTCGAACAATTTTCCGAAGATGGGGTACCCCGACAGTCGACCTCTTTGCAAGTTCCCGTTCAGCAATCATGAACAACTACGTGAGCGAGGACGCCAGAGACCCCAATTGTCTCTATGTGGACGCATTCAGCCGGCCTTGGGAATTTACACTGGGATGGATATTTCCCCCACCGGGTCTCATACCACGCGTTCTACAGCATCTCAAGAGATGCACAGGAACCTACTTTCTAGTGACGCCGCAATGGGAGCGAACCTTTTGGAAAACAGAGGTCAAGAAACGAGCAATAGGTCCCGCATTCAATATTCCGAACCTGAACCGGAACCTAGTAGACCTGAGAACGGGACGCCCCCCTCCCGAGATAAAGAACCTGTGTTTGCAGGTTTGGAGGGTACGGGCTGGTCTCATCTAGTAGAATCGTTGTCAAGTGAGGCTCGGGAGCTGTTGGAAACATCATGGCGACAGTCAACACTAAGAACTTATAGTTCAGCTTGGAAGCGTTGGAAGTCATGGGCTCACAGTAATAACAGCCAAGTCGACAACCCGAAACCTCAAGAGGTTGTAAATTATATTAATTTCCTTCACAATGAGGTGAAATTAGCAGCAAAAACTATTGCGGTCCACAAATCCGTAGTTACCACGTTTGCAAATCCTGAGATGAGCGATAGACTCAACAGTCACCCGCTCGTAAAACAAATGATGAAAGCAGTTTTCATCGCACGACCTCAATTACCAAAGGCACAAACCTGGAACGTGTCGCAACTAGTTGATTTTTTGAAGATTTATGAAATTGATAATAATAGTATTTTTCATGTATCACGACATGTAGCTGCATTGCTTTTATTATCATCAGGAAGAAGGATTCATGACCTGACGCTGCTAGACATAGGACCACAATCGTTCGAGTCCCATAGTAATCACATTGTATTTTGGCCACGGTTTGGCTCTAAAACAGACTCTTCTAAATATAGACAATCCGGTTGGCAGTTACAAGATTAAGGAATTGAAAAATTGAACTTAGTACATTGGGTTAATAAACTAATCACCATCAGTAAGTTAAGACGGGGTAGTTTGACTAGCCTATTCATCTCCACCAGGGGCAAAGTAAAGGATGCCTCTCGAAGCGTCATTGCTGGCTGGATCCGCACGTTATTCAAGGATGCGCAAATTAACACGTCTCCTGGAAGCTTTAGGGCAGCAGTCAATTCAGACAATTGGATTAATAGAAATCTCAATCTTGATGAGGTCATTAAACGCGGAAACTGGAGATCAGGGGATACCTTTTTAAAACATCACTTTAAGGAAATCCCAAATCAGACAAACGGGTATTTAGGTAGTTTAAGTTCTTCGTTCACCCCTATTTAAGTAAAATTAGTATTATAATGAAAGACTGATATTCTTGTGATTTTTGATTAAACTTTTTGATTAGTAACACTTTTCATAGTCTCATTTAAAGTGCACAATATTCCCCTGCATTATCACAGTACGTCTAGCCATCGCCGGCAGAATATAAACACATCTCACAGTGGGTCGAGCGTAGACTCGAACACCTAAATAGAACCGTTTTCCCCCCGAAGGGAAGAAAACGAATATTTAGGTTTCAGCCGTAGCTCGACCCACTATTTGCCGCTCTTGCCGGCATACAGTTATGAGAGTACTGACGAAAAAAGCTAACCGGCGATGGCGCCAAGACGAATAACTGTCACTTCGTAATAAATTGAGTGAAATGGGGGTAGATACACACTGCAAATGCGCACATGTCCGGAAATGGTTTTTTATTATTTAATAATTCTAACCAGAGTAAGCTAAACATATTTGGATAGACATCTCAAAACCTAGTGCTTCTGATTATATCATACATTTTTAAACACCTCCACTTTTGAGAAAAAAAAAGTTTATTTTAGTGAGAATTTACTTCTAAAACGAACAAACCTTTCTAATTATCTAGGTTAATAAAGTGAACACACCCAAAAAAAAGTAAACTTGTCAAAATAAACATAGGAGAACTGTCATTACTGTCAGTGTCAATGAATATTTTGTATGTCTATTATGTAAACAAAAACAATAATACGACAGTTGTTGCATTATTTTTTGTCAAAAATGTGTAGCATTATCCATCAAAAACTGAGACCACGCTGTTTAATTATGGCGACTTGCAGCATTATCATGTTGCTTAATTCGTTTAGCTAAATAAAAACTTTTTCGTTCGCGTTAGTTTACCTTTTTCTAATATTATTTTTTTTTATTTAGACTTAGAATAGGAAAATTTGGAGGTTTGACAAGGAAAAATTTTATTTGTCATTCGGCGACGAAATTTTCTGAGAAAAAGTGCTTGATGAACACGAATTAAAAAGGAAATGTGATTATAAGTAATGATCTAACTGCGAAATGTTTGGTGAAACTCGGTAGTAAATAAAAAACCGATAAGTGATAGTCAATATAAAGAACCGATTATTTGTCAATCGGTTCTTGGAGTATTCTTGGAGTATTCTTGGAGTATTCTTGGAGCATTCTGGATATAGAGATAGAAATTCACAGAAGTGGACAGTACAGCCCACTGCAATTCATAAATGCGTGCGCCAACTTGCGCATGACGATACTAGAGAAAACCCCGGTGGACATCGTGACGTCACTCCACGTGAAGTTTTCATGATCCCTATTTTTCCTTATTCTATAGCAGTAGCAAGTAATATTTGAGTAGTTTTTTTACGCTATCTGTTTTATATGTATAATCACAGCAATTCGTGTAAAAAGGTTGCGGAATGAACCGATTTCTTTGATAGCTTACGAGTCCGCGTCTGAGGTCCCGTGATTGCAATCCCGTACCTATAGGCACAACTTCCAAATTATAAATTTTTATTTTTTTTTATATATCCATCTCGCCACCTTACTTAAACCCTATTTTTATATATATAAAGTCGCCGAATTTTTTTATTTCCTTTTATAATTTTTTCTATGTTGTTTTTTTTTTTAAATGCAAAATTATACGTGTACAAGTGGTGATTTTCTTTTTTTTAACGCTACAGACTTCACTGAATGTCTTACAACAGTTTAATGCTCTAAGCTGAAAGTTCACATGTAAATCACAATATTTGATAATATCTCTAACGCTAGTGACAGATGAATGTCAAATACATTGAGAGTCGAATATGACATTGTTACAGAGTGACGGAGCCTTTTTTAAGGGCTGCCAACAATGAATAAAATATGAATACTATCAATTATTATTTTATGATTTTTCGCGTAAATGGAGGGGTTTAAAAATATTATTTCTGTAGTTCCAAGTTCCATATTTTTGTCGTATTTATTTGAGTACACTTTGATGCTGGTTAGATTTTTCTCAGAATAAAAAACCAACGTCCATACAAAAAGCGGACATCTCCTTTCAGGGGGGTAATCTCACAGTGGGTCGAGCTACGGCTGAAACCTAAATATTCGTTTTCTTCCCTTCGGGGGGAAAACGGTTATATTTATAGGGTTACGAGTATTTATAAAACATTAGCAACCTCTCAGGACTATATACTAACATCATACAATAACTTTTGTTCAATGACTTAAAAAAAAAAAAACATATTTTAGTTCATCAGATTTTCATACAAAATATAAAAATATTAATATAGAACTTTATAATTTTTTTAAGCTCCATGGGACCGCAGATACCAGGCAGCAGTGTGATTCTGTAAGACTTCATTCTAAACTTCGCATCTGAATCCGCCGTGAGTTTCTTGATTGGCATTCTGAAACTCGGTTGTTAATTCGAATCTACACTAGCGCTGCTCTTGCGAGCGTGTTTGCGAGTTGAACTAAATTGACCGCGGAATTTTGACAGACAAAGTATGAGATGATGTAAGAAAGTGGCATTCTATAAGGTAATTCCGCTGTCACTCCGACGCTCACTTCGCACTCGAACCCGATTCAAAGTGTCAAATTAAAAGCATCTATTTTACGAGTGAAAATAGAAGAAATCATAGTTTTTTTTATTAAAAAACTATTGAGTGTTTAAATAAAGTTTTTAAACACACTTTTAACCAAGATTCGTCGCACATTTTAAGTGGTTTGCTTTAAGGAATGATAAGTGGTTCTAACATATAAAAAAAGCACTGCTAACCTTAGTCCACTGTTTGTATGTTTTGATAGTGCCACTTATACTGTTTAGGCATAAACTCGTTTCAACCTGAGCCGACGATCGGTGAGAGGAACGTGTTTCATTTGGACTGAAACGTTGTTGTTGTTTTAGAAAACAAAATAAACACTTCTTTATTATTAATATTATTAATATTATTTTTGAACTTTACAACCAGAAATATAAAACTACTTCATGATTATTTCACAATTATTTTTGGCACTGAACGATCAAAAAACAAACAAAACGTAAACTAAGCTAAACAATACAACGCACTATACAACTTCAACGCATAAACATTGTCCACAGATTACTAATGATATTATCTGTCAGTCATTTTTTTTTCGTAAGGTAAGCATAGATTATATTCACGGCACGAACTTAGAGTTTTCTGTTTTTTTTTTTTACTTATTAGCTGCCTCACATTCCTTTAAATAAGATATTTTAATTTAAACATCCATAAACTTAAATGTAAGTTGAGATTTATCGGTTGTAATGTAATAAATGTAGTTGAGTGTGGTAATCACTAGTACAGTATTGGTCGCTTCGGAGCTCACTTCACTTCGCAAGTGCCTAGGTGATGCTTACAGAATGCAAAATCAAGGTCGTTTTGAACCTTATGCGAAGTGAGAGTGAATAGCGAAGTGAAATGCGAGTTGTTGTCTGAATTTTACAGAATCGACGTACAGCCCCCCTAGCCAAGTTACAACCGTTTCGCTTGCGTCGAACGATTCGAGTTGACCTTGCCGCCAATTCTTTTGTTCTGACCACGTGACTGAGCGTTGAGACGACGTCATTCCCGTACATTTGAAGCTTTCTACTAGCGTTAACTATTGCAGATTAGCAACTTGGCTAGGGGTACTGGTTTAAATTTCAACTGTATACCTCTACGCGTTCCTGAGATAAAAATCTTGACAGACAGACAGACAAAAGGGTAATATAAGAGATTAAGATATAAGGGTTCCGTTGTTTTATTTTTTTCCGACGCGGGAATCCGCCTAAAAAGAAAAGAAAATATAACTACAGAAACCTTGCACATTCAATAGGATTCTAAATTAGGTACCTACGGAATTTTTGTCTAAAATCTTTTAAGGTTTTTATAAAAACACGTTTTTCCTGGAACAAGTGTTGTAAAATTAATGATGGAGCACAGTAACCAGCCGGCAGCTTGCTAGTTGTGTGACATATAGAGGGCGTTATCGAACAGGTGGTGTAAAAATGGATTTTGTCGTGTCATGACTTCACGTTTTTAATTTTTGATCGTACTAAGTTCGTGCTTCCAAACCTGGAGCAGACAATAACAAATAAACAACATTACCGGCAAATGGTTTAGTCACGTAAATAGTGAAGCGTCTCTCATCCGAAAATAGCCAATGAATCGGGTCGCTGTGCGCGTGCGCCAGTAGCGGCGCGTCTCCCAGTGCGCTACGACTGCGAGAGTGACACCGCAGGACGCCATGTGGCCGGCGCTACTGGCGCTGCTGGCGCTGACGGCGCGCTCCGCTACACAGGAACTCGTCATCGGTCAATACTATCTCCTATCTACCTAGTGATGAAGTAGCCAGTGCTGATTATACCAGACCAGCTGATAGGGTTGATTTTACTGTTTGTGTGATCGTCACTAGGGCTAAAAAATTATCCGGAGTAACGTAAGTGCCTTTTTTAATTAGTTGCCATCAATGTGAGTGATCGTGTGTGTGGCAGGCGTGGTGGAGCAGCCGGTGCGCGCGCTGCAGCTGGCTGCAGCTGTGGACGCGGCGCTGAACGCGTCGGGCGCTGCCGCCGTGGCGCCGCTCGAGCCAGACGAGCCGCTGGCGCCGCCCGCCGCTGTCTGCGCGCAGGTACTACTCTACTGCCTCACCCGCAGCTCACAACCAGACTATGCCTGCGTAATGTCTTTCGCCGTTTCCGTAAAACTAAAAAATGATTTCGCAGTAGACACAGGTCGCCGGTTGAACTAACGACATGTTGAAGAGGATCTGGCAGTTGGGACTCGAGGTGCAAATCCCAGACCATGCACTCTCATAGCCGTCGGAACGCGCCACCTCCGGCTTCCCAAATAACGGAAGGACGAGTTCGCATCAGCGTCAAGTCATCACGACGATGAAGTACTTAGTACTTGTCCTCGACAGGCGGTGGAATTTCGAGGAGTACTTCCGACGTCTACTGCCAAATTCCAAATCCAGTCGCCTCTTACCGCAGGCTATTCTCTCACGAGAATAGTGCGGTCCATTGCACTGATGCCAGCGCCAATGTGAGCGCCGTCGCTGCGGAAGCGACCAGCCATCAAGCTGAACGCGTCCTACAAGCTCATGACTAGTGTTTCCAGGTGTCCCGATTTTCAGTGGTCTGGTGGGGACGGGTCCCGATTTACGCCTGATCGAGATGCCAAAGCTCCTAGCGGGGCCACTCCAATGTGCGATGCCCGCAGCATTTGCTAATCTTACTATGTGGCTAATCCAGCACTGGATATAAACGACTTTAGTGCTCCCCCGCACGGTTCCGCAACTAAGGGAAGCAGTAAGGAAGGCTTGCATCTAACTACCAAGAAAAGCATAGCAAAACATGTCGTTGTGAAACCGCGAAAGCATTTATACATACATAACACAGTTCTTGCTGCACATAAATGACCTGTTTAAACCCGGTAACTTTGGGTATGCAGACGATAGCACTGTTGCTAAGAGATACAATTATGTATGTTCAAAAAACCAAATAAAGGAACATATTCTTGCTACAAACGAGTTGGTAGACAAAGTAGACTCACTTACTCTTAAAAACATCAAATCGACCTATCCGTAGAACAGAGTCCGATGTGATCATGGAGCAAAAACGAGTTAAGTAGCTAGACGAGATAAGGTATACGAACTCTACAGATCCCTGTTTTTAAAATTTTCGTATCTTATTTAGTTTTGGAAATATAAAATCGAATAACGTTCAATCTGACATTACCTCCGCATAAAAAGGCACGAAGTGATGAAGCTACGGCGTGCGGGGAGTAGGGGCGGCGCGGGCGCGCCGTTCGTTCATCAGTCCGGCCACTCTTTACTGGAGAGACGACGTCTTTGTGTCACGCGCTTGGCTTTTTTTCGCTTTGTTGAAATAATAGTTTCTAAAGTGTTTTGCATGAACAAACGTATTTTTAGAGATGTCAAGGTCACGGAAAATGTTGGATATGCTTGTAGAAAAAGCAAAAAGGCCTGAGTTTAGTTCATCATTTTCTAATGTTCCTGCTATTAATATGAAGAAAAGTGAAAATGCTGGTAAGTTGACAATTTTAGTTGTATTATTTCATGCTATGCACTATTCAGTTCTTTAATTTTTAGGTATACTATGTGTATATTACTTTTTCTCTTAGTTAACAGCTGTGGGTGATCGATCTTTATATAGGACGTTTTTTGACGGAGAGGTATAGAAACACGTTTTTAGTACTAAAATGCGATTGGGGTAATGCATGTTCATAGAGTAATATTTTTTTCTGTAATAATAAACAATACAAAGTAAATGTCTTATGAAATATTAAGACGATTTTATACAAACTTTATTCAACTTCTCAGCGTTTCATGTGGATATAGAACGTTTTTATTCGTATTCTGTGATACGATTTGTCGGTTCGATTTTAAGATGGGACGTTATTACTCAGATAATTGAATTAGTTAAGACGTTGTTCAATTAAAAATATTGTTAAATATGTAGTTTTGTTTTTTTATTTATTGCTAGGTACATTTGTCTTGCAATGTAAATAAAATAGATAGTATTTTTTAAATACCTACAAAAATATAAACATTTTTTTTTTAATTTCAGTTGTAAATGTTAATGAAAACGTCACAATACAACAAACGTTACCTTTGCCTCCTGGTGCAGAAGATATCAGTGAAGAACTAGCTGGTGTATGGGAAGAAGTTCTGCACGATGGTGGGACCAAGGAAATTACCAGCGAGAACTAAATACAGAATGTCATAACTGATCCAACTGCTGAGGGTATTTACAGTAATCAACCTAGCACATTTTCTTTAGAAGTGCCTTCTAGTTTCGAAAATTCACCGTTTATACAGCTTGAAGAGCTGTTAGAAGTATCTGAACACAGATCTACCCCAGTTACAGAACTGTCAGTGCCAACTCTAATGCCTTCTCCTACTAATGTCCATTTGATCTGTGATAATATATTCTGCCCTGATCATGTAGACAATTTCTCCTTGATTTCGTCGTCATCATTTAGCACCTCAAATTCTCCTGCTGCCCTGCACTCCAGCAATCGCACCGTGACTCCTAAAACAACAAAAAAACGAAAGAGGTGCCCCAAAGAATGGACAGACATTAAACGAAAATGTCTGAAGAACTTACGCAAGAAATATTTTACCAAAAAAGGCAAGACTATAGACGAAAAAACGATGGGGCCACCATGCAAATGCTGGAATAAATGTATTGATAAAATATCTCAACAGCAGCGCTTAGAGTGCTTTACAAAATTTTGGCAGCTGGGAGATCGAGCTATGCAGTGGAATATCATCATCAAATATTCCGATAAAATGAAAAAAAAAAAACGTTGCCTCAATCAAGATACTCCAAATAATAGGACATATACTTTTAAGTATTATCTGCCACTAATCACAAGTTCTAGCGAATCTCATTGCGAGAAAACTGAAGTATGTCAAACTATGTTTATTAGTACTCTTTCTGTTTCAACTCGTATCTTAAAAACTGCATGGAAGAAGTATGATGGCAGTGCCATTTTAGAGGAGGATAGACGGGGTCGGCATGACAATCACAAGATCGTTATAGATGACACAATGAAAAAAACTGTTTGTGACCACGTTCGGGCATTTGTTCCGGTTGAATCGCATTGTATACGCAAAAATAGCCAAAAACTCTACCTACAAGGAGATTTAAGTGTCGCCAAAATGTTTAAATTATATCTTTTATGGTTTGACCCCGAGAAATACCCCTCTAAGGCTACAAAAGAACGTCAATATCGTGAACCGAATTAAAACCTGCATATTCTGAACCTATTTTGATGCCTGCCGCTAAATATAAAGATTTAATGGATATGTGCCGCTCAGAAGTTATTCCCTTAGAGTATCATACATACTTTAACTCTTTACCACATCACACTATTGTTAATGCTTCTGGAGAATCAGATAGTGACTTATCAGAATAACAAAATATTTTTATCTTTTTTCCTGCTTATTTTAGAGCAGAATTCTTCATGGTGATTTAGCAAAAGAAAGTTAATTAAAATAAATACTTGAGTCATTTAATATTAGTCTATATACAAATTCATTGCTATAATGTATGTGCAACGTTTACCTCACGATGTAAGACTGTTGATAATATTGTAAAGGCTGATTGATATAATATCTTCATTTATATAATACTAGCTTTTGCCCGCGCGGCTTCGCTCCCGCTCTTCCGTACTATACCCAACTCTACCCTACTATGCCCTACCCTATTCTACACTACTCTACCCTACTCTACTCTACTCTACCCTACTCAACTCTACTCTTCCCTACTCTATCCTACTTTACCCTACTCTACCCTACTCTACCCGACTCTACCCTACTCTACCCTACTCTACCCTACTCTACCCTACTCTAAAGTATCCTATGTCCTTCTCCTGGTTCTAAGCTACCTCCCCACTAAATTTCAACCGTTCAGCCGTTCTGGAGTAATAACTAGTGTAACTAACACGACTTTCTTTTATATGTATAGATTTATATATTCCTTGATTAAATAACTCAAATCTGTGTGGTTCTTTCCTCAAAAGACCATCTGAGACACTGGTTTGCATGGTTCTCATATGATTTGACCATTACATGTTCTTTACTGTATGGATTTTAATAGAGACGTTGACCCCTGAGTTTGTTTCGGTGTTTCTTCTCCGGGTAGTCAGCTAGGAAACAACGGCCTCATCTCGTTAAAACTGACTGAAAACAAAATTGACGTGTAAAAGTGTTTTTTGAAAACCTATTTACAAAATAAAGATCATTTATAATATTTACGTACATTTACAAGTTTAAGACTGCTAATTTAAGTCCATGCTGTAGTCATATAGGTTACTAAGTTAGCTGTGACCATGTGCCATATAATTACTATTTTAAGTTTTAACTATTACGTTACCAAGACTGTTTTAGATTTATAATAATATATTAGATACTATTTGCGCGTCTCCTGAATTGTTCTAATAGCGACCTACATAGGATCTGTAAGTTAGCGACAATTCTAATTTTAAGTACGTACCTTACAATTACGTGATTGCTGTTCAAAATGATGCCATCTAATGGATACGTTATCGGTTTTGTGTTTTTTTTTTAAATAAATAAACGATTCTGAATAATGATTTCATTTTTTATTTAGTTATATGGGAGGGTAGTCTTACTATAGATAACATTATGTTTAAATATTTTGAAGTGGATATTCACAACAGACTAATAAACGATGGGCAATTTCAACAAAAATCGACCCTTATAAATATAGAACATCTATTAATTCAGATGACTCCGTAAAACAACGTATAATATTCACTACGGACTCCCAGTCTTCCGCTACATAATGTCCTATGTTTATATGAAACTCACTATCTCGTCGAATAAAAGGATAAGAAATATATACTACATAGCATTTCATTAGGCTGAGGCATTGTTACAACATACCAAAAAATCAAAATTTCAAATCTCACCGTTTAAGAGTTACATAAGTCAACAACTTCTCCAACCTCTACTGAAAACTATCAACTCTACAGATCGGACTTTATTCTACGGATGAGTCGAAATGTATTTGTCAGAGAGAATCTAACCTGGCTGGCCTCCAACTTGTGGAAACAGAGGACACATCCCAGGCCATCAGTGCTCAGGAGGACTGTATTCTCAGCCAGGTACTTCACATTCAGCAAGAATTAACTCAAGGGTTACATTCAGTAAATTGTAGTTTTTCCTCTCTTAGCAGCGGTGATTATCAATCAATTATGTTTTCAGACACTATAGGAAGATGATTATTTTGTGTGCTTTTCCATACTTTGAGCGTTTGTCATATAGGCAAAATAAGTACATACATATGCTAAATATCTCTTCTCTGATTTTTAGGATATAGTGATTTTTAGTATTTACGTTTCTTTATATTAGTATTAATTCAATATATTTATCACAATAATAGGTACAAACAATTACTAATATCCGTAAAAATAAATTAAATTTATTTTTACACAAAGAAGAAGTAGCAAAAATGCCCCACTTTCGACAGCAAAGATAAGTATCGCAAAAAATCGCTAAAAATTAGTATAAAAAATGATATACTTCCGGTGATCATCCTTACTGGCTAGCACATTAAAAAATTGCTATAAATATTAATTCAGGGGCAGAATACCTGTAATATACTAACTTTTGACTTTGATTTTATAGTCTGGTGGGCGACTGCCCAATAGTTGATGTCGGGCTGTCGTATATGTTCAAATCGCGCGGAGAACTTTGATTGCGCGATGCGGGATTTCGTATTTTCTTCGTAGTTCTACTAGCTCATTTTGATAATAGATATTATACTAGGTAATAAATATTTACATATTTAAAAAGTATTATTTTTTAAAGAAACTTCTTACTAACATCACAACACAATACTTCCTAACAAGAAACATATTATCATGATCTATTTATTTTACTCTTAAAAATATCCCGGCGTCACTCAGGTAGTTAAAAACCGAAGTTACTATTGCTGTTTATTAAATAACCTTCACCTTCCTTGTAACAATAAAGCAAATGAACTTAGAATGTCACAGATGTTCATTTTTTAATCTCTATGTCTACTTTATTTCACTTTTTTATGATCGTTAGAGTAGTAGGTATTGCATGATTGAACGTAAAATATTTTTAAGATAAGTAATACTGCGCCTGAAATAATATTTGGAGCAATTTCTAAGTATGATAGCCCACGGAATAAAGAAAAGAAGTGATAGCCAGTAAGGATGACAATCGGAGGTATGCAATTTATTAATACTCATTTTTATCTATTTTTTGAGATATTTTTCTCAACTGTCGGACGTGGGGTAATTTTCTATGGAAGTTGCAACTTCTCCTTTGTTAAATATAATGTTGTAGGAGTACCAGTAACAGTACGGAGGCATTTCATACTCCGTAACTGGGTAATTTCGAACTGGCGTACATCGCACTCGTATGCTTTCTAACTAACGATACGTCGGCCTTGCATACTTCGCTCCAGTGAACTTTCGAACTGGCGTACATCGAGATCCTGTACTTTAAAACTAGCATACGTCGTTTTTTCATTTCAAACTTCGACATTCAGTAGCGGAGTCGCTAAATATTATGCATTATATGCAGTGGCGTAGCTAGATGACCAAGGGCCCTGGGGCAAAAACAAACTAGGGCCCCTAAATTGTTTAGACTTTATCAATATATACATCATCATCTTCCTGCCCTTATCCCGTTTTATTTGGGGTCGGCGCAACACGTTTTTTTCTTCCATTCTGTCCTGTCGCTCGTCACGCTATCACTAACTCCCTTTTCATTCATATCACTTCTCACACAATCCATCCATCTTTTCTTTGGCCTCCCTCTCCCTCTACATCCATCCACATGTAAATTCATAACTCTTTTAGCAACATGCGTTTCATCTCTCCTTTTTACATGACCATACCAAGACAAACGATTCCCTTTCAACTTTTCAGTCACCGGCGCCACTTTCAAACTTCCCCTAATATACTCATTTCTCACTTTATCCATTCTCGTCACACCACACATCCATCTTAACATTCTTATCTCCGCTACATTGCTTTATATTTTATATAAATCCCTAGTTACAAGAAGATTTATCATTAACATGCACACTCAATGATGTGGAGACGTGGTCGTCGTTGAATCTTCATCAGTAGGCTTTTCAACCAATACTACATTGGTCACATTATCTCATTCACTATCACTATCAACAAAATTAATATTTCCTGTAAAATTTTTCGTTCATTCAATAAGCGGTTTGTTGATCAGGTTTTGGGGGCCCCCAAGTTTGAGGGCCCCGGGGAACTGCCCCGCCTAGCCCCTTAGTAGCTACGCCACTGATTATATGCATTTCTTAGTTAGTCACTATAGTGACTAGTTTTAATTTTTTGACATCAACAATTTTGCTGATAAACTTTTGTCGAGTAGGTAGGTATACTGTGTACCTACCCATTATTTTTAGACGTCAAATAGCTAAGCTATTAGCTTATAGTATTTACTCGGACGAAGTTAGTATGTCGTTGTACCCAATTATTAGTCCCACCCCACCATAAGTAATAGTACTAATGTTATGGTTGCTGGCTCCATTAATTTAAACTAGATAATAAGACAACAGATGGTACTGTTGCCAGTTTAGGTCAACTTAACAAAGTATCTTCTAGCGTTCATTTTATATGGGTTAAGCAAAAATCATTTAATTTATTCCTAACATTCAGGGTTTTCTTCAAAGCAATTGGAAATAGAATATAATATTATACGTTTCAACTGGTAATAAACTAGTAATTATCTGCGAACACTTTAATGTTAATATTTTAGAAAATAATTCAGATAACAGTAGATTAAATTAAGTATTAAGTATGTATATATGTAATAAATTCTTAAACCAAAGTATTAAATATTTTCAAATCATTGAATTTATCAAATGTGTTTATAGAACCAACTCGAACTACGACAACTACTGCTACATGTATTGATAATGTTTTTTGTTACTGCAACTATTTAGAAAAGGCCATTTTAAATGATATTATCTGCCTTCTGATCATAGCGGCCTAATGGTAACTTTTGAATCCAACTTACCAATACAACAAGTGCATATACAATCCAGACCAATAACAGCCGGTAAACTAAATAAATTTAACAGCACTTTAACTAACAGGTTGGGTGACTGGAACCTTGTAGTGAACAATGGTAGGTAATAATTTGTATAAACTTTTTTTCAATATTTCAAACGGAGTTTAATCAGACGTTTGAGAAAAAAACTACAACTATTTGCCCTAAGGTTAGATTTAGTGACTGGGCAACTAAAAGAATCAGAATAAGTAGGGAAATACTTTTTGAGCTGTATGGCCTCATACCTAGTATTAACACTGAAACTTTTAATAAATATGTTGCTATTTATTCCAAAATGTTTAAAAGTAAGGCAACTAAGGCCTTATACATTAGCAACAAAGTTAAATCAGCAGATAATAAAATAAAAACGGTTTGAAATATTATAAATAACTAGCTTCTGCCCGCGACTTCGTCCGCGGAAAATTTCTTGTTTTAAAATAAGATTACACTCGATTAGACGATGCGCACGTTCAGCGCTAGATTCCTGAGCACGGGCCTGTGATGTTATGGCATTTTGCCTAGCGAGCCGCTGCGAGCGCTCAGCGCTAGTCTCCCTATCCCTTGTCTCAGAGACATGCTGCCTTAAATGAGATAGACGATGCGCACGTTCAGCGCTAGATTCCCGAGCACGGGCCTGCGATGTTATGACATTTTGCCTACCAAGCCGCCGCGAGCGTTTAGCGCTAGTCTCCCTATCCCTTGTCTCAGAGACATGCTGCCTTAACTCAGATAGACGGTGCGCACGTTCAGCGCTAGTTCCTCGAGCACGGGCCCGCGATGTCCTCACATTTTGGCTAGTGAGGCGCTGTGAGCGCTCGGAGCTAGATTCTCTAGCGCGTGCTTGCGAAATATATTCTCTATTTGTCGAGAGGCGCTGCTCATTTTAAGGGGCAGATTCTTCCGTACGGCGTACTCAAGCGGCTCTTGTCTGTGATGTCTGCCGGGACAGTTGAGATTTCCTTTTAGACATGCTCTCAACAAACTACGCACAGACTTGAAAACAATTATGAACAAAAGGAGAGCGACTCGAACACCGTCCGCCTTTACAAAACAAAACAATCGTAATATCGAATAACTCGTATCGATTATTACGATAGAACGAAGTACGAAACTACGAACATACAAAAACGTACAACGAAATTACGATATTTTCGATTATGAGGTATCTATCAACAACAACAACCATACGAACGAAACAACCGAAACCAATAAGCAACTGACAGAAGAACTCCAACTAACGACAACGTGGGCATAATAATTCGAGAGGGTCATCAATCCACAGAAAGTCTTAACACCGCGATTCAGAAAACATGGCAAGTTCGGGAGGTTCCTGCACCGAATTAAAGCGGAAGAGACGCCCGAGTGTCGCCACTGTGCGGAACGCCCGGAGGACACGGTGGAGCACACAATCGAGGTGTGCCCTGCCTGGGCAGAGCATCGCCGTGCCCTCGTGGGGGCGATCGGCGGCGGACACCTCTCGCGGCGGGCTCTGGTTGAGGCCATGGTCCTTAGCGAGGAGGAATGGCAGGCGGTCGCCTCCTTCTGCGAATCAGTAATGCTAGCAAAGGCGGAGGCAGACCGCATCAGGCAACGGCGCCTTCGCCGCCGCCGCCGGGATTCCGATCCCGATTTCCGGTCACCGTAGACACGGGCTCGCGGACGGCGAGCCATGGGTAGCTTGCTGTCCGATCGTCCGGTAGTGGACCGAGCCCAAGACGTCAACGGCGCGCACTGTTCCCGCGTGCCTCAAGAAGTTGTCAGTAACAGCAGAGGCCCAGCTGGGTTGAAGCCTACCGGGTCCAGGGTTATCCGAAAGGGAACTCGTGCCCTGGTTTGAAGGCTAGAAGGAACGGGGTGGGTTTTTAGTCAGTAAGAGTCTGACACTATCTCTCGCTCCACCCAAGGGCGGGGGTTGTAATAAGATGATTTTTGCCCACCATAAAAAAAAATAGGTAAAACGTCTGCACAATGAAAGTTACGCTAGGGGCATTTTGCGTTTTAGTAATTTTATATTATCTTCGAAACTGTATGACCAATTGCTATGCTGTAAATGGCAAATCTTATCTGTATAATGTTCTTGTGATACTGAAATAATTTATTGTCATAAGAATTAATATTTTGTTGCTCAAATAATCAACCAAACGTAAGTATGCCGAAAAAAAATATTTTTAATGCAATAAAAGAAGTATAAAAGATGAAATATAAAAGATAGAGATATGGTACCGCGGACTTTTTTGTAGAAATAATTAAGACGAACCAGGTAGCCATACATTGTTTTTAATTTTAAGCAACTGTTTAGGCAGCGCACGCAAATAATTCTATTTTATGAGGTATTTTTTTCCGACTTACTAGACAAAAGTTGTGATAGCTCGGTTAATATACATGCTATAGAAACAATTTATAGCCTATAGCACTCAGGAATAATGTAGCTTTCTGCCAGTAAAAAAATTTTTAGAATTGGATTATTAGTTCCAGAGATTACCCCCTACATACAAACTTACAAACTTACAAACTTACAAATTTTACCTCTTTATAATATTAGTATAGATGAAACCAACAGGAACAAAATAAATAATTATGATTACACATTGGGGGCTCAAAATGGTCTTATTAGCGATAACAAACTAGATGCAGAAGAATTTGTAAATTTCTTTACCAGTATACTAATTAAAACTACTGAAGCCGTATTCGTCGCCATCGCATGCTTTTGGTTTATTACAGGCCAACGTTGCAGCCTGTTCCACTGAATTTAACTTTAAACATATAAAACCCATAACAGTAATAAAAGCTTTTGAAGAAATTAAAATTAAATTGACAGAAGATCAATGGGGTATGTCTATCAAAGTTTGTACCTCAAGTTTGAGACTATAGCGTCGTACTTGGATTTAATATTTAAGTAGTGTCTTACTATTATACTTTCCGGATCTAATGAAATATAGTAAAGTGATAAATGAGATGACTTTTTAAATCCGGGAATAGTAAAGCCACTAATAATTATAGGCCGGTGTCCGTGTTGCCTGTTTTTAGCAAGATATTTGAAAAGGAAATCAAATGCTTTATCATTTTAACCCTTCAGATACCGTCAATTAGACCGAGATTAGATTGACTCAATCTTTATACTACAGAAAAGAGCCATCAGAGCTATTTACAATCTCCGCCGGTGCGATTCTCTAAGACAGCTGTTTAACCCTTCAGATACCGTCAATTAGAGACACAATAGTAAGACAATAGATGCGCGGCCACCGGTGGTCGCTTGGGGATTCATGAATTAACACCAATAACATCTTACACGATAAACAGTATGGTTTCACCAAAGGACCGTGCACAACTGACGCTGGTGTCTCCGTACTAAAACACATTTTTAATGTGTGGGAAGAGGCACAAGAATACATTCTATAGGCATCTTCTGCGACCTATCAAAGGCGTTTGATTGTGTGGATCATGAAACATTGCTTCTGAGACTTAAGCATTACGGACTAGCCAAAACAGCGTTAAGCTTATAACAATCTTATTTTGAACTAGCTTCTGCCAGCGACTTCGTACGCGGATCCTGTTGCATGCCAGCGACAACGGGGTCGTCAAAATCAAAGATCTAAAACGTCTGATGTCGAATTCTAAGAGCCCGGGGACTGGAAAACAACGTGATGCGCGAGACGATTCGAGACGTTCCAGATCTCTCCCTTCCACTTACGCGCGTGACAGTGTGCACACACCTTAGACATGGTGCTAATGTCTCCGTGTTCGATGTAATTAATAAATGGGTTATAGGAAAACGCGCTCCTTTCTTTATTCCCAAAAAGTGTTCCCACAGCGTGATCTAACTCGTCGCCAACGCCATTTACGAAACG
Source organism: Mythimna lalbum (assembly GCA_949319445.1). Lineage (NCBI taxonomy): Eukaryota > Metazoa > Arthropoda > Insecta > Lepidoptera > Noctuidae > Mythimna > Mythimna lalbum. Next base: position 72,797 of record OX439354.1, read on the forward strand.
TTTAGAAAACAGAAACTTCATATTATTTAACCAAATATTATAGTATCTTAGCCATGTGCAGCGCCCCTTAGTGAACTCCACAGCGGGTGACGTAACCTACGACTAACTTAGGTATTATTTGCGGTTGATACAGTAATCGGGTCTAGGGACCGAACCGCAAAATTAAGTTTGTTTTTATTGTATATACTTTTCCGGGATAAAAAGTACCCAGTGTGGTGCCCAGGATATTAAAAAATAATTATACGAAGTTTCATCGTAATCGGACCAGCAGTTTTTGCGTGATGCCTGAACAGACAGACAAAAAAAAATTTAATCACATTTTTGGGTTCGGTGTCGGTCTAGTAACACCCCCTGCCGTTTATTTTTTTATATTTTCAATGTACAGAATTTTCACTTCTACAGATTTATTATAAGTATAAGTAGGTACCTAAACTACGTCTAATAGAATGAAATAACCTATTTGATACCTAGGTACTTACCTATTTAAAACTACAGCTAAATAAATATATAAAAAAAGTTTAATTTATAATTAAGCCAATACTAAGAAATATTTAAACACTACCAAAATAACTAATACCTATTTTATAAAATAACAACCAAAGAAATCTAGAAATAAATTATTAAACGTAAGAGTAGACTAAAAGTCGCGCTGATAAGCACGGTTTATTAAAATCAATTATTGTCTGTCAATAAGGTCGAACACTCTGAACGTCTATTCTTATCAACAGCCAAATATTGCCGCCGCGAGCCGCGTCGAGCGCGGCGACCGTTACACAAAAATAATCCTTATAGCATGATTCAGTATTCACGCGCGATGGCTTATTAGTGTATTTAATGTATAACTTTGGTGTTTCTATACCGATTTCTATGATTCTTTTTTATTAAAAAGATAATAATGTTAGCTTTTTTTAATTGGAGGTGAGTGAGAGTGTTATAAACGTAAGAGTAGACAAAAATAAACAGAAAGCTCCGAACTGCTAAGCTATCGGGAGTCACGTGTTATTGTGAGTCAACCATAAAAGATAGACATATGCTATCGTGGAATATTTTTTATATAATTTTAAGGAGATCATGATTTCTGTGTAGCTTTAACCATTAAGGCTGCAAACGCGACGGAAGCTTAAAAAATGGAGTAATTTCTCCCGTTTCCCCAACATTTCCCTTCACTGCTCTGCTCCTATTGATCGTAGCGTAATGAAAAGTAAACTATAACCTGCCCAAGAGTATAAAGAATGATTATACTTTCGTTAAAATCCATCGAGTAGTTTTTGTTTCTATAAAGAGCATACAGACAGACAGACAGACAGACAGACAAAAATTTTACTGTTTGCATTTTTGGCATCAGTATCGATCACTAATCACCCCCTGATAGTTATTTTGGAAATATATTTCATGTATAGAATTGACCTCTCTACAGATTTATTATAAGTATAGATGTTTACGTTGAAACATTTCCTTTTCTGATGGTTTTGGTCAACTTACATATATAAATAAATGTAATTCCCTGAGTCTTGAACTAGTTACAAACTGTTCCACGGGGTCCCGTGTAACCCTTAAAATTATTTTGTCAACAAATTACAACAGAATAAAATAATTAAAAAGTTAAAATAGAAAAAAATATAAAATTACGGTCAATGTCGAATATCACAATTATTAATACCTACCTACATGTAAAAACACAAGTGCATAATCATTCAGCTAAAATAATGCCAAAACTTTTAAAAGCTGTTATAAAAAGAACAAATCTTCACAAATGTAAACTTCAAACAAAACGGGAGCCATCCATAATCCGTGATCATCATTCATTTTTTTTTTTCGTCGACTAAAATAGCATTACAATCGATCGACTAGCGCTCGCTCTATCAATTTTTCACAACACTGGTTCTGGGTTGCCATCACAAAATTTTACGGGCGCGTCTAGTCACAGCTAATATAATTTTACTGTGGCTGTAACGTCGCCTGCGATTGTCTTCCAAGATTGATGTTCGAAACCTCTACGGTCCGAACTAAGCGTTTCGCCTCGACATTAATACCGCGTACGTCGAAGGACTGGAACGATATGCCTGCTGCGATCTTCCCGTCCGATATAATTTAGGCGTCTTCAAGGCTACAGTGAATAGGCTCTTAATAAACTAGTGCGCCTCACCATCAACGATTGCATCACTGCTTACCATCAGGTGGGATCACAGTCAAGTACTAGTTTATATCAAATAAAAAAAAAAACATTTTGAATGAACCAATAATACGTACCGCTACCGTTGAGAGTGCATGTCACCTCCTGCCTTTTTATCTATGGAAATTAAAAACATTGTTCTGGCAGGGGCCATAGCCTTAACATAGTTCCTAGAAACCAGTCCATTTAAGAATCCTAAAAACATAGCCTTATTGTTTTTGTTTTCCATTGCTGCAATAGTGTCCCACCAACCGGGGCTGTCCTTGGATGCGCTAGCATAGCACATACAGGGATAATCGCTGGTTGATACCACGTTTCATTAAAAGCGTCAAAAGGGCCTCTGCGAGTTGGTTTCGACTACTCGTACCCGTACGCCTTCCAAAGGTCCAGGACCCCAGGGTTCTGAGAAATTATAACCCATATAATAATTTCCAAACTAATCAATTTGTAAGCCCTGGTGATAGTGGAGCTGGACCAGCATTAACCCAAGCATTTTTATCCTGATTGTAATCCTCCAACTTATAATATGCTCGCCTGCCTAGTAGGGCAGGCAATTATCGAAATATTCCGATTATCGATTAAATTAATAATATCGATTTTTTTGGATAAAAATCGATAATTACGGATAATTATAAAAAAATAAGTACAAAAAAAAAATATAACCGACTTCAATGATAAAAAACACTGAAAAGTATCAAATAACTTTAATTTTGGAAGTCGGTGTTTCTACAATAGTTTAGTCTCTTCGTTATTTAACACCGACTTCCAAAATTAAAGTTATTTGATACTTTTCAGTGTTTTTTATCATTGAAGTCGGTTATATTTTTTTTGTAAAAAGTTTTTTTTATTTCACACTTTTTAGTTATGGTACCACCACTAAAAAGTACCCCTCAGTCAAACTTAAATACCTTATAGTCAGAGCGCATCTCATAACGGTTCTAATAATCCCAAACACGGTTAGATTACATTAATTTACCTTTCGGCTTCATCATCAGATCAGTTCGATATATCCTCTCCCCCTCTTCTTTCAAACAGTCATTAGACTAGATGCTGGAGAGGGAAAGGATATATGATGAAGCCGAAAGGTAAATCTTTCAATCAGTCATTAGACTAGATGCTGATAATCCCGGCTGTAGCATCAGGCCAGATTTATGTCAACATTGCAATGAACTTAAAATTTAGTCCTGTTTAAAATGAGCCCAAACACGACTACCGTGCTGTAATTTCAAGGTTTGTACTTTTCCTGATGCTCCTGGCTTCAGCATCAGGTCTCTATGTACTTCGGTGTATTAGCAGTACGTTTATCCACACATCGAGCCGTTTTCAATGAGCCTAAACTCGATATATCTGCTGTTTGTTGTCGAGGGCTTAGGTACTCTGCAGACTATCCTGACTGCAGCATCAGGTCATGACTTGATGATCATGAGACCAAATGTGGCAAATGCCCTATCAAACATCAAAACAATTTACTAAAACAGTCCTTGCCTGTTCGAGTAACTTCTTACTGTTAAGGAGTTGTACCTTCCATCATCAGCCCAGCTACCTGAGATGGTGACGACCATACGCAAATACACAAGATACTACATAATAGGCGAAAATCAATAAGTGAGCCTATAAAATTTGAAGGTTGCCCTCGATTTCTCCAAGATCCCATCGTCAGATCCTATTTTGGTGATAATGGGACCACCTCAGAACTATCTACTTTCGAACAAAAAAAGAATTTTGAAAATCCGTCCACATTTGGCGGAGTATTCGACGAACAAACATACAAAAAAAAAAAAAAAACATACAAACAGCCGAACGTAGTACCTCCTCCTTTTTGTGAAGTCGGTAAAAATAGTTTTTACATGTAAATAAAGGGACAAACTGATGCAATGACTTACCTAAAATAAAGGACAATAGAATATACTGAAAAATAAACAAAACATGGCTTTTTAGGGTTCCGTACCTCAAAAGGAAAAAACGGAACCCTTATACGATCACTTTGTTGTCCGTTCGTCCATCCGTCTCTTTGTCTGTCAAGAGCCTTTATCTTACGTACGCGGAGGTATTTAGTTAAAATTAAAACCATTTACTCAGGTCTCTGGTCCTTTCAAGTTGTGTAAAAATCAAACTTCTACGTCAACGAACAAAAAAGGTAAGTACGGCAGTTTAAGTAGCAAACCCTCGCCCCCCCCCCCCCCCACCCCCCGCCCGACCGAATTGCGGTTGCGATCTTTGAGAATATCAAAATGTATCTTTTGATATTCTCAAAGATCGAAATTCATAGGTTAGGTACTTTCCGTTGACTCAGAATCCTGAAATTTGGTTGTTATCGGTTTGCATGCCCTACTGCATAGAGTGCCTTTAAGGTGATACATCTCGACACACATTTTCACTGTTTTTCATACAACCGCTCATAACCGATTATGACGTTTTTACTAATTTTTCATTACATATTTTGGAAACACAGTATCTTGTGGATATCATCTAAGCTTCTATTGAAATTTCTAAATTTGCGTAAAAGTAATCCAGTAAAGACCTCTGAAAATCTCCTATTTTGTATGAACTTTGACACTTCATAATTTGCCTAAAAATTAAAAACATCAAAAAAGTAAAACTATAGAAGCTTTGCAAATTTTATTAAGATTCTAAATGACGACAACTTTTTTCAAAAACTTTTAAGGGTTTAAAAAAAGCAGCTATTTCCTGGAGCAAGTTTTGTGAAATATTCGAGTAAATCTCGGAATTACCGAATACTAACACAGTTTTCAGGCGTTATCTCTCTTTTTTTTGCGTTGCCTTTACGTCAAACATCGCGTTGGATTGCGTCAGATGAAGTAACAAGCTTTTAAACCATTTTCGATGTTGACGATAGGCGTTTCTTAAGAGGGTCCTTACTTCGCTTACTTGCTCCAGGAAATAGCTGTTTTTTTTTAACCCTTAAAAGTTTTTGGAAAAAGTTGTCATAATTAAGAATTTTAATAAAATTTGCAAGGTCTCTAGAGGATTACTTTTTTGACTTTTTTAATTTTTAGGCAAATTATGAAGTGTCAAAATTCATACAAAATAGGACATTTTCAGAGGTTTTTACTGGATTAGTTTTACACAAATTTAGAAATTGGTTTCTTTAGAAACCTAGATAATATCCACAAGATACTGTGTTTCCAAAATATCTAATGAAAAGTGTGTAATAACGTCATAATCAGTTATGAGCGGTTGTATGAAAAACAGTGAAAATGTGAGTCGTGATGCACCACCTTAAAGGCAGTATCCGATTGGGACGATGCCAATGTGGTCAAGTTGTGGTAAAGTTCTCCGTGCGAATTGAATATATACCATAGCCCGAAATCCACTATCGAGCAGTCGCCTACCAGACCATAACACGTGTCTGATCGGAGGATACACAACGGAGGTATGAGGAACTTTAGTCTCTGTTCCGCATACCTCTAAAAGTTTAATGCTGCTAAAACCCAGGCGTGTCTTTTTTCCGCTAAATGGAGCTAATTTCAATACACGGCTCCATCATTTTGAGATGTAACATTGTCTGTGTCCGTGCCGATAACTGACCACCTTGAGCTTCATGGAGTAACATTGTCTACCCACAATAGGGTAGTTTCCAGGGTCAAAATAACTACAATTTATTTAGTCCGTATTTTAGATTTATAAAAATTATTGAACACGCACTTTTTCTTTTTTCGATTTAACAAAAAATAACAAAGATATAGCCCATTAAAGTTACGTGTATCCTCACCCTATGCGAAACAATGCAGCACGGCGTGACATTACACGTAACTTTAATGGGCTATATCTTTTTCATTTTTAACCGACTTCGAAAAGGAGGAGGTTCTATGTTCGGCTGAATGTATGTTTTTTTTTTGTATTTATGTTCACCGATATTTCGGTCAATTGTGGACCGATTTTGAATTTTTTTTTTTATTGAAAGGTTATGCTTCCAAGTTGGTCCCATAGAAATATTGTTATGATCTGATCATGAACTTCGAAGATATGGAACAAAACTCTATGTAAACATGGACAAAACCAAAGTTATGGTTAACATCCATGTAGCACCCACTCCTATTAAGATCGGAGACTCTACACTCGAAGTTGTGGACGATTACGTTTACCTAGGACAGACGGTCCAGTTGGGTAGGTCTAACTTCGAGAAAGAGGTCAATCGTCGAATCCGACTCGGCTGGGCAGCGTTTGGAAAGTTGCGCGGTGTCTTCTCGTCTAATATACCACAGTGTCTCAAGACGAAAGTCTATGACCAGTGCGTGTTGCCAGTGATGACTTACGGCTCCGAAACGTGGTCGCTTACAATGGGCCTTATAAGAAAACTCAAAGTCACCCAAAGGGCGATGGAAAGGGCTATGCTCGGAGTTTCCCTGCGTGATCGCATCAGAAATGAAGACATCCGCAGGAGAACTAAGGTTGCCGACATAGCGCAAAGAATTGCCAAACTTAAGTGGCAATGGGCAGGGCACATTGCTCGCAGAACAGATGGCCGTTGGGGCCGAAAGGTTCTGGAGTGGCGACCGCGTACCGGAAGACGCAACGTTGGAAGGCCTCCAACAAGGTAATCTGATGACCTGGTGAAGGTTGCGGGAAGCCGATGGATGCGAGACGCGCAGGAACGTTCGTTGTGGCGACGCTTGGGGGAGGCCTATGTCCAGCAGTGGACGTGTATCGGCTGAAATGATGACAGTATTATTCAATTACAAAAAAGTTACTGAGCAGATTTTTGTTTGAGGCTGCTGTGAGGCCGGATGAGAGCGCGGGCGCGGTGGTAGCGACGGTAGGCGGCGGCGACAGACGCGCGGCGCGGCTAGCAGCGGCGGGTGCGGCGCGGGCCGCTCTGCCGCTGCTGCTGGTGGAGCACGCGCCAGCCGACGCCGCCTGGGAGGCGCTCGAGCTCTACCCGCACCAGCAAGTTCTAGCGCAGGTCCGGTTCAAACGGTCTCTATGCATAAAGCAATCATTACGATCTAATGGACCACACTGATGTTACTTTATCTCGTGCAGGCGTGTGCGGAGCTGTGCGAGGCGAAGGGCTGGCAGCGCGCAGTGCTGCTGCACGAGGGCGACGCTCGCGGCGCCGCTCTGCTGACGGCCAGCTCTACGGCGCCTGCGCTGCTGGCGCGCCAACTGCCGCCCGCCGCCGACGACGCGCTGCTAAGGTTGCGTCAACAACCCACACAAATATGTTGTCATTAAAGTTTGGTCATTAAAGTTACAGCATAATAAAATGCATGTGAAAACTAAAAACTAAACTATTTTATTTGGCATACATAATCGAAGATAAGAAGTCAGTGATAAGGCCTGTTGTACTGTATGGATCAGAATGTTGGGCAGTGAAAAAGACGGATGAGAAAAGACTGCATGTAGCGGAGATGAGAATGTTAAGGTGGATGTGTGGTGTGACGAGAATGGATAAAGTGAGAAATGAGTATATTAGGGGAAGTTTGAAAGTGGCGCCGGTAGCTGAAAAGTTGAAAGGGAATCGTTTGTCTTGGTATGGTCATGTGAAAAGGAGAGATGAAACGCATGTTGCTAAAAGAGTTGATGTGTTTACATGTGGATGGATGGAGAGGGAGAGGGAGGCCAAAGAAAAGATGGATGGATTGTGTGAAAAGTGATATGAATGAAAAGGGAGTTAGTGATAGCGTGACGAGCGACAGGACAGAGTGGAAGAAAAAAAACGTGTTGCGCCGACCCCAAATAAAACGGGATAAGGGCAGGAAGATGATGATGAATCGAAGACCGATACACACAATGTAGTAACAACATATAGACACTAATTATATAAAAAAAGAAAAGAAAAAAAAAGAAAAGAAAAAACTAACAATGTGTGCCTCACGGCGGCGCCAAGTCCAGTTTAGCAAAAATGCCAGACATGGTAGTTGCCAGACGCTGGTTTTCAACTGAACCTTACGATAATTAATTATGATACGCAGAAACTTACTACTTGTTCTGAAGAAGTCCGGCTTGATGAACTTTATCGTCTGGTGCTCGGCGGAGTGCACGGTCCGCGTGCTGGACGCGGCGCAGCGCGTGGGGCTGCTGGCCGAGAAACATTCGTACATCGTGCTGTCACTGGACCTGCACACGCAGCCGCTGCACGACTACAGCTACGGCGGCGCTAACGTCACTGGTACGCGCCTCCCCTCGCCAATCTCCCCCCCTCCCCCACACACTACATACTGTACTATGCCCGGTCGCGTGTTCCCCAGCGTTTCGCCTGTTTGATCCCGAGTCTCCCGAGGTGGTGGAGGTAATAACTCAGTGGCGCAAAATGTACACGGAGCGCCTGAAGGCGGCCGGGAGCGCGCAGGACGGGGAGGAGCCACCGGAGCCTGAGGAGGTGGCGGTCATAGCGGCGGCGCCCCCCACTGCGCTGCTGCTGGCACACCTGGGCACTGGGCTGGTGGCAGAGGCCTGGCGCCGCCTGCAGCTACCCGCCTCCGCGCCCGCTGACTGCGCTATGGGCGCCGGCGCTTTCCATGCCGATACGCTGCTCAACTACCTGCGCTCAGTAAGTTCCGTCCCGCGCTATACACGGCAGCTATGGGCTCGTGTTACATTCTGTGTCTTGACGGTTGCAGGAGGAGTGGAACAGTGAGGACGGCGCTGGGCGGCTGGTGGGTGGCGCTATCACCTGGGAGGTGGATGGCAGCCGGCGTGACGTGCAGCTGGAGGTTGTAGAGCTGGCTCGTGGCGGGCAGCTGGAGCGCGTGGGGTTGTGGGCGGCGCGCGCAGGGTTGTCCTGGCAGCGGCGCGACGTGCCTGCCGCCGAACCGCCGCCAGACTCCATGATTAACCGCACCTTTACCGTAATCATCGCTGAGGTCAATATCACGCCCCAACTAGCAACGAGATAGTATAAGCAATTACTATTACAATTATAGATTAAAAATCACTCCTATAAAATTACTTATTTTTCCAAAAAGCTGTGTAAAAGCAGTTGCAGCAGCTTGAATTTTTGGCTTTCTATGCTTTATAGTTCTGTAACAAGTCTTGTAAACTTGTACTCAACGAATTCATACTCGTATCTCTTTTATTCGATAATCATGTAAAGATATCTCTCGATAGCCATCATACAACCGTAAGTAGTATAACACAGTCGAGGTGTGCACACAGTCGAGGTGTGCCCTGCTAGGGCGGAGCACCGCCGTGCCCTCGTGGGGGCGATCGGCTGCGGAGACCTCTCGCGCCGGGCCTGGGTTCAGGCCCTGGTCCGGAGCGAGGAGGAGTGGCAGGTGGTTGCCTCCTTCTGCGAAGCAGTAATGCTAGCAAAGGAGGAGGCCGACCGCTTCAGGCATCGGCGTCCTCGCCGCCGCCGCCGGGATTCCAATCCCGATTTCCAGCCACCGTAGACGCGGGCTCGTGGACAGCGAGCCATGGGTAGCTAATAAACGGATCGAGCCAGAGTCGAGTGCGCCTCAAGATGTCAGCAAAACTGTAGAGGCCCAGCAGGGTCGAAGTCTACTGTAGTTATGGGTTGAGCGAATCGCGGACGGCAAGCCATGGGTAGCTCGCTGTCCGATCGTCTGGTAACTGTCCGGACCGAGCCAAGAAGTCGACGGTGCGCACTGTTCCCGCGCGCCTCAAGGAGTTGTCAGCAACAGGAGGGGCCCAGCTGGGTCGAAGCATACCGGGGTCGGGGTTATCCGAAAGGAAACTAGAGCCTCAGTATGAAGGCTAGAAGGAACGGCGCGGGGTTTTTAGCCAGTAAGAGTCTGACACTATCTCCCGCTCCACCCAAGAGCGGGTTTGGCATAAGATGATTTTCCCCGTCGACAAAAAAAAAAGTAGTATAACAGCTCTTTGAAAGCTAATTTGTTGTAAATCTAACTTTTCTAGCACCATATTTCTAAATTTAATTCTTACAGCATTGTCGTAGAGTAAACGCTTTTATTCGACAAAATAGCATCCGAATTACTATACGAGTACTTCATGTCATACGAGAGCTTTCTGCAAAGTTTTCATTGGTTTTTAATTATTGAAGTTGAGAAAACGCTTTAAAATTATCTAATTAAAGTGATCTGAACATTATTCGAAAGCCGTATTACAGCGTAATAATGATGTAAAAGTCTTTGCCGGTAAAGTGAGTGTGTGGTTGTTAGCAGAAGGGGCGGCAAAATAATACGCATGTCCTTGGTTCGAGGTTTAATGGACGACTGTCTGACTCCAGTGAACTTAAACTGTAACTTAACCTAATGTGCCTAAGACTGTAACTATGACTACAGAATGTAACTATGACTATTGTGCCTACGCGCTACATGTCCAACAAAATCTTTTACAGAACTGTAAACGCCATTTTGTTACAACAACCGTATTTGCTTTTGTTTCGATAACAATAAAGAAGCAATAAAGAATCTGACCCGAGCCGAGTTTAATAGTACATTGTTACACTAGGGGTGAAAGTTACTCATTTCGTCCCGAGAAGGAGGCCGAGCGTAGCGAGGTCGCTAATTCGAGGGACGAAATAAGTAACTTTAACCCCGAGGTAAGCATTGTGCTTTTCATTACGAATACAAGAAGATAGACCTAGTTTTTTTTTTAAATAATTTGACAGCTGTTAGTTGAAAGTAAAACTCCCTAGGGATGAAAAGTGTGATACTTTTCAGCCCGCTCCACAGGCAAGTTCAGACCAACTTTTAGAGTATGAGTAATGAAAAATAATTTGTGACTACCGAGTACATTTGTACATTGGGAACGTCCTGACACTGCTTTCATTTTTTGTTTCAGAACAAACCGTACGTGATGATGCAAGAATCTACGGACCGATTATCTGGGAACGATCGCTATGAAGGTACACATATAAATAATGGTGTATACCTTTATTTGATTTATTTTAACAAGTTGTCGAGCAACATAAATATTTTAACATTTGTTTTACCTACCTTGATAAAAAAAAATAACTGAAAGAGAGCATGAGGCATTTCATATACATCACATGATCATATAATTATCTCGCTTACGATAAAGTCTCGGAGAGACCTCATGACGTCTGTTGGCCAGAGGAGACATCCCGTTATGTTAGGGAGTTTATTCGTTGATCGGAGATTTTTACTATGTGCAGAACAAAGGAATTGAATTTGAGGAGTTAGATAAGAAGTAGAAGAAGGTTTGTCTAGAAAAGAAAACAGGGCAGTCAAGGCCCTTAGTGCTCTACGCTGACGAATAGGTAGCCATTTCAGAAGCGAGCGATGTTCAGATCATCTTGTTCCATCATGATCATACTTACGGAGATTGAAGACAAATTGAATGCAGGTATTCAGAAGGCGGTCAAATTTATTGAGGAGATCTGCATTCAGGTCATAGTAGCACACGTCACCATAGTCAATAATGGGAAAAATTAGGGACTGTACAAGCAATACCTTTATGTGAACTGGAAGAAGATTTTTTAGACGATAGAGTGACCGTAACGTTCCGGTTACCTTTCTACTGACACTTGCAACCTGCTTGCGCCAGTCAAGGCAGGCGTCGACATGTAGGTAGACCCAGATCCTTACCCTCGGAGCCAAACGGAATAACCGTGTTGTCAAATAGTACAGGTGGAATAGTTAGGTCATTAAGCTTTCTCAAACTATGGGGGCTCCCTGCTATGATAGCTTGACATTTTAGCGGGTTAACTGCCACACCAAATCGGTCAGACCAGCTTTTTATTGTTTTTATAATTTTTCTGCAGGGGTGCTTGACACAACGCTAGCGCATCAAACATCCCCGCCGGCCAAACCCCCTCCCCTCTGCTATTGTATTATCGCTTGCTTCGCATAGAATTCGTAATTTTTAGAACATTAATTTAATTATTTTTATTTTTGTATGAAAATCTGATGAACAAAAATATGATACATTTTTAAAAGTCATAGAACAAAAGTTGTATGTGATGTTAGTAACATAGTCCTGAGAGGTTGCCAGTGTTTTACAAATAACCCTGTATATCTCCTAAAATGTTTTTTTTATAAACCAATAAAAATAAAACTTTTTAACCGATTTCGAAAAGGAGGAGGTTCTATGTTCGGCTGAATGTATTTTTTTTTTGTATGTATGTTCACCGATATTTCAGTCAATTGTGGACCGATTTTGAATTATTACTTTTTTTGATTGAAGGGTTATGTTTCCAAGTTGGTCCCATAGAAATATTGTTATGATCTGATCATGAACTTCGAAGATATGGAACAGAACTTCTCATAGAATCATAGCAGATTTGTCGTAACAAGTAAAATTGCTGTCTTTATGCGTGTAGTCGATGGTTGACTGAAAGAAAAGAAGGGGGGATGTATCGAACTGATCTGGTGATAAAGCCGGAAGGTAAATTCCTGTAATACCTATAACCGTATTTGGGATTATTACAATCGTTATGAGTTGCACTCTGGCTATAAGGTAATTTATGTTCAACTGAAGGATAGGTACTTTTTAATGGTGGTACCATAACTAAAAAGTGAAAAACAAAAAACTTTTTACAAAAACAAATTAAACGACTTCAATGTAAAAAACACTTAAAAGTACAAAATAATTTTAATTTCGGAAGTTGAGTTTTTATATAATATTTAATTATCTAAAGCTATAGTACTTTTATAGCCCGACTCTATATGTACCGGCGTGGACGGCGGTTTCTATCGAAATAAAGCAATCAAATTTTTGTTTAAAGACCGGGAAATGAAATGAATGATATAAATAACGCGGCGGTTGCGGAGTCTTGGTACGACTCCGCTACTGAGTGTCGCAGTATGCGCTGGGTGTGTGACGCCCAGCCATTGCTGAGTTGGTGACCCTTTCGGTTCGGGCACATTCTATGTATTGTATTTCTGTACTCTTTTTTTAAATATTATTATTTAATGTGGTGGTATTGTGTTGCTTGCGCCGAATAAATGCTATTCTATTCTCTTCATTCTATTCACTACAACGTAATAGAATTTCATCATCCAATTTTTTGTTCTTTTTCATTGAAAAAGGTCGTAAAATCAAGAACAAAATAGTACATAATATCACTTACCAAACAAATAACAAAGTCCCATCACCTTAACTTTTATCAAAACTTCAAAAAACTCGACTTGTACTTCATTCACTTCCACTGAAAGTCTACGGAAAACGTCAACCCCTATTTTCCTTCCCTTTTTTTGCAAAATGAATGAGGAATTGATAAAAAGTCTCATGTAGGCAATTCCCTTTATTCAACATTTTTGTTTAGTAGGTAACAATTCAACCTTCGATAATTACCTAACCGTATTTTTGTTCTTCTTTTTTTAAATTAATTTCTTATCTACCCTCTTCATCTTTTACAATATTTTGTTTTTCGATAAAATTTATTATGCAACTAAATACCTTTTTGTTTTTGCACTAATCCTTTTACCTGGTCGCCATTTGTAGTGGACGCACTCACACAGGGGGTAAACACATTGGCTCGTTGCGTCACCAGCAGCTAGGTCAGTCCTTGCCAACGGCCCGAACACGACTGACTCGATACCGCCCGTAACACGAGACAAGTACGAACGCTACACTACCAATTTTCAGCTGGGTGCGAATTATTGTAACCTAACCCCAATTAATTGATCTTATTTGACTGGACTATTTTACTTCTGTTAGGAATAGTTTTTTTATATTATAGCTTTTGCCCGCGGCTTCGCTCGCGGTAACGCGGGGAACCATCCCCTTTCGGCTTATTTTTTCCCGACATCTTAAACAAATATCGTTAATGTACACAGAAATAAATACAAAAACTTAACAAATTATATACTACAACCTTCCTCGAAAATCACGCTATCGAGTGGTGAAAACCGTTTGAACATCGGCGCAGTAATTTTTGAGTTTATCGCGAACAGACAGACAGACAGACGCGGCGAAGGACTTTGTTTTATAATAAGTATTGATACAATATCGCTCGCCATACAAATTCATCCTAAGATACGAAAATATGAAATATTATTTATTATCTTCGCCGTGTTTGATTAGGATTGTATGGCGAGCGGTATTCTTATAGTATCTTAGGCATGTGCAGCGCCCCTTAGTGAACTCTACTGCGGTGTCTTTTATTGTAAGTTTATACATTTCCGGAATAAAAAAAGTGCCCAGTGTGGTGCCCAGGATATTAAAGAATAATTATACCAAGTTTCATCGTAATCGAACTGGTAGTTTTTGCGTGATGCCTGAACAAACAAACAGACAGAAAGACAACAAAAAATTAATCACATTTTTGGGTTCGGTGTCGGTCTAGTAACACCCCTGCCATTTATTTTTTTGATATTTTCAATGTACAGAATTTTATACTTCTACAGATTTACCTTTAGTTTGATGACAAAAATAATCATAATTTACTGTAAAATAACTAGAATAACACTGAGTACATAGGTATAATGGATCGAGCACCCGGTTTAGAGTATCCCACGTGGTGGACTCAGCGAGTCTATTCCCATCTATTAAAAAATCTTAAATATATCCTACTAGCTTTTGCCGGCGGCTTCGCCCTCATACATAAAATATAAATCACACACAATAACATAAAATAATTGGCTACAAACACTTAATTACGATACACACACACAAAAACACACCATTACACACACACATACCTTCACACACCCCTACACACACTACACTACTCACTCATCAAATTTTTCGTTTTGTTTTACTTCCTTTTTATTCTAAAATAGTTTATTTGTCTATTTAAGCCATATATAACCAGTCATATAAATACAAAATGACTTTTAACATGCTTTACCTGTACTTAAATGGAAATACGAAACATCCAATTAGGGTTGGGCCCAGCATCTTAAATACAAGTTGTCTTGGCAACTTAGTAAGGGTGCTGGTGTCGCCACATTATTGTATATTCAATTTAAACTGTTTGTACTACTATGTATTTAATGTAAATAAAATAAAAAAATATTATTATTATAAAATATAGCTTGTCAAACGTTTGGAACAGCCAGTTCAGTGGTAGATATATAAAGGTCAGGTGCATTTTAGCCTCTATGTTCACTTAAGACCAACTTAAGATTTTCCTTCGTCGTATTATTAGCTCCCCTATCTGTCAACAGAAAAAAGAAAATAAATAAAAGACGCCTACTCTAGCAAAATTGTGCTACAATTTTCAATAACTTTATGTAATTACCCATATACTAGGCATGCCTTTTAACCCTTCAGATACCGTCAATTAGAGACACAATAGTAAGACAATAGATGCGCGGCCACCGGGTGTCGCTTGGGGATTCATGAATTAAGTTCTGTCGTTTAAATATTTCCCGCTAATTTTGAATTAAGATTTGCTCAATTTTCAAATTTGTTTGAATTGAGAATGGCAAAACAATTGAAATAATTAGAATTGATGCAACTATTTAGTCACAGCGTTGTTTTGAATCTATCAAGTCACAAAAATAAATCTCTAAGGAAAACGTTCGTGCTAAAAATTTCGGAGAGGCCTAACACGGATTCAATATTTCGAGGAGTTAAGATCTGTATTTTATGATGAAGCTCCTTGTCTACGGACTGTCGAACGGAACGCTGGTATTTAGAATTCTAGCGTGGAATAGTATTTCCACGCTAGTGAAAGTGTCTTAGTGAAAAATCTCGTGAAGGACGTCCCAAATCCGCCTTTACTGAAGAAAACATCGTTGCGTTCATCATCAGAGATAGAGGCCTATTAACATAGGCATCTTAAGGACAATCATTCAAAAGATCTTGCACGAGGAGCTTGGTGTAAGAAAGCTAGTTTGCCGATGGATTCCACATTTGCTTTTCGATGATCATAAGACGGCCCGCGTCAGATGGTGTAAGAAAACTTTCCAAAGTTTCAAACGAGGAGAGTAAAATTACGTCTACGGCATTATCAGTGGTGACGAATCTTGGATTTATGCCTACGACCCTGATTGCAAAGAGCAATCCACAACCTGGGTCTTCCGAGATGAGCCAAAGCCAACTAAAGTTGTTCGCTCTCGAAGCACTTTGAGGAAGATGGTAGCTACGTTCGTGATGAAAACCGGTCACATTGCAACAATTGCTCTTGAAGATCGTAGAAAAGTTAATGCAGAGTGGTATACCACAATTTGTTTGCCACAAGTCATCGACGAAGTTCGGAAATCTAACCCAAAACGATGCATCATCCTACACCATGACAACGCAAGCTCACATACCGCTGGGAAAACAATTGATTTAATTTGAAGCAGGAAAATGTAGAAATTCTTGACCATCTCCCATACAGTCCTAACCTAAGCCCTAACGATTTCTTTACATCATCATCATCATCATGATATCAGCCGAAAGACGTCCACTATTGGACATAGGCCTCCCCCAAGTATCGCCACACCGACCGGTCCTGTGCGTCATGCATCCATCTGATACCCACGACCCTGACCAGGTCATCGGTCCATCTTGTTAGAGGCCTTGCAACGCTGCGTCTTCCTGTACGTGGTCGCCAATCCAGAACCTTTCGTCCATAAAAAGCCTCGATCGCTCCCAGGAGCTCCGGTTTGGCGGATAAAACTCTACCATCTTCGGTCTTCAGTCTCGTGAGCTGCCTCTGCCCAATAGACAGATTATATAGACAACAAACACCTTGGCGCCCTTATTTCGCTCAATCGCGTCTTTAATTTTTCCGGTATTAAAGTGACGGACATTGCTTCAAGGACTTAGCGATCCGTCTATTGAGCTGTCGATTTTTGCACGCATCATCTGGAGACCGAAGGATCATCTCACGCCTCTCCTTCATAAGCTCAAGAGTTCGACCTGTGAACCTCTTGCTCTTATTTGTACTAGTCTTATAAAACTTCTTCCTAGGCACTCGAAACGATTTTGAAGTTCGAGCTGAAAGTTCTCGAAGTTTTAGATCTGTGCAAGACAGACCTTAGACTTCATAAGTCGAGATCTTTCAAGCTTGACATTGATATTCAATGTGCCTCTTACAATACGGTAATCACTTCCGGGTTTTACCGCATTGATCACGGAGACATCATTGAATATTTGCTTCTTCGTCGACATGATGAAGTCAATCTCATTTTTAGTTACACCGTCAGGGCTTTGCCAGGTCCATTTCCTATGCTCACGCTTATTGAAGAAGGAGTTCATCATGTAGAGGCCCTTCTTCTCCATAAAGCTGGCCAGTAGGTGTCCCCGGTGGTTCCTTCGTCCAAACCCAACTCACAGCTTGTCACCATCTCGTTTGCCCAGTTTTGCCTTAAAGTCCCCCATGACCGCGGTGAAGTGAGTCTTAGGACCATGCATGGCTCTAGATATATCTTCAAACATGGTCTCTACTTCGTCGTCGGAGTGTATCGAGGTCGTAGCGTAAACCTATATGACCATCAACGAATATCTTGATGATATTCTGAGTATAAGGTACGCTACCCTGGTCGATACACTCTCGATCCTCACCACATTAGGACTGCCGCGGCCGGTCCCTCCCCCAGTCTTCGGACCTCCCCCTGTCTTCGGACTTCGGTTAACCCGACAATACTCCATTGTAACCTGCTCAACTCTTCTTCGAGTTCGGTGATCTTCTCGTCGGACCTGAGTGTACGCGTGTTGTACGTTGCCAGGTCCAGTCGTTGACAATTTATCGATCTCGCCCGGAGATTTTTAGCCAATGGTCCGGACCCTAGGGCCGCGCCCACGCCCGTCCACGCTAGCACGACCGCTGGAGTCGCCGAGCACTTGGGGCCTCCTTTTTGTGCTTCTGTACATTTGGGAGGGTTAGTAACCCGCCGCGCTGGTCCAATTCGTGTTGGCGGGTCGCCAGAGCCTCGTTTGTTCGTCTGCAGGGTCACCACGTGCAGGTGAGGTTGGCTTGGGTTCCGATAGGTGTTGATTGGGACCCCGTATACACCCCATGCACCCCATTTTACATGGTAGTGAATGCTAGTAAACATCAAAATTTTAACACGCTTTTATTAGCTTCACCTGTATTTTGCTTAACCTTTGAGCTCGATTTTTCCCAACTTTGGGCGATCAGATTTTTTTTAAACTTTGCACACCCGTCACAGACAGATGACAATACAATAATCCGATTAAAATATTTGATTATCAGGATTTAAAAAAATACCTAATTGAAAAACTATTAACTAAAAAGTGAAAAATAAATATAGATTAAAAAAAAAAAAACTAAAAAACACGCTAAATAATAATGAACGGAAAATATTATTATTTGGCGTGTTTTTTAGTTTTTTTTAGTCTATATTTATTTTTACTGCCAAGAATGAGATTGAGAGCAACCTGAAGGACATTCAATAATGAAAACTTAGAAGTGGGCCCTTAGGCAGAGCACCGCCATGTACTTGTGGGAGCGATCAACGGCAATGAACCTGGTCCAGATCATGGTCCGGAGCGAGGAGGAATGGCAAGCGGTCATCTCCTTCTGCAAACCAGTAATGTTAGCGAAGGACGCGGCGGCACGCGTGATGGTATGGCTCAAACGCCCCAGCCGCTGGGACCGGGTTGCAGCCACCATAGGCATAACCTTGCAGACGGCGACCAATGGGTAGCCGTACGAGGTAACCGAACTCAAGTCGTCGACAGAGCGTACTGTTCCACGCGCGCACCTCAAGGAGATGTCAGCAAAACCGTAGAGCCCCAGCGGGGTTAAAGCCAACTAGGGTGAGGGTCATGGGTTGTATAAAAGAGAACCCCGTGGCCCTGGAGTGAAAGCAATGAAGCAAAGTAAAGTAAAGTAAAAATCTGACACGCCTTCGCGCTCCACCTAAGAGCAGGAGAGGTTATTGGATGATTTTCCAAAAAAAGACATCTATTCCCGTATTACAGGACGTCACTAAAAACTCAAGCGTTACTTAAAACTAGTTCCAACCAATCAAATGGCTTGAATCTAGTGTTAAGTAATGCGTTGATGTAATTATGTTAACGTGTTGAGCGATGTTCTGTACTACGGGACTTAGTTTTATTCGCATTTAGTAAGGTTAAGCTGCAAACCATTTCGCAAAAATTAGCTATCTTTATCCCGAAGGACTTTTTGCTTGACATAATTATACGATGAAACGTAGTGCCCCAACCCCAAATGCCCAACTCTAAGTACTTTGTGATGATTGCTAGCAGAGAGTTTAAGAAGTCGAAAAAGAAGAAGACATAACTAATTGTAAGTTTTATAACTATTCTTCTATAAGAACAGCCGTCCTTAAGAGCCGTGTGTGATTTCAGGTTTCTGCATCGAGCTGATCGACAGGCTGGCGAAGCTGTTGCAGTTCAACTACACGTTTGTGGAGCAGGAGGACGGGGACTACGGCTCGTGTGACAACGCCACCGGCAAGTGGTCGGGCATGCTGGGCCGCCTCATAGAGGACGATGTGCGTGCGCGCGCCACTGGCTAGCTCCGGGTGACGTCACATCCGCTTCATGTGTCCTCTCTCTGTGCAGAACATCGACTTCGCAATCACGGATTTGACCATCACGGCAGAACGCGAGAGTGCGGTGGACTTCACAACGCCCTTCATGAACCTTGGCATCGGTATCCTATTCCGTACGCCCAAGACGCCCGAGCCCAAGATCTTCGCTTTCCTGCTGCCCTTCTCAAATGGCGTAAGTTTTATGCCATCTCTAAACTTCTCTATTCATTAAGCTATCTTAACCTGAGCACGAAGAACGTACTAAAAATATGTGTAAGGAGTCTAGTGTCTTAAATTATCTCTTTAACAGAAGGAGTATTTCTAACTCGCCTAAAAAGGTCAATTGTCAAACCTCTTTATAAGAAAGGTGTTAAACCTGACATGAGCAACTATCGCGCAATAACTCTAATCCCAATTTTATCCAATATATTTCAGAAATATATGGGTATCAAAATAGAAAACTTCTTAACAGGATGTGATATTCTTGAAAAAGAACAATTTGGTTTTAGAAAAGGCTGTTCCACTACTTTAGCATGTTTCACGCTAGTAAAATACATAACTAAAAGTCTGAATCAAAAATCTAAGATAAGTTACGTGTTTTAGACATGAGAAAAGCCTTCGATTTTGTTTGCCATAAAACAATTATTATTTTTGAAGAAAAGGGGCTATGCATCTCCCATAGTGTAGGAGATGTAGTCACTGCGACCTAAAATATCTATTGTGACTCGCCACCTTGTTAGAGTAACTCTTTTAGCCGGGAGGCTTCCAGGAAGTCTAGAATACTCCTAGCTTTGAGAGTTTTAATCTCCTCCGGGCGAATAATGTGTCGACCCAGATGGATACTCCGTTTGTGGATAAGGGGCCCACATTCACACAACAGGTGCTTAGGCGTCTCCCTCTCCTGATTACAGTACCTGCAAACATCAGTGTCACTCAGTTTCATGTGAAAAAGGTGCCTGTTTAATTTGCAGTGGCCGGTTAAGGCGCGGGCTATCGCACAGATGTTCGTCCTGCTAAGCTCAAGAAGCTCGGCAGTTCGTTTTTGTGAGTAGCCTTCTATAAGAGATTTGGCGTGTAGCAGTCCTGGTTGTAACAACCAGTGCTTTTTTGAATCGCCAAATAGGTTGCCCTTAAGGGTCTGCATGGCCTGGTTCTTTGAGATACCACAGAAAGGTTCTGGTCCTATCTGATGACCCTGAGCCCCAGTCCTTGCAAGTTCGTCGGCTTTTTCATTGCCAGTAATTCCAGAATGACCCGGTACCCATCTCAGAATAACTTTATTCCTTTGCCCCAGGTCATTTAGTTTGTTAACGCAGTCTTTTACCAGTTTCGAATTTATTGTATTCGAGTTCAAGGCGTTAAGAGCTGCCTGGCTATCTGAGTAAATCAGAATTAATTGATTTATGTAGTTTCGTTGACGGTTGGCTTCCGCACATTCTATAATGGCGTATACCTCCGCTTGGAATATGGTGGCATATTTACCCAGATTCAAGCTTTTGCTGAATTTCGGGCTAATGCCAAATATTCCACATCCTACATTCTCACCCATTTTGGATCCGTCTGTAAACCAGATCAGGCTTCCAGCCTTGCAAGTAATGAGGTTGCTTGCCCAATCCTCTCTGCTCGGCAGTTCCACTGTGTAATTTCTTGTGAAGCTACACTGTGGAAGCATGACGTCTGTTGTCATAGCTAGCTGATCGTGTTCAAGCACTGATTCGTGTAGCGATCTCAGTGCTTGAGAGCGCCAGTTTACTTTGCCAGTGCTGTTTATTCTATACATGCCCGCTTTCGCCTCCTTCGCAATTAATAGATGAAGTGGCGGAAGGTTAAGCAGGGCATTTAGAGCAGCTCCTGGGGTTGTAGACATGGCCCCTGTTGATATAATGCATGCAAGTCTCTGCAAACCATTAAGTTTGTTAATGACTGTCACTTGGGATGTTTTCCTCCACCATACTACGCAGGCATACGTTATTATCGGCCTAACTATAGCGGTGTACAACCACAGGGCGATTTTAGGGTTTAGGCCCCATTTCGTCCCTGCTAAGCGACAGCATATTCCTAAAGCTATTTTAGCCTTTTGAATCACATTATTAATGTGAGTGTTCCAGGTCAGTCTCTGGTCGATAGTTACGCCCAGGTACTTGACCTCATTGGAGAATGGTATGCGAGTCCCCTTTACAGTGGGCGTTACAAGTTTGTCCAACTTTCGCTTCCTAGTAAAGGGGACTATTGTTGTTTTACTCGGGTTAACCGATAAATTGTTCTCTGTGCACCATGTGTTTATAACGTTCAGAGATCTTTGCAGTATAGATGATACCGTGCTGTGACAGGGGCCGATAACACAAGCCACCACATCGTCAGCATAACTGTGTACATCTAAGTCTCTTTTAAAGGCTTCAACCAGCAATTGGTCAACAACGAGTAGCCATAGAAGTGGCGATAGAACGCCTCCTTGTGGGCACCCTTTAGTTGTTTTGAAGCTTTTTGTAGTTCCGTGTAAGGTAACACTGATAGTTCTGTTGAGGAGCATGAATTCGATCCAACGAGTAGTTGTCTCGTCAATCCCTTTCGCCTTCATTCCCTTGGAAAGGGCGTCTATGGTGACGTTGTCGAAAGCTCCTTCAATATCAAGGAAAGCACATAGGGCTATCTGTTTATCTTCCAAAGCCCTTTCGATCCTGTCTGTTAGTTCTAACAGAGCAGTTTCTGTGGATTTTCCTTTTTGGTAAGCATGTTGCTTCGGATGCAGAGGGTTAGCCCTTAATGGTCCATCCCTGATGCATTCGTCTATAACCTTTTCCATACTCTTGAGTAGGAAGGAGGTAAGGCTTATTGGTCTGAAGGACTTTGGTTGAGAGTAGTCTTTCTTACCAGCCTTTGGGATAAAACAGACTTTAACTGTAGTCCATTTCTCAGGTATATATCCCCAGGCAAAGCTTGCTCTGAAGATTTTGATTAAGATAGGGATGAGTATAGTCTTCCCTTGCTGCAGGAGAGCTGGGAAGATATCGTCATCACCTGCAGACTTAATCGGCTTGAATGAGTCTATAGCCCATTCTACCTTGTTTGGTCTAAAGTACCTCGCCGCTCTTCTCCAGTCTTCATTTGTAGGCCTGGAGAGGCGGATATGAGGTGAATATGGTACGATGATGTCTTGTGCCATCACCGAGCCAGGGAAGTGTGTTGACGCCAAAAGTTTCAGGGTTTCCTCCGCTGATGCAGTGAAGGCACCGTCTGGTTTCTTTAAGAGTCCCAGTTGATTCGTAGGCGATTTGGATAAGACTTTGTGGATTCTGGCTCCTTGAGGGACTTTAGTAATCTCCTCGCAGAACTTCCTCCATGAAAGTCTTTTCGCCTTTCGGATTTCTTTATTATAGGTAGTTAAAGCTTTCCGATACCGATCCCAGTCGTCAGTCGATTTAGCCTTATTGAACAACCTACGTGATTCCTCCCTTAAAACATCGAGCCTTTTGTTCCACCATGTCACTTTTCTGTCCCTCACAGTTCTTAGAGGACAGCTCTCTTGGTAAGAGGCTGTAATGGCTTCAGTAACTTGAGTGACAGCATAGTCCAATGTTTCAGGGGAGCGTATGGTTTTAGGGACGTCTAGGAGTCTCTCCTGGAGCTTTCGTCTGTACAAGTCCCAGTCCGTGGTTTTCGCATCCCTAAAAGTGATAGTTCCGCAAATGTTGGATGTATTCAAAGCGAATTCAATAAGTCGATGATCAGACATAGATGGTTCATCACTGACATGCCAATTGGTTATCAGCCTGGCAGTGTGAATAGTAGCGAGAGTTACATCAAGAACTTCCTTCCTCGATTTAGTTACAAAGGTCGGTTTACATCCCTCATTAACTATTTGGAGGCGGTTAGTTAGTACAAAATCATGAAGCAACTCACCTCTGTCGTTGATGTCAGTGCTGCCCCAGTTGGTATGGTGGGCGTTGGCGTCACACCCAATGAGAAGCTCGGCATTGTTGGCATAGGCGTACTCTACTACCTTTGCAAGCTCCTCGGATGGGTCGGTTTTCGTCCCGTCCAGGTATACCGAGCACACGATGAGGCGTCCATTTCCGCTCTTGACATTGACATAAGCTGCAATCAGGTCATCGCTGCACAGGCCTGGTATGCATAAGAAATCAATATTATTATTGAAAAGTATACACGCTCTTGGTTTGACTCCACCGATATGATGAGCGACCTTACCTGCAGAGCCCAGTCCAGACACCGTGTTAGTATTAGCCAGCCACGGTTCCTGGATAAGAGCGATGTGAAGGTTCTTCTGTGTGAAGAGTTTTTCCAGAACAGCCGTGGCCGCTCTGGCGTGATGCAGGTTTATCTGCACCACTTGTGTGTTTATGTGTGTCTGTGTTATGGTGTGTTTGTGTTGTGTTAGTGTTATGTGTGTGTGGGTGGGTTAAGTGGCGTTTTTCGACCCGCTTGGCTTCGAGGCTATAGGGCAGCCCTGAAGTTTGGCCGGTCGGCTCGCCACTACCGATCGATTGGGACGTGTAGCCCCTTTCGTCGGTGGTGTCCCGAGGGGGCGGTTCCTGACGCCCGGGCCTCCGGGTTTCGGCTTAGCGTTTTGTCGCTTTGCCGTTTTACCAGAGACTCGGACGTTCGGCCCCGCCTTCGGAGCGTGTTGAGCAGATGGCAGAAACCTTGCGCCAGATTGGCTAGTCCCTGCCACCTGCTCAGCCTTCGCTGGCGTATTATCGCCGCGAATGCGTATTAGGACTTTGCGAAAGCCTAATTGCGGCCTGCAGTCTAGCTTGCGCAGGGCTTCTATGGAGGCATCATCGATAGCAAGGGCGGTCGTGATTCCGTCCCCTTCTTTCTTGACGCTCAGCACCTTCCACAATCCAGTCTGCAGGTCGTTTTGTTTTTCCAAGAGATTGAGGGCATCTCTTGGAGTTTTAATGACATCTTCTGTCTTGAAGTGGAGGATCCCAACCTTGGCTTTTGGCAGGTCCTTCTCGTTAATAAGCGAGAGTTCTGCCTCTGGCCACGGCTTTAGTGCCCCCACTTTTTCTTCAAGCCATTTCAGGCTGTAGTCGTTTTTGATCACGACTTGCAGCCATCCCGGCTTGAAAGTGCAGCCCTCGATTCGAATTTTGAATTCGGGGGCTTTAGGCATAGGGGCGTTAAGAATCGCCCTCAGTATGTCCTTAGAAAGGAGCCCCAATTGCGCATTCGACATGGGCTCTCTGTTACGAATTCCCACCCGGATGTTGGTCAGGGCATCCTTAAAAGACATAACGCTTGTCTCAGGCGGTGGTCCGACCTGAGCTGCGGACGGCTCATCAGGGATCATTGGAATTGACCCTGACTTTTCGTCCACACGCGTAGTCTTTTTGGCATGATCTTTTGGCGACTCGTCCTCGGATCGAAATCGTTTTATCGGCCTCTTCCTCGAGGACTTATCGGCCATTAGATCAGTCAAAGGAGCGCGCGCACTCGCCAACTGCTCCTCGACCAGCTTGTAGGCCTCAATGGAGTCCATGCCGCCAGCCTTGAGGCGCCGCAGGCGCTTACGCGCGGCTCCTGGCAACCGTCGTTTCCTGGGGCTAAAGTCAGTTCCCAACGGCACTTCCGAGTCCATCTCAGTAGGCCTCGTGCCATCGTTTGCCGACTCCAGCTCAGGAGGGTTGAGTTCGGTATCCAAGGTGACTTGGGAGTCTCCCTCAGAACCGAGCAAGAGAGTAGTCAAATCGGGTATTGACCCGATAAGACTACTAGAGGGTTCTGAACGTTCATCATCGTCCAGAGATTTCGTTTGGTTATACTGAATAGAATCCATACAGTTCCCACGAGAAGCTAGGGAAATAAACAGTCCACCCCGGCAGAGCCCCGCTTGCCCGGGTAAGGCGGAATTACTACCCCAGGATTGCCATCTCACTGAGGAGACACCGATAAGAACCAAGCTCCCCCTTGGCCACGCATCCCTCGGCTCGGTACGAATAACACCTTGGATTGGGATTCGCCAGGCGGTTTCTGTTACGTCTAATTCTGATGGAATTAGACCAATAACGGGGTGGCAACCTCGGGAAGGTGGATCCGCCTGACTTGCCTTGAGGATCTTCACGACTGTAGCGCTCTCCCTCAAGACCCCGCCACCTTACCACCTCTGAGGGAGGTGATAAGGTAGGCCTGCATCTATACTACCAAGCAAAGCAAAAGCAAAGCGTGTCGTTGTGCAACCGCAAAAGCATACATACAGACCCTCCCCGCCATAAAACAATACTCTCTAATTAAGCTTGAACATTATGGAATCCGAGGGAAGGCCAACGACTGGATCAAAAGTTACCTTTCTGAAAGAGTACAATGCGTGAAAGTAACAAAAACATGCCAAAATAATAAAAAACCTTAGGTCAGAATATAAGCAAAATAACTATGACACCCCACAGGCAAGTAACTTATCCCCGCCACTTTTTCTGGTTTACATCAATGACATTCTAGAGGCGATAGGAAAAGTTTGCATATTATTTGCTGATGACACGAGTCTTAAGTAGGTATGAGTGACACTGACAAAAATTTTGAAAATGAAATCGTCCAGGCGTTGGATAATGCAATCAACTTGCTTGAAAAAAAAACAATTTGAAAATAAATATGACTAAAACAAACATCATACAATTCAAACATAAATAAACTTGACATTCAATATAAAAATCCTCACTTGACAACTATAGATAATTGTGTATTTTTGGGTATAACAATCGACAAAAATTGCAACTGGAAAGCACATTTTATAGATAAAATTCTTACAAAAATAGATCGTTTTATATATGTCTTAAAAAGAATTAGACAAACGGTAAACCATGATACTGCAATGCTGGCTTACCATGGTTATGTATCATCCGTACTAAGATACGGTATTATAATATGGGGTAACTCAGTAGATTTTGACAGAGTTTTTAAAAATGTATTCGTGCCATTTGTGGAGCTCACTTTTTAGACAGCTGTAAGCCACTATTTAACTTAAAATTCTACCTTTGCCTAGTTTATATATTTTTGAAATATGTGTTTTCGTCAAGAAAAACTCTAATTTATTCGAAACGAACATTGACAGGCCAAATAACCGAACACGGCATAAAAACAGACTTCGACTGCCGCTAATTAGGCTAAAATTATATTAAAAAAATGTTTATTGCATGTCGATTATTATTTACAATCATTTACCAAATAGTTTACAAGATCTACCATTGATAATGTTTAAAAAAATACTGTTTAATCTGTTAGTATAAAAAATATTATACTCTTAAAGAATATTTAGAAGACAAGTCAATATAATCTGTGATGTGCAAGTTAGATTAATTGACGACACTGATTGTGAATATATTTGCACGCCATTTTATGGCAGGATATGCTGAAACAAATTTACTGTAACACCTTATGTACATTTATTTGCTAGAATATGGTACTATTCTAGCAATTAAATGATTTGATGGAAACCAGTATAAAAACTTAATTAATGTGAGGTTTTACTGTACCTTGATGACTTGTGAGTCTCGATATTGTAAAATATCTCAGACTGGAAAAGATCATTAAACCACTGAAGAGAGAAACCGTTGATGTAACACACTTGCACGACCCCTGATACTGCGTATATGGGTGCAGGTGTGGCTATGCCTGGGCTTCGCGTACCTGGGCACGTCGCTGGTGCTGTACGTGGTGGGGCGCCTGTGCCACGAGGAGTGGCAGAACCCCTACCCCTGCATCGAGGACCCACCCTCACTCGAGAACCAGTTCACGTTGGCTAACGCGCTGTGGTTCAACCTGGGCGCCGTGCTGCTGCAGGGATCGGAGATCGCGCCAGTGTAATATAGATACAATATTACTTATTAAATAGTATTTACTGAGCACAGGTCAATTGTAAAAATTAAAGCTTATTGGGATAACAAAGTAGACTAAACCAGGATTTTTTTTTTAATACTGTAATCATCCTGAAATCTAAGTGAGTGAGTGCGCCCGCAGCGCCTACAGCACGCGCGCGGTGGCTAGCGTATGGTGGGTGTTCGCGCTGGTCATCACCAGCTCGTACACAGCCAACCTGGCCACGCTGCTAGCCAAGAAGTCGTCCGATCAGCTCATCAACAACGTGCAGGAACTTGCCGACAATCAGCTTGGCATTGACTACGGAGCTAAATTCAATGGCTCCACTTACAAGTTCTTCGAGGTGCGTATGTAACACAATAGTTGAGTGTCACAAACACACTGCAATATTAATCGTAGAAGCCTCCTCACTGCTCATGTGTTTCAAGCAGGAGGCAGCTTATTGCTTTCTAACGAATATTCGACCTGAATATTGGATTTTAATTACAGCACTCGCAGAGCGAGCTGTATCAGCGGATGTTCCAGCACATGCGCACGCGCAAGATGCCCGGCTCCAACCGGGAGGGTATCGCTAAGTAACACATCCAAACAATCTTCAATTTTCTTTATCTTCGTTAAGAATAATAAAATCGTTTTATGACTCATGTTTACACATAACATAACACCAACAAACAAACGACATTCAATATTGGACACACACACACAGTTACGTCGAAAACCGACAACTGTGGGAGCCGCACACCCTGCGCAGCAGAGATGCACACCCTGCGCAGCAGAGATGCGCACCGCTTATACATCGTTGCGTAAAAGCATGTCGACGCTAGCGGAAATCATGCCTGATGCACTACAGTGTCATGACAGCTACATTTGCGCCCTGAATGCGTTGTTATAGTGGACACGAAGGGCTTCGTATGCTTTTCGAGTGTGATTCACCCACAAGCTGCGCGTGTACCACACCCACGAGTTCTCCACTCCCTCTCGATATCAGCCTCATCTCTATGTCCGAATGTTACTAAATGGCCGAGGTGTTTAAAATGATCCAATTTTACCAGAGGAACTCCATATAATTTGATGGGAGGTACTACTGTAGGACATTTAATGTCAGCCTCAAAAACCATGAACTGGCTTTTCGTCACATTGTATTTAGCATCGTGTTCTTTAGCATGTGCCCCACAATACCGCATCAATGTTCTCAGGCCACAAAGCAATGTGCTCAGCAGCACCAATCATCCACATTAGGGGTGTTACGTATATTCGCATCCGCATCCGCATCCACAAATGCGAAACATTCGAATCTATTCTGACATCTGCATCCGCATTCAATTTATAATGCGACAGGTCAGGGTATACATATAAAGAAAGTGGGCGGGACCAGCAGAGTGGCGCGTGAATGGGGCGCGTTTTAGTTATTTGCTCTCATCGTTCGCTTACTGACACTGACACGGCTTTAGCTCACTATATTATTTATATGACATAAATGTCACTGAATAAAAACATACATAACTATTTTTAACTATACAAAAATGCATTTAAAATAATCGGAAACAGAAACATTTTTTTAGACTGTGATGGGCGAATAATGCCTCTTATAGTTTGGTAGTTTTCTATTACATGTCATTTTGTAATAACTTGATGAGACAACGGATCAAGTACCAGTCACCATACTTAAAATTGTAATACTTTTAATAATAATCCTGAAAGCGCGCTGTCGCGCGCGGTGCGTGTGCAGTGTGCTTCTACGCGGTTCGTTCCGCGCATGCGCTCTCCGTAGCGAGTCGAGCGCCCTCTGCCGACCTACAACATAATCGTAGTAACTCGGCCTCGGCTATGCCTTGTAAATAGTTATCCTAGGTTATGTACTACTTACTTGAATCTTATTGAATGCAATTAAATAAATAGAGCATAATTGCAGAAAAATATACATAACTCAGACAGATCTCGACCGACTAACAGTGTCTCATTCTCCAACACACGACATCTACCCTTAAAAGTAATTCTCTAAAAGCTGATAACATACCCAGGTAAAACAAATGATTGCAGAGTGGAAAACGGAAAGTACGCGTTCTTGATGGAGTCGACGACCATCGACTATGAGACGGAACGCAACTGCGGCGTCACCAAGGTGAGTGTCTCCCGTTTGACCCTGGTGCGTTCACACACGCAGCAGTGACGCGCTAACGGCCACGTGTCCGCAGGTGGGGGCGCTGCTCGACAGCAAGGGCTACGGCATCGCCATGAAGAAGAGTGAGTGCCTGCAGAGCTCATCGGCATGTTCATTTTTACTTTTATGTTTATACTTTACAATTTGTTTGTTCAGATTCCAAGTTCCGGCAGGCCATGAACCTGGGCCTACTGAACTTGCAGGAGAGGGGCACGCTGAGTGAGATGCAGTACACCTGGTGGAAGGAGAAGCACGGCGGCGGTGCCTGCAAGGTACGCACTACGTCACTCACTGTGCTGCTAACTTCACACGACAATTTATTTAACCACCATGGAACATAATGACACGTCGGGATCAAACTAATACGTCACATGTCCCAGATAGGCGATTGATCAAAAATTTTGACCCTCAACTGTGAAGATATTGCTGGAAAAGTTAAGACTTACCTATAGTCCCTTGGATATTTGGCCGGAATATTTGACTGATCACAGATTTTTTTTAAGTCTTTACGCTGGACAGCAGTTGAAATGTCTAATGCCATGTTTTTTCTGTGTGATTCTCGATATTGTATTTATTGTAGTCTTCCCTCTTAACGAAAAGTGCAATAACTAGGTTAAACCTGATTTTGAGAAAAACGCGGTTAAAGATTTTTTTTGTTTGTTTGTATCTCTGTCACTATATATTAACGAGGAGAGGTATCTAGTTGAAACTTTCACTACATGATATGTAATAATGTAGAGAATATTACGTGATACTTAATTTTTGTTCCCGCATTTATTTCAGCTATAAAAACAATAAATATTATTATGTTAAGTATTATTATTATTTAGAATGAATTTTTTCTAGTCATAACCGCAATAAGTAACCTATTTATTGCACTAATGGTTAAGAAAACCAACATGATGCATTTTTAAGTAGCAATTAATATTTTTTTAATGAACTGTTTCCTAACTAAACATGCATTAAGTTTCTTATTTATTGCGGTTTTCATTAGTAAGAGACAAGTTTAAAACAACAAAGTTGTAATTTTTACTATTAAAAAAACAGAGGTGTTAGGTACATTTTATGTCAAATATGAATTAATAGAAGCATGCAAAACTTTATTTTTCTTCCTCTCATCGATCTACTATGAAACTGTCTCACGGTAAAGCCAAGTCCACTCATTATATCTGTGTTCAGATATGTTTAAAAAAAATGTGGTTTCAGGTATAATTTTATAAATAAAAAAAAATATTTATATTACATCGACTTCTGACTCGATACTTAGACAGGCTGATGAAACCAAACCCTACATAATAAAAAGTGACGCAAATTCTTATGCGATCGGAGTATTGGTCCAGGGGGAAGGAGAAGACGAGCCCCCTGTTGAGTTTGCTAGTCGACTTCTGACGTCCGCGTCAGTCGAAGGGAACTACTCTACCACAGGACGGGAGGCGCTTGCTGTCCTTTGGGCAGTAACAAAGTTGCGCGGTTACATTGAAGGACTTCCTGGAACCATAGTAACAGACCATCAAGTCTTGAAGTGATTAATGTCGTTAAAAACGCCAACAGAAAGGCTTACAAAATGGGCACTATTGTTGCAAGCATTTGATCTAACAATCAAATACGCTCCTGGTAGAACAATTATAGTCGCTGTCTGTCTTTCTAGACAAGTATGACGATTTATATAGTGACCGTAGACATGCCATTACGCACTCTAGCTGAAATTAGAAAAGAACAGTTAAAGGCCGAAAGAATAAGATCAATTGTGAAGGATTTGGAAGGAGTAGACAAGGCGGTATATTGGAGCAACAAGGGATACCTAGTAAATAATGGGATGCTTTATCGACGTAGTTCCCATTTAGACACAGACGAGGCACCATTAGTTGTACCAGACACGAATGGGCCAACGTACTGGCGAAATAAACCATGATGATCCGCTAGCAGGGCGTTATGATTAGGATAAGACTTATCGGCGGATCAGTCAACGATATTATTGGACTGGAATGAGGAAATATATTGACAGCTTTCCGAAAAGTTGCATAGTGTCAACGCTACAAACCACCGAATCTGAAACCAGCGGGACTCCTTCAAACTCCCGTGATGAGCCAAAGATTTGAATTAATATCTTTTGATTGAATGGGAAAACATGCATCCTCATAGTCGAAGATGTGACAACTCGTTTGGTGAAACTGTTTTCTTTACAACAGGCCTCTGCAGAACCTGTGCTATGACACTTATCAATGAGAAAAAAAGAAAATGCTTAAGGCATTATGTCCGCCTCTGTACTCATGTGCACAAAGTGTTAAATAAATAAATAAATAAATGAGGTGTGCCTTCGCGGTGGACTTGCACGACGTATGATAATCGATAACGGACCTCAATTCGTTAATTCCATCATCAACAACAAGTCGTTTATTCACTAAATATCAAGCATGCATTCACAAAAATCTCTCTCATTCACAAAAAGCTCTCGTCGAAATCGACGACATCGATGGAAAGGTTAATTGCTTTAACAAGACCGTTCTCAACTTGTTTGACCAGCATGCCCCTTTGCGTCGTGTCAAAGTAAAATATAACCCTGCACCATGGATAACGCCTCAAATTAAAGAGCTTATGGCCCGCAGAGATAGAGCTAAGAGCAGATATAAGCGCAGACCTTCTGAGCTGAATCTCTCTTATTTCATATCTTTACGTAATTGCTGCAGGCGTCTGTGTCAAGATGCTAAGAGGCGCTACTTTCACGAACAACTCTATAATCGCAGTTCTTCCGATGTTTGGAGATTTCTCAAGTCCGTTGGTATAGGTAAATCATCCATCAACCAATGTAAGGATGTGGAACTCAATGACCTAAACAAGCACTTCTCTCACCTTCCCTTTTCTCTTGATCCTTGTACCAAAGCTGCAACACTGGAGAATTTTTCTGGTTTGCCGTTGCCACAGTATCCTCAGTTTAACCTAAGTGATGTTACTGTGGATGACGTTAGAAAATCTGTTCTCGCAATTACATCTTCTGCCGTAGGTTATGATAATTTGTGCTCTAGAATGATTACTCTCATCCTTCCTTCTTTACTCCCTGTTCTCACTCATATTTTTAATCACTCTTTTACCTCCTGCTCCTTTCCGTCTGTCTGGAAACAGGCTCATATTATTCCTCTTCCTAAAAATAACAATCCAACTTTATTAACTCACTTTAGACCTATTTCTATTCTCCCTTTCCTTTCTAAAGTCTTTGAGCACATAGTTCATAAACAGCTATCCCTCTTCTTAACATCAAACTCGATTATATCTCCATTTCAATCAGGTTTTCGCTCGGGTCACAGTACTGTTACTGCGCTTCTAAAAGTAACTGACGATATCCGCTGGGCTATGGAGAACAAGTCTCTTACTGTTCTTGTATTACTGGATTTCAGTAGTGCCTTTAATTCGGTGGATTTCGACATCTTACTTGGTATTCTTAAATCTATTAATCTCTCTTCTTCTGCTTTAACCTGGTTCAACTCATATCTTCGGGGACGCTCTCAGTGTGTCCGCCTTGAAGAGTCGTTCTCTGATTGGTGTAGTCTCACTGAAGGTGTTCCTCTGGGTAGCGTTCTCTCTCCTCTTCTTTTTTCGATTTTTATTAACTTTGTTACCAGAGTAATATCTTCTAGTTTCCATCTTTACGCGGATGATTTGCAGCTTTACCGACACTTTACCGTTGCTGACGCAAATTCTGCTATTGCTGCTATGAATCGTGACCTGGATTGTGTCAGTGCTTGGGCTAAGTCATTTGGTTTGCAGATCAACCCAACAAAATCACAGGCCATGATCATAGGCAGTAGATTCGCTGCGGTTTCTTCACTACCACATTTATTTCTCGATGGCGTTCGCATTGAATATTCCGAAACTGCCAAAGATTTGGGTGTTATTATTGACTCCAATCTTTCGAGGTTAGTCGAAAAGTAAATTTTTCTTTTCACTCGCTTAAGTGCCTCCAGGGTCTACTGCCTTTGAAAACAAAAATCAGTTTAGCCCAAACACTTATTCAGCCGATTATAGATTATGCCGACGCCTGCTACCTGGATGCTACTGAGGAGCTATTAAACAAGCTTGAGCGATTACAAAACTTATGCATTCGGTTTGTTTTTGGATTACGAAAATATGACCATGTTTCTCATCTTCGTAAAGAACTCAAGTGGCTCCCTATCCGTCTTCGCAGGAACACTCGGATTTTATGTCTTCTTTTTAACATTTTACACAACCCATCTTATCCTTTCTACCTACGTGATCGTTTCTCCTATGCTCGTCCGAGTGACGCGCCGTGCAGTACGTCGATTCTGTAAATTTCAGACAACAACTCGCATTTCACTTCGATACTCACTCTCACTTCA
Organism: Mythimna lalbum; assembly: GCA_949319445.1. NCBI lineage: Eukaryota > Metazoa > Arthropoda > Insecta > Lepidoptera > Noctuidae > Mythimna > Mythimna lalbum. The sequence continues at coordinate 106,625 of OX439354.1, forward strand.
CATAAGGTTCAAAACGACCTTGATTTTGCATTCTGTAAGCATCACCTAGGCACTTGCGAAGTGAAGTGAGCTCCGAAGCGACCAATACTGTACTAGTGATTACCACACTCAACTAAATGTAAGTTGAGATTTATCGGTTTTTTATTTTACCAGTTTTTGACACAGAATTTTAGCTATTATGGATGTTTAAACTAAAATATCTTATTTAAAAGAATTTGAGGCAGCTAATAAGTAAAAAAAAAAACAGAAAAGTCTAAGTTCGTGCCGTGAATATAATCTATGCTTACCTTACTAAAAAAAATGACTGACAGATAATATCATTAGTAATCTGTGGACAATATTTATGCGTTGAAGTTGTATAATGCGTAGTGCGTTGTGTTGTTTTATTTAGTTTACGTTTTGTTTGTTTTTTGATCGTTCAGTGCCAAAAATAATTGTGAAATAATCATGAAGTAGTTTTATATTTCTGGTTGTAAAGTTCAAAAATAATATTAATAAAAGAAGTGTTTATTTTGTTTTCTAAAACAACAACAACGTTTCAGTCCAAATGAAACACGTTCCTCTCACCGATCGTCGGCTCTGAAACTCTGGTAGAGTTTATGCCTAAACAGTATAAGTGGCACTATCGAAACATACAAACAGTGGACTAAGGTTAGCAGTGCTTTTTTATATGTTAGAACCACTTATCATTCCTTAAAGCAAACCACTTAAAATGTGCGACGAACCTTGGTTTAAAGTGTGTTTAAAAACTTTATTTAAACACTATTTAACTATGATTTCTTCTATTTTCACTCGTAAAATAGATGCTTTTAATTTGACACTTTGAATCGGGTTCGAGTACGAAGTGAGCGTCGAAGTGACGGCGGAATTACCTTATAGAATGCCACTTCTTACGTCATCTCATACTTTATCTGTCAAAATTCCGCGGTCAATTTAGTTCAACTCGCAAACACGCTCGCAAGAGCAGCGCTAGTGTAGATTCGAATTATCAACCGAGTTTCAGAATGCCAATCAAGAAACTCACGGCGGATTCAGATGCGAAGTTTAGAATGAAGTCTTACAGAATCGCACTGCTGATCGCACCTCAGAACCCTTCTTAAATCCCCTTCTCATAAATCCAGTTACTACTCCTATTCTTTCTGTGTCCATGCCGTGAGGTTGTGGAACTCACTTCCGCCTAGTCTTCGAGATTTAAAATCGATCTCACTTTTTAAAAATCGAGTAAAAGAGCACTATCTTTCCTCTCAACCGTGATATTTATTTATATATTATATGTATTATGTATGTTATATATTTATATTAGAAGTTATATATTATTTTTATATTTAATTATATTTGGATTACGACTTCACACATTCTGTTTTTTGCTTCATACACACTATTGTCTACATTTCTTTTACATTTCTCCTTTCGCAGGTCTGCTGGAAGAAATTTCTTTGGAAATAAGCAGTACCTTTGTACTAATGTCTCTTATGTATTATCTTTTTTTGTTGTTTTGTGTGTACATAAATAGTAAAATAAATAAATAAATAAAAATCACTCCGATTTTTAAGGTTTTTTAAGGTTATTTTTTTTGTTGGGTATAAATCATCCCAATGACATCCCCCGCCCTTGGGCAGAGCGGGATATAGTGGCGGACTCTTACTAACTAAAAAACCGTAAGTACGCAAGCCCGCGCCTGCGATGGCCAGAAATCGGAATCAGAATCTAGCCGGTGGCTGGGGCGCTGTGAGCGCCGTTGCCTAATGCGGTTGGCCTCCTCCTTTGCTAGCATTACTGCTTTGCAGAAGGAGGCGATCACCTGCCACTACTCCTCGCTCCGAAACATGTACCAAGGCCCGGGGCGAGAGATCGCCGCTGGTGATCGCCCCCACGAGGGCACGGCAATGCTCTGCCCAAGCAGGGCACACCTCCACTGTGTGCTCTATCGTGTCCTCCGGACGTTCCGCACAGTGGCGACACCCGGGCGTCACTTCCGCACGAATCCGGTGCAGGAACTTCCCAAATGTACCATGCCTGGTGAGAACCTGCATCATGCGAAAGGTGAAGACGCCGTGAGATCTTTTCAGCCATGCCTCAAAGAAGGAACTTACCATTATAATTGTGGCGTGCTCCGCATTGGGTTGCGATAGTCGCTGATGCCATTTCACCATGAGATCCCGCCGGAACTCTATTCGCCAGCGGATTTTCGCCCCGGCGTTGCATCGCCACGCGCAAATCGTGCATGTGTGCAAGGACTTTTGCCTTCAGATCCCATGATGGCAGGCCAGCAATGAGGAAACCGTGCGTTATGCCCGCACCATTCGTATTGCCATGACCCTCTGACATGAGTTCAGGTGGGCCTACGCTTGCTGACGCAGTGACGGCGCCTACACTGGCTCGCCCCTAAAGTTTGCTGGCAACTCCTTGAGGCACGCGTAGACCAATACACGCGGTCGACGTCTTGGGCTCGTTCCGGACGATTACGGGATGGTCAGACGACGAGCTATCCATTGTACGCCGTCGGTCGTCCGTCCGAAACTTAGGTTTTCTTATTTTAAAAAAATAATTCAGCTGGCCGGTCTACCCGTCCTATTATAATAAGGGTGATTTCAACGCTAGAGTGAATAAGCTCCTCATAGACTAGTGTACCTCACTATCAACGATTGCATCACTGCTTACCATCAAGTGAGATCGCAGTCAAGCACAAGTGTATATTACTTTTATATAAATAAATAAAAATATGTTCCGTACCAAAAATACTTCTTGAAATTGTGATAAAATTAAAATGTGTAAATTATAATTTAAAATATATTTAGTATATTATTTATAATTTATTTCAACAATAAAAAAGAGGCGCTCCATAGATTTCGCACACAGGCGCTGGCTGCTATAGAATATTACTTGCTTACTTATTACTTAAATAGTTTTTGCCCGCGGCTTCGCTCGGGTTAAATTCGGGGTAACACGGCTCCCATTTCGGCTTATTTTTTCCCGACAACTTCACCAACTATCGTTAATGTATACAGAAATAAATTCAAAAACTTAACAAATTATATACTTTTTTTATTAATATAATTGATAGGTTTGCGCTTGACCGCTATCTCACCTGATGAAAAGCGACGATGCAGTCGACGATGGAACGCGCTTACCTAGAAGAAACCTATTCACTCTCGACTAAAACCTTGCTCGAGAATCACGCTATCACCGCTTGAAAATCGGTGCAGTAATTTTTGAGTTTATTGCGAACAGTATGTATAACACAGTATAACAATATGTATTGATACAATATATATCGTAAGATAAAATATTATAGTATCTTAGCTGTGTGCAGCGCCCCTTAGTGAACTCCACTGCGGGTGACGTAACCTACGACAAACTTATTATTTTCGTTTGGTACAGAAATAGGGCTAGGGATCGAACCGAAAAATTAAGTTTGCTTTTCATTGTATATACTTTTCCGGGATAAAAAAGTACCCAGTGTGGTGCCCAGGTCCAGGATATTAAAGAATAATATACCAAGTTTTATCGTAATCGAACTGGTAGTTTTTGCGTGATGCCTGAACAAACAGACAGACTAAAATTTTTTATACACATTTTTAGGTTCGGTGTCGGTCTAGTAACAAATGGCGGGGGCCATTTTTTTATATTTTCAATGTAGGTACAGAATTTTCACTTCTACAGATTTATTATAAGTAAGTATAGATATATAATAGATAGGGCTATGGTTTTTGGAGTCTTAAATGGGCTGGTAAGCTGGAGCTAAATAACCTTTATTATTATGTTATGCTATATTTGTTATGTTATGTTTGTTATCTAGCTTTAAGTATGCGTCTTACTCGCGTAAATAAACTGTTTTTCTTTCTTTCTTCCTTCTTCTTTACCTGAATAATGTTATTAATTAACATCCATCGATAAAAGGGGGTAACTTACACATTCAATAAATGGGCCTCCAAAAACGGTCGCTAGAAGGAAGTGATTCTTATCATTATTTAAAGGTATACTTGATTGCACACTTTATTGGGTACTAACCACCGATACATCCCTAGTACTTATTCTACTCTGTGGTCTGGTTGCCACTCCAATTAGTTTTGGGTAGACCATTGTGTGTGGGCCAAGCGGCCTTCATCAACCAGCCCACCGCTCCCCAAAAGCTGACGAGTCCTTCCAGTTTGCTCAGGGCGTCTATATTTCACAGCGGCTGTTCACTGAAGGAGCAAGGGCGCGATAGTTATCTCTGACTCTACGCATGCATTGCACATGGGACCTTCTGTGATACTCATTGTGAAAAAGTATTTATTCAGTGAGCATTGTCCAGTGATGATCCCCGCCACCAGGCGTAACCTGCCTCTGTTAAGTCACAGAAAGTTCGAAGTCTCGACATCAGGACGGCCACCAGTCAGTATGCATTTAAACGAAAAAGCAAATAGCAGAGTCGTTTCAAAGCTTTAAGTTACTTTATATAAATACATATTATACATAATATGTAGGTATATATTGTGTTAAACATATGTATGTCACAGGTACAAATGTATATATTTAAATATATACATTTGTACCCATATTTTTCTTAATAATCGTTTTTTTGTTTTTTATGCACCTGCCATAATTAATTTCTCTTCACCACCCTTGGTTGACTGGTAACGCTTAAGGCACTAAGTCCGTCTTGGTACCTTTGTGTTGCATGAAGTTTTAATAAATGAAGATACGGCCGTTTATGTCGCAAAAGACGTATATTTCGACACTCTTAAGGGACCCAAAATTCATCGGGTACTTCCCGTTGACCTAGAATCCTGAAAGGCATGTAGCCAGGTATCATAGCAAAAGTATAGGTAGCAATCGCGACACACGTGGAGAACGGCGAATGTGGCGTTACAAGTCAGCAGATTGGGATGAGATGCGGCACTTCTTTGCGTCTTATCCTTGGCAGCAGGTCAGTTTCTCTTCTAAAAATCCTTCGAGCTGTGCGGATGCTGTAACCGATGTGATACGTCAAGGTATGGAGTATTATATCCCTTATAGCGATGTACCCATCGGTGGCTCAGCTCACCCGTGGTTCAACGCCGATTGCATTCAGGCTGAAGAGCGTAAGCATTCGGCGTTCCTCGCTTGGGTTGACGCTCGTGACCGCAAAGCTCCGGATCTGAGGTCAAAGAAGAGAGCCTTCAACCATGCTGCCAAGTCCTTCAAAAAGGCACTGAAGAAGGCTCGCTTCGACCGCATTACCCGTATTGGCACAAAGGTCTCTGCGCAGCCGTCCGGTAGCAGAGCATTCTGGTCCCTTGCCAAGTCGGTCGAGGCGAACTTCTGTCGGCCCACATTGCCTCCGCTGGTAAAGCCTGATGGGACACTTGCTCATACGGCAAGAGAGAAAGCAGGACTCTTTGCATCTCTCTTCACTCATAATTCTCGTCCTGACACAAGCAATGCTACTCCACCGACTCTGCCTCATTGTAACTCTTCAATGCCCGAAGTCCACATGAGGAACCGAGAAGTAATGAGAGAGCTGCGTCGTCTAGACGTGAATAAAGCTAATGGACCAGATGGCATACCAGCGATTGTTCTCAAGGCTTGTGCACTCGAGTTGTCTCCTGTACTCACGCGCTTGTATCGCCTCTCGTTTAGGACCGGTATAGTGCCCAAGTCCTGGAAGCTTGCTAACGTGCAACCCGTGCCCAAAAAGGGCAGTCGTGCCGATCCTTCCAACTATCGGCCGATTTCGGTAACCTCCATACTCTGCAAAATTATGGAGCGTGTATTGAACTCGCGCCTCATGGCATATCTGGAAGGTAACGATCTCCTCAGTGACCGGCAGTACGGGTTTCGCCGCAAGCGGTCTACTGGGGACCTACTAGCGTATGCCATCCACTTGTGGGGCGAGGCCCTCGAGAAGAATGGGGAAGCGATTGCCGTATCCTTAGACGTCTCGAAGACCTTTGACAGGGTATGGCACGCTAGCCTATTGAGTAAGCTTCCAACGTACGGCATTTCCCCTGGTCTGATCAACTGGGTAAAAGACTTCCTGAGTGAACGGTCTCTTCGAGTTCTTGTCGACGGATGCTCATCAGAGCCGATGACTATTAATGCCGGAGTTCCTCAGGGGTCTGTTCTCTCTGCAACTCTCTTCCTGTTGCATATCAACGATCTGCTGGTGCCCAGTATCTATGGGTATGCAGATGATAGCACAGTTGTAGAGAGATACCTGCCCGGTGCTCGGGCTAGTAAGGAGCTAATACAGTCCGAAAGAGAGGCTATGGTAGAGCGTACGAATATCTCACTTCAGGCAGTCTCCAAGTGGGGTGAAGCCAATCTTGTGGGATTCAACGCCTCCAAAACGCAAGCGTATCTGTTTACCGCTAAAAGGAACCCGTTCACCTTAGCTCCTGCTTTTCGGAATGTTTCCCTGGAGTGTACCGACCGTCTTCAGCTTTTGGGAGTCGAAATTTCCTCAGACCTTAACTTTGGGCGGTTCATTGAGTCCAAAGCCAAAGTAGCTGCTAGAAAACTTGGCATTCTTGCAAAAGTCCGGAGGTACTTCACACCGGAACAACTTTTAATGTTATACAAAGCGCAGGTCCGTTCGTGTGTGGAGTACTGCAGCCACATATGGGCTGGTGCTGCAAAATGCCACCTGGCAGCTTTGGACTCGGTGGAAAGGCGTGCGAAAAGGCTAATTGGTGATCCAGATTTGGTTAAGTCCAACCTTCAAAGCCTTGAGCACAGGCGTAGGGTAGCCAGCCTTTCGGTGTTTTACAGGATGCTTTTTGGAGAGTGTGCGCAGGAATTGCATGACTTGATTCCGCCATCTCAATTCTACCATCGGACAACCCGACGTACGGCGAGTATCCACCCATACGTTGTTGAAACCTCTACGGTCCGGACTAAGCGTTTCGCCTCGTCGTTTATACCGCGTACGTCGAGGGAATGGAACAATTTGCCTGCTGTGGTCTTCCCGTCCGATTATAATTTGGGTATCTTCAAGGCTAGAGTGAATAGGCTTTTAATAAACTAGTGCGCCTCACCATCAGAGATTGCATCACTGCTTACCATCAGGTGGGATCGCAGTCAAGCACTAGTTTATACGAATTAAAAAAAAAAATCTGAAAGCTAACTTAGTGGTAACCTCACAAAAAAAACTTTTCTGCGATTCAGAAAAACTGTTTTCACTAAAACTTACCTAGATTATACGGAACCCTCAGTGCGCGACTCCGACTCGCACTTGCCCGGTTTAAGTCGTTTAACGAACTATTCTTCTTAAAAACTTAATATTTACTATGCCAATGACTCTTCAACATTTACTTGTCGTACATTACTAAAAGTTGAGCAAAAATTATAAGTATAGAATAAATGTTGATCCGGATCCAAACAAGCGGGCGTCGGCTTGGACGGGTTGCAGGTGGAGGAGGAGCACGAGAGCGCTGAACTGTCCATGGCCAACTTCCTGGGCCTGTGGCTGGTGCTGGTGGTGGGCTGCGCGCTCGGCATCGTGCTGTCGTGCTGCGAGCTGGCGTGGGCGGCGGCGCGCCGGGCCCGCGCCGACGGCGGACGCTTCCACGCGCACTTCTGGTCGGAGCTACGCTTCGTGTTCCGTTTCGACCAGTCCGTGAAGCCAGTGCAGGTGTGCTACGACAGCACCGGAATACGCGTCACCCAGCACACGCATTGTCTCACGTGTGGTCCGTTGTGTCCCAGGGGCCGCTGAGTGAGTCGTCCAGCTCGTCGTCGCCACAGGAGCCGCGCGCGGCGAGCCCGCGCCGGCGCCGCTCCTCCATGCACGCCGCCAGCCTGCGCCTCGCACGCCACACCAACCGAAACTCCGAAACACCCGCACGACGCTAGCCAGCTGCTACGTATTATTGCACATAATATCGCACCACTTCATGTCATACGCCATGCCTGACACCTGATGACTTTTATTTCGCTCATATCTTTTACCACTTTCTTCCTAGGTACTTTGTGTAACATGCGCACGCTGAATGTTCGACACCTATCCGTATATTATGTAAAAATATGAACTACCTCAACAGTCAACTTAGCAATAACCAGTACATACACATAAACCTCTCTACATTCCCCTCACACTCATCACACATACATACACCATCACACACGCCATCACACACAGATACACATACGCAAATCCATACTGCTATAATTATACATAATAATATACATAATATAATTTTTCTAAGCATACCTATGTGATTGTGAATACGTATTTTTGGTGGACCTGACGCCCAAGTCACAGGCAAATAGCCTAATTTGGGAGCCAGGAACCCTATTACTGTGTACCTACAATGTATGTTATTAATAAATAAAGTTATATAAATGTTGTGGCCGGATTTTAGAATGGTTTTTTCAGTTTGTTTTATAGTCAACCAATTCATAAATTAATCTTATTTCATGATATACGACCATGCCCGGTTGCCTCATCATGTTATGGGCTAGCCAAATCAATCAATACAACGTTATGAAAAGTTAAACCTTCTTCTTTTCGTGTCGATATCCTGAACCCAGCGCACGATTATAGTAAGTAGTATAATTACGAGAACGCTGCTTATTAATTTGATATAGATAATACCTTCGGGCCTACAGCCAATCAGCAGTACGAATGTATTCATATGATTTTTATTGCAATTGGCCTTTTATTTGAATGCATACCATCTATAAAGATGTTTTTTTTTTCTTTCTTTCATTATTTTTTCTTTCTGTTTCTTGAGCTTATCTTTGGCCCTTCAATAATTAAGTTGACAACCAACATAGCATACAACATTATACTTGTAAAGATTCAGTATTTTTACATTTTATAGTGAAGCCTTAATTAAAAGCAACCACGGCATGCACTAAATACAGAAAAAGTTAAGAACTACTCCGATGTTAAGGCTAATAGTTCCTTGAACATAAGACCGAAATTAAATGGTCACAAATCTCGTACCCGCCTAGGCGACAGCAGAACTATCTGTGCATTTATTTGTGGCCAGCTGCGCCTGGACAGAGCACCGCTGACTTTAAAATCCATTTTTTTTTTGCGAAATTTTGATGTTCACTTTGAATAATATTTAACCACCAATTTTTCTGTGTAGAGATATTTCTAAAGATACAAGCCATCTTGGCGGAGTATGGAAAAGTAGCGAATTTGTAAAATATTTTTTTTAGATAAAAGTATTAATCGCACGAGTAAATCAAATGTTGATAATGTGATTCATGAATCTATAATAAACATTTTTCCATTACTGAGGAGTACGCTTCAGAAAGTCAATGTTTTATGGCAACGCTCGGGTGCTTGGCCCTTAAGAAAACAAAAACAAATTCTAAATATTTAAACATGTAACAAGGGTCATGGTGCTACGTGCTACAGAGTGTGCGCTACGTCACCATCGCGCATCGGCTACGCGCTGGGGTGCTACGAATGCTACAATCGCTACGAACATTTTATCCGCTACGAGTACGTGTTCTTTGTTTTGCAACATTTTTTTGCTTTTGCTGTACTTGTATTATGTGTCCCAAGACTTTTGAAATGTTTTGAGGATGTTTCAATATGCCTAAATTAAAAAGAACGCTGCCCCCACTCAGTCCGCATCCATGAATCAGGGACAACGTCCGTCATCCTTAGTGATGGATGACGGACGACTCTATTGCGATCCCGACGAATAATATAATAATATTTATTCATAATATTGTTAGTAACTGAAGGCGAGTCGACATCATAAAGTCACGTCATCGGCCGGTGACCGATGGTAGTTTCTAAAAAAAACTTTTTACAAAAAAAATATAACCGACTTCAATTTAAAAAAAAATACTGAAAAGTACGATATAACTTTAATTTTGGAAGTCGGTGTTTCTATAATAGTTTAGTCTCTTTGTTATTTAACACCGACTTCCAAAATTAAAGTTATTTTGTACTTTTTTGTATTTTTTTACAACCGACTTGGTTATATTTTTTTTTTTTGTAAAGGTTTTTTATTTTACACTTTTTAGTTATGGTACCTCCATTAAAAAGTACCCCTCAGTCAAACTTAAATACCTTATAATCAGAGCCCATCGCATAACGGTTCTAATAATCCCAAACACGGTTAGATTACATTAATTTACCTTTCGGATTCATCTTCAGATCAGTACGATATATAGGAGATCCTCTCTTTCAATCAGTCATTAGACTAGATGCGGATAATCCTGGCTGCAGCATAAGGCCAGACTTATGTCAGCATTGCATTGAACTTAAAATTAAGTCCTGTTTAAAATGATGCCAAACACGACTACGGTCCTGCAATTTCAAGGTTTGTACTTTGTCTGATGATTCTGGCTTCAGCATCAGGTCTCTATGTACTTCGGTGTTCTTCATTAGCAGTACGTTTATCCACACATCGAGCCCTTTTCAATGAGCCTAAACCCGATATATCTGCTGTTAGTTGTCGAGGAGTTCGGTACTCTGCAGTCTATCCTGACTGCAACATCAGATCATGATTTGATGATCGTGAGACCAAATGTATCAAACATCAAAACAATTTACTAAAACAGTCCTTGCCTATTCGAGTAACTGCTTACTGCTAAGGAGTTGTACCTTACATCATCAGCCCCGCTACCTGAAATGGTGACAACCATACGCAAATACACAAGATACTTCATAAAATATGCGAAAAACAATAAGTGAGCCTATAAAATTTGAAGGTTGCCCTCGATTTCTCTAAGATCCCATCATCAGATCCTAACTTGGTGACAGTGAGACCACCTCAGAACTATTTACTTTCGAACAAAAAAATAATTTTGAAAATCCGTTTACAATTGGCGGAGTATTCAATGCACAAACATACAAAAAAAACATACAACAGCCGAGCATAGTACCTCATCCTTTATGTGAAGTCGGTAAAAAGAGGCGCGCGTCAGGCAACCCCGCTTGCTGGCTTGGACGGCGTTCGGGACGGACGCGCTATTTGACCATTATCGTGAGTAGTTATTTTTTTGGGATATGTTTTTGTTCGTTGGCACTAATTATTCAACGTTGCTGGTGTAAACTTTATTTGATCGATACTTACAGTGTTCCTCTTTATATTTTTGTAATTTTGCTAACGTGCAAATTGAAGGAAATTAAAGATTGTTTTTTTTTTAATGTTTCATTTCTGACCCCTAAAAATATAATCATATATAATATACTATTTATTTATTCAAGATAAAATATAGTAAAATGGTTACATACAATCTTAAGAGTAGTTACAAAGGTAAATGCTATGTTATTCTATGTGCCTGTACTAGGATAAACCTGTATCACAGGCGGTAGAAGCTCTTATACTATAGTTTTGAATGAATCTGAATTTATTAATACACAGCATAGATCTAAGCAGTCGTGCTCGGAACTTAGTCCCAGCACTCCCACCAGCGAACTGCATGATTTTAAAGAGGAGATTCTTTCAATGCTCAATACATGGAATAAGAATCAGGAAAGTACCCTACAAAACTTTATGTCTAAAATAACGCAGGAATTAACAAAATTAAGAGCCCAGAACGAAGAACTTCAAATCATTAGGACTGTGTCCGTATCGACCGCGCGGCCATGACAATAAACAAATAAAAAAAACTACGCCAAGATTATGTAAAAATTTGTAAAAGTGGATTCCCAAAACCATAAATTTGTCAAAATTATGGTTAAGAAGTTATAAGGGTTTGAATGTGGCCGCGCCATTGAAACGCGGAGAACCGAGCGGCCACGGAGATCTTTAAAACTAAGCGTTGCAGAGACCTGTTTAGGCAAATAACAGAATGAATCTGTAAAAAATTTGTAAAAATATAGAAAAAAATCCTAGGTTTATATTTTAGAAGCTTAGAAGCAAAAACACCATGGCCGCGCCATCAAAACGCTGACAAATATATTATCGTTGATATTTCGCTGAAAAAGCATCGCAGAGGTCTGAAATTTTTTTGTAAAACATAGATTTAAATTTGTTAAAACTTGTAAAAATACAAAACTACATCTTAGGTTTATATTTCAGGAGCTAGTATAGTAGGTATATATATAGTATAAAGGAGCTAGTACCTAAAATCGACACACATGTTAGTGACGAGTGTGATTTGGCATAAGGAAAGCCTCAAGGTTCCAACTTGGGGCCTACACTTTTCTTAGTGTACGTTAATAGCCTATGTACATAATTTGTCTCTCCCAAATTTCAACTTGTTCGTACGCTGATGATAAGGCTCTACTTGTACATGCTAAAGATTGAGATGAAGATCAGAAAAGAGCAGAAATGGTTCTTGATATTGTCATGTCTTGGCTAACGGCAAATAGTCTAACTCTAAATGTGAAAAAAAAAACAAAATATATCACTTTCTCACTAAAATCTTCTTTGCAACCGGATAATTCATTTTTAATTAAAGCGCATACTTGTTACTCTTACCTGAACCAATGCTCGTGCCTCTCTCTAACAAGAGCAACCAATGTATAATATTTGGGCGTACTGATATACAACCTAATCTCATGAAATGCCCAAGTTGGAGTTTTGTCTGGCAGAGTTAGAAAACTGATCACCGTGTTTAAGAGCCTACGGTATAATGCCGATGTGCATACCTTACGTATGGTTCATTTTTCTCTTTGCCAATCTATACTGACTTTTGGCATAACAGTTTGGAGGGGTACTTCAAAAACATGTATGCTGCAGCTGGAGAGGGCACAGGGCACTATCGGTATAGTATTGCAGTATTATACCAAGAGTGCCAAGAATTGACTGTGAGAAAACTCTTTGTGCCCAACTGTACGTTGCGCAAACACTCTCACCTGCCGTAGGATCTGGAAAGCTTGTCAAAAATGGGTGCCCCATAGTGAGGCACAGAACCACACTTGCTAAACGTCATTTTCAAATTCTTGGTAGTCGTATTTACAACTATGTCAACAGTCATCGTAAATTTACAAACTCAATAAGTTTAACTGCAAATATCAAATCATTAAATGGTTTATCACTCTTAGTTATGATGAAGTCGAAAGAATTATCAACACGTAAATTAATAGCCTCCTTTTTTCTTCAGCTTTCCCCCGTCCCACAAGTCAACACACACGCACACACATTTCTAAACAAAACATCAACACTATACACAAATTATTAGCCTTATAATTAATAATTATTTGTTCAGTTCAGTTTACACCAATTTCTACCCAAGTAACAAAGTTCTCGTATAGCGCAGTTTACAGGCTCACAGCACTAGCACCATCCTCTTAGTGGTTCCAGGATTTTCCACTAAGCTTATAACAGGTTACACGGAGTTCGTTTGGGTTTATAGTACACCTCTTCTTATAAGTTGACTTATAGTCGAGTATAGAACGAAATTATAGGAGCAGTATAGGCTAAGATGGCCTATTTATATAAATGTGTTGCATAGGTGTAAATACACTTGAGTAAACTTGGTCCAGTAAGTTATACTTATAATGGCCTATAAGAAGTAATTATAAATCCGCTATAAATGTATACGCCAGTAATAGTAAATTATAGAACTAAATGCACTTAGAACCATTTGCGTTTGTTACTTGACCTTGTAGGGGTGTATTAGTCAACTTTATGTGCCAATTTTAAGTGAATTAGTTCTAAAGTGGTTTCTTCTAAGAGTATGTGTACTTGATATTATTGTGGACATGCTGTTATAGTCTTAATTTCTATATAAAGGTTTCTTGTAAAACTATTAGTGTCCAAAGATAACTTCGTGAAGTCCGTTTAAGCTTTTAATATTTATCCTCCATTTTATCCAATATGGCGCTACTTTAAGACTATATTTTTAAACACAACTTAGTAAATACGCCGTGTTTAAAAGGCGAACCAAAATTGAGATGTAAAACACAATATACTTCACCGAAAATATTTATGCGTTTGCCGTGCAAACATGTATGCGCATATATTACGTGCAAAATACTTGTTAATATATTTTATAATATAGATGAAGTTTTATTATAATCTTATTTTTTTTCTCCACATCGCACAACAAATTCACACATATTTGAAGTAGCTAGTAGTTGAAGCGCGGAGTACGTTACTCGTCTGCCATGGTTCTATTAAAAATGCTCATAGCTGGGTTCGCGGGAGCAGGTAGTTCTGCGTAGTCCAACTATAAGTGTATTATTGGTCTAAGTGGTGTTCGTCAAGTCCACTGTGAGTGTTTTATTAGCAAAAGTACGCGTATAAAATGGGCCCTTTTCCGTGGTTATAAAGTTTTACTAGACTGTTATAGACCTGGCCCCGAAACCACTACAAGACCACATTTTGTTACTTGGATATACAAGGTGTAACATTTAATGCGCAAAACCTGAAATTAGTTTGATCAGAATAAGGAGCAGAATCAATTAAATCACTTTTTAATATAGGTTACATTTTTCAAAAAAATCTTAAGAAAAAGTTCTGATTGAAATTCTACAGCCCTAGTATGTATGTATAGCCCTAATATGTAGTACATATATAAAAATTAATCATACCTAGGAATCGACGTAATTGCGCAATGGTGTCCGGTCTCGGAAAATTTTTCACAGCTTGCACTTTGTCGTCAAGTGGGCGAACGCCGTCCGTCGTCACTTCGAAACCTAAAAACTCAATCTTAGATTGTCTGAATACACATTTCGAGATATTTACCGTAATACCATATTTATCAAACCGTTCGAAAACAGCATTTAAATGCTCTTTGTGTTGTTCTGGAGTTTCGCTCACTATGATGACGTCATCGATATAGTTGAATAGGAAATTTAAGTCACGCAGTACCACCGTATCCATAAACCTTTGAAACGATTGAGCTGCGTTAGGCAAACCGAACGTCATCCGTGAAAACTCAAACAACCCAAAAGGCGTTATAATTGCCGTTTTCTCTATGTCCTCCGGGGCCACTGGGATAAAATGATACGATCTATTTAAGTCTAATTTGCTAAAAATATTTTACTTACCCGCTAATAAGTACTTAAAATCGTGTATTCGAGGAATTGGATAACGATCAGGTTTGGTCATCGCGTTCAACCGTCTATAGTCGCCATTCTTTTTCGGCACTTCGTGTAAAGGACTGGCCCAGGCACTCTTAGACGGTCGACAGATACCCATTTCTGTCATTATCCGAAATTATTCTTTCACTTTTGCGTACTTATCCGGTGGTAAAGGCTAGTAAAGGGTATACGCGAAAATACCGGTGGTCCCGAAGTCTCAATAACATGATATACTGAATGCTTAGGTGTATCCCGGTATGATACTGGTTTAGTAATCTCCGGATATCTAAGTAATAAGTCGTGCCAATTGTTATTACAGTCTAATGTCTTAACAGATGAGTCATATACACTCGTATCGACTATTGATGTGAGAACGTTTAGATGCGTGATTTCATCCTTCAATTTCCGCGAGCCTACATCTACCAGCAAATGATAATGGCCTAAAAAGTCGGCACCAATTATTGGTTGCTTCACGACTGCTACTATAAACGTCCATCTAAACGCTCTCCTTACATTTAAATCGAAAAATCTAAAGTACGTGTGCCGTAAGTTCTTATCTCTGTACCGTTTGCCGCGTAAACCTTATAGTTATCACACGCGATATTTTTCTAAACGCACTCTTTCGCGACACATGACACTGGGATCACTGATACATCCGCACCCGTATCGATCAGGAATCGAAGTCCGGTTTTCCTGTCTGTCACACATAAGCGGTAATTAGGCACATCGACACAATTCTCCGTTCTAGGCTGTATCACCACTAGTTTCCCGCTTGCGATGCTGGTTTCGCTCCTTTCCAATTGCATGGCTCGACACATTTCGTAGCTTTTACTCCGTAACGGTGATGGTAAAAACATAACCATTCTGGATCTCTTCGGTTCCTACTCGAATCCCTATTCCTTGACCTTGACCGATCAAATCGCCTACCTCTGTATCTACCGTTCTGCGGTCGTCTCGATCGGCGTAACTCGGCTACATCGACGCTCAGCTTCTGGATCATTTCCCTCAGCTCTCTCGCGGGCGTAGCGACTTCTGCTACTTCTGTGGGTATCGATGCCTCCATAACCTTGTCTGCTACAATTGCCAGGTTCTCAAGGGCCTTTACCTCAGTCACCGCTAAAACAGCCTGCACTGGTGATGGAAGTTCCACATGATTTGGAGTGTGGAATCTGGAATCATTCCCCGTGCGAGATCTCTCATTCGCCGTAGTAATTGGGAAGGTTTTTGACTCCCCAATTCCATTTCCCCTAGGAGCTTCTGGAACTGTCTCGTCTCTGATTCCTCAAAAACCTGTAGTACCGGTCCTTGAGTGAATCATATTTTCGAGTCTCCGGTGGTAACAATAAAAGGTCACTAACCTGTTGTGGCGGTCTTGGTGAGCTTAGTAACCACTAAGTTTTGCTTAGCTGCATCACTCAGATTTTGACCCGTCACTGCGGCCTCAAATTGGACGAACCACAGTCGTGGTTGGTCCGTCCAAAATTCTGGTATTCTTGACGAAACTGTAATGCTCGCCAACGTCGTCGCTCGCACGTGCTTCGGTCCCAGACTCTGGTTTTGCCTGTGGATATGCACTTTGCGGATATGCACCTGGCGGATTCATGTTGGCTAATGTCCAAAAATCACTTTATCCGCGCACTGTTAATTAAAATGTTCCGTCGGGGTCACCACTTTATCATATTCCCTGTCATACGATGTGTCCCTACACTCTACTTTTTTCACCATCTGTGAGGTAATTAAAAGACAATCAAAAGTCAAAGTCAAAAACGTTTATTTCAAATAGACCAATTACAGGCACTTTTGAATTGTCAAAATGTCGGTCAGTCCAACAAACAAGTGAAGCTAAAATCAGCAATTTGGTCGACCAAATCATATATTAGAGAAATATAAGTTTTATATTTAGAAGTTCATCAAACAAACAAAATTTACTACTCCAAGACTCTATAGTTTAAATTTTTTATAACGCTCCCGTCATTAAGCAAGTTTTATGTATTCTCTTTTTTTTTGCTAGTGGTTAGTTTGAATTTCGAGTCAACTTTGATGTACGTACATTTTCATTCAGAATGTTGTCAATTTTTGATGTTCCTGATTTGTGTAAATTCAAATCTCATTATTGCCTAGGGATTGGCCATACTGTATGACGTATAAAACGACATTATCGAGCAGGCGGTGTAAAAAGAAACATATGATGGAACTCCGAACTCTGTTGTATATTTGTCAACTGAGACCTGACACCCATAATACAAGTTTAATCTTAGCTTGGGTATCAGAGGTAAATAACTGTGTGTTAATTTTTCAATTTTCTACATGCATGTATTGCAAACCACGTATAAATACTATCTATAATGTACAATTGTAAACTTGGAAATAATGATTTATTATTATTAATACAATTTCCTTAAAGATCATCAATATTATAGATGGACTCGTGAGTAGTCGACAAAAAATGAGGACCTCTTCTCGTTTTTTGGGACAAAGCTAGTTTATTATAATCGCATGGCTAATACGATCTTCTTACTGGACAAGATGGGAAATAACGAGACCTAGTTCCGGTATCTCGTCCCTGAGCGCCTACGTCACCGTCGCCGTCGACGCTGACGGCACTGCCACACGCGCTGCTCGTGGCTGCCCGCGCTTCGTCCCGCGCCTGCACACATCGGCACTGCTCCGCTCGGCTTGATGGACTTTATCGGGGAATGGGAGTAGGTTCGCTCTCGGTTACCTCACAACCTTGGGCTCCTGAATGTGTGCGTGCCTTCTCTACGAGTCAAGCTCGTAGAGTTCGGTAGCGACGAAGGGTGCGCGCGCAGCTGAGCGCAGCGCATGCGCGAGCTATCGAGCGGCGGCGGCGGCAGCGCTGCGGCTCAGTCCGCCGCCGCCGCGCCATGGAGCCGCCGCAGGGAGCTCCGCCCGCGCTGGCCGCCGCGGCCCCGGGCGCGCGCCCGCTCGTCAACCCCGACGAGTACGGCGAGGTGGACACCTCCAGGTGCGTCCCGTTCGCAGCGCCAGCCGGCCCGGCTAAGCGAGCTCCTTCGCTAAAACTTGTCATACCGATTTACCTGTTTTTACATAATACAGTCCCCTATTGCATGGTGTTACTAACTAGAGCGAGCACAGTTTATGAGCGATAAACTTAGGAAAAACATGTTTCTTTAAGGGCATTAAAATAAATTAGTTGAACCACTAACACAGCAGGTTTGTTTAATAAATAAGAAACTAAATAGTCGTAGAGCTACCTAAGGTACCACCAGCCGAGGGTCGAGCTCGAGGCTCCGCGCCGCCTGCCCGGCGCGTACGGGGCGGGGCGCCGCGCTCGCCGCGTTCGCCGCTCCGCCCCGACCACTACACTTTCTTATTTCTTACGTGACATACTCGAATCAATCGATAGTGTTGCCTCCACATTCGACGATAACATTTAAATATTAGTGATTAATAAAAAAATATTAATAATTATGAACAAGGTGCTTGAGATATCTGACAATCTTGGTCAGATGTCAGTAACTGGACTGGAAGGTTAAAATACTTTCGAAGACTTTGGAGAACAATAATGATTTAATGTTGTACGGTGAGACGTAGTTAGGTACTCCAAAAAGTGTCGACGGCATCAACGGAAGATATCCTCAAAATTCTATGCTGGAGAGGGCTAAAGATTAACGTCCGTTTATACACATTATATCACTCACCTTCGAATCAGAGTTGTTGCGAATATCAGCATCCGCGGATTATTATCAGCATTGCTTTTTATAGCAGCATCAGCAATAATAATCATATTTCTAATGCTGACATTCAATTATTCATGACATGTTCGTCGTAGCCCGATCCACATGAACGTTTAACTTAACTTTAAATGCGAGTCGGACTCGCGCATTGAGTAAATAATTTAATTCGCGAAACGAATCTCAAGGATTTTTTCGAATCAAATCTATTCCAAATTAAGTTTAGACATAACAACTTTACTGTTTTCAGAATTATTCCTATATCTGTAATAAGACCTTGCTATATGGCAAATTTGAGGATTCGGGGTTAACGGGAAGTAGGTACCCTATGAATTGAAAATGATTCCCTTGTGAGTGTCGAAATATACGTTTTTTGAGACATAAATTGCCATGAGTTTGGCTTTTTCACAACTTCAAGGAGCCGCAGATTAGAGTATATGGTTTTAAATCTAAAACTAGGAAGCTGTTGCTAAATATTACATCTTATACCACATTTATTATCAGTTTATTGTAAGATAATATGTATATTTTTTTTTATTGATATAACTAGAGCTTGACTGCGAATGCACACCAGATGGTAAGCAGTAATGCAATCGTGAGGCGCACTAGTTTATTAAGAGCCTATTCACTCTTGCCTTGAAGACACCTAAATTATAATCGGGCGGGAAGACCGCAGCAGGCAAACTGTTCCAGTCCCTCGATGTACGTGGTATAAACGAGGAGGAAGTAATTAAATAATATCAGCATCAGCATCCGCTAATATTGATTTGGAAAAATCAGCCCCAGCATTCGCTGATACAGTAAAAACATGCATCAGCAACAACTCTGCTTCGAATGCCGACAATAACACAAAGATGGTATTCATGCTTGATGACAATACAGCTTCACACACCAATTTCATTTAACAAAAAAATTAATTTATCAAAATCAGAGATTCTATTATGACTACACTCGAAGTTGAAGCAAACGTTTCAGTTATGTAGAAAGAACTTCCAGAGACCAACCGTCGAATTAGAGTCGATCTTTTGTTTTCGTTAACTTACAAGTTTGATTTTTTCACAGTTTCAAGGGACCGCAGAACTAAGTATATGGTTTTAATTTCAACTCGATACCTTTATACGTTCCCGAGATAAAGGGCCTTGAAAGACAGACACACGGACATACATGCACAGACAGACGGACGGACAACAAAGTGATTGTACCTATAAGGGTTTCGTTTTTTCCTTTTGAGGTATGGAACCCTCAAAATGCGCTAAGTATACCACCTCAAAGGTGGCGTGAAAACGTATGCATATTATGACGATTACCTTTTTCAACTTTGAATCAATCTTTATCCAACCCTCAGTGACCATTAGCACTAGAAAGCTGAAATTTGTTACCAATATGTACATTAATTACGCCAACAAAGTGGTAAAATAAAAAGTGGACAAAATATTTTATGGTACGCCCCTACACGTAAAGTGGGGAGTGATTTTATTTTTTAATTTCCACCCTTATGTGTGATATATTGTTGGATAGGTGTAAAGAATCCATTAAAGTGTTCAGTAATTACTTACACTAGGACACGTGCAGTCCTAGCCACTACGTATACTTTATCGGGACAAACCTTGCCAAGGTGTGACACTATCCGTGACTTAGGCGCTTACCAAGATAACAAGCTAGTTTTTGATACCCACATTGATGCCATAGTGAAAAAAGCCTCTAAAGTGCTTGGGTTTATAATGCGTCTGTCTAAGTATTTTAATAATGCAAACACCCTGAAAATTTTGTATTGCACCTTTGTCAGAAGTCAGCTGGAGTATGCATCTCAGATATGGAACCCGCGTTACCATAAGTACATCGATCGCATTGAAAATATACAAAAGCGATGAAAACAAAGATATTTAATGAAATAAATATCTTTGTTTTCATCAAAATATTCCTTATCAATCCATCGATTATCTACGACTCTGTAAAAAGTACCATGTATTACCTCTCAAAGATCGACGTGACATTGCTGATTATTTGTATTTGTTAAAAATTTTCAATAACAACATTGACAGCCCAGAACTTTTATCTTAATTTTATTTAAATATACCGAGAAAAATTTTCCGCCATAATCTTCCTTTGCGTGTACCTTTGGCTTCAACCAATTATGGACAGAATAGTTTTAATAGACGTGCAAGTAGACAGTTCAATAATAATTGAGCAGCATGACTTGGATCAGGATTATCCGAAAGGAAGCTCGAGCCCCGGTATGAAGAGGCTAGAAGAAACGGGGTGGGTTCTTAATCAGTAAGAGTTTGACACTATGTCCCGCTCCACTCAAGAGCAGGGGTTGTCATTGGATGATTTTGTCCCACCGAGAAAAAAAAGACAACACTTAGTTACAAGATAGGTAAAATGGTTATGGTTTTGAGTGCGAGTAACTCTAACGAGATCTGAACGCGAACTGGTCCACATTCTGGTGGACGAGCAAATGTGCATATTTACATTCGAAGCAATTATGCATTTTCGCTTAGTGTTCGATTAAAACTCGAACAATAGATAATAAAAAATGAATAGGGGTTTACTAAAATCATTTTTTGATAATGTTAATATTTTCGGAAATAATCCGTCTAACTTTTGAACCATAAGTTTAGAAAATATGAAAAAGATACCAAAAGTAGAACTTTATAAGGACTTTCTAAGAAAATTATTTTGAACTTGATGGATTGAACCGTTTTTGAAAAGTTGTAAGTACAATATAATTTCTGAACTAAGTTTTTAATTTAACCGTAGGTATATGCAACCATTTTTTAACTTACGTGTTTTATTATCCTGAACGTATCTTCTTTCAAATAAGAAAAGAATGATTAAAATTGGTTCACGCAATCCAAAATTACAGTCTCGTTTGTATAAATAAGTAACCTAATGACTCGAGAGATGGCGCTGTACTTTGGGTTACTTCGCGCTGGTAAGATTTTTCCTGAGTTGATGGGGTTGTGATTGGACCGGGCCTATTATATTTACTGTCGAAGTTAGTCTGTCGTTGGCATTGGTGGTATTTGTTCTTGCTCTTTGTCTGTCATTTATTGTTATTAATAAGAATATTTGGTATAGTGGGAAATTGTAATTGTGTTTTATTTAACCCTTCAGATACCGTCAATTAGATACACAATAGTAAGACAATAGATGCGCGGCCACCGGTGGTCGCTTGGGGATTCATGAATTAAGTAACCTACACTTATTGTGACGGACGGGAAACTAGGGAACCCTACACTGAGCGTGGCCCGACACGCTCTTGGCCAGTTTTTTATTATTTATACTGATTAAGACTGATTAAGACTGATCATGATCACTAATAAAGTAAAAGTGGTTATTTAACTTTGTAGCGACATCTATGACGCCACATAAGAACTACGAAGAAAAAACGAAATCCTGCATCGCGCAATCAAGTTCTCCACGCGATTTGAATATATACGACAGCCCGAAATCAATTATCGGGACCACCAGACTATAACACCTGTCTGGTCGGAGGATCCTCCCTTTTTCAATGGAGGTTTACGGGACTTTACTCTCTGTTCAGCTTACCTCCAAAACTTTAGTAGTGACCTGTTTTATTTTTATATGGTTTCTTTTTTAATGTGAATATTAACTGTATTGGTACGTTTGTGGCGCAGGTACCCAGCGCCCAAGGATGCTACACACAAGGTGCGCGGGCGCTCCGACCTGCTGGAGCTGATGTGCGGCGCGGGCGCCGTGGACCCCGAGTTGCTCACCGTCAAAACCTTCTACTTCTTTTTCTACTCCGCTTTCGGCTCGTTATTCCCACTCATGGGCGTGTACTTCAAGCAGATGGGCATGAACGCGGGCCAGTGCGGCCTGCTCATCGGCACGCGGCCCTTTGTGGAGTTTTTGTCGGCGCCCTTCTGGGGCGGGCTGGCCGACCGCTGGCAAAAGGGGCGCACACTGCTGCTGGCGTCACTGGGCGCCTGGATCGTGTTCACGCTGCCGCTGAGCTGGGTTCAGCCTGGGGCCGTGTCATGCGTGCACCCACTCAACGCGACCGCGTATAACCTCACGGAGCCGCGCTACGACGAGGACTGGCCTAGCAGCACCACGCGCGCCTTCCGCGGCCCGCCCGCTGGGCGCGAGGGCTCGCCGCTGCCCGTCAGCGACGCGCTCAACTACGACGCCAAGTCTAACAGCGACTGGGTTACGCCGCTCCACTCCTTCATCGTGTACCGCACGCCCGACATCCAGAAGACATTCTTCCTGTTGCTGCTGCTGGTGGTCATCGGCGAGTTCTTCAGCGCGCCCGCCATCACGCTGGCTGATTCGGCCGTCATCACGCTGCTGGGCGAAGACGCCGACAGGTGAGCGCTGCCCCTCGTCAGCTTTGTGTATATTTGTGGCTCAATAGTACGGCTCACGATGTTGACGCGCAGGTACGGGCACCAGCGCATGTTCGGTTCGCTGGGTTGGGGACTGGCTATGTTCTTCGTGGGCATCGCACTGGACCACAGCACGGCGTTTAGCTCGCACCCATGCGGCGGCCCGCAGCGATTCGAGAAGAACTACACCATCTGCTTCGCCACCTTCTCCGTGCTGATGGGCGCCGCACTCATCACCGCCACACAGGTAATGTTTCTTAACAGTTTTTATTAGTAAATGTATATTCAGCTGGAGCGATATATTTATACATGTTTATACAGCATTTAAGTACTACACAATAGTCAAGTTTAATTCTTGTCAATAATAAATAGGATTTTCTAGCAAAGCTTACCAAAGCGATGAAGATATCCATTAGATTTGCTAGAAAATCTTCAACTGCCTTTATTTATTACGCTCAGGCTACTACAACAGGATACAATTACTGTATTTCAACAAGTTTTGAATTCTCAATATAACCTTCTATACTTACTCCGTGAATATAACAGCTGTCCAGTGTACACGTACACTGGACAGCAAATAAACTGGGACATCCGCTACCATGGGACATCAAACCATTTTTCTGAAACGATATAAAACTTACAACTACTCAAGATATACCTACAGAAAGAGCGTTTCTTAGCGATCAACTCACACTGTAATCAAGCAAAAAACACAATGCTAACAATTTGCTCTGTTTTGACGAGAGTTCGCGCTTAGCGTTCTTTTCTTCTACAGTGAAGATAGTTGGATATTTCGTATCATTTCTTTAGGTTTTATCCATTCCTTGCTTAGACGCGTGTATGTTTGCTACTTTGTTCGGTCAATAATATATACGACACCTCAAGAAGCAGCTCAAGCTGTAGCACTACTTCAAGCAGGCCTTGGGCAACGTCAGGTCACTCGACGACTTCGAATCAGCACATCTTCTGTGCAACGAGTTTACAAACGATACTTAGAGACTCAAGCATTCGATCGCCGTCCAGGGTAGACGTAAGAGCAACATCAGCATCAGATGATCGTTATATCGAACTTACTGTTCTGCAAAATCCTCGCCTCAACGCAGTTCAAGTCCAACGAAGTAAGCGTCACGAAAGCCAAATGGTGATAAGTTCAGATACTGTCAGAAGGAGACTTGCTGAACGGAACCTGACTCCAAAGAGAGCTGCAACAGGCCCAGCATTAACAGTAACCCACCGTAGAGCACGACTTGGAGTTGCTCGAGAACATGGGGATTGAACGTAAGAGCAGTGGGGTAATGTACTCTTCACTGTTGAGACCAGGGTGAGTCCACATGGAAGTGATCGACGTCAGAGAGTATATCGGCGTCCTGGAGAAATCAGAAACGTTTATTTCAAATAAACCAATTTCAGGCACTTTTGAATAGTCAAATATCGGTCAGTCCAAGAAAAATGAAGCTAAATTGCACGTTACAAAGCGTAGATTTCTGTGGAGTCGAGAACGTGCAAGAAACTCCATGGACATTCTTTTAAAATAATCATATTATGTGTTACTTAAAATGTTTGGTTACATATTTTTTGTTGCTTCTATTATATGAGCACAACATAGATAATAAAATTAAAATAAATAATTAAAAGATAGAAACTGAATTAAGCCACTGGCAGCTAAGAGATGACCAGTCTAAACTGACGACACCCGTTCACGAGCTTGAAACGTGCATCAGCCACACTCAGCTCATCATACCCCATAAAAGTGCTATCTACTTTAGCCAACCTAAATCGAGGTTGATCTAACTTGTCCTTATTTCTAGTATTGCTTATGGAGGAAGATCTGTAATGGTCTGGCGCGGTATCTCATTTATCGCACGTACAGCGTTAGTTTTCATCGAACCGACGGGCCATACACGTGGAGTGTGTGGAAATATTCGCAGACCATGTGGTACCTTACGCAAGTTATATCGGGCAGGATACGCAGTTGACGCACGACACTTAATGCACGGCCGCATGTTGCTCATGCAGTGACCCAGTATCTATACGACGTCGGCATCCGTACGATGGCGTAGCCAGCTCGTAGCCCGGACTTGAATCCTATAGAGCACTTTTGGGATGAGCTGAAACGTTGAGTTCGAGCCTGGGTACCTACTCAAACAAGGCTTTCAGAGCTGCAAATCGCAATTGAAGAAGATTAGAATGCGATTCCCTATGATTTCTGGTAAGGTCTTGGGCACGCCGCGATTATGGCGGTAAGTCCCCTCTTTGAAGCATGGCTGGAAAGACCTCCAGGCGTCCTTACCTTCCGCATGACGCAGGTACTCATCGGACATGGCACGTTTGGGAGGTTCCTGCACCGGATTCAAGCGGAAGTGACGCCCGGGTGTCGCCACTGTGCGGAACGCCCGGAAGACACGGTGGAGCACACAGTGGAGGTGTGCCCTGCTTGGGCGGAGCATCGCCGTACCCTCGTGGGGGCGATCGGCGGCTTAGACCTCTCACGCCTGGCCCTGGTTCCGGCCATGGTCCAGAGCGAGGAGGAGTGGCAGGCGGTCGCCTCCTTCTGCGAAGCAGTAATGCTAGCAAAGGAGGAGGCCGACCGACCGCATCAGCCAACAGCGCTCTCGGCGCCGCCGTCGGGATCCCGATCCCAATTTCCGGCCACCGTAGTCGCGGGCTCGCGGACAGCGAGCCATGGATAGCTTGCTGTCTGACCGTCCGGTAACTATCCGAACCCTTGAGGTGCGCGCACTGTTCCCGCGCACCTCAAGGAGTTGTCAGCAACAGAAGGGGCCCAGCTGGGTCGAAGCCTACTGGGGTTAGGGTTATCTCACTCATCCCCGGTATGAAGAGGCTAGAAGGAACGGGATGGGTTTTTAGTCAGTAAGAGTCTGACACTATCTCCCGCTCCACCCAAGAGCGGGGGTTGTCATTGGATGATTTTTGCCCACGGTAAAAAAAAAGTCTGGCAAGGTCTATGAATACGGGGATGCTATCAGTTATTCGAGCAAGCGGAGAAAACACTGAATAGGTCTTCTTCTTCTTGCCCTTATCCCGTTTTATTTGGGGTCGGCGCAAAACACTGAATAGGTACTGAACAAAAATGTTTTTTCAACTATTTTTTTAAATTATTATTGATAGGCTTGCGTTTGATCACTATCTCACCTGATGGTAAGTGACGATGTGGTCGACGATGTAACACGCTTGCCTAGAAGAAACCTATTTACTCTTGACTTAAGACACCTTTTTCTTTGTTTTCGGGTTTAATTTTTGTTTTTACTGGCTGATTACTAAGGGTTTACACGACTGTTAAAAGACTCTTCTTTGTAAAATCATTAATAAACGCTTAATAAATTTATAAAACGCAATGTGTTGCCATTCATTTTAATCGTCGGGAAACGCACTTTCTATAGGTTTATTTTGACATTTGTAAGTTCTGTACTTTTTGAGAAAATCGGATTAGCGATCCAAGGTAGCGGGTGGCTCGGTTTATTTGCTGTCCAGTGTAGTACTTACTGCTAAAGTGATGTGTTCGCAACAGATCCGGTTCAAGTACGAATTTGTGAGCGTGGAGGCGGCGCCGGCCGCGCCCGCTGAGCCCACGCACGAGGAGAAGCTGCAACAGCAGCTGGCGGAGCAGCTGCAGCTGCCGGGGCTGGACACCAGCGCGCCCGCACCGCGCCAGCCCGTGTTGGAGCAGGCCAAGGTGTTCGCGCAGACCACGCGCGAGATGCCGGAGTGGGTGACAGTGCTGCGCCAATTCCAGAACGTGAAAGCGGCTTCGTTTCTTTTCGTCGCCTGGTTCATGGGCTTCGGCATCGGCCTCATCTTTACCTTCCTCTTCTGGCACCTACAGGTATGCAATATACCTAAACCCAGGTATGTTATCATTATTTGCAGCAAACACTAAGCATGATCTACTTCTGCTCTTCCAGGATATCGGTGGTTCCCCGACCCTGTTCGGAG
This sequence comes from Mythimna lalbum, assembly GCA_949319445.1. NCBI lineage: Eukaryota > Metazoa > Arthropoda > Insecta > Lepidoptera > Noctuidae > Mythimna > Mythimna lalbum. The sequence continues at coordinate 133,564 of OX439354.1, forward strand.
TGGCGTCGGTCATAAATCACATCTCAGAGATATTCGCCTACTTCTTCAGTTTTAAGCTGATTACGCAAATGGGACACGTGAAGGTATAAAACAACCACCACCACTGACGTTCACTAATAGCTTTCCTACATTCTAATCTTGATGACCCCAGATTAGCTAAACAAAGCCAGTAATGAAACAGCTTGCCGCTACGATCCTATTACAGTGGAAGACACTTGTGACAGGTGCTGTGCCTGGGGCTGGCGGGCAACGTTCTGCGCTTCCTGTACATCGCATGGCTCAGCGACCCCTGGTGGGTGCTGCCGTTCGAGTTCGTACAGGGAGTGACGCACGCCGCCGTGTGGGCCGCATGCTGCTCGTACATCGCACACGGTGCGCCGCCGCGCCTGCGCTCGTCGGCACAGGGCGTGCTGCAAGGGCTGCACCACGGGCTGGGCCGCGGCTGCGGTGCCGTGCTGGGCGGCATTGCTGTTGCCAAGTGGGGCACAACGCGCACGTTCGCGGGCTACGGGCTATTGTGCACCGTGGTGCTGGCTGCCTTCGCCTTCATCAACTTCCGTGGCGAGCCGGACCCATCGGCCGGCGTGGTGGACGACGAAGCGCGCGCCGTTGCCGAGGCGGGCGTGCTGGCGCCGCATGGCGTGCCGTCCAACCCGCTGCCGCGCGCTTTGTCCTCGACGCGCCTCGCTGACCTGGCGCATCACGACTCGTACGGCGCGACACAGGTACACCCTCGCACGGAGAGCTCTGCCCGCCTTCTCGCCTCACCCCTAACCTCGGCTCGCTTGTGTTCCGCAGAGCTACAGCGGCGCGGAGTCGCTGAGCGTGCCGGGGCAGGCTCCGGCTCCCCGGCCTTCCAACCCGTTCCTGGCGGAGGCGGCACCGGCCGCACCCGCCTACAGATAAGCGCTCGGATACAACGACACGACCCACGACTCTTTCTCCGGATCACGGGCTCACCTATGTCCTATGTACAAAATATTTCAGAAGTAGGCGACATATTACAGTATTCGTTATGCAGTAATATTCAATAAATATCCGTGAATAATCAGAAACTTCGTCGGGATTACGACGCCGACGTCGCGTCGCAGTACGTGATCGAGTTACATTATATTATGATATGCGACTGTATGTGTAAGTATGTGTGGAGAAATTAGTAGATCTATGTCGAGTGCGAGAGAGAGCGTCTGCGAAACTTGAACGACTGTATAGCGATAAATCGCTGCTTTTGTTACTTTATCAATGTTACTCGATAAATGCCTAAGCATGTCTCGTGACCTAGACATGGTATTGCGCTACCTCTACGCTGTACGCATGCTGCTTGCAGCGCGGCGGCTCGCGACGCGCGGTCGCGTGTGTTTACTTCATCGGCAATGTTGACTGCTGCTATAAACTAAATAAGTCAGAGTGTATAAAATATAAGTATGTTGTTCACATATGTGTAAGTACATATATATATATATATATATGGTGAACGTGGAACGCGATGTCATATCATGGTGTGATGTAGTAGAAGCAGGAAGTAGAGCGGGCGCACGCGCCTCACTTCTGATGTATTATTTTGTTGATAATGTAATAGATAGATATTCTTATTACGATAGCTATATGTATACATAACGTTTGTTGTAAAGATGTATCGTGGGAATCGGCCCGCGCCTGCACCAGTTATATATTTTTGCACAGTCTCTAGCGGGAGTCCCTGGGTGCCGGAGGCAGCGCGCGAGTGTGCGACCAGCGAGCGCTCGCGAGAATGCTGTGTGCGCGTAACACTCGCGCGCCCACCGCCGCCGACACGGTGCCGACACTTTCAATTTCATGTGTATAATTAATAAATAAATGTTAAACTATTCATTAAATTAATGTGTATCCTCATTGATTTGCGCCCACCTCCTTGAATTGTGGTTTCAGGATTCTCGTAAACAACAACCCTTTTTGAAGTTTGGTAATCGTCTAATAACTTCTACCACCCAGAGGCGGAGTGAGAGAGAGAGTCAAACTTTTAATTACTAAAACTTGTATTCCTTAAGTTACCCTTTTCGACCCTGGTGTTTCCTGTATAATTAGGTCTCAAAAAATTCCCAGAAAAATGATATGTAAGAAGGAGCAAGCCTCCATTAATTAGAACGATCTTTATTTATTTATTCCAATTTAAAGAAGGCTTACAGACTAACAACATAATTGATATACAAAGTGTGAAATTTTTTTAAATAGCTAATTACAAGCCTCCACACGTAGACAAAAAATGTATTGTACATCGAGAGGGAAAGTACGTATTACAGTTGATTACAATTTTTTCTTTAATGTCTGTGCTATTTGTCGTCGCAAGGACGCCACACTGGTGCAGAACAAGTCGATATCAAGTTCCCTAGAAAGTCTATTGAAATCAAGTGCAATCCTTATTGAAAAAACATTTTTCACATAATTAGTTGATGCGAAAGGTACACTTAATATTGGTCGCTGACGTAATCCATTAGGTTAGGTTATTCATTATATACTTTGGGGATTTTTTTTTTCAATTCTTACGTGTTTTGGCGCAAATTTTACCACTAAGTGAAAGCTGATGAAAGTTCGAAATAGACTTTCAGTCAATTTGTATGTTGTGTGAGACAGTTCGCAGTTTTACCAGTAAGACTTGGCAGGTCTTATGTTGTAAGTACTGGCAGATTTAATGTTGCAAGTGCTGGCAGATCTTATGTTGTAAGTACTGGCATATCTTATGTTGCAAGTACTGGCAGATCTTGTGTTGTAAGTACTGGTAGATCTTATGATGTAAGTACTGGCAGATCTTATATTGCAAATATTGGAAGATCTTACGTGTAAGTAGGTACTAGCAGATCTTATTTTTCAAGTACTGGCGGATCTTATGCTGTAAGTACTAGCAGATCTTATGTTTCAAGTACTGGCAGATCTTATGCTGTAAGTACTAGCAGATCTTATGTTTCAAGTACTAGCAGATCTTATGCTGCAAGTACTGGCAGATCTTATGTTTCAAGTACTGGCGGATCTTATGCTGTAAGTACTAGCAGATCTTATGTTTCAAGTACTAGCAGATCTTATGTTTCAAGTACTGGCAGATCTTATGTTTCAAGTACTGGCGGATCTTATGCTGTAAGTACTAGCAGATCTTATGTTTCAAGTACTAGCAGATCTTATGCTGCAAGTACTGGCAGATCTTATGTTTCAAGTACTAGCAGATCTTATGTTTCAAGTACTGGCAGATCTTATGTTTCAAGTACTGGCAGATCTTATGCTGCAAGTACTAGCAGATCTTATGTTTCAAGTACTAGCAGATCTTATGTTTCAAGTACTAGCAGATCTTATGCTGCAAGTACTGGCAGATCTTATGTTTCAAGTACTGGCAGATCTTATGTTGTAAGTATTGAAAAGTGTTATGTTAAAAGTACTTACAGATTTTAGGGTCTATGCAAGTCGGGCTTTTACAATACTTAATATCAGTAGGTACGTACAATTTGAACAGTACCAAATGGTGTTCGGACGTAGGGAATAGCACCATCCCATCTCTTCGTGTGGGTGGCAAAAGAGGTGACTAAGAGAATGGGCACCAGCATTCTCTGTGCATTGCAACAACCACACTGCGATCGCCAATCCGCTTGCCGAGGGAGGCGACCCCCCCCCCCCTCCTCTAAACATGAAAAGAACACCAAAAAAGAACAAACAATGACTGGACCTAGTACATATAATACGCGTACACTGCGGACTGACGCGAAGATCACCGAACTTGACAAGGAATTGAGTGGGTTACGATGGAGTACTGTAAAATAAGATTGTCTGAAGTCAAGACATGGGGAGGACATAATAATTCTCAAATCCGGTAACCTGCTCTTTTCTTTTAGGGAGGGTGACCAGCAGTTTACGGTCACGGTCTTGAAAATACCGAAAATCTCCGTTTTTGTATTTTTATGTTGCAAGAAGTTTTAATAAGTAAATAAATATATCGCATTTTCGAGACTCGAGACTCAAATTCCAGTCCTGGTAATAAGGAGACTAATGAAACGTTTTTGTTTAAATTAACTAAATCAGTTATTATAGATACGACTCAATACTTAACAGCACATAGCGTTTTGAAATTTCGTCTACAAAAATTACATTTCCAGAAAAGCTTTTGAATCGTATTGAAGAAAATAGGTTCACTAAGGCAAGTATTTTGATTTATTTATTTTATTTGCACAATCTTAATCAGTTTTATTGAGGAAAACCTAAATCCTAAATACTAAATTACAAATTTACATTATTTTTAATAAAAAAACTTTTTACAAAAACAATTATCATCATCTACCTGCCCTTGTCCCGTTTTATTTGGGGTCGGCGCAACACGTTTTTTTCTTCCATTCTGTCCTGTCACTCGTCACGCTATCACTAACTCCCTTTTCTTTCATATCACTTCTCACACAAACCATCCATCTTTTCTTTGGCCTCCCTCTCCCCCGCCGTCCATCCACATGTAAACTTATAACTTTTTTAGCAACACGCGTTTCGTCCCTCCTTTACAAAAACAATTATACCGACTTCAATTTAAAAAACATTGAAAAGTACAAAATAATTTTAATTTCGGAAGTCGGTGTTTCTATAATAGATACCTAATTTTGTCTCTTCGTTATTTAACACCGACTGCCAAAATAAAGTTATTTTGCACTTTTCAGTGTTTTTTCAAATTGAAGTCAGTTGAATTTTTTTTTTGTAAAAAGATTTTTATTTTTCACTTTTTAGTTATGGTGCCACCACTAACAAGTACCTCTCAGCGTAACTTAAATACCTACCTTATAGCTAGAGTGCATCTCATAACGATTCTTATATAATCCCAAATACGGTTTTATTACATTAATTTACCTTCCAGCTTTATCACCAGATCAGTTCGATACATCCCCTCCCCCTTTTCTTTCAGTCAGTCATCGACTACAAGCATAACCTTTCAATCAAAAAAAAAATTTCAAAATCGGTCCACAATTTACCGAAATATCGGTGAACATACATACAAAAAAATAAAAGAAAATAACATACATTGAGCCGATATCCGTGCATTCAGCCGAACATAGAACCTCCTCCTTTTCGAAGTCGGTTAAAAATATAACATGAAACATTAAATAAATCACTGATTGAGAAGCCACGTGATAACTATCCAGCAACGAACGAACACGAACTTCAACAGTAACCGCTCAAACCTTTATTAAAACCTTTGTAGAAGCATGTCGAACGTTTTCCGGAATTTAAAATAGATTTGCTCATAATGTGCCGGACGGGACACAACGGAACCCTACACTGGCCGGTTTTTTATATGCCGTAGCTATAAGGGTACAGTTGGTCGAAAAAGTGCAATGAAGTAATAGAAAAATACTTATCACGTTCAAAATTTTGATCTTGATCTTTTTCTGCCATCATCATCATCTTCCTGTTCTTGTCCCCTTTCGTTTGGGGTCGGCGTAACACGTTTTTTTATCCATTCCGTCCTGTCACTCGTCACTCTATCACTGACTCCTCCCTCGTGTATACATTCAGTCAAAAAAGTATCGGGAATGGATGATTTGTTTATGGTTCCAAATTCAAATTTTTCTTTTTTTGTAGTTGTTAGATTGGCACAACTGTTTTCCATTTTGGCGCGGAGTTTGAGTTGCATTTGTTATTTATATTAAATACAGTGCTGGTTTTAGTAATATCATATATAGTGTGTATTGCGAATTTCATAATGGACAAAAATATCGAACAAAGAGTTTGTCTTAAATTTTGCATCGCCAATGGAATTTCGTGTTCGGAGTCACTGAAAATGTTACAGAAGGCTAGGTGAATCGACTTTATCAAAAACTCGTGCTTATGAGTGGTTCAAAGCGTTCAAAAGCGGTCGAGATGTGATGGAAGATTTGCCTCGCTCTGGTAGGCCGTCAACGTTTGCAACTGAAGTTAACATCGCAAAAGTGAAGGAAATAGTGACTGAAAATCCCCATTCAACTCTGAGAGAGATAGCCGCCGAACTTTCTGTATCTCACGAGTCGATCCGTACCATTTTAACTAATCATTTGGGTATGAAACATGTTGCTGCTCGGTTAGTCCCAAAAGATCTGAATTTTCTCCAAAAACTCAATCGCATGAAAGTCGCTGAGGACATGCTAGAACGAGTCAGTTCGGACCCAACATTCATGAAACGCATTGTTACTGGTGACGAGACGTGGTTTTACGAGTTTGACATGCAAACTAGTCAACAAGCTTCGGAGTGGCGCCTTCCAACTGATCCGAAACCGAAAAAACCACGCCAAAGTCGATCAAAAGTCAAAGTCATGTTGACTGTTTTCTTTGACTATCGCGGTGTTGTGCACTTTGAATTCTTACCGGAAGGTCTAACGGTAAATAAAGAATATTATTTGAGCGTTATGCGGCGTTTAAGAGAGCAAATTCGACGAAAAAGGCCAGATTTGTGGAAAGAAAATTCTTGGATTTTGCACCACGACAATGCGCCTTCGCACAAGGCTATCATTGTGAACGAATTTTTGACCAAACACTCAACAAATACCATCCAGCAACCACCATATTCACCAGATATGGCTCCTGCTGACTTTTTTCTTTTTCCTAAACTCAAATTACCACTTCGTGGCACCCGTTTTCAATCGATAGAAGACATAAAGGAGAATTCGCGGCGAGAACTGAACTCAATTCAGGAAGCAGCGTTTAAAAAATGTTTTGATGAATGGATTATTCGTTGGCGCAAGTGTATCGTTTCTAAAGGAGCATACTTTGAAGGTGATAAAATAAATTTGGATGAATAACAGACATTTTGTGTATTATTGATCTTTTCCCGGTACTTTCTTGACAGAGTAGTAAATACATATTTTTTACCAAAATATCTTATCTACTTTGATTCCATGCAAAATGTTAGTAGTTATTAAATAAGAAATTATTCCTAGTCTATACTTATAATAAATCTGTACATTAAGGAAGAAGAGGCAGGGGATGTTACTAGACCGACACCGAACCCAAAATGTGATTAAAAAATAAATGGTCTGTCTGTCTGTTTGTTCAGGAATCACGCAAAAAAATACCAGTTCGATTACGATGAAACTTGGTATAATTATTCTTTAATATCCTGGGTACTTTTTATTCCGGTAAAGTATCTACAATAAAAAACAAACTTAATTTTGCGGCTCGATCCCTAGACCCGATTCAATGCAGATACGAATTTTAAACAAACTAAAACTGCTATGTGCAGTTTTAGTTTGCACCTTTAATTTTTTTTAAATGTTTTTTTTCTCACAGAATTATGTAAATGAATTAAAAATCATTTGGGGTGTGTGGTGTGTGGTGTATGGTTAAGTAGTATTAAACGGGACGTTGAATCGAAAGCACGTGTTCACACCACAGGGTGTCTGAGGTTTTGCGCATTTAATGTTACACTTTGTGCAGTTTACCAAAACTTGTCAAAATCAACCATTATGAAAACAATGACATGAAAACATGACCATTCTGACACTATTGTAATGGCAGACTTGAGGCCCTGTTCTCGATCACTAAGTTTGTTGTTTGAATGTCATGTTAATATGGTTTCTTCCAACTATATGTAAGTATATTAGGTGTGTTAATGTTTGTTAAGTCCGCCACAAGGAAAGCGTCGTCCGGAATAACTGAAAATAAATTAGGTGTTTTCATAGATTTTTAGAAAGATTATTATCGCATCAGTATAATTATGTCTAATAACCAGAGTGAAGTAGATTTCTCACAATTAATAAAGAATAAGTAATTATTTTTTTTTTTATATTTGGAAATAAAAAATTTCCAAAAAAAGTCATCTTCATTTGACAAAACTTCATTTGACACATCTTCACTTGAAAAGCATCTTCATTTGACACATCTTCACTTGAAAAAACCTACTTTAGCACCCAAGTTGTCGGGATTTAAATTGTCATAAATTAGCTCTAGATTATCACATTTACCGAAACACACTCAATTATGGTTTTTACGAATTTGTTACTCATACATAGATAAAGGGTGAACGATAATTGAGTGCGTTTAGTGATAGGTACTCATTCATTGATAAGTATACAAAAACCTACTCATTATACATTAAATTTGTTCCTTTTAATTAAAATTACATTCATAAAAACAAAATACAGCAACAGTCTATACAGCAACAGTAACGGCTTTTAATAAACTAGCTTTTCATTCAGAAAAAGGCCATGCAGTCACCACCACACAACCACCAACCACCACGACCACCGGTCACGAATACATGCAGCAGTTGTACCAGTTACAGTAAAGCGAATAGCATTTTCGCATTCTCTTCATCCGTGTATAGACTAGACTTGTGCTTATCGCTAATTACGTGCTAATAATATTACTACAGATACTTAAAATTAATTGGTAAACTATAATATTAAACGTTCGAGTTATTGTCAGTCCATAAACTGTTGATAGTCGAGCGCGTCGGAGGTGCGGGGCGAGGCGGGCGGTGACGTCACGCGCGCGCCGGCTCCAGGATGACGATGCGGCCGTTGCGGAAGGCGGTGCGTGGCATCTTCTGGTAGTCGTAGCTCGAAGAACTGCGAAATACTCAACAGTTGTCGATTTGTTTCCTTTTCACATCTTTCTCCCTATAATAAATCTTGACCACGAAGGTAACACAAGACGCGGCGACGTGGCCCACGCGCCGGCCACGCCGGCCACGCCAGCACGCCCACCCGCTGCAAATACACAAGTCATGGCGTGCAGCGTCCGCCTCATCATCACCATAAATACGGGGCTTGGCAATTTAAATAAGAAGTTGTGTCATATAGGGAATCGATAAGATAGGTACTCCGTTTTGATAGATAGATGTTCACTGTAGAGCAAGGGACCGAACCCAGGATCTCTACAACAACCGCGCGCGGTGATGTGACACGTGATGTCCTTCATTGTTGTCGCCAATTACTGTAGAGACTGACGGCGTAACGACGGAGAAGCTTTTCTTTTATGGTTGGCAAAAATCATCCAATGACAACCCCCGCTCTTGGGCGGAGCGGGAGATAGTGTCAGACTCTTGCTGACTAAAAACCCACCCCATTCCTTCTAGCCTTCATACCGGGGCACGAGCTCCCTTTCGGACAACCCTGGCCCCAGTAGGCTTCGACCCAGCTGGGCCCCTGCTGTTGCTGATAACTCCTTGAGGCGCGCGAGAACAGTGCGCGTCGTCGACGTCTTGGGCTCGGTCCGGACAGTTACCGGACGGTCGGACAGCTAGCCACCCAATGCTCGCCGTCCGCAAGCCCGCGCCTACGGTGGACGGAAATCGGGATCAGAATCCCAGCGGCGGCTGAGGCGCTGTGAGCGCCGCTGTTGCCTGATGCGGTCGGCCTCCGCTTTTAGTAGCCTTACTGCTACGCAGAAGGAGGCTCGCGCCTGCCACTCCTCCTCGCTCCGGACCACGGCCTGTACCAAGGCCCGACGCGAGAGATCGCCGCCGCCGATCACTCTCACAAGGGCAAGGCGAGGCAAGGGCAAGGCGGTGCTCTGCCCATGCAGGGCACACCTCGACTGTGTGCTTCACAGTGGCGACACCCGGGCGTCTCTTCCGTACGAATCCAGTGCAGGAACCTCCCGAACTTGCCATATCCGGTGAGGACCTGCGTCATGCGGAAGGTAAGTGAGGTCTTTCCAGCCACGACTCAAAGAGGGACTTAACGCCATAATTGTGGCGTGCCCAGCACTGCGTTGCGCTAGTCGTTGACGCCATTTCACCATGAGATCTCGCCGGAGCTCTGTCCGCCATGCCGTGACCTGTCGCGGCAGCGGACTTTCACCCTGGCGTTACATCTCCACGCGCATATCGTGTATGTGTGCAAGGAACGAAAGAGAAGCTCAAGGGTAATAGCACAGCAAAACCAAAAAGCGGAATACTACCTGTTATAGGAGGGAGGTCTCGGCTGCAGCGGCAACTCTGAGTCGGAGCCGGCTCGCGAGGCGTGGCGGACGCCCGGGGCGGCGGCGCGCGCCTCCAGCAGCGCCGCCACCACCGCCGTCAGCTGCAGCAGCGCCAGCAGCGCCACCAGGGCCAGCGCCACGTACGCATTGCGCGGCGCGTCCTCTTGCGCCTCCTACACACACACTATTATCAACATTACAACGATAGTTTTTCACACCAAAAAAAGTAGTAGGTAGTGGCAGGTACGGTAGGTAGTGGTACCATTGATTTTAAAATCACAATTGTCCCAATTTACACTTTCACTTTGTCTTCGAGGACTGCTGTGAGATGTTCTCACCCTATCTCATTGCCTGCTTGATCGGTACGAGTTACACACGAGAAAACGTCATAATAAAATAAGATTAACATTAAATTATTTCTTTAAAAGTAAAATAAAACACAATTCTTAGATACGTATATCTACTTTTAAATTTACTATTTTCAATTGTACAAGTACCTACATGTCTCTCAGGCATATCCTAAGATTTACTAAATAAGGGAGAAATAAAAAATTCCACACAACAGTTCGGATATTTCCCAATAAGGCTTCGCAAATAGGTTTTCTACACCACCTGCTCGATGTAAAAAGTAGAGTATGCAACACAGGGATAAAACTGTCTTTGTCTTAGGCGGCTTGAATTCCTCACTTCACTCAGGTTTCTTTATTAACTCCCTAGCATTGCTCGGGAGTTAATTATATTACAGATAACTTTTTGGCGGGAAAAAAATTCAATACCCGAGAGGCAGTACAAAATTCCTTTGAAGAATTTGTTGCCTCCCGTCCAGCTGATTTCTTTAAGAAGGGCATCAATAAACTGCCACTGCGTTGGCAAAGATGCATTGATTGCATGGGTGATTACTTCATGAAAAAAAATCGTTTAAATTTTTTCATACAAAACGGCAATTTCATAGGTAAAGACCTATTATAAATCCCTCACTAACGTTCGGGATTAAAATCAGCAATCTTCGTTTCGTTCGGAATTCAACATGCCGCCCGCGACTTAAAGACACTGTTTTATCCCCTAGTCACATAAATAGGAATTAACAGTAACATAGCCCGTAACTTTGAGTCTTACTAGACAACAACAGCTAGTAAAGACTAAAAAGAACCAACACTCAAAATCCAATTTCACAAGTAAAATTGGAATATTTTCCGTCTATGTGGTGAGTCACCCTGAGCCAGGCAGGCCAGGCTGTGCGTGGCTAGTGTTCGAGATTTTGGTTTGTCATCAGTGTCGATCTGTGGAAATGAATAATGTTAGTGTAATACGAGTAGGTATAATAGAAACTTCCAGTCCCCAACATACCTTTGGCGCACTCGTCTTACTGCCGATCGGCTTCAATGAAGACGTCTAGCCACGACGGGTTGACTCAAGCCAACCTGAATTAATGCCACTACTTGAGCACCCTCAGTTGGACTTGTATTTACTTTTAAGCACAATCAAAATCAAGTTAGATGATCAAGAAACCAACTAAGTTAGACAAATTACAAATAAAGAAAGATTTGATTAAATTTAAATACGGAGCAAAATCAGAAACAACATGTTTTAAAAAGTGTATAATGAGAGCGTTCGACGGTTTGAGTAAATACTTAATATGAACAATACATATCTACTGCAGTACGGCCAGCTTCTGATTCTGATTGTTTTATTTTAGTTAAGAACGCTACAAATTTTCGCACTCACATGCGTTAACCCTTCAGATACCGTCAATTAGAGACACAATAGTAAGACAATAGATGCGCGGCCACCGGTGGTCGCTTGGGGATTCATGAATTAACAGTCTAGCAAATATACCTACTAACGATACAGCCTCCGCTCAAAAAAAGACTATTTTATATACCTATCTACTAGCCACATGATATTTTCAGTTTGTGTTATTTTAAACAATCAGCTATAACCATGCCAAAAACCGTGCTAAATATGCCTGTCCTAATCCTTCACAGTTTTGTCTAACATTAAGTAAACCCAAATACAGAAGGCAACAATTACACTTATTCCCATGCAGCACCCACCAATAACAATCACAAGTACACCAATATCTATAAGATCCATAACAATTTCAAAATAAATATGAAAGATTAAATTAAAAAAATTAAGTATGTACGTCTTCGGTCCCGTAGGGTATATAAAACTGTAAGTGTATTTAATCTATGATATAAAATCCTTGCTTCAGTCAACCATTGGCCACAAAATATAATATTCGCTACATTCAGGTAGGCCAAGAACTGAAAAAAAATATTATGTGTGTAACCTCTCGCTGGTCAACGTATAAGGTGGCAGCTCTGTGGGATCCGGACTAGTGAATGCAAACCGTTTTAACCGAATACCTTAAAGCGGTTTTCCAGCATATTTTTAATTATTAAAAACCCAGGTTTTATTTTCACCTTCCCGGTTGTTTTGAAATTTTTTATTTCTTTTAAAAAGCACTATTTTTTTAGAAAACATTTGTTTTAAAAAGCTGCCGAGGCTTGGTAGTCGTAGGTTTATTATCGTACCACCAACTGTACGCTTCTTCTGTTCACGATCATAAAAGATTTAGGTTGGTCGCGTGTGGCAGGCAGTGAATATTGTCAGGGCCAACAAAAATCTTATTCAGAATCAGAATGTCTTTATTGTGGCCATAGGTTACATACAGATGTTAATAGTAGTTTTTACACCACCTGCTCGATAATATCGTTTTATACGTCATACAAACCTCACTTAAAGAAACGAAGGTTACTAAGTTTAATCCCGAACGTTCGTGAGGGATTTATATAATTAACTCTCGAACACTGCGAGGGAGTTAATAAAGAAACCTGAGTGAAGTGAGGAATTCAAGCCGACAAAGACAGCTTTATCCCTGTGTTGCATACTCTACTTTTTACACCATCTGTGAGGTAATTAAAACAATTTGGTCGACCAAATCATATATTAGAGTAATATAAGTATTATATTTACAAGTGCATCAAACAAACAAAATTCACTACTCCAAGATTCTATAGTTTCAATTTTCTATAACGCTCCCGTCAGTAAGCACGTTTTAGTCTATTTTCTGTTTTTGTTAGTGGCCATTTTGAATTTCGAGTCAACTTGTTCGATGCACGTACATTTTAATTCACGATGTTGACGATTTTTGATGTTCCAAATTCAAATCTCATTATTCCCTTGGGATCGGCCATACTACATTATCTCCCTAGGGAATAATGACTTGCTTTAAGTGAGGTTTGTATGACGTATAAAACCGACATTATTAGCAAAGAGGTTGCTAATAATGTCGGCTAGCTATTTCCAGTCCACCTTTTTAGAACCTGAATCAGGAACGGCTGACGAATGTACTTACAGCGAACGATGTAGTAATACTGCTATGTCTATCAGCACAGTTGACATTAACCACTCACGTGTACTGAAGTTGCTCAAATCCTTAGACCTAACTAAATTAGGATCTTAGATCTTATACCTCCATTGTTTATTGTTACTTGTGCTGATAGTCTTACTGAACCCATCACTATCCTATTATAAGGCGTTCTCTTTCTGAAGGTATAGTTCCAAAGATTTGGTAATCTGCTTTCCTCACTCCCGTCTTTAAAAAAGGCGATAAAGCAAATATTGAAAACTAACGTCCCATTTCTAAAATCTGCCTTTTCTACAAAGTTCTTGAACGTATAGTTTACACTGATGTCTATGCGGCTTTCAGGACTAGTCTTGGTATTATTAGGAACCGCTCGACCACGTCTAACTTACTTCTGTCACAGGAATTTATAACGAACGGCATGGCACAGCGTCAAGTCGACGTAATATATAGCGACTATAGTAATTGTTTCGACCGTATTGATGACCGAATGCTATTTACAAGACGATCTACACAGATTTGAGATATATTGCACCCGTAACAAACTCTAATTAAATGTCTCTAAATGTTTCGTCCTAACATTCTCACGTCGTACGTCTTTAATAAATTTTGATTACACTGTCAATAATGAATTAATTAGCAGGCTAAATAGCTTAAGAGACTTAGGGGTGATTGTGGACAACAAGCTTCTGTTTGATCAACACGTGAACCGCATAGTTACAAAGGCATCAAAAACTCTGGGATTTATACTACGCACCACGGCGTGTTTCCGTTCTCTTAAACCGATTAAAATTTTGTATTGTTCTTTTGTAGGTACGTAGTCATTTAGAAAACGCATCTCAGGATTGGAACCCGCAGTATGAGACTTATAAGTCCCGTATTGAGGGTGTCCAGAGAAAATTTCTACGTTATCTAGACTATGGAGCACAGTAATACTCAGTAGACTAAGAGCATCGCTGTAAACGGTACCAATTCCTTCCTCTGGAGTAGAGGCGTCATATTGGAGACATAACTCTGCTGATGGGTATCGCAAATGGCCATATCAATGACTGTGCTGAACTCGTTGCAAATCTAGTATTACTCACAAACCTAATGGGATTACGTCAGCGACCAATATTAAGTGTACCTTTCGCATCAACTAATTATGTGAAAAATGTTTTTTCAATAAGGAGTGCACTTGATTTCAATAGACTTTCTAGGGAACTTGATATCGACTTGTTCTGCACCAAAAAAAAATGTAATCAACTGTAATACGTACTTTTCCTCTCGATATACCTACAATACATTTCTTGTCTACGTGTGGAGGCTTATAATTAGCAATTTGAAAATATCACACTTTGTATATCAATTATTTTGTTAGTCTGTAAGCCTTCTTTAAAATAGAATAAATAAATAATATTATAACCATGGGGGGAGTGAGCTAAGCTGGACTGTAGTGAACTAGTGACACCCGTACGAAACACAGACTGATTACGGGCTATTATCTGTTAATGTTCTTGATAATAAATTCTAGAAACGATTTCGTAGGTAGTGATCGTATGAGTGCGGTGACCTGTATGAGCTCCTCGAGGTGGTGTGGCAGCGGGTACCAGCGCCCGAAGTACTGCATGACGGGGCGCAGGTGTTCGCGCAGCTCCAGCGCCTCCCGCAGCTGCGCCGCCGCCGCCGAGCGCTGCCACGCTAGCGCCTGCGCCGCCAGCCAGCCGCCGAACACCAGCTCGCACACCATCAGCAGCGTCATCAGGCCTGCATACTGCACGACAACTTGCTCTCAGAAGGTCAGCTAAAGGTGTGTCTCTTCGACAGTTAAGTCCAATTCGCCTGACAATACTTGCTGCCAAAAACATGCTACGGATTGAGAGTCCGGATTGCTATTGATTGAAATATGGCTAACCTGAGAATCGAACACAGGACTCCATGATCAACATGCGACCTAGTGCTTATAGTAGAGACCAAAGAGAATAAGTAGAGACGGAGGCAGCGGGGCAGTCACGACGTTTAATGTCACCGATATGAAAAAATAAACATGTAGAAAGTTGATCGTGCCGCTCAAGCCCATCTGTACCTATGTATTGAGTAATGCGAGTACTAACCACTAGGAGCAGGAGGGTGCGGCAGCGGGCGCGTTGCGCGTGCAGCGCGGCCACGCCCACGTGCGGCAGCAGCAGCAGCGCGCCGCCCGCCGCCGCCAGCGCCGCCGCCGCCGCGCGGTACTCCGCCGGGAACAGCTCGCGCAGCACCAAGTACGTGCTGGGGTCCCACTTCAGCCGCGCCGCCGACGCCAGCGCCGCGCCGCCGTACAGCTGCACACACAACCACATCAGAGGACCGCCGCGCTCGCCCTACTCATTCATATACCTAACCAAAAATATATCTAAGTCGAGAGTTAAGCGGCGACTGGTAGAAAATGGCTAAAGCTTCAAGTCCGCCGCACATTAGTACAGTGTCTGTTACCTATAACTACTGTACATAAAGTTTTAATAAATATAAATAAGTTTATCATCTATGAGATCCATTTGCGAAGGTCACTAGTAATTCAAAAGATCATATATTTTCTGCCTACGAGCGCAGTAAGCGTCACGAAGCTGTCTTATTTCAGAAGAGGTTATGCTCTCGATGTGCTCTCGATGCATTTTCATACTGGACACACTAACACCGTTATCTCCAAGATTTATGTCAATTCCAAATCCAAACAACGTAAATACATACTACCTTGATACTTTCACTGAGATTCGCGTACAGCATGGTGTGTGGCCACTGGGTATGTGTGTGTGAGTGAGGTGACTTACGGTGAGCATCAGGTTGACGTGCGCCAGCAGCGCAGGCGCCGCGCGCGCGCACATCTCGCACAGCTCCGCTCAGCTCCGCTCTGCAGCTGGGACACGCGACACATGCACCTCCACAGTAACAACGCACTGCACCACTAACGATTTCAAAGCAGCTTATCCCACTTCACAATAATGTGGCGTGTAAAAAACAGTTTGTTTGTGATAGCGCGATAGCGGCTGTAGTGATAGCACGCAGTATCTTATCAGCGCGCTATCAGCAAAGGAGGGTCGGCAGGCACCGTGCTCAGCTGCGTCCGTGACGTCTCACCTGCCGCGCTATTTGTAGTCCTTATCTTTTTTCATTCCACATTTATAAAGCATTGCGATGGTTCTTGGAACAATGTGTCATCTGCAAATCGATTACACGTTACCTACATCGAGTCCGAATCACTCCTGCCTTTAATTGTCAACTACATAAGTACTAATTGGGCCACAAATAGGTACTTACCTAATTTAATTTATTAGGTAGGTACCTGTGTTAAATTAATGTAAAACTTTCCATTTACCTTCCTCCAGCCACTAGCCGTGCCGTGGAAAATGACCTAACTAGGAGTCAGACCAGGTAGTCAGTATTGCTGTGTCAGCTCAGTCGCGCGAGGTGCACGCAGCGCACGCACGACAACGCACGCCGCGGGACCCAGTCCGCCTGCCAGTGCGTTCTCTGCCACAAACGGACACAGGGTTTGTGGTTGTGAGGCCGGCCTAATGAGACGGCTTCCGGCCTGTCTATATTTGTCAGGGTTTTTGAATTTGTCATCTATTATACTATAAAGTTACTTATGGTATAAAGAGTGTTCGTAATGAATAGGTAGGTAAACTTAAAAACTACTGGATCAATGTATTAAATTCTTTCACCGATAGATGTAGGTAGTGTATTTTATCACCGAGTGACACATTCATATCAATTTATATTGGATGATGACACAATTGTTATTAAATTGAAAGTACGTACTATTTTTAATTTTTTACAATTTACAACAATTATTTTTCGGTTAAACGGATTTCGACGAAACTTCGTTCACAAGTAAACCGTGTCCGGAATAGCACATTGGTACGAATTTTTTTATTCCGAGAGTACATTCCCTTGGAATAATATTCTAGGATCACACGGGCAAAACCGCCGGCAGCAGCTAGTTCATAGTAAATATGACTGATTCATTCAATTTAATTGCTGTTCCATTTACGATTTCATCGTAAACTATTTAGCTCTTGCCCGCAGCTTTACTGGCGTTCATAAAATATAGCCTTTGTCTCTCAAGAATAAGGCGGCTTTCTATCGGTAAAAAAATGTTAGCAATCGGACAAGTAGTTTTCAAAAACTATCTCCTACAAACAAAAAACATAAAACAAACTTTACTTCTTTATAATATTATATCGTATTATATAATCTGGTCTGTGTCTAGGTGTAATTTCTCTATAATATGTATGTAAGTATTTAGAAATATATAAGTAAGTATGTTTATCAGCTGTTTAGTACCAATAACACAAGCTCTGCTTAGCTTGGGACTAGACGGCGTTGTGTGATAGTTGTGGAATAGTGTTATCAGTGCCGTAAATAGGGCGGTGCCAGCGGTGCCCAGACACAGGGCGCAGTCCCCGAAGGGACGCAAAAATTACATACCTGGTCCTTTTTGTTTGTATTGTATTCTTCCTAGAGGTGCAGTTATAGAAGCTCGCACCGGGCGCATAAGAGGCTGGTTACGGTATTGAGTGTTATAAAAAAAAGTATAATAATCGTTTTCTACGATGACATCGCTCTGGGTTTATCCAGTCCTTCTTTGTCCAGACCCTTTGGAATTGGAATGCGCTCCCGTTGACCATCAGGACAGTGTTGAGTGTCCAGTCGGTTCACATCACACACACGAGTGAAGGCACGTAAACACATTCGCTGGAAGTTAGTGTAATCATCATAGCGTTGATTTGTTAGATTCCTTTCTCATAATAACATTGTTAATTTGTATGTATGTTTCTAAGTAAATATTAATTTTTGTATTTTTTTTCTCACTCTATTTGTTAATCAAGTTGCACCTACCGTGTTAAGTTTCTGCACCACCCTAAAGTCGACTGGCAGAAAATGCCCAAGCCATTAAGTCCACCTTTGTACAGTTAATTGCTGTTCCGCCGGAACGCCTATACCGATCTGTTCCGACTTTAGGTACCTAGGGTCGCTCGTCCAAGGGGATGGTGAGGTAGACCGGGACACATCGGATCAACGCAGGATGGATGAAATGGCGACAGGTCACGGGAACCATTTGTGACTCGAGGATGCCCCTCAAGTTGAAGGATAAAATCTACAAGTCCATGATAAGGCCTGTCATACTGTATGGATCAGAATGTTGGGCTGTGAAAAAGATGGATGAAAAAAGATTGCATGTAGCAGAGATGAGAATGTTAAGATGGATGTGTGGTGTGACAAGAATGGATAAAGTGAGAAATGAGTCTATTAGGGGAAGTTTGAAAGTGGCGCCAGTGACTGAAAAGCTGAAAGGAAATCGTTTGTCTTGGTATGGTCATGTGAAAAGGAGGGACGAAACGCATATTGCTAAAAAAGTTATGAGTTTACATGTCGATGGATGGAGAGGGAGAGGGAGGCCAAAGAAAAGATGGATGGATTGTGTGAGAAGTGATATGAAAGAAAAGGGAGTTAGTGATAACATGACGAGTGACAGGACCGAATGGAAGAAAAAAACGTGTTGCGCCGACGTAGATGATGATGATGATGTCTTCGAAAAGGAGGAGGTTCTATGTTAAGCTGAATGTATGTTTTTTTTTGTATGATGTTCACCGATATCTCGGTCAATTGTGGTCCGATTTTGAAAACTTTTTATTTATTGATAGGTCATGCTTCTTTCGGGGATATGCGGAACAGAGAGTAAAGTCCCACATACCTCCTTTGACAAGGGAGGATCCTCCGACCAGACAGGATGTTATAGTCTGGTGGGCGACTGCCCAATAGTTGATGTCGGGCTGTCGTATATGTTCAAATCGCGCGGAGAACTCTGATTGCGCGATGCAGGATTTCGTGTTTTTCTTCGTAGTTCTTATGTGGCGTCATAGATGTCGCTACATCACTCCCCTCCGGAGATCGGAGATCGATGGTTCTTGATGCTTCTTGATGTGTGCCAGGCCAGCGGTAGGTTGGTTCCATGAGTCGGAACCGATGCCGCATAGTTCTCGGTGAGTCGGAACTGTCTGCGGTGATGCCCCAGTGAGTCGGGGTGTTGCTATCCCAGTGAGTCGGGGTGACGATGTCCCAGTGAGTCGGGATGATGCCCCAGTGAGTCGGGGTGGTGCTGTCCCAGTGAGTCGGGACGATGCTGCAGGCTCCAGTGAGTCGGAGTAGTGCTGCTGACTCCAGTGAGTCGGAGCGGTGCTTGTGCGACGTAGGGCTTGATTGCTGGCGTCAACCAGGAGAGGTTCTTCATGGCTCTTCATATGACTGGCCGAAGGTGCGGTGTGCCAAGGTCGCTGATGCGGCTGAGGTGGTGACCAGGTATGACCAGGTAGGCATACTGATGGTCAGGATACCCTTAGCCGTGGGTGCTGGCTGTATGGCTCGTTGCTCGAAAGCTTGAGGGAGTGATGATGACGTCACGAAGTAGTAGCTGCACGAAGGCTGCGCTGACGTTCTTTGTCGAGGGTCACCACTGTAGTGTCTATAGTGTTAGGAAGTAGGGTTTACTTGAATTAAACACTATGCACTAACGATATAGAGAATGTTTATTTTGTAAAACAATTAACAATATAAAAATAAGGTTTGACAATATAGCACTGTGATGCGCGAGTATTATATTTCCGTGCGTACGCGATAGTCGTTTGGCGCGGACTGGCGAGGGCGACCGAGGGGCGCGGCTCGAGAGCGCGGGGTGGAGGCGGCGACCGCCGTGTGCCTCGCGCGCTTTTTACCGAACTTGCTCGATCTAGGTACTTAGGCAGAGCGGGCGCCGGGGCTCCGCTAGCGGCCGGACTGTAGGTATAGCTAAGGGTGTGTACAAACGTGCGGAAGCATAAGGCTGTGTACACACGGGTGTTAAGTATTTATGTTTTGAGTATATTATATTACGCATGTATTTATGTAGTATGTATGTAAATGTTATGTACGAGTTATTTGTATTTTGTATTTGTGTATGTGAATATTGTGTGTACCTTAGCTATAGCCTACACTTCCAAGTTGGTCCCATAGAAATATTGTTATGATCTAGTCATGAACTTCGACGATATGGAACAGAAACCCTCATAGGATCACAGCAGAATTTTCGTAACAAGTAAAATTGCTCGGTTTATACGTGTCTAGGCGATGACTGACTGAAAGAAAAGAGGGGGATGTATCGAAGCAATCCGATCTGGTGATGAAGCGGGAAGGTAAATTAATGTAATCTAACCGTGTTTGGGATTGGGCACGCCACAAATTATGGCGGTAAGTCCCCTCTTTGAGGCGTGGCTGGAAAGACCTCACGGCGTCCTTACCTTCCGCATGACGCAGGTTCTCACCGGACATGGTACGTTCGGGAGGTTCCTGCACCGAATTAAAGCGAAAGAGACGCCCGGGCGTCGCCACTGTGCGGAACACCCAGAGGACACGGTGGAGCACACAGTCGAGGTGTGCCCTGTGTTCAGATTTAATAAAAGGGAACGGAATCATAGCGACTAATAATGGGTAATTTAGTACCCTTCAACTCGATAGATGGCGTTGGCGTCGAATTAGAAGTCGCTATGGTTTCGTTACCGCGGGTAGCATAGGGTACGTCTAAGAAAATGTTTTTTTTGAGTTCAGTATAACATTTGTGATTCGGTTCGGTACAAGACTTGTAAAACAAGTTTCAATATACGCGATTAGTTACCAGTCCAGTGTTTGATTTTCGCTACTGTCTCCAAGTCGACCTTCGGGTTCGAACACCCTGCCTGGGCGAAGCATCACCGTGCCCTCGTGGAGGCGATCGGCGGCGGAGACCTCTCGCGCCGAGCTCTGGTTGAGGCCATGGTCCGGAGCGAGGAGGAATGGCAGGCGGTCGCCTCCTTCTGAGAAGCAGTAATGCTAGCAAAGGAGGAGGCCGACCGCATCAGGCAACGGCGCCCTCGCCGCTGCCGCCGGGATTCCGATACCGATTTTTGGCCACCGTAGACGCGAGCTCGCGGACGGCGAGCCATGGGTTGCTCGCTGTCCGATCATCCGGTAACTGTCCGGACCGAGCCCAAGACGTCGGCGGCGCGCACTGTTCCCGCGCGCCTCAAGGAGTTGTCAGCAACAGCAGAGGCCCAGCTGGGTCGAAGCCTACTGGGGCCCCCTCTTTGAGGCGTGGCTGGAAAGACCTCACGGCGTCCTTACCTTCCGCATGACGCAGGTCCTCACCGGACATGGCAAGTTCAGGAGGTTCCTGCATCGGATTCAAGCAGAAGAGACGCCCGGGTGTCGCCACTGTGCGCAACGCCCGGAGGACACGGTGGAGCACACCGTCGAGGTGTGCCCTGCCTGGGCGGAGCATCGCCGTGCCCTCGTGGGGGCGATCGGCGGCGGAGACCTCTCGCGCCGGGCCCTGGTCGAGGCCATGGTCCGGAGTGAGACCGCATCAGGCAACGGCGCCCTCGCCGCCGTCGCCGGGATTCCGATCCCGATTTCCGGCCACCGTAGACGCGGGCTCGCGGATGGCGAGCCATGGGTAGCTCGCTGTCCGATCGTCCGGTAATGGACCGAGTCCAAGACGTCGACGGCGCGCACTGTTCCCGCGCGCCTCAAGGAGTTGTCAGCAGCAGGAGGGACCCAGCTGGGTCGAAGCCTACTGGGGCCAGGGTTATCCGAAAGGAAATTCGTGCCTTGGTTTGAAGGCTAGAAGGAACGGAGTGGGTTTTTTAGTCAGTAAGAGTACACTATCTCCCGCTCCACCCAAGGGCGGGGGTTGTCATAAGATGATTTTTACCGAACGTAAAAAAAAACCGTGCTTGGGATTATTAGAATCGTTATGAGATGCACTCTGGCTATAAGATATTTAAGTTCGGCTGAGGGGTACTTTTTAGTGGTGATACCATAACTAAAAAGTGTAAAATAAAAAACTTTTTACAAAAAAAAAATTAAAGCGACTTCAATGTAAAAAAAAACACTGAAAAGTACAAAATAACTAATATCGGAAGTCAGTGTTAAAAAACGAAGAGACAAAAATATCTATTATAGAAACAGCGAGTTCCGAAGTTTAAGGTGGTGTATTACGACACACATTTTCACTGTTTTTCATACAACCGCTCATAACTGATTATGACGTTATTACACATTTTTCATTAGATATTTTGAACACAGTATCTTGTGGATATTATCTAGGCTTCTATGGAATTCAATTTCTAAATTTGTGTAAAACTAATCCAGTAAAGACCTCTGAAAATCTCTTATTTTGTATGAACTTAGACACTTCATAATTTGTCTAAAAATTAAAAAAGTCAAAAAAGTAAAACTATGCCTTGCAAATCTTTATTAAGATTTGATGACAACTTTTTTCATAAACAGCTATTTCCTGAAGCAAGTTTTGTGACATATTCGAGTAAATCTCGGAATTACCGAATACTAACCGAGTTTTCAGGCGTTATCTCTCTTTTTTTGAATTGCCTTTTCGTCAAACATCGCGTTGGTTTTCGTTAGATGAAGTAGGTAACAAGCTTTAAAACCATTTTCGATGTTTACGATAAGCGAGTGGAAAATAGTGATGTTAAGAACTCGAGTCGTTAAGTCCTAATTCAATAGACTCGACTTAATTTTACAAGACTCAGTGAACTAACTGAACTCGGAGTCTTGAGTCGAGCCGAGCTTCAGTCTTTTCATAAAGACTCGAGCGCTAAAATAGAACTCGAGCTTTAAAAAGAGCTCGAGTCTTAAATAGAGCTGGAGTCTTAAAAAAGCTTTAGTCTTAAAAGAGTTCGAGTCTTATGTCTACAACGTATTAAGGTTAAATAATGTTAACAGTTGCAGGGTAATCCAAAGGTTTAATAAATAGATTTACGAGTACGTCAATTTTTTCAAAATTACCAGATTATTCTGTCCTTTATTATACATACTTATAATGACATCGGGTCAATTTTGATACATACATATTATAGATAAATTGGACCCAGAAACAGAACAAATAACCACTAACCACTGGGCCACGGAGGCTTCATTTAACTTATGTATTTTCTTCTGCCGCTTGCCTGTTATTGAAATAATAATAATAGAAACAGTACTTCACTTAGGCCCGTGTATATTAATAAATAATATTGAAATTATCTCTTAGTGTGTAATACTTTATTTTCTTATTTCCTTATTCTACAATTAAGTTTTAGATATCAAGTAAAATGGTATAGTTTCATAATTTTCGAAGACTTATTCTGGTACATATCTATTCAGAATCGGAAAAACTAGGTAAACTAGTATCTCTTAAACTATCTTCCTCTCGTACTTTCCGTATAAATGTTAATATCCTGGAGTAAGTCATAGTGCGTTTTATTTCGGGTACTCGATCCATCTCAAATGCTATCAGTTTAGCAAATTCTTGATTCCTTGGGTCACTCGGTTGTTCTGAACCAAAATCAATATCTTTTAGTAAATTTGTACGAGCTCGTACCTCACACGAGTCCTAGCGATTTCTTTGATACACATTGGAATCTATGATATCTTCATGTTTTACCTGCGTTTGTTTATCGACTTTTACTGAAGTTGTTGATCCTGATAATTTTCTCTTTTTTTCCTGATACAATCCTGTCAAAATACTCGGAGAAGTAGATCGTTCACTATCAGCACTGGACATTATGGTAAAAATATTTACGCACCACGTTTGAAAGCAGTCACTTGTAATAAAAGAACTATGACACGGGAATTTGTGGATTAAAGTTTCCTTGTATTATAGTAATACTCGTAGTTACCTACAATAATTAATTATTATGGTGACTAGGTACCTATGTGATGCAGTCACTTTAGTTTAGTTTACTTCCTTTGCATGAAGGTACAATGATTTAACATTTTGTTATAATACCCTTAATATATATATATATTTTTTTATATTATGGTTAATGTGGGTATCAGTAGGTACGAGTACATAATCGGTTTGTATGTTAGGAAACTTCATATTATATTTATATCAGCTAGTGTAGTAGATCATTTATACCCTGTTGGTTAAGATTGTAGTTTTCCTGTGTAGTGTGTGTGTCTATTGTATCAAGTAATTACTATGGAGTCAGTGGAAGAACAAGCCAGTACTTCATTTTGCTCGATTTCCAGTACTGATTCGCCGACTGCAATGATTGTAGACTCGGATTCGGTGCGTAAACGTGCAAAAGCTATTAATATTACACATTATAATAGATAGATAGATAGATAGATAAATTCTTTATTGTACACCAAAAATCAAAATAAGACGTCATTGTATTATGAATGCAAACAATGTAAGAAACATTTTTCACTTAAAACATCGCATACGATTTTAAAAAGACATGTTACTAATCACGATACACCACTCAATGAAGAAACAAATAAAAGAAACAGAACGAGTAAGTACTCTGTATATGATAAGTTGATCGTAAATTTTGTAGTACGCGGTGCTCACTCTCATAGTATTGTGGAAGAAGAACACTTTATTAAAATGATAAAAGGATTACAGCCTAATTACCCAGGTATAACTCGCCAGCATTTAAATCAGAACATACATACACTTTTTACGAACACAAAAAATCAATTAATGGAATGTATAAAGTCTATAAGTAAATTGTCCGTAACATTTGATTTTTGGACATCAGTGACGAACAAACCGTATATTGTTATTACAGCCCATTTTGTTCATGAATCAAAAATGCAGTCTATTATATGAGACTTTGATCTTATACCTTTTCCACATACAAGTAGTGAAATATTAATAAAAATTACGGAAATTTTTGACTGTTATGGATTGCAAAATAAAGTTATGTCTATAACAACAGATAACGAGGCCACCAATATAAAGACTATGCAGTTGTTACAACTATTTCACAGCGATTATGAAAACGTTTTACACACCAGATGCTTAGCGCACATATTGAATCTTAGCGTTAAAAAAGGACTAGAGAAATTAAATAATGTTGTGTCAGATATATCAAAACTAGTAAACTTTATAAATTTTTCACCAAAGAAGAAACAGTTGTTTTTTGATATTGTGATTTGTTGAAAATATCACGATAAACACTACTTAGAGAAATGCACATACGATGGAACTCCACATTTTTAATGTTGGAACGCGCCTAAAATATGCGGCTTGTTTTAGATCATATGTGCAAACATTTAGAGGAATTCAAGAAGTATCTAATTGAGGATTGGGGCAAAGTAAAAAACTTGATTGATTTTTTAAAACCTTATTACGATGCAACTATTTTACTTTCAAAATCAAAATACCCTAGCTTGGTATACGTTATACCTGTAGTTGATGTGCTGTTGGACCAAATTTCACAGAATTACGACGACGACAATTTTTTGAGTGCTTGTGCACATGCTATGGCTGACAAATTAAATCAATACATACCAGTATTACGCTCACAATATGCAAAATTTGCAGTTATTTTGGACCCCCGTTTAAAAAACCATTATTTTTCCGAAAAACAGGAACATGAGCCGCTTGAGTTGTTGACAACATTTTATCAAACAAAATACTGTCAACGTTGTGACAGAAATGAACAGTCACAAGCAGAAGACAATTCTAGGAAAAGTATTTTTTCGACAATTTATAAAAACAAAAAAAATATTACGGATGAACTCCAAGAATATTTATGTATGCAAGTAGAATCAGAAGATACTGATATTATATTTTGGTGGACAAAGCAAACTAATACATTGCCACAGCTTCAGAAATTAGCATTTCATATACTTAGTATTCCAGCAACAAGTGTGCCGAGCGAACAAGCATTTTCAAAATCCGGTAATTTAATCACAAAAAGAAGAAACAGACTTGGTAATAAAACCATTCAAGCTTCCATGTGCCTTGCATCGTGGCTAGACTTTTTTAATACAACATTTTAATAATATAAATATTAGTAAGTACATATAAATTAATGAGACTGTCTTATTATTTTTTGATGATTACAATTATTTTTTATGATTAAAATTATTTTTCCTATTAACGCTTTTATTTTTCAAAATACGCTTTACGAATATATCCCAGAAAAGTAATATTTTATTTTAATGCCTGATTTAATTAAAAAGGAACTCCTAACGGAATAGAACTCGAGCGCGACTCGCCCGTAAAAAGGACTCGAGCACTAAAGGAGACTCGAGTCTCAAATTGCGCTCAAGAGCTCATATGGACTCGAGTTCTCTAGTCTTGAGAGTTTTACTGTAATGAGTCGAGTCCTGTAATTTGTCAGTCGAGCTCAAAATTTAGGACTCAAAGACTCGAGTTCTTAACATCACTAGTGGAAAAGGACCCTCTTAAAATTATTTTGTACTTTTCAGTGTTTTTTTACATTGAAGTCGGTATAATTTTATTTTTATAAAAAGTTTTTTATTTTTATAGTATGTAGGTAAGTACCTATTTAGTTGTTGAAGGTATCCGAAACAGAGTGTAAAGTCTAGCAAAATTCTCTTGATCAGGAAGGATTCTCCGACCAGGCGGCTGTTATGTCCTTTACATTCTCTTTGGTTATTGTTATGTATAAAGCATAGGCATAATAGAGTAGCGATGCGCGTAATGCCTGCGCGGACGCCACGGCGCAATGCCCCGCGCCCCGCACCCGCGCGCTCCTGTGCAAGTGCATTTTTTAATAATAAAGCGTCAGTGCGTTTCCGGCTAGCTGTCGTTTTACTTGTCCCGTATCCAACAGTGGCGACGAGACCGACCCACGCTAATCACAATGGCTCAGTTTAACTTCGGGATATTGGGTAATTTTGACCACACAGTGCACGAATGGAAGGCGTATAAAAGTCGCCTGCGGCAGTGGTTCGTGGCAAACGATATTACGGAAATAAACGACCCAACAGGTTCAAGAAAGCGCGCCATTTTGCTGAGCGCACTCGCAGACGGAACTTACCAGCTGGCAGCAAACTTGGCTTTGCCAAAACAACTGGAGGAGGTGCCAATAGAAGACATATATGAACTCCTGGACACCCATTTTTCTCCGAAAAGATGCGGATTCGGAGAACGTTACTCGTTTTACGCGGCAACGCAATAAGCTAGTGAGACGCATGCGCAGTGGGCGGCACGCCTACGTGGTCTCACAAAATACTGTAAGTTCGCCAATGTAGAGGAGGCCCTCAGAGATAGGTTCGTGATGGGCATGTCGGCGGGTCCCGAAAGGGACAAACTGTTCACGATGGACACCGATACCTTGACCCTAACGAAGGCAGTGGAGTTGGCACAGAGCATCCGGTGCGCGCTAGCAGGTGCCGTGGCCGGCGCTTCAACATCAATTGTATCGACCGTTCAGCAAGAACACGCGGTGTTCAAGGTGCAGGGTAAAAGTGCAGCTTTCGAGAAGGACCCGGTAAAAGAAAAGTGTTCCGTGTGCGGCCGAAAGAACCATACATCTGCTCAATGCCGATTCGCGAATTTCACATGTCGAAAGTGCAACACAAAAGGCCACTTACGTAGAATGTGTAAAGTTAACCCTTCAGATACCGTCAATTAGAGACACAATAGTAAGACAATAGATGCGCGGCCACCGGGTGTCGCTTGGGGATTCATGAATTAAGTCTGTTGTGACCACGTGACCAGTGACGCGAGTGAGGAGGACGATGATGGTAAGGCTTTTTGTTGTAACATCGCTTCACGGCGGGGAGAACCTATGACAGAAATGGTGATAATAAAGGGTTCGCAATTAAAATTCGAGGTCGATAGTGGATCAGCAGTAACAGTGATTTCCGATAGTTTATACAAAAGTTGTTTTGGCAGGTTGCCGTTATCAGCGCCTAAGAAAAAGCTATTTACCTACACAGGTAGTAATATCGTGTGTCTCGGTATAGGGTAAATACGCCAAATGTCGGTCTCCCCCCAATAGTCGGCTGTTTACGACCATCAGAGTTCAAATTATAGGAAACCAAAAGTTCTGTTTTAATTGACCCTTCGCTCGATAGATGGCGTTGGGGTCGAATTAAAACTCGATATCGTTGTGTTACCGCGATTTGGTTAGGGACACCAACAAACTTGGAAATAAATGAACTATAGATATAGATCAGTATACGGTGTTTTATTTTATATCCACTTGTATACACATTTGAGAGTTCAGTTCAAATTTTAGTACTGAGTGTCTCCGCTGCGGCGCTCGGTATTAAACATTGGTCCATCGAGCCAGGATATATTAATTATTAACCTTTTTTGAGTTATCTCGCGCGGCCGGTTCCGCCTTGCCCGTGGTACTGCAGTGGATCGCTGCGGCAAAGTACCCGGTCCCCAGCTTCGGCAGCGACAGCTTCGTTCAGTGTTGACGGGGTCAGTAGCAGCGGCAGGGAAGTGGTGTTACAGAGGGCGCCACTTGCATCAGATCAAACGAGGTGATAGTTTACGTCATTCTCGGAGTTCAACGGGTCGTCATCAAGATCAACGTGACAGCAGAAGACGACGTCACGGACTAGTTCTACGTGTCGCCACCAGGGGGCGCCACCAGTCACTTGCGCAGCTGACGTCAACTCCAGCATTGAACGAGTGTGTGAGTGAAGTGCAAAAATTGTAAGTACAGTTCTGTTTTAATCTGTCAAAGTGCAAGTTCAAAAAGTTCGCCAATTTGAACCTTAGTGCCATCAGATAAATAACTTGGACAATTTTCAAATTTGTTCATGGCTACTTCGTTAAGTTAGAATATTGAAGAAAGGACTTAGTAGATTTAAGTGATTATTGTGTGCATGCTTAGACTTAGAATAGTTTTATAAAAAACGAGGGAACGGGGAACCTATGCCCGAAATCCCCCGCAGTAAAGTAATCGCCAAACACTTGTAAAATTTTAAGCAGATTTATGGACTTGTAAAATTATACGTTTTGTTTTAGTCATTTATTTGTTTACAAGGACTTAGAAAAGTTGTGATAGATTTTAAAATTGTCTTTTATTGCTTTAACACTTAGGAAATTTCACATTGCTGTTTTTACTTTATATTGTTGTTTGCTTTATAGGTTTTTGTTTTATGCTGTTTTTGTCTGCTTCGCTTAGATTAGGATTGTAGTTTACATATTTTATTATTGATA
Source organism: Mythimna lalbum (assembly GCA_949319445.1). Taxonomy (NCBI): domain Eukaryota; kingdom Metazoa; phylum Arthropoda; class Insecta; order Lepidoptera; family Noctuidae; genus Mythimna; species Mythimna lalbum. The sequence continues at coordinate 162,810 of OX439354.1, forward strand.
CGTGTTTAAATCAACTTATAAAATATTATTTACAGTTTTTATTTAGTTAGTAAATTGATAAAATGGAAGGATTAGTCAATGTGTTAAAGGAGCTTCAAAATGTAATTCAACGAGGTTTAACTAACTTTAAAAAGAGTCCGAAGGATAGGTTGACAGTTGATTACATACAAACTAAAGAAGAATTATTAGAACGAGATTGGAATTTGTTTACAAATAATTATGCTAAACTTCATGAACTATATACAACTAAAGATAACACAAAAATAGTAGAAATGTATGATAGTACAGAGGATACTTACATTACTTATAAATGTTTAATAAAATCTATGCTGAGCAAATATAGCGTTGCAAAAAAGACTGATAAGGAGTTAAGTTCATCAAGCAGTGTCTCAAAGTCATGTACATTTGTAAAATTGCCTAAGATCGCCATTCCGGTATTTAGTGGTAAATATTCAGAGTGGACAACATTTCGGGACCTGTTTGTTTCACTAGTGCATAAAAATGATGGGTTAGACAATGTGCAAAAAATGCACTATTTAAAGAGCCATCTCAGCGGCGAAGCTGAACAGTTAGTGAGACAAACACCAGTGTCTGACTCTAATTACATTCAATGTTGGGTAAAATTAGAGAAGAGATATAGCAATAGGAAAAATTTAGTTAGCTGTATATTACAACGTCTATTTAGCCAAAAACGTATGCAAGTAGAATCTGCATCGTCATTAAAAGAGATGCTTGATACAACTAATGATTGCCTTAACGCTTTGAAAAACTTAAAGGTGGATGTGACAACTTGGGATGTCATTATCATTCATATAAGCGCCTTTAAACTTGATTCAGAAACCCGTAAACAGTGGGAATTCAGTATTAGCAATTTAGACTCCGACGAATTGCCCACCTTTGAGGGATTTGCTACCTTTTTAGAGAATCGTTTTCGTGCTCTAGAATTCATAGAACCAAAGCGGAATTATCAGGTCAATAGTTCACACAGTCCAAAGGCTATGGTAGTGAGTTCAAGCAACATTAAATGTGAGTTTTGTAGTGAAGGTCACAAACTTTGCTTTTGTAAATCTTTTGCAAAGCAATCAATTGATCACCGTCGTGATTTCGTGGCAAAACATAAAATTTGTTTCAACTGCCTAGGTGGTAATCACATGGTCGTAAATTGTAAACATACAAGTACATGCAAGCTTTGTCACAAAAGACATCATTCGTTGCTCCATCCGAATGGAGAACTTGTAAGTAAAGTGGAGGCTTCAGTAAGCACGCCTGCGGTTGAAACTAGTCCACCGACTAGCTCCACTCCAGTAGTTTCTTGCCTATCCACTAACAAAGTCCCCAAACCTGGACAGGTGTTACTAGCCACTGCGTTAGTAAACATCGAGTCTAAGATGGGTTATCAGACGGTCAGAGCTTTAGTCGACCAAGGTTCACAAGCATGCTTCATTACTGAGTCCACAGTGCAGTTCCTAAGATTGAAAAAAATTCCTATACATGGAGTCGTGTCAGGATTAGGCCAAAAGTCAACAATGGCTAAGCATATGGTTAACTTCGAAATTAAATCCAGAGTTGATCCAGAGTTTAGGTTAAAAATAAACGCATACGTTATAAGTAAAATAACCTCTTACCTGCCAGAACGAACCATAGACCTAAATTCCTTTGACTGGATTGATTTTACGAGTCTGAAGCTTGCCGATCCCCTATTTTGCAAACCTAGTAAAATTGACATCCTGTTAGGAGCAGATGTTTATGGCTGTGTGGTGAAGGAAGGAATGATAAAGAGTCCATCCTCTAGTCTAGTCGCTCAGAGCACTACTTTCGGTTGGATTTTATCTGGAGTGGTTGGTTCAACCACTAGTTCACGCTCCACACAACCTAAGGTCAGTGTTATGCATATTAATGTCACCACAGATCAAATCCTAAGAAAATTCTGGGAAATCGAAGAACACATTAGTTCAAAGAAATTGCTAACTCTTGAAGAACAAAAATGTGAGGATTTATATGCAAGTACCACCAAGAGAACACAAGATGGACGATACGAAGTCCGTTTGCCATTCCGCGTTGAAGATCCTCCCTGCACGTCCGGCGGGTCACGCTCCATCGCTGAAAATAGATTAAAATCATTAGAAAGAAGATTAGGGAAAAATATAGAGTTAAAGAAAAAGTACAAAGAAGTAATACATGAATACTTACATCTAGGACACCTTAGACCTGTAAAAGAAGGAGATAATAAAAGAGAAATTGCAGTATACTTACCTCACCACGCCGTTATAAGAGAAGACAAATTGACTACTAAAGTACGAGTCGTGTTCAACGCATCTGAAAAGAATAAAAGAGGTGTCTCTCTAAACGACACATTGATGGTGGGGCCAACTTTGCAAGCTGATTTAAGGCATACAGTTTTGAGATGGAGAAGACACCCTATTGGTCTAGTAGCGGACATTATCAAAATGTACCGCCAAATCAGAGTCGCAGATGAACATGCCATGTATCAGAGGATTCTTTGGAGGGATGAACCTGAAGAGGAAATCAAGGACTATGAGTTAGTTACAGTCACCTTTGGCACAGCCTCTGCACCATACCAAGCTGTAAGGACTTTACATCAAATTGCGTATGATGAAGGTAGCGAGTATCCATTGGCAGCCGATAGAGTCTTGAATTCATTCTACGTGGATGATTTTATGAGTGGTTGCGAAAACGTCACAGAGGGTGTGGAAATCTACAAACAAATGAATGAACTTTTAGGCAAAGGTGGATTTCAATTACAAAAGTGGAACAGTAATAGTAAAGAAATATTAGAGAAAATAAGGACATTAGAAGGTAATCAAAGCATACATAAAATAAGCACAATAGAAAGCAACGAGGAGGACAACGAGAACAATAGAGTAATAAATGATAACAATCAGAAAGAAGTAACCATTAAAGCAGATGATACGATGAAGATATTGGGACTTACCTGGGATCGCCAAGAAGATTCCTTCCGGTACACGGTGTGTCTTGAGCCATCAAACAATCAACCTGTAACAAAAAGAGCTGTAGTATCAGACATTGCCAAATTGTTCGACCCATTGGGGTGGTTGGCACCTACCATTGTGATAGCCAAAATCTTCATACAGAAGTTATGGCTAGCTAGTATCGGGTGGGACGAACAATTAACAAGTGATCTGATAAAAGAATGGTACACTTACCGAGAAGAGTTATCCCTACTTGCCAAAGTACACATACCTCGTTGGCTCGGTACAACGGCAGAGAGCGATATAGAGCTCCATGGCTTCTGCGATGCTTCTAAGGCAGCGTACTCCGCTGTGGTATACTTACGATTAATAAATTCTGAAAATGAGGTCAAGGTTTCACTGCTAGTTGCAAAGACTAGAGTGGCACCTATAAAACAAGTCAGTATACCACGGTTAGAGTTGTGTGGAGCAGTACTGTTGGCGAATTTGTTATCAGAAAGTGCGGAGATTCTTAATATTTCAAAGGAAAGGATAAAGGCGTGGACGGACTCCACCGTAGTACTTGCTTGGTTGAACAGCCACCCTAGTAGGTGGAAAACTTTCGTCGCCAATCGCACTTCTGAAATATTAAACTTTATGTGTTCATCACAGTGGCATCATGTAAGAACAAGTGAGAACCCAGCAGATTGCGCGTCACGTGGACTGATGCCAAGTACTTTTATTCAGAATAAACCTTGGTTTTCAGGACCACAGTTTCTAAAAGAGAAAACCATTATATATAAAAAGCCAAAGGATTTAGCAATAGATTTAGAACAGTCTATTAAGACTCACATTGCTATTAGTTCCAATAGTAGTCATGATATCAATATATTAGATAGATTTTCTTCTTTACAAAGGTTATTAAGAATAGTAGCATATTGTCGTAGGGTACTAAAAAGAAAAAGAGATAGGGCAACTTATTTACAAAAAGGGGAAATAGATGAAGCTTTAGACTGCTGTGTAAAGAAAATACAAAAGGAAAGCTTTTCAATAGAATACAACCAACTGAAAAATGATGGATACATACATTCAAAAAGTAGCAAAATCAAACAATTGTGTCCTTATCTTGATAACAAGGGTATCATGAGAGTGCAAGGTCGAATAGAAAGATCAACATTGGACGAACAGATGAAACGGCCAATCGTTTTGCCGAATGATACTCATTTTACACGTCTATTGGTAGCAGACGCTCATCATAAGACTCTCCACGGTGGACAACAGTTGATGACAAATTATTTAAGGTCAGCTTATTGGATCATTGGGGTACGAAGTTTGGTCAAGCAATGTGTTCATAAATGCATAACGTGTGCCAAACAAAAGGCAACAATTAAAAATCAATTTATGGGATCGCTACCAGCTAGTCGATGCTCACCTGCAAAACCATTCTTGCACAGTGGGGTTGACTACGCTGGCCCTATAAATATCAGGACAACAAAGGGTCGTGGCCACCGCTCATATAAAGGATACATTTGCTTGTTTGTATGTATGTCTACACGGGCTCTACATTTGGAAGTGGTCAGCGACATGACTACCCAAGCATTTTTAGCTGCTTTTAGGAGGTTCGTGTCTAGACGAGGTCATTGTGCAAAGTTGTGGAGCGATAACGGCACCACCTTTGTAGGAGCGTCAAGAGAGCTGCGACAGATTGTAGACAATTTACATTCCTCAGTTGCAGAACAGTTGGAAGCAATTAACACAGAGTGGCATTTCATTCCTCCCCACGCACCCAATTTTGGCGGTCTCTGGGAAGCGGGAGTGAAATCTACTAAGTTCCATCTCAAACGCGTTATAGGAGAGTCTACACTCACGTATGAGGAACTCAGCACACTCCTTACTCAAGTAGAGGCATGCCTGAACTCGCGTCCAATGAGCGTCATCAATTCCGAGGATCCAAGTGAGCCGATGCCATTGACTCCAGGTCACTTTTTAGTAGGTGAACCATTAATCTCCGTACCAGATTATAACTACGAAGGTTTATCGGTAAATTCTCTAACAAGGTGGCAATTCGTTCAACGGATGATGCAATCCTTTTGGAGACGTTGGTCTCAAGAATATTTGGCTAATTTAATGAACAGATATAAATGGAGTTCCAGAATTCCTGAACCAAATATTGGCGATGTCGTTCTTATTAAAGAAGACGATTTGCCTCCTAGTCGTTGGGCATTAGGGCGAGTCCTTCAGAAACATCCGGGTGATGATAAAGTCACGCGAGTTGTCACATTACGCACCAAATCAAGTACCATAAAGAGGCCAACCAATAAAATATGTATTTTACCTATTGCGGATTCATAAAATGTAATTTTTATCCTTTTACATTGTTTTTATCTGTTACATTGTTTTTATATTTTTATACACTGTTTTTGTTGCTATTGAAATTGTACACTGTTTATTTTTGTATTTTACTTGTTGTTAGTTCTAAATTTTATGTTTACATTTTTATTACACTTAGTAACCTGTTGTAAGAGATATAATTTCTCATTGGTCATTGTAGTAAACTGTATTTGTTGAAGGACATTTTGCCACTAAATGTCCTTGGTGGGCGGCATGTTTACGACCATCAGAGTTCAAATTATAGGAAACCAAAAGTTCTGTTTTAATTGACCCTTCGCTCGATAGATGGCGTTGGGGTCGAATTAAAACTCGATATCGTTGTGTTACCGCGATTTGGTTAGGGACACCAACAAACTTGGAAATAAATGAACTATAGATATAGATCAGTATACGGTGTTTTATTTTATATCCACTTGTATACACATTTGAGAGTTCAGTTCAAATTTTAGTACTGAGTGTCTCCGCTGCGGCGCTCGGTATTAAACATCGGCCGTCTGCACATTTTCAGCTTGCATTCATTTAAAAGGTAACTAAGTAACAATTTTACCTCTCGAATTGCAACTTTAGTTGATACTCTATATGTACAAACCGTTATTATCCGATTAAGTCACTTGCTTTTCGCACACTGAGCATCAGCAGGGATTGCGTCGTTGAAGCGTCAAGTTTGCATTAAAAGTAGCTTACTTGTTGTGAATACTCACACTTCGGGGATTGATATTACAACGATAAGATATTTCTTTTTTTTTGTTTTAAGCTTTATTATCACTAAAGGGTTATTTTTACTATATTTTGAGATAGTCTTTTCAGCGTTTTGCGTATATTTTTCAGGGCAAAATAGGAGGCCGCCTTTAGGATAACAGTTTTGACTTAAAACCGGATTCCTCCGGGCGTTCCGCACAGCGACGACACCCGGGCGTCTCTTCCGCTTTAATTCGGTGCAGGAACCTCCCGAACTTGCCATGTCCGGTGAGGACCTGTGTCATGCGGAAGGTAAGGACGCCGTGAGGCCTTTCCAGCCACGCCTCAAAGAGGGGACTTACCGCCATAATTGTGGCGTGCCCAACGTTTTACCTATTTTTGCCCATAGATGGCGTTCTGCATATTATGTAATTTTTCTGAATCGCGGTGTTAAGACTTTCTGTGGATTGATGACCCTCTCGAATTATTAGGCCCACGTTGTCGTTAGTCGGAGTTCTTCTGTCAGTTTCTTAACCCTTCAGATACCGTCAATTAGAGACACAATAGTAAGACAATAGATGCGCGGCCACCGGTGGTCGCTTGGGGATTCATGAATTAATGGTTTCGGTTGTTTCGTTCGTATGGTTGTTGTTGTTGATAGATACCTCATAATCGAAAATATCGTAATTTCGTTGTACGTTTGTTTTGTATGTTCGTAGGTTCGTACTTCGTTCTATCGTAATAATCGATACGAGTTATTCGATATTACGATTGTTTTGTTTTGTAAAGGCGGACGGTGTTCGAGTCGCTCTCCCTTTGTTCATAATTGTTTTCAAGTCTGTGCGTAGTTTGTTGAGAGCATGTCTAAAAGGAAATCTCAACTGTCCCGGCAGACATCACAGACACGAGCCGCTCGAGTACGCCGTACGGAAGAATCTGCCCTTGATGAATGAGCAGCGCCTCTCGAGAAATAGAGAATATATTTCTGAAGCATGCGCTAGAGAATCTAGCCCCGAGCGCTCACAGCGCCTCGCTAGCCAAAATGTGAGGACGTCGCGGGCCCGTGCTCGAGAAACTAGCGCTGAACGTGCGCACCGTCTATCTGAGTTAAGGCAGCATGTCTCTGAGACAAGGGATAGGGAGACTAGCGCTAAGCGCTCGCAGCGGCTTGGTAGGCAAAATGTCATAACATCGCAGGCCCGTGCTCGGGAATCTAGCGCTGAACGTGCGCAGCGTCTATCTCATTTAAGGCAGCATGTCTCTGAGACAAGGGATAGGGAGACTAGCGCTGAGCGCTCGCAGCGGCTTGGTAGGCTAAATGTCATAACATCGCAGGCCCGTGCTCGGGAATCTAGCGCTGAACGTGCGCAGCGTCTATCTCATTTAAGGCAGCATGTCTCTGAGACAAGGGATAGGGAGACTAGCGGTGAGCGCTCGCAGCGGCTGGGTAGGCCAAATGTCATAACGTCGCAGGCCCGTGCTCGGGAATCTAGCGCTCAACGTGCGCAGCGTCTATCTCATTTAATGCAGCATGTCTCTGAGACAAGGGATAGGGAGACTAGCGCTGAGCGCTCGCAGCGGCTTGGTAGGCAAAATGTCATTACATCGCAGGCCCGTGCTCAGGAATCTAGCGCTGAACGTGCGCAGCGTCTAATCGAGTGTAATCTTATTTTAAAACAAGAAATTTTCCGCGGACGAAGTCGCGGGCAGAAGCTAGTTAGATGATATACTTATAACAGCTGATAGCCCGGGGTTGCATTTACAAAGGTTAACGGAAGTGTTACAGAGGCTGCAAGATGCAGGTTTAACCTTGCAAAGAGAAAAGTGTGAATTCTTTAAGAACGAAATCAGTTATTTGGGTTACGTAATAAATAAAGACGGGTTAAAAAAATCTTCCGAAAAAGTTTTAGCCATTGAAAAAGCTCCAGTAGGTACCTAATATTGTATCTTCTGAATAGATTTAAGATTTTATTATTATTGTATCCATCTATCTTCGAAATAGGGTTGGGAGATGTTATGTATAAAGCATAGGCATAATAGAGTAGCGATGCGCGTAATGCCTGCGCGGACGTCACGGCGCAACGCCCCGCGCCCCGCACCCGCGCGCTCCTGTGCAAGTGCATTTTTTAATAATAAAGCGTTAGTGCGTTTCCGGCTAGCTGTCGTTTTACTTGTCCCGTATCCAACAGTTATGTTGGGCGGTTTAATATGCTTAAATAGCGCGGAGAACAAATTTTGCGCAACTTGTAGTTCCTATGTGACGTCATAGATGGCGCTACCAGTTCTGTTATAGTTATTCTAAAAATATATATTTTATTGTAATTTTTATGTTTCATATAAAAATACATTCTAATTTACTTATGACTATGTATTTCATTAGCAATACATACAAATAAAACATTTCGTGTACAAAAATATCACTTTATTGCTTCAATAGTAACGTGTGAACATAGCGGTAGTGGTCACGATCACAAGGCAGCGCCCCGCGTGTGCGTCTCGCGGCTTATTGTCTATCTCTGAGCTCCGACTTAACGCTACGTCATTATGTCTACGATACAACAGTGAACGGGTCGCACGCCGCACGACTAAGATACTACCTCTTACCTTAACTATTTGGCACCAGGTCCCGACCCGCCGCCTGCACGCGACTAGCGCGCCTCCCGACACCTCCTACTAGCTACTCTACCGTCATTCGTTTCGCTCTTATATTTGCTCAAATCACAGCAAAACGGTATCACAATAATCGAATGTAAATTAACGGCAAGCTCACATCGTCGTTTTGATTCTGATGTAAGTTATGAAGGGCTGGTCCAGCGATGCTCGAGCTGCGGCCGATGCCTGCTCGTACCCCGCAGCAGGCAAGTCTTAACGCAGGAAATATATTGAACTAAATAGTAGTGCGCAAACACACGAGGCTCAACTAGCACGGAGCACCGCTGCACTAGACACTACAACATGTCCGGAAGCTGTGAGCTGACAGTGTCACGCGCACGCAGCTCGTGTCTCCGACTGCCAGAGCACTGCGGCTCTCGATAAGTTCGCTACAAGGCAAGAAGTCTCTACTCAAAATGCTAGAAAACATACTTTTATAAAATATAGTCTGTTATAGATATACTTACTACGCACCTTCTCGTAGGTATTAACGCTACTCAATCTACTTACAAATACATAGGAATATAAAATGGAACAACAACATTACAACAGAGTCCACCGCGTCCGCACACTAAGTCACTTGTTACATGCAGCACGTAGCACGCAACATGCGACGCGTAGCATGAAACATGCAACAAGTAACGCAGCGACGGCCGGCCGCGGCGCACCACATAAGCTCGCACACTGTACAGTACATAGTACATTCATTCTCTCGCTCACCTATCACATGCATACTGTTTACTACTACTTAATATGGCAGTCTGTGTTCGTTTCTCAGTTTAATAGAAAATAATAGAGTAACTTATGAGATATGGGCAGACCATTACAAGTGGAAGGCTAGTCTCATCGACTCTCTACTAATATAATCACATCGTTTTTGATTCGTTATATAACAATATAATGTTGATATGATCAACTTAGGTATTTGTACATCTGCACCGAACTCCGACGCCGAGGGGCCGTGGCAGGCGCTCACTAACGTTAACAGTGTTCTCGTAAAATCGCACCGTGGAAACTTGCGTGAATTGAACTGCACTCCACTTGGAGCCACTTCATACTGACAGCTCACTTCAGTTTAGTTTACACGGTGCATATCAGTCAGGCTCGCCAGTCCCTCGGCGGTGCTAGAGGTCGGTGTGCAGGATGAGCAGCGCGGCGGCAGGCGCGGACGGCGGCGCGTGGCGCGGCGCGCGCGCGCGCAACTGGGCGTGCACGGCGTCCCACGCAGAGTCTCGCGGCGGGTGCGCGCGCAGCTGGGCGTGCACGGCGTCCCACGCAGCGTCTCGCGGCGGGTGCGCGCGCAGCTGAGCGTGCACGGAGTCCCACGCGGAGTCGCGCGGCGGGGTCGCGGCGCCGGCACGACCTCGGCGAGGCGCGCCGCGCGGGCGCCGCCTGGACGGCCGACACCTGCCCCCGCCCCCTCCACCGCCACCAGCACGCGCGACCGGCGCTGGCGCGCCGCTCGCACCTGTCTCGTCCTAGAGAATCCAACGATAACCCAGTTATAAAATATACTAGCTTTTGCCCGCGAATTCCCTCATTTTAGGGAAGTGTGGGGTTGGAAAGACAAAAAGTAGCCTATGTTACTCTGCATCCCTTTAACTATCTCCTCCTTAAAAATTACGTCAATTCGTCGCTTCGTTTTACCGTGAAAGACGGACAAACTGTCACACACACTTTCCCATGTATAATATTAGTATGGACAAACATATCAATCAGTTTACAGGGTGAGGTGATATGTGATGCAACAAGCACAACCTCCTTAGGTATTATTATTTATGGTGACTTGTGCCGTCGACAGTGACACCCCTGTCATACGATTATCTTGTCTCTAATAATGTGTCAACTCTAGTATAATTCTTTTAGTTAAATAAAGCCATATTTCTGTTGGTATTTCGTCTACTTCACTACATATACAATTTATTTAACTAAAAAATGTCGCACGAAAAATTAGACAAATCGTCACTGCTGTCAAGATACCTCCGTCCCGATAAGTTTGACGTCAAGCCTGATGTCGCAGAAGCCGATGCAAAATGGCTCCACTGGAAGTCGACCTTCGAAAGTTTTCTGCCCGAAGAGGTCACTCAAGAGATATCGGATTCTCTCAAGCGTAAGCTGTTAGTCAATCACTTATCGGCTTCGATATATAAACACATTAAGTCATGTACGACTTTTCAAGAAACTGTCTATGACAGTTTTAGAAGACATCTATATCAAACCAAAAAACATTAAGTATACTAGCTCGACATATTCTGTTTACCCGAAAACAAAGAGCTGACGAGACTATTTCTGACTATGCTAGAGCTCTTCGACTGTCTGCGAAAAATTGTAGATTTGAAGAAGTCACTGCGAAAGAGCATGAAGAACAAGCAACTCGTAGTGCTCTTATCTCCGGCTTAATGTCACGCAGAATTCGGGAACGACTTCTAGAAAACTCTAAGCTACGAGGACCTGGGCTCTCCAAGGGGAACTACTAGTTTCAATGACCCCATCTTCAAGTAACTTGGATACTTCTTCTTTAATGAAGTCTTCATTTTCCTTACTGTAACGCCTGCTTCTCACAGCGATTGGTTGGATATTTGGAGAAAGATTAGTGAAAACGGAGACGGGCAGAACTGATGCTTGTAGCACATTACAGATTTGCAAGGGTTCACCAGGACCTCCAAGATTGAAATTAATGCTTGAATGTTGTTTGAGTAAGTCGTGTCCCACGATAATATCAGCACAGAGGTTGTCAACAACTAGAAAAGGCCTATGTTTGTATGTTTTTGCCTTTTTTTTCTGCGTGGGGTAGTCAATTAGTAAACATTTACATTTTATTGTTCCATAAACGAAAAAGTATCAATATTATAAAAACTTTGTCTGCAACATAAATATTGTGCAGAAGCTAAAGCTAAGTGTGCGTGGCTTACGTGGTATCGTTTGCAGAGTGATCCGTGACTGTGTTTCAACAAAAACTTAAATTAAACATTTTCAAAAAGTGACTTTGCAAAATTCAGATATACGAAGGTGGGTGTTTTGAAAAAACTGTCGACGGAACTATCAACAGAATTTACTCATATATTATTGTCAAAGTAAGACCGTGCGTCTTACTACAACTAAATTTTCAACTAATCGAACTACAGTGTCTGTGGCCAGGTTGGTCGAGCAGCGGCAGAGACTTAAGTGGATTCAAGTTCGATCCCCAAAGAAATTTTTACTTTTTGCATTTTTTTGGAATTGGTTTTTACCATAATGATTTGCGCTTGTTGCAATGCTACTATTCTCGTTACGCAAAAGAGAATAAAATGCAGTTTAGGCAAATGCGCCCTTCAGTACCATTTGGACTGTGTGAAATATGAAGAAGCGTCAACACCTAGGACCAAGTGGACTTGCCCAGTTTGCGTCTCTAGCCGACCTAAAGTGGACAACACCAACACACCAGTCCACGCTAAGAGCCAAGCTGTACATAATGATCAGCCCGCTGCGGAGTCAGTTCAGAGTCTTACGTCAGTCCAAAAGTCGCCACCAGTTACGCCTCGAGTGCCTCTAGGTACTGAAGTCGGCTTGCAGGACACAATTCTCTCAGAAATTCGTAAGTTGCGCCGGGAGATGAATGAAAAGTTTGATAGTCAACAAGCCTTGCTGGCCAAATTTGAAAATAGTCTAGCTGTGGTACAAAAAGATGTGAATGACTTAGCACTAAGATTTTCGTCAATGTTCAAAGACTTGGAGGAGTTTAAGAAGACTGTTTCTTTCCTTTCTGATGCGTTTGATGATCAAGTTGAATTAATTAATAAAAATAACAATTCTAATGCCGAACTTCTTAAAGATAACGCCATGTTGAGTGCTCAAGTGAGGGAGTTAGATACAAAGTTTCAGCAAATGGATCACCTGGCTCGTGAGAGTAATATCGAGATACAGTGCGTTCCTGAACACAAAACCGAAAACTTGTTGACGGTCGTACAACAGTTGGGTCGAGTTGTGGGAAATGAGCTTCACGATACTGAAATTCAGTCATTTCATAGAGTTGGCAAATTAAATGCAGAAACAAATCGCCCTCGCAGCATAGTTGTCAAGCTGGTCAGTCCTCGTATTCGTGATAATCTCCTTGCTGCAGTGAGGAACTATAACAGGAAGAATGTGTCAGAGAAGTTGAACAGTAGCCATATTGGCATTGGTGGAGAAAAGCAGCCAATTTTCGTAGTGAAAAATCTGACTATATCTAATAAAAAACTGCATGCAGCGACAAGAATTGTTGCTAAGGAAAAGAAGTACGACTTTGTGTGGGTTCGGAATGGTCGCATATTTGTAAGAAAGGATGTAACTACCAAATCTGTGCTAGTTAAAAATTTTGAATGTTTATCATCTTTGTAACTTTTTCATCTTTGTATTAGATATCATACTTTGCACGCACAATAGCATTATAAATTTTAAAATTCACTTTTAGAGTATATTATCAAAATGTAAGAGGCTTACGTACCAAGACAGAGGCTTTTTATACCGCTGCTTTAAATTTAAAATACGATATCATAATTGGTACTGAAAGTTGGCTTAATGATACGGTATTTGACCATGAAATTTTGGATAATAGATACAGAGTTTTTAGGCGCGATAGATCATCTACGGTGTCCTCGACTACTAAGAGGGATGGAGGGGGGTTATTTGTTGCGACTCTGGACAGATATGAGGTCTCTCGGAGAATTAATTGGGAGTCCAGTTGTGAAGAATTATGGATTACAATTAAGTGTGAAGGAGGTCACATCAATATTTGCGCGGTTTACATCCCACCCCCAATCAAACAAGATTATGTTGATAAACTATTTCGAAACTTTGCAGAAGTAATTAACAAGAAGAGCAAAGGCAATTCTATCAACTTACTGATCGGTGATATCAATATGGGTAGCATCACTTGGGAGTATAGTATGGATTCAGGTCTCTTAATCCCCAAAGGATCAAGTAGTAGTTTGGAAAACGTTTTTATCGACATGCTGGCATTTAATGATCTTCACCAATGCAACACAGTAGTTAACGCTTCAAATCGAGTTTTAGATCTGGTTCTCAGTAGTAGTAATACCACAGTTATGGTATCTCAGGCCTTAAGTCCATTTGTACCTATTGATCCTCATCACCCAGCGCTAGAAATCTCGTTTTCAACGGATCATACCAAACCTCTAATGCAAAATAAAGTTCCATACTTAAACTTTTATCTTTGTAAATACGATGTGGTCAATACTAAACTTGCGGAAATTGATTGGTTTGATGAATTGAACTCTATAACTAATGTCAACGACATGTTGCAAAAATTCTATGACATTCTCATGCCAATCATAAAGAAAAATACTCCAATCACAAAACCACGAGATGAGCGCTATCCTGTCTGGTATACCCGTGCTTTATTAAAAGTCATTAAAGAGAAAGCTAAATATCACAAACTATATAAAAAATATGGGAACCCTAGAGATAGAATTACATATGAATGCTTGAGAACGCGTTGCGGTGATATGATACAAGACTGCTATGCAAATTTCAAAAGGAGTATAACTGAACATCTGCACACTAATCCTAAATATGTGTGGAGGTACATAAAAAGTAAACGGGTAGGTGACAGTTGTATTCCTAATAAGATGACTTTAAAAAACAACGAGTTTGCACAGGGAGGCCAGGAAATTTGCAATTTGTTTTCCGATAATTTTCAGTCTATATATGGAAGAAACAATAGTACACGCTCCTCAACGCCAGTTGAACCCATTCCCTGCAGCAATAATATTTTCTGTAATTGCCAACTTAAAGTTAAAGAAGTTTTTGATTGCTTGTCTTCCCTTGACTGTGATAAAGGCCCGGGACCTGATTCAATCCCTCCTCTCTTCCTTAGAAAGTGTGCAGCGAACCTAGCTGATCCTCTTACTATAATTTTCAACTGCTCTTTATCACAGGGCTATTTCCCTGATCAGTGGAAAATAGCACACATTACGCCAATATTTAAATCTGGTAGTGTTGACGATGTTGCGAATTACCGACCAGTATCAATTCTTTCGACGTGTGGTAAAGTTGTTGAATTGCTTGTGCAGAGAAAGATGTTTTGTCACATAAAAAACGTGCTAGATGATAATCAGCACGGTTTTCGCCCAAAGAAATCGACGCAAACCAATTTAGTTGAGTATATCTCTTATATATCGTCAGCATTGGATGAAGGTAGTGAAGTTCATGCAATATACACTGACTTTAAAAAGGCGTTCGATTTAGTAGATCACAATATACTCATTACTAAATTGGAATGTATGGGTGTTCATGGATCGTTACTGCGTTGGTGTGAATCTTATTTAAAAAACCGCTCACAGCTAGTATATCTCAAAGGTTTTAAATCCAGGCAGTGTTATATACCATCAGGGGTGCCTCAGGGGTCACACTTGGGGCCTTTATTTTTCTTAGTTTTCATAAATGATTTGGGTAGCAATATTAACTCCGAATACAAACTTTTTGCCGATGATTTAAAACTATATCGAACTATTAATAACGAATCTGACATTGTTCAGCTTCAGCAAGATTTGGATAGCGTATTTGATTGGTGTTCAGAAAATAATATGTCTTTAAATAAAAACAAATGTTATTTTATTAAATTTAGCCGAAAGAAAAAAACCTGTCAAACTTGTTATTCAATCAATAACAGCCAGCTCCAAGAGGTTGATACTATCAGGGATCTTGGTGTTTTGGTGGATAGCGGTTTAAGTTTTAGGAGTCATTACGATCAAATTATAAATCGGGCATCTAAACTGTCAGGTTTCATCGTCAGGGAAATGAAAATTTTTAGAGAACCCTCCCTGACTATTTCTATTTACAACTGTGTTATTCGCAGTATTCTGGAGTATTGTAGTACGGTATGGAACCCTTTTTATCAGGTACACTCGGATCGGATAGAGCGCGTTCAGAAAAGGTTTCTGTACCATCTGTGCTACTCAGAAAACAAATGTCGTAGGCTGCACTCGTACAACTCTAGATTAACCCATTATAAAATAACATCATTAAGCGCACGTAGAAAATTTTTAGAATTCATGTTTTTATTTAAAGTAATTAATGGTCTAATAGATTCTCCCGAGATTTTAGAAAAAGTAAACATTAGTATCCCTCGTAGTGGTAGCCGCTTAATTAACCGAAGAACTTTCGTCCTGCCTCACAGTCGAACTAACATAGGAAATTTTTCTCCCATAAGCCGCATGCTTTCTTTTGCCAACTCTGTTCGTGGCGAAATTGATATCTTTACTGGTTCTGTAGCCTCAATAAAAACTAGACTCAGAGATTTAATACCATAACTCAAATTAGTGTTTGATTAATGTTTCTTTTGGGTTTCTTCTTAAGATGAGGAATTCGTACTTTAAGTTTATGTTAAATATTAATTAATTTTTAATTGTAAGTGACTATTTCTTAAATATGCATGTAAGATTCACATCTAGTAGGTGTCAATCAGATATATTATTTTATAAGATTTACTTTTTTTGATTGTATGATTGTACATCAGTTTTGTGAATTAAAAAAAAAAAAAAAAAAATGTGTATTGATTCATAACAATAGTGGCAAAGCACACACCCTCGACGAATGAGACTTGGTTAAGAGAAGCAAGATTGACAGTTTGTTCACAAAGTTTCTTGTATAACTTCATTATGCGGGCACCTGACTGTTGATGAAGCTGACTGAACTACCTGTGTCGATGAGAGCGTCAGCTTTGTATCCGTTTATTGTAACAGGAATTGTAGCGCTTCTAAGACTTGAAGGCGTAGCAGCGGAAATAACCCCACTGTAAAATTGGCCATCGTTCGAGTTTGTGGGGTCTTGGATTGACACAGAGTTTACAGCGATATGCCCGGATCTGCAAACAGTTGCGAAATGGCCTTTCTTTGAACACTTGTTACAGATCGCTTTGCTAGCTGGGCATCTTATTCTTGGATGAACATTACCGCCGCAGAAAAAACAGTGCTTAGCTGATGAACGTTCGCCTATTTAGATGACATAACCATTTGTGGCAAAGACGAGATGATCCCTATCATGAACGCAATTTAAAACGATTTATTGACGTCGCTAAGAAATTCTATTTGACTCTCAACGAACAGAAAAGCGTGTTCAATAAAACTAAAATCAATTTACTCGGTTACACTGTAGAAAATAATACTATCAGACCTGACCCTGAAAGACTGAAGCCGCTGCTAGAGCTTCCTGCACCGACTTAGAAGAAAGAACTGAAACGAGTTTTAGGTATGTTTGCTCACTATGCGAAGATTGCGAAGTGGGTAGAGCGTGTCTCAGAAAAGATAAAATCCCTCTCCGGCATCACTAGCTTTCCATTAGCGCCCGAGGCTTTTAAATCTTTTGAAGAACTTAAACAGGACATCAAAGCAGCTGCTCTAGTGGTGATCGATAACAGTGAAATTTTCACAGTAGAAACGGACGCTTCGGAATTCGCTTTAGCGGCGACATTAACTCAACAAGGTCGACCAGTAGCATTTTTTTCAAGAACTTTTTCAAACTCTGAACGTAAACAATCTTCGATTGAGAAGGAAGCTTGTGCTATTGTAGAGAGTTTAAAGAAATGGAGACACTACCTGATCGGTAAACATTTTCTTCTGATAACAGATCAACAATCGGTAGCCTTTATGTTCAATCAGAATCACAACAGTAAAATAAAAACGAGAAAATCATGCGTTGGCGATTAGAGCTGTCCTGCTATAGATATGATATAATTTATAGACCAGGCTCCGAAAACGTAGCAGCAGACGCTTTATCCCGTGTGCGCCTACATGAACATCAATAAGCTAAAAGAGCTTCACAGCGCACTCAGTCACCCAGGTGTGACAAGGATGTTTCACTGGGTAAGGTCCAAAAACTTGCCCTACTCAGCGAATGACGTCAAAGAGATGACCGCTTCGTGCCCCATCTGCGCAGAAATAAAACCGAGGTTTCTAAAAGTCAAAGGTCACTTGATCAAAGCTACAGCTCCGTTTGAACGTATCAACATAGACTTCAAAGGACCACTACCCTCGAATACTCCCAACAAATACATATTGACAATCATTGATGAGTACAACAGATTTCCTTTCGCTTATGCATGCAAAGACATGACATCTGCCACCGTCATTAACTGCTTGAAAGATCTTTTTTTAACATTTGGCCAACCCCTTTATGTGCATAGTAATAGAGGCTCGTCGTTTATGTCCGAAGAATTTAAATCTTTCCTAAGAAACTCAAACATCGCCTCATCTAGAACGACGCCTTATAATCCTCAGGGCAATGGACAAGTAGAAAGACTAAACGGGACTCTCTGGCGAACCATTCAACTTTTTTTTTTCTCGACAGGGAAAATCATCTTTGACGAAACCCGCTCTTGGGTGGAGCGGGAGACAGTGTCAGACTCTTACTGACTAAAAACCCCGCGCCGTTCCTTCTAGCCTTCATACCGGGGCACGAGCTCCCTTTCGGACAACCCTGTCCCCAGTAGGCTTCGACCCAGCTGGGCCCCTCCTGCTGCTGACAACTCCTTGAGGCGCGCGGGAACAGTGCGCGCCGTCGACGTCTTAGACTCGGTCCATTACCGGACCATCTGACAGCGAGCTACCCATAGCTCGCCGTCCGCGAGCCTGAGTCTACGGTGGCCGGAAATCGGGATCGGAATCCCGGCGACGGCGGCGAGGGCGCCGTTGCCTGATGCGGTCGGCCTCCTCCTTTGCAAGCATTACTGCTTCGCAGAAGGAGGCGACCGCCTGCCATTCCTCCTCGCTCCGGACCATGGCCTCGACCAGGGCCCGGCGCGAGAGGTTTCCGCCGCCGATCGCCCCCACGAGGGCACGGCGATGCTCCGCCCAGGCAGGGCACACCTCGACGGTGTGCTCCACCGTGTCCTCCGGGCGTTGCGCACAGTGGCGACACCCGGGCGTCTCTTCCGCCTGAATCCGATGCAGGAACCTCCCGAACTTGCCATGTCCGGTGAGGACCTGCGTCATGCGGAAGGTAAGGACGCCGTGAGGTCTTTCCAGCCACGCCTCAAAGAGGGGACTTACCGCCATAATCGTGGCGTGCCCAGCGAACCATTCAACTCAGCCTTCGGCCAAAGGGATTATCAGTTGAACATTGGGGAACAGTACTGAAAGACTCATTGCACTGCGTACGCTCCCTCTTATGTACGGCTACTAATAACACCCCACATGAGAAACTTTTCACATATCCTAGAAGATATTCGAACGGAGATTCACTGCCATCTTGGTTTACACCAGGCCCAATATTAGTAAAAAGAAATGTACGAGTATCAAAAACGGAACCTTTAGTCGAAGAAGCTGAACTTCTTGAGATTAATCCACATTATTCACTTATTCGACGAGAGAGTGGAGAAACAACAACAATATCAAACCGACAATTGGCCCCATTTCCAAACACTGTCGAATCTTCGACAGTGTTTGGATGCATGCGATGCGACAGCGATGGAGTAGTTATTTCTGGCGGAGCTGTATCGAAGTCTTCCGTCTCTTCAGAAGCTATGTTATCCTCTCGGCTAAGCCGAGAGGATAACGGAAGAGCCACTTAGTTCACTGCCTCCACTGACACTCCGGGCCGAAGCTCTTCCTCGGAGATCTAACAGGAATAGAAGGCCACCTTTTTACCTGAACGACTTTCTGGTAGACAGAGGAAAAAATGAAAACTCATCTGGGGACGAATGAGGTGATATGTGATGCAACAAGCACAACCTCCTTAGGTATTATTATTTATGGTGACTTGTGCTGTCGACAGTGACACCACTGTCATACGATTATCTTGTCCTAATAATGTGTCAACTCTAATATAATTCTTTTAGTTAAATAAAGCCATATTTCTGTTGGTATTTCGTCTACTTCACTACACAGGGTTATACATATTTATATAGAATCTTGCTTTCACCCGCCGCTTGTTCAAGTCAAACTACACAAATACCACTACAAGTAGGGACTAACAAAAGAAGAGATAAAAGTTGGGTAGATAAACATTGTACTCCATTGTACAAAAATGGTGGTTTAAAAATAAAAGTGACTCGAAAACTGTGTTTAACTGTGAAGTATACTGTTTGTGGTGTTTTGGAAACAAAAACAAGGTGCAGCGTATGAGTGTACGAGCGACAATGTCAGCAATACAAACCGTGCGGACCTTTGGTAAATTACGTGGTTGTTTCCTTATGGATTTGTAATAAATGTTGTTTATACCTACTGTCTCGTAACTAAAAGTACCAACCGTCTCTAAGCACGAAAAGATAAGTCGTTCCAGCGGCTAGCAGCGAATTCGAAGCTACGGAACGCAGCCGTTTTATGGGTCAAGGTCTACAAAAGATATGAACATACTCTCATTTTAACTTTGTTTATTTCACGCGATTAAGTCAGTTAAATTTTTAAAGTCCGGTTTTTTTTGTGAGAGTTGTGCCAACGAGTCGGGTAGCCAGATGAAGCTCTCTGCGATCTGACATTTACATACTTAAAAATGATGTTATGCACATGCATGCGGAGCACCGCAGCTTCCTCGTAGAAGCGACCTGCAGAGGCAATATCTGACGCTCGGTCCGGGGCGAGAGAGAAAGAGAAGCAGTAACCTCTATCTGCAAAAAAGGTTGCGGAAACCGTGAGGAAGAGAACATCTTCATGCCCTAGTCGCCGCCGCAAGCCGACTTAAAAGTTGTATTTCCAAAAATTTCTTAGTGGGTTTCAAACAACTCGCAATAATAAAAGAAAGCCGTGTGCAAAATGTCACGTTCCCTTCACATTCCCAGTATTCTTGGCTGTGGATTAATTTATCAGTTAGTCATTTTCTCCTTTTAATATAAGTATAAAAGAATATAAGAATATAATCAAGAAGACTTGATCTTCTTGATCATAAAATTGATGACTTCATTATATTATGACCGACCAATTCATGAAATGGTTGCCATGGTTCAAGCCATAGTCCTGAGCGAAAGGGAGTGGGACACGTCCGCCTCCTGCGAAGCAGGGGTCTACTCGCTTTCTCCGTAAAACGAAGTTTCGAAGATTGAAAGGGCATTGCATGAAAGTGTCCCCACCCACCAACAGACTTGAGACAGGTGTCATTCGAAGCGTCTAGTTAAATAGAGTATTTTTTACATCTCTAAAGTATGGTGTTTAGGTTTTATAAAACATTATATTTTGACCTAACGTAACCCTAGTGTTTTGGACCTTAAACATACTCATTATATAGTACTGTAATATATTTTTGAAAGCGGCTTTGCGAGCTTTATACAATTCTGCAAAAATATTTGACAAAAAAGCATTGCGTAAAACTGTCCCCAAAATTGACAGCAGTTTCAAATATGTCGGTGGGTACCAACAGATTTGAAACTAGTGTCATTCAAAGCGTCTAGTTAAATGGAGTATTTTTTATCATGGCGACATATCTCTAAAGTATGGGGTTTAGGTTGTATAAACCATTTTTATTTTAACCTAACCTAACCTATTAGTATATGTCAATGCCTATAGCCTAACCTAACCTGATATAACCTAAGTAGCGCGCATATCAGACATGGAATGCATGTCAGGTTGTTGATACCTACCCACAAAAGACAAAACAGCTGATTTAGTTATTAAATGTATGGAGTTTTTAATTTAAAAAAAAAACTTCTTAAGACATCGCTTGAATCCTTTGGCGCGGCGCCAAACCAAACTCTTTGAAATTTTCGTTTCGAGTGCAAGCAAAAATGAACTTAGCGGCGGGCAGGCGGAAGTGTCTTTGATGGTACATGATCACGCCCCAACCGCCGCGACTGTAGATGCCCCGTGCGTCGGGAGTCGCAAAAAAAAGTATTTGAATGATAAAATTTTTCATTATTCGGTAAGCGAGAAAAAACATACCTAATTGGAGAGCATAATATAATGCCTAAATGATTTTGTCCCTCGTAATAAAAACCATCTGCAATTCCTTGTTTGAAACTTAAATCATGAATCATCACAAAATAAGTGCCTACATGGCTCGATATTATACATATCGTGTATGTTTGAAAAATAAAAAAATAGCAAAAAATTTAATAATAAATAAATAGACCTAATAAAATAAATATAGTTATACAGGTGGGTAATAAGTTCATCATCATCTTCCTGTCCTTGTCCCGTGTTATTTGGAGTCGGCGCAACACGTTTTTTTCTTCCATTCTATCCTGTCACCCGTCATGCAGTCACTTTTTTTTCCTTTTTCATTCTGCATCATGGCAATCTGTTTAGTTATTACTCATCTGGGGTGATTTTAGTCACAATGAGCCATGCCAACGTGTCGGTGGCTTTCACTTCATATGGCAGAATCTATCCAGGAGCGTGGGAACACTATATTTTTTTAAACGTTTGTGTTGTAGCGATCCGCATCTACTGAGTATTATAGCTAGTGTATTCGTATGTCGGGATAGTCTCTCTTGATATTTAACGCTGTAGTTAGTGATCTCTTCCTTAACGGTGTTTATTTGTAAATCATCTATACTTACAACAAATCCGCCAGCCACAGGTCTTATTACGGATTTGTAAATTTTGCCCTTCAACTTGAGGGGCATCCGTGGGACACAAGTTGTTCCATTGACCTGTAGCCATTTCATCCATCCTGAATTGGATGTGTTACGTCTCGGTCTACCTCGCCGTCTCCTTGGATAAGCGACCCGAGGTACCGGAAGTCGGAACAGATTGGTATGGGCGTTCGAGCAAAAGCTAAGGGCACAGGACCGGAGAGACCGCCAAAATCGCGGAACTAGTATTCGGTTTTTGTTCTGCTCAGTTTTAAGCCAACCACCACATACCATCCACATCCCACATTTCGACAACATACCTACTCGATTTGCTTATCTTGGTCGGCTTTTCCGTTCTTGTCATTCGGAACGGTTATACTAACAATAAACCAGTGTGACTTCAACTGACCTGCTAGAAAATCTTGTCGAGTATAGTGTACATGCGCAGGTTGGCCTTCTTGCGCCAGCCGGGCGGCACGCGCTCGGCGTCCGCGGCGTCGCTGTCGTCGTCGGCGGCGGCGCACACGCCCTCCTTCTCGGCCGGCGACAGCGCGCGCTCGCCCGCGCCGCAGCCGCCGCCCGCGCGCCGCGCCAGCCGACGCGCCATTACGAACGCTGCTACCTGTAACGCCATTAAGTCATAACTTAAAGTATGGCGCATGATGATTGCATAGACCCGCTCAACTCTGCGGTCTTTTATACCCACTCATGGTACAAGATTACATTTGCACCATGTTAAGCAGGACAACATGCTAGCCTAGACAATAAAATGTTCAAATCGAAGATTTAAAGAATCATGTCAAAGTCCCGAACAAAATTTTGCTGGCATATTTTTTAGCATCTTGTGATGAAAAATATACAAAAGTACTTAGATACAGCAAAATAAAGAGTTGAAATGTGTTAGAGAGAACAACGAAGTCTTAAAGATATGTTTTTGGTAATGTGTTATGTTTTGTAAAAAGTCATAGAACAAAAGTTGTTGTTTATGATGTTAGTAATACAGTACTGCAAGGTTGTTAGTGTTTTAGAAATAACCCTGTAAAAGCAGACACTTAATAATTTCATCAACAATTTCCTCGTCGTTGTTTTTTGGTTTCAGGTTATACAGAAAACAAGGAGTATAACCTCCTCTCTGCCTAGCGTTTATGGACTACGAGAAAGCCTTTGATTCGATTCGAGACTTAGGCTGTGATGCAGTCTCTCCAACGGTGCCAAATTGACTATAGGTTACATCGAAGTGCTGAAGTGTTTGTACGAAAACGGTACCAGACCTCGAAACCTATTCTCTTGCAGCGGGGTGTGCCAAACTTAAGTGGCAATGGGCAGGGCACATTGCTCGCAGAAGAGATGGCCGTTGGGGCCGAAAAGTTCTAGAGTGGCGACCGCGTACCGGAAGACGCAGCGTTGGAAGCCCTTCTGCAAGGTGGACTGATGGCCTGGTGAAGGTTGCGTGAAACCGATGGATGCGAGACGCACAGGAACGTTCGTTGTGGCGACGCTTGGGGGAGGCCTATGTCCAACAGTTTTTTTTTTTATATTCCACAACTATCACACAACCCGTCTAGTCCCAAGCTAAGCAGAGCTTGTGTTATGGTACTAGACAACTGATAAACATACTTATATATTTCTAAATACATACATATTATAGATAAAGGGCATTGCATGAAAGTGTCCCCACCCACCAACAGACTTGAGACAAGTGTCTTTCGAAGCGTCTAGTTAAATAGAGTATTTTTTATTATGGCGACACATCTCTAGAGTATGGGGTTTAGGTTTTATAAAACACTATATTTTGACCTGACCTAACCCTAGTGTTTTGGACCTTAAATATACTCATTATATAAATAAATAAATAAATAATAAAAATAGCTTTATTTTAGTTTTGTGCCTTACTTTAATATTTGAGTTTTAGTTTTATTTACTTTGTTATTTTAGTTTTGATTATATTTTATTTGTCTTGTGTATCGTTTTTGTTACTAGTTTTTTTTTTTTTAAAGGTAAAATATTTATATATAATTAATCTGTAAAAGGACCGCTAAACAGCGGTAAAAGCCTCCTCCAGTCGTTTCCACGTTGGTCTTTCTCGTGCTACTTACTCTACTCCATGTTTTTCCTGCTGTTTTTACAATGTCGTCACTCCATCTCTTTTGTGGTCTGCCTTGTCTGCGCTTGTTGCTCATGGGGTACCAGTTAGTGGTGATTTTGGTCCACCTTTCGTCTGCTACTCGTTGGATATGTCCGGCCCATTTCCATTTCAGGCCAAGCACTTTCTTGACCACATCCTTTGCCTTAGTTTGACTTCGTATAGTAGCGTTCTTAATTTTGTCCTTCAGTCTATAGTTCATGTAACTCCTTTCTATTCCTCTTTGGCATACTTTAAGTTTCTCTAAATTACGTTTTGTAAGTGGCCAAGTTTGACAGGCATACATGAGGGTGGGGAGTAAACATGTTTCCATGGTTTTGGTTTTTATTTTTGTTGGCATTTTGCTCTTAAATATTTCTTTTAGTGTCCGGTATTTGTTCCAGGTGCATTTAATTCTTCTTTCTATTTCTCTCTCTGTGCAATATTTAAAAGTAATTAGGTGTCCTTGGTATATATATTCCTCGACGTATTCTAAGTTGGCAGATGAAATTATTATTGGTATCTTATGTCTGTTTGTCATCAGTTTAGTTTTTGTTTCATTGACTTCTAAACCTACTTTTTGCGCAATGTTTTTTTGTCAAATATTTTTGCAGAATCGTATAGAGCTCGCAAAGCCGCTTTCAAAAATATATAACAGTACTATATAATGAGTATAATTAAGATCCAAAACACTTGAGTAAGGTTAGGTTAGGTCCAAATATAATGTTTTATAAAACCTAAACCCCATGCTTTAGAGAATTGTCACCTAATAAAAAATACTCTATTTAACTAGACGCTTCAAATGACACCCGTCTCATGTCTGTTGGAGGGTGGAGACGGTGCCCATACAAAATCCGGCATCCTCCTTACACCCGGACACAGAACAAATGATTATGCTCATCACACAAACATTTGTCCTGGGTGGGAATCGAACCCACGACTTCTGGCATTGTAGTCAGGGTCACTAACCACTAGACCAACAGGCCAGTCAAAAAAACAGTGGACGTATATCAACTGAAATAATGATGATGATGTTCTTTGGTCCGTTTAAACGAGTGCTCGCTAAATATGCAATCAAATAAAGGTGTACAGTACATAGTACGTGTGTAGCGCGTGCACGTACCTCAAAGAGAATAGTCATTGACATTGACGTACAAATAGTCATTGACGTACCTGCAGCACCATGCCCAGCACTCCGAACACGATGATGACGAACGCGTTGTTGGGCGCCTCGCGCTCCACCTCCTGCGACACAAGCACACTGTGAGTACGGTTGGTCGAGCAGCGGGCGCCAGTGAGCGCGCTCGGTGCACGACGTACCTCGATCATGTCATAGAGCGGGCGCGCCACATCGCGGTAGCGCTCCACGGCCAGCAGCGCCGGCTTGAGGTCGTGCAGCAGGTCCATGCCGCGGCGCGCCAGCTCGGCCTGCGGGGCCGTGCGCCACCACGCCACCAGGGATGCGCCCATCCACGCGCCGTAGCCCACTTCGCTCAGCGCCAGGCACACCACGCCTGCTGCGTACTGTAGAACAACATACTCGACACTCAGGAGACCGCTCGTCCAGCGGCCCACGTGACTCGTGAGTCATCGCACCACACCGCACCGCTCCGAACATAGTGAGACCGAGGAAGCACTTTTTGCACGGATCAATGCTCGGGTTTTAACGGAAGATAATTGACAGTAAAAAATAAAGTAAGTAGTACCTACAATGTTCGCGACTTCTTAAATTAAACTACTGTGAACCAAGCGTTTAAAACTTAAAATAATAAGTGACTGCACGACGGCACTGCTTCCTGGTTCTTATCACGAGTAACAAGACCTAGCAAGAGGCAGTCTACTCTCACAGACTTGATCAAGCTCGCGTATCAGACACGAGCTCGATGTACATGATTGGCGGAATGTGTTACGGGATCTCTCTCATTATTTAAAGGTTAATTCATGAATCCCCAAGCGACACCCGGTGGCCGCGCATCTATTGTCTTACTATTGTGTCTCTAATTGACGGTATCTGAAGGGTTAAAAAGCCAATTTGAATATATATTTGGTCAAGACTAGATTAGTCATCAAGATGACATGACCGGTTTTTGCTCGGAGTGATCGGTGATGTGTTGTGCAGCTACTATGTATACTGACGACGTGCAGACAGTTGGGCGCCTTGCGCTGCGCGGCGGCGGCGGCCAGGTAGACGAGCGCGGCCAGCCACACGCCCGCCGCGAACACGTAGGCCGCCGACACGCGGTACTGCGCCGCGCACAGGAAGCGGAACCACGTGTACGTGCTGGGGTCCCACGCCAGCCGCGCCGCCGTCGCCAGCAGCGCGCCGCTGTACATCTGCAACAACCACCCAACACATCAACAAAGCGTGCTAAACAAAGGGGACACTAATGCCCAAACTATTTGAAAGGAGGTGCCTACTACACTTTATAGTTAAATGAATTCTATTTAAGTAACACTAAAGTTATATGCCTAACAGTAATCTGAGTGCAGTATAATATGACCGGTAACCTAGTTAAAATATGTAAGTACAGATAAGCAGATAACCCGGATGACCTCGTGCTCGCATATCAAATACATCGAGTTACAATAAGGTACAGTTCCTCCTGCAGCTTATCTGAAGATACGATTTGCAAGGAAACAAAGATTCTTTGACAAATTAATCAATACAAGTAATAACGTGCTTGGAATGTTAATTGGTAATTTGGAACAGTATATAAGCAGTCTTTGTGTGGGATGCGGCGGTGACCCTCGGCACGGGCACGTTGTCGTGGCGCAACATAATAGCGTTGTTCACCAGGGACGACTTCGTTGCGACGAGCACGGTGCACGCAGAACGCACGCACGACGTCTCATAGCCACCGCTTTTATGGTCGGAATCTGTCGGATGTGAAATAGTAGCGTTATCAGCACGTGTGCGCGTTGAACACATACACCACGTTATCTCACTCCGGCGTCCACGTCGCGACGTACCGGCTCAACGAGCCAGGTGTTCACTGAATGCCGACTGTGGCGCCTTGTGGTATTCACATGAAGTTAGCTATTCTAAGCAATTCAATGTTGTTTTCATGAACGTCCAACATGGAATGTCATGATACGTAGGTACCAAGAACACTGCACAGCTCGCAGTCCTGTTTGAGTTGAGTAGCGTGTTTTTTTAGAACAGCGTGATTACTCGCATTATTCAGACGCGAGACCCAAAAAACCTTGCGTTTAATTTTCTGAATGATTATCAAAGACTGTACCAAGAGAATCGGAAAATCAATTGTTTACAACCAATAACAATAGCAAGCCTTATTAGCACCATCGTCAGGCTGTCTCGCTCGGCGCCGAGCTACCGAGCTCACGGAGGCCGCGCAGCAGCCAGCAGCCGAGTCCAGCGAGACCGTGATCAATCGCCATCTAAGATTATCGGCAGGTGAATGATAACTTCCCTGCAGCTAATCACATGCGGTTAGGTACATAATTGCTATGGAAAGAAACAATTAAATAATACACACTACGTTTTTTTTTTCCGAGTATTTTATTTTGTCAAGGAAAACAACAGCAAGTTAATCACAAACTACGTCCTCGATAACAATATACTTAGCTTAGAATGATTACAAAGAAGATTGAGAGACGTGGGTACATGGACTGCGATAATGTTCGAGAGAGTCACCGCGGCCCTGAAACGCGAAGGGCAAATGAAGAAACATAGGTGGGTGTTGAAACTAAAAAAAAAATGTAGGTACCTACATGAAAAGGTAGCTGTCAATAAAACAATACGAAGTGTGTGATGTACCTATAGGAGAAGCCAACTTTTAGAAGACGGCATCATGGCAGTCGTTGTTAACTTCTCCAACTATTAGTAAGCGGTCTTCTCACACTTCGCCCAAATGTATCCACGGCAGAGGAGACCCAAGCGGCTACCAACTGCCACTGCCTACATTACGTAGCTACCTAATCAGTTCCACGCGAATTTGTGCAGAGTCAGGGGCACAATATTAGCGCACTGAGAACAACTAGCTTGGTCACGATCACGAACGCACCACGCATCCACGTAGCCGCGGGAACACGCCCACACGGCGCAGACGAAGCGGAGCGGCCGTGTGCGGCGGAGGAACAACCCGAACAACAGCTGATGGCGTGTGTTTCGCGAATCCGTTCAAAGCGTGCCGAAGTCAAGGCCGAGCTCGTTCGATACTGCACACTCAGACGAACTGACGTCACCCACCGACTGAGCACGCCTCCTAGTGCTTACCCTGCCAAATAACGCTTCTGATGCGAACTCGCCTGAAGGCCACCTCGAACAATTCTCCACAATAATCGGCTTGAGCGCGAGCGGTTCAATCTCAACTTACGATAAACTATGTATAATTTGCCTGAATATAATGTCATATGGATATGGAATTCAATCCCGCAAACGCGGAATCTCACAAATCGCATTTGTGGGACCTTTTTTACGGGATCAGAAATGCGAGTTTTTTAGGGTTCCGCAGTCAACTAGGAACCCTTATAGTTTCGCCAAGTCTGTCTGTCTGTTTGCCCGTCCGTCCACAAATAATGTCTGTGACCGTTAGCACTAGAAAGCTGAAATTTGTTACTAATATGTATATCAATCACGCCGACAGATTGGTAAAATAAAAAGTGGAAAATAATGTTTTATTAGAGTACACAACGTATACCCGTATGATATAAAACGTGTAACGTTAAATGCGCAAAACCTCAAATGAGTTTTAATTAAATTGATTTAATTCTGTAAGAAAAAAATACATAAAAAAATGGTTTTAAGTGCAGTTTTAGTTTGTTTAAAATGAATATCTGCATTGAAAAAAGAACTTTTGATTGTACTAATAATTTGTGTTGGTTTATCTATTTCAGTGAGTTTGCGCACATGATGGCTTGACCTATTCTTAAATAGACAAGGCGACATTTTTAATGAAGATTTTTTTGTAAAATGTAACCAATATTAAAAAGTAGTTTAATTGATTCTACTCGTTATTCTGATCAAACTATTTTAACGTTTTGCTCATGTAACGTTACACGTTGTATATTGTGGGATAATGATTTAAAAATGAATAGGGGTGTACTAAAATATTTTTTTCATAATATTAATATTTTTGGAAATAATTGCTCCAAAAATAAAAATGTGTGTAACTCTAAACTTTTGAACTCGAAAATGTGTGTAACTCTAACTTTTGAAGGTTTAAAATTCTCAAAAGTAGAACTTTCTAGGAAAATTATTTTGAACTTGGTGGGTTGAATTGTTTGTGAAAAGTTGTACAAAATAATTTCTGAACTTAGTTTGTAATTTTACCGTATATGCAAGCATTTTTTTTAACTTACTTTACATATTTTATTATCCTGAACGTATCTTCATTCAAATAAAAAAAATTATTATTAAATATTAAAAAATGCGGTTCACGCACGGTTCACGCAATCCAAAATTACCACCGAAAACCCCGACATACACAGCCCTTCTAGTGTGTATAAATTAGTAACCCAACTTCCTGAGAGATGGCGCTGTTCTATGGGATACCTACTTCGAGAGAAGATTTTTTCTGAGTTGATGGGGTCGAGACTGGTATGAACTTATTATATTGTCGAATTGTTCGGTTGATCTCTCGTTGCCATTGGTGGTATGTGTTCTTGCCCGTTGTTTGTGGTTCATTGTTTTAACTCTTAAGGGGGAACACTAATTGTACCGGATGTAAACTACGGAACCCTACACTGAGCGTAGCCCACGCTCTTGGTCGGTTTTTTTAGGGTTCCGAAGCCAAAGGGCAAAAAACGGACCCCTTCTAGATTCGTCATGTCTGTCTGTCTGTCTTTCTGTTTGTCCGTATGTCACAGCCATTTTTTTCCGAAACTGTAAGAACTATAGGTACTGTTGAAACTTGGTAAGTAAGTAGATGTTTTCTGTAAACCACATTAGGATTTTCACACAATATTAGTAAAAAGTATGGGGGTTCCCCATAGGTACTTAGAACTGAAACTCTAAAAGTTTTTGATGATTTTTATTTTCAAAAATCTCCAGTAGTTGTTTAGTGCAAACTTAATAGAGACGATAAGGGCAGGCGGATGATAAATAATGCCTGAAAAAGGCTGCCAAGTCTTAAGCATTTACATACTTAATATAAAATCAATATGGTTTGCAATAAACGCTTTGACTTATATTTTTTGCATACGTCTGGTTGTTTACCAGGAGTCCAGGACATTTAAAATCACTGCATAGTGTTATGTATGTATACGTAGTGATAGATGTGGCTGCGCCGCATAGTAAGGACAGCTGTCTAATCAGCAGTGCGAATCATTCCGTCTTTCTGTTCACAGCTCCGTAGCTTCCTATACAACATTGGCGACGAGGATGGGATAAAACAAATTCGCTTTTTCTGTCCCGATATCCCTATGTGCGCTTAAATCTTTAAAACTACGCAACGGATTTTGATGCGTTTTTTTTTTAATAGATAGAGTGATTCAAGGGGAAGTTTTATATAATATTGCACCCGAGCGAAGCCGGGGCGGGTCGCTAGTTTTAAATAAAATAGCGTTGGCTAGCTGGTTGATGTAAATCTGAATGTTTCGATGTAATTGCAAAAGGTTTGGGTGCCGGGGTCGACGACCTCGCGTCATGTGTCATACGTTAATGGGTAAGGAGCGAGAGCAGTACAATAAGAAATGTAGTGCGTAGGTACTCACGCCCACGCGCGCGCGGCGGGACAGGCCAGTGTCGGCGGCACACAGGGACCAGAGCAACGCGCTGTACTGAACCGCGCAAACCTCCACATTCACAGATTGCTCTTTTGTATGAACCACACAATGTAATCTTCGAAAAAATAAGTCTTGTATAGATATGCAGGCTATGGAGCGGTGGTTTCACACTCTTCTGGCCCGCGCGGTGATCATGATAAAATACTGGTACCATTGGAGCAACTCGTTTATACTCTACCAAACCATTCGTTCCCCAGGCCTGCGTTCTCAACATGCATTCTTGAGCATCAAAGGAGGTTAACCTCAATGAAGCTTCTGTGAGAGTATGTGTAGTGTAACGTTGTGATTGTGAGCTGTAGCGCGAGGGGTCAGCGGGCGCGGGCCGGCTGCTCCCACTGACCCTGACACACAAGTCACTCGCACACCAGCGCTGTTCACATTCGAGGAGCGCGCTCTCTTCTTCTGGCGTCGTACCTAGAGTCGCCGCATGTGTCAAGCGGACAGACAGGTTTACTGGGCAACCACGTCGGCTGCACAAGCACCGCATCTACGGAAATAGTGGCTATCTGTTGCAGTCACAGAACCGGTTGCTTCGCTAATCGTGCATCATTACCATACGACGTGACTACAACATCGCCACTGCTGAGATGTCGGTCCACTCCTGACTCTCTCAGAAAGTGTCGCGTCGCGATTCTAGCTCCCGATACAATAGTTCCTCCGTGAGCCCACTACGCGCCTCACGATTCCTTGTTACTTTGGATGACTTCTAAATCTAAGATTAATAGTAAGGCCTTACTTAGACCGTATACTTTTATATCAATAAAATATCATCTTATACTTTTATTTTTTAAGTATAACAAACACTAACACATCGCCAGCAAACATCTAAATGATCAGTAGTTCTTAGTACCTATGAATGAACAATATCTATAAGAAACCCGTTGCAGTTTCCTATAGACTGAAGACGTACAGGAGTCCAGTCGCGAGGTGGACAGTGCGCAGGACTGCTACACATCACATCAGATCAGATGCAGTGAAGAGGCCGCGGCCCTGTGTGTCCAGCAATGACTATACAACCACTTGACCGCTCATACGGGTGACTCCAGCTCACGACACATAAATGATTTTGCACTTATATTTGATGCCGATATCAGTGCATTTCTTAGTACTGACCAGTTGTTGGATCTGTGCACATTTCGTAATTTTGGTACCTTAAAAAACATTTATTGCTTAAAACCGAAGCAAAAATGAGTTCTTGTGCAATTAAATGTTGCGGGAAATCATCTAGAACATCTAGTTATAAAAAAGATGGCATAAGTTTTCATCGGTAGGTAAAATATGTTTATATTTATTTACATTAATTGGTAATTAGAGAGGTCAAGCTAAACTGGTTGGTTACGAAAAAAGTGATACCGCGTTGATGTCTTTTGAAAAAGTCCTTTACTTTCACTAGAATATTAGATAAGTCTATCCCTTTCTATCCATAAGTACTTTCTACTGAGTGATGAAGTGATGTGACAACTTCAAAAGATATTTGTAAAATATTATTTTATCGATGATTCTCAATGGTGAATAAAAAAATGTTACCTTTTAATGTTAACATTTTAGATTTCTTGTTGTTACTTGTAGAGGAACGTTAATATTGATGAGGCGAGAGATTGAGTTTGTAAAGCCTCAGAATTTTTCTTTTTTTTTTTTTTTGTTAGTGGGTAATCGTAGAATACCTTCTCGCGCTCTGGATGGAGCCAAAGGCTCCACCCAAACCATAAGAACATGCCATGCAAGCCAGACTTTTACTGACTAAACCAATGACTATACAATCACTTGACTGCTAGACTCATGCTCACGACACTTATGTGAAAATTGGCCAAGAGCGTGGTCGGGCTACGCTCAGTGTAGGGTTTCGTAGTTTCCCGTCCGTCACAATAAGTATCCCCACTTAAGAGTTAAAACAATGAACGACAAACAACGAGCAAGAATAAATACATAAACAAACCACCAGAGACCAATCGAAAAATTCGACAATATTCCCGACCCCACCAACTCAGGAAAAATCTTAACAGGGCGAAGTAGTCCAAAGTATAGAGCTATCTCTTGGGAAATTGGGTTACTAATTTATACAAACTAGACGGGTTATGTATGTTGGGTTTTCGGTGGTAATTTTGGATTGCGTGAACCTAATATAATAAATCTTTTTTTATTTGAAAAAAGACACGTTTAGGATAGTAAAATATGTAAACTAAGTTAAACAAATGCTTGCATATACGGTTAAATTACAAGTTAGAAATTATTTCGAACAACTTTTCAAAAACTGTTCAACCCATCAAGTTCAAAATGATTTTCCAAGAAAGTATAAAATTCTACTTTTGAGATTTTTTTTATATTTACTAAACTTATGGTTCAAAAATTAGAGGGACACATTTTTTTTTTTACTTTTGGAGCGTTTATTTCCGAAAATATTGACTTTATCAAAACATAATTTTAGTAAACCTCTACGAATTTTTAAATACCTATCCAACAATATATCACACGTTAGGGTTGACAGAAAAAAATAAATCACTCCCCACTTTATGTGTACCCTAATAAAACATTTTTTTTTGTTCACTTTTTATTTTACCACTTGGTCGGCGTGATTGATATACATATTGGTATCTACCAAATTTCAACTTTCTAGTGCTAGCAGGCACTGAGATTATCTGCGGACGGACGGACAGACAGACAGACAGCCGTGGCGAAACTATAAGGGTTCTTAGTTGACTATTGAACCCTAAAAATTAGTACCTGTTCGATAAAATGGTGTGGAAAATCGTCTAGAACATCAGTGTTTGATTTGCAGTGATCAGTTGATGTCGATTTTATCGATATCGATATTATTGTTGCAAAATTTACTTGTCCATCACTATGTTTAGTGACTTTGTTGCATCAGCCAATCACAGCCGCTATATTTTCCCCCGTCCCCCGACCCGCAATGGTGAATCGTGCGCCTAGACAAAATCGGTCTATCAGCTCTCAAGTGGTTTTATTCTCTTTGGTGTCCAGCGACCTCCTGCTCCTCCTACCTCTGTCGACGTCACATCGAATAAAACTCACATCGCATTAATAACGCAAAGCTGCCACACGCCGTTTCCAACTTTGCATATTTGACTTATTCATGTACGAATACCTAATACCTATTCTACGAGTTCCTTAAAGAATATTAAATTTTCTCCCGGCAGTGAACGGCTAGTGTCGGTACCGCTCTTCAACCTCAATCGGAATCCGTCAATTGTCCGCTGAATGGCTTTCAATAGCCATTATTGGACCAATTCCGTCCAAGTACGTACGTGTGCGACCAAGTGACGATAATATCGGCTCGGCAACCAGCCACGACCACGACATGGTTGGAGCTATTTAATTGCAATTGTCAACTGAATGTGCCGGAATTGAATTGCAACGGTCTCGTGTGAAATAGTTTGCGGTTAAAATAAATAAATATGAAGTTTTAGGTAAAACAAGAATAGGTAAATATCGAGCAGCAGGTTAGACAGAATACCGCACGTAACAAGCGCAAGCAGCCGCGGTTTCACGCAAAACCAAGCTAACGCCGAGCAGTGACAACGAGGAGGCGGCAGTGACACGCGACGACGCGGCTGACACCACACCACACCACTCAACGACGACGACGAGGCGGCAGTGACACGCGACGACGCGGCTGACACCACACCACACCACTCAACGACGACGACGAGGCGGCAGTGACACGCGACGACGCGGCTGACACCACACCACACCACATCACTCAACGACGACGACGAGGCGGCAGTGACAGGCGACGACGCGGCTGACACTACACCACACCACTCAACGACGACGACGAGGCGGCAGTGACAGGCGACGACGCGGCTGACACCACACCACACCACTCAACGACGACGACGAGGCGGCAGTGACACGCGACGACGCGGCTGACACTACACCACACCACTCAACGACGACGACGAGGCGGCAGTGACACGCGACGACGCGGCTGACACCACACCACACCACTCAACGACGACGACGAGGCGGCAGTGACACGCGACGACGCGGCTGACACCACACCACTCAAACAATTGGGACACACCAAAGCTAAAATGTAGTGACCTATATTTCGAAACATTGGCAATTTAGCGGAGAGGCGTCGCCTGACATGTGCTCAATAAGTTCGACGTTCAAACTTCCACGTTCAGCGTGTAGGCCATACGAACAAAAACAAAGTATATAACAGTATGTGCCCAGAGCATGAACATTTTTAAGCATTCATGTAAGTACTTACCTACTTTACAAATAAGACTTGAAAAATAAGATGTACCTATACAGTTTAGATGTTGCCTGTAAGCGAAAGCCAGAGAGATAGAACTGGCGTTACGGTCGAGCATTTGGTGAAGAAATGCTAACCAGAGAGTACGATCATTATCCACAGAAGTTGGTCACGTTGTGACGTTGCTGCACTGCTTCACTAAAAGCTGACAAGAAAACTAGGGAGCTGTTAATTGAGCAGCTCTAAGTGATGTTGGTTTTAGTAAACCACAGAATAATCAACTCGTGTGCTGAAGGTACCTACTATAATTGTCATTTAATTTCGATTTTATATAGGTAATTTGGTATCTGTTTCTTTGCGTCTACACATTATTGGGCGCAGGTTCAAGATTCAACACTATTGCACTTGAAGTAAGTACTATTCTACTCTTGCAGCAATCAACACAGTAACCATCACTGGAAAATTAATATAGGTATACCTACCTATATGTATATATGTTGCAGGGAAATGAGGATATCAGGGATTTCACAAAATCTCTAGGGATATCACGAAATCCCGGTAGATGTCGAATATTCTTATTTGTTGCGTCTTCTTACTAAAAATATCTAGTGAATTATGACGAAATACTAATATTAAATCAGAGATATGTTATTTCACTAAACTAAAAATAGTGAAATAAAGAAATCCTACTGTTGATAAATAAAGCAATAAAAAAACTTACAAATGAACTGGTGCATTTTTATTAGAAAATAAAGTTTCATTTTTATTCGTCAGTATTCGCTTTTCTGACATTTTACTAGATTTAGTTCAGTGAAACGACATATCACTGACAATAAATTGGTGTTTTGCTTTTGTCATATCACTAGATACTTTTAGTAAGAAGACGTAATAAACAAGAATATTCGACATCTACCGGGATTTCGTGATATCCCTAGGGATTTCGTGAAATCACTGATATCCTCATTTCCCTGCGACATATCGCACTCGGCGAAAGGTATTTCAAGAATTTTGTACGAACCTATACAATATTACAAGTATATTCGCAGTATTCGCTATTCTGTAACTCGCGCGTGGATGTCGCGATGGCGCGAGTTTTTGCCATGAATACCAACGTAATTTCTTTGAGCCTCTGAGATATTCCTTCAATTAGTATTCAACGTTTCCATTCAATCTTAATTATCATCTAATTGTTTCTGTCGTTCTTGAACCGAACACACGGATGCCGCTCATTGGCTAATCCTGTCTCTTGTAGAATAGATACTAATGGCTGTGCACAAAATGTCCCGCGACACGTGTTCACACCACTGTACATAATTAAAATAATAGTTAATTTTTTATACATATTATGATGCAAATGCAATATTAATGACTCAAGTTTACGACTTAGTTTGCCATTTTAAACATTGTGGCACGGTTGTGGCAAGGCAAATAAATGAATTGAAATGTGAGTAGGAGATATTTGCATAACTGCAAACACTAATTTAATAACATAGGTAAATCATGGTCTTCTCGTGTCAATGAGCTCATTTTGTACGCCCAGTACGTTAGTGTCCTCAGTGCTCTGACGTCCATGTAGTAAAGAGATGGCCCCCATCTCTATGTATAATAAGTACATTAAAGTCCTCCATTGACACGACTACATGCACACCGTTAAAGTTAAATTAGCGAAGCTGCGCAGGTAATAGTCCGCTACGAGGAGGTGCAACTAAGCTTCACTTTTTTTGGACTGACCGACCTTTGACTATTCAAAAGTACTTGCAAATGGTCTATTTGAAATAAATGCTTTGATTTGATTTGATTTGATTTAAGGACCGCTCCACACGACACACGCGCAAAGTCACGCGACGGGTGCCCGCGCGCTTAACGCAGCTTTGGCCCTTACATTCGCACTGTGTTTGTTTTGCACCACTGACGACCCTTCCGAAGGTTTGTAGCGACTGCAGCGAACAACCAGAGCATGCGGCCGCATCACAGATCCTCACATTGCCTACTGCAGAGGGTGTTCGTGGCCTAGGAGTCGTTTTGCTAATCTAGAAGATTTCGTCTCGGAGAGTTTGGCTGGCCGAGAATCAAGTCTGGAGCATTGCACAGGCGTAAGTCACGTGGCTGGACGCATTCTTGTCTCTAAACAAAGAGTGACGTGGCGGGGAGGGCAGGGAGGGACGGGGGCCTCTGTCGCGCCACGTCGAGCTCGGGCCACACTCGGCTCGAACAAGCAGGACTGCGATCTTATGATTCGTTGATGTCGGCGACGTGACGCATCACGCAGCTCAAATCTACCTGTTAGTATTATTATGTTGTCCAAGACTGCAGTTTAACCCCGTACATTACTAGTACGTAATGTAATATGTAGATATGATAACGATGTAGTCGAACAAAAGTGCCACAAGATGACACAGACGAACGCAGTGCAGCTATACACCTTGAGGCGTAAGTGCTAAGCTGCGTAACTCTCAAGTTATGTGATAATATACCTACTAAGATAACGTCGCGCGATCGCGTCATGTAGTGTACGTAGGGATGCCAGATGTCCGGTTTAAGGTTTTCGACCGGACAATCCGGTTTTCCGGTAACAAAATTCTTAGTAAATCCGGACAATAGATTATCCGGTACTTAATAAAATAATCCTTAATTATTTCGAGTTCTAAATATAATAAAAAAGTACCTATAGTTTATTATGTAAGTTTCCAATATACAAACAGAAAAATCTATTAAGAAATAAAAAGTGTGTCTGTCCAAGAGTGAATAGGCTCTTAATAAACTAGTGCGCTTTACCATCATAGATTGCATCACTGCTTACCATCAGGTGGAATCGCGAAGCACTGGTTTATATCAATAAAAAAATAATTATTAAAA
This sequence comes from Mythimna lalbum, assembly GCA_949319445.1. Lineage (NCBI taxonomy): Eukaryota > Metazoa > Arthropoda > Insecta > Lepidoptera > Noctuidae > Mythimna > Mythimna lalbum. The sequence goes on from OX439354.1 coordinate 200,885, forward strand.
TCTTGTCCGGTTATTTCTTGGAACACATCTCTAGCGGACGCGAGAAGCTCGCCGCCGCCGCCGCCGCCAGGACGCGCCGCCGTCGTCGCATTTGCACACAATTGTGAAAAACCTTGACTGAAATATGTAAGCGGGTCAAGTTCCCCTGCCTCTAAATAATAAGCAAATGAATTAAGTGCGACACGACACACTGTTTACACAGCATACCTATATTTGATTAAGTATCACACTACTATAAGACGATGAAATAAGTAAGACGCGGCGGCGAGAGCTGGGGCAATATTTGTAACTTATAGGTACTTACTTACTTACTTTAGTGGACACAATCACATTACCTATTCTTCCAACTCCCGAACACTCGTCAGTAACATAGTCATAACATAGCTATCTTTCTGTTTAGTCATATTTTGCATTTTAATGCTCGGGATGAACAAAGCACGAGTCCGAGCAAAGGTCGAAGGTTTCGATGCGTGACATCATAGTGTTCTGCTGTCATAGTCAAGTAATCAATAAGGACGCAATACCTCTCCTACACAGATATTCTTTGTCTTATGAAAACACCCTACTTACAGAGTTGTGTAAAACAATGCCAACTCGTAATTAAACATGACATGATGTGATGCACGTTGTCAAGTATCAATCGACTATAGAGTTAAAGTAAGTGTAGCTAGTCGTAGTCGAGAGGGAGACGCGAGTCGTGGCAGCACGGGAGGCGGTGTGTGCGTCAGCTGTTCATTTACTTGATCTGTTAATGTGTAAGGCTTCGTTTAGGGAGCCACGATTGGGGAGCCCTCACATCAATAACGATATACTTACACGTTGATTATTGACGCTCCTTTCATATGGAATAATTGGCTTGAAAATCACACTACTATTATAAAGGGGAAAGTTTGTGAGTGTGTAAGTTAGTTACTTCTTCAAGTTTGAACGGCTGACCGGATTTTAATCAAACTTGGTAGGTATATGGGTAGATTATGTGCTGTCCTGGAATAGCACATTTGATACTTTTATCCCAGGAGTATGTTCCCTTGGGATAATTTCCGACTACGACACGGGCGAAGCCGCTGGTGACGAGTAGAACCTATTTCTGGTGACTCTAGTCTCTCTTAACCAACACACTGACTATTCCCTTATGAACGTGCGTTTTACCTATTTATCTTTATACAATGCATTTAGCGTCGCGGTCTGTGAACTGTACTTCTGTAAAGTGACCTCGAGTGCTCAAAGTGCTTAACGAGATGTAGCAAGTTCATGATGTTAGACAGCTTAGTTGGGTGACAGCTTGCCAGCTTTCTGCCACAGTCCACCATTGAGCCGACAGGCTAGGATGGAATAATCTATGAAGAGTCAATGACATAAGCAATATATAAGTATGGCAGAGCGGTCGGATTCTTCTCATTCCTCTTTACTAACGTAGGTACACCACGTTCATCGCAGTGCTCATTGTGTTCCTAGCACCGAGCACTAACTAATGGCTCCTAGCCATAACTATATGCATCCGTCATCTAACCTGGTCATCGAGGAAAGTGGAACTGGCGAGAGATGTTGTGCGCTGCTCGCTGGGATCCAATGACTATACAACCACTTGACCGCTCATACGGGTGACTCCAGCTCACGACACATAAATGATTTTGCACTTATATTTGATGCCGATATCAGTGCATTTCTTAGTACTGACCAGTTGTTGGATCTGTGCACATTTCGTAATTTTGGTACCTTAAAAAACATTTATTGCCTAAAACCAAAGCAAAAATGAGTTCTTGTGCAATTAAATGTTGCGGGAAATCATCTAGAACATCTAGTTATAAAAAAGATGGCATAAGTTTTCATCGGTAGGTAAAATATGTTTATATTTATTTACATTAATTGGTAATTAGAGAGGTCAAGCTAAACTGGTCGGTTACGAAAAAAGTGATACCGCGTTGATGTCTTTTGAAAAAGTCCTTTAATTTCACTAGAATATTAGATAAGTCTATCCCTTTCTATCTATAAGTACTTTCTACTGAGTGATGAAGTGATGTGACAACTTCAAAACATAGTTGTAAAATATTACTTTATCGATGTTTCTCAATGGTGAATAAAAAAATGTTACCTTTTAATGTTAACATTTTAGATTTCTTGTTGTTACTTGTAGAGGAACATTAATATTGATGAGGCGAGAGATTGAGTTTGTAAAGCCTCAGAATTTTTCTTTTTTTTTTTTTGTTAGTGGGTAATCGTAGAATACCTTCTCGCGCTCTGGATGGAGCCAAAGGCTCCACCCAAACCATAAGAACATGCCATGCAAGCCAGAGTTTTACTGACTAAACCAATGACTATACAATCACTTGACTGCTAGACTCATGCTCACGACACTTATGTGAAAATTGGCCAAGAGCGTGTCGGGCTACGCTCAGTGTAGGGTTTCGTAGTTTCCCGACCGTCACAATAAGTGTCCCCACTTAACCCTTCAGATACCGTCAATTAGAGACACAATAGTAAGACAATAGATGCGCGGCCACCGGGTGTCGCTTGGGGATTCATGAATTAAGAGTTAAAACAATGAACGCCAAACAACGAGCAAGAATAAATACATAAACAAACCACCAGAGACCAATCGAAAAATTCGACAATATAATAGCTCATACCCGTCCCGACCCCATCAACTCAGGAAAAATCTTAACAGGGCGAAGTAGTCCAAAGTGAGAGAGCTATCTCTTGGGAAATTGGGTTACTAATTTATACAAACTAGACAGGTTATGTATGTTGGGTTTTCGGTGTTAATTTTGGATTGCGTGGACCTAATATAATAAATCTTTTTTTATTTGAAAGAAGACACGTTTAGGATAGTAAAATATGTAAACTAAGTTAAACAAATGCTTGCATATACGGTTAAATTACAAGTTAGAAATTATTTCGAACAACTTTTCAAAAACTTTTCAACCCATCAAGTTCAAAATGATTTTCCAAGAAAGTATAAAATTCTACTTTTGAGATTTTTTTTATATTTACTAAACGTAAGGTTCAAAAATTAGAGGGACACATTTTTTTTTTACTTTTGGAGCGTTTATTTCCGAAATATTGACTTTATCAAAACATAATTTTAGTAAACCTCTATGAATTTTTAAATACCTATCCAACAATATATCACACGTTAGGGTTGACAGAAAAAAATAAATCACTCCCCACTTTATGTGTACCCTAATAAAACATTTCTTTTTGTTCACTTTTTATTTTACCACTTGGTAGGCGTGATTGATATACATATTGGTATCTACCAAATTTCAACTTTCTAGTGCTAGCAGTCACTGAGATTATCTGCGGACGGACGGACAGACAGACAGACAGCCGTGGCGAAACTGTAAGGGTTCTTAGTTGACTACTGAACCCTAAAAATTAGTACCTGTTCGATAAAATGGTGTGGAAAATCGTCTAGAACATCAGTGTTTGATTTGCAGTGATCAGTTCTGCTTTTTTTAAAAAAAAAAGCAGATTTAATCGACGTCGATTTTATCGATATCGATATTATTGTTGCAAAATTTACTTGTCCATCACTATGTTTAGTGACTTTGTTGCATCAGCCAATCACAGCCGCTATATTTTCCCCCGTCCCCCGACCCGCAATGGTGAATCGTGCGCCTAGACAAAATCGGTCTATCAGCTCTCAAGTGGTTTTATTCTCTTTGCTGGGATCGGTTCTGGGTCCGCTCTTGTGGGACATCGAAATTGCGAAACATGGTGTTGCGACAGTCGTTGAGAGTGGACTCGAAGTAGCCCTGAACAAGTCTGAGGCCAAGTGTTGTCCTGGCCCTCGGAACGCGCCGGATCCGAAATAACGATAGAAGAGAATCTCGTCGGTATCGAGTCCCAAGTAACAAAAAGCAGTAAGTAGGTACTAATAAAAGCTCTACCTCTCTAATGTCAGCACATACTCGGACACACGTGTATCAATAAGCTGCTTGAGAGCCACTAGCCTACATATCGGCACAGAATAAGTAATAGTACAAGTAAGTAGGTATATCGGTATTCGGAGAATGCCATCGCGCGCGCGCCCGCTCCGGCGATCGGAATCCGAATGTGAACGCGGATGAAGCATTACCTATTGAAGCTGTCCAGCTGCTCCACTGACTGGCGACTGTACGTTATTGTGCCAAAGAATGCCAATGTTCTTATTCACGTTAAGACTAACACTTGTGCCTTCTCGATCGACACCATTTACTAACGCAGCGCAGTTAAATTTATCTTAAACTAGCTGTTACCCGCGACTTCATTAACGTGGAGTTTAAGACTATTACTAACATCATATTTAACAACTTTTGTTCTATGACTTTTTACAACACACAATTCACTTACCAAAAACAAACCTTTAAGATTTCGTTGTTCTATCCAACACATTTCAACTCTGTATTTTGCTATACTTACCTACGTCTGTATGACGCGACGCAAGCGCATCAAATACTGGAACAATTTGCCTGCTGCGGTCTTACCGTCCGAATATAGTTTAGGCGTCTTCAAGGCTAGAGTGAATAGGCTCCTAATAAACTAGTGCGCCTCACCATCAACGGTTGCATCACTGCTTACCATCAGGTGGGATCGCAGTAAAGTACTAGTTCATACCACATAAAAAAAATATAAAACATACCCCCGCCGTCCGATCCCCGCTCCCCTCCGCTATTGTACTATCGCTTGCTTCGCATAGACTTCGTAATATTTAGAATGTTCAATTTAAATATGTCTACTTTTGTATGAAAATCTGCCCAATGAATTTTTTTTTAAAGTCAGAACAAAAGTTGTATGTGATGTTAGTAACATAGTCCTGAGAGGTTGCCAGTGTTTTACAAATAACCCTGTATAACTAGCTTTTGTTATTAATTATTTATTTAGTAAGGAAAACATTAGACAAGAAATCAACAACATTCCTTCGTACTCAAGTTCCGAGGAGCGTTTTCATGAATGTTATTTTCAAAAAGTATCTTTCCTATGTGTTCAGTGTCTGATATTGTAATTTAACGCGTCACTATATGTATAATAATAATTAATATATTTGTAATGTTTTACGAATCTACAAATTAGTGTTTTTATAAGACACCCAGTACCGTATGTAGATACTGAGGATGTAGGTAAGTATAGTGCTAAGGATAACAAATAGCTGCCGGCTGCTAGGTACAGCGAATTGCACAAAAAGTGAAGCAAAACCCAAAACCGGCGGATCAAATAGATTTGGTGGCAGTACCTTATGAAAAAACAGATTACACGGAAAGAAACATGAAACGAACAGACAGTTGCACTGCTCGGCTCTTCACAACACATTGTTCTCACGATTTTATGTTCCTAAATTGATACCACGCCGCGCACACGCTGATACCAGGAAGCTTTAGAGACCGTAATGAACACGGATATCGGTAATGACCGACACTATTCAAATCACTACCAGATCTATTAATCACAATGAAAAGAATCACATCTTCAAATTAGAAAAGTTTTCATAAATATAATTTACACATAATTATCGTTAACGTTTATTTTTTTCTAATCATTTATCAAATAATTATAAATATGCTATATTAATAATGTTGTTCAGAAGCAACACAACTAGAATACAAGGCACAACAAAACTTAGTAAAAATATTTTTTTTAATAAATAAATATTGTTTAAAATTGTAAATGCGAAACGACTGAACGGTTTATGAAACACGAAATAGAAACGATAAAAGAATGCTACCGATATTCCTATTCGTATAACAAATAACTTATGGTTTTCCCCTTAGAATAATAACGTAGGTACCTATATAATATTTGCTCTTTATGCTGTAGGGTACTTAGTTTGGAGTACACTTCTGCAGCGCTGCGGAACCCACTCAACGCAAAGATAAAATCCTAAACATATTTACTTTGTAACTAACTGTTTTACATTCCTCTCGTTATTCAATCTTTGATCTTCATTTTTTATGCAAACCGATAGCAGGTTTGTTTATAGCGATCGGGTGACGCGTGGCGGCGGCGCGCGGCGCGCTAAGTGTTCCCACAAACACGTTGATGGCCGATCAAGGCCGACTAATTGATGGATAGAGCAATATTCTAATAAGCGAGATGGCCGAAGTCGAGAGCTCATGACGCCGAGTCCGTGACCCCCGAGTGACCCCGCCAGTGTTAGTCGTAGCATTGACTAGCCTTCGATATTTGATTTCATTCTAAATAAGTGAAGCACGCCAGCACGCCAGCGACGCGACTCACACTACCGCACACGACTCACGAGTGGCAAGTTTGTCAAGTCAGCAGAAGCTCCACTTCCAGTCTAAATGTATACACATTAAATAACATTGTTTCCTACAATGTTATTTTTTTATTAGATAATAGTAGATAATATATTCGATAAGTACCTAATAAAACAAAATACAATTTTTTATGTTTTTGTTACTTTGTATCTCAGAAACAGCTGGACCGATTGTTGCTGTACTTTTACTGGTATATAGCTCATGTTACAAGGAATACCTTAAATAAAAAATAGCTTTATTTTAGACATAGAATTAGGGTTCAGCACGTTCCATACAAAAATGTTAACAAGTGGAGTTAGTAACTAAATGGCATTGTTTAAGCTCTTTTAAAAGTCTGACGCGATCGAAGTCGCGGGCATCCGCTAGTCGAATGCAAGTGAAGTCATCGGGTGCCGCTGGCTCAGCAATATGAAGCCTCATTATTATACAAACAAATTACCATATTGCTAACCGTTAATAAAATTTACTTATCAAATGCGCACTTACAGTAAATAGACAGTGCATAATATGTGCGTAAATACTTGTACTCGTTGTACATGAGTGAAGTAACGAGGGCCGTATGCTAAGCTCCGTGAACACGTGTCACGTCGCTGGTGTCCTACCAAGCAGCCTGTAATGCACTCATTCACATTACCTACAATGTACAAATACATCAATGGCCCTATATTATTAAAAACAGATATTTGTCAAGAACGTTTCAGTGGTTGAAATGTCCATCGTTCGTTGTAAAGAAGGTGCGACAGTCAACAAGTGACACCTCGCGACCTAACTCGAGTGATCAGCAGCGAACAGCTCGCGTGGTCAGCAATGGTCAGTGCGGTCAGGCGGTCAGGCGGACAGGGACGCAGGAGTCAGTGGCGAACACACAGGAAGGAGAAATACAGGTGAACATTTACCTACATAAATACTTTTTATAGGTAATCTATATATATAAAAATCAATGCCACTTTTCGTTGTTAATTTATAACTCAAGAACGGGCTCACCTATCCAAACCAAATTTTTAGGCTTTGTTCGGACTATTTAGTAGATGGTTTATGTGAAGTTTAGTAGGGTAGAGTAGGGTAGAGTAGGGTAGAGTAGGGTAGCGTAGGGTAGAGTAGGGTAGAGTAGGGTAGAGTAGGGTAGAGTAGGGTAGAGTAGGGTAGAGTAGGGTAGAGTAGGGTAGAGTAGGGTAGAGTAGGGTAGAGTAGGGTAGAGTAGGGTAGAGTAGGGTAGAGTAGGGTAGAGTAGGGTAGAGTAGGGTAGAGTAGGGTAGAGTAGGGTAGAGTAGGGTAGAGTAGGGTAGAGTAGGGTAGAGTAGGGTAGAGTAGGGTAGAGTAGGGTAGAGTAGGGTAGAGTAGGGTAGAGTAGGGTAGAGTAGGGTAGAGTAGGGTAGAGTAGGGTAGAGTAGGGTAGAGTAGGGTAGAGTAGGGTAGAGTAGGGTAGAGTAGGGTAGAGTAGGGTAGAGTAGGGTAGAGTAGGGTAGAGTAGGGTAGAGTAGGATAGAGTAGGATAGAGTATGGTAGAGTAGGGTAGAGTAGGGTAGAGTAGGGTAGAATAGAGTAGAGTAGGTAGAGTAGGGAAGAGCGGGGGCGAAGCCGTGCGGGCAAAAGCTAGTATTATATAAAAAGAACATTTAGAATATTTTTTTCTTGGCTTCTGCCAGTAGTTTCACCCGCGTCAATGTACGTTTCTCAATACACACTCTGGACCCCTGTTTCATCCCCTTATTATGATAAATATAAAAAAACCCTTTCTAGTTCTCTGCAATACATATCTACATTATAAAATTCAGCTCTACGCAAAACTTCAGCGTTCTAGGTCGACAGGTTTTTTTTTTTCTGTCGACGGGGAAAATCATCATTGACGAAACCCGCTCTTGGGTGGAGCGGGAGACAGTGTCAGAGTCTTACTGACTAAAAACCCCACGCCGTTCCTTCTAGCCTTCATACCGGGGCTCTAGTTTCCTTTCGGATAACCCCCACCCCGGTAGGCTTCGACCCAGATGGGCCCCTCCTGTTGCTGACAACTCCTTGAAGCGCGCGGGAACAGTGCGCGCCGTCGACGCCTTGGCTCGGTCCGGACAGTTACCGGACGATCGTACAGCGAGCTACCCATGGCTCGCCGTCCGCGAGCCCGCGTCTACGGTGGCCGGAAATCGGGATCGGAATCCCGGCGGCGGCGGCGGGGGCGCCGTTGCCTGATGCGGTCTGCCTCCTCCTTTGCTAGCATTACTGCTTCGCAGAAGGAGGCGACCGCCTGCCACTCCTCCTCGCTCCGGACCATGGCCTGAACCAAGGGTTTGAGACGGTGTAGATGATTCAGTCAGTGAGTCACAACTTTACCTTTTATGTGAACATATTGTATCCATAGTATGGAGAACATAGTATGTAACCTGCTCAGGAGTCAGGGAGTTTTGTTTGAATATCATTGGCTGACACGACTATCGGTACGATGAGATCACTTGCCACAAGTCGACATTTCGCGAGTCAAGTTACTCGATGAGCTTATCTTTCTCGGTTTTGACGAGGTTCTCGTCATCACGCATGACGTGACAGTAATGTCAACAATAACTGCCTCTCGTTTCGATCCCCGATTTCAGCCTTACTGGCTAATGGCTACAGCTTCAATACATCCTAGTCCAATTCGATATGGCCATTATCAAGAACTGGGTCGGGCACATAAGTGTAATACCTGGCGTGCGGCAGTTCCGCTTCCATAAGAAAGTATTTCAGAGCAAGTTGCTGATCGATAATCTTTTTTTGATGTGGGAAATCGTCAAATAACTTCTCCTACTCTGGATTAAGCGAAAGTGATTGTCAGAATTTAACTATTTAATTTTATTTAATTATACTACTTCAGTTGCCCATTGCTCTGCAGGGCCGCGGTAATAATGCCGCAGCCCTGGCAGCCACCGCTCCTGGCAACCCCGACATTTGAGCTGACGGCTGTGTAAGGCGCGCGGAGCACACCGCAGCGTCGCCCTGGCGGATGGACAGGCCTGCTCACGAGGCTGTGCCTACTCCCCGGTCGCTAGGCGTGACCAAGCAGACACAGCGAGACGGATGGGTTCTCCCGGACGCGGACGGTGACATCACTGATGCCCGGCAGATGTAGAATTTTATTATTATTACTTACGATTTGTGTCGCACACAATGGATAGGCAGCTCACCGATATACATTTATACATGTATAGGTACTATATTTGTTAAAGTTTATTTCTCTGTCATTTCGCGGTTTGGTGATTTAATTCTATGTTGGAACACGATCGACATATTGTCGGCAATATAAATTCTCGTTATTAGTAGGTGTCGGATATCGGTAGGTGCGGTGCATTCATATCGGAGGAAGCGCCTGTCGAGAGAACTGAAGAAAATCCTCCGCCAGAGCGAGACATGGGTGTAGCTCCTGCTCACCCAGAGATTGTACAATGAAGTCAAAGATAGAAAAATAAACATTAATTGGGTTATCTATACTTATAATAAATCTGTAGAAGTGAAAATTCTGTACATTGAAAATATAAAAAAAAACTGGCACCCGGTGTTCCTAGATCTGAACCAAAAAATGTGATTAAAAAAATGTTTGTGTGTCTGTCTGTTTGTTGAGGCATCACGCAAAAACTACCGGTTCGATTACAATGAAACTTGGTATAATTCATTATTCTTTAATATCCTGGGCACCACACTGGATACTTTTTATACCGGAAAAGTATACATATAGGTACAATAAAAGACAAACTTAATTTTGCGATTCGATCCGTCAACTCATTACTGTACCAACCGAAAATAATAAGTTTGTCGTAGGTTACGTCACCCGCAGTGGAGTTCACTAAGGGGCGCTGCACACGGCTAAGATCCTATAATATTTTATCTTAAGATACCAGCGCGTCTGTCTGTCTGTCTGTTCAAGATAAACTCAAAAATCACTACACCGATTTTCAAGCGGTTTTCACTATTCGATAGCGTGATTCTCGAGGAAGGTTTTAGTATATAATTTTTAAGTTTTTGTATTTATTTCTGTGTACATTAACGATATTTGTTGAAGATGTCGGGGAAAAAATAAGCCGAAAGGGGAACTGCGTTACCCCGAATTTAACGCCAGCGAAACCGCGGGCAAAAGCTAGTTATACATATGTGTAGGATGACTAATGTTACATACGCAGCACGATTGATCCGGGCCCGACACATCCAGCGCAAGAGACTAGCTCTTGCGCTGGATGCGTCGGGCCCTTAGAATTCGACATCAGACGTTTCAGATCTTGGATTTTGATAACGCCGTTGTCACTGCCATAAGCAACAGGATCCGCGTACGAAGCCGCGGGCAGAAGCTAGTTGATATACATATATGTATATCGGATATCTATGGTTGCAACACTAGGAATATACGTAGGTAAACAGAGCGAGTGGTTTTCCTTGAACACTAGTCAGAACATGGACAGCTCACGAGTGGCGGGACTTTTTACAACAGGAAATTGTCAACGGAAATAATGCGCACACCTACTTACATCGTCATTAATACTATTTGAATTAGTTTATGGAATTACCTTTTTTACACTCATCACAAGGAGTTGATTTAAAAACCCTTGCAATTAATAATCAGGTGTACCTGCGCAACTAAACACTGACTAATGAATCACGCTACAGAGACTTATGTTGTCCAGATATGTAGACTATGTAGTGCAAGGGGCCGAGCGAGAAGACCAGCTATAACCACTCCGACAATAAGTATCCGTATCTGCGTCGGTCTTTAGCAGTCAAGGTAGCGAATTAACTGATTGATTTGATAAAAAACACAAATCATAATTACATCAAATACGGTCTGAGAGATAAAGAATAAGAAGAAAGAAGATTAGGCGTGCGGATAAAACGGTGACACGGGTGCTCCACGATGACAGCGCGTTCACTTCAGCGTCGGCCCTCGAGCCCAGGGTGCTCCAGATCACTATCCCGCCGGCCGCCACCTCGTCTGCACTGTGTCGCTCCACTTATTAACAATGTCGAATGAACTGTAGACTTTAACATCGACTTCAGTTTTGTCGTACTTTACAGATTTTGAAAATCGGTCCACAATTGACCGAAATATCGGTGAACATACTGTTACGCCGTTAAACTTCAACACGTCATATCTCCGACAAAATAAAGAGTGGCAACGAATAATTAAAACGCATTACTGTTCGAAAGCTCTAGAGCCAAAGTACCTACCTAGCCTGGCAAGATCTGGAACATTCCTTCATAGGTACTTGTCGTACCTACTATTTAGTAGGTATGTAATCTGTAGGTATCTGTAGGTGGATAAGGGAAATGGTACTTTCCGCCATTCACAATAGAGTCGAAATTCGCGTGAGTGACTCGCGAAGGACAAAGTAACAAAATTGATTTATGGCCTCGCGATGCGACTCTATTGTTCTGGAACTATCCTGAGACGTCAGTATCTAGAATTTTCTTTGCTCCACGTATAAATACGACCCCCGAACGGAAGTGAGTCAGTTTTGATTTCGACTGCGAACGAGGGCGATCTACCTAAGTGTGCGAAGTGATTTTATCTAACGACCGAGGCGATAGTGTAACGGAACTCTAGTGCTAACTGTGATTTGGATTATTGTTGACTGGACTAATTACTTATTGTTTGTGGTAAATAAAGTTCTTTATTGGTAAATCGGCATTTAATCCTTCAGATACCGTCAATTAGAGACACAATAGTAAGACAATAGATGCGCGGCCACCGGTGGTCGCTTGGGGATTCATGAATTAATTACCTACGTACGTAACAATACATACAAAAAAAGGGTTAAAAATTTACAAGTCAAATACAGAGTGTTACATTATACTTGGTCAACAAATGATTAAATACGATGTCAAATGATAAAGAATGTCAAACATATAAAAGTATGTAAGTTAGATTTAAATATCTCTAAATGCTATGTATGTACTTTTTCTCGCAAACCAAACCCTATTAAATATGATTATAAGCTATCAAACACCTCTATAGCCAGAGTCGGCGTCATAAAAGATCTTGGTGTAACTTTTGACTCTAAGCTTTTGTTTGATGAGCATATAAATAAAATAGTTAATAAAGCTTCTAGAGCCCTGGGTTTCATTTTTAGGATTTCTACTGATTTTAAGAATATCAAGACAATGAAAATTCTTTACTGTGCGTTTGACCGTAGCCACCTTGAGTATGCTTCTCAGATTTGGAATCCTAATTATAATATTTATATTAATCGCCTTGAAAGCATACAGAAGAGATTTTTAAGATATGCTCAATATCGCTCAAATACCTTTCTTCTTAATTATGTGAGTCGGTGTAGAAAGTTTCATATTCTGCCCCTACAGGAACGAAGAAAAATTGCAGATGTCGCTTTCTTATTTGGTGTCATGAATGGAGCTACTGACGTCCCTGAGCTGGTAGGCAAGGTTGGACTGCGGGTACCTAACTCGTGTGTGCTTCGTCGCAAATCGCGTCTCCTTCATATACCTGTAGTTTCAACAAACTATCGCAAGAACTCATGTATAATAAGAGCTTGTCGTACTTTCAATACGGTGTGTCAGGATGTCGACCTTGATTTGTTCGCTACCAATATTAAAAAGGTAAAGAAAACTTTAGCCGATCGATTCTTTGTAATAAATTAAACAATTTTTTTTTTGTAGTGTATAAGCTCTATTGCGTTAACCTTACGCTGTTGTCGTCATAATTTACCTAAGTCTCACTTACATTAGTATATGTGAAAACTTGTAAATGGCCGTTTTTTACCTATTCTAAATTTTACTGTACCAAGTAGCTGTAAGTTTTCCTAAAAATAATAAAATAAAATAAATAAAATATAAAAGATAATACAAAATAAATAAATAGAAGACAAAATCACAAAGTAAAAAAATACCAAGTGATCCTATACCTAAGGGTTCCGTTTTTTTCTTTTAAGGTACGGAACCCTAAAAATGGGTAGTATTTAAACGAACACTAACGAAAAATGGATAGTATTTAGGTGACACTGACAGAATTAGTAAATGAGCGACTGACTGCAAGTAACGTGAAACCTGAACAGCAACTTACAAATATCAATTTGAGTTACTTAAAATACAAAATGAGAAGCTTCATAATATTTGAGCGGACCTAATATGTTGAGTGTTAACGTTACGACGAATTTTTTTTTTTCAATATTTGTCCAGTTATTTATTTATACTGAGCGGCATTTTATCTTAAACTAGCTTTTGCCCGCGCGGCTTCGCTCCCGCTCTTCTCTACTCCACCCTACTATACCCAAATCTACCCTACTCTACCCTACCCTAATCTACCCTACTCTACCCTACTACTCTACCCTACCCTACTCTACTCTACCCTACTCTACTCTACCCTACTCTACTCTACCCTACACTACCCTAATTTTTTTTTTTTTTCCATAAGAACCTTATCCTCACAATAACAATCACAACAAAAAAAAAATCAGCCAAATCGGTCAAGCCGTTTCCATGCCAAGTCGTGACAACGGAAAACGGGGGTAATTTTTATGTGTTTCTAATGTCCTAAATATCGATTTTATATATTATGCATGTCAAAAGGTAATTTTATAATTCGGATATTGCGAAAAAAAAATCTGCGAGTAACTTCACAGTTCTAACCTAACCTAACCTCGACAATTTCGAGATCTCGCGAGACACAAGGAGCCCGCTTTGAGGGAAAACGTTAATATTATAATCAGTCAGTCCTTATATTTCTTTAATGCTTTTTAAATTTAGGCATTTATATTCGTTGACTATCATGAATTTTCACTCGATTTTAGTTTAGGAGTAGGTAAAACGAACTGCAAACACAAGCCAGTCACTACATGATTAGGCACGTGGACACGACAAAATGCCTTCGTTGCTTACTCGCTTGGAAGGAATTTAACGCTCTGAACATGACCGATCACAGCGCGAGAACTCCCGAGTGCAGTTTCGGTAGGTTTGCCACCGAAACTCGGCCGAAACGAAAACCGAACATTCGGTCGGACACTATATTATTATCATGTTGTATAAAGAAAATATAACACAGATGTACAACTAAACCTCTCACTCAGTCTTCTCGTCAAATCATCAGACATTCAGTCAGTATCTCCTCCCATTCATTAGCAGGACTGGATTCAAGGAGAGCGTTGACTGTGATTAACATTCGCGGAACGGGTGACGTACGTCGTGCCACCGTACGGCAACGAGGCACCACAAATAATTTATGCCGTCTTTTGCCCGGCAATAGTTATTAAGAAGAAATATTTTACATAGCTCCCCATGCAAACTAGACGAGACGATGGTTCCGTGTATGATCTTGTTGAACTGTTACTAGGTGATCAAAAGCTCGCTCAACTTGGACCGAAGTAAACCGCAAGCACCTTAACAGAAATTTCGTTAGATACAAGTACGGATCTATTAACCAAACAAACGTTGAATAGAAATACCTACCTACCTTAAAAATGCTTTTTGTACTTTATCTATCACAAAGCTTTCTCGCATGGATTCCAAGGTCTTGAGTCAAATTTACTTCTAACTAGTGTGTTTTACAAAAGTCTGAATACTTGATGGTTTGTAAACTCACGATAATTTTTAAGGACAAACCCCAGCCTCCGAAACGACTCTTCGGCTAGAGAAATAATGTGATCATGAAAAGTAAACTTAGTATCGAAAATAACACCTAGATTTTTAATCATCACCAGTCTTGTTATTACTACATCATCTATACATACTAGGCATGCCTTTTAAGTTCTGTCGTTTAAATATTTCCCGCTAATTTTGAATTTAGAATTGCTCAATATTCAAATTCGGTTGAATTTAGAATAGCAAAACAATTGAAATAATTAGAATTGATGCAACTATTTAGTCACAGCGTTGTTTTGAATCTTTCAAGTCGCGCATAAAAATCAATTTCTCTAAGCAAAACGTTCGTGCGATAATTTTTTACAACTTTTGGAGAGGCCTAACTCGGATTCAATGTTTTGAGGAGTTAAGTTCTGTATTGTATGATGAAGTTCCTTGTCTACGGACTGTCGAACGCTGGTATTTAGAATTCCAGCGTGGAAATACTAGTCTTAGTGACAAATCTCGTGAAGGACGTCCAAAATCAGCCTTTATTGAAGAAAACATCGTTGCTGTGAGACAACTGATACCTACTCGAAGATCGGCATGTATCGTGAGATAGAGGCGTTAATAGGCATTTCAGGGACAACTGTTCAAAAGATCTTGCATGAAGAGCTTGGTGTGAGAAAGCTAGTTTGCCGATGGATTCCGCATTTGGTTTCCGATGATCATAAGGCGACCCGCGTCAGATGGTGTAAGAAATCTTTCCAAAGGTTGAAGCGAGGAAAGTCAAATCACGTCTACGACATTATCAGTGGTGACGAATCTTGAATTTATGCCTACGACCCTGATTCCAAAGAGCAATCCACAACCAGGGTCTTCCGAGATGAGCAAAAGCCGTCTAAAGTTTTTCGCTCTCGACGCACTTCGAAGAAGATGTTGGCTACGTTCGTGGCGAAAACCGGTCACGGTGCAAGAATTGTACTTGAAGATCGAAGAACGGTTAATGCAGAGTGGTATACTACAATTTGTTTACCACAAGTCATCGCTGATGTCCGGAAATCTAACCCAAAGCGAGGCATCATCCTACACCATGACAACGCAAGCTCACATACCGCTGTTAAAACAATTGATTATTTAAAGCAGGAAAACGTGGAAATTCTTGACTATACCCATGCAGTCTTGACCTAAGCCCTAACGATTTCTTTACATTTCCTAAAATTAAGAAAACTCTTCGTGGGCAAAGGTTCCAGTCCAGTGAAGAAGCAGTCAACGCTTTCAAGTCGGCCATTTTGGACATACCGACTTTGGAGTAGAATAAGAGTTTTAATAACTGGTTCGATCGAATGGAAAAATGTATTAAAATGCGAGATAAATACTTTGAAAAATAATAAATAATACTTTAACGTTCTAGTTGTGTTTTTTTTCTTCAAACGACAAAACTTAAAGGCATCCCTCGTATCACAGATCTATAGAAGTTTTTGGTTTTGAACGCATCACGTAAAATGTACAAAATCGATGTAGATATCCTTTATATTTACATTAAAATTGTGTGTTACTTAGGCTTTGTTTCATGGCAATCAGTTGACTACATCGAAAGATATACTACATTCATTGATTGTTAGACGGTAGGAAGTTCCCCGGGTCAACTAGTTTATAATATATGTATTTATTATTGTTGATAGGTTCGCGCTTGAACGCTATCTCACCTGATGGAAAGCGATGATAAGGTCGACGGTGGAACGCGCTTACCTAGAAGAAACCTAGTCACTCTCGACTTAAACATTCCCAGGTTGTAGCTATCAGGAAACACTGGCTCCGTATAAGTGTATTGCATTGGGTTTCGCGGTTTCGTGAACATTTAAAACTCATAATGAAACTTTTAGATGGATTGAAATTCAATTTGTTAATCACCGACTACTCATTTATAGTGTCAATATTTTTTTGAAGAGCTACACAATCTACGGGAGTTTGAATCACAAGATATAATTTTGAATCGTCGGCATATAGTAAACATTCGGAGTGATTTAGAACTTGTAGAGTGTCGTTTAGAACTACAAGAAATAATAGGGGTCCTAATATTGAACCCTGGTTGACTCCTGAACGTGCGTTATAATTCTGAGAATTGTACAGGCCCAGTGGTACATACTGTACATTGTCGATCACAGAGGTAGTCAACGATCATTATAAGGAGATTGGATCAAAACCTACGGCAATTCTTTTTAAATAGATTGTCGTTATTGATTCTATCGAAGGCTTTTTAAAAGTCAAAGTACATTACATCTATCTGCTTGCCTAGGTCTATACTGTTAGTGATGTAAACGGCTCGTGTTACGAAGTTAGTGTTAACAGATCTTTTGACACGAAAACCGTGTTCTTCATCACAGATTTTGGTGATTTGCCTGAGAATCTCTTTGTGTAAAATATGTTCAAATACTTTGGCAGGTGAAGGATGGCGATAGATCGGAAGTCTTCAACAGATAACTTAGCTTCTTCTTTAGGTATTGGTGTTAGTCTCGATACTTTCCACTGAGAATACCCGATATGAGATATTTATCTGTATTCGGTGCTAAATTATATGATAATTATGAATAAATATTTTATTATTATTTCATTTTTTTATTTTATATACATAGCTGTTATATTTTTAAATATTTCCTAAAATAAACATTTAAAAATATAAAAAATAGTAGCCCACCGGCATCGGGAACAGGGTCCCAGCTACCGGTGGTCAGGGCTCCTTAGAGAGGAATCTCCTAACAATACGCGCCGTGTCCAGGAGTACTGCTTTCTGGATCAGGCCCTTAATCCAGCTGCCTAACGAGAGCCTCCTCAGATGTTTTCGAGGCAGTTGGCTATTAAGCCGTTGGCCGTTACGACTATTGGCACAATGATTGCTCTATCCACTTCCCACATGTCGACCACCTCGCGAGCTAAGTCAACATACTTATTATTATTATTTTTAAATAGAAGTAAGCCTAAGTAGTCGTATTTTATAAGATTTTGACAAATTCAAATTTAGGTGATACAAAACCACTTGAACCTCTAGATATCGGTGATAACGTGTTTTTCAGGTTTCAATGGCACATTCATGAGGGTTTTAGTTGTAAAACTAACTTTTTGGTTGTATTTTTACAAATCTTGGTTTTACTAAAAACTTCGAACGTCTGTGATGCTTTTTCAGTGAGATATCAGCGATAAGATATCTTTCACCGTTAAGGGGTTTTAGTCCCGCAACTCCTAAATATAAGCTGAGGATTTTGTTCTTTATTTATTTTTTAAAAAATTCTGCTATTTCAATCTAATCTTCTACGCTTTAAAGAACTTTGTAGCCGCACGGTTCCCCGCGTTTCAATGGCATGGCCACGTTCAAACCCTTATAACTTTTTAGCCATAACTTTGAATTTATGGTTTTAGGAATCCAGTTTTAGAAATTCAAAGAAAATCTTGGCACACCTAGTGTCTTTTTTTTTCATTTCGCCCTTTTCGGTCTTTCTTTTTTTCTATTGATGTGTAAAGTGTCAAGGATCATTTGAAGGGCACTCGCACTCGAGGTCAAGACAAAGGAGAACAGTATCATCAAAGTGTAGTTCATTGTTACCAAGTTTCCGTTCACCTTCAGTCTAATTTGAAGGCTCTCCAAAGCTTCCGCTATAGATACAAATGTAGCACACTAGCTAGGGCCCCAGGGGTTGCAGGCGCAGGTAGCCGGGATTAGCTCCGGTGTAGTAGAGCGTATTTTTTGTAAGCTCGCCTCGCTGCTCAGCGGCAAACTAGTTTCGTGCAGCGGCGTCGCGCGTCGTCCGGCTCGCATTGTTTACAAGCTGCCTTCTTGACGTTACGGGGCACCAACATCGCGGACACTCACATAACCGGTCTAGCCATCGTAATATTTGTAACACATAAAAAGTTCTTTATGACATGTAAGTAATTTGAAAACCTTGAAATGTTCTGCTTAGGACGTATTCGTGACTGAAAGTTCAGATAACGGTCAGCGCTACAATACCGCCGTAATACCTTAACGTTACTTTTATAGCTCGCTCTTAGGATTTAATTTCATGTTACTTATATTTAAGTTTTGTAAGACATTTTTATTAATAATGTTGAGGGTATCTTAAGAACTGCTCAGGAACCACGACTAAACCAAGTGAGAACCGAGTTTTTATTTTAAAGACAACATATTTATTATTGCTTTGATATCTACCTATTAGTTAAATAAATCTGTAACTGTTTTTAAAGTACTGCGAATACTGACCGCGAAGGCGATGTTGATGAAGATGAATATTTTCTCAGCGGTGCAGAGTCCCCTGGCGCAGGCCATGGTGCAGGCGGAGGCAGGCGGCAGGACTAGTGGCGGACATGCACGTCTGCACGATGAAGTCGGATGTGTCAGCTCTGTGTCATAAGCTCGCGTGCACTTCACTACATTCCGTCAGCGGGGCGTCGTGGCGCGGCAGGCGCGTGCTCGCGGTCGCGCCTCGTAAGGCACTGAGGAGCGGGCGAGCGCGAGCGCGCCGCGCGGCCGCGGCCGGGCGGGAGCCGGCTGCGCCCTGCCGCGGCCGGCCCACCCGCCCGACCACCGTACTACAACGCACTCCATTGTACGTGTGAATCGTTAGCTTGTATCCATCGTAATTCGATGATATGCGACATGGCATTCTTAATGAGTGGCTCAACTCAAGATATAAGCAATAATTCATTAAATGTAAAGACACCTATGAGTAGGTAGGTAAGTACAAACATAAAGGTGACTACCTACTTACTGCTGAAACCGAAATTGCAACGGTAAGAAGGATGCAATTAAATAAACACAGTGAGTTTAATCATGGTGTTTTACGAAGGTTTGGAGGTGTGCGTGTTTCCTCCCCAGAGCCGAGCAGCCCCGAAAAGTCCCGAGCGGCCCCGACTCCCGACTGCCACCGAGCATGAACTCGGAGCTCGCGCCGAAAGCGCCCGCCAAGAAGCGCAGGTGCACAGACCCGCTCGCGACCCCTAATCATACAGTAATTAGGCCAAACGTACACCCTTGACCTTATACCCTTGTTAAGGTATATTTATTTGACATTTTTATTTTTGAAAATTACATTTATTCGGGAATTTATCGTTATTAAATAAAAATAACGTACAACTGCCATCAAGCTGAACATTTTGTAGAAACTTGGCCAACTGAGTGGTGGGTACGCACTACTGTGACTCCGCTCCGTGCGCTCGTGCGTCCGTCACGTCCGTGCGCGTGCATGCCTGCGTGCAATGAACTTGAACTTAGGACATTTTCTTTTAGTTTCCTTTTATTTTAACTGGCCAGTCATACACCACTATGACGTATACAAAGTAGGTTTCATTGAAACTTAATGTAGACTAGAACGTGTTTGTACTGCACGTTGGATGTGGAACTATTTTTTACAATGCTCCTTTTATCCTAGTCAGTAGGTACTAGTGTGGTGATGCTAGCATGTGGCGGTACAAACTGTGGCCGGAATTGAATGGCCCACTCTTGATAAATCATTTTAATCATTTACTGTCAATATTAACATATTTTTATGACAATATTTAAATTACAACGTCATATTTTTTTATTTTTAGATAATATTGTTGTACCTACCTACTTATTTATACTATCTTTTTTTCTAGTGTGTTAATAAATCATGTAATGACTTGGAGCTTAATGTGGGCTTTACACGGATGACTAAACTAACTGATTTTTGATTTTTGCCCACATTAGAGAGCGTGTCGGACTGACTGAAACCCACCTTGTTTGAGGTGCTCATCAAATGCCTTCTCCCAGGTCTAAGGCGGAGCGGGACGGCATGTGAGACTACTACTAAAGCGACACCTATGAATATATTCCTTCAGCTTCCCTTTGCATTCCAGGAGCATGGGTTACCTTGTCATAAGTCCTTCCACGGCATCGGGCCTGCTGGGCGGGCCGCTACGGTTTTGCTGACGTCTCTTTGAGGTGCGTATGGAATACTACGCACCGTCGTCGACGACCTGCGGTGCTATTCTGTAAGAAAACAGCCTAGAGCGCAGCGCTGGCCGCAGCGACTAGTCGAGTGCGCAGTACATAGAATTAACAACCCAGTAGGCGTACATTGTCATTGTTAATGCAATGAAACGTATTTGGATTTCATCGCTGCGGCCAGCGCTGCGCTCAAGGCTGTTTCTTTAGAGAATAGCACCGCTGGGTTTAGTCCGGACTCCGGACGGCGAGCTGCCGTCGGCAAGCCCACGCCAACGGTGGCTGGAAATCTGGGTCGGGGTCCCAGCGGCTGGGGCGTGAGGACGTCCTTTCTCTCAATACTGCGGCCGCCTCCTTCGCTAGGACGACTGCTCGCAGAAGGCGATCGCTCGCCATTCCTCCTCGCTCCGGACCATTGCCTGTATCAGGGTATCGACGTCGGTTGATTAGTGAAGGAAGACAATTCTAACCCTCCTCCAGATCATCATGAGGCATGCTGCGTATGAACACTATTATTATCAACATTGAAGAAGCAGATTATTTAGTATGTATGTATTTAAGTATGTATTTTAGCTTTGTTTATTCCTATCTCTCTTCACCAATGTCTTGTAATGAACCTTGTGCAACCGCTTTTTGAGTCCAGGCAATCTCTTTCCATACCAGTTTGCCTGGAAGAGATCGCGGAAAGCGATAAGGCCGCCAATTGTATATTTTAAATATAAGGCTCAAATGTACCTAATTTATTATCTTGGTGTACAATAAAGTATATATATATAAATTATGATGAGCAGTATTAAATAACTGTTGAATGTGTTCACAACAGAACGCTGTTTGTTGGACATCAGTTTATCTTCCTCAATAAATGATACTTTTATATCTCTACTGTCTGTGATATTTGCCTTCAGTTTTTTTTTTTTATATGATAATATTTCCAAAATGGTACCTCGGGTAAAAAACTTTTCTGGTAAGAATTTGTTCCTTTGATCAAAAACCATGAAAATCGTTAAAAGACATTGTCGAAAAATAAAAAAAGATTTTTTTTTGAGATTTTTCTTTAACTGTTTATTTTTTCTAGAGCGGGCCTTATACAGGGCGGATAAATTTTCGGTTATTTTTACCTAGGAAGCACCGTTTTTGAGATATTTGAAGTTCTTCTTTTTTTAATCACACCGCACTATTAACTTGTATTTGTTGGTTTCACTAACTACCTATGTTTATGTTTTTTATGTAGGTACTCGTAACAATCACAAACATACATTTTGTGATTGTTAACATTTTTATTTTTTGTTAATGTATGTGCTTATTTTTGTAATTTTATTGTGCTTTTGCATATTACTTGTTTATTTTTCTGTATGTATCGAATCAATGCTACCTATATCTATCTACGTAATCTGAAGGCCCATAGCACGGACTCGGTGTGACATAGGGATGGCCCTAACTTACACCTCATGACCTCACCACATCTGTTTCAGGGCTTACAAGGTTAACAAGGTACTGTAATAATAAAACAGGACGTATTCTATAAAAATAAAAACTTCAAAAATTTGCCCAAGTATCTTTTTACGGAATTCTTGGTGTGCGAGTACAACTCGCACTTGACCAGTCTTTTTCCCCCATATTGATGTCCACAAAAATACAATCCGAGCGCCTCCATCAGTAATACAGCCTAACGCTGTTTTATAGCGGTCGTATATTATATTCTTATTGCTGATATACAGCGACGTATTATTAGTGTACAATTACACTAAACGAATAAGAGGCATAATTACGTATACGTTGCTAAAGCCTTTTCGGAATCCGGCTTGTTCGACAACAAGCCGGATTCCGAAAAGGCTGTAAGTCGTCGAAACTGCGCGCGATATGGTTTGTGATGACTCTGAAAAAAAAAACTTGAAGACCCATGTCTACAAGCTTTTTTCCAGAGTCATCACAAAAAATGCTTGTAGCCATGTCTACAAGCGTTTTTGACTAGAAGTAGCCTTTTTCACTCACTCTTAACGGAAAGATCCCCAAGTCAGAAACACAGACTCTGGCAGGGAAATCTACTTCTTAACAGTACGCACAATTAATGTGTTCCGAATTACCTAGCCATCTCAGAAGTAAGATGGTTCTATAATTCTTAAGCAGGGCATTATCGCCCTTCTTAAAGAATAGTATCACCACGCCTCTGCTCCATGCCTGTGGCGTTTTTCCCTCGAGTATGACGGAATTAAATAGCTTCTGAAGGGCCTTAAGGACCGGTTTTCAGGAGCTCGGCCGTAATTCTGTCCTCACCCGACGCCTTGTTTTACAGCTGTTTCAAAGACATCCTAATCTCGTACAGGCTGACTTCCGGGATAGGTATCTTCAGTATAGTGTCGAGTAAATCTAGCTCTTTGGTCGTTTGCTACTGTACCGAAACTGCTAAATGTTTTAGTTTTTCATTGATTTATACACTAAACACTAATTGTATTTTGAATTTGAAGCTTCTATGTCTGTTAAAAGTGCCTTAGAGTTTTGATGATCAGTCAATTAGTGAGTGAAAAAATTAAGAAACTTTGATCAGTTATAATTTCTTAAACTACTGGTTCGAATTGAATTAAATTTTAAATATACCGTGTTTATACAATGCCTGCTTGGTTACTGATATTCAGTTTTCCAGTTTTATACACAACGAAGTTGTTGGGGATCGACAATGGCCTGAACTGTTTCGAGAAAAGAATGTCACGGCCGTGCCACATTTTTGCTTGCCTTTGTGGAGGCACTGTCGTGCCCCCTAATTTATATTTTATTCGCATTAACACTAATTAAAGTCGTTTGCGGTGTGGGTGCCGGCCGACTCAACATTTGGGACCTTCACTAAAACTGTGCCTGAGACCTTCCTCAAAGAAGAGTTATAGCCGAAGGGTGTCGTATACCTATCGAAGATTTCGTAAAAGGACGGCAACGTCCTCGCAGCGAACCACGACGCCGTCACTTCGTGTGCAAATACTTTATCGATCAATTGTTATGGTTTTTACGGCCTTAATTGTCTGAAGTGATAAATGATAATAAAAAAATATTAATTCATGAATCCCCAAGCGACCACCGGTGGCCGCGCATCTATTGTCTTACTATTGTGTCTCTAATTGACGGTATCTGAAGGGTTAATATTATTTACCTGTTCCTCTACAATTCTACATTATAATGAACAGCTTAGTAAGTAAATGAGTCAGGTTTGACTTGTTCGAAACAAAGTCATTATTGTTTCTTGGTACCCGCTTCCATTTAAATTACTAAACTGACTATTAGATAAATAGTTGTGGCAATAAATACTTACTTTTCTACCTATGAAAATACTCCCCAGATATGTATGATCCGAGTATAATCCCTACTAATATTATAAATGCGAAAGTAACTCTGTCTGTCTGTATGTTACGCTTTCACGCAAAAACTACTGAACGGATTTAAATAAAATTTGGTAGGTAGGTACTTAGGTAGAAGAGACACTGGAATAACACATAGGCTACCTATAATTCCACTGCTGAGCACGGGTCTGTGCCCACGCGGTATAAACTCCACGTCCACGCGTGCGAAGCCGCGGGCGGAAAGCTAGTATCTAATAAATAGGAATGTAGCAGTTGGCGTTTGGTACACAAGTCACCCCACATAGTTGAAGTCGTCGGAGCTGTCCCGGTCTGATCCCCGAATCAGATCCAAACGTAAACCATCTACTAGATACCTTCTTAGGGTTCCATAGTCAACTAGGAACCCTTATAGTTTCGCTATGTCTGTCTGTCCGTCCGCCCGCTGATAATCTCAGCACTAGAAAGCTGAAATTTGGTACCAATTCAACCACGCTGACAAAATGGCAAATAATTAGGGTAAAAAAATCACTTCCCACTTTACGTGTAGGGGGGAAGTGATTTTTTTTTACATTTGAACCCTAACATGTGATATATTGTTGGATAGGTATTACAAAATGAATAGGGGTTTACTGAAATTATTTTTGGATATTGTTAATATTTTCGGAAATAATCGCCCCAAAAGTTAAAAAAAAAATGTGTCGTCCTATACCCACTCTAACTTTTGAACCATAAGTTTTAAAAATATAAAAAAATGTCAAAGTAAAAAATAAAAAAAAAATTTGAACGTGATGGGATGAGCAGTTTTTGTAAAGTTTTACTAAATAATTTCTAAACTAAGTTTGTAATTTAACCGTATATGAAAGCATTTTTTAAATCTTAATTTACATATTTTATTATCCTGAACGTATCTTCTTTCAAATAAAAAAATAATGATTAAGATCGGTTTACGCAATCCAAAATGACCACCGAAAACCCAACTACCCCTTTTTATTTCCCGAGAGATGGCGCTGTACGTTTTTAACTCTAGTGGGGACGCTTATTGTGACGGACGGAAACTACGGAACCCTACACTGAGCGTGGCCAGACACGCTCTTGGCCGGTTTTTTTCTTGTTACCGAGGATTTTTACCTCAGAAAACCACCCCGGTGATGCCCATCACATAGAAGAGCCCCGTTTCCTCTGAAAAGACCATATCGAACCCCCTCTGTGCAACACCTGTTAGGGCACATCCCTAAGGAGACTGTGCAACGGTCTCCCCTGAGCCTCTCTGTGCACGGCAGCACGTGATCACTGTGCCAGTCTTCCACTCAGAATTCAGTAGAGGACTAGTGTACCAGATTTAGAGGAATCGGATTCACTTAGGACCCTCGCCCACGGTGACTTTTTGTAGCGATGCCGTAGCGCGTTCGCTTCGATACAGTTGCGATGCCGTAGCGCGTTGGCATCTTTTGTATAGCGCTTGCAAATGTGACTAACGCGCGTTAGTAGTGATTAGGGAATCCGATCCCGCAAGAGCGGGATCCTATATATTAGGTATACTTATGTATATAGACGGTACAGTTGGTGCAGTGGGCAAGCGATTGGCTGTTGTGCTGCTTGTCGCAGGTTTCGTGTCTGGTTGTCTTGCCACACGCCTATGTGTATACATAGCACCCGCCACAGTGCACGAGTCATTCCTTAGGCTAGTGTGGAATAAAAACGAATGTAGGTGTAGTCGAAGTAAGATTATCTTGACAATGAACAATTTTTTGTCGTTCAAGTTGAATTTGAAGATTATCTATCGCAGACCGTGAGACTAATCCTTGATGAGAACTGAGTACAACGTATTCTAAGTAAAATGATGGCGCCAAGGTAAACCACTTGCTAGCAATTACATATTTATAATAATAATCATTTTATTATGAGACAAGGGAGGCTCATAGATCAGATATACGAAATTCTAATCTAATACATAACAAAGCCCTTGGTAACTAGGTAGGTGTATAATTATGAGTAGGTACCTACACATAACGCTGTCGTTCGGCGTCGCACAATTTATGTACCTACCTATGTGTTGTGGACTGATCTTATGGAGCATTTATACACAAAATATATTGGTACAGAAGTCAATCTACATACAAAGCACGCTCGAGCAACGCACACATAGACACCGCTCACGGACACGATATCTCGGAGCGTCCCGGACCGCTCGTCGAACAGTTCCGGCCCAAACGTTCACTAGTGTGCGTCCACCGAGCGTAGGTATAAAAAGTGAAGTAAATACATGAGATTGTCTTCTGTACCTATCTATTTTGTGGTTTATAGGTGAGCCCAGCCGCCAATGTGTAAACGGGGTCATGAAATGGCATGAATGACGTAAGCTTTACCCCATTTACACAATGGCTAGGGATGACGGTTGGCCGAGGCTCTGAACCGACGTGTAAACCCACCATTACAATTGAAAATCTCAAGAACTGGTTTTTTTTTTCGGTGGGCAAAAACCATCTTATGACAACCTCCGCTCTTGGGTGGAGCGGGAGATAGTGTCAGACTCTCACTGACTAAAAACCCCACCCCGTTCCTTCTAGCCTTCATACCGGAGCTCGAGTTCCTTTCGGATAACCCTGGCCCCAGTAGGCTTCGACCCATCTGGACCCCTTCTGTATCTCAAGACATGGTCGTAATTCGTGAAACAGAACAGTGCCCGCTGGCCATCTTTATGATAAATGGAAGTCTGCCGGATACCACGTAGACAAGCATGACTTTTTCAGCTTTCAATGCGATCGAGCATCGACGCCGAGATGCTGGCCTACAGTGGCGTGCCAGGTGCCTTTAGAGGGGGCAAGCCAAGGAATCTTAACTCATCTACCTACCCACACCACACCTAATATCCCGAAAAAATTGGCGGTATAATGCTGATTTTAATAGGTACATTGTTTTTACTGATAGATATTATTAAAATATATTGGTACTTAAAAAAACGAAAAAGAGCCACCTATTGATATTGTTGGCAACTAGCTCATAACATTCTAGTTGACTTCAGAAAAATCCACTAGATGGCGCACAAAAGATTGTATTAATCCGTCCGTAGTATTTAATAAAATTTATCATTAAATAAAATTGTTTACGAAATGTAATATTATTGGAAAATACTCACAATTTAAACAGCTAGCTTTTAGTTCTTCTTTATCACACACATAACTCTTAACTTTCGAAAAAGAGAATCAAGTTTCTATTTTCGGTTTACCAAAACAGAATAAATGAAATAGCATTCAACAGCTATTGAGAATTCTGATACATTTTCATGGCACCAGCGAAGTTATTTGAGTCATACCTGATCTATTCCAAGCATTGTTATCGTTTGAGAAAAAATAACTGTCTATTATGTGATTTACTTTTCAGAGAAATATTCTAATTAGTAAAGTTACAAGATTATATTTATCTCTAAAACTCAAACTCTACCTAAACAATATCGATTCCGCACATAATACGCTACACACAACAAAGTTAAATGACAGAAAACAAAAAAATAACTATCAAAACAATTACCTACGTGTTGTTAACCGATCACAGCAAATTTAAACTAATTTGTATTTTGTAGTTCGTAGTTCGTACTTTAAGCGTCATAGAGGGCGCCTCCATGCGTAAAAATGGAGGTCTCTCGTAATATTCATTCATAACTTTTCCAAAGCCCAGCTTTATTTTAATACAAAAATGTTCGATGAATCTCTCATATTTTACCCACACAGACACAAAATTTGATGTTTTTATAGCAAAAAGAGAGACAGAAAAGCAAGCCTCATATGAAGCATTTGTGGTAGAAAGAGACAGGAATACATTAGTCTTCATCTCTTTCTTTTGTTAAGTGTTAGAGTGAGATCGGAGAGATTGCGGTCAGATTGGCAACCTCGCTTATAGTATCGTATCTTATTAATGAATTTTTGAATTTCGCACTAAGTGGCAACTGAGCGTAACCGCGTAGGCGCGCGAAGTTTAAAGTTTAGATTTTTGTTTTATTTAATTGATTAGCCGTGATCTATGATTTAGGTGTGTGGTAGTGGTAGGCAAGCCGGGCTTTTTGGCTTGTATTGCTCGCACGTCCCTGCTGGCCTATCGGTTTTTATCTTTTACATTCCCAAGTTTTCCGAAGTTGCCATACATTTTAGTTTTTATTTAGATAACAGCAGGCTATTATCAGTATTTTTTTATGAATCAAAGGCCGCGGCGGCATAGGCCATCTAAAGAATTCTCTTCAAATCTTTTTTCTTTCACAATTAATACTTACAAATATAAAATAATATTTAATAGACTTTTTCTCGCGCTTTACATAAGAGTCGATACGGTTCTTGACAGACAGACAGACGGACAACAAAGAAATCCTATAAGAGTCCCATTTTTTCCTTTTGGGGTACGGAACCCTAAAAATGAGCAGTGTCTGAAACTGCCCCTTTAAAAAAAGTTCGTGTTGGGTACATTTCATCCGCCTGCCGCAGGTCGTCACCTGTCCCGGATCTAGTAGGAAGAAATGCTGGCGTATCACCATGAACTGGCTCGGCCGGAGTTGCTCCGCTTGGGGAACCCCTGCCGTGATCTCGAGAAGGTGCGGTTTTACTTAGTAAAAGTCTGACACGCCCCACTCCTCACGTCTGTACCCATACTGTAACGCGACATAAGCATTACCACCACTACTGTACATAAAGTTTAAATAAATAATGCGCGGGTTACGCGGGTGGCAGGCATCAAACAGCGACAGCGCAATCTTCTTGCGATTTTCTCTCTGTTATAAGTCGCTGCTTTGTTTCTTTCCAGCCTTCCTAGCCAAGTTGGTTTGAAACGGTTGGTTTTTCTTGCGTCGATCGCCTCGAGTTGGCCACGCTCCCAATTCTTTTGTTCCGACCACAGGACTGAGCGTTGAGATGACGTCATTCCCGTATATTTTAAGTTTTCTACTAGCGTTAACATAATTGCAGATTATCAACTTGGCTAAGGGGTACTGTTAATAATATAATCACTCGCACTCAGGTCATAGTTTGCTATAAATCTTTCACTTTGTTTAAGACAAGAGTGAATATATTACTTCTAGGCGCTTTCCTTCAGGTGAGATGGTGGTCAAGCGCAAGCCTATCAACAATAAAAAAAAAACTGATTCAAAGCTTCCGATTGCTACAGGAAATGTTTGATGAAACACGTAGACATAGTGCGGGTGCGGGCAGGAGCTCGTGAGCTAGCCTGAGTGCGCTACGCCTACTACGATTCTACGACTACGTAGGTCTCGTAGTCGGCTCGTGTAGCAACGAGCCGCGCTCAGGCGGTGCTGATGTGTGAAGCGCTCTACGCGAATTAATAAACTACTGGCCGGTTTTTCTTTCTTGCTTTATTCTGTGGCATGACGACTCATGCGCGCCGGGTGGTTCACGCGATGTAACCTGCCCGTGGCACAGCACAACTCACTCTGCAGTTTGCACCTATAGCGTTATTTTCCTACTTCCCTGCGAATATTTGTAGTCTACTGCGGGTACAAGAATATTTCAAAGTTAAGTATCTTAGTCTACCGCTCGCCGGGCGGCGGGAATGTTCAGAAGACCTAACGCGATCTTGGAGCGCAAAGAGCAATTTAAATAAGGAACACAAGGATTGAAACGTTTATGTTAGGTATCTAAGTTTATGTGACATTTTGGGGAGTGTGCGTCGGAATTGCATAACCTACTAATTCCGCCGTTCCATCATCGGACTACCCGAAGTTCGGCGATGCGCCAGCGGTACATGGTGGACATCCCACCTACACGCACAAAACGTTTTGGGAACACATTCATTGAGCGTGCAGCTAAGGAATGGAATACCTTGCCGGAGTCTGTGTTTCCTGATAGCTACAACCCGGGAATCTTTAAGTCGAGAGTGAATATGTTTCTTCTAGGTAAGCGCGTTCCATCGCCGACCGCATCGTCGCTTGCCATCAGGTGAGATAGCGGTCAAGCACCAACCTATTTTGGAGGTAAGCGGAACAGAGAGTAAAGCCCCGCAAACCTCCATTGAAAAGGGAGGATCCTCCGGCCAGACCGGATGTTATGGTCTGGTGGGCGACTGCCCGATAGTTGATGTCGGGCTGTCGTATATGTTCAAATCGCGCGGAGAACTCTGATTGCGCGATGCAGGATTTCGTGTTTTCTTCGTAGTTCTTATGTGGCGTCATAGATGTCGCTCCATCACTCCCCTCCGGAGATCGGAGATCGATGATTCTTGATGCTTCTTGATGTGTGCCAGGCCAGCGGTAGGTTGGTTCCAGTGAGTCGGAACCGATGCCGCATAGTTCTCGGTGAGTCGGAACTGTCTGCGGTGATGCCCCAGTGAGTCGGGGTGTTGCTATCCCAGTGAGTCGGGATAATGTCCCAGTGAGTCGGGGTGATGATGTCCCAGTGAGTCGGGATGATGCCCCAGTGAGTCGGGGTGGTGCTGTCCCAGTGAGTCGGGACGATGCTGCAGGCTCCAGTGAGTCGGAGTAGTGCTGCTAGCTCCAGTGAGTCGGAGCAGTGCTTGTGCGACGTTGGGCTTGATTGCTGGCGTCGACCAGGAGAGGTTCTTCATGGCTCTTCATATTACTGGCCGAAGGTGCGGTGTGCTAAGCCAAGGTCGCTGATGCGGCTGAGGTGATGACCAGGTATGCCCAGGTAGGCATATTGGTGGTCAGGATACCCTTAGCCGTGGGTGCTGGCTGTATGGCTCGTTGCTCGAAAGCGTGAGGAAGTGATGATGACGTCACGAAGTAGTAGCTGCACGAAGGCTGCGCTGACGTTCTTTGTCGAGGGTCACCAGTTTGGAGGGTATGCGGAACAGAGAGTAAAGCCCCACATACCTCCGTTGAAAAGGGAGGATCCTCCGACCAGACAGGGTGTTATAGTCTGGTGGGCGACTGCCCGATAGTTGATGTCGGGCTGTCGTATATGTTCAAATCGCGCGGAGAACTCTGATTGCGCGATGCAGGATTTCGTGTTTTCTTCGTAGTTCTTATGTGGCGTCATAGATGTCGCTACACTATCAACAATAAAAAAAAGTTGAAGGTGCCTATAGGATACATCCATGCAGGCTGTAGAGTTGTTCTGACTGGATGTACCTACGTACTAATATGTACTGATCATCGATGGACTTTCAACTACGCAACAAGTGAAGAGGTACCGACATGTGTTCAATTTGGTTCGTCGTTTGATTGCTTAATAGGTAACAGTCGGCGGCGCTCGTTGATCGGTCAGAGAGGGCACGCGCCGGGGGGAAGGGCGTGGTAGTGCGGCGCGGCGCACAAGGAGTCGGCAATTATACGAGGTCTGAGATGCCAATGAACGACAATTACAAGAGAACGGGTGGGCAGGCAACACACACACGCAAACGGCTTATTTCAATAAATCGCCGGTAACCTACATCCGAGTGTAACTAAACATGAAAAATACAAAGATTGATATTTTGACTGGCCTGTTGGTCTAGTGATTAGTGGCTCTGACTGCTATGCCAGAGGTCGTGGGTTCGATTCCCACCCAGGACAAAATGTTTATGTGATGAGCATGATCATTTGTTCTGTGTCTGGTGTAATTTATCTATATCATGTATGTATTTAGAAATATATAAGTATGTTTATCAATTGTCTAGTACCCATAACACAAGCTATGCTTAGCTTGGGTCTAGACGACGTGGTGTGGTAGTTGTGAAATTACAGTACGCGTCAAATAACTTTGCCGCTCTGAAGTTAGGCTTTCCTAACAACGGCGCAGGTACTATCGCGTAAAAAGTGTTCACTGACGTAAAATTAAATTTTGCAATTTAAATTAAGCACGCCTTCGTCCTTCTCTTTCTGCATGTAATTCACCACATTATGAATTACTTTTCGCGCTTGTCGGCGTAAAACCGTGTTCCGTTTTGGCATTTTGTTTGACAAAACTAAGGACAACGTCAACCAAATAACAATGCAAACACAACTATAACAATTCAAACACAACAATATCAATTCAAACACAACAATAACAATTCAAACACAACAATAACTATAAGAAAAACTAACAAAAAACAACAAACTTAAAAAAGTAGGGAATTTACGCGTAACACTTTTCGCATCAACACGACCGTATGTACTGTGCGGACGGAACAGAAGCTGGTATCGGACGTATACGAGCGACTGAGATAGAAACGTAACACTGAGGATCGTCTATTGCATCGCTAGCCGCGCATGCGCAGTGCTGTCTTTTTTCGTAAAATTGACTAATGCGCAGTGATTTGTAGCCAACTTCAGAGCGGCAAAGTTATTTGACGCGTACTGTATATTAATTGATATTATTATTTGTTTCGCGTTTTATGATTCTATTGTCGGACGTTTACACCAGCTAGAATTGAAGTCATAAATTGGACGCAGTGGCGCTGCGTCATTGAACGTTCTTCCGTCGTGCAGCCCGCGGCGGCGGCGGCGTCGGTTGCGCCAGACGCGACCGCGAGCCTGCACGCGTTGCATTGCATCATCACTTGCATCTCATTTGATCTCACATTACATCGTGTCAACGCAAACTCATCTTTCTCAACTGCAAATGAGCATTTGATGAGCTTGCAGTGAGTCCGTGGGGTCATTGCTATATTATGTTTATAAGGGCAGTGTGTATATAGGTATAATGTACCGTAGTGTGAGTGACTTTCACACTAGTAATGGTTATTTAACAAAGATTGCCAACGCCACAGCAGCGCTGCTGTTACTAATTGACTACAACCAAGCAGTGTTCTTGTGCGCATGGGCATTTGATGACCGGGTCGTTGGTAGGATCCAGGAGTTGGGACTCGAGGTGGCGCTGCACAAATCCGAGGCAATGTGCTTCCACGGCCCTCGGAACGCGCCACCATCGGACTCCCAACTTACGGTAGGAGGAGTTCGCATCGGCGTCGGGTCGACGATGAAGTATCTGGGACTCGTCCTCGACAGCCGGTGGAATTTCGTAGAACATTTCCGACGTCTGGCTCCCAAGCTTCTCCGGGCTGGGGCTGCTCTCAAGCGGCTCCTGCCCAACCTTGGGAGTCCAGACGCCTCCTGTCCAGACGCCTCCTGCCGGAGGCTCTACGCGGGGATCGTTCGGTCCATGGCCCTCTACGGGGCGCCGGTGTGGGCGCCGTCGCTGGCAAAGCGACCGGCGTCCATACTGAACGCCTGCCAGAGGGTCATGGCAATACGAATGGTGCGGGGTTAGGTACCGCACGATCTTCCGCGAAGCGGCGAGCCTTCTGGCTGGCCTACCACCGTGGGATCTGGAGGCAACAGTCCTTGCACACATGCACGACATGCGCGTGGAGATGCAACGCCGGGGTGAAAGTCCACTGCCGCAACATGTCAAGGCATGGCGGACAGAGCTCCGGCGGGATCTCATGGTGAAATGGCATCAACGGCTATCGCAACCCAGTGCTGGGCACGCCACGATTATGGCGGTAAGTCCCCTCTTTGAGGCGTGGCTGGAAAGACCTCACGGCGTCCTTACCTTCCGCATGACGCAGGTCCTCACCGGACATGGTAAGTTCGGGAGGTTCCTGCATCGGATTCAAGCGGAAGAGACGCCCGGGTGTCGCCACTGTGCGCAACGCCCGGAGGACACGGTGGAGCACACCGTCGAGGTGTGCCCTGCCTGGGCGGAGCATCGCCGTGCCCTCGTGGGGGCGATCGGCGGCGGAGACCTCTCGCGCCGGGCCCTGGTCGAGGCCATGGTCCGGAGCGAGGAGGAATGGCAGGCGGTCGCCTCCTTCTGCGAAGCAGTAATGCTAGCAAAGGAGGAGGCCGACCGCATCAGGCAACGGCGCCCTCGCCGCCGTCGCCGGGATTCCGATCCCGATTTCCGGCCACCGTAGACGCGGGCTCGCGGACGGCGAGCCATGGGTAGCTTGCTGTCCGATCGTCCGGTAATGGACCGAACCCAAGACGTCGACGGCGTGCACTGTTCCCGCGCGCCTCAAGAAGTTGTCAGCAACAGGAGGGGCCCAGCTGGGTCGAAGCCTACTGGGGACAGGGTTGTCCGAAAGGGAGCTCGCGCCCCGGTATGAAGGCTAGAAGGAACGGCGCGGGGTTTTTAGTCAGTAAGAGTCTGACACTGTCTCCCGCTCCACCCAAGAGCGGGATTCGTCAAAGATGATTTTCCCCGTCGACAAAAAAAAAAAAAAAATTACCGGGTCAGGCAAATAATTAATTAGGAAATTCTGAGTAGGTACAGTAGTCTCAGTTAATGCGAGTAGGATCCAGGATATGCCAACCAGAACAGTGCGTGGCCACGAGTAGCGCTAAACAGACGAATAAAGCAGCTTATTGAGTGTATTAATGAAGCTATATTGATTCGGTCCCAATTCTTTTATTTATTCAGCGCGCCAGGCATGAGTCACGCGTAAGTCATTGCTTGCCGCCATAAAATACTACTATAATAATACTCCTATACCTACCTATCGTTTGAATCGCAGGTAAGTAAGTATCTTTTTACTGCAAATATGGTTCCTAATATGCTTAGCAATACTAGGTACCTCTATACAGGGTTATTTGTAAAACACTAATAACCTTGTATTACTAACATCATAAACAACAACTTTTGTTCTTTTACTTCTTACAAAACAATACATTTACCAAAAACCAACCCTCAAGATTTTGTTGTACTATCTAACACATTTCAGCTCTGTTATTTTACGCGTAAGCAGGCTTTCGAATCAATGTCATCAGCATTGACATATATATTTGTCATCAGACTCCTAGCAACCATTCGCACCATTTCCGTGTACTCGACATTAGAATATTGATACACCATCATGTAATAGTACATTATGATATAAGTGTGTAATGTTAGTGATTACCATCGAGGCGGTAAGTCTTAAGAGAGCCTAGAACAGTAATCATTAATTACTCACGGGGACGACGCGACGCGCGCCCATCCTGACACGATAATGTAATAAAATTATGGCGGGGGAGAGGTTGTACAAAAAGGTTTTAACTACATGCTCTCGTGCGTAATGGTAGTCAAAATATCACAGTTTGGTAACAAGGGCCATTATGTACCTAATTGCAGTGCAATAAGAGCTACTTACGAAGCAAGTGTATTGAAAAGTTACGTCCGCACTGCCGAATTTCGCTACAAAAATCACGTACCTATGACGTGACGTAAGTGCTTCAATGCGACCGACCGACTAGTGAGAGCTGCATGTAAATAAGTCAAGTTCATGTTCAGCTACCCTCCGCTATTTTACTATCGCTTGCATCGCATAAACGTTCATTTTAAATATTTTTATTTTTGTATGAAAATCTGACGAACTAAAATATGATATTTTTTTAAGTCATTTAACAAAAGTTGTTGTTCATGATGTTCTTAACATAGTCCTGAGAGGTTGCTAGTATTTTTACAAATAACCCTGTATACGTACATGTGTACGAGGTGCGTGCCGCGCACCCCCACAGTACTAGACCCAAAAGGGCCCTGCTTTCCTTTCGGCTTGCTTAGGATCAATACAGTAACCACAAGGAGTTCGGTTCTATAAAAATAATATATTAGTTATCGGTAGTTGCCATCACGTACTACCTGTGGTATACACATTAAATGTCAGAATTACTGATTGATTTGTTATTTTTCATAGTATTTATTAGTTTATTATTTTAACATATATGTAGCGACATCTATGACGCCACATAAGAACTACGCAGAAAATATGAAATCCTGCATCGCACATTCAAAGTTCTCCGCGCGATTTGAACATAATATACGACAGCCCGACATCAACTATCGGGCAGTCGCCCACCAGACTATAACATCCTGTCTGGTCGGAGGATCCCCCCTTTTCAACGGAGGTATGTGGGGCTATACTCTCTGTTCCGCTTACCTCCAAATATAAATGTATTTTATTTTATATAATTTGTTTTTTTTTCCATTTAAAGTATTTGTTTATTGTGCAAACCTACCACAGTGTTGTCTTTTTAACCCAAAGGTTGACTGGTAGAGAATGCCTTGTTGCATTAAGTCCGCCTATGTACCACTACTGTACATGAAGTTTAAATAAATAAATGTAGGAAAAGTACTTGAAGACACGGCAGTCGCGATTCTTCCGGGGCAACGACTAGACGTCATTCCTTGGGTTTGTCTGCTTACTGACAATTTGATTGTTTCATTTACAATAAACACAGCACACTACCGATACCTAATAGGTACCTACCTATATGAAAAAAATACTGATAAATACGTAAAAGCTGGGCCTGCGCTTGATCCGATTAGCTAGAGGTCGTGAGGAAGGGCACTCGGACAGTAGAAATAAAACATGGCGTACACAAGGAGACGTTTATTAGTGTAACATTCATTTTGTGTTAGTGCCCAGCGGGCCTACCCTATATGGCACCAGGGGGCGCGGCGCGCGGCCGCCCGCCTGCCACACAACACAACACTCTTCTCTCTTTTTCCACAATTCGCGCACGGGTGCACATTGGAATTTAGAAGGTTTACTGATAACAACAATTGCTGTATTTAATGCTTTGGGTCCAGCTGGTGATAATAAGTATCTACAATTTGAGTATAATGCGCTTCTGACTAAAACTATACGCACTTACGGATGCCTGCAGCCACGAGCTGCAGCTGACAGACAAACTAAGGGTCGATTTATACTAGCGCAGAGTCGAAGCGCATCGAAGCGTCAAATTTTTTACAACTAAAGCGAAGCCGCACGAATGCGCGCGTTTTCGCCAGAATACGCGCGCACTCTCACGTGTAGTAATGGGCATCAATAGCAGAGCTATTGAATCACTTGCCAGTTGACTCTCGTAGCTGAAACGTGTGTAAAATGGTTGACATTGATTTTGCTATAATATTACTTATATCTGAAGTTGAAGAAGAAGAAAACAAAGAAAGAAGTAAATTAAGTTTTAGAGTTTTAGATTAAAGAGTCCATAGTGATTAACACCGACGCAGGCCAATTTCCGACTGATGACGCGTTGGTTCGCTAGTTAGCGCGTGGATACACGAGAATGCGCGCGCACCAAT
Source organism: Mythimna lalbum (assembly GCA_949319445.1). Classification (NCBI taxonomy): domain Eukaryota; kingdom Metazoa; phylum Arthropoda; class Insecta; order Lepidoptera; family Noctuidae; genus Mythimna; species Mythimna lalbum. Next base: position 237,933 of record OX439354.1, read on the forward strand.
CAGCGTTGTTCGCGCGCAGACGCGCGAATTCCGACGAATGCGCGCGTCTTTTTAAAATCTCCGAAGTAATGTGTGTGTTACGCTTCGACTCTGCGCTAGTATAAATCGACCCTTAGGCTGAGTTCGATAAATAATCGATAGAGCAAACTTTAACTTTTCCCAACCACCTACAGTAGCGTTTTATGCGAAAATTTACCGTACCTATTAAAATTATTGCATACATTAGTATGAAACGCTAAATCCTCATCCGTGTTACAAAAGTGTCTCAGAGATGTCAGCAAACCATATGGGAGGGAGCCAGCAGGGCCACAGGGGAGTTTCTCACAAAGAAATTTGTGCTCCTAAACCGCAAAGGGCAACGACTATAGGTGGGTATTTGTCAGTAAAATTTTGACACGCCCTTCTGCACCACCCTAAAGCGGGAGAACTCATTAGTTGATTTTCCATCTTCCAAAAAAAAGCGTTTCGTAAGAGAATGAAAATTAAATGAATGAGCATATTCCAAAAACGCAATCGTTAATAGGATGAAGCGCATCGACACACTACAAATAAGGGCTATTTTTCCTCTGAAGTTAGCATGACTAATGTCGCATTTAGAATTCAGCACGACTAGTACTTGACCGAGACCGCCTGGCTGCGTCGAGCTGCAGTGGCCATCATTGTGAGAATGCCCTTACCAGAAACATGGCGTCTTTCTGAGTTTTTTTTTAGTACTCAAACAATAGTTGGTCCAAAATACTTATTTAATCCTTATTAGACACAAAACAGATTGATATAAAAATTATTTTGTTTTAATTGCCCATTTTGTTGCGTACTGATTTTTTTATTTTATTCTGCGAATGCAGAAGTTAGCAATTACTTTAACAATATAAAGGCAGAGGTACCACTGTTAACGTCGTTGTTAGTCCGTCTCAACGCCGCCCTGAGCAAGTGCTGCGGAGAGCGATGTGTTGGCAAGCCGGCGGCGGCGCGCGTGACGTCACTACAGCTAGCTCACTCCAGCGCGGCCGGCCGCAGGCACTTGGACCTGTACGATTTCACACCTAAGCGTAGGTGCAGTATATACTGCCCCTATTTCATAAATATGTAATTATGTGACAATAGAAATAATAATAATAATTTATTAGCACAATTTAAATGAAGTAAATACATAAGCAACTATTTTGTTCATAATGACGTCAGTTGGTAGCAGAAGCCTGACGAGGAGTGCTACAGTTAATTGTCATGAACAAGTCAGAAATTAGTAAAGTTTCCTTTCACTGGCAAGTGTTACCAAAAATTGCAAACTATTAATTTCCTTGCCTTAACATGAGCAATATAAGCCAAGAAATCTGAAAAAAAAAATGACTCTGTTGAACAAGTGAGTCAGGCCCTAAGAACTGGCGATACGAGCGAGACCTCGTACAAGTAGCGAGGTAGTTGATACGTGGACATGAACGAGTGAGATGAGGCGGCCGGCGCTGCATTACTTAACCTACGTATAAAAAAATCAGTCAAATTAATAAATGCATCATCATTACAATATAGACTCGTGGAAACTTATATAACAAATAATTACTAAAATATTTGTACTGGGTTACAACTTAAGTACTAAAGAAAAGAAAATAAAATCAGTCTCAACATAAAAGTCTTATAGGTTTGTGTAAATGTAACATGGCAGTGTAGAGATCAAGTAGCGTTTATATAATATCTGAGTATTTGTACGATCGTTATGTGACACTATACATATAGGTGCACAGGCCGCGCACTACACAGTGCACGCGTCGGTGAGGCCTCTGTGCAGTCAGGGACGTGCGAGCAATACAAGCCAAAAAGCCCGGCTTGACCTACCACTACCACACACCTAAATCATAGATCACTGCTAATCAATTAAATAAAACAAAAATCTAAACTTTAAACTTCGCGCGCCTACGCTGTTACGCTCAGTTGCCACTTAGTGCGAAATTCAAAAATTCATTAATAAGATACGATACCATAAGCGAGGTTGCCAATCTGACCGCAATCTCGCCGATCTCACTCTAACACTTAACAAAAGAAAGAGATGAAGACTAATGTATTCCTGTCTCTTTCTACCACAAATGCTTCATATGAGGCTTGCTTTTCTGTCTCTCTTTTTGCTATAAAACATCAAATTTTGTGTCTGTGTGGGTAAAATATGAGAGATTCATCGAACATTTTTGTATTAAAATAAAGCTGGGCTTTGGAAAAGTTATGAATGAATATTACGAGAGACCTCCATTTTTACGCATGGAGGCGCCCTCTATGACGCTTAAAGTACGAACTACAAATTAGTTTAAATTTGCTGTGATCGGTTAACAACACGTAATTGTTTTGATAGTTATTTTTTTGTTTTCTGTCATTTAACTTAGTTGTGTGTAGCGTATTATGTGCGGAATCGATATTGTTTAGGTAGAGTTTGAGTTTTAGAGATAAATATAATCTTGTAAATTTACTAATTAGAATATTTCTCTGAAAAGTAAATCACATAATAGGCAGTTATTTTTTCTCAAACGATAACAATGCTTGGAATACATCAGGTATGACTCAAATAACTTCGCTGGTGCCATGAAAATGCATCAGAATTCTCAATAGCTGTTGAATGCTATTTCATTGTTTTGGTAAACCGAAAATAGAAACTTGATTCTCTTTTTCGAAAGTTAAGTGTTATGTGTGTGATAAAGAAGAACTAAAAGCTAGCTGTTTAAATTGTGAGTATTTTCCAATAATATTACATTTCGTAAACAATTTTATTTAATGATAAATTTTAATAAATGCTACGGACGGATTAATACAATCTTTTGTGCGCCATCTAGTGGATTTTTCTGAAGTCAACTAGAATGTTGTGAGCTAGTTGCCAAAAATATCAATAGGTGGCTCTTTTTCGTTTTTTTAAGTACCAATATATATTTGAATAATATCTATCAGTAAAAAAAATGTACCTATTAAAATCAGCATTATACCGCCAATTTTTTCGGGATATTAGGTGTGGTGTGGGTAGGTAGATGAGTTAAGATTCCTTGGCTTGCCCCCTCTAAAGGCACCTGGCACGCCACTGTGTGCAGTCTGTGGTCTGTGCAGTCTGTGGCCTGTGCGCGGCGCGTCGGGACCCGCTGCGACTCTTTGGCAGTTGCTAGTCGTCAGTACACGCGGCACACGCGTACTGTGCAGTGTGGCCTGTGCGGGGCGCGTCGGAACCCGCTGCGACTCTTTGGCAGTTGCTAGTCGTCAGTATACGCGGCACACGCGTACTGTGCAGTCTGTGGCCTGTGCGCGGCGCGTCGGGACCCGCTGCGACTCTTTGGCAGTTGCTAGTCGTCAGTATACGCGGCACACGCGTACTGTGCAGTCTGTGGCCTGTGCGCGGCGCGTCGGGACCCGCTGCGACTCTTTGGCAGTTGCTAGTCGTCAGTATACGCGGCACACGCGTACTGTGCAGTCTGTGGCCTGTGCGCGGCGCGTCGGGACCCGCTGCGACTCTTTGGCAGTTGCTAGTCGTCAGTACACGCGGCACACGCGTACTGTGCAGTCTGTGGCCTGTGCGCGGCGCGTCGGGACCCGCTGCGACTCTTTGGCAGTTGCTAGTCGTCAGTACACGCGGCACACGCGTACTGTGCAGTCTGTGGCCTGTGCGCGGCGCGTCGGGACCCGCTGCGACTCTTTGGTAGTTGCTAGTCGTCAGTATACGCGGCACAAGCGTACTGTGCAGTCTGTGGCCTGTGCGCGGCGCGTCGGGACCCGCTGCGACTCTTTGGTAGTTGCTAGTCGTCAGTATACGCGGCACAAGCGTACTGTGCAGTCTGTGGCCTGTGCGCGGCGCGTCGGTCACACACGTACACACGCTGACCAAATAAATAATGAGTCAAATAAAACTTAGAAAAACATAAGTACACAAAATAGAATATGGTATCAAGTACTTTGTTTACTTAACTAACGAACCTTCTAAGCGCCGGATCTATCGAGAGTACGAGGCAGTGGAGTTGAGGTGCAGCTTGCAGCCACTAGAGGCACTGGCAATCGAGTGCTCATATACATCTCTTCTTCATCTTATTAAAAATTTTGTCCGTTTGTTCCAACTAATCTACCAAACGACTAGACCAGTTTTGACATGAATTTCATTGTTTAACTAATGTTACAAGGAATAATTTATTTTTTATGAGAGTGAGAGAAAAAACTATAGTTATTAAATATTTGAAAAAAATGTGATTCACGTTTGTTTTAGTTTGATACAGATACAACGACGCGGACGGTTCGCTAGTTAAAGTAAGCAGCGCATAAATAACAAGTATAACTTACGTCTAACACACATTTGGTTACGCTCTACAGTAATTATGAACTAATGTTATTTTTGATCGATCATTAATTCCACCCTTTTCCTAAGTAAGGTCAAAATCACGGAGTACAAACATGTGGAGAGTAAACTGTTTTGAAAGTGCCTTCCGCCGTCGCAGTCAGCTTGCCGTATATTCCATCTGCAGACAAGTTGACTCGCTCGGACACAATACATTATATTTTTGATATTAGTCAAATTGTACTCTTAACAATAATGATGTTACGCTGTAAACTCGCCGACGTAGTAGAGAAGGGAAGCACTCGTGTCTCAGGTACGTCGGTCGGTTAGGCCTTGTAGGCGGGCTGCGGCGTGGCCTGCAGCCACAGCGCGGCCGCCAGCGGCAGCGCCAGCGCGTGCAGCGCCAGCAGCGCCGCGCCCAGCGCCAGCGGCACGCGCGCCGCCCGCGCCAGCGCCGCCAGCACGCGCGGCCCGCACGCACCCAAGTGCAGCCCCGCGCCGCCGCCGCTCGCCGCCGCCACGCGCCGCGCCGCCAGGCACCCGTCCTGCCCCTCCACAAGCGAATCATGCCAACACATAAGTCTTTTTACAACTCTTTATTCAATAACTAGCTCCAAAATACTCCTACGTGCAGTAATGTTTGTTTACATTGAGTTTCTGTTATGAGTCCGAATTATTGTTTTGTTAAGTTAAAAAAGTACAGCGCCATCTCTCGGGGAATTGGGTTACTAATGTGTACAAACTAGACAGGCTATGTATGTTGGGTTTTCGGTAGTAATTTTGGATTGCGTGAACCGATTTTAATAAAAAAAATATTTGAAAGAAGATAGACGTTCAGAATAATAAAATATGTAAACTGTAAAAAAATGCTTGCATATACGGTTACATTACAAACTTAGTTGAGACCTTAAAACTTTTATTTTGTCCATTTTTTCGAAAACTGTTCAACCTATTCAAGTTCAAAATATTTTCCTAGAAAGTCTTTTTTGAGATTTTTTCCGTAAATATTAATATTATCAGAAAACGACATCTATGACACCACATAAGAACTACGAACAAAATACGAAATCCTGCATCGCGCAATCAGTGCTCTCCCGCGCGATTTGAATATATACGACAGCCCGAAATCAACTACCGGGCAGTTCCTCCCTTTACAACGAAGGTATGTGGGGTCTCTGTTCCGCTTACCTCCAAACCCCTATTCATTTTAAGGATAGGTATTTAACCTATCGAACAATATATCACACGATAGGGTTGAAATGAAAAAAAAAATCACTCCCCTCTTTACGTTAGGGAGGGTACCCTAATAAAACATTTCTTTCCACTTTTTATTTTACCACTTTGTCGGCGTGACTGATATTGGTACCAAACAGCTTTCTAGTGCTAACGGTCACTGAGATTATCCGCGGACGGACTGACAGACAGACAGACAGAGTTGGCGAAACTATAAGGGTTCCTAGTTGACTACGGAACCTTAAAAACTGGGCAAGTGCAAGTCGGACTCGCGCCCTGAGGGTTTCGTACAAACTTACCTATGTAAAGAGTTGAATTCCCGATCGGAGTCTGGAAGTGATCCTATAAGGGTTTCGTTTTGTCCTTTTGAGGTACGGAACTTAAAAATTATTATAACTAACAAAAAGCCATTTTTAACTTACAGAAAACAAAATTTTTATAAGTATATTATAAGCATTATTTACACCTAAATAACTTCCTCGGGCTCTGACATCAGCCTCGAGTCAGTACAAGAGTACATTCAGAAGGTTCGAATCATCAGTAGGCTCCTACAGGAATATACTTTTTTTACATGGGTAATCATCAAATGACTTCTCCCGATCGTACGTATTGTTACTCCTATACAACATTGGTATAAACCACGTAAGTATATTATACCATTTTTTTATTTTATTTTAAAACTTACTTCAATAGTTGAAGACAAATTGAAATTAAAAAACTGTGTTACTAAGTTTTGAAGGCCAGTGTATGTGTATAGTAATAAGTTATTATTATTTTTTTTTTTTAATAAGTATAAGTAGTTATTAAAAAAAAACACATTTTATCACAGAATAATAAGATACGCATGATATTCATGAAAACACGACACTTCAGCGGTTACACATCTGGCCTGTTCCAGGGTGGAACATGGTATTGCCATGTAATATGGGGTAGAAAATTGTGTATTGTAGTATTTAGTATTGTATCCCAGCTGTGGCAGCGTTTAACAATACGTCATCCGACCGTGGACCCCAAGCGATGAGGTGACGCTGGTCGGGTGTCGCGGGGCTCAATGACCTTTACTCATCGAACGACATCATCATCATCACGGAATAAAGAAAAGTAGAGGAAGTGCTTCTTAGATATCGCGCGCGTGTCAACATCAAGCGATATTCGCAGATTACATGTGCAGGTGAATATGGCATCTATTTAAAAAAACTAGCGTTCTGATTAGAATAAATTGGTTACAGCGCCATCTAGCGTTGAGGAGCCGAACTCGTTGTAAATTGGTTTTTAGACGAAAAACTTCTTTATTGTTTGTCTCATGTCAAATAATAATAACTTTCTTCCGTTGTAATAAGACCTAATTTATGAAAGCAATAAGAATATGATTTGTAAAAGTTTGTAATTCGTAGCTTCGTAGTCAATCATATTACTGTTTTTTATGTGTGTAATGTACAATTTGACACGCAAATGTGTGAGTTTGGCGACACTGGTTCCCGTGCTTAGCCACGTTAGGGGCACTTCTACCTATATTTTCTGTTCTGTGATCATCATCATCATATCAGCCGAAAGACGTCCACTGCTGGACATAGGCCTCCCCCAAGCGTCGCCACAACGACCGGTCGAACGACATGTTCTTAGTTAATATAGAGAAAAATATTGCAATAGTAGCATGGAAGGGATGTGATAACTTATGATAGGTGGGTACCTACCTCGTGTTTATCGTCTCGCACGCAGCATGAGGGCGGTACCCAGTAGTAGTGCGTGGGCGCGCCCACCGATAGGTCCAGCGCGTCGTCGGCCGGGGGCCCCGCCGCGTCGTCGGCCGGGGGCCCCGCGGCCTCCGCGCCCTCCTGCGCGCGTGCCCACGCCGAGTGCTGCCAGTCGCGCGGGCCTTCCGCGCCGCAGCATTCCAGCTGCACATTAGAACACAAGCACATTATCAAACATTGCAATTAAATCAATTTAACACGACACCCGCCTTTCTTTGGTGGATAGCTAATGTTGATTGCTTATCATTTACTAGCCCCGCGACTTCGACCGCGTCAATTTCTGTTATTACGATAGGGATTAAGAAGTTTTTATAAGAATAATTTTAAAGTACTTCTGCGTAAATGATATTTTTAATTTTAATTCCCTGTGGCAGAAGAACAGTATACTGATTTACTCCGCAACCCGATCTTGACAACGCGACATATAGTTGGCCGTGTGAAAAGCAGTCTTGACATAAATCGATTCTTACGTGTTTAAAATGTTTGCTCTTGTAATTTATTATTTGTAGGCACTACCTCCCACCAAATGTGCTCTCATATTCTTAGATAGTTTTAAGGTATGAACGAACAAACTTCCATAACGGAAAACTTTTAGGGCAAGACTGTAATGGCTGCTCTAATTCCCCTTACTATTACCGGTAAAGTTATCCCACCCATAATATTATCACAGCTTCTAATATCTCTAAGAGTCCTGTCTAGATCCTCTAAATGAGCTATATGGACCATGGTAGAGATGTAGCAATATTGCCGGCAATATTGCTGGGAGTGGAAATATTTGGGAATATTGCTTGAGTCAAATTAACTACGGAAACTATGTACAATCCTTAAAATTAGCATTTAAATACCATAATCTACGTTATGTACAATAAAGTACTGTTTTGGGTTAAATTGCGAATAATGCCCGGAATTTTAGCAATATTCCGGGTATTTTACCGGCAATATTGCCTATGTTGCCGCATACGATAGTGAATGTAGGACAGATTTTGATAATTCTTTTTTTATTGTGTTTGTTATTGTGAGAAGGTTCTTATGGAAAAAAAAATTGGGTAGTGTAGAGTAGGGTATATAGTAAGTTATAGTAGGGTAGAGTACGATAGAGTAGGGTAGAGTAGGGTAGGTTTATTATGGCGGTAAGACCTCACGGCGTCCTTACCTACCGCATGACGCAGGTCCTCACCGGACATGGCACGTTCGGGAGGTACCTGTTTCAGATAAAGTCGGAAGAGACGCCCGGGTGTCGCCACTGTGCGCGACGCCCGGAGGACACGGTGGAGCACACCGTCGAGGTGTGCCCTGCCTGCACACCGTCGAGGTGTGCTCTGCGGAGCATCGCCGTGCCCTCGTGGGGGCGATCGGCGGCGGAGATCTCTCGCGCCGGGCCCTGGTCGAGGTCATGGTCCGGAGCGAGGAGGAATGGCAGGCGGTCGCCTCCTTCTGCAAAGCAGTAATGCTTGTAAAGGAGGAGGCCGACCGCATCAGGCTACGGCGCCCTCGCCGCCGTCGCCGGGATTCTGATCCCGATTTCCGACCACCGTAGACGCGGGCTCGCGGACGGCGAGCCATGGGTAGCTCGCTGTCCGATCGTCCGGTAATGGACCGAGTCCAAGACGTCGACGGCGCGCACTGTTCCCGCGCGCATCAAGGAGTTGTCAGCAGCAGGAGAGGCCCAGCTGGGTCGAAGCCTACTGGGGACAGGGTTGTCCGAAAGGGAGCTCGTGCCCCGGTATGAAGGCTAGAAGGAACGGGATGGGGTTTTTAGTCAGTAAACGTCTGACACTATCTCCTGCTCCACCCAAGAGCGGGTTTTGTCATACAATGATTTTCCCCATCGCAAGAAAAAAGGGTAAGGTAGGGTAGAGTACGATAGAGTAGGATAGAGTAGGCTAGAGTAGATCAGGGTTGAGGGGGAGCGAAGCCGCGGGCAAAAGCTAGTTCCTGATAATAATTATTATCAGCCATTTATAATCACAGCATTTTATTTATAATTTAACTAATTAAATGCTTTGCCGGCTCTTTTTGTTGTGAATATATTTTATGATCGATATCCGTGAGACACTCAGAAAGTTTTGAGAAACTAAAAAAAATTATTGTATGGATAAAACATTTTTATTAAATCTTTTTAAAGAACTCTCCATTCACCTCTGTGCAAAGTTTCATGCGCCTGAACCAATTTTCAAAACATTTTTTCCAGTCTGCCGCAGACACCTCCACGACCTTCTCGAACGCTGCTAGCGCGTCTTCCGGTAATGAAAACTGCCCTTTCAGCTGGTTTTTTAGTTTTAGAGGTTTTAGGAGTGCCAGCTCAGAACTTTAAGGAGGGTGCTCCAAGACTCTGACTGGTGCGGTGTCCAGGAAGTGTCTCGTTTTGAGAGCAGAAAGCGCGGGCGCGTTGTCATGGTAAAGCAGTACCCCGCGGAGCGGTGTTCAGTCGCTTGTTGATTATTGCAGACAAAATTTCTGCATTTTGTGGTATACCATTCGGAGTTGATGTGGCTTTGGTCTCGTAATGGAATTAAATCAGAGAAAGAATCTAGCGATCAAAAATTTCCCTACGCTTCTTGATCGCTTCCCTTTCATAGGCGTTAGTTCGTTGTGAAACAACCAAACTGTCGACAGACGTTCTTGTTTCCGGATCGTATTGATACATCTAGGATTCGTCACTTGTCTCAATATCGTAAACGCGCCAAGACGAGACTACTTCTATCACGACACCACTCCACACGGGCCTGCTTCTGAGCTTCGGTGAGGTTTTGTGGCAACCAGCGACAAACTATCCTCCTTATGCGAAGGTGCTCGTGTAGAATCCTGTGAACGCTTTCCAGAACAAGCTGCAGAGTATACTGCATCTCTTCGTACATAATTCGCCAGTTTTCTTAGCACACTTTCTTCCGTGACAGTCGTCATAGGACGACAGCTCCTTTGTTCATCCCCCAAAGTAAGGCAACAGCGCTTGAACTCACCATACCAGCGATAAATGGTTGCATTTGAAAGTCCGTCATCCATGAAAGCAATTTTAATCGATCAAATGACTCATAAGGTTTAAGGCCACATTTAAAATCATAGAAAATCGATGCGAATTAATCGAATTTAAATGAGACACGATAATTTCATTTGGTTCGCGAAAAAAAATACAAAATTTTTAACAATGTTAATTTTACTTTTTATAACCAAAGTTTTCAAAATAACTGTAAGTGGCCAGTGCCATAAACATAAAAACATTTTTTTAAACTTTGAGTGGCTTGGTACTAAACAAATATGACTAAACGATAATTACACCTGCAGTAATAATAAAATATATTGGTATTATTGACAAATAACATTGGCAATATTGCCAATATTGGTAATTTAGCGGCAGTGGGAACATTGGGAATATTGCTGCCAGGCACATCACTAGACCATGGTATATTCGTCCCAGATTATTAAAGTGACATCTTGCAAAACTTTTCCCAAAGGGCCATTTTTACGAATAGAGCGCTATCTTTCTGTAAAGAAACAGTTAGCGGCGAAATTAAGTGATGTTCAGGATAATTGTGTTCACAGTTAAATGCTCTTCATCAACAACACATTCATTTAGATAAGGATTAATAATAACATTATGTTGATAACTCTTTGGGAAATAATTGGCAATATTGCATCAATTTCGACCAAATTTGATTACCATAAAAAGGTTATAATGAGTCACGAGTATAAACATATACTGTCGCGGACATTTTTTTAGATCTTATTTAAAGAGAAGTAATTCCTTCATACATATTTTTTGAGCAACTTAAACCGTTTACGCACCGCATGCAACAGAAGTCCTCAAATATGAATAATTTTTCCCGTTTTTGCATAATTTTTCACTGATGCTTCCCTCCTATTGGTTGCAGTGTGATGTTATATAGCCTAAAGCCTTCCTCGATAAGTGGACTATCCAACACAAAAATATTATTTTAATTTTAACCAGTAGTTCCTGAGATTAGCGCGTTTATACGAACAAACTGTTCAGTTTTATTATTATAATAATAATAATAATAACTAGCTGCTCCCAGCGGCTTCGCCCGCGTGATAGCAGAAAATTATCCCAAGGGAACATACTTCCAGGATAAAAGTACCCTATGTCCTATTCCAGGACATGGTCTATCCGTGTACCAAGTTTCATCAAAATCAGTTTTGCCATTTAGGCGTGCAAACGTAACAAACAAACTCACTTTCACTTTTATAATGTTAGTAAGGATTATCTATATTTATAAAAATCAATGCCACTTGTCGTTGTTATTTTATAACTCAAGAACGGGCTCACCTATCCAAACCAAATCTTTAGGCTTTGTTCGGACTATTTAGTAGATGGTTTATGTGAAGTTTGGTAGGGTAGAGTAGTGTAGAGTAGGGTAGAGTAGAGTAGATAGAGCATAGTAGGGTAGAGTAGTGTAGAGTAGGGTAGAGTAGAGTAGATAGAGTATAGTAGGGTAGAGTAGTGTAGAGTTGAGTAGAGTAGGGTAGAGTAGGGTAGAGTGCGGTATAGTAGGGTAGAGTAGGGAGCGAAGCCGCGCGGGCAAAAGCTAGTATATATATAAATATTGTTACGCCGTTAAACTTCAACACGTCATATCTCCCACAAAATAAAGAGTAGTAACGAATAATTAAAACGCATTGCTGTTCGAAAGCTCTAGAACAAAAGTACGTCCCTAGCCTGGCAAGATCTGGAACAATCCTTCATAAGTACTCGTAGTACCTACTATTTAGTAGGTATTGCAGCTTTATCACGCTATTTAATTAATTCGGCTCAATAAAAACTATTCCGTTCGTTTAATTCGACCTCATTTCTAATATTTTTTATTTTGGTTCAAACTTAGAAGTAGGATTTTTCGATTCGATGACAGTGAAAATTTTCCTTGTCAATTGGCGATATATTTTCTTGGAGTAAACTTATATGGAATTCTGTTTTGAAGAAAATTAACGAAATTATTGAGTAATTACTATCAGCAACCTGTGCAAAGTAATATTGATAACCACCGTATTAAACCACGGTTGAAAAATAAAATAGTCCTCTATAAAAAACCGGTATGTATTTAAACATTTTAAATTTTGTCTGCTTGGAAGGTTCTGTTTTGAGTACTATGGTGTAGTTTCCGGTTCTTGGAATACATATTTAGCAGTGGACTTGGTTCCAACTGAATTCAGGGAAGCGTACAATAGCGCATGACACCGCCATACGAGCGAAGACCCCGGAGGACGTCGTCATGTCGTCGCTTCACGTGAAGTTATCCTAAAATTTTTATCCTGATCCATTTTTTATAATTTATAGCAATAGCGAAGTACTATTTGAATAGTTTTTTTACACTATCTTTTTATAATAACAGCTACTCGTGTCGAAAGGTCACGGAATGCACCGTTTCTTTGATATTTTATTTAAACACGGTCATAATTAGATCGCGCCTAGGGCCGAATAGTGGTTGCAATGCAACCCCTTCTCACCTAGGTATAGGCATTATTTTCCAAATTCTCAATTTTTATTATTTTCTAAGCAATTCATTTCGCAGCTTTACTGAAAGCTATATTTTTTTTAAATCGCCAATTCTTTTTTCTTTGTATGTTTTTTATATTTGTATTTATTTTAAAACAAGAAAATTAAATGTGATATATATGTAGTGATTTTTTTTTTAATGCTACAGTATGTAATCTGTAGGTATCTGCAGGTAGTAAAAGGAAATGTTACTTTCCGGCATTTTATGGCCCCGCGACGCGACTCTATTGTTCTGGATTTATCCTCAGACATCAGTATCTAGAATTTTCTTTGCTCTGCATATAAATACGAGCCCCCGAACGGAAGTGAGTCAGTTCTGATTTCGACTGCGAACAAGAGCGATCTACCTAGGTAAGTGTACGAATTGATTTTATCTAACGACCCAAGCGATAGTGTAACGGTACTCTAGTGTTGATTGAAATGATCAAAACATTCGCTCCACATAGAAAAGGTGTAAATTGTTAAAATCTCCGAAATCTAACTTACATGCAACTATTCTATGTGAAAGCTGATGGAGCGAATGTTTTGATCATTCTTGTATTTAAAATTATACTTGTTATTGCCGCGAATCATTTTTGGTAAAGTTACAACATGTCACTGGCCTGCAAATTGCAAAAAACGTCCACGCAAGATTTAGGGGGTGTTACTGTAAAAGTACTGAAAAAATAAATATGTGTAACTTTAAAACTAATTTAGGTTAATATTTGTGCAAAGTTTTGAGTTGGCCCACAAAAAAAAAAAATTTCACACTTCAAAAATCCCCCCTTTTTACCCCCTTAGAGGCTGAATTTTAGAACTTTCTTAGTGCTCGCCTACATCATAAAAGGAAGCCTTGTGCAAAAATTTCACGGTCCTAGGCCCAGTAGTTTCGGCTGTGTGTTGATATGTCAGTCAGTCAGTTTCTCCTTTTATATATATAGAAGATTGGCTTTCTAGTGATTATGGTTTCCTTATTGTCTGGTTTTATTAGCTGTAAGTCCTCCATGTGCTAAATAAATAAATAAAAATATTCATTGTAGGGTTCCTTCCAAAAGGTCTATAAAGTAATAACATTTCTAGTAATACTTGGTAGAATTTTAATTACAAAACAGTAGTCATTTTGGATTAAATAACCAAGCATAAGCATCCTTCATAGTTTTATCATAGCTGTCCCATCAGTGTTTTAAAAATGTATCAAGATGTCAATGAATTTGATAAAAGCAAAGTAGGTTGAGCCTATCCTGCACTCACCTCAGTATCGGAGAGCATTGGTGGCAGAGTGGTAACAGCCCCGACTTATGAGTTGTAGGTTGCGGGTTCAAACCCAGCCAGGATTACTTTGTGTAATTTATTTCATCACCACTGCTCTTAAAATGGTGAAGAAAAACATTGTGAGTCCTAGAACCAAAAATTCGTAGACATGTGACATCCAGCAACCCTCACTAGGCCCGTTCCCTCTCCCAGAGAGGAGGTCTGAGTCCCAACAGTGGGAGCATTATAAGGCTGACTATGCTATGCTATGAAGCAACATAAGTATTGAAGGTAGCGCACCCCTTGCTGAATGACGTCCAGCAGCTGCGTGCGCGTGTGCAGCACGCCGTACTCGTGGCGCACCGTGTGGTCCAGCGCGTCCAGCAGCGCGCGCCGCAGCTGCGGCTGGTGCGCCGCGCCCCACCACGCCGCCGCCGCCTCCGCCACCGCCGTGAGCGCCAGCAGCGAGAAGGCGGCCGCCAGTAGCGGCGCCGAGCTGCGCGCCGCGCCGCACAGCGCCGCCAGCGCGCCCAGCGCCAGCACGCCGCCCCACGCTGCCAGGGCCAGCAACCCCGCGCGCGCCGACGCACTCTCGTTTCCGCGTCCGTCCCACAACGCCCAGCCTGCGAACCCGCACGCCATGCTGCCCACGCACTGAAACAGTACGAAATGAGACAATCCAGGACGCCAAGGCAAACTACGTTGAGAAACGCAAACCCGCAACAGTGCTGTACATGCAGCGACTTACATCGTTGAAAAGTTGTTTACTTTTCGTTGGGGGCGTAAATAGGCCACACGTTTTTTTCACCTGACCTATAAATCATAACCATATGAAGAATGAAGCAAAAAGTAAAAAAGCTAAACATGTAATTTAAGTTAATCAATAAAAACATTAATTAGAAATAGACGCACCCATGATAGTAAATTAGAAAATACGAAACGAAGTCTACTCCATTACATCAAAAGGTACATAAAGTTTTCAGCTTCTTATTCTTACCAGAAATATTATATTGAAGAGTATCAGCAAGCACTTCATAAGCGAGTAGCACCGAGACATACCCATGACTTTCGATACGATAAATTATTCGGATTTAATAACAATGTTTCAAGATTACTTTTTAACTCTTATGGTTAGGTATATTATACTAATCTTCATTACTCACTACGTTCCACACACATACCTAACCTGTTTACTTTTACAATCGAATTTCAATCAAAATAATTATAATTATTTATTTATTTTCCCAAAGTTCAATGCCTTCGACTCTTCCAGTTCCAGTTTTGACCAGTGTTGCCAACAGCGCAGAGCCTGATGTCGCCATTTTTCACAGCACGAGTAGCCGAATTTTAACTTCCGTAGCCTAGAGTAGCCCAAAAGTCACTACAGAACTAGTATTGTAGAGAAACTTTGATAACCAACTTCTTTTTAAAGTTCGTTTTGCCATGATAGTTGATTTTTTTCAACGCAGGGTTTTAATTTACCAGTTAAGATAACACTTTTTAAAGCCTACTGTCAAGTGTTTTACACGTGCAGCCTGTGGACCAACTACTATAGGTGGCCAAATTATTAGGGACAGTACTCATAGATATGTAATTTCTGATTGAAACACATTTTTTAAACAAACCAATATATTTATATAAGGTTTTTTTATTCGGTATTGCTAGTGGTGTCATCATTATTATATTTGATACGTGACAACACTGTGAGATAGCGCATTTTTTTTTTAAGTGGCATTTCTTCTAACTTTGTAGATTTTTTTCAATGTTTGTTCAAAATCGGGTTCTGTTTTGTTGGTGAAAAAAATATACCTTTAGTTTGATTTTACTACTTTTTCCTGCACAAAATAGTCAATACGTAAGTAATGTTTCTTATTGCATTGCTTTTTTAAAGTTTTTTACTTTATTTTTTAATTGTGGCGCCGATAAATGGTGATATTTTTAAAATTGCTTCTTTTTAGTATGGGCAAGGCTTCAGATACGTCTCCAAGAAGACGTGCACAAATCAAAACATTATTTTTGCACTCCAAACATTCCCTGTGAGATATAGCAGCTATTAACCCTTCAGATACCGTCAATTAGAGACACAATAGTAAGACAATAGATGCGCGGCCACCGATGGTCACTTGGGGATTCATGAATTAACAGTGTTTCAAAGTCTGTAGTTTACAGAATTAAAAGAAAAACTAATCAAAACAAACTTTTGAAATCACACCGGTTTAAAAAATGTGGCAGGAAAAGGATCACCACTCTTCGTAAACATCTTAAATTCAGGTATATGTCGTAAAAAGACTGGGTCCCACCTTACTATGATTACAAACAACGAAAGCGTAGAAGTTTTTGATTGGAAAATTTATCGGGGGAAGGCAAAAGAGTGGATAGGTCGTCGGCTTACCAAAAAACTACGCCTCACAGAGGTCATGAAGAATAGGTACTTCTAGCGATACGCACACACTCCAGCTAGACATCGATCACGTTCACACGTGGAGCATTAACCCTTCAATACCCCCCCAGACAATAGATGCGCGGCCACCGGTGGTCGCTAGGGGATTCATGAATTAATAACAATCTCGCCCTCAATGCAAGTAAATGTGCGGTTATGACATTTTCAAAGGCCCCACATCCCATAAACAACACCTACACTCTCAATAATGAGCCCTTGAAACGTGTTTCAAGAGTTCGTGATCTGGGTACTAATTTTGATCCGCACCTCTCCTTTAACCAGCACATCATACAGACCTGTAACAGATCCCGTAAGAATTTGGGTTTTGTATTGCGCCAGGCAAAAATTTTCAACAATCGACAAGCTATCTCTATATTATACAACTCATACATCCGTAGGTTACTTGAAACCAATTGTGTAATTTGGAACCCACATGAAAAATGCTATACACTGGCCATTGAAAGAGTTCAAAAGTCTTTTGTTCGGTACCTCTACCTAAAATTATATGGTTACTACCAATATATGTACCCGA
This sequence comes from Mythimna lalbum, assembly GCA_949319445.1. Classification (NCBI taxonomy): domain Eukaryota; kingdom Metazoa; phylum Arthropoda; class Insecta; order Lepidoptera; family Noctuidae; genus Mythimna; species Mythimna lalbum. The sequence continues at coordinate 254,916 of OX439354.1, forward strand.
CACCATTCGTGCTAGGTATGGTGTGTCACCAAAGCTTGGAAGTAAGAAGAAATCTTTATGTGGATAAATCTTTCATTCGCCTAATTCGGGGTTCCCACTTCAATTCTTCGTTACTTGAATACATCTCCTTTAACATTCCACTTCCCATCAGGCATACGCTACGCCCACGTCATCGCCCTCTATTTTTCATACCACGAGCCTGTACTATTACCTGCAAAACCAGTCCCGTGTATCTAGCCCTTACCCACATCAACAACACTTTATTGTATGACGCGACTATGGACATCTTCGCAAGTGCTGAAATTGAACTCCTGAACACTGCGACTCGTTACCTGGAGTCCATAGCCACTCCCAGCTCAATAGCAAAATGACATTTTGCCATATTTTATAATTATAATTGTCGATAAAATAATAATTATTATTATTTACATCGTTCATTTTGACTTTTTTATGATTATTATTTATGACATAATTATTTTTACTTTTTTCGTTTTTTTTGTGACATGTTTTTCATTTTAATTATCATTATTATTAATTTTATGTGATTTAATTTTAATTATTATTATGTGCCTATAATTTATATGTGTGGTAACTTTACTGTTAGTGTAAATTGGCAATAAATAAATAAATAAAATAGCGGTGAGGTTCGATGCTCCTCTGTTAGGTGATGTTGTTCATAGATGTATCATGAACAACCACCTTGTTTTAAAATAAATAAATAGATAGTAAGTTTACTAACATAGGTTTAAATTTTTTATATATTGTTTACTAACCCATATGGATGTCACTTATCCGAAACAAAGATTATTTCATTTTATTTAATACTTCTGGCAGATGATAATGTAGTGAATTGAGCTATGAGCGACAATACCATAAGCAAATTTTTTTGACATTTCCTATTTCTTCTGTTTCACTTTCACTACTAACTGAAGTGAGGAGTAGCCAAATGAAGAAAGCTTGGATTGTTTTCTTAATAATCTCAATTCGCTGAGATGCTGACATTAAGAATTTTCGTTTGAAGCAAAAGTGAAACTAATTGGAATTAAAAAAAAAAGTTTTGTCGATGCAACATAGGTAATTGTGGTCGTAATAACCAGAAAAATAAATACATAGAGTCCGTCTACTGAAAGCGTGACTTGAGAAAAGGAGGTTGAAACCCAAAAATTTGAATATGGTATTATTGAAATAGTAGGAGAAAAAAGTTTTGGTACTTGAGTATTTTTTTATATATGACGATTGTACAATAGTTGTATAAGAACTTAAAATTGTGTAGATTTATTTATTGGTAGATGTATGGTAAAGGTTAATAATACACAAAATGTTAGTTATTATTCCAAATTTATTTTATCTGTTCTCTAAAATGCCGTATATAATATTCTTTATTTACAATTTGGCATTTTGGCCTTCCGACAAGAATACCAAGAGCATAAAACTGCGATAGTCAAATAAAATAGTCATCATAATTCATACCGTAAAAATATCTAGTGGTCAGTCAACAATGATCAAGATTATAGGGTCACACTAACTTAAAAATCCAAGATCGTGTATAAACATTGTTGTTTTTCTTAGAAAACCTTCTTTCTCTTCTTGTTATTCTTTAAACTCACTGATGATAGTGTGTAGGAGCTTTCGCACATAACTTTATATTGTTTTACCCATGATAAAGCAGTTATTGTTGATAAATAAATATCTGTTTCAAAAAACTGACAATTGCAATCATAGACTTAGACGTGATTTCGGCGGCAAAATAATGTTGCCACTTTAATTTAAAAAAAAAAACTCCTGGTTACGCTTTCATTAGACAGACTCTATCACTTCTTTGTATTCTTTTGGTTACATAATTGGTAAGGCAAATTCAGGGATTTCACCGAGACTAGTCAACCATAAACTAATAAGGCGACCATAATACTTTATCAATTCATTAAAACCCAAGCGAACGACAGCGTTCGCGCGCCCATTGTCTTTGTATTGTGACTCTAATTATCACGATTAAAGAGTTAATAACACAGACCTTAGAGTGGCTTTGATTTTTATTAAAAGATTATTCATTTGTAATTTGAGAATTTTAAATCGTTCGTTTCTGTAGTAGCTTAAAAGTCGCCTAGTCGCCTTTCCCATTTTTCCATAGCCGATTCTAATTCTGAATAGCCTAAATGGCTACAAATCGTCTACTTTGGCCACACTGGTTTTGACGAGAATTTATTGCCAGAAGCAAAATTATACTACTTTTGCACACATAAAAAAAAACGTTCTGTTTATGTCAAACAAAAAAATGTAAAATTAAACATTTTATTTTTATTTGCAAGTACTTTCTAATTAAATTAATTAACAAATTTATTGTTAATGTATAATTTTAGTGTGGAATTTAGTAAGCCATAGACTAGTCCATGCGGTGCTGTTTCACAGCGTCGAACAGTGCACGTTCGGGACTATGACAGCGAGCGGAATGTCTCCCACGAAAACATAAATAAATGGCCACCGTTGTTATTACGTTCTTCCTATTTGTACGATTTTATGTTTGTAAAATGGACGCCGACTGCATAGGAGACCAAAGGTATTTTTCAATGTTTACATGAATCTAAAAAAAGATGATTGTGATTTAATTTTGAAACAAAGTTTCCAAAATTGAAAAGTTTCGTTGACAGCAAGTTTCGCGCCACTGATGTAGCTTAACTTTGTAGTTGTGTTGTATTCCGCTGCTCGCGACGCCTTTCAGTATCAGTCAAGTTATGTTTTCAATTCGTGGACGCTATTTCCAGGGATCGTTTTTTGTCCCGGAGAGAAAAACGGTGGAGTATGAATTCACAAAGATTGGAGGAAATTGTGGCGTTGCTGATGAGGCCCATCAGCAGCGATCCCAACCGATGCTTCGACACAGACTTCATCGCGGTAAGTCCCAAGCGCCCGACAGCTCCGCTGCATCGCCGCGCGCATCTCGCCCTAACACTTCCTTGTTGTCTTCACCTGTGCTGTGCAGCTTCGGGGCCTTGCAACTTGACTTCAGTCGATTGTCCTTTGATATTTTACTGCGAAATTGTCTAATGTCGATTCATCACGCGTTTAAGAGTATTACTGCACTGTTGTTTGTCTTCATAATGTATCTCAATATTTCATAGAAAATCAATAATCCATTGAATAATTATGATAGTAGGTAACTTCATTTTGTGTAATCAAAGGATAATTGCCAGAAGATACAGAAATGTCTAAATGTTTTGTTTACCAACAATAACATAATAAACACCTGAAGAGCTAATAACTTTCTTTTAATGTTTATTTGTTACATAACTATTTACTATGGTTATTCCTAGCTGCTATGCAGCATTTTACAGTCACTGTAGGCAGTTATGCCACAAGATAGTGTTGTAAGTGGCTGTTAGAGCCTAGATATTAACATGATAGTCTCCATTTCAAATTGTATGCCGCTGCTCTGCTTGTATTACAATTTGATTCACAATATTTAATTTGGGCCTATAAACTAGCACCATTTCGGAGAACAGGATTTTTATGTATAGTGACTATGAACTTAAAACAGAGATGTAATAATGAAGACTACAGATCTCCACATTGTCAGTCCAATGATGGATGAGCTGTGCATGTGTCTTGTGTAAACTTGTTTACATAAGCCAGGTGTAACTCAATGAAATAACCTTCAACTGGTTTGTGCACACTTCCAATGTCTCAAGGCCATCACAATAAATGGCAACTGTTTTTTATTCTAAATAATTATAGTGATTTGACTTTATAAAAAAAACTAGCTATGCCCAGTTGTTTCACCCGTGTCTTTACTTACCGGTCAGCTTTGGCAATGCTATTTTTTATAAACCTCTCTACCCCATACATATAGATCTTTTTTCATCTGCACATTTAAACAAAGAAAAACTCTTGCTTTATTATATAGTATAGATATTAAATATTAGTGTACAATAAAATACCTTCTATATACATACTCTGAAATTATTATTTTTACTGTAATGTGTATGTAATGAGTGCTATCTGAGGGTGTAAACAAAACAATGAGGCCAGTAAGCTGGTGCGTCACCATCTGCTTGCTTACCCTCTTTCTTTTTATTCCTCTCTCAGTCATATTCTAGTAAAATGTATGGAGCAATAAATTATGAAGGTCATAGTTGTTGTCCGATGGATGCAAGATCACAGGAATGCTGGTTGTGGCGACGCTTGGGGGAGGCCTATGTCCAACAGTGGATGCATATCGGCTGAAATGATGATGATGATAGTTGTAAGCCTCTGTTGCATAAAAAAGAAATAATTCACTTTACATACAGGTCCCTAAAGAAATATCTGAAAACCTCAAGCTGTTATTACCTATTTACAAAACAAAACTTACATTATAATTGAAACCATAATAAAGTCCTTAGAATAAACTGCCACGCAGGGTAGCGCGTGAATGGGTGATTTAACATTGCTTGTAAGTGTCTCAATTTCTATAGAAAACACGCATAGTCCAACACAGAAAATACATCCACAATTATTCATGCAGATCAAGCGGAGAAACATGCGCACACGCGCGTTGGTGCGGGGCGACACGCAAGTTATGGCACACTCAGTCTCGTGATGCCGTGCGTGATTTTGGATGAAATGAGTCCAAGCCTGCGTGAATTAACAAAACGCAACTACACGTGTGAGTGCGTAAAAAACCCTCACGATAATGCAGATTTGCACTCCCGCAAGTAGGTGCGTTGACTTCAACATTCAGCGTGATGCATAAAAGCAACACAATAGGATATACAAAATAACTTGATTGTATGGTACCATACGGTATGTGTATTATCGTTAACATAGCAACATTTGGAAGAGTGTACTGCCAGCCACGGTTTGCTTGAGTTTTGATACAATGTAATAAAAAACGTGTTGCGCCAACCCCAAATAAAACGGGAAAAGGGCAGGATGATATAAACATCATAATGGCGGGACCAAATCTTGTTACCGAATAATTTTAGTATGTATATTTTGTACGTTTTAGTACGATTTTGTACGCTTCGTGAAATTTTTGTACCTCACACGGTTTAAGCGGAATTTCACGATATTGTTGGTCCCGCCATTATAACGCGTTATAATGGCGGGACCAAGCTTGTACGCTAAAACTATAACGAATTTCATCATTCTGATAAAACTAGTATTATGTACGCGATTTTGTACTTCCGAAAATCAACAATAGGTAACGGAGATATTATTAGTTTTTTGTCCAAAATCTTTTTTCTTATTTTTGACATTTACGCGCCTGAACAATTTGACGACCAAAAATACGTCATGTAAAAAGTTGCAGTTACATTTCGTGCAGGCGCTTCATTATTATTTATGTGTTTTATTTATATCATAGTATAACACTATGTTATCAATAAATATTGAGTGTGCCATATTGGAAAATAATTGTTTTACATTTTAACATACTTTATAAAGTTACTACTATAAATAACCTATAAGTATATCCTACTTTTCTACCCTCGGTAATAGTACCGAGGGTCAGTCTGCAACATAATACTTAACAATTTTTACTTAAAATTGAAATATTGTATTCTGAGTCAATAAAGAAACAATGGTAAAGTAATCGAACAGATATATTTTTAACTACTCAGTTACTTGGATAAGCAAGATGAAAAGCAATCGATTATGATATTTAAATTTCTTTAGTGACAAGAGTTATACTGTACTGTATGGTGTCGGACGTTAAGAATAGCACCATCCCATATCTTCCCGTGGGTGTCCTAAGAGGCGACTTAGGGATATTTAGAGACTGCACACTATAGCACCTTAGGTCACCTCATGGTGGCGAGTTAACCACCAACAAAAGCATTCCCAAGGAGGGTTGGTATCACAGGCTGGCGGCCGACTGTAAAAAACTAGCCAAATCCCTCAGCTCATGTTTGGTTTTGATAGAATACGCGATAGAGCTAAGGCGTACGCCACAGGCGACGCGCAGGGGCAGCACCTGGCTTCTGTGGGAAATAGACCAGGGTTGTTGCACCATTCCGGGTGGGTGCAACGTAAGAAGCAAGCTCGGGAAATGAGATTGAGGTATGCAAGTTGGAATGTAGAGACTATGACTGGGAGGGCGAGAGAGCTAGCGGTCGTATTTAAAAAAAGACGGATAAATATAGCATTAAATTAATATTACCTAATATGTTGTATCTATAACATGTACGTATTAAAAAATAAGTATGTTTATCATATCAGTTGTCTAGTACTTATAAGTACACAAGCTCTGCTTAACTTGGGCCTAGACGACATTCTGTGATAGTTGTGGAAGATAATTATTATTATTTTGTTAATTCATTTTCACAACATATAAATAATACAAATTTCATAAATGGCAGCATTAAAAAAAAAAACAAACAAAAATGTGTCGTTGTTGATGTTTCAAACTTCATTTATCTTGTGTTCTTATTTTCGTTTCTTTTGTTATAATAATGCGTAAACAATAAAATAAAATTTAAAAAATACGGAAAAAATTTATTATAAGCCTACCTTAGTCGACACTTTCTTATGTTGCAGACTGACCCTCGTTACCAGCGCCTGCACGAAATGTAACTGCAACTTTTAACATGACGTATTTTTGGTCGTCAAATTGTTCAGGCGCGTAAATGTCAAAAATAAGAAAAAAGATTTTGTAAAAAAACCAATAATATCTCAGTTACCTATTGTTGATTTTCGGAAGTACAAAATCGCGTACATAATACTAGTTTTATCAGAATGATGAAATTCGTTATAGTTTTAGCGTACAAGCTTGGTCCCGCCATTATAACGCGTTATAATGGCGGGACCAACAATATCGTGAAATTCCGCTTAAACCGTGTGAGGTACAAAAATTTCACGAAGCGTACAAAATCGTACTAAAATGTACTAAATATACATGCTAAAATTATTCTGTTACAAGATTTGGTCCCGCCATTATGATGTTTATAGGATGATGATGATGATGATGATAAATGTAGGCCAAAGTATTTTAAAACTCATCACCGGTCTCCATTGCAAAAAATTATATTTATGTTAACTTAAGTAGTTTGCTAGTGGGCTACTCTTATTATAAAAAAGTTTTGTTTAAATTGAGCTATTATTATTTCTTAGAAAACAGTTTGGATGTCATATCATTATGTTATTATGAATTATGTACCCAAGTCACCAATGGGTAACAAGTTAGTATTATAATGTAAATGAATTATAAATTACCATAAACTTGTCATTTCTAAGTTTTTAAGCCATCTAAATTCATGGCCAGCCATGGTTTCAATATTGTGGATCACCACCTTCAGTATTCATATTTTTATTGTAGATATGGACATTCAAAAGTGCTTTTTTACTGGCCTATTGCAAATAAATAATGTTACGCCGTTAAACTTGAACACGCCATATCTTCGATAAAATAAAGGTTAGCATCAAATAATTAAAACGCATTGCTGTTCGAAAGCTGTAGAACAAAAGTACGTACGCCTGGCAAGATCTGGAACAGCCGTCATACCTACCACTATCATTATTTTGTAGACAGGTACTATCATAGACAATAGTCCATGGGTATCTTAAGGTCGATTTTTGGCTGTGAGGTTTTGCATTACTTTTCATGAGACGACTAGATGGCGCTGTTCAAAAATGACATTAACACTGCAAAACTTAAAAACCTTATTATGCAGAGGCACATAATAGGCTTTATAATACCTAAAATAATTACTTAGAAATAATAATATATAATTATATTCAAATAAACATAAATTATTTTATTTTCTTCTTTCCGAGTACTTAATACAGCGCCATCTAAACCAAACCAAATAAGTCAATTGGTATCTTAGTTAATTTGACTACAGATGGCGTAGATCATAAATAATAAAGAATCCTTACATTCACAAAGTAGCTCTCATTTTCGCATTCTGTAGTAGTTAGATCGGTAGCTCAGGTGGATATGCATGGCAGAATATCACAGCTCGTTCCACTGGGCACCGGTTCGAATCCCAGTTTTCTGTCGACTTTTTTTAAGTGTAATATAATTTATATTTTATTTTTTATAATTTTAAACATTTTTTATTTTATTTTTTATATAAATAGTATAAAAATATGAGGTTTAAGATGTATAAATGAATAAAGGCATATTATACAAGTAAACATTGACTATTATACAGGGATATTTATAAAACACTGGCAACCTCTCAGGACTATGTTACTAACATCATAAACAACAACTTTTGTTCTATGACTTTTAAAAATGTATCATATTTTTATTTATCAGATTTTCATACAAATAATTAAATAATGTTCTAAATATTACGAATTTTATGCGAAGCAAGCGATAATACAATAGTGGAGGGGAGGAGGTTTGGTTGGTAGGGGTGTTTGATGCGCTAGCGTCGCGTCAAGCACGCCCGCCGAATAGAACAAGGAAATATTTAAGGGTTGTTTTTGGTAAATGTATTATGTTTTGAAAAAGGTCATAGAACAAAAGTTGTTGTTTATGATGTTACTAATACAGTCCTGCAAGGTTGTTAGTGTTTTACAAATAACCCTGTATATAAATTTTATTTATATAAAAATTACTTTCATAATTGGTGGAAAGTATTAGTAGGTATTATTAGTAAAAAAAAATATGTAAGAAAATCTAGACATATTTTTCTTACAGATTAAGATTTACGAAGTTTAATTCTCGAAAAGGATAAGAAATAAAACTATTGTAGTGATATTATAGTTTCAGACCTTTAATTCTCAAAGAAAAATACAATTTGTTTCTTTCTTTCTTTCTTATACTATGTATAACCTAACCTAACAGCTTTACACCCAATCGACAATTATTTAATTCACTCTTTATGAGAATAAACAAGTAAAATTTATAACTGAATAACTACATTACAAAATGGAAGACATTAACAAAGCAAAACTGTTTAATAGAAATTATAAGTATTCTAAATCAAAACAATGTTGTGCTATTCTTCTACTATTTAGTTTTATTTACATAATGTTATAATACCTTTCACTATAATGCAACTTTAGTTCTGTTAATATTTTACTTACTCATAAATTATAAAAAAATATTACGTTTTATATAATTATGGTTAGTGGTATTGACTATAATGATTGATTTGTGCATTATGTTATGACTAAGGTTCATAGCTTAAGTATTCGTTCCAAAACGAGGAAGAAATTGAAACTTAACCTCAAATCAAAATAACAATTGTAAGACCGGGTTATAGCTGTCACTTTGGGACCTAGTTGTTTATATTAATAAATAAATAATTTATTATATTGGAAAGGAATCTATATTTATATTGTTTTTATTTTAATTTCTTATATTTTATAAGAAATTAAAATCATTAGTGTAATAACATTTTGTTGTTATAAAGTAGTAAAAAAAATTATCCCACTAATGCTAAGTTTGAATACTGTAATTTATCAAATAAATTATAGCTACCCCGGTCTTTGTTAATACTCAATCCAATAGTCAACACTTTATATTCTTTTTTTAATAACTCGTGTGTCCGCCATTTTGATCGCTGACAACTTGCAAGCGCGAACCCATGAAGTTTATAAATTTTTCACATAAATTTTGACTCCGTATAGAATCCCATACCTGCATGCAGTGAGTACTCAGTGCCTCCTTAGTCCTTTCATTCCTATCATGTCCCACCTTTGAACCATAACGCCCCATAAATTTTCAATAGGGTTTAAATCTGGCGATCTCGCAGGCCAAGGAATAATCCGTATGTTCGATTGCTGGCTAAACCACTCTTGCACAATTATGGAACGGTGTATAGGACAATTGTCCTGCACGAACGTTATCACTGGCACGTCTTCTACAGGAAAAACATTCCGCACGGTGGGTAACATGACGTCATTCAGCACATCTATGTAGTTTCCACTGTTTGCACGACTGGGTATTACAGTAAATTCTCCTGGTCCTGCAGCACTCATCCATCCCCACATGTTCACTGTTACACGACCGGATTCACAGTTAGGCACAACGTGATCACTATCATAATGCGTATTATTCCTACGCCACAACATAACTCGCCCGTGCTGGCTAGACTTGAAAGCTTTTCATCACTGAAGATGACGTTGCTCCAGTCGAAATTTCTGTATTTCATTGTGAACTCCAATCGTGCTCTTTTATTAGCATCGGTAAGCAATGGTTTAATAGCATGTCGACGATAATGCAGACCTTCACTGTGAAGAGTACGATACACCGTCCGCAAAGATGTATCAAACAACTCTGCGTAATATCTTGTTGGTGTCCTCATAACCTTGCACCATAAGTTGACGCTGGTCTGAGTCAATATGGCGTCTTCTGCCAGATCTACTACGGTGTTCCAACGAACCCTCTTCTTGAAACCGCTTTATCCATAAAGTGACAGTCTTTACCTGTAAGGAAAATATAAATGTATATATATATATTCGATATTTCGTGTATCGATAACCAGGGATAATAAATTAAATAACGGACAGTGATTTTAAAACATTACTTACGTTTAAGCCAGTTTCTCTCGAAATGTCAGAATAATTTAAGCCTTGATTATGCAATGTTATTATTTGGGCCCTCGTAGCCATATCAATATTTGAATGGGAACTCATGATAAAAATAAATATTAAAAACTTGTTAAACGCAATCGTAACCGAACTCACTCAAAGATAGTAAAGAACGTTATGATTGAACAAAAAAATTTAATTTTTATACAGCCAATATTAAACTACCCTCAATTCTTTTGAGATTTATGATACGGGTTAAAGTCTCTAAACAACTTCAATATAATAAAGAGTAGGATAATTTCAACTAATTGCGTAATGACGCAATGGTCCAGTGGCTTATGATATCGGTAAATTTTATGCTACCGAGTTCAAATCCTAGTTATTACGTGCTTTGCTTTATAAGGTTTGTAATGTCGTAGGAGAATTTGTGTTAAAATTAAGTAATATTATAACTAGCAAAAAGCAAGATAATATTCTTTAACGAGAGATGTATGTTTTTCAATCCAACTACTATACTAGCGCCATCTATGTCATCCAAGACATATTATTAACGCGATGAAACCCAGTACAAACGATTTTGGTTTGGAATTCTCCATGGACTTCTGTCTTCGTTAGTACGTAGGTATATAAGGAAATGGTCCCTTACGTCTTTAACAATAGAGTCGAAATTCGCGTGAAAGTAACTCTGGGTACATTGTGCAATAATAGTAGATTACCTATGTGACTAGGGGATAAAGCAGTGTCTTTAAGTCGCGGGCGGCATGTTAAATTCCGAACGAAACGAAGGTTGCTGATTTTAATCCCGAACGTTAGTGAGGGAATTATACAGGTTGTGGCGTAAATAATGGATAAAAAAACTGTCGATTGGCCAGATATCATTTACCCCGCTATCTTGTGAACTCTTTCCAAAACAATTTGCAGTGTATGCTGAATCTCTTCGTACATAGTTCACCAGTTTTCTTAGCACACTTTCTTCTATCACAGCCGTCGTAGGACGACAGCTCCTTTGTTCATCCCCTAAAGTAAGACAACAGCGCTTGAACTCGCTATGCCAGCGATAGATGGTTGCATTTGAAAGTCCTTCATCCATAAAAGCAATTTGAAATTTATCAAATGACTCATAAGGTTTTAAAATCATAGAAAATCAACGTACGAAAATGTTCTCGATTCAGATCCATTTTTAAATGAGACACGATAATTTCATTTGGCTCGGAAATACCAAAATTTCAACAATAGTAATTTTACTTTTTATAACCTGGTAATATTGACATACAACATTGGCAATATTGGTAATTTACATTTTGCTGCCAGGCACATCACTAGTTGCGACCGACCGCCGCGCGCCGTGCGAAGAGCACGTTTCGCTTGTTAAACAGTACGAATACAAGTTTGAGCAACCAAAACGAAAAATGCGTGACGAATGACGATATGGAATTTAATGTAGTCTTTCCTCGAGACAGACTGGTTCTCTCCAATTAGTTTGTTTACCATGTTTTATCGTATTCAATCTTAATATGGAAACATTCTAATGACATTTTGTATACTTCAGGAAAACAATCTGGATATTCATATATTTTTTTCCATTATCTTAAAATATCTATGTTCTTGTGACAAACTCCATACAGGATGCACACAATACCATAACACACTTACAAACACATACTACACACATGCTTCTTTCATACAGCACACCAGAATTAATATTTCCTACATTTTGTTATTTTTTCCGATATCTGAGCGATTCCGCACAAATCCATGCAATGTCACAATCCAACGTTTTAATAATTCTCAATGGCTTCCATAAACATCATTAACAATGAACTTGATAATCTTCAATTGGGTAATTCTTTTTGTTGTGAACCTGAAGATTGCCTCAAGTACATCAACAAATCCGATTGCAGCATAAACTTATTACATATTAATATACGTAGTGTAAATAAAAATTTTAGTCAACTCCAAGTTCTGTTAAATATGACGAAAATCAATTTTGACATTGTTATCTTGACGGAATGCTGGCTTGGCAAAGTCCATAACGTACCTGTTTTAGACGGATTTGACTCCCACTCGACTTCTAGAAATACGAACCAAAATGATGGTGTAATAATCTACACGAAACAAGGTTTGCATGGTTCTGTTTGGGAGCCCATTTTTGTGGGTGGGAGTGGTCTTGTTTTTCAGATCGAAAAAAGGTTAGCAGTTCTTGCCGTGTATCGTTCTCCATCGCTTAATTCAAAAGAAAAATTTGATAATTTCACTGAGAGCCTAGTTAAAATATATGATAAAATATCCCCCTGTACTAGTGTTGTACTCGTAGGCGATCTAAATATCGATATATACCCAAGTAATAGAAACGACCGGAGCTTAGAATATCTAATGATAAATGCCTCCTACGGGCTCATGCCAACACACCTATTTCCTACCCGACTTGAGCACTGCATTGACCACTTACTCCTTAAGTCAAACCTTCGTGCAACCACACTAGTTCTAGAATCACATATTACGGACCACAAGCCTATTCTCTTGTCTATAGCTAACGTTGCTCCGACTAGGAAAGCTTGCCAAGTCGCTACCCGTCTTGATTACGAAGCCATTATACTTGAGCTAGAACACATGGACTTTACAGTTATATACCAAATTGAAGATGTAAACGAATGTATGACCAAATTTATTAGTATTATTAAATCAGTTATCTCAAAGCATACAAAATTAGTTAAAATCCCTAGACAAAAACGAACAATAAAACCATGGATGACTCCTGGGCTATTGAAATGTATTAAAAATCGGGATAAAATGCATATAAAAACAAAAAAGGCTCCAAATAATCATATTCTAAAGACCACATATACTCTGTATAGGAATTTTTGCAATAACTTGCTTCGAAAATTAAAAATAGCTTACGAAAAAAGTGAGTTAGAAAAAGCAAATAATAACCCCAAAAGCATGTGGAAAATAATTAAAAATATCACCAATACACAAAAGACTAATGTCAGTGCTTCAGAGCTGCTCAAAATACGAGATGACCCTAAATCATCGATAAACAATGTTAATCTCTTTTTTAGCAACGTAGGCAAAAATTTGGCCTCGAAAATAATATCACAGGCTCGTACAACCACCACCATCAATAATCCTAGTCCCCCTACTTTAGGCCATGACCGCTCTCAAAACTCCCCACCCGACTCTCTTGTAATCCTGGAGGTTGATGAAGCAGAAGTTGAGTCTGTCATACTCCAATTGCGAGATGATAGTGCTGTGGGATGGGACGGAATATCATCTATACTGCTAAAGAAAAGCCGACATGTCCTGGTCCCACTACTAACGTACCTGTGCAACCGTTGCTTCCAAACAGGTGTTTTTCCAGATGCTCTCAAGAAGGCAATAATTCACCCTATTCATAAGGGGGGGAGCAGAGACAGTGTCAATAATTATAGGCCAATTTCAGTCTTGTCAGCCCTCTCTAAAATTTTTGAAAAGATTTTAAACAAACGTCTGAAGAGCTTTCTAGACAAACATAAAATAATTGCTGAGAATCAGTACGGATTTCGGCAAGGTCAGAAGATGCCGTACTGGATCTTACGCAACAGGTTGCTAGAAAGTTAGATAGTAAGTCAAAATGTCTGGTTATCCTACTTGATCTTGCTAAAGCATTTGACACCGTCTCTGTTCCCAAACTTATTGCTAAACTGGAACTCGTCGGTGTACGTGGAATACCGCTTGAAATGTTCAAAAATTACCTTACAAATCGAACACAAGTGGTCAAAATTGACACACACTACAGTGATGAGGCACTAGTAACCTATGGCGTCCCTCAAGGAAGCATACTTGGACCTACACTTTTCCAAATTTATGTTAACGACCTGTGCAAGATGTGCCTTACCAACTGTAACATCTACGCGTATGCTGATGATACCGCGATTCTTGTATACGGACCTACATGGGATATGGTCAAGGCTACCGCAGAAAATGCCATGTGGAAAATAATGGAATGGCTCAGTTCAAACCTCCTGACACTCAACTTAAGCAAAACAACATACCTCCCTTTCGCAATCCGACGTAACACCGCACCTTCTCATACTTTCTCTGTAGTTGCTCACTCATGCCCCAACTCAAACGAACCCTGTGTCTGTCCAGCACTCGCCAGAGCTGACAGTGCAAAGTACCTTGGAGTGCAAATTGATAGCGGCCTAAGATGGGACAAACAGATTGAAGCAGTTACCTCAAGAACAATGCGCCTTATCCACATCTTTAAGTCCCTTAGAGATTCGGCCAATCTTGACACACTGAAGATGGTTTATTATGCTTTGTGTCAGTCAGTTCTTGGATACTGCATAACTGCGTGGGGTGGTGCAACCAAAACTAGTGTTCTGAGAGTGGAAAGAGCACAAAGAGCCATTCTCAAAGTCATGACTAAGAAACCTTACAGGTACCCGACCACAGAGTTGTACGCTGACTGTAAAGTTCTGACGGTACGGCAACTCTATGTGCTCCGATCACCTCTAAGAATTCATCTCAGTCTGCCTCCGCCAAACCCAAATAAGCGTGTAAATCTTCTTCCAAGAATCCAACACAAAACTACCTTCGCAACACACCAGTTCTACACACTAAGTACACACATATACCAAAAAATTAACTCACAAATAAATATTATAAATCTAAACATACACAACCTTAAACCTGTGGTAACAGAGTGGCTATTACAAAAGGACTATGCCTACACAGAGTCTTTACTCACATACATTGTCTAATAACACAAGTACTCATTCTCTAACACATACCAACAACTAAAGGACACATACGCCTATATTCCCTAACCATCAACTCATACTCGCACTACACTTCATCTATCATACACATACGCATGCACACACACACCGACACACATTCACGCTCACACGCAATGTACTCACCTATCACATACACATATACACACTTCTCTATCACACTTCACACAAAAAAATCTACAACACAAATCCTAATTTACTTGTACCGTCCACCTATTGTAATAAATTATGTTTAAGGAACTGCTCGGCCGAACACTGTCTCTTAAAATACAGGTGATCCTAGTTTAAGAGGCAGGGTTATATAAATTATTGTACTGATTTTGCAACATTTGTATTGTTATATGTATATCTGTGGCTTTTGATGGTTAATAAACAATTTATTATTATTATTATTATTATTACCCAATAATAAGACCTTTGTCTATGCACATTTTGTCTATACTAATATTATAAAGAGGTAAAATTTGTAAGTTTGTAAGTTTGTATGTAGGGGGTAATCTCTGGAACGAATAATCCAATTCTAAATTTTTTTTTACTAGCAGAAAGCTACATTATTCCTGAGTGCTATAGGCTATAAATTGTTTCTATAGCATGTATATTAACCGAGCTATCACAAATTTTGTCTAGCAAGTCGGAAAAAAATACCTCATAAAATAGAATTATTTGCGTGCGCTGCCTAAACAGTTGCTTAAAATTAAAAACAATGTATGGCTACCTGGTTCGTCTTAATTATTTCTACAAAAAAGTCCGCGGTACCAAATCTCTATCTTTTATATTTCATCTTTTATACTTCTTTTATTGCATTAAAAAAATTTTTTTTCGGCATACTTACGTTTGGTTGATTATTTGAGCAACAAAATATTAATTCTTATGACAATAAATTATTTTAGTATCACAAGAACATTATACAGATAAGATTTGCCATTTACAGCATAGCAATTGGTCATACAGTTTCGAAGATAATATAAAATTACTAAAACGCAAAATGCCCCTAGCGTAACTTTCATTGTGCAGACGTTTTACCTATTTTTTTTTTTATGGTGGGCAAAAATCATCTTATGACAACCCCCGCCCTTGGGTGAAGCGAGAGATAGTGTCAGACTCTTACTGACTAAAAACCCACCCCGTTCCTTCTAGCCTTCAAACCAGGGCACGAGTTCTCTTTCGGATAACCCTGGACCCGGTAGGCTTCGACCCAGCTGGGCCTCTGCTGTTGCTGACAACTTCGTGAGGCGCGCGGGAACAGTGCGCGCCGTCGACGTCTTGGGCTCGGTCCATTACCGGACGATCGGACAGCAAGCTACCCATGGCTCGCCGTCCGCGAGCCCGCGTCTACGGTGGAATCGGGATCGGAATCCCGGCGGCGGCGGCGGGGGCGCCGTTGCCTGATGCGGTCTGCCTCCGCCTTTGCTAGCATTACTGCTTCGCAGAAGGAGGCGACCGCCTGCCATTCCTCCTCGCTAAGGACCATGGCCTCAACCAGAGCCCGCCGCGAGAGGTGTCCGCCGCCGATCGCCCCCACGAGGGCACGGCGATGCTCTGCCCAGGCAGGGCACACCTCGACTGTGTGCTCCACCGTGTCCTCCGGGCGTTCCGCACAGTGGCGACACTCGGGCGTCTCTTCCGCTTTAATTCGGTGCAGGAACCTCCCGAACTTGCCATGTTCGGTGAGGACCTGTGTCATGCGGAAGGTAAGGACGCCGTGAGGCCTTTCCAGCCACGCCTCAAAGAGGGGACTTACCGCCATAATTGTGGCGTGCCCAACGTTTCACCTATTTGCCCATAGATGGCGTTCTGCAATTACGTAATTTTTCTGAATCGCGGTGTTAAGACTTTCTGTGGATTGATGACCCTCTCGAATTATTATGCCCACGTTGTCGTTAGTTGGAGTTCTTCTGTCAGTTGCTTATTGGTTTCGGTTGTTTCGTTCGTATGGTTGTTGTTGTTGATAGATACCTCATAATCGAAAATATCGTAATTTCGTTGTACGTTTTTGTATGTTCGTAGTTTCGTACTTCGTTCTATCGTAATAATCGATACGAGTTATTCGATATTACGATTGTTTTGTTTTGTAAAGGCGGACGGTGTTCGAGTCGCTCTCCTTTTGTTCATAATTGTTTTCAAGTCTGTGCGTAGTTTGTTGAGAGCATGTCTAAAAGGAAATCTCAACTGTCCCGGCAGACATCACAGACAAGAGCCGCTCGAGTACGCCGTACGGAAGAATCTGCCCCTGAAAATGAGCAGCGCCTCTCGAGAAATAGAGAATATAAATATCGCAAGCACGCGCTAGAGAATCTAGCTCCGAGCGCTCACAGCGCCTCGCTAGCCAAAATGTGAGGACATCGCGGGCCCGTGCTCGAGGAACTAGCGCTGAACGTGCGCACCGTCTATCTGAGTTAAGGCAGCATGTCTCTGAGACAAGGGATAGGGAGACTAGCGCTAAACGCTCGCGGCGGCTTGGTAGGCAAAATGTCATAACATCGCAGGCCCGTGCTCGGGAATCTAGCGCTGAACGTGCGCAGCGTCTATCTCATCCTCTCGCGCGTTTCTCGTACACCCGTGTGTACGAGAGAGTTGAGTGCCCATCGCGCAATTGTACACACGGGTGTACGAGAGTGACTTGCACCGATTGGATATTTTTTCTGTGACGTATATTTTCAAGTTGCAACCCGTTCTTTAGTCGATTGAACAGAATAGTTCATTCGCTTTCTATTAAAATATTTTCCATTGGCAATATCGATACATGGAATGAAGAAGATTGAAAAAAATAAAGTGATCCGTCATTCAGCTATCTGTCACTTTTTGGCGTCATTGTTGCGTGTGGTTGCGTGCGGACGCAAATCATGTTTCCAATTAGAAAACTGTGAATAATCTTATAAGATTTATATAGAATTACTGAGAAATAAGTGTAGATTACGTTGCAAGTGTTTGTTTTTGGAAAAGTAATAAATATGCCAGTGAAAAAGTGACGAAACTTGTGAAGATGCGTATTTTTTTCCGTCATGACCGTCGTGTTTCGACTTGTTTTAGTGCAAAATTTATCTCGAAATGCTTTGAAATCTACATAAGTTGTTAGTTTATTTACCTATAAACATAATGAAGTTACTACAAAGTGATATAATTGCATATTGTTATCATAATCGTTGTTGAAAGAAAGTAAACCGGTAAAAATGGCGCCAAAGTTCTGGCAACAGTACGCCGCGATGTACCTATCTCATCAGTGTTTACATTACGCGCGCCAGTAATGGCGCGGCTTTTTGTTGAGTTCCGGAAAAAGTGATTGTGTCGTGTAATTATTGTGTTTTGATGTGATATGAGTAATATTGTTTTTGCGCAAATATATGGACTATCGTATTCAAGTGTTTTTTTCGAGAATATGTGTGTGGTTTTGGTGTAATGTGAGAAAGTTAAAGGTTACGTGTAAGAAAATTTGCAAAATGCCAATTTATCTCGTCGCTACGAAGTCAGGTCAGTTTCATTTATTTATAATCTTACACAGTTCGATAGGAAAACTAATGGGCTTTCCGGAAAGGTATAATTTATTGCATATAATTATCAATATAACCACGAAATTTGCGTTTTTCTCAAGGTCAAACCAAAAAAAAAGAATAATCGAAAAATCCTCGCCGCGTGGGGCATTTAGGGTGAAAGTTCGCGAACGTTCGAGAGGTTAAGGCAGCATGTCTCTGAGACAAGGGATAGGGAGACTAGCGCTGAGCGCTCGCAGCGGCTCACTAGGCAAAATGCCATAACATCACAGGCCCGTGCTCAGGAATCTAGCGCTGAACGTGCGCATCGTCTAATCGAGTGTAATCTTATTTTAAAACAAGAAATTTTCCGCGGACGAAGTCGCGGGCAGAAGCTAGTATATTTATAAATTGGAGCACAGTAAACATAAACATCATAATGGCGGGACCAAATCTTGTAACCGAATAATTTTAGTATGTATATTTAGTACGTTTTAGTACGATTTTGTACGCTTCGTGAATTTTTTGTACCTCACACAGTTTAAGCGGAATTTCACGATATTGTTGGTCCCGCCATTATAACGCGTTATAATGGCGGGACCAAGCTTGTACGCTAAAACTATCGAATTTCATCATTCTGATAAAACTAGTATTATGTACGCGATTTTGTACTTCCGAAAATCAACAATAGGTAACAGAGATATTATTAGTTTTTTGTCCAAAATAATTTTTCTTATTTTTGACATTTACGCGCCTGAACAATTTGACGACCAAAAATACGTCATGTAAAAAGTTGCAGTTACATTTCATGCAGGCGCTTCATTATTATTTATGTGTTTTATTTATATCATAGTATAGCACTATGTTATCAATAAATATTGAGTGTGCCATATTGGAAAATTATTGTTTTACGTTTTAACATACTTTATAAAGTTACTACTATAAATAACCTATAAGTATATCCTACTTTTCTACCCTCGATAATAGTACCGAGGGTCAGTCTGCAACATAATACTTAACAATTTATACTTAAAATTGAAATATTGTATTCCGAGTCAATAAAGAAACAATGGTAAAGTAATCGAACAGATATATTTTTAACTACTCAGTTACTTGGATAAGCAAGATGAAAAGCAATCTATTATGATATTTAAATTTCTTTAGTGACAAGAGTTATACTGTACTGTATGGTGTCGGACGTTAAGAATAGCACCATCCCATATCTTCCCGTTGGTGTCCTAAGAGGCGACTTAGGGATATTTAGAGACTACACACTATATCACCTTAGGTCACCTCATGGTGGCGAGTTAACCACCAACAAAAGCTTTCCCAAGGAGGGTTGGTATCACAGGCTGGCGGCCGACTTTAAAAAACTAGCCAAATCCCTCAGCTCATGTTTGGTTTTGATAGAATACGCGATAGAGCTAAGGCGTACGCCACAGGCGACGCGCAGGGGCAGCACCTGGCTTCTGTGGGAAATAGACCAGGGTTGTTGCACCATTCCGGGTGGGTGCAACGTAAGAAGCAAGCTCGGGAAATGAGATTGAGGTATGCAAGTTGAAATATAGAGACTATGACTGGGAGGGCGAGAGAGCTAGCGGTCGTATTTAAAAAAAGACGGATAAATATAGCATTAAATTAATATTAATATGTTGTATCTATAACATGTACGTATTAAAAAATAAGTATGTTTATCATATCAGTTGTCTAGTACTTATAAGTACACAAGCTCTGCTTAACTTGGGCCTAGACGACGCGTCGTCTAGGCCCAAGTTAAGCAGAGCTTTCACAGAACGTCGCGACGTTCTGTGATAGTTGTGGAAGATAATTATTATTATTTCGTTAATTCATTTTCACAACATATAAATAATATAAATTTCATAAATGGCAGCATTAAAAAAAAAAAACAAACAAAAATGTGTCGTTGTTGATGTTTCAAACTTCATTCATCTTGTGTTCTTATTTTCGTTTATTTTGTTATAATAATGCGTAAACAAAAAAATAAAATTTAAAAAATACGGAAAAAATTTATTATAAGCCTACCTTAGTCGATACTTCCTTATGTTGCAGACTGACCCTCGTTACCAGCGCCTGCACGAAATGTAACTGCAACTTTTTACATGACGTATTTTTGGTCGTCAAATTGTTCAGGCGCGTAAATGTCAAAAATAAGAAAAAAGATTTTGTAAAAAAACTAATAATATCTCAGTTACCTATTGTTGATTTTCGGAAGTACTAAATCGCATACATAATACTAGTTTTATCAGAATGATGCAATTCGTTATAGTTTTAGCGTACAAGCTTGGTCCCGCCATTATAACGCGTTATAATGGCGGGACCAACAATTTCGTGAAATTCCGCTTAAACCGTGTGAGGTACAAAAATTTCACGAAGCGTACAAAATCGTACTAAAACGTACTAAATATACATGCGAAAATTATTCTGTTACAAGATTTGGTCCCGCCATTATGATGTTTATCAGTAAACGCATCTTCGTCTTCTGAAGAGGACATGTTTTGCAACAAAGTCAGACTGTATAATAACGATCTTAAGAGGGTCCTTCTCCACTCGCTTATCGTAAACATCGAAAATGGTTTAAAAGCTTGTTACTTCATTTAATGCATTCCAACGCGATGCTTGACGAAAAGGCAACGCAAAAAAAGAGAGATAACGCCTGGAAACTCTGTTAGTATTCGGTAATTCCGAGATTTACTCGAAAATTTCACAAAACTCGCTCCAGGAAATAGCTGTTTTTTTAAACCCTTAAAAGTTTTTGGAAAAAGTTGTCGTCATTTAGAATCTTAATAAAATTTGCAAGGTCTCTAGAGGATTACTTTTTTGACTTTTTTAATTTTTAGGCAAATATGAAGTGTCAAAGTTCATACAAAATAGGACATTTTCAGAGGTTTTTACTGGATTAGGGTTACACAAATTTAGAAATTGGTTTCTTTAGAAACCTAGATAATATTCACAAGATACTGTGTTTCCAAAATATCTAATGAAAAATGTTTAATAACGTCATAATCAGTTATGAGCGGTTGTATGAAAAACAGTGAAAATGTGAGTCATGATGCACCACCTTGTCTGTCGTACGCGCGCCGCCGGTACGACAGACACTGCAGGCGCCGCAACCGCTAGCCGGATGCGGAGGTCAGAGAGGCGGAGCTGTATGAGGGGTACAGAGAGGCAAAGCGCACCCTCCGAACGGAGATAAGGCGGGCCAAACTCGAGGCCCGCAACGTGTGGCTGGGGTCTCTGAACGCGGATCTGTGGGGGTGCCCGTACAAATTGGTACGGGACAAGCTACGCCCCTGGGCTCCGCCGCTGACTCAGAGTCTCCGGCCCCAACTTGTGGAGGGTGTGGTAACCACTCTGTTCCCTGCGCGAGGGGAACACTCCCCCCCGCCCATGGCTCCGCCCCCGCCAGCAGTGTCTGACGCGGACCACAACAGCGACGACGACGACAACGCTCCAGAGGTGACCGAGGTAGAGGTGAGAGTGGCGGTGCGAAGGCTGAGTGCCAAGAACACCGCCCCAGGACCCGACGACTTGCCAGGGAAAGCCTGGGTCCTGGCCATAGAGGCTCTCGGGCCTCGACTAAGGGGGTTTTTCAGCGCATGTATGGAGAGGGGCCAGTTTCCACTTCGCTGGAAGACGGGGAAACTGGTCCTCATCGCGAAGCCAGGGCGCCCTGCGGACTCTCCGTCCGCGTACCGGCCCATTGTGCTGCTCGACGAGGTGGGCAAGCTCTTTGAAAGAGTCATTGCAAACCGCCTCGTCGCGCGGCTAACACGGGTGGGGCCGGACTTGTCGGACGGACAGTTCGGCTTTCGCAGGGCGCGCTCTACGGTGGACGCCACATGTGCGTGCGAGCCCTCACGACAGGGGTTGCGGTGTCCGGGGCAGGAGCGTCGTGGCAGTGTCCTTGGACATTGCCAACGCGTTCAACTCCCTGCCCTGGAGTACGATCCGGAGGGCACTCCGGTACCACCGGGTGCCCGAATACCTCTGTCGAGTGGTCGAGGCTTACCTGTCGGACAGGTCCATTATCTACCCCGGTCACCAGGGAGACTGGAAACGTCGAGAGATGTCGTGCGGTGTTCCGCAGGGGTCGGTTCTAGGCCCACCTTTGTGGAACATCGGCTACGACTACGTGCTGCGCGGCGACCTCCCTGACGGGGTCAGCGTGGTCTGCTACGCAGACGACACGCTGGTTCTAGCGCAGGGAGAGTCGCGCAGGGAGTGCGATAGTCGTTGGTAGGATCCAGGAGTTGGGACTCGAGGTGGCGCTGCACAAATCCGAGGCCATGTTTTTCCACGGCCCTCGGAATGCGCCACCATCAGACTCCCAACTTACGGTAGGAGGAGTTCGCATCGGCGTCGGGTCGACGATGAAGTACCTGGGACTCGTTCTCGACAGCCGATGGAATTTCGGAGAACACTTCCGACGTTTGGCTCCCAAACTCAACCGGGCCGGGGCTGCTCTCAAGCGGCTCCTGCCCAACCTTGGGGGTCCAGACGCCTCCTGCCGGAGGCTCTACGCGGGGATCGTTCGGTCCATGGCCCTCTACGGGGCGCCGTCGCTGGCAAAGCGACCGGCGTCCATACTGAACGCCTGCCAGAGGGTCATGGCAATACGGATGGTGCGGGGTTACCGCACGATTTCCCGCGAAGCGGCGAGCCTTCTGGCTGGCCTACCACCGTGGGATCTGGAGGCAACAGTCCTTGCACACATGCACGATAAGCGCGTGGAGATGCAACGCCGGGGTGAAAGTCCGCGACAGGTCGAGGTATGGCGGACAGAGCTCCGGCGGGATCTCACGGTGAAATGGCGTCAGCGACTATCGCAACCCAGTGCTGGGCACGCCACAATTATGGCGGTAAGTCTCCTCTTTGAGGCGTGGCTGGAAAGACCTCACGGCGTCCTTACCTTCCGCATGACGCAGGTCCTCACCGGACATGGCAAGTTCGGGAGGTTCCTGCATCGTATTCGAGCGGAAGAGACGCCCGGGTGCCGCCACTGTGCGGAACGCCCGGAGGACACGGTGGAGCACACAGTTGAGGTGTGCCCTGCTTGGGCGGAGCAACGGCGTGTCTTCGTGGGGGCGATCGGCGGCGGAGACCTCTCGCGCCGGGCCTTGGTTCAGGCCATGGTCCGGAGCGAGGAGGAGTGGCAGGCGGTCGCCTCCTTCTGCGAAGCAGTAATGCTAGCAAAGGAGGAGGCAGACCGCATCAGGCAACGGCGCCCCCGCCGCCGCCGCCGGGATTCCGATCCCGATTTACAGCCACCGTAGACGCGGGCTCGCGGACGGCGAGCCATGGGTAGCTCGCTGTCCGATCGTCCGGTAACTGTCCGGACCGAGCCAAGGCGTCGACGGCGCGCACTGTTCCCGCGCGCCTCAAGGAGTTGTCAGCAACAGGAGGGGCCCATCTGGGTCGAAGCCTATCGGGGTTGGGGTTATCCGAAAGGAAACTAGAGCCCCGGTATGAAGGCTAGAAGGAACGGCGCGGGGTTTTTAGTCACTAAGACTCTGACACTGTCTCCCGCTCTACTCAAGAGCGGGTTTCGTCAATGACGATTTTCCCCGTCGAGAGAAAAAAAAAAAAACTTAAGCAGATCTTTGCCTTTTATATGTAATTTATGTCGCATCGGTGCCGTATATGTCTCTCATCCGCATCGTACCCGAATCTTTCATCGCTTCTGTGTATTTTGCGCCTAAGAAACCATGACAAAAAATATTTTATTTCAAAGTTTATCATTTCTTTTTAAGGAATTATAAAGATATATATATTATATTTTTGGGCCCATGTATCGCAAAAAAAAATTACTACACTGTGGTGGCCCATTATTTTAAAAACATGCCCATTTAATGAAAATTCTAAAATCTATATATATAAAAATGACCCCCGTTTTCCGTTGTCACGACTTGGCATGAAAACGGCTTGACCGATTTGGCTGATTTTTTTTTTGTTGTGATTGTTATTGTGAGGAGAAGGTTCTTATGAAAAAAAAAATTAGTGTAGTGTAGGGTAGAGTAGGGTAGAGTAGGGTAGAGTAGGGTAGAGTAGGGTAGAGTAGGGTAGAGTAGGGTAGAGTAGGGTAGAGTAGGGTAGAGTAGGGTAGAGTAGGGTAGAGTAGGGTAGAGTAGGGTAGAGTAGGGTAGAGTAGGGTAGAGTAGGGTAGAGTAGGGTAGAGTAGGGTAGAGTAGGGTAGAGTAGGGTAGAGTAGGGTAGAGTAGGGTAGAGTAGGGTAGAGTAGGGTAGAGTAGGGTAGAGTAGGGTAGAGTTGGGTATAGTAGGGTGGAGTAGGGAAGAGCGGGAGCGAAGCCGCGCGGGCAAAGCTAGTTGTATAATAATAACCAATATCTTAATAAAATACAAAGTTATTGCTGTTGGAATCTTAAAGGAAAATTATTCATACAATTCTGATTTTTAAATTAAATTACTA
Organism: Mythimna lalbum; assembly: GCA_949319445.1. Lineage (NCBI taxonomy): Eukaryota > Metazoa > Arthropoda > Insecta > Lepidoptera > Noctuidae > Mythimna > Mythimna lalbum. Next base: position 280,067 of record OX439354.1, read on the forward strand.
TAACACTGCTGAACTAATTTTAAACACATAGAAAATGAATTTTTTTTTTAAATTTGATCCCAATAGGTTTATTGCCTCAGTAAAACACATTAGTAACTGAAAAAAAAGAAACGAGATGTTCGAAGTGGGCTTGTTCAGCTGCTATGCATGACACTTTATGAAAGACCCTTTCAAGCACCGCGCAATTCCTGCCGACGATATTACATCAGCAGCCGAACGTATTCGTTAACGCAGTTGTTCAACTGAAGTGATTTCTTCTTTATAAACCATCTCCTTTAAGCAGCCCTAGATGGTTACAACACAGGCAAATCATTTTGCAAAAAAAATCGGCTTATGTTTAACTGACCACCAGGTATAGTAACATATAACAGACAAAAGTAGTAAATGATCACCAAAATTAAAACAGCATTTTAAAGTAAAATTATAACCAAAGTTTTAACATCTCGCTTTCCTATTTAAGCAAAATGACTCCAAATAAATCATTTGCAACCCAAAAATAGTAAATGATCACCAAAATTAAAACAGCATTTTAAAGTAAAATTATAACCAAAGTCTTAACATCTCGCTTTCCTATTTAAGCAAAATGACTCCAAATAAATCATTTGCAACCCAAAAATAGTAAATGATTACCAAAATTAAAACAGCATTTTAAAGTAAAATTATAACCAAAGTCTTAACATCTCGCTTTCCTATTTAAGCAAAATGACTCCAAATAAATCATTTGCAACCCAAAAATAGTAAATGATCACCAAAAATAGTAAATAATCACCAAAATTAAAACAGCATTTTAATGTAAAATTGTAACCAAAGTTTTTACATCTTGCTATCCTATTTAAGCGAATCGACTCCACGACCAAAAACAAAACTGGGCAAGTGCGAATCGGACTCGCGCACTGAGGGCTCCGTGCAAACTATAATTCCCGAATTGCAATTTTTATTTTGTTTTATTAAATTAACTGTTTTCAGATTTATTACTAAACATGTGCTATAAGACCTTGCTTTGTGAAAAATTTACAGGATTCTGGGTCAACGGGAAGTACCCTATGAATTTTGATCTTTAAGAGTATCGAAATATACGTTTTTTTGTGACATAAACGGTCGTATCTTTTTTATTCGTTAACTTAGTAGTTTGATTTTTTTTTCAGCTTGAAGGGACCGCAGACCTGAGTATATGGTTTTAATTTCAACGTCATACCTCCACGCGTTTTTGAGATAAAGAGTCTTGACAGACAGACGGACGGACAACAAAGTGATCTTATAAGGGTTCCGTTTTTTCCTTTTGAGGTACGGAATCCTAAAAATGAGCATTTCGTTTATTTAACTAAATGCTATGCCTAAGATAAAAAATAAAACTCTTACAATTTCAATAATCCTTTTTTTAATATAATAGTAATCTAATTAACAGTTTAAAGATCTTAAAACTAAACTAATAATAAACATTTAAAAAATCTTAAGAAGAATCAGTTTTCTGTATTAATTTAACATAAAATAGCAATAATTTACTGTACAATTAATGCTTTCTTAGGTTTGGCTCGTCGTCCTCTTTTGCGTTTCATGCCAATCGGAATAGCTCTGGCTTCTGTAGGTGGCTGGACGTTTTAAGCCGAATCGCCAATCCAACAAGATGTTTTCAAATGAGGGGATTGCAAGCCGGAGGCATAACTTAACATGGCCTCATAATACTTTATTTGGTAATAAGCCTACATTTTATGGCAATAACAGTGGTTTATTTAGGCAGAAAAAATGCATTAATTTTCTCGCTAAGATGTGGTGATCGTTTACTATATAATAATAATAATAATTTATTTATTTATCAAGCATTACTTATCACCTAGTGAATGGAGTCTCCTTTTAAGCAAAATAAAGCCTGTGTTAGGAGACTCCACTCTTCCATTTCTTATCTAAATAACTTACAATTGGTATATTACTTATTTTACTTTCTATGCTTATTAATTTAAACAAAAAAATGAAAATAACTAATCCAAAACCAAAATACATAAATAAAAGTAGATAAATATCTCTGATTTAAGGATATTAATTAAAGATAAATATATAATTTATATTGAAAATTATGTGTGAGTGTTCTCATCTTTTTATTGCAATAGAGCTTCTGTGTCTTCATAGGTTAGTGTTTTTATCCAGTTTGTGATGGTTATATTACACTCTTTACGATTCATTTTATACACGAAAGTCTCTTTGTTTATTTTATTATATAATTGTGCTGAACGTATTTTATATTGTTTCTGGGCAAACTTAGTTTTACTTTGAGGGACTACAACTATTATATCTTTTCTTCGTTTGAATGTTAAGCTGGGGTCATAATGAAAAGATTTGTGTTTTTTTAGGACAGTTTTAACAATGTACAGTTTTCTCACCGTGAGCAAGTCACTGATTTGATATAGACTTTCTGTAGGATATCTTAGGTTTTTGAAAAATATTATCTTTATCAGAGCACGTTGACCCCGCTCAAGGTCCATAAATTTGGTCTTAGCAGCACCTCCCCAAACAGGGATGCAATATGCTAAGATGGACTGTACTAAAGCTACATATATCTCTTTGAGTAGGTTTCTGGGAGAGTTTGTGTTTTTCTGAACCTTTTTTGGAACGATATGCCTCAAAGTTTTAAAAATCCAGCTCAGTTTTCTGATCCTGTTTGTGACCTGTTCAAGGTGGGGGTACCAAGATAGTCTGTGATCAACAATTACCCCAAGATATTTGGTCTGCAATACTTTTTCTAGTGATGGACATGAACAGCCAGTTGCATCGTCACATGTGTGTACTCTAATGTTAAGGTCTGAATTTGGTTGTGTACGTTGTGATATATTGAAGCAAATATAATTTGTTTTAGCTGTATTGAGTGTAAGTAGGTTATTCCTGAGCCAGCCAGCTATTCGTCTCATACCATTCTCGGCAACACCCGCCACTTCGCGCCAGGAATTTCCACTAAAGACTACCGCAGTATCATCAGCATACGAAAAATTTAAAAAATTATTATATTGCTTGAGTGGAGCAGGAAACGTACCCGTAGAGAAACAAAGATTAGCTAAGTGAGCGAGGATAGGAACGATTTCCTGACTAATATGTTTTAAAAATCTAGTAGTAACATTGTCCCAGCCAGGTGCGCTATCAGATTTTAGACTCATCAAGATCCTGCTCACTTCTTCGGGATCAGTGTCAAGAAGAACCAACGAATTAGCCTGAGTCGGAAATTTGTCCGATTGTGCAGTATTTAAATTATTTTCTGACGATTGAATTTTTTGAGCTAAGTCTCTACCAATGTTTACAAAATAATCATTAATCATTAGAATCGGTTGGATTTGGTCTCATGTGTAGTAGTTCTGTATTTTGGGTCTTGTTATTATTAGTGTATGTCTATGTTAAGGTTTTAATGTTTTTCCATAAAAGTTTATTGTTTGTGACTGAATTTGCTAGTAGATCCCTTTCATATTTTCTTTTTAATTTTTTGATAAGGTTATTACAGAAGTTGCGGTATCGACGGTATGTTATTTTTAAGATATCATTAAATGGGTCATTGCGGGATTGATTTTGAAGTTTGTTACGATTCTTAATATTTGGTGATCATTTACTATATTTGGTGGTCGTTTACTATATTTGGTGTTTGAATACAATTTTAGGTGCAGTTGTGACTAAAATAGGTTATACTAATGTAATTTTAGACTTTATTTTTCTGGTGTTAAGTTTTTTTTTGGTTAAAGAACTAAGGGTATCAAAGCATTTTTTGGTGGTCATTATATTTAATCCCAAAAAATTCAAATGTGTTTCTCCAGCCAGAGTCAGGCCAATTTGCGCGCTTGAAACGGTCCTTCATAAGAAGGTGTAGAACATGCAAAGCAACTGAAGGAGCCCACTTCGAATATCTCGTATAATTTTTTTTTTTTAGTTACTAAACTATTTCTTTTTTTTTTGTTAGATTAAAAAAAAAAAACTAAAAATACAGATGAGAATATAGTGTGGGTGTACATTTATTTATCATATCGACTTGGCCCTGCGGTACTGATCGTACGGTTCTGTTCGACTTCCAGGGGCCCGAGTCTGCTATTTTTATAAATTTGTCATTCCAACACGATCCCACTGTCATTTTGCTAAAAGTTCGTAATCTGCTAACTCATAATGATCAATCATTGATCGGTCAATGGTCTCGTAATAGAGTGATGGTAGAATGACAATATCAAGTTTATTAAAACCATAACTGCACAATAACGTTCTAATGGTAGGTCACTGATCAAAACAACTGTCAAAAGTTTTGCAAATTACCGCATACGTCAGATATTCATTTGTCATTATGTACGAGATTAGCATTTTAAGCCACTTCTTTCAATGAAATGTCAGTGGTTGACCATTGGAAAGTCATTATGACGCCATTATATTAGTAGATTACCAAAACTTATCAAAATCAACAATTATGAAGTCAATGACAGACCATTCTGACACTATTGTAATAGCAGACTTGAGGCCCAGGTCGCTTAAATCTGGAAGTCGAACACAGAACCCGTAGTTGTATTTTAAAACTCATGTCGATGTTTGGAGGTGACAACTCGACACCAGGTTGGATAGCTGGCGGAGTGACTGTCAGAGTGACGAGAGCTTCATGTAGTGTAAAGAGAACAGTTGGTGATGTGCGGCGTGACGTCCGCAGTTGTTGGAGGAGTACTTGACGGAGGCGGGGCTGAACGCGCTGGACGCGTCCGACGACGCCGACCCCGCGGCCGTGGTGGCGCCCAACTACGCCGAGCTGGCGCTACTGCTGCAGCAGTCCGCCGCCATCTACAGCCGCAAGGTCGACATCCTCTACCAGCAAGTGTTACAAGTCAGCGAAGCGCTGCACGCCAACACGCAGTGAGTCATTGCTATGTATACGAATTGCTGAGACGAGTCAGTAACGTGAACCTTTAACCCTCGTAGGATACAGAAAAGCATTCATAAGAGGCTGTTCGTTTTACTTATAAATTTTTAAATTAATCTATTCTATTGTATCAATTGCCATATTTTGAAAAATAATTCACTTACGAAGAAAATAGGTAATCTATATCTATCTATCTATATCTATCTATTTTATATCTTCTATCTATATATATAAAAATGACCCCCCGTTTTCCGTTGTCACGACTTGGCATGAAAACGGCTTGACCGATTTGGCTGATTTTTTTTTTGTTGTGATTGTTATTGTGAGGAGAAGGTTCTTATGGAAAAAAAAATTAGGGTAGTGTAGGGTAGAGTAGGGTAGAGTAGGGTAGAGTAGGGTAGAGTAGGGTAGAGTAGGGTAGAGTAGGGTGGAGTAGGGTAGAGTTGGGTATAGTAGGGTGGAGTAGGGAAGAGCGGGAGCGAAGCCGCGCGGGCAAAGCTAGTCTATTATATAAAAATGAGACCCGTTTTCCGTTGTCACGACTTGGCATGAAAACGGCTTGACCAATTTGGCTGATTTTTTTTTTGTTGTGATTGTTATTATGGGGATAAGGTTCTTATGAAAAAAAAAAACAAAATTAGGGTAGTGTAGGGTAGAGTAGAGTAGGGTAGAGTAGCGTAGAGTAGGGTAGGGTAGAGTTGGGTATAGTAGGGTAGAGTTGGGTATAGTAGGGTGCAGTAGGGAAGAGCGGGAGCGAAGCCGCGCGGGCAAAAGCTAGTTTACAAATAAAAACACTTAAACTCGTCGATCCAGTTTGGAATCGGAATCAAAAAACTATCGTAACTTAACTTTTCTGTCTCTACACTATTACCGTCATTTCCTCGCACATGACGTGACCTCGTGTCGTCTATCCGCAGGTACGAAGATACAGTAGAAGCGGGGCCCTCGCAGGAGGCCGGGGCGAGCGCTAGGCCGGCGGCGCCGGCAGCGCGGCGGGCGCGCGCGGCCCCGGCGCCGCTGGAGTTCGAGCGCACGGGCTCGCAGCGCGACCGCTCGCGGGCGGCGCGCGAGCCGGGCCCGCTGCGGCCGCACCCCACGCTGCCGCGCGTCTTCGTCGAGCTGGAGCCGCGCGTCATGGCCGCCTCGAGCTACCCGCTGCGCGACTACGACGGCGAGGTCATTGGCCTGCTTGAAGACTTCCAGTCCTGTCGCGAGCTCTCGCACGTCAGTATCTCTGCCTGTCTAGTGACCGGTTCCTGTGCGTGCCGTGTCGTGCACAAGTGAACCGAACCTAAACCACGCTTCAGTTCGACTTATTGTAAAATGTTGTCGTCGGCACAGTCCCGAATGCTGGTGGAAGACGAGTCCGAGGCCCGGATGGGTAACGAGCCGCCCTTACTGCGGCCCCTATCGCTGGTGGAGCTGCAGCAGGCCATCGAGGCGGCCGCGCCGCCCCTGGTGGAGCCGCTGTCGCCGCCTTCGTCGCGGTCGTGCTCGCCGCTGCGCACGAGCACGCCGCTGCCGAACGGGTCGCCGCTGTGCACGAGCACGCCGCTGCCGAGCGCGTCGCCAGGGCCGAGCGCGTCGCCAGGGCCGAGCGCGCAGCCGGGGCCGAGCGCGTCGCCGCTGCCGAGCGCGCAGCCGGGGCCGAGCGCGTCGCCGGGGCCGAGCGCGCCCGCGCCTCTGGACGACACTGCCGAGCTGGTGCCGCCAGCGGAGACTCCCAAGAAGGATCGCAAGAGGCGGCAGAACGCCGTCAACGCCGAAGACGTTGCGGAAGGAAGTACGAAATTGTTCATCACCGAAGGCAAGTGTATAGGAAGCATGTTTTGTCATAAAAATTAGAAACACGAATAGTCTAAGATCCAATATGAGAAATACAAGGTGATTGGAAGATGGGTGCAAAGCTTTGAGGCGGATATAGTACAGACAATTTAGAACCTCTTCAGCCATGGTTGTCTTAGACGAAGTCTTACCATTTTTTTTTAACCTATTTTTTAAGTTGTATTTCGGAAATTCCCAAAATTTCATGTAAACTGCTTATTCATGGCCAAATCGAATGATAAATGAATTCATTTTTATTTTACTTTAACAGAGTAATGTGCAAGAAATTCATCAAAACATGTTTTAGGCAACTATGTCCTTAGACATTTTTTTTACAGACATTTAAAGTTCAGAAAAAGATTAAAGTTTTTATCAATACTTTTTCGAAACTTTATTTAAAAAAAAACTGAGGGTGCTTTTTTATTCAAACCATTTTGAAAATATGCCTGATAATTGTTCTTTCTTTTGAGGTATCATTTACGTGGATATCTTACAAATTATTGAAGTTAGGACTTACAAACCAATTTGAGGGAGAAATTTTAAATTTTAGGCAGACTAATTAAAACAAACATTTGAATCAAAATTACTTATTTTTCATGTTCAAAATGACGGCCGTGATTCCTAATACAAGCTCAACTCCGTCTTCTAACTTCTGTAGTTGTTATTTTCAACATCATCTTCTGTTTCATTATTTCAAATTTTTTTTTTTTTTTTTCTTCTCTGTGTTCATTTGCAATCAGTCGCTGACTATAAGCAAATTTGTGAAGTGCGCCGTGTCATGCCGAGTGTGCCTCCCAGCGGAGACAGCTCCTCAATAGAATTGTCCCAGGATCAAACGCCGCTTCAAGCGGGAGTCCTGCCTGGCACGCATTAGCCGGAGAGCCAGATCATTCGGATGATTTGCCAGTCTCTTCTTGTAAGATTCGACACTGTACTGGATTTCTTCCCTCACAGTGTTTATTTGCAGGTTCGTATGTATTTCGGCATTTGTGACAAACCATGGCACACTCGTTATATGCCTCAGTATGATGTTTTGGAGCCGCTGCAGGATGTTTATATTGGAGTCACTAGCGCTTCCCCACAGTTGGACACCATACATCCAGCTTGGTCTGAGTATGCTTTTGTAGATCAAGAGTTTATTATCTACGGAGAGTTTTGAGTTTCGTCCCATTAACCAGTAAAGATTTTTGTAGCGGATGTTAAGCTCATCTCTTTTACTTTTAATGTGGTTCTTCCAGGTCAATCGGCGGTCCAGATGCATACCGAGGTATCGTACGCTTTCACTCTGGGTTAGAATATTGCTGTCGAGAGTGACAGATGGACAGTCACCGCGTCTTAGGGTAAATGTTACTTGCACCGATTTGCTGGCACTAGCTTTTATTCTCCACTTGTTTAACCAGATGCTAATTTCATCAAGACCCCTTTGCAGCGTTTCTGACGCAGCAACAGGGTCTCTATTCCTGGCTAGAATGGCTGTGTCATCAGCGTATGTGGCGGTTATAGTTCCTGGTACTTGTGGCAGGTCTGCTGTGTAAATCGTATATAACATCGGACCAAGAATTGACCCTTGGGGGACACCCGCACCGATGTCATGGAACGATGATGTGGAAGTACCTTCGTTGACTTGAAATATTCTATCAGACAAATACGAAGCCAGTAGTAGGTAGTAGCTGTGAGGAATATTATATTTGATTTTATAGAGCAACCCAATGTGCCAAACTTTGTCAAATGCTTGCTGGATGTCGAGAAACGCCGATGAGCAATATTCTTTCTCTTCAAATGTACTTCTTATTTCATTGCAAACTCGGTGGACTTGTTCTATTGTGGAGTGTTGTTGTCTAAATCCAAACTGATGATCCGGTATTGTGTTGTTGCTAGCAAGTATGGGTAACAGTCTGCGGAGCAGTATTCTCTCAAACAACTTCGATAGGATTGGCAACAAGCTGATCGGCCGATAAGAGGTAACCTCATGAGCAGGTTTCCCCAACTTGTGGATCATTATTATTTGAGAGATTTTCCACAAACGTGGGAAATATTGTACCCGCATGATGCCATTAAAAAGAGTAGTTAAATAGGTCACCGCTTTTTTTGGTAGTTCTTTTAGTACCTCCTTTGTTATTAAATCGAAACCTGGCGCTTTTTTGTCTTTAAGTGTCTTTATTACTCCCCACACCTCCCGAGTTGTGACTGGTTTTGGTGGTAAGTCCAGCTGCAACGGTTGGCAGAGGGTCTCCTCAACGCTTCTTTCAAAAGCAACATCGCTATTGACATTGGGAGTAAATACTTTCGCAAGATGCTCTGCAAATGCATTTGCTTTGTCCTGTTGTGTCCTTGCCCATCCATTTAAAGCTGTTCTTATAGGCGGTTTCGATGTTTGAGGTCGGTCTAGGGATCTAGTAAATTTCCAGAGCGAATAGTTTGTAGTTGCACCGGGTGGCAGTGACACTAGCTTTGACTGCAAGGTTTCTTCATGGAGTCGAGTTATCTCGGTCTTAAGGTTGGCTGTCGCTTTATTTAAGGCACTTTTGTCCATTGGGTGCCTTGTCAGATGCCAAACTCTTCTTAGGCGACGTTTTTCAAGGATCTGTTGCTTAATGTGGGAGGGCTGGTTTGTGGAGACATTATTGTTTTTCAGTTCAGGAGTACACTTCCAACAAGCTTCCTGTATAAGGGATGTTATATATTTGGCAGCTTCCTCGATATCATCTGACGATTTGAGAGCCACTTTTAGCTGGATATTTGCCTCAATGTACTCACGAAAAGCCTGCCAATCCGTTCGTTTATTGCTGAGTGTGACTTGTGTCTCATATTCTATCAGTGTTGTGCTGGCTGTCAGGATGACTGGCGTGTGGTCGGATGAACTGTCAAGACAGGACTCGGCTTTAAAATAATGCCTCGAGAGCCCACCCACAACAAAGAAGTCCAAGAGGTCAGGCACTTTGTTTGGATCTGTAGGCCAATAAGTTGGTTCACAAGCTGACACTGTGGTAAGGTGGTTACTGTCAATGCTGGTCTTTAATTGTCGACCTCTAGTTGTAGTAAGCCTAGATCCCCAATGGCTATGCTTAGCGTTCCAGTCACCACCCGCTATAAATCGGTGTCCAAGAGTTAAGAAGAAACGATTAAACATATGTTGCTCTATTTTGTGTTTGGGTGGACAGTAGATAGAAGATACGTTGAAATATCCACACTTGCCCGTAACAGCGATTGTTGTAGCTTGTAGGTAATCTGTTTTATATTCGGGCATTAAATGATGTTTTATGGACTTTCGAACGATTATAGCCGTCCCCGCATGACCTGTTCCATCTGGATGATTTGTAAGATAGGTGTGGCAACCGTCAAACTTAATTTTGCTGGAGTTGGTACAGTGTGTTTCCGAAACAAGAACTATATCTAGCTTATGTTCGTTTATCAGGATTTGCATTTCATCTTTGTTTGGCGCAAGACCATTTATGTTCCAAGTTGCTATCTTTAAGGCAATCATTTTGTCATCTTGTTGATCAAGGTTGTCAAGAGACCTATCATGGTGCTCATTTGTTGAAAAAGTAGGTCAAGTTTTTCTGCCTGTTTTAATAGTATTGTTTCTACAGAATTACTCCATGAGTGGACCTGTTGCTTGTCAGAGGAATCTCCTTGGGTTTTTGCAGCCTTTAGTTTTTCAGAGTATAATATCTTGCTAGCATTTTCTTCGCCAGGTTGGTTAGTCATGGTATCTGTAGGTGTTTTCACTTTTGTACCCTGTTTGTTTACTTGCGTTCTATATGTGGGCCTGGATGTTTTACGGGATAGAATTTCTTGGTAGACTTCACAGCCTTTATAATTGGCAGGATGAGCTCCCTGGCACAGTGCACACATTGCCGGAGTGTTTCGATCGACCTTTGGACACTCTGATGTTTTGTGAGACTGGGCGCATTTTACGCATCGGTAGGGTCTCATACAATAATTCTTCGTATGCCCATACTGCTGGCATCTTTGGCATTGTACTATGGACTTTTTCCTCCTGGGATCCTCTATGACAACGGCTTGGTGGTAGATATATTTTATATCTTTAGAGGCCTTATTATTTGGACCTGGCATCAGATTGACAAAAAAGGTCGAGGTTGGTTTTTTGTCTGGGCCATATTTTGAGTTTATGATTTCGCCTACAACAACATTGCCAGTTAGTTCTATTTCATCTTTTATTACACTAGGTGGTGTTGAGTGATGTAAATTTCTAATGACAATTCTATAGCACCTGTCCTCTTTTGTATTAAATGTATGACCAATTAAATGATGTTCCCGCACCAATTGAATAAGTTTCTTGTACGTTTCAGTTGTGGTACTACTAACTCGTATCTGATTTTTATTGACTACCTTGTACGTGAAATCAGTTTGTTCGGCTACAGTTCTCAATAATTCTGTAAGTTTGTTGACATCTTTAACTCCATAGAGGACTATTGGAGGAGGCTTAGATGGCTTTTTTTGTTCGACAGCGTCGTCATTACCAGTTAGATCAATAGCAAGCTCTTCAAACCTGTTTGAGGTTGGTATTGCAGGTGGGCTATCAGCTAGTTTCTTCCGTTTTGCACCTCTTGCTGTGGGTATTTTCTGCCAGTCTGGAGGCTGTGCACTGACGTTACTTTCACCGGCAAACGTGAGGTGGCTAGTCTGGGTTGACGCAGTAGTGGCAGAATCATTTCCTTTGTTTCCCATTGAAGCGCTTCTTGGTCTTGCAGTAAACAAGGCAGGATGAAATGATTGCTGTATAAATTTTTTCTTTCCAGTAGTATTAATTGCTTCAGGAGCCTGGTTACTCGCTCCTGAAAAGGCTTCAGTAGTAGGTTTCTCAGGTTGAGAGAAAGTATTTATTGGTTCTTTATTTTCCATTTTGTTCCCACGAGTAGGGTCGATTTAAGCAGGTCGCACACGGGGTAACGCCCATTCCCATGTGAAGGCACTATACAACAATGTGAGCCGGGTCCATTGAGGTTGGTGCTAGTAACTGGAATCCCTCCAGCCATTCATCCTATCAGCGCAGTCCTCACCTTAGGATTGGGGTAATTTTATATGGGGTTGTCTTCCCCTTGGTCCGGGCAATGAAGTCAAGACCCCCAGCCTCACGAGAAACTGGGTTGTTGGGGTCATTTCCTACCTTCAACAAGGACAAGCTGGTTAGGCTTGCTAGATCGGGTTATTTGCCGCCGCCCAAGACTCGGCGTTGTTGCTCATTTAGCACCACCCAGGGGACACGTGTAGGGTGGGCCTGGGAATAGGTGGTAACTCCTACGGACGCGAGCAACAGTGATCCCCCAATTATTTCAAATGCTGAATTTATTCTCTGTATCAATTCTTCCCTAGTATTTATTTCTTCATGTGTGTACACCAGTTCCCTGGCCCGGCTCCACACCAAAAATTCTAACGGGGTCAGATCTAGTGAGCGAGCCGGCCAAGGGATGGGTCCATCCCTACCAATCCAGCTGTCAGGAAAGTAATTATTAAGGGGTTCCCTTACATTTAACGTTAACTGCGCTGAACAGCCGTCTAGTTGAAAAATTACTGTTCGTTCTCTTTCGAAGATAGTGACATCTGATTCCTCAATCAGCAGTGGTAAATCAATTTGCAGAAATTGTAAATCATTTTCGCCATTCAAAGGATTCGGTGAAAAGTGGGGCCCAATCACCGTTCAGCCAATTATTCCAGCCCATACGTTGACAGAGAATTTTCTCTGAAACGACTTCTGCTTTTTAAAATGTGGATTGTTGTCTTTGTCAGGCCATTTATGGATGTTGTGAAAGTTTGTAGTACCCTCCCTTGAAAATTTGCTTTCATCCGTCCACAAGATTGATTTCAGGAACCATTCATCTTCGATGTCACTGTTGGTGAGGAAACGGCAAAACTGAATTGTTCTTTGGAGATCTTGCTCTTCTAGACCTTGCACACTCCTGCCATGAAACGGATACTTATCATTTTGGTGCATTGTATGCCACACCTTTCATTGTGAAATGTTTAGATTTCGAGCTACTGCTCTGGCAAATCCTACTACCAGTAGGATCCGCTTGAAATGCTGCCAAAATGACTTCTTCGATGGCAGTTTTGTGTCAGCCTGGGTTGACTCCAGGTTCCACACGGTGTATCCCATCATTTTGCTGTAAAAACCAACTCTTATCGCTTTTCTCTATTCACTGAGCGTTCTTCCTGGAAACGCCGTCGCACCGCGCATAGTGGCTCCTGCATGTGCAAAAAATTCTTAGGATTGAACTATGTTATCATTTCGAAAACATAAAGTATTCTTTTATACAAAAAAACAGTTTTTAGTAGATTGCCTAAAATTTAAAATTTCTCCCTCAAATTGGTTTGTAAGTCCTAACTTCAATAATTTGTAAGATATCCACGTAAATGATATCTCAAAAGAAAGAACGATTATCAGGCATATTTCCAAAATGGTTTGAATAAAAAAAGCACCCTCAGTTTTTTTTTAAATAAAGTTTTGAAAAAGTATTGATAAAAACTTTAAATTTTTTCTGAACTTTAAATGTCTGTAAAAAAAATGTCTAAGGACACAGTTGCCTAAAACATGTTTTGCTGAATTGCTTACACATTACTTTATTAAAATAAAATAAAAATGAATTCATCTATCATTCCATTTGGCCATAAATAAGCAGTTTACATGAAATTTTGAAAATTTCCGAAATAAAATTTAAAAATTAGGTTAAAATAAATTGGTAAGACTTTGTCTAAGACAACCATGGCTGACGGGGTTCTAAATTGTCTGTACTGTATTCGCCTCAAAGCTTTGCACCCATCTGCCAATCACCTTGTATACCTATACAAATATTTCTTACTAACTAAAAGTACTTAAAAAGAAAAAGTTAGGATTGTATGGGTATTGAGTTTATGTTTCACTTTCAGAGTTGCAACGGTGGCTGGCCGAGACACAAGAATTTAGTATACCGTGTAGATGGATTAATAGAATAGTGAAAATAAGAAAAAATGACATCTTGAGCTTTAGATGGCAACTGCGCGAACTAGAACTCCCGTCGCTCGCAGGGGAGCACGGGGACTCTGGAGTGGAGTCGACGCCTCTCGAGGGCGCCGCTTCCTTTAAAGAGTTCTTAGGCTGGAGCGCCGCTGAGGTTGAGGACGCTTCCGCGGTCGTCCAAGTTGGGCGCGCCGCCCCGGTCGTCCCGGGAGGGCGCGCCTCGGCCGACAGCTCGGACGACGGCTTCTTCGAGCAGAGCTCCGTCGGCGACGGCGTGGACACGCGCGCGCCCGAATGGGCCTCGTGGCAGGCCTCCGTGCTGGCGCGAGCAGCCGCGGCCGAGCGGCGCGCCCCGGACGTGCGCGCGCTGGGCCGCGCCGTGCTGCGCGCGCTGCCAGACCCGCCCGCGGCGCTGCCCTGCGACCACGTGCTGCGCCGCACGGCGCGCACCGCCCCGGAGGTGTCGCACGTGCTGCTGTCCACGCTGTTCCTGGTCAGTCCACTCTCTGTCTCACTGCTCCCGAGCGGCGCGGCCTGGACGTGCGCGCGCTGGGCCGCGCCGTGCTGCGCGCGCTGCCAGACCCGCCCGCGGCGCTGCCCTGCGACCACGTGCTGCGCCGCACGGCGCGCACCGCCCCGGAGGTGTCGCACGTGCTGCTGTCCACGCTGTTCCTGGTCAGTCCACTCTCTGTCTCACTGCTCCCGAGCGGCGCGGCCTGGACGTGCGCGCGCTGGGCCGCGCCGTGCTGCGCGCGCTGCCAGACCCGCCCGCGGCGCTGCCCTGCGACCACGTGCTGCGCCGCACGGCGCGCACCGCCCCGGAGGTGTCGCACGTGCTGCTGTCCACGCTGTTCCTGGTCAGTCCACTCTCTGTCTCACTGCTCCCGAGCGGCGCGGCCTGGACGTGCGCGCGCTGGGCCGCGCCGTGCTGCGCGCGCTGCCAGACCCGCCCGCGGCGCTGCCCTGCGACCACGTGCTGCGCCGCACGGCGCGCACCGCCCCGGAGGTGTCGCACGTGCTGCTGTCCACGCTGTTCCTGGTCAGTCCACTCTCTGTCTCACTGCTCCCGAGCGGCGCGGCCTGGACGTGCGCGCGCTGGGCCGCGCCGTGCTGCGCGCGCTGCCAGACCCGCCCGCGGCGCTGCCCTGCGACCACGTGCTGCGCCGCACGGCGCGCACCGCCCCGGAGGTGTCGCACGTGCTGCTGTCCACGCTGTTCCTGGTCAGTCCACTCTCTGTCTCACTGCTCCCGAGCGGCGCGGCCTGGACGTGCGCGCGCTGGGCCGCGCCGTGCTGCGCGCGCTGCCAGACCCGCCCGCGGCGCTGCCCTGCGACCACGTGCTGCGCCGCACGGCGCGCACCGCCCCGGAGGTGTCGCACGTGCTGCTGTCCACGCTGTTCCTGGTCAGTCCACTCTCTGTCTCACTGCTCCCGAGCGGCGCGGCCTGGACGTGCGCGCGCTGGGCCGCGCCGTGCTGCGCGCGCTGCCAGACCCGCCCGCGGCGCTGCCCTGCGACCACGTGCTGCGCCGCACGGCGCGCACCGCCCCGGAGGTGTCGCACGTGCTGCTGTCCACGCTGTTCCTGGTCAGTCCACTCTCTGTCTCACTGCTCCCGAGCGGCGCGGCCTGGACGTGCGCGCGCTGGGCCGCGCCGTGCTGCGCGCGCTGCCAGACCCGCCCGCGGCGCTGCCCTGCGACCACGTGCTGCGCCGCACGGCGCGCACCGCCCCGGAGGTGTCGCACGTGCTGCTGTCCACGCTGTTCCTGGTCAGTCCACTCTCTGTCTCACTGCTCCCGAGCGGCGCGGCCTGGACGTGCGCGCGCTGGGCCGCGCCGTGCTGCGCGCGCTGCCAGACCCGCCCGCGGCGCTGCCCTGCGACCACGTGCTGCGCCGCACGGCGCGCACCGCCCCGGAGGTGTCGCACGTGCTGCTGTCCACGCTGTTCCTGGTCAGTCCACTCTCTGTCTCACTGCTCCCGAGCGGCGCGGCCTGGACGTGCGCGCGCTGGGCCGCGCCGTGCTGCGCGCGCTGCCAGACCCGCCCGCGGCGCTGCCCTGCGACCACGTGCTGCGCCGCACGGCGCGCACCGCCCCGGAGGTGTCGCACGTGCTGCTGTCCACGCTGTTCCTGGTCAGTCCACTCTCTGTCTCACTGCTCCCGAGCGGCGCGGCCTGGACGTGCGCGCGCTGGGCCGCGCCGTGCTGCGCGCGCTGCCAGACCCGCCCGCGGCGCTGCCCTGCGACCACGTGCTGCGCCGCACGGCGCGCACCGCCCCGGAGGTGTCGCACGTGCTGCTGTCCACGCTGTTCCTGGTCAGTCCACTCTCTGTCTCACTGCTCCCGAGCGGCGCGGCCTGGACGTGCGCGCGCTGGGCCGCGCCGTGCTGCGCGCGCTGCCAGACCCGCCCGCGGCGCTGCCCTGCGACCACGTGCTGCGCCGCACGGCGCGCACCGCCCCGGAGGTGTCGCACGTGCTGCTGTCCACGCTGTTCCTGGTCAGTCCACTCTCTGTCTCACTGCTCCCGAGCGGCGCGGCCTGGACGTGCGCGCGCTGGGCCGCGCCGTGCTGCGCGCGCTGCCAGACCCGCCCGCGGCGCTGCCCTGCGACCACGTGCTGCGCCGCACGGCGCGCACCGCCCCGGAGGTGTCGCACGTGCTGCTGTCCACGCTGTTCCTGGTCAGTCCACTCTCTGTCTCACTGCTCCCGAGCGGCGCGGCCTGGACGTGCGCGCGCTGGGCCGCGCCGTGCTGCGCGCGCTGCCAGACCCGCCCGCGGCGCTGCCCTGCGACCACGTGCTGCGCCGCACGGCGCGCACCGCCCCGGAGGTGTCGCACGTGCTGCTGTCCACGCTGTTCCTGGTCAGTCCACTCTCTGTCTCACTGCTCCCGAGCGGCGCGGCCTGGACGTGCGCGCGCTGGGCCGCGCCGTGCTGCGCGCGCTGCCAGACCCGCCCGCGGCGCTGCCCTGCGACCACGTGCTGCGCCGCACGGCGCGCACCGCCCCGGAGGTGTCGCACGTGCTGCTGTCCACGCTGTTCCTGGTCAGTCCACTCTCTGTCTCACTGCTCCCGAGCGGCGCGGCCTGGACGTGCGCGCGCTGGGCCGCGCCGTGCTGCGCGCGCTGCCAGACCCGCCCGCGGCGCTGCCCTGCGACCACGTGCTGCGCCGCACGGCGCGCACCGCCCCGGAGGTGTCGCACGTGCTGCTGTCCACGCTGTTCCTGGTCAGTCCACTCTCTGTCTCACTGCTCCCGAGCGGCGCGGCCTGGACGTGCGCGCGCTGGGCCGCGCCGTGCTGCGCGCGCTGCCAGACCCGCCCGCGGCGCTGCCCTGCGACCACGTGCTGCGCCGCACGGCGCGCACCGCCCCGGAGGTGTCGCACGTGCTGCTGTCCACGCTGTTCCTGGTCAGTCCACTCTCTGTCTCACTGCTCCCGAGCGGCGCGGCCTGGACGTGCGCGCGCTGGGCCGCGCCGTGCTGCGCGCGCTGCCAGACCCGCCCGCGGCGCTGCCCTGCGACCACGTGCTGCGCCGCACGGCGCGCACCGCCCCGGAGGTGTCGCACGTGCTGCTGTCCACGCTGTTCCTGGTCAGTCCACTCTCTGTCTCACTGCTCCCGAGCGGCGCGGCCTGGACGTGCGCGCGCTGGGCCGCGCCGTGCTGCGCGCGCTGCCAGACCCGCCCGCGGCGCTGCCCTGCGACCACGTGCTGCGCCGCACGGCGCGCACCGCCCCGGAGGTGTCGCACGTGCTGCTGTCCACGCTGTTCCTGGTCAGTCCACTCTCTGTCTCACTGCTCCCGAGCGGCGCGGCCTGGACGTGCGCGCGCTGGGCCGCGCCGTGCTGCGCGCGCTGCCAGACCCGCCCGCGGCGCTGCCCTGCGACCACGTGCTGCGCCGCACGGCGCGCACCGCCCCGGAGGTGTCGCACGTGCTGCTGTCCACGCTGTTCCTGGTCAGTCCACTCTCTGTCTCACTGCTCCCGAGCGGCGCGGCCTGGACGTGCGCGCGCTGGGCCGCGCCGTGCTGCGCGCGCTGCCAGACCCGCCCGCGGCGCTGCCCTGCGACCACGTGCTGCGCCGCACGGCGCGCACCGCCCCGGAGGTGTCGCACGTGCTGCTGTCCACGCTGTTCCTGGTCAGTCCACTCTCTGTCTCACTGCTCCCGAGCGGCGCGGCCTGGACGTGCGCGCGCTGGGCCGCGCCGTGCTGCGCGCGCTGCCAGACCCGCCCGCGGCGCTGCCCTGCGACCACGTGCTGCGCCGCACGGCGCGCACCGCCCCGGAGGTGTCGCACGTGCTGCTGTCCACGCTGTTCCTGGTCAGTCCACTCTCTGTCTCACTGCTCCCGAGCGGCGCGGCCTGGACGTGCGCGCGCTGGGCCGCGCCGTGCTGCGCGCGCTGCCAGACCCGCCCGCGGCGCTGCCCTGCGACCACGTGCTGCGCCGCACGGCGCGCACCGCCCCGGAGGTGTCGCACGTGCTGCTGTCCACGCTGTTCCTGGTCAGTCCACTCTCTGTCTCACTGCTCCCGAGCGGCGCGGCCTGGACGTGCGCGCGCTGGGCCGCGCCGTGCTGCGCGCGCTGCCAGACCCGCCCGCGGCGCTGCCCTGCGACCACGTGCTGCGCCGCACGGCGCGCACCGCCCCGGAGGTGTCGCACGTGCTGCTGTCCACGCTGTTCCTGGTCAGTCCACTCTCTGTCTCACTGCTCCCGAGCGGCGCGGCCTGGACGTGCGCGCGCTGGGCCGCGCCGTGCTGCGCGCGCTGCCAGACCCGCCCGCGGCGCTGCCCTGCGACCACGTGCTGCGCCGCACGGCGCGCACCGCCCCGGAGGTGTCGCACGTGCTGCTGTCCACGCTGTTCCTGGTCAGTCCACTCTCTGTCTCACTGCTCCCGAGCGGCGCGGCCTGGACGTGCGCGCGCTGGGCCGCGCCGTGCTGCGCGCGCTGCCAGACCCGCCCGCGGCGCTGCCCTGCGACCACGTGCTGCGCCGCACGGCGCGCACCGCCCCGGAGGTGTCGCACGTGCTGCTGTCCACGCTGTTCCTGGTCAGTCCACTCTCTGTCTCACTGCTCCCGAGCGGCGCGGCCTGGACGTGCGCGCGCTGGGCCGCGCCGTGCTGCGCGCGCTGCCAGACCCGCCCGCGGCGCTGCCCTGCGACCACGTGCTGCGCCGCACGGCGCGCACCGCCCCGGAGGTGTCGCACGTGCTGCTGTCCACGCTGTTCCTGGTCAGTCCACTCTCTGTCTCACTGCTCCCGAGCGGCGCGGCCTGGACGTGCGCGCGCTGGGCCGCGCCGTGCTGCGCGCGCTGCCAGACCCGCCCGCGGCGCTGCCCTGCGACCACGTGCTGCGCCGCACGGCGCGCACCGCCCCGGAGGTGTCGCACGTGCTGCTGTCCACGCTGTTCCTGGTCAGTCCACTCTCTGTCTCACTGCTCCCGAGCGGCGCGGCCTGGACGTGCGCGCGCTGGGCCGCGCCGTGCTGCGCGCGCTGCCAGACCCGCCCGCGGCGCTGCCCTGCGACCACGTGCTGCGCCGCACGGCGCGCACCGCCCCGGAGGTGTCGCACGTGCTGCTGTCCACGCTGTTCCTGGTCAGTCCACTCTCTGTCTCACTGCTCCCGAGCGGCGCGGCCTGGACGTGCGCGCGCTGGGCCGCGCCGTGCTGCGCGCGCTGCCAGACCCGCCCGCGGCGCTGCCCTGCGACCACGTGCTGCGCCGCACGGCGCGCACCGCCCCGGAGGTGTCGCACGTGCTGCTGTCCACGCTGTTCCTGGTCAGTCCACTCTCTGTCTCACTGCTCCCGAGCGGCGCGGCCTGGACGTGCGCGCGCTGGGCCGCGCCGTGCTGCGCGCGCTGCCAGACCCGCCCGCGGCGCTGCCCTGCGACCACGTGCTGCGCCGCACGGCGCGCACCGCCCCGGAGGTGTCGCACGTGCTGCTGTCCACGCTGTTCCTGGTCAGTCCACTCTCTGTCTCACTGCTCCCGAGCGGCGCGGCCTGGACGTGCGCGCGCTGGGCCGCGCCGTGCTGCGCGCGCTGCCAGACCCGCCCGCGGCGCTGCCCTGCGACCACGTGCTGCGCCGCACGGCGCGCACCGCCCCGGAGGTGTCGCACGTGCTGCTGTCCACGCTGTTCCTGGTCAGTCCACTCTCTGTCTCACTGCTCCCGAGCGGCGCGGCCTGGACGTGCGCGCGCTGGGCCGCGCCGTGCTGCGCGCGCTGCCAGACCCGCCCGCGGCGCTGCCCTGCGACCACGTGCTGCGCCGCACGGCGCGCACCGCCCCGGAGGTGTCGCACGTGCTGCTGTCCACGCTGTTCCTGGTCAGTCCACTCTCTGTCTCACTGCTCCCGAGCGGCGCGGCCTGGACGTGCGCGCGCTGGGCCGCGCCGTGCTGCGCGCGCTGCCAGACCCGCCCGCGGCGCTGCCCTGCGACCACGTGCTGCGCCGCACGGCGCGCACCGCCCCGGAGGTGTCGCACGTGCTGCTGTCCACGCTGTTCCTGGTCAGTCCACTCTCTGTCTCACTGCTCCCGAGCGGCGCGGCCTGGACGTGCGCGCGCTGGGCCGCGCCGTGCTGCGCGCGCTGCCAGACCCGCCCGCGGCGCTGCCCTGCGACCACGTGCTGCGCCGCACGGCGCGCACCGCCCCGGAGGTGTCGCACGTGCTGCTGTCCACGCTGTTCCTGGTCAGTCCACTCTCTGTCTCACTGCTCCCGAGCGGCGCGGCCTGGACGTGCGCGCGCTGGGCCGCGCCGTGCTGCGCGCGCTGCCAGACCCGCCCGCGGCGCTGCCCTGCGACCACGTGCTGCGCCGCACGGCGCGCACCGCCCCGGAGGTGTCGCACGTGCTGCTGTCCACGCTGTTCCTGGTCAGTCCACTCTCTGTCTCACTGCTCCCGAGCGGCGCGGCCTGGACGTGCGCGCGCTGGGCCGCGCCGTGCTGCGCGCGCTGCCAGACCCGCCCGCGGCGCTGCCCTGCGACCACGTGCTGCGCCGCACGGCGCGCACCGCCCCGGAGGTGTCGCACGTGCTGCTGTCCACGCTGTTCCTGGTCAGTCCACTCTCTGTCTCACTGCTCCCGAGCGGCGCGGCCTGGACGTGCGCGCGCTGGGCCGCGCCGTGCTGCGCGCGCTGCCAGACCCGCCCGCGGCGCTGCCCTGCGACCACGTGCTGCGCCGCACGGCGCGCACCGCCCCGGAGGTGTCGCACGTGCTGCTGTCCACGCTGTTCCTGGTCAGTCCACTCTCTGTCTCACTGCTCCCGAGCGGCGCGGCCTGGACGTGCGCGCGCTGGGCCGCGCCGTGCTGCGCGCGCTGCCAGACCCGCCCGCGGCGCTGCCCTGCGACCACGTGCTGCGCCGCACGGCGCGCACCGCCCCGGAGGTGTCGCACGTGCTGCTGTCCACGCTGTTCCTGGTCAGTCCACTCTCTGTCTCACTGCTCCCGAGCGGCGCGGCCTGGACGTGCGCGCGCTGGGCCGCGCCGTGCTGCGCGCGCTGCCAGACCCGCCCGCGGCGCTGCCCTGCGACCACGTGCTGCGCCGCACGGCGCGCACCGCCCCGGAGGTGTCGCACGTGCTGCTGTCCACGCTGTTCCTGGTCAGTCCACTCTCTGTCTCACTGCTCCCGAGCGGCGCGGCCTGGACGTGCGCGCGCTGGGCCGCGCCGTGCTGCGCGCGCTGCCAGACCCGCCCGCGGCGCTGCCCTGCGACCACGTGCTGCGCCGCACGGCGCGCACCGCCCCGGAGGTGTCGCACGTGCTGCTGTCCACGCTGTTCCTGGTCAGTCCACTCTCTGTCTCACTGCTCCCGAGCGGCGCGGCCTGGACGTGCGCGCGCTGGGCCGCGCCGTGCTGCGCGCGCTGCCAGACCCGCCCGCGGCGCTGCCCTGCGACCACGTGCTGCGCCGCACGGCGCGCACCGCCCCGGAGGTGTCGCACGTGCTGCTGTCCACGCTGTTCCTGGTCAGTCCACTCTCTGTCTCACTGCTCCCGAGCGGCGCGGCCTGGACGTGCGCGCGCTGGGCCGCGCCGTGCTGCGCGCGCTGCCAGACCCGCCCGCGGCGCTGCCCTGCGACCACGTGCTGCGCCGCACGGCGCGCACCGCCCCGGAGGTGTCGCACGTGCTGCTGTCCACGCTGTTCCTGGTCAGTCCACTCTCTGTCTCACTGCTCCCGAGCGGCGCGGCCTGGACGTGCGCGCGCTGGGCCGCGCCGTGCTGCGCGCGCTGCCAGACCCGCCCGCGGCGCTGCCCTGCGACCACGTGCTGCGCCGCACGGCGCGCACCGCCCCGGAGGTGTCGCACGTGCTGCTGTCCACGCTGTTCCTGGTCAGTCCACTCTCTGTCTCACTGCTCCCGAGCGGCGCGGCCTGGACGTGCGCGCGCTGGGCCGCGCCGTGCTGCGCGCGCTGCCAGACCCGCCCGCGGCGCTGCCCTGCGACCACGTGCTGCGCCGCACGGCGCGCACCGCCCCGGAGGTGTCGCACGTGCTGCTGTCCACGCTGTTCCTGGTCAGTCCACTCTCTGTCTCACTGCTCCCGAGCGGCGCGGCCTGGACGTGCGCGCGCTGGGCCGCGCCGTGCTGCGCGCGCTGCCAGACCCGCCCGCGGCGCTGCCCTGCGACCACGTGCTGCGCCGCACGGCGCGCACCGCCCCGGAGGTGTCGCACGTGCTGCTGTCCACGCTGTTCCTGGTCAGTCCACTCTCTGTCTCACTGCTCCCGAGCGGCGCGGCCTGGACGTGCGCGCGCTGGGCCGCGCCGTGCTGCGCGCGCTGCCAGACCCGCCCGCGGCGCTGCCCTGCGACCACGTGCTGCGCCGCACGGCGCGCACCGCCCCGGAGGTGTCGCACGTGCTGCTGTCCACGCTGTTCCTGGTCAGTCCACTCTCTGTCTCACTGCTCCCGAGCGGCGCGGCCTGGACGTGCGCGCGCTGGGCCGCGCCGTGCTGCGCGCGCTGCCAGACCCGCCCGCGGCGCTGCCCTGCGACCACGTGCTGCGCCGCACGGCGCGCACCGCCCCGGAGGTGTCGCACGTGCTGCTGTCCACGCTGTTCCTGGTCAGTCCACTCTCTGTCTCACTGCTCCCGAGCGGCGCGGCCTGGACGTGCGCGCGCTGGGCCGCGCCGTGCTGCGCGCGCTGCCAGACCCGCCCGCGGCGCTGCCCTGCGACCACGTGCTGCGCCGCACGGCGCGCACCGCCCCGGAGGTGTCGCACGTGCTGCTGTCCACGCTGTTCCTGGTCAGTCCACTCTCTGTCTCACTGCTCCCGAGCGGCGCGGCCTGGACGTGCGCGCGCTGGGCCGCGCCGTGCTGCGCGCGCTGCCAGACCCGCCCGCGGCGCTGCCCTGCGACCACGTGCTGCGCCGCACGGCGCGCACCGCCCCGGAGGTGTCGCACGTGCTGCTGTCCACGCTGTTCCTGGTCAGTCCACTCTCTGTCTCACTGCTCCCGAGCGGCGCGGCCTGGACGTGCGCGCGCTGGGCCGCGCCGTGCTGCGCGCGCTGCCAGACCCGCCCGCGGCGCTGCCCTGCGACCACGTGCTGCGCCGCACGGCGCGCACCGCCCCGGAGGTGTCGCACGTGCTGCTGTCCACGCTGTTCCTGGTCAGTCCACTCTCTGTCTCACTGCTCCCGAGCGGCGCGGCCTGGACGTGCGCGCGCTGGGCCGCGCCGTGCTGCGCGCGCTGCCAGACCCGCCCGCGGCGCTGCCCTGCGACCACGTGCTGCGCCGCACGGCGCGCACCGCCCCGGAGGTGTCGCACGTGCTGCTGTCCACGCTGTTCCTGGTCAGTCCACTCTCTGTCTCACTGCTCCCGAGCGGCGCGGCCTGGACGTGCGCGCGCTGGGCCGCGCCGTGCTGCGCGCGCTGCCAGACCCGCCCGCGGCGCTGCCCTGCGACCACGTGCTGCGCCGCACGGCGCGCACCGCCCCGGAGGTGTCGCACGTGCTGCTGTCCACGCTGTTCCTGGTCAGTCCACTCTCTGTCTCACTGCTCCCGAGCGGCGCGGCCTGGACGTGCGCGCGCTGGGCCGCGCCGTGCTGCGCGCGCTGCCAGACCCGCCCGCGGCGCTGCCCTGCGACCACGTGCTGCGCCGCACGGCGCGCACCGCCCCGGAGGTGTCGCACGTGCTGCTGTCCACGCTGTTCCTGGTCAGTCCACTCTCTGTCTCACTGCTCCCGAGCGGCGCGGCCTGGACGTGCGCGCGCTGGGCCGCGCCGTGCTGCGCGCGCTGCCAGACCCGCCCGCGGCGCTGCCCTGCGACCACGTGCTGCGCCGCACGGCGCGCACCGCCCCGGAGGTGTCGCACGTGCTGCTGTCCACGCTGTTCCTGGTCAGTCCACTCTCTGTCTCACTGCTCCCGAGCGGCGCGGCCTGGACGTGCGCGCGCTGGGCCGCGCCGTGCTGCGCGCGCTGCCAGACCCGCCCGCGGCGCTGCCCTGCGACCACGTGCTGCGCCGCACGGCGCGCACCGCCCCGGAGGTGTCGCACGTGCTGCTGTCCACGCTGTTCCTGGTCAGTCCACTCTCTGTCTCACTGCTCCCGAGCGGCGCGGCCTGGACGTGCGCGCGCTGGGCCGCGCCGTGCTGCGCGCGCTGCCAGACCCGCCCGCGGCGCTGCCCTGCGACCACGTGCTGCGCCGCACGGCGCGCACCGCCCCGGAGGTGTCGCACGTGCTGCTGTCCACGCTGTTCCTGGTCAGTCCACTCTCTGTCTCACTGCTCCCGAGCGGCGCGGCCTGGACGTGCGCGCGCTGGGCCGCGCCGTGCTGCGCGCGCTGCCAGACCCGCCCGCGGCGCTGCCCTGCGACCACGTGCTGCGCCGCACGGCGCGCACCGCCCCGGAGGTGTCGCACGTGCTGCTGTCCACGCTGTTCCTGGTCAGTCCACTCTCTGTCTCACTGCTCCCGAGCGGCGCGGCCTGGACGTGCGCGCGCTGGGCCGCGCCGTGCTGCGCGCGCTGCCAGACCCGCCCGCGGCGCTGCCCTGCGACCACGTGCTGCGCCGCACGGCGCGCACCGCCCCGGAGGTGTCGCACGTGCTGCTGTCCACGCTGTTCCTGGTCAGTCCACTCTCTGTCTCACTGCTCCCGAGCGGCGCGGCCTGGACGTGCGCGCGCTGGGCCGCGCCGTGCTGCGCGCGCTGCCAGACCCGCCCGCGGCGCTGCCCTGCGACCACGTGCTGCGCCGCACGGCGCGCACCGCCCCGGAGGTGTCGCACGTGCTGCTGTCCACGCTGTTCCTGGTCAGTCCACTCTCTGTCTCACTGCTCCCGAGCGGCGCGGCCTGGACGTGCGCGCGCTGGGCCGCGCCGTGCTGCGCGCGCTGCCAGACCCGCCCGCGGCGCTGCCCTGCGACCACGTGCTGCGCCGCACGGCGCGCACCGCCCCGGAGGTGTCGCACGTGCTGCTGTCCACGCTGTTCCTGGTCAGTCCACTCTCTGTCTCACTGCTCCCGAGCGGCGCGGCCTGGACGTGCGCGCGCTGGGCCGCGCCGTGCTGCGCGCGCTGCCAGACCCGCCCGCGGCGCTGCCCTGCGACCACGTGCTGCGCCGCACGGCGCGCACCGCCCCGGAGGTGTCGCACGTGCTGCTGTCCACGCTGTTCCTGGTCAGTCCACTCTCTGTCTCACTGCTCCCGAGCGGCGCGGCCTGGACGTGCGCGCGCAGCACGTTGGCACTACAGTGACTACATTGTTCAGCCGCGACAAACCGCCACGCTTGGAAGCAACTGCTCACGCAGGCAGCACTGCGCTCAATCACAGCCGCTAGCCGCAGTATCCCCTGCGGCTTTAGCGAGATTAATGGTCAAAACGAGCATATTATATGCAACTCACACTTAACGTATCAACGACGTCGTTTCAATTATATTAAATAGGCCCAGTAAGTAGCCACATTTTTGCAATTTGACCGTCCCTGAAAGGGGTGTACTATGCCAAATCGAATACCAAATAATCGAATATCAATTGATCGACCACTATAAGTCGAACATCTAAATACTCGAACGTTCTTAATATCGAATGGTTAATAAATCGAACATTCAAAATATCGTACACTCAATACATCGAGTGTTCAAAATATCGAATGATTGTTTGATCGAGCGTTCAAGGCATCGCATATTCATTCTATCGAAATATCAATACACTGAATACTTTTTATCTCGAAATCCGTCATTATTACTCGTGGGTTCAATGGGATATCATATTCTAGAGCATATGCCTTTAGTGCTTGAAAAAAATACAAGTAACAATTTAGCGTCTTATTCGTTAGAAACGCATATACTAAAGGTACGTAATAACGATCTGTACCCGTGTCCACCAAACCATGTATACTATATATATAACGAAAGTTTATGTATTGTAATAAAATTATACATTTAATTTATCTATGATTAATTTTCAATATAATCATACTCTTCAAAAAAAGAGGTAATCATTTTATAAAGGTGTTTAAAATCGAATAAAAACAACATCTCCGTGCAATTGCAATTCACTCAAAGTATTAAAATGTACCTGTAAAAGATAATAATTAAAGATTAAAATGTGATTTACTAGTAAATTTTGTGTTTTTCTTGTATTCTATATAAAAAGTATTCAGTGTATTGATATTTCGATAGAATAAATATGCGATGCCTTGAACGCTCGATCAAACAATCATTCGATATTTTGAACACTCGATGTATTGAGTGTACGATATTATGAATGTTCGATTTATTAACCATTCGATATTAAGAACGTTCGAGTATTTAGATGTTCGACTTATAGTGGTCGATCAATTGATATTCGATTATTTGGTATTCGATTTGGCATAGTACACCCCCTGAAAGTGCCGCCCAGGGCGAACCGCCCTGACTGCGCTACGCCACTGCATAGTGTACTATTAATTGAATGGAATCAGAGTGATTGTCGTGCTTGCAGGCGAACGCGGGCAACGTGGTCATCGTGCCGGGCGCGCCGCTGTCCGTGAACTCGTTCTCGGTGCAGCTCGTGCACGCCGAGCTGCCGGCCGCCGTGCCCGACGAGCCCTTCCTGGGCTGAGCGCAGCGCAGCACAACGTGGTCATCGTGCCGGGCGCGCCGCTGTCCGTGAACTCGTTCTCGGTGCAGCTCGTGCACGCCGAGCTGCCGGCCGCCGTGCCCGACGAGCCCTTCCTGGGCTGAGCGCAGCGCAGCACAACGTGGTCATCGTGCCGGGCGCGCCGCTGTCCGTGAACTCGTTCTCGGTGCAGCTCGTGCACGCCGAGCTGCCGGCCGCCGTGCCCGACGAGCCCTTCCTGGGCTGAGCGCAGCGCAGCACAACGTGGTCATCGTGCCGGGCGCGCCGCTGTCCGTGAACTCGTTCTCGGTGCAGCTCGTGCACGCCGAGCTGCCGGCCGCCGTGCCCGACGAGCCCTTCCTGGGCTGAGCGCAGCGCAGCACAACGTGGTCATCGTGCCGGGCGCGCCGCTGTCCGTGAACTCGTTTTCGGTGCAGCTCGTGCACGCCGAGCTGCCGGCCGCCGTGCCCGACGAGCCCTTCCTGGGCTGAGCGCAGCGCAGCACAACGTGGTCATCGTGCCGGGCGCGCCGCTGTCCGTGAACTCGTTCTCGGTGCAGCTCGTGCACGCCGAGCTGCCGGCCGCCGTGCCCGACGAGCCCTTCCTGGGCTGAGCGCAGCGCAGCACAACGTGGTCATCGTGCCGGGCGCGCCGCTGTCCGTGAACTCGTTCTCGGTGCAGCTCGTGCACGCCGAGCTGCCGGCCGCCGTGCCCGACGAGCCCTTCCTGGGCTGAGCGCAGCGCAGCACAACGTGGTCATCGTGCCGGGCGCGCCGCTGTCCGTGAACTCGTTCTCGGTGCAGCTCGTGCACGCCGAGCTGCCGGCCGCCGTGCCCGACGAGCCCTTCCTGGGCTGAGCGCAGCGCAGCACAACGTGGTCATCGTGCCGGGCGCGCCGCTGTCCGTGAACTCGTTCTCGGTGCAGCTCGTGCACGCCGAGCTGCCGGCCGCCGTGCCCGACGAGCCCTTCCTGGGCTGAGCGCAGCGCAGCACAACGTGGTCATCGTGCCGGGCGCGCCGCTGTCCGTGAACTCGTTCTCGGTGCAGCTCGTGCACGCCGAGCTGCCGGCCGCCGTGCCCGACGAGCCCTTCCTGGGCTGAGCGCAGCGCAGCACAACGTGGTCATCGTGCCGGGCGCGCCGCTGTCCGTGAACTCGTTCTCGGTGCAGCTCGTGCACGCCGAGCTGCCGGCCGCCGTGCCCGACGAGCCCTTCCTGGGCTGAGCGCAGCGCAGCACAACGTGGTCATCGTGCCGGGCGCGCCGCTGTCCGTGAACTCGTTCTCGGTGCAGCTCGTGCACGCCGAGCTGCCGGCCGCCGTGCCCGACGAGCCCTTCCTGGGCTGAGCGCAGCGCAGCACAACGTGGTCATCGTGCCGGGCGCGCCGCTGTCCGTGAACTCGTTCTCGGTGCAGCTCGTGCACGCCGAGCTGCCGGCCGCCGTGCCCGACGAGCCCTTCTTGGGCTGAGCGCAGCGCTGCACAACGGTGCGACCTCCTGTCATCTACATTGCACTATGTTCACTGTAGATTTGCACGTCAGACTTTCACTGACTAGACACTGCAGATTTTTATTTTTTCTATATACACGTAACTTCTTTGACTTGAAATATTTTTTTAGATTTCGACTTCATGTTTTTTTTTGTACATCATGTACTACAGAAATCATGAAAATAGTTTTTCTGTGTATATATTGTAAAGCTATATCACTACACTAATATCTGAGTCTAGTAATTGTACATAAAATATGATTGTAATGATTTTTTTGTAAATATAGTTAATAAGCTAATATAATTAATTAAATGTAATTTTTACAAGTACAATAGTGTGTCTGTACTTACACGTAGTGGTGACATGGTACACGTGAGGGCAGGCTAAACATAATTTTATACCCACTCATGTAAATATATGGATATGATCAGCTAGTTTTATTATGCTTTGTGAATCAATATGTACATGTATAATAATAGAGACATTTTTATTTAAAATGTCAAAGACTTTTCGAATTAATTCATTATACCCCAAGCGACCACCGGTGGCCGCGCATCTATTGTCTTACTATTGTGTTTCTAATTGACGGTATCTGAAGGGTTAATTCACTAAACCTCAAGCGAACGCCGGCGTTCGCGCACCCATTGTCTTTCTATTGTGTCTCTAATTATCACGATTGAAGAGTTAGTTATTACTAATGGATAAATATTGCATATGATCGATATCTTGTATGACATGTACAGAGCCGCGCATCCGTGGGAGCACTTATACCTGTGCGCTGGCTACGTCAGTGTTGCCGATGTGCAGTCGAATATTCATCATAATGCCAAATTAAAACTTTAACTAAAATTTTGGCCTAAATCATGAATTTAGGCCAAAATTTTTGAACTTTGATACAAAATTATACCGTCCTTTTAGACACTTTTTAATAATTGTACCTAGATGTAATGGCCCTTGTAATGTACACGGAATAAAGAAAAGTAGAGGAAGTGCCTCTTAGATATCGCGCGTTTGTCACAAGCAGGCGAGATTCCCCTATTACATGTGCAGGTGAATATGGCATCTATTTCAAAGGAACTAGCGTTCTGAATAGAATAAACTGGTTACAGCGCCATCTAGCGTTGAGTAGCCGAACTCGTTGTAAATTGGTTAAAACTTCTTAATTTTTTGTGTCATGTCAAATAATAACAACTTTCTTACGTTGTAATAAGACCTAATTTATGAAAGCAATAAGAATATGATTTGTAAAAGTTAAGTTTGTAATTCGTAGCTTCGTAGCCAATATTACTGTTTTTTATGTGTGTAATGTACAATTTGACACGCAAATGTGTGAGTTTGGCGACACTGGTTCCCGTGCTTAGCCACGTTAGGGGCACTTCTACCTATATTTTCTGTTCTGTGGTAATGTACATAGTAAATGTATAGGACGGAATAAAGACCATCTTGAACTCTTACCTACAAAGCATTTTGTGATCTGTTTTATCTAACACTAGGCGACACCGAAATGAACTCCTAAGTATGATTGGCCTGTTTTATTTTAATTTTATTTTTAAGTCTTGCTTAGTCAGACTTAGAAAATCTAATAGGGTGCTTTTATAAAAAAATAGCGCAAGCACGGTTACAGATGTGAACATTTTGTGGTTTACTATAAAGCTGTTCATTGTTCAGGAACTTTACTGATGTGTAGCACGACACAAAAACAATTATTGTAGAGTTTTCGTATTGCATCAAAATATCGTCAAATTAGTTAAATAGTTAGTTTAGTATGTGTGACTCAAGCATTATCAAAGTTATAGAATATAGTAAGTGTATCACGTCGTAAGCATAATAATAATAATGGAGGCTATGTTTGTGCGGCACTAATAAATGTTTTCGGCCCATTTTAGTGTCACTTGTCTGATGTGGTTTTGTTAGTGGACAGTATTATTAAATATCAGGGCTACTATCCTAATACTGTTTTATAATATAAATGCTTCTGTATTTGCAATATATTTGTCACATACCTACCTGTTGTATATTGTACTATGAATGCTCAATTTGTCAGTTCTGAGCAATTGTATGTATGTGATAAGTGATAATAGTGAGAAGTCATACCATGTATGACAAGAGGCCCGTGCCTTGCTGTCGGCCGTCGAGTGCGCTGCGCGAGCCGCCTGGATTGTGATGCCCACGTGGCTAATAGGCTAGTTGCCGTCAAAAATGTAATTAGTCTGTCTTTTAGATTAGTCAAAAATAAGAGCCACGTATTTTTTTATTTGTAAACTAAACTAAAAATGACAGTTGAAAGTCACGTTGTGTTTGGTTATTTAGAATTTTGAACTTTGCGATTAATCGCAGTCGGCACGAAAAGATATAGCCCATTAAAGTTACGTGTAACGTCACGCCGTGCTACATTTTTTCGCACGGGGTGACGTCACACGTAACATTAATGGGCTGTATCTTTGTTATTTTTTGTTAAATCGAAAAATGAATGATGAAAAATACGTGTCCAATATTTTTGTATAATCTAAAATACGGACTGAATAAAATCTAGTTATTTTGACCCTGTAAACTACACCCTATTAATATTTACCAAATAAAAACATAAATTATTAGAACATTGCGTTTATTTAAAATTGTTTTTTTTTTATTATTATTGATAGGTTTGCGCTTGACCGCTTGTTCACGTCGTAATATTGAGTGTAAGTTAAATCTAATAGCTAAAACCATTTTTAGTACCTCTTGCCTCAATAGATGGCGTTGGCCGAAATAAATTCGCGCTATGATTTCGTTACCGAGGAAAGTATAAGGCACCTTGGTAATAATTAATAGATACAGTTAAAGTCTGTTTTATCCCAAAGGCTGGTAAGAAAGACTACTCTCAACCAAAGTCCTTCAGACCAATAAGCCTTACCTCCTTCCTACTCAAGAGTATGGAAAAGGTTATAGACGAATGCATCAGGGATGGACCATTAAGGGCTAACCCTCTGCATCCGAAGCAACATGCTTACCAAAAAGGAAAATCCACAGAAACTGCTCTGTTAGAACTAACAGACAGGATCGAAAGGGCTTTGGAAGATAAACAGATAGCCCTATGTGCTTTCCTTGATATTGAAGGAGCTTTCGACAACGTCACCATAGACGCCCTTTCCAAGGGAATGAAGGCGAAAGGGATTGACGAGACAACTACTCGTTGGATCGAATTCATGCTCCTCAACAGAACTATCAGTGTTACCTTACACGGAACTACAAAAAGCTTCAAAACAACTAAAGGGTGCCCACAAGGAGGCGTTCTATCGCCACTTCTATGGCTACTCGTTGTTGACCAATTGCTGGTTGAAGCCTTTAAAAGAGACTTAGATGTACACAGTTATGCTGACGATGTGGTGGCTTGTGTTATCGGCCCCTGTCACAGCACGGTATCATCTATACTGCAAAGATCTCTGAACGTTATAAACACATGGTGCACAGAGAACAATTTATCGGTTAACCCGAGTAAAACAACAATAGTCCCCTTTACTAGGAAGCGAAAGTTGGACAAACTTGTAACGCCCACTGTAAAGGGGACTCGCATACCATTCTCCAATGAGGTCAAGTACCTGGGCGTAACTATCGACCAGAGACTGACCTGGAACACTCACATTAATAATGTGATTCAAAAGGCTAAAATAGCTTTAGGAATATGCTGTCGCTTAGCAGGGACGAAATGGGGCCTAAACCCTAAAATCGCCCTGTGGTTGTACACCGCTATAGTTAGGCCGATAATAACGTATGCCTGCGTAGTATGGTGGAGGAAAACATCCCAAGTGACAGTCATTAACAAACTTAATGGTTTGCAGAGACTTGCATGCATTATATCAACAGGGGCCATGTCTACAACACCAGGAGCTGCTCTAAATGCCCTGCTTAACCTTCCGCCACTTCATCTATTAATTGCGAAGGAGGCGAAAGCGGGCATGTATAGAATAAACAGCACTGGCAAAGTAAACTGGCGCTCTCAAGCACTGAGATCGCTACACGAATCAGTGCTTGAACACGATCAGCTAGCTATGACAACAGACGTCATGCTTCCACAGTGTAGCTTCACAAGAAATTACACAGTGGAACTGCCGAGCAGAGAGGATTGGGCAAGCAACCTCATTACTTGCAAGGCTGGAAGCCTGATCTGGTTTACAGACGGATCCAAAATGGGTGAGAATGTAGGATGTGGAATATTTGGCATTAGCCCGAAATTCAGCAAAAGCTTGAATCTGGGTAAATATGCCACCATATTCCAAGCGGAGGTATACGCCATTATAGAATGTGCGGAAGCCAACCGTCAACGAAACTACATAAATCAATTAATTCTGATTTACTCAGATAGCCAGGCAGCTCTTAACGCCTTGAACTCGAATACAATAAATTCGAAACTGGTAAAAGACTGCGTTAACAAACTAAATGACCTGGGGCAAAGGAATAAAGTTATTCTGAGATGGGTACCGGGTCATTCTGGAATTACTGGCAATGAAAAAGCCGACGAACTTGCAAGGACTGGGGCTCAGGGTCATCAGATAGGACCAGAACCTTTCTGTGGTATCTCAAAGAACCAGGCCATGCAGACCCTTAAGGGCAACCTATTTGGCGATTCAAAAAAGCACTGGTTGTTACAACCAGGACTGCTACACGCCAAATCTCTTATAGAAGGCTACTCACAAAAACGAACTGCCGAGCTTCTTGAGCTTAGCAGGACGAACATCTGTGCGATAGCCCGCGCCTTAACCGGCCACTGCAAATTAAACAGGCACCTTTTTCACATGAAACTGAGTGACACTGATGTTTGCAGGTACTGTAATCAGGAGAGGGAGACGCCTAAGCACCTGTTGTGTGAATGTGGGCCCCTTATCCACAAACGGAGTATCCATCTGGGTCGACACATTATTCGCCCGGAGGAGATTAAAACTCTCAAAGCTAGGAGTATTCTAGACTTCCTGGAAGCCTCCCGGCTAAAAGAGTTACTCTAACAAGGTGGCGAGTCACAATAGATCTTTTAGGTCGCAGTGACTACATCTCCTACACTATGGGAGATGCATAGCCCCTTTTCTTCAAAAATAATAGTAATAATAATTAATAGATCGTTACGTTCGATTCGTTCTGAGTACGTGGTGTGGTTTTATTCAAACTCCCGACTCGTCGACAATACAGGGCGAAAAGATCTTCGATGATCAGTGCCGCTATCTCACCTGATGGAAACGACGATGCGGTCGCCGATGGAACGCGCTTAACTAGAAGAAACCTATTCACTCTCGACTTAAAGATTCCCGGGTTGTAGCCATCAGGAAACACAGACTCTGGCAAAGAGTTCCATTCCTTAGCTGCACGCACAATGAATGTGTTAGATCCATGTCGCATTGACTGTCCTGTGCATAGATATTTATATTTCTATGGTCCTGTGACTGTCGCGGGTGTGTCGGGAGCTCCGTCCGGAGCAGCCGCGCAGACGGAGCACCCGTGGCAAGGAGCCGCGCGGCCACTCGTCGCAGTTGTGTCGGGAGCTCCGTCCGAAGCAGTCGCGGTTGTGTCGCGTGGCCAGGGACCGCGCGGGCACCCGTCGTGGTTTTGTCGGGAGCTCCGTCCGGTGCAGTCACGCGGACGGAGCACGCGTGGCATGGGACCGCGCGGGCACTCGTCGCGGTTGTGTCGGGAGCTCCGTCCGGAGCAGTCGCGTGGACGGAGCACGCGTGGCAAGGGACCGCGCGGGCACCCGTCGTGGCTGTGTCGGGAGCTCCGTCCGGTGCAGTCGCGCGGACGGAGCACGCGTGGCATAGGACCGCGCGGCCACCCGTCGCGGTTGTGTCGGAAGCTCCGGACGGAGCACCCGTAGCATGGGACCGCCGGGGCGCCCGCGTAACACAGGCTTTACTGCGACTCTGGAACGCAAAATGCAATTGAATACTGAAAAAACAGGTGAATTCTTGAACCATTCAAAGCGGGAAGAGTCATTTGATGATTCCCAAATCCCCACCAATAAAAAAGCTAATCGGAAGCAGTAAGGGCATCTTGTCAGTGTGTTAATCGTTCAGAGTAGGTATTGTTGATTGCGTTGGTTTACCGTCCAGCTCTACTATTCGTCTTCGTTAGGATAATTGTGTTCTGTGATTCGTCCATTTTCTAAGCTGCTAGTTCTATAAACAGGTGAAAAAAACTGTTATTCAAGTTTTACTTCCTTCTTGCGCAAGTTTGAATATTTTGCGATCCGTAACGTCAAACAGCATGTCCAGATAAGGCGTTTTACACGCGAAACCATTCGCGCGTCCCAATTTCTCTTGCGTCCAGATATCGCGTTTTACGCGCGTTTCTCCGCTGGGACTTGGGAGGGATTCATTCAGTTACTATGCGTTCCAAATGAGAATAAGATCGATTGCGATGTTTTGACGTGACGTCGGCGTCGTACTGTCAAAACGTAGAAATTTTGTTAAAATTGATAAACTCGGAGATGATTAAAATTTAAAAACTGTATTCTGATTAAACTTATTTCGTTCAAAGTTCTTAAAATTACATTTTACGTAAATGAATTAGTTTAAAAATTTCTTTCCTCGATTTGACAGTAAATCATGACGTCACAACATGACCATCAATCCTATTCTCATCATTGACATACATATTATTGTAAAGAGCGGTTTTGTTGTGGCTTGCATAATCGTCGATAAAAACATCATAAACGAAGAGAACGTCGACGATTTTAACGTGCACCCAATTCTATGTTATCTCAATTTTCTATTGGAATGAGCCTATACATAGGTAATAAAAAAAAATAGTCTGATGACTCCATATTCCATATGGCTACAACTGGTACTTTTTTTTCAACTTCTTTAGTATGAAGTTCCGTGTCGAAGTTAAAGCAGTAACAGACGTTCGAACATGGTGCACTCCGCACCACCACGCCGCTGAAAACACGGAATAAAGAAAAGTAGAGGAAGTGCCTCTTAGATATCGCGCGTTTGTCAACAGCAGGCGAAATTCGCCTATTACATATTATATGCTAGTGCAGGTGAATATGGCATCTATTTCAAAGGCACTAGCGTTCTGAATAGAATAAATTGGTTACAGCGCCATCTAGCGTTGAGTAGCCGAACTCGTTGTAAAGTGGTTAAAACTTCTTTATTGTTTGTGTCATGTCAAATAATAACAACTTTCTTACGTTGTAATAAGACCTAATTTATGAAAGCAATAAGAATATGATTTGTAAAAGTTAAGTTTGTAATTCGTAGCTTCGTAGCCAATCATATTACTGTTTTTTATGTGTGTAATGTACAATTTGATACGCAAATGTGTGAGTTTGGCGACACTGGTTCCCGTGCTTAGCCACGTTAGGGGCACTTCTACCTATATTTTCTGTTCTGTGACTGAAAACGTGTGTCTCACTCGGAGGTAGAATTGCGACTATAGCGCTGAACGGTGCGGCGGTTCGGCCACACGATCGAACTTGGTGCGGAGCGCACAAAATCCAGTGGAAAAACCATCAAACCGAGCGCGCATACCATCGAATTTGGTTCGGAGGCACCACATTCGATGGTACATGTCAAGGTTTAGGTCAATGAATAATTATAACAATAAAAATAGTCCAAACATGTCGACAAGTCAGAGTTATGTTAGTTTATCGGTCAAAAATTCCTTAATGCTGCAGCTATAATGAGTTTTCTCTAACAAAACATTTTTACCTACTTCACAAAAAGGAGGAGGTACTATGTTCGGGTGTTTGTATGTTCGTTAATTGAATACTCCGCCAACTGTGGGCGGATTTTCAAAATTCTTTTTTTGTTCGAAATAGATAGTTTTGAGGTGGTCCCATTGCCACCAAATTAGGATCTGGTTATATTAACTTTTACAAATCATATTCTTATTGCTTTCATAAATTAGGTCTTATTACAACGTAAGAAAGTTGTTATTATTTGACATGACACAAACAATAAAGAAGTTTTAACCAATTTACAACGAGTTAGGCTACTCAACGCTAGATGGCGCTGTAACCAATTTATTCTATTCGGAACGCTAGTGCCTTTGAAATAGATGCCATATTCACCTGCACATGTAATAGGCGAATCTCGCCTGCTTTTGACAAACGCGCGATATCTAAGAGGCACTTCCTTTACTTTTCTTTATTCCGTGGAGCTACTCATGGCTCGCCGTCCGCAAGCCCGCGTCTAAGGTGGCTGGAAATCGAGAACGGAATCCCGGCGGCGGTGGCGAGAGTGCCGTTGCCTGATGCTGTCGGCCTCCTCCTTTGCTAGCATTACTGCTACGCAGAAGGAGGCGACCGCCTGCCGTATTACTACATTAACCCTTCAGATACCGCCAATTAGAGACACAATAGTAAGACAATAGATGCGCGGCCACCGGTGGTCGCTTGGGGATTCATGAATTAATGTAGTAAGTTGTGTAAAATTTTAAATCAACTAATACAGTACTGTGACTGTCACTGTCAGTCAATGTTGTGAATTATGAACAATACAAATCAAGTGTAGTAAAATTGTTTAAATAATGTTATTCAGTTTTAAAGTGGTTTGACTTTATAACAATTGGTAATAAAGGCCATAAATTAAGTTGAGATTATGATTTGTGATTTGTGGCTAATGAAGGTATTTGACGTTCAAGTGTCGAACCTCCACCGGTCAATACTTTATTATAAAAGGGGTGTATTCCTAGTCGAACGAAGCACTTGTGATTTGTGATCCAGCTATAGACCGTTACTGACCACCATAGTTCATGTAAGTTATTTAATATGAAATCTTAATTATTGTTAATAGTTGTACTGATTGTATGTGTCATACTATGGCTTTATTTCTAATTATGCTTTATGGTATTAGAGAATACTTATTCACGTTATTTACCTTATTATTAGGATTATTAGGAAATGGCCCAAGACATATAACATATAAATACTTTTAGATGTTATTGTGATAAACCATAATTAATGATGTTGTCAGATATGTGTATATAAAATACTATATCTGAGTTTCCGAGGTGTTTCTTGCCCGTTCTTCACCTCGAAGATCTAGTTTCCGAACGAGCCAGTAGTTTATTCAAACTAACTGACAAGCTTAATTGAAATAAATACTTAGTCTTGTGTTTTTGTGCTTTTCTTCATAAAACCCTTTCCCTACACACAGGTCATAGGAACTTTGATACACAGTAAATAACTGCTAGAGTCTGTCCTCCTTGCAAACCTGGGGTTTTTTTTGTAAATTAAATTGGCAACATTATTCAGCCATCACAGGCACGTCTATTTTGTAACAGAGATTAATTTTTCTACAATAATTGCTTTGTCCTATGTAACAATATAAAGTTATTTGCTTAGCTTTCCGCCCGCGGCTTCGCCCGCGTGGACTACAATTTATATCGCGCGGGCAGAGACCCGTGCTCAGCAGTGGAATTATAGGTAGCCTATGTGTTATTCCAGTGTCTCTTCTACCTACCTACCAAATTTGATCTAAATCCGTTCAGTAGTTTTTGCGTGAAAGAGTAACAGACAGACAGACAGAGTTACTTTCGCATTTTTAATATTAGTAGGGATGTGTGAAAGCTGCTACACACTATCATCAGTGAGTTTAAATAAAAACAAGAAGAGAAAGAAGTGATTTTCTAAGAAAAACAACAATGTTTATATACGATCTTGGATTTTTCAGTTAGTGTGACATTATAATCTTGATCATTGTTGAATGACCACTAGATATTTTGACGGTATGAATGATGATACTTCTTCTTATATTTAAAGATAAGTAATCTTAAAATATGCAAGGACACAACAAAAAAAAAATTGAAGAAAAAAGGAGAAAAAATCATTAAACTAAGTTCTGAAAACACTAATGTGCTGAAGAGTGTTGCTTGCTTTAGCCGCTCAGACACCTACTTTCAAAGCGGCGGAGAAAAACTGACGGAAGCCTTAGAAGCACTTGGCAAATTCTATGATGAAAATGCTCTACGACCAAATCCTTCCAAGACCCAGTCCTGTGTTTTTCACCTTCGTAACCGTCAGTCAAATAGGACTTTAAATATAAGATGGCAAGGAGTGGACATAGAGCACTGCTCTCAGCTTCAATATCTGGGTATTTCTCTGGATAGGTCCCTGACATTTAAGTCTCACTGCCTAAAAACAAACAAAAAGTCGGTGCTAGAAATAATATCCTTCGCCGCCTTACATCCACCACCTGGGGAGCAACCCCGCAGGTTCTTCGTACTTCGGGTCTATACCTTTCTTTTTCGGCTGGAGAGTTTGAATGCCCAGTGTGGGATCGTTACGCCCACGCTAATGAGGTGGACATAGCGCTGAATATATAATA
Source organism: Mythimna lalbum (assembly GCA_949319445.1). Taxonomy (NCBI): domain Eukaryota; kingdom Metazoa; phylum Arthropoda; class Insecta; order Lepidoptera; family Noctuidae; genus Mythimna; species Mythimna lalbum. The sequence continues at coordinate 318,514 of OX439354.1, forward strand.
GATACCTGCCGCATCGTAACGGGATGCTTAAAACCTACCCCTCTTGCAATGTTGTACCCTTTAGCAGGACGGTGTAGCTCCTCCAGAAGTTCGCCGCGAGATAGCCAGCCGCATCGAAAAGAGTAAACAGGAACTGGATGACCGTCACCCCCTGCATAAACACCAACCAAAACCTGCACGTTTAAGAAGCCGTAAAAGTTTTATGCGATTTACGACCTCCTTGAAAGACAGTGCAGAGGACGAAAGATGCGCACTGTGGAGGCAGAAACATCCAACTCCTCCACTTTTTATCACCCCGTCGGAGCATCTTCCCCCTGGACGCGAACTACAGTGGCCAATTTGGAAGTCTCTAAACCGACTGCGAACCCAGGTTGGCCGCTGTAAAAGCAATCTGGCAATGGGGCTTCCTCGACCCATCTCTAGTACATTGCCAGTGCGGAGCCTCTCCACAGGACATGCGCCACCTGCTATGCTGCCCATCCGTGCATTGCATGCATTACCACCTGTTTTCAGGATCTATACGAGGCCAACAATAGAGCCGTACAGGTTGCCAAATATTGGTCAGAAAAAGTATAGTTTGAGAGCATCGACACGAAAAGAAGAAGAAGAAGATACGTTTATAAACAGTCGAAATGTGATGAAAGATTTGCCTCGGTCTGGCAGGCCATCAAAGTCTTCATCTGTAGCGCAAAAGTGAAGAAAATATGTGTCTGAAAATCCTTGAACAACTCGTTCACCATCCCGCACTGGATCTGCAGCACTCGCGACCGAAGCAAAGGTGGAGGTGTCAATGAAACCACTTCACATCTTGTAAAACTGTATTAGATAGAACTTTATGGAACTGTAGACACTTTGAAACTTTTTGGCACTTAACAATTATTTGGAACTTTTGAATTATGAACTTTTTGGTTGGTTGGAACTCTTTGTTTGGAACTTTTTGATGATTGTAACTCTTTGTTTGGTACCTACTGATTTAAAATTAAATTCATCGCGAACCTAGCCTAATCGCGGAAAATCTTAACACCGCGATCTAGTTTACGTTCAAGTAACAACGCCATCTTTTGGTCAAAAATATAAACAATATTCCCAACAATCCTCATTAAAGTTTATGGCAGATTGCTGCTGAATTACTTTCTGTGCCTCACTAGTCGATCCGTACCATTTGAACAAGAAGACTAACATTTTGTGTATTATTGACTTTTTCCCGGTACTGTCTTAACAGTGTAATGTAATATATACCTACTTAAATAAATAAATCTTTACTCGTTTTTTATTGTATTGGTTATTATAGCTAGCCCGTATTTCACAGTTATGCTGACGATGTGGTGGCTTGTGTTATCGGCCCCTGTCACAGCACGGTATCATCTATACTGCAAAGATCTCTGAACGTTATAAACACATGGTGCACAGAGAACAATTTATCGGTTAACCCGAGTAAAACAACAATAGTCCCCTTTACTAGGAAGCGAAAGTTGGACAAACTTGTAACGCCCACTGTAAAGGGGACTCGCATACCATTCTCCAATGAGGTCAAGTACCTGGGCGTAACTATCGACCAGAGACTGACCTGGAACACTCACATTAATAATGTGATTCAAAAGGCTAAAATAGCTTTAGGAATATGCTGTCGCTTAGCAGGGACGAAATGGGGCCTAAACCCTAAAATCGCCCTGTGGTTGTACACTGCTATAGTCAGGCCGATAATAACGTATGCCTGCGTAGTATGGTGGAGGAAAACATCCCAAGTGACAGTCATTAACAAACTTAATGGTTTGCAGAGACTTACATGCATCATATCAACAGGGGCCATGTCTACAACCCCAGGAGCTGCTCTAAATGCCCTGCTTAACCTTCCGCCACTTCATCTATTAATTGCGAAGGAGGCGAAAGCGGGCATGTATAGAATAAACAGCACTGGCAAAGTAAACTGGCGCTCTCAAGCACTGAGATCGCTACACGAATCAGTGCTTGAACACGATCAGCTAGCTATGACAACAGACGTCATGCTTCCACAGTGTAGCTTCACAAGAAACTTACACAGTGGAACTGCCGAGCAGAGAGGATTGGTCAAGCAACCTCATTACTTGCAAGGCTGGAAGCCTGATCTGGTTTACAGACGGATCCAAAATGGGTGAGAATGTAGGATGTGGAATATTTGGCATTAGCCCGAAATTCAGCAAAAGCTTGAATCTGGGTAAATATGCCACCATATTCCAAGCGGAGGTATACGCCATTATAGAATGTGCGGAAGCCAACCGTCAACGAAACTACATAAATCAATTAATTCTGATTTACTCAGATAGCCAGGCAGCTCTTAAGGCCTTGAACTCGAATACAATAAATTCGAAACTGGTAAAAGACTGCGTTAACAAACTAAATGACCTGGGGCAAAGGAATAAAGTTATTCTGAGAAGGGTACCGGGTCATTCTGGAATTACTGGCAATGAAAAAGCCGACGAACTTGCAAGGACTGGGGCTCAGGGTCATCAGATAGGACCAGAACCTTTCTGTGGTATCTCAAAGAACCAGGCCATGCAGACCCTTAAGGGCAACCTATTTGGCGATTCAAAAAAGCACTGGTTGTTACAACCAGGACTGCTACACGCCAAATCTCTTATAGAAGGCTACTCACAAAAACGAACTGCCGAGCTTCTTGAGCTTAGCAGGACGAACATCTGTGCGATAGCCCGCGCCTTAACCGGCCACTGCAAATTAAACAGGCACCAATTTCACATGAAACTGAGTGACACTGATGTTTGCAGGTACTGTAATCAGGAGAGGGAGACGCCTAAGCACCTGTTGTGTGAATGTGGGCCCCTTATCCATAAACGGAGTATCCATCTGGGTCGACACATTATTCGCCCGGAGGAGATTAAAACTCTCAAAGCTAGGAGTATTCTAGACTTCCTGGAAGCCTCCCGGCTAAAAGAGTTACTCTAACAAGGTGGCGAGTCACAATAGATCTTTTAGGTCGCAGTGACTACATCTCCTACACTATGGGAGATGCATAGCCCCTTTTCTTCAAAAAATAATAAAAAATAATAGCCCGTATTATCCCACTGCTGGCCAAACCCACAGTTTGCGGACAATTACAGTTCCTTGCTTTCTCAATCTAATTCCTAAGGAAGACATCCAAGTCGTCCCGCCATCTCCTTCGTGATCTATCGCGGCCCCGCGTTGCTATGTCTAGGCACCTATCTAGTGTTTTACGTGCCCGCAGCTCGTTAGGCTTGCGGCAAATATGCCATGTTTGACTCCCTTAAGAATTTCAAACATAAAACCTAATCTCTCTATCTTGATGGCAGCTGTGCAACGTGTACATATTTTATAGTATTTGTTTACATCCTACTAATATTATAAATGTGAAAGTTTGTATGTATGGATGTTTGTTACTCGATAAAACTTGGTACACGAGTAGACCATATCCCAGAATAACACATAGGATACTTTTTATCCTGGGATTATGTACGCGGGTGAAGCCGCGGGCAAAAGCTAGTATTATATAATTGAATAATTCAGTGTGTGTGACGCTCGCTGTCAAATTCATATTGGTTGTATTTTAAAAAAGTTGTGTGAAAGTTGTGGAATATTATTATATTATTATTATTAAATCTATACTAATATTATAAAGAGGTAAAATTTCTAAGTTTGTAAGTTTGTATGTAGGGGGTAATCTCTGGAACTAGTAATCCAATTCTAAAATTTTTTTAACGGGCAGAAAGCTACATTATTCCTGAGTGCTATAGGCTATAAATTGTTTCTATAGCATGTATATTAACCGAGCTATCACAACTTTTGTCTAGCAAGTCGGAAAAAAATACCTCATAAAACAGAATTATTTGCGTGCGCTGCCTAAACAGTTGCTTAACCCTTCAGATACCGTCAATTAGAGACACAATAGTAAGACAATAGATGCGCGGCCACCGGTGGTCGCTTGGGGATTCATGAATTAAAATTAAAAACAATGTATGGCTACCTGGTTCGTCTTAATTATTTCTACAAAAAAGTCCGCGATACCATATCTCTATCTTTTATATTTTACCTTTTATACTTCTTTTATTGCATTAAAAATATTTTTTTTCGGCATACTTACGTTTGGTTGATTATTTGAGCAACAAAATATTAATTCTTATGACAATAAATTATTTCAGTATCACAAGAACATTACACAGATGCCATTTACAGCATATCAATTGGTCATACAGTTTCGGAGATAATATAAAATTACTAAAACGCAAAATACCCCTAGCATAACTTTCATTGTGCAGACGTTTTACCTATTTTTTTTTTATTGTTTTTTTATGGTGGGCAAAAATCATCTTATGACAACCCCCGCCCTTGGGTGGAGCGGGAGATAGTGTCAGACTCTTACTGACTAAAAACTCACCCCGTTCCTTCTAGCCTTCAAATCAGGGCACGAGTTCCCTTCGGATAACCCTGGACCCGGTAGGTTTCGACCCAGCTGGGCCTCTGCTGTTGCTGACAACTTCTTGAGGCGCGCGGGAACAGTGCGCGCCGTCGACGTCTTGGGCTCGGTCCATTACCGGATGATCGAACAGCAAGCTACCCATGGCTCGCCGTCCGCGAGCCCACGTCTACGGTGGCCGGAAATCGGGATCGGAATCCCGGCGGCGGCGGCGGGGGCGCCGTTGCCTGATGCGGTCTGCCTCCTCCTTTTCTAGCATTACTGCTTCGCAGAAGGAGGCGACCGCCTGCCATTCCTCCTCGCTAAGGACCATGGCCTCAACCAGAGCCCGACGCGAGAGGTCTCCGCCGCCGATCGCCCCCACGAGGGCACGGCGTGCCACGAGGGCACGCCCCCATGGTCTGCCCAGGCAGGGCACACCTTGACTGTGTGCTCCACCGTGTCCTCCGGGCGTTCCGCACAGTGGTGATACTCGGGCGTCTCTTCCGCTTTAATTCGGTGCAGGAACCTCCCGAACTTGCCATGTCCGGTGAGGACCTGTGTCATGCGGAAGGTAAGGACGCCGTAAGGCCTTTCCAGCCACGCCTCAAAGAGGGGACTTACCGCCATAATTGTGGCGTTCCCAACGTTTTACCTATTTGCCCATAGATGGCGTTCTGCAATTACGTAATTTTTCTGAATCGCGGTGTTAAGACTTTCTATGGATTGATGACTGTACGACGATAGTCTGCACACTTATGGTAAAATGATAGAAACCGGGGATGATAATAAAACCGCCCGTGTTGAGTGTAGAAAAATCACTGATTTATTTTTACTTAGCAACTACTATACTAAATGGTCGCGCGTGTGTAAACGCTGAAGTTGCATAACCTACTTAATTATACGAATGTGCGGGTTCACCGTACATACTGCCAACTCTAAAGGAGAAGACAGGAGACTTGTTTAAGCCTATATGATAAGTGGTGCAACTAAACACATGTAATATAATGACTTAGATTAAATGATATAATTTTCAGTTGAACGGTGATACAAGGTGATTTCATTAGGTAGATAACTAATCTAAGTAGTGAAGTCTGTAACACTAAATTGTCTGGTTATTCCAGTACACACATTCACTGATAGACCATGGTAGAGGTTCCCTTATCAACACTTTGAGTGGATTTACTTATATCACTAAACTCACTGAACACTGGCACAGTTGCACTCACACACTCCGTAGACCCTGCTTGCCCGGCTCGCGCCTCCGCCCCCGGGGCGCGCTCGCCCCGCTGAACTCGTTCCTCCACCACCTCGTGCCGCTGCTTGTTGAGAGCGTCTTGGCACTTTCCTCTTATAGCAAGGTAGATGCATATGCTACCCAAGATGACAACTAACGCGTAATATAATATATGCGACGGAGTAATGATGTATGTCGTGAACGGTTAACTCAGTGGAAGATTGCTCCTTAATATTTTTGATCTGCTCTTCCAGCCGGTTCCACATATGAGTGTGGTTTTCTGTTGCATCAAACTCGATAGGCAAGGTCGTGTTGATAAGTGAGTTTAGAATGGACACCTCTGGGACTTCGATGTTTGATTGAATATCCAAGTGACGTAGAAAGTTGTTGTGTGCATGAATACTATAAGTGTCCGATTTCAATGTGCATCCCTGACCTACGTTAATGATACCACTGCCTCGTATAACAGTAGTTATTGTGTCAGCAATACAGGAAATACGGAGTTCACATGACTCACAACAGGTGTAGAACCAGGAGTTTACATTATGTAATTTGACCCAATAATTATGGCACGTGGATATTTCTTGTTTACAAACGCTCCTGATAGCACTTACATCTTGAATATCACATAACGATTGTTTTATTTTTAGATTGTAAACAGGTTTGTCATAGGTGCACAGTAACTTATTGCTCTTTACGACATGTATGCACGCCTGCAGGTCACTATCTGATAACAGAAGAGCAAGGTCCTTTTGGATGTTGTAGGCAATAAATGGTGAGCTGGGAACTGTGCGATAGTGGTTCGGCCCCTTTTTCTGAGGGATAGGTATAATCCTATCTAACTCGAAGATCTCGTTGCTCACCAGGGGAATCTTTATCTCTATAATTAGGTAGCCTTCATATAACGTTGCTGACGCCTTCATAATTTTGTACATGTCGGAAAGGTTTGTTGACTCAATCGGGGTCATTAAATTGCCCTGTAGTTGTCCGGAGATGATATTGATCTGACGAGCCAGCTGATCAGGAGACAAAAGGTAAGGGTCAATACGACCGTGGCTGATGTCTGTCACGGTATCAATAAGTGTATGCTGAATGCGCATTAGATTTGCTAGTATGACACTCGCGGCTAATGCGGAGGAGGTCACATATAAAGCATTTCTGTTGTCCAGACGTACTCGATTGATTTCAACAGTGACGTTTCTAAGATGTTCCTTTATAAAATGGAACTGTTTGTTCATTGTCTCCTCGCTGCGTCGCAGAATGTTGTATTCTGATTCCAAGACAATTGTTTGATTCTTGAGTAACATTTGGAGATGATTTTCATGGGTGGTAATCTTTTCTATGTCCTGCTTGTATTGTTGAGCAAAACTGTCATCCAATACTCCAAACAGTGTATTTGCCAAGGACCCAACTCCGTTTATTAATCCACGTCTTTGCCTCCTTGCATTAGGTTTTTCTAGAAGTGTTTGATAATGCTCAAGTTCCTTTAGTTCATGTTCTAGTTGTAAGATGATACTGTCGTATTGCGAGCCCATGCAATCGGCGGTTAGTTTCAAGTGGGTTATGTACTTCTTTATGTTCGACACTCCGTGATAGAACGTGGACATGTTGTAAAACACAATGAGTTTCCAATCGTCCTTGATAACTTGGAGGTCGGACATCTTGTCGAAATAAAGTCCTTGGTTAGTAAAATTTTGCGTAACATTATATGACGTCGATTTGAGTTGCTGAGTTTGATCACTGGGTGAAACAAACAAAAGCATTAGAAAAACGGACATGAAAAAGACTTGTAAAGGTTTCTGTTTTCGTGGTCGCGGGGAGCCCCGTTTCACTTCCGGTTGAACTGATGGCGATGGGGAGGGCTCGTCCACGCACTGAGTCGCGGATTCGGACGGGGGTCTCTCCTCATTTACGGGTAAGTATACAAGCTTGTTGACTGGACGCTGTATGGTATTGTTGCTCGTCTTGACGGTAACGACTCTCACATACCCATCCTTTCCTGGATTAAGCTGCTTTACTCGACCCATTGCCCACTTGCCCGGAGGTAAGTTTTCTTCTCTGATGAGGACGACATCATCAACTTCAAGATTACTTCGTGCTTTTTGCCATTTGGTTCTCGTTTGAAGCTGTTGAAGATATTCCGATGACCACCGTTGCCAGATGTTTTTGGTTAAAGCTTGAACAAGTTGCCAACGCGCCGTTAACGTTACAGACTCCGGTTCAGTCTGAGGTCTTGACAAAATTGGTGCCCCAGTCAGGAAATGTCCCGGCGTTAAGCAATCGTCGTCAGAGTTTTCAGTTAGTTGGCATAGTGGCCTGGAATTCAGACACGCTTCTATTTGGCAAAGTAACGTCAAAAACTCTTCGTACGTAAGACGTTGATCACCTATGACCCTTTTCAAGTGGTATTTCAGGCTCTTCACTGCCGCTTCCCAAAGCCCACCTGCATTAGGCCAGGCAGGAGCATTAAAGTGCCAGTGGATGTTCATCTCACTGATTTTATCAAAGAAGTCCGGGTTAATATTCTGGACGATCTCTTTATACTCCTTCTTCATGAGTCGACTAGCTCCCACGAAGTTTGTACCATTGTCACTGTACATGTGACCTGGTGATCCACGCCGGGAGCAGAACCGACGAAATGCCGCAAGAAAGGCAGCCGTACTCAAATCCGAAACGAGTTCCAGATGGACCGCTTTCGTTGACAGGCAGACAAAGACTGCTACATATCCTTTCGTCGTTTTGATCCCGCGTCCTTTGTTGGCCTTCAGCTCTACGTGTCCCGTGAAGTCGACACCAGTATGCGTAAATGGCCTTGACGGAGTAACTCTCGCTCGTGGTAGGTCTGCCATAATTTGCTGTTGTACTTCGTTGTTAAATCGACGACACTTAACACAAAGTCTCAGCTGGCGTTTTACAGTCCTGACTCCGCTGATAATCCAGTACCTATCCCGTATGTAAGAAAGGGTTAGTCGGGGGCCACCGTGTAAAGTAGTTATGTGAGCTTGACTAATAACAAGATCTGTGAGTCGACTATGGCTTGGTAGAATGATGGCCGGTGAGCTTATACTGGCGTGATTTAACCGTCCACCAACTCTTAATAGACCGTTTTCATCTAGAAATGGATTTAAACTGCGAATCTTGCTTTTTGAACTCACGTGTTGTTTACATTTAATATCTTGCAATTCCTGATGAAATTCCAATGATTGCACTTCTTTAATAATTAAATTGTATGCGTTATTTATTTCTCTTGACGATAGGAAACCTTTATGTGTTGAAATATGTTTATCGCTAATTCGCTTGGTGAAACGTGATACCCAGCAAATAATCCGCACAATTCGTGTCAATGAACTACAGTTTTGCAGTAGGTCACTAATGAATGTTACATTATTTTGTACTAAGGCTGTGTTCACACAAGCTGGTTTTATTTCTATGATGGGAGGCTGGTACATTATTTTAGTCTCATTTTTTCTCTCGTGACCTTTTAGCCATTCTGGCCCTTCCCACCACAATGAATGGTTTGACAACTGAAGAAAAGTTATTCCTCGTGTTGCACAGTCTGCTGCGTTTTCTTCCGAGCTGACATGACTCCAGAATTCTGCCGGTATTATGTTGGTTATCTGCTTCACTCTGTTAGCTACAAATGATTTCCATCTAGAAATATCTCCATGTAGCCATCCCAGAACATCATTGAATCTGTCCACGCATGAAGAGTCGTACCTACGTTTGGTAATGAATCAACGACCTTTTTTACCAGTTGGGATAGAAGTAGCGCACCGCAGAGTTCAAGTCTAGGCAGAGATGATTTCTTTGCAACTGGTGCCAACTTTGTTTTCGCAGCAACAATGGTCGATGTGTACTCGCCCTTATTGTTCTTGGTGACGAGGTAAATAACGCAAGCGTAAGCTTTGTCGGAAGCATCGCAAAATGCGTGTAATTGACTATTTATTTCTGTGTTACCTAAAAATCTCGGTATGCGGAATGTATCGATGCAGTTGAAGTCTTCTTTTAGTTTAAGCCAATTTTCTTGCATGTCCTTTGGTAATTCTTGATCCCAGCTTGTTTCCATGGCCCACGTTTGTTGAAACAGTAGCTTCGCTCTGATTGTAAGCGGTGATAACCAACCAAGTGGATCGAAAATCTTGGATATTTCTGACAATAGCTGACGCTTGGTAAACGCTGCTTTTTCCTCAGGAATTATATTTTTTTGAAACGTGAATGAGTCAGATGATGGATTCCATTTTAATCCAAGAGTCTTTCTGGATTCGAGACCTTTAAATTCGTAAGGACTGTTCAATTGGTCGGTCGCTAAATGTTGCAAGAGTTCTGGCTTGTTACTTGACCATTTCCGCAAATTCATACCAGCACCCTGGAACATTTTGATCAGTTGCTTTTGCAACTCCTTGGCTTGATCAGCGGAATTGTGTCCACTCAGCAGATCATCCATATAAAAGGAGTTTTGTACAGCTACTGCTGCTAAGGGATATTTTTCAGCGTCATCCGCCGCAAGTTGTTTCAGCGTCCGCATAGCCAAGAATGGGGCTGCCTTGGTCCCATATGTTACAGTGTTTAAATTATACTGATTCAATTGATCATCTATTGAATCTCTCCACACTATGGCTTGCAGAGGCTGATCGCGCTCTCTGATGAGTATCTGGCGGAACATTTTTTCAATGTCCGCAGTGATTACGTATTGGTACTGTCTCCAATTTATAATAAGCGCTAACAAGTCTTGTTGCAAGTTTGGACCACTGTACATCAAATCGTTGAGGCTGTTACCCGATGTAGTCTTAGATGAGGCATTAACCCTTCAGATACCGTCAATTAGAGACACAATAGTAAGACAATAGATGCGCGGCCACCGGGTGTCGCTTGGGGATTCATGAATTAAAAACTACTCTTAACTTCGTCGTCGTCGAATCAAGTTTCCATACTCCATGATGTGGTAGATAATACGCCTGATCCGTGTTTTTTTCGACTTGTCGCATATGACCTAATTCCTGGTATTCGTTTATAAATTCTTTGTATAGGCCTGAAAATAATTTATTTTTAGACAGTTTGGACTCTAATTGTTTAAATTGCGCTATAGCCTTGGACTTCGATGATCCGAGTTGCTGTTCAAAACCTGGCTTCATGGGTATCCCAACTACATATTTGCCGTTGTCTAAGCGTCTCGTGGTGCTTTTGTAGAAGTCTTCACAAAATTGATCACCAATAGTCACGTTTGATGTTGATGAGTCTTGAATATCTTCCAACTCCCAAAACTTGGCTATCTCTTCAAGGTTATTAATGGCGACATAACAGTTGAACTTCTTTACATTGCCTGATAAGATCCAACCCATTTTGGTTTGTTGAGCTATTGGAGCTTGTGCCGGGCCCTTTATAAGGCCGCTTAATATAATTTCTGAGTATACACTGGCGTCCAGAAGAAGATCAATAGGTCTCGACACGTTGTATTCCGGGTCGGCTAACTGAAGATGTTGCAGGTGTGACCAGGACTGTTTGCGAAATGATGAGTTAGGGAGACCGTTTATAACCTTTGACACAACTAACGCCTGAGTTTGCAAGGTGTAGTCTCCGTAAATAGACTTACAATCTAATGTTACGATACCTTTGCTCTGCTTAGAGACCGGTCCTACCCCTGAAATGGAGGCATGATATTGCCGCCGTTGTAACCCTAACATTTGTGTCGCATTTTCCGAAATCAGTGAAATTTGGGACCCCTGATCTAGGAGCGCTCTTAACGTAACGTATGTACCATTGTTTGATAAAACTGTTAATGACAACGTAGTTAACAAGATTTCTTCATTGTCAGCAGCGACGTGGTTAACGTTATGCTGAGCCGGGGAAGGCTGCGCAGTTGAGCTCGTCGTTGCGGTGATTTGATGTTGTGGTACGCATTTCTCGTGAAGTAAAGTGTTGTGGCTAGCGTTACATTTTTTACAACGTTTGGGACTAATGCACTCTTGGGCTGGATGATAGTTAAGGCAATTTTTACAGTATTGACTCTCTGTTACCCAGGCCAACCGATCCTCCGGAGTCATTTTCAGAAATTTCCTACAAGTGAATATAAAGTGACGCGTGTTACAAATCGGACAGTTTGGTCCTTGTGTAGCGGCGGCTTGATATTGCTTCTTATAGTGGTTCCCGTAATTAACAGGCTTGTTGTTGTTCTGTAGATTTGAATCCCGTTTAGCAGCAGGCTTCGTTATTTCTCTCTCTCGACGGTGTAGGGGTTCCAGGGCTGTGAATTTGTTTTCGAGGAACGTCATAAATTCTGACAGGGATGGTAGCTCTCGTGGTGATGTACGCGCCTCTTTGTAGTCACAGTAGGTCTCCTGGTCCAGTTTCTTACTGAGAAGATGCACTAACAAAGGATCCCATGTATTTGTGTAAAGAAAATCACTACATTATTATAGTATCGCTTTTCTTAATTAATACTCTTTGCTTAGTTATCAGTTTTGAATTTGCCGCCTTATCCTAAATATTATAAAGAGATGTCAATGTCATTGTGACGTGTGTGATTTTTTCTTAGACAATTTAATGTCGGGAGCAAAGACTACTATAGTATACTGGCTATAGACAGGCAACTCTACCGTATTTTTTAATATTGGGAAATTGTCGAACTCAGCGACATCTAGTTTTTCGTTAGGGGAACTATTCATATAAGTAAATGTATAGCTAGGTATACACAGCTACAGTCCAGTGTAGCTAGCACTAGCACTATATATTATGTATATATATTGTATGAGATTAGGGTGTCTGCTATATACAAAATGTTTACGTACTACGTAAACATAAAAAAAAATACAGAATTGTATTTATGTTATTTTATTTTCTCCTCGTCACACATTTACAATTAAATTTTGTGTTCGCCTTTTTCGTCCTTTATGACTTAAGTAGTGCCGGTTAGCTTTTTCTTTCATTGGATCGTTAACATCCCAAAAGGTAATTTTGCCAGTGAGGACACTATTAATATCTTTGCACCAGTTATTAATGAAAAAAATTGTGCTTTTATTTATTAAATAATTTCTTAAATTATCAGCATGATCTGTACAATTGATAAATGATACATTCACATTTATATTTATTATTAGTTTGATATAAACTGCAATATTTTTTTTAGTGCAGTGCTCCTTTAAAATTTCAATACAAATGTTTTCCACTTGGGCAAAGAAATCAAATAGTGCTCTTGTAGGATAGCACAACCACTTATTGTTACCAAACTCTTTGCGTTTTATAAATTCATGGAAACTTTGTGATTCTTCTGCTTCCATATAATTCCTGCAGGTCACACAATTTTTATAAATTTTTTTTTTGGCAAGTTGTGCTATCCACCCACTGCAATACCCTATCGCTGCGCTTCTTTCAATTAGCATTGGAGTTTGGCTCTGTATTAGCTGGTCAGTATCTACCATCGACATATCTAAATGGTCACTTTCAATTTCATTTTCACATTCAGTTGGGTGTGTATTTGCTGGATTTTTTAAAAAATATTTTAGGTATTGGAGACAAACTCCATCGTCTTTCTCACAATTTGACCCAACTGAATGTGAAGACGAAATATTATTAATTAATAATGTTTTGAAGGCGCCTTCAAATGCATATAACGTAGGCATTATGTTGCTACAGCCATGAGCTCTAATTGCCCCAAAAAAGTTTTCCAATGCGTCTTGATTGAAATTGCGCAACAAGATAGAGTTAATTCCTTTGGAATTTAAATATGCTACAATTAATTTAAAACCTTCTATGGTTTTGATCCAACTTGACAAAGACGGCACTACTTGATTACTGCCATTACAAAATTTCATTGATTTCAGAATTGGTATACTGTCATTCCACAATTTGCGATGTGGCGAACTTGGGGTCACTGCAGTTCTATAAATTTTTCCTCCTCTTACTGCGCTAAAACTGCCGTTGACGCTGTCGAATAATTGATCGAAAAAGATCAGAAGATCTGCTGTGTCCGTGCTGTCTTTTTCAAGAACTCCACATCCTGCAAATGAGAAAAATATAATTTTAACAGGGTCATTATTTGTCTGATTTATTCAATATCTTCCTAACTATTAATTTTAGGAAAAATATAGCCTAAATTACTCCTCATAAGCTACCAGTCAAAGGAAGTCTGTCAAAATCGGTCTAGCCATTTCAGAGATTAGCCGGAACAAACAGACAGACACACAAAAATGGTAAAAAAAAAATTGACACAAAAACAGACACACCAATTTCATATATATGTATAGATTTAAAACCCAAAGTGAACCAATTTCTTATTTTTGTGACACATCATATTTTGGTCACTGAAGTACATATTAAATATCAAACTGAATTGGTCAAATTAAGAAAAAATGGGATATAAAGGCTGACAAGAAAATGATCCAACAAGAGCTTTGTCATACAGAGGTTCAGAATCCTAAAATTAACTTTGAAATATTAACAATTAATTATGAATGAATAAACTGTTTACCTGCCATAAATCCAAGTGCTACTCCAACTGATTGGCTGAACACCTGGGTGCAATGTTTCACCCTCATTATCGGAATCAGTGCAGGCAACACATGATGTGCTGTTAGTTTTGGTACTAACTTAACACCTTTATAACCAGGGCACCTGTTATAAAGGTTCACAATGTGGTCCCATTTTGCAATGCATTCTTTGCCTTTAATGGTAAATTTAAGATTTTTACTTATCAAATTATTTCTAATCCCCTTTATTAGGTGAGGTGGATCATATATTGGAAAAATCTGTTCCTTATTCACCAGGAAAAAACCATCTTTAGTTTCTTGTCCATTGCGTAAAAATGTTTCTCTGGTTTCTTTCAGCAATGCATTTATAGCTGCCACATTGGAGGTGCCTTGGTCACATACTGTTGCCACGACTTTCAGCCCTGTTTCTTGCACTTTTTTTATTATGGCTTTTATTTGTTTTTTTAACTCCACTGTTTTGGTGCTTCCAGTGCAATAGTAAAAAGCCAAAGGCTGTTTGTATTTTTTTACAATGCCTCTTATCATGAAGACTAGAACATGATCACAATATTCTTTTTCCTTAGTTAAGCCATTGTTAACGAATCCTGTTATTTCGTCATTTCTTTTATCATATGAAATGCCCGCTCCAATTGCCATCTCATCAAATGCTAAACAGCAGTATTTATAGTGATCAGGCATTTTACTCACTCGAGTTTTTAAATTATCAAATATTATGTCATTGATTCCACATTTTAGATTCACCTTGTGCAGTAAATCTTGCAGAGTTCTTCTGCTTGGTAAAACGCATATTTTGCTTAGAAGGCGATATGCTTTAGGAGATGGCTTGTATAAGGACAATGCCAAAATCTTTTCGTCCAAACTGAATCGCCTTACTTTCTTTTTCTTGCCACTTTGAGAGGCTTGCATTTGGCAAAATAACTTTCTAGTGTAGGGCATATTCTTAGACAATATTGAATGCAGTTGTTTTTGTCATTTTTTTGGCCATCATGTATTTTGTCTTAAATTTCTTCGTATTGCTTTCGCATTTTTGTAACTTCTTTAAGACAGATCTAAATTCTTTGTGTTGCGCCAAAGTAACACGAGAACCTGAAAAATACATTTATCTGTTATTCCAGTATATATCTTTTTGGTTCAAGAGACCTAGATGCCTTGACCTCCATTATTATTACGCTTTAGTTTTATTATGCAACTAGCTTTTGCCCGCAGCTTCGCCCGCGTTTTGAAAACAAACTTTACCTCTTTATTATATGAGTGCAGATTTAATCATCATTATTATATAGCCGAAAGATGTTCACTTTTGGACAAAGGCCTCCCCCAAACATCGCCACATCGACCGGTACTGCAATGCAATTAAATAATTCAGTGTTTTGCCGGAGCTGTGGGTTCTTCGAACGAGATACCGTAGCCCCAGGCACAAAGGGCTAAGAAGGAACATGGGTGGTTTTTAGCCAGTAGAAGTAAGACACTCCGTCCTGCTCGAGGAGGAGCAGAGTGATTCAATGACATTCCATCCTCCAAAAAAAAAATAGTGTTTTACTTATTTTAAATACAGTACATACTTTTTGTGCCTACTCATATATATCCTATGTCACATGTCATGCACAAGAGTTGCATCATTATTGTACCCAAATTAGGTAGTCTAGAATAATGTATAAAATGTTTGAGTAGTCGCTCTCCGAGCTCGGTCTGTAACAACTGTGTACTTGGTTTACATAATATATCAATTATATTGTGAAGCACTCTTCCTGAGTTTCAATTAATTATCATCCGAGTGACCTTACTACACAACACACCAGTTCCCCACTGCAACACAGGCAAATTGGTGACCCCGACGTGATCCCTGCATCATGACCAGTGAAAACAAAACACCTGCTCCTAGCGCCGCATCCGAGCTAGCAACCGTCACAGTTTCTTCAAGAATTCCGGAATTTTGGTGTGATCAAGCCCGACTATGGTTCGTACAATGTGAGGCGATACTGACACCACAAAAATTAAGTGATGAAGCCAGATTTAACCTTGTTGTCACAAAATTGGGCAAAGAGGTGATACAACAAGTCAGCGACATATTATTACAGCAGCCGCAGGCCAAGAAATATGAAACTTTGAAAGAAAGACTGTTAGCAGTGTATGAAGAATCGGAAGATCGTCAACTGCGAAAACTTCTGAGCGAAATTGACCTCGGTGACCAAAAGCCTTCCCAACTTTTAAGGCGCATGCGAGATTTGGCAAGAGGCAAAATTCCCGACGAAACGCTTAACATTATGTGGCAAGGACATTTACCATCGTCAGTGCGTGCCGTACTTGCAGTCACTGAAGTTAAGGACCTTGAGAATTTGGCGACAATTGCAGACAAAATTTTGGAAGCCACCCGACCTCCGCACGTAGCTGAGGTCACCAGTGAACCGTCGACATCACAAGCCGACCTTTCTACATTACAAGCGCAAATTGCCCAATTAACCTTGCAAGTGATGGCACTTCAGAATGCACCAAGATCCAGAGAAAGGAACCGAAGTCAGAGCAATTACAACCGTTATCGCTCTAAGTCTCGAGGCCGTAATATGATACAGAGCGGGTCAGACAACGCTGGCGGACTATGTTATTATCACGCGCGTTTTCGCCACAGAGCTAACAGATGTACAGAGCCGTGCACATGGAAAAAACAAAATACTCAGAACCAGGAAAACTAAATTCGGTGCAGTCAACGGCGGATGTCTGCACCATCTCACCATCCCACCGCCTTTGCGTGACCGACTTAAACAGTGGCCTACGTTTCTTGGTGGATACGGGAGCCAATGTATCCGTGTTACCTGCCGTGAAAAAACCATACAGCAACCGTGACTGTGATAGTTATGAACTTTATGCCGCGAATGGAAGTGCAATACGAACTTATGGAACCAAGAAATTAGTACTAAACTTAAAATTACGACGACCTCATCCTTGGACATTTATATTAGCCGATGTGAAACAGCCAATCCTTGGTGCTGACTTTTTAAACCATCATAAACTTTTAGTGGACGTGAACGGTCATAGACTTATTGATTCTCTGACGAATCTAAACGTTATTGGGTCTATAGTCGATTACACTCAAGATACAATCAAAACAATAGATGTTACGAGTCCGTACTACGACTTGTTATCAGCATACCCAGATATAACCAAACCCTTGTGCTACAAGGACACTCCCAAACATAACGTTATGCATCATATCGAGACTACTGGCGCACCTGTATTTGCTCGCGCGAGACCACTTCCCCCAAATAAATATCTGAAGGTCAAGAAAGAATTTGAATACATGCAACAAATCGGCATATGCAGACCTTCAAAGAGCTGCTGGTCCAGTCCACTTCACGTCGTTGCTAAAAAGAATGGAGAGATAAGACCATGTGGTGATTTTCGCAGTCTAAACGCTATCACTAAGCCGGATAGATATCCCATTCCGCGCATTCATGATTTTACTTATTTACTCGCGGGGAAGAAGATATTTTCAAGAATCGATTTACACCGCGCTTATCATTTTATTCCTACTGCACCGGAAGATATCGAAAAAACGGCCATTATAACTCCATTTGGCCTGTTTGAGTTCCCAAGGATGACCTTTGGCCTAAGAAATGCAGCACAGACGTTCCAGCGTTTCATGAACCACGTGGTATTTCAAGGACTAGACTTCCTTTTTAACTTTGTCGACGACACTATTATATTTTCAAATTCGGAAGCTGAACATCGAACACATCTGGAAACTGTATTCAAACGTCTCAACCATTACGGCGTAACAATCAACTTGGCTAAATGTGAGCTTGGCAAATCAGAACTCGACTTTTTGGGTTACCGGGTGTCAAAGGAAGGTCTACGACCCTTGAGCGAGCGAATCAAAGTTATAACAGAATACAAGAAACCAGAAACGGTAGTAGAATTACGACGCTTTATGGGAATGATAAATTTCTATAGAAGTCATTTACCACATGCAGCGACATACCAATCAATTTTGAACGCATATTTACATAATAGCAAGCGCAATGATAAAACGAAAATCACATGGAACAAGGAATCAGAAGAGGCGTTTGAGAAATGCAAAAGCAGCTTACATGAAGCTGTTATGTTATCATACCCTGTTGCCAGTGCACCACTAGCTATTATGACGGACGCTTCCAACACCTGTGCAGGAGCAGTACTCCAACAGAAAATAGATCAAAATTGGAAACCACTATCCTTCTTTTCGTGCAAATTCAGTGAAGCGCAGCAGCGTTACAGTGCCTACGATAGGGAACTGCTTTCTATATACATGGCAGTTAAGCATTTTCGACATATGATTGAAGGACAACAAGTGACTGTTTACACGGATCACAAACCACTCGTGTACGCGCTTCACAAAAAATCCACAAGCGGAAGTGACACACCGAGAAGACTTCGACACCTGGATTTTATAAGTCAATTTTGTACTTCAATAGAGCATATTCCCGGCTCACAAAACGTCGTAGCAGATACTCTATCCAGAATCGAACAAATAGATGTTCCTTCACCACTTGATTACAATACTATAGCAAGAGATCAACAAAATGACGAAGAACTTAAAGAGCTACTAAAATCAAAAAAACTAAATTTTAAAACTTTCAATCATTCACATGGCAACGAGCCCATATATTGTGAAATTTCAAAACAACACGCGCGTCCGTACCTACCGAGAGAGTATCGTGTAACAGCCTTCAAAGCAATTCACGGTATCAGTCACAGCGGTACACGTGCCACAAGAAGAATGATTACGGATAGATATTTTTGGAAATCAATGAACTCTGACATCAACAAATGGACTAGAGCATGTTTAGACTGCCAAAAATCCAAAATACAACGCCACACCATATCACCACTCAGCTCATTTCCCATAAGTAATCGTTTTGAACACCTCCACATCGACATTGTGGGACCATTAACATATTGTCAAGGGTACAAATACATTTTGTCCATGATCGACAGGGCAACAGGCTGGCCAGAGATAAAATGCCTGAAAGATATCACCGCTGAAAGTGTCTCAAAAGCGCTATATACTCAATGGATCACAAGATTCGGATGTCCAGCCAAAATCACTACAGATCAAGGCCGTCAATTCGAGTCACAGCTGTTCAGCAATCTGGCGAAGCGTTTGGGTATATCAAAAATACACACCACTGCATATCATGCACAGGCCAACGGAAAAATAGAGAGGATTCATAGAACGCTCAAATCAGCACTTATGGCACGCGGAAATACCGAAGACTGGGTTAACGAACTGCCCACCGTTCTATTAGGTTTGAGAGCTAGTTTACGCGACGACACTGGTGTATCTGCAGCCGAGTTGGTCTATGGTACAACATTAAAACTTCCAGGAGATTTCTTTGAGCCGGCAACGCCGTTTTCTCCCGAAAATGAATCGTTTCTACAAGACTTACGTACACGTATTCGAAAATTAGCAGCGATTCCACAAAGACAACACAGACAAGTTAATATATTTGTACATCCGGCCTTGGCATCATGTTCACACGTATTTGTTCGCTGCGATCATACTAGGAAACCCTTAACACCCCCATACGCTGGACCCTATCAAGTCATTGAACGAGACACTAAATATTTCAAAGTCAAGATATCGGACAATATTAAAATAATTTCAATAGATCGTTTAAAACCAGCTTTCTTGGTGCACAATGACTCAGAAATACAATACAGTACGCTCAAAAAGGCCAAAGAATGCACAACAAGCTCCGAAGCACCTAGAGACAACTTAAAGGAGCATGATAACAATAACAATCAGCGCAGAACCAGATCCGGACGCCTTATTAAGCGGACAGTGCGATTTACGCTTACGTGAACACGGTTCATACATTTCAGTTTCTCACCACAAACAATTAGTAGATATATCACCGCACCGTTTACCCAAGAAAAAAAAAAACACAACAATGGGAAAAACACAAAGTCGGGAGGAGGTAATCATTGCTCAAAACGGAGGAGGTAATCAAGCAACCACAAATCAGCAACTGGAGATGACTCACGAGAAACTAAATTGGATAGCTTACACGATCACCGCTACTCTGCTCGTCGCTATCGGGTACATAATATGGAGATTTTGTGCCAAGAAGTACACGGAACACCTGAGACGAGAGCTGCAAGGAGCTAGGGCCAGTCGCAGAGTACCCCAGCCCTCTCACGCCGTGCCAACATACTCTGTAGCCTGACCGCAACGGCAAGAAGTATGTGCGTTCAAGTGATCGGTGCAGAAAGTGTAGTGAACGAAAGTAGTGGTTGGTTAAGGTTAAGTGATGGTTTAGATAATAAGATGTAATCGTATAATATTGTCTTATTTTAATGCACGTTATTTATGTAGCTCATCTACCACTTAGTTTAATCTTACGAGCTAAATACATACTCAACATGTAGTAAACCTACCAGTAATAACGTAAATTAATTACTATTATTTTTTATGTATAAGATATATATATATATTTTTTTTTCTTTTAAAAAGGAAGGGAAGTATTGTGCCTACTCATATATATCCTATGTCACATGTCATGCACAAGAGTTGCATCATTATTGTACCCAAATTAGGTAGTCTAGAATAATGTATAAAATGTTTGAGTAGTCGCTCTCCGAGCTCGGTCTGTAACAACTGTGTACTTGGTTTACATAATATATCAATTATATTGTGAAGCACTCTTCCTGAGTTTCAATTAATTATCATCCGAGTGACCTTACTACACAACACACCAGTTCCCCACTGCAACACAGGCAAATTTTTATTTAGTTGTCTCTATTTTCCTCCTTCTGCATTGACTTTGGACAGGTTGTATAAGTCCTGTAAATTAAATAATAAGTTATTGTTAAAAGTTTTATTATATAAACATGTTTACATTCTATTGAAACAATATATAATAATCAAAATTAATTTATATTATAAAATTGCATAAAATACATATCACAATTCTATGTTAATTAATGTAAGTGGGCATGTACCATTTTAATTGATTATAAATAAATAAACATTATCTATGAAACAATAATGATTGGAACTTGATTATGATAGTAGAGATTAACTCCTACTAACCTGAAATCAAATTGTTTGACTGTGTCGCATTAGATGTGGAAGCTAGAGGTGGCTTGGTGATCATAGCCTCAATGTGTGGTGAAGCATAGGCTGGTTTACTGATTGTGCTTAAAGCTTCAATGGATACTATTCCTGAAAAATAATAAAATAACTTTATTCAGTTGAGGTTTAAATAGGTAATCCTGCACTACTTTTGTTTATACTTATGAAATATTAAAAATTAAAAGACATCCACACAAACAGACTACTGTTTTTTTTTTTTATTAAGGATAAGAAACCTGTATCTAGATTCTTTTATATTGCAATGCAATGTTTGAGATTTATATGAGTATTCATGAAGCTTGTTGGTCTCCATGAGCAATTATAAAAGTTAAAAACCGGCCAAGTGCAAGTCGGACTTGGACAGAAAAGAATCCATATCATTCTCTACATGTAAAAACACAAAAAATCACGATTGTTGTATGGGGAGCCTTTAAATAATTTTGAGTATTTATAATTATTGCAGCAACAAATACATCAGTATACATTTTTACAGTTTATGAGATGCAGCCTGGTGACAGATGTACAGCGGAGTCTTAGTAATAGGGTCCCATTTCACCCTTTGAGTATTGAAGGAAATAATTTGTTTGCATGATTAGATACATACCTGATGTGTCAAAACCAGATTTTGTATCAGAGTTTGATACAACCATTGCTTCACCAAGTGATTGTGCTTGCAGATCTAGAATAATACAAAAATATTTGTATCAATAAAATAAATGCATTGATAAATATTATATTGCTAATAAATATTACCTGGAATATGCATTGTTGGAATTGCCAATTTAGACAGTCTACCACTTGGATACTTATGAATATCTTCAAAATGTCTGTGACAGACCCGTCTGTTGTCATATGTATCTTGACGATCCATTTCAGCTACTTCACCACCAATATTTAAAATCCAAGATGTAAATTTGTCTCCACTTGTCTCTGGATTTGGGAATCGGTGTAGAGGCACACCTGGAAATATGAATGATTATGACTATTAGTCGCAATACATTGTACACAGTTTTGTAATGTAAACTACTGAATCAATACATAGTATAAAACAAAGTCGCTTTTCCTGTCTGTCCTTATGTATGCTTAGATCTTTAAAACTACGCAACAGGTTTTGATGCGGTTTTCTTTAATAGATAGAGTATTTCAAGAGGAGGGTTTATATTAAGTTTTATATATAAAATACATGCGTGATATAGTAGAGGAACACTGATAATTTTAGAAGTTTCTAATATGATGTAAATAAAGCCATTTTTTGCACTTCATTGGAAACATTGATTTAACGGTACTAGATAGATCAAAATAATGTACTACAGTATTGTACAGTTTAAAAAGGTGTACAAAAAAGTCTGCGATGGGGTATGTCTACCTCTTAGGGATAACCCACAATGAAAATAACATTTACAAACATTCTGTAGTACTTATATTAGTATCAGTATTGCACCCGTGTAAAGCCGGGACGGGTTGCTAGTAGTCATTAAAGTACAAAATATAAGTCTGTAGTACTATGACATTTGGATAGTAAGTGATAGTTTCCTGGGAATTAGTGAATAAAAACAGTTGAGAATTCAAACAATAACATTCATAGCAACTTTGATTTACATCTTATCGTTTCTGCAGTTATTACATAGGTGTATGACGATATGTCAAACATATCTTTTAGATCTATAAGTTGCATTGTGATAAAAATGGTGGAGTGATATGCCAGCTCCTTTAGAAAAATGCTAGCACCACGTTACTTACCGTCTCTCCTAACCACAGCACATCCAGGTACACAGCAAGAATTTTGAGACATGGTTAAGAAAACTGTTAATGCAATTACAGGTCCAAACTCTAAAGAGTGCCTATGCAAGTCCACAGTAACTTCACTAGAATTCGATGATGAGCATACACAACTCAAGACGAACGTACGAACAAATTGTAGCGCGGCTCAAAACATACGAGGAACGAAAGCTCAACTCGACATGCAGATGCACTAGCGATACAACAAATTGCAAAAGGAAAACAAGAAATGCGTACGAGTAACACTCTCACGCAACCATGCAGCCATTTGCAATTGAAGTGTAGCCATTAAAAAACAAATCTTTGCACGTTTAAATACAATAATATAACTTTTCAAGAATGAATATGATGATAAAAACCTAATTATTTAATAATTTATGTATTCTATTATTTATGTATACGAATAGTGTGAAATAACATTTTTTTTCTTGACTATTGTTATAAAGTAATTTCCAATATAAAATTAATATATTTAAATGTAGCAACACCTTAATTTGTTTCCCTTAACGTTTTGATAGATGGCGCTGTTTTAAAGAAAAAAAATGAATTTTCGTTTTGTTCTAAGTTGCCATAGCATGGTCGGGAGGTTATGTTACATAATTAAATGTAAGGAGATAATTTTCCTGTGAAAGAAATAACAATACCTGAAATAAGGGCTTTAAATGTTGTTTTTTGTCTTTACAGGTGAGTTACTTTGTTTACTAGTGATATACCTAAGTGAAAATACATTGTACACGATTCGTTATTAAAAACAACGTTTGTCTTTACAGAAAAACGCAGTTTGGTCTTTATTTCACTTTTTAAAGTGTGATAGCATTATAAAACAACATTTTCTGCAAATATTAAACTCATTATGGAGAAGTTGAGGTTTGATTTTGCTGTGAAAACTTCAGGGGATGGAAAAACAAATATCATTTGTATAACCTCAATAGGTACACCTACTGGACAAGTTTACGGTATACCGGACGAATACCAGCCTGCAAGTTTACATAAAGTAATTATAAATACTTCAAGTTATACCAAGGTGAAAAAGACATTGAGTAAAAGGCACCAAACAAGAAAAATATGGATAACCTTGACAGATGAGATATCTAAGATATACTTCGATGAAGGACAAAACCTGCAGTTTAATGATTTTTACCTGGAAGAAATTAAGGAAAACATCAATGATAATAAAACTTTACTTAGTAGCTCAAATCAAACATTGGAAAAACTATTAGAAAAATTACTTGATGAAAGACAAACTAAATCAGAAACTCAAAATTTAGGTAAAATCTCAAAAGATTTTATGATAGAGAAATTTAATGGCAAAAATGCAAATGCTCACCAATGGATTAAAGATTTCAACAAGGAATGTGAACGTTTCCATATTAACGAAGACAAAAAGAAGATTGAAATATTAAAAAACTTTTTAGAAAACTCTAGTATGGATTGGTACAGCTGTATGCTAATAAAGTTTACAGTCGAATCAGATTGGAACAAATGGGAGAAAAATTTCTGTGAGACATTCGGAAACAAAGGATGGTCTCCCATCAGATATGCCCTTGCTTTTAAATATCAAATGGGTTCACTACTTGATTATGCATTAAAAAAAGAAAAATTATTACTTGAAGTGAGGAAGTCGATTGATACTGGAACCCTTATAGACCTTATAGCAGCAGGTTTGCCGAATTATCTGACTGATAAAATGGACCGAGAGACTTTACAAGAAACTGAAGATCTGTATAATGAGTTAGGAAAACTAGAACATCTTGTTGGAAAGAATAAATATGATAAAAAACCCTACACACACTCTGACACAAAAACAAAAAAAAATGAAGAGAGAAAACCGTGCAAAATCTGTGTCGCAGAAAAAAAAGGGAACCGTTTCCACCTGGAGGAAAATTGTTGGTTTAAGGGGAATAATAAAAAAGGTGTTGTAAAAAGTGTTAACAACTCTGAATTGGAAATTGAACTAAATAATGAGAATCCAAAAAACTAGAAGTACCACCATTAATAAAAGTACCATTACTATTAAATGACACTTTACAAGTTTCTGGAATTTATGACTCGGGTTCAAATGTGTCATTAATTAATGCTAAATTATTGAAGATACAAGAAAAAGAAGATGTAAGTGTTACACAAACAGCAAATTTGAAAACTATTAATGGTGAGAAGAAAACAAAAGGTATGGTAACTCTAAAAATTAAAATATTTAATATGGAAAGAATTATGGATATTTTTGTCATAGAAAATGAAAATTTTCATTATGAATTTTTAATAGGCTTAGATTGCATAAAGAAGTTCAAATTAATGCAAAATGAAAACTTAAATATAATACAATGTAACAATTCAGATGAAGGGAAGTTCTTAAATAAAGAGAATGTGAAAAATAACAATTTAAATCTAACAAATGTCAATATTCCTGAT
This sequence comes from Mythimna lalbum, assembly GCA_949319445.1. NCBI lineage: Eukaryota > Metazoa > Arthropoda > Insecta > Lepidoptera > Noctuidae > Mythimna > Mythimna lalbum. Next base: position 343,935 of record OX439354.1, read on the forward strand.
GCACTAGGTGACAAAAATAAAAATGATGTTTCTTCATACACTAAAGTACTGAAACAAGAAACTGATTATACGAACAAATGGGAAGTAAACTTTAACGAACATATAAACATAGATGAATTCGAAATTTCAGTGAACCATTTAGATGAAAACCAACAAACAGAAATTGATAAACTAATAGAGAAATACAAACCAGTCTTTGCTAAGGACAAATACGACGTCGGCACTGTACGTGATTATGAAGCTCATATAGATTTAATGGTGGATAAATATTGTTACAAACGTCCCTACAGGTGCACAGTAGATGATAGAAAAGAAATCGAATATCAAATATCAAAACTACTAGAGAAGAATCTGATTGAGGAATCATATAGCCCATTTGCTGCTCCAGTCACCCTGGCATATAAAAAAGAAGATGAAAAAAAAACGAGATTATGTATAGATTTCAGAGAATTAAACAAAATCGTCGTTCCCCAATCACAGCCATTCCCCTTGATCGAGGATTTAATGGTAAAGACAGTGAACTGTCATTTTTTTTCTACTTTTGACATTAATTCGGCATTTTGGTCGATTCCATTGAGAATTCAAGATAGATACAAAACTGCATTCGTCACACAAGAAGGCCATTTCCAATGGACTTGCCTTCCATTTGGTCTAAAAACGTCTCCAGCAATTTTTCAGAGAATATTGAGCAATATAATAAGAAAATACAAACTCTCAGATTTTGCAGTCAATTTTATTGACGATATTTTAATCTATTCAAAAACTTTTAAGGAACACATAGTACATATATCAAGACTACTTGAGGCAATATTAATGGAAGGATTCAGACTAAAATTTTCGAAATGTACTTTTGCAAATAATTATGCCAAATACTTGGGTCACATAATAGAAAATAATTTGGTTAGACCTCTCAAAGATAATTTAACAGCAGTTAAAAACTTTCCAGTTCCAGAAACAAGGAAAAATATACGCCAGTTCCTTGGAAAAGTAAATTTTTATCATAAATTTGTACCCCATAGTGCAATCATCCTGAATCCGTTACACAATTTACTACGGAAAGACGTAAAATTCATCTGGTCCACAGAATGCCAGGAATCATTTGATAAAATAAAAGAATTACTATGTTCGAAACCAATTCTAAAAATATTTGAGCCAGAAAAACCAATAAAAATTTATACAGATGCTAGTATTAAAGGCGTGGGAGCTGTGTTAAAACAAGAAGATAAAAACGGAGTTAACAAACCTGTAGCTTACTTCTCAAAAAAGTTGACAGAAACACAAAAGAAAAAAAAGGCAATATATTTAGAATGTCTCGCAATTAAAGAAGCGGTAAAGTATTGGCAGCACTGGCTTATGGGAAAAGAATTTGTGGTATATTCAGACCACAAACCGTTAGAAAATCTGAACATAAAGGCTAGAACTGATGAGGAACTGGGCGATTTGACATATTATTTATCCCAATATAATTTTAAAATAAAATATAACCCGGGACAATCAAATCAAGAGGCAGACTGCTTAAGCAGAAACCCAGTCCTGAATCCTTGTGATAATACTGATGATATTTTAAAAGTTGTAAATCTTTTAACCTTGGAAGATATAAAAAAGGACCAACACTCAAATCTAAATATACAAAATGAAAAATCAAAGTTTGTAATGAAGAACGAAATTTACTACAAAAAGAATAAAAACAGGTATAAAATCATATTGTCAGAAGCATTTAGTCAAGCCCTACTTAGGGATGTCCACGATACTTACTGTCATATTGGAAGAACCCAGATGATAAGTAAAATAACACCTTTCTATACAGCAAAAAATATCATAGCAAATATCAAGAAAATTTGTGATGAATGTGACATTTGTATAAAGAACAAATCTAGAAGAAAATCGAAGCTTGGTTTGATGTCACATTTAGGTCCGGCAACACGTCCTTTTCAAATTATATCAATTGATACCATTGGAGGTTTTGGGGGATCAAGGTCTACAAAAAAATACTTACATCTCCTGGTTGATCATTTTACAAGATATGCATATATATTAACGTCAAGAAGTCAAAGCGCCTGTGATTTTATTAAGCTTATAAAAAATGTGACACAAAGCTATAATATTGAGATGATATTAACAGACCAATACCCTGGCATAAATTCCAAAGAATTCAAGGACTTCCTGAAAAAGAAGAACATTACAATAATATTTACAGCTGTGGACGCACCATTTTCAAATGGGCTTAATGAAAGGCTAAATCAAACTTTAGTCAATAGGATAAGATGCAAAATAAACGAAAGTGATAAGAAAACTGCCTGGACAACTGTTGCACAACAATGTGTTGCAAAATATAACGAAACAGAACATACAGTCACAAAGTTTACTCCAAAATACCTCTTAGAAGGCGAGAATGTGGATATTCTGCCACTTGAATTAAAATCAAAATATACAAATGAAGATCTGAAAAGAGATAGAGAACTAGCCCTTCAAAATTCAATAAAATCTCACTACTACAATAAGAAAATATATGATTTAGGTAGAGAAGATTATAGATTCGAAGTGGGAGATGGAGTATATGTCGAAAATGGAAATCGATTAAATAGAAAGAAAATGGATGAATTAAGGATTGGACCATACAAAATCATAAAGAGGGTTTCTAACTCAATCTATGAAGTTGATACCGGACATAAGAAGGCAGAATCCAATCTCTACCATATTACCAAGCTGTCTCCAGCAGTGATCAGCGCCTAATCGAACAATCGCTGCTTGTTCTCTCCGAGGGTGGGAGATGTAAAGAAAATCACTACATTATTATAGTATCGCTTTTCTTAATTAATACTCTTTGCTTAGTTATCAGTTTTGAATTTGCCGCCTTATCCTAAATATTATAAAGAGATGTCAATGTCATTGTGACGTGTGTGATTTTTTCTTAGACAATTTAATGTCGGGAGGTTATGTTACATAATTAAATGTAAGGAGATAATTTTCCTGTGAAAGAAATAACAATACCTGAAATAAGGGCTTTAAATGTTGTTTTTTGTCTTTACAGGTGAGTTACTTTGTTTACTAGTGATATACCTAAGTGAAAATACATTGTACACGATTCGTTATTAAAAACAACGTTTGTCTTTACAGAAAAACGCAGTTTGGTCTTTATTTCACTTTTTAAAGTGTGATAGCATTATATTTGTATTCACACCAAGGTTATGTATAGCGTGGATACACTCCGTGCTGGTGTCGTATAGCCGCTTCAGCTCATAAGCTGTTTGCTTGGAAATAGAAGGCTGATTTAAAAATACCTCTATTTGATTTGTAAAGAGAACTTGAGCATTGTTGTATCTGTGAGTTAGAATTTCCCAAGCTGTGTCGTAGTTTTCAGCCGAAATATGAAGATGCTGAATAAGGCGTTCAGCTTCTCCCTTAAGCTTACCTTTTAAGTGTTGCATCTTCTGAGCCTTGGTAATGGTGCTGTTATCGTGAATCGCCTCTGTAAACAGATCACAAAATGTTGGCCACTGCGTGTATTTCCCCGCAAAGGTAGGAATATCGAGTTTCGGCGTAGCTTGCTGTACATGTACCATGGATGATATTTTCTTGTTAAGCGAACGCTTGATGTCCTTGTAGTTACGCTCAAACATGCTAAATTCATTTTCGTACACTAAGTCGCTGCCTTGAAGTAAATGATCGATACGCAGATGCAGCGTGTCGATAGTGTTCCACTTGGTTTGTATAGCCCTAAGCTCGTCTTCAAGTTCCCATTTTTCTGTTATTTCGTTCACATTGATGCTCCTCACCAACCTGTTGAAGGCCCTAAAATTGGTTCTTTGTTGAGCCAATAGTTCATTGGCTTCCGTGTTGGCTTGACTTCCTTTCTCATCAGAGCCAAATGCAGTAAGCAAATTACGGGTAGACTGGTAGAGGATCTTACCCTGTTGATATAAATCTGCGAAGAAATATTGTGGTTCCTTGTCCGGAAACTCGGAAAGTTTCAGGTGGTTTTGTTCAAATTCTCCCCAGAGGTTGTCCAACGATTCTATTCTTTTTTGGATATAATCCGGAGTTTTCCTCGATAATGGATCCTTACCGAAGTTGACCTTTATCCTATTGAGTTCTTCTAATATTTCAGACTGACGGGCGGACGGACTTGATACTGCCATTGCGATTAAATAAAAGGAACGATCTTACTTGGTCACCGATGAGTTGAATACCAACACCGATCTGCAGATGCGGGATGCAGTGGTAATGTAGATGAAGGCACTCGGCGTTCCACCAATGTGTTCTACGAACGATTCACTACGCGTTCACTAAATAGACTAATTGAACTTTACGGAACTGTCGCGAAATACTCAACGAATATTATCAAGTCTGGGGTTCTGATTCCGAACCACCCGCGCACCTTGATCTATACTCGATGGACTGTTACTACGCGTGATATCAGATCCGGCTCGAAGGACCAAAAAAAAATGTACGACGATAGTCTGCACACTTATGGTAAAATGATAGAAACCGGGGATGATAATAAAACCGCCCGTGTTGAGTGTAGAAAAATCACTGATTTATTTTTACTTAGCAACTACTATACTAAATGGTCGCGCGTGTGTAAACGCTGAAGTTGCATAACCTACTTAATTATACGAATGTGCGGGTTCACCGTACAATGACCCTCTCGAATTATTATGCCCACGTTGTCATTAGTTGGAGTTCTTCTGTCAGTTGCTTATTGGTTTCGGTTGTTTCGTTTGTATGGTTGTTGTTGTTGATAGATACCTCATAATCGAAAATATCGTAATTTCGTTGTACGTTTGTTTTGTATGTTCGTAGTTTCGTACTTCGTCCTATCGTAATAATCGATACGAGTTTTTCGATATTACGATTGTTTTGTTTTGTAAAGGCGGACGGTGTTCGAGTCGCTCTCCCCTTTGTTCATAATTATTTTCAAGTCTGTGCGTAGTTTGTTGAGAGCATGTCTAAAAGGAAATCTCAACTGTCCCGGCAGACATCATAGACAAGAGCCGCTCGAGTACAACGTACGGAAGAATCTGCCCCTGAAAATGAGCAGCGCCTCTCGAGAAATAGAGAATATATTTCGCAAGCACGCGCTAGAGAATCTAGCTCCGAACGCTCACAGCGCCTCGCTAGCCAAAATGTGAGGACGTCGCGGGCCCGTGCTCGAGAAACTAGCGCTGAACGTGCGCACCGTCTATCTGAGTTAAGGCAACATGTCTCTGAGACAAGGGATAGGGAGACTAGCGCTAAGCGCTCGCAGCGGCTTGGTAGGCAAAATGTCATAACATCGCAGGCCCGTGCTCGGGAATCTAGCGCTGAACGTGCGCAGCGTCTATCTCATTTAAGGCAGCATGTCTCTGAAACAAGGGATAGGGAGACTAGCGCTGAGCGCTCGGAGCGACTCACTAGGCAAAATGCCATAACATCGCAGGCCCGTGCTCAGGAATCTAGCGCTGAACGTGCGCAGCTTCTAATCGAGTGTAATCTTATTTTAAAACAAGACATTTTCCGCGGACGAAGTCGCGGGCAGAAGCTAGTTAGGAATATAGTTCGTATTGTAACTATTATACGATTGTCATAAATACAAAAAAATCTCAAATATGAAAACGTTTTTCTCCTACTCTATGTCAGTAATACCACGCTTTTTTTTGGTTTTGACCTCATTTTCCCAGGTTACGCTTTCGTTAGAGCAAAAAACGAATAAAAAAATCACGTTTGTTTTACGTATTTAAAATATTTTTTATGAAAAACCCGTGACAGTGAATTATTGTCGTGTAAAATTAGCCAAATATGATAGGTACTGCGCGCACATTTTAATAGAGTGCCTCAAAATAGAATTTTATTTATTACGCGAAAAAATACACTTGTAGTTGTGAGAATTTAGAATACGTTGCATTATGCAGCGCTGGCGATGGCGCGAGGCACAGCCGTGGCTGCCGTGGCGACTCTTGTCTCTGCTATTTCCGTCCAGACTTGTAGAATTTGTGTAATTCGGTCGAGTGCTCGAGTGAAATTATAATGATAGACTGGGATCTTGTTATAATCGGACTTCTTGCAGAAGAGGAAGAAGAATACAAAAATAAAATTAAAAAGGAGACATCACGCAGGAGTATTTGGGTGCATGATTTATGGAGAAATTCGTTAAATATACGTCGTTCTCATGCGCTTGCAAATGGTAGACTAGGTAGACTGCAGGTGGACGGCGGGCGGAACGGGAGCACGTGGCCGTGGCGAATGTAGACACGTTCCACTGCGCAGCGAGGCGTCGTGTTGCCAACGAGTTTACTATGCGTCTCGCAACGTTGCGATGCGTCTCGCGGCGGCACATGGCCCAGTGTGCATCGCGAAATCACTGGCCTCTTCCACTATTGATGCGTCGCGTCTAGGTGTGTGCTGACCCTAAGGGTATTTCAAGATATTTATTTGGTATATTTTTTCTATCACATTTACAATTACCTACATCAAAGAATATAGTAATATAGACGGATTATATCCTACTGACAGTTACTAGAAATCACACTATATTTCCCATAACGTAGTGCTTACAATATACAAGATCCTTGAGTGGAATATATACTAATTCCACGCTTTTCTTGAGTCAAGTGTTTTGACAGCAATGACAGACTGACACTACTGACAGTCGACGTGACAAATGTCATTTCCCCATTTCCGCTGCTTTGCTCTGTTTGAGTTTGACTGGCATCAAATTGCGCCGGCGTAATAATTCAATTATACGTTCGTTGCGGAAGAATAAATACGATACATTTTTATTTAATCATCTATAGTATTTTTTCAAATAACAAACACTGCCACATTAAGTGCGGTATGTAGTATGAGAGACTATAGAGTAAATTAATATTTTATGTTTATTTATTGTTTATTTTTTCTTTGTTACGCAGAGTCGTGCGTGACTTGCAAGAAAAATGGGGAAATTGCTCCTGGTGTTTTTGGCACTCGCCGCTACTTGCGTGTCTGGCTTTCTCAGGTAATACTTATCTATAGAAAATACTGCACACTTCAATGTAGTCCTTCATCTTTCGTTTGTTATTGAAGTGTTGCATCGTCCAACACTTTTCCTATGAAAAGTCCCCTTGGTAAGTTGCCTTGGGCAATCTAATTCTAATCGAGATCTTATTAATTATATAAATAATATTACCAGCTACTTACAAAATTTGCTAACAAGCAAGATACTGAATCTCTTAAAAGTGAAGTATGCCAGAGTATTCTTTGTATAATTACATTAACTACGTATTATAACCCTAACGGAATTTAGAGTAACCATACTGATTGTGTGTAGAGTGCCGTTGTATCGTATGAAAACGGTGCGCAGACACTTCCATGAGGTGGGCACAGACCTGCAGGTGCTGCGGATGAAGTATGCAGTGACGGGGCCGGCTCCGGAGCCCCTGTCCAACTACTTAGATGTAAGTTTCACATGCTAACAAACAAGAGAGCCTTGAGACAGCCACTACCTACATTATTATTTAACTGAATAAAAATAATATTTGTCTGTAAAGTTGAAGGAGCTTTACTTAATTGTTTCTGTGCGTACACAGCCATCATAATATAACTAAAAGACTTTCAATGAACATTTGTCAATAACATATTCTTGTTTGTCATTTTTCATTACATTTAGGTAAATCATAATTTCTAGTGAGGCATTATCATGTTGAACTTTGTGAACTAAGTAGATAAGAGATTAGTCATTCAAAACAAACAATATTTGGAGACAAAGAGCTGCATGTCTTGATCAATGTTGAATGAGGTTGTATCAACTTCATACTTTCATATTATAACTTCCTTTTGTTCTTTACTTTCTTTTTATTAATATTTTATTATTATTTCTTTTTTATTAATTCTATTCTAATGTTTCTGGAGAATGCTTACAAGCACATTAAAATGAGGTAAGCTGTATGTCATGTTTTCATAAAATGAAGGAGAAATATTTGAAAGTGCGTCCGTGCTGATAACCCGCGGGTTATCTCGCTCCTCGACAGCAACAGTTGTCGCTAAACAAACATACTCACTATTACTCACTGTTGCTAAATTAATGTATTATTTATTTGTTTCGGCTTATTCTGCCTTACTTTGTCACTTTATCACAAGTTTTTTGTCCATTGGAAAAAATTATGTATTCTTACTTATTCTTGGTGATAACAGTGTATTTTAAATTTATATATATGTATACAGGGTTATTCGTAAAACACTAGCAACCTCTTAGGTGCTAATTAAGAACATCATAAACAAGAACTTTTGTTCTAAGACTTTTTACAAAACATAACACAATTACCAAAAACAAGCCTTTAATATTTCGTTGTTCTATCTAACACATTTCAACTCTGTATTTAGCTGTATCTGCTTAAGCCTAGTTCGGACTACGGTAGTATTTTAGTCGAGTAGTAAGGAAATAAGTCAAGTCGATCCATTTAATTCTATTTAATCGAGCGAGTAGCGCCTCCCACCACGCGTCCGTGCTCATTGGCGCACCGGCTAAACACTTAGTTATGGATGTGAGCCGCACAGGAATGTTCGTTGTGGCGACGCTTGGGGGAGGGCTATGTCCAACAGTGGACGTATATCTGCGTATAACGCTGAAATGATGATGATGATTATTTAACCCTTCAGATACCGTCAATTAGAGACACAATAGTAAGACAATAGATGCGCGGCCACCGGTGGTCGCTTGGTTGATTGATTAACGCAAAAATGTCGTTTCGCTGGAGTGAAGACACAACTTTCAGACATTCTAAAACTATCGTAATTATTTTTAGGATAAATTTAAAAATAAAAGAAAAATAATAAAACCCTACGCTAATTTCTAAAACAATATTAGGTTCTTTTACTACCTAAAATATGTAAAAAGTATTTTTTAAATGTAAATAAAGAAATCAATTTGTAGAGAAAAAAAATAGGATCTTCCAATGCTAATTCCTTCAGAAGACTATTATAGCTCCTAGTTTATCCCTTCTATCGATCCATTTTTGTATCTATAGCTTCTGTTTATTTATCACACAAATTTCCTCATCTCCTCTAAAAGCGCTGTTATGATTAACTTAACCAGTTTGTTTACTTTATTGCGCTGTAGGCTGTCCATCTCACAAAACAACACTCACTAATAAACTGTACTCGAACGAAGTGCGAACAATTTTGGGGCAGAAGCGAATATTTTAGCTACTAAATTTCTCGCTACTCGACTAAAATCGCTACATTACGAACATTCAATTTAAATAATTTTTTTTTATATGAATTTTACCATCTTACCATCAGGTGAGATGGTGGTCAAACGCGAGCGTATCAATAATAAAAATAATAAAATTAAAAAAAAATGAAAATCTGCTGAACTAAAATATGATATTTTTTTAAAGTCATAGAACAAAAGTTGTTGTTAATGATGTTAGTACCATAGTCCTGAGAGGTTGACAGTGTTTTACAAATAACTCTGTACTGTAGTATATATTTTTTTTAATGTTGCTCCACTCTAGGAATTTTTCCTGTATCGTTGGTGCTTTCACAGGATGGATGGATTGTGTGAGAAGTGATATGAAGGAAAAGGGAGTTAGTGATAGCATGACGAGTGACAGGACAGAATGGAAGAAAAAAATGTGTTGCGCCGACTCCAAATAAAACGGGACAAGGGCAGGAAGATGATGATGAAGATCGTTGGTGCTTTCACAAACACGTACACAAGACACCCAGACCCGAAACAATTATCTGTAGGCCATACCAATGTTCCACGCGGGAATCAACCCCATGATCCGCAGGGCACCAGCAAATAATGAAGATGTAATAATATTGCTGTTTGTATTATATATACTTGTTACTAGTCCTTTTATAACATACTAGTTGCGGCCAGCGGCTTCGTCCGCGTGATAGTAGAAAACTAACCCAAGGGAACATGCTCCCGGAATAAAAGTATTCTATGTGCTATTCCAGGACATGATCTACCCATGTGCCATGTTTCATCGAAATCCCTTAAGCTGTTCGAGCGCAAAGAAGTTAAAAACAAACACACACACTTACATACTTTCTCCTTTATAATATTAGTGTAACATATTTATTTTAAAGTAGGTACAGATACAAGAAAAAAAACGATATTCTATGAACTGGCTCAGATGTTCAATATAGTAATTCTGCCGTCGTAATAGAAAACACAGTATCTTAACTTTGTGTGTTCCCACTCTTTTTTTTTATTAACTCGGGAACCAGAAGCGTTAAAAATAAATTTCGGTTTATTTGTAACGCTTCTGGTTCTCGAACCGACATTGTGGCCGCGTAGAGTCAGTCTCGTTGTTACGATAATAAAACAAAAGTGAGAACACAGGTGTTATATATTACGACGGCAGAATTACATTAGTTGGTATTTTATAGCGTTATGTACTATAGGTACCTACCCCATTAAGGCCGCATTGTTGTAAACTACTTAAACAAAAATAACGATGTCTTTATTCATTAAAAATATTACATAGTACATTATGACAATTTACAAAATATACTTCAATCATTGAAAATTAGGATTAAATTATATTACATTATTATTGAGGTGTATCTGCAGAGAATCAATCGACGCAGCTTCCTGCAGCGTCAACTTGGGACTAGATAGCGCATATCATACCTACCTGCGGCTACTTGGTAGCATGCGCTGCAGTGTTTTATATAAACTAGCTTTAATTAGGTGCCTACCTCCGCGCTGTGCTCGTCTGTCGTCTGATTGGTTCGCACACACCACCACGACGCGCTGTGCAACTCGAGTCTTGACAAGGTGGAGTGAGGAACACAAGGTTGACGCAAATTTATTATCGTAGTACCTACTACGGGCAGCAGAGTCGATTCCACTGAAACCTAAACCAATGTGTTGACTCTGAACTCTGACTCATGCTTGTTTGTTCTAGATAAGAATACCACATTGTAGCCCTTAAAGCTGCTGAATAATTACTATAAAATGTATTTGTTCTATTATGAGTATCTACTTCTTAAGTAATGTAACGACATGTGTTTATAGCAATACCGGATGTGGTTAAAATGACCAGGATCGCGAGCTCCAGGCCGCCACGTTCATAGATGTTGAGAGCTCATGCCATTGACGAGCCACGAGGGGTCATCATGGCACCTGCTCATGATAATGGTGATTGGTCTTCAGTTAACTAGTCGAAGGACAGGTATCTGTGCTGTATCTGTGCTCCTCTGTTGCCAGGCGCAATACTACGGGCCCATCACGATCGGCTCGCCGCCGCAGACCTTCAAGGTGGTGTTCGACACCGGCTCGTCCAACCTGTGGGTGCCCTCCAAGAAGTGCCACTTCACCAACATCGCGTGCCGTTAGTATCACTTGAGCGAGCGGATCTACTCGTCCGTGCACTGCTCGAGGCCAAAATATTTCATTTTCATTCCATTGCCACTTACTAAACTGAGTCTGTAGTAGACATTGCAATCTTAACTTTCGGGTGCGCCATTGCTTCTGAAATTATAATTACGTAGATTCTGAAGTCATGTTCATACATTTATGACACTTCGTGATATGGTAGGTAATAATATTATTTCTTTTCCAACATTTTCATTTATTCGACGATTTAATACTTTAGAAATTGCCAGCCTGAACTGTCTCACTCCTGGACGATGGCATCAACCCACTTCCTTCTCGCGGTCGCGCCATCTCTTTAGAAAGCCATCGAAGTAATTCAACAACAAAATGAAAATATTTGGCTAACACTTGATGATTGACCACATGACATGTTTTGTAAGACAAGCCACTCACTAAACAACGTGTTAGACTTCACTTTTCAAAGCAATAATACGCAGTGTCTATACGCGATGTATGAAGTATATGTACGTGAAGGGGAGCCGAGTCCCGAGCGGAAACGAATGGCGGCTAACGGTGACGATGTGTTCATGATGATTTTAGCATTATAAAGTATACATAGTACAATTACGTGGGGTGGTCGACTGAACTGGGATAGTCGAGGACACTAAACAGACAGACTGCTTCTTGAAGGTGCTTACACCTTGAAATACGGTTGAACAAGGGAACACAGATGACGGTAGAATACTGTTGCAGTGCTGCACAACAAGTACGACAGCACCAAGTCCAGCACGTACCGCGCCAACGGCACCGAGTTCGCCATCCACTACGGCTCCGGCAGCCTGTCCGGCTTCCTCTCGCAGGACGACGTCACCGTGAGTACACTACTCACGCGCTATACTAACAAGTCCAACAAGAAACAATAGCGACATGTTTGGCTCGGTAGCGAGTGGTGTTTAGTGGTGGTGTGTTGTGCAGGTGGGCGGCATCACGGTGCGCGGCCAGACGTTTGCGGAGGCCATGTCGGAGCCCGGCCTGGCCTTCGTGGCCGCCAAGTTCGACGGCATCCTCGGCATGGCGTTTAGCAGGTAACTAGCACGACTGTACTATTAACGACGAAAGCTTTTATTGCTATTATTGAGTTTTATGTCTTTTACAGTTAATTCATGAATCCCCAAGCGACCACCGGTGGCCGCGCATCTATTGTCTTACTATTGTGTCTCTAATTGACGGTATCTGAAGGGTTAATTGAACAACAAGGTCTATATCTACGAGACATTATGACAAGCTGGAAAGTCTCGAGAGTTTTTGTCAAAAAAAAAAATGTAATAGTAAAGCTATTAATTACCCCTTAAAATGATATATAAAAATGATAATGTATTTACTTAGACAACATAGGTCGTCAGGTAGGTGGGTGGGTGGCTCCTTAGTTGCAGGACATTCACAACGTCCGTAGGTCATTGTGCTACCGACACTTGTGCCTGCACTAGACAGCACCTGGAGTCCTTTGATCCCACTTGACCTAAGGCAGCGTTTATACTATACAAGCTGACTCAGCAAACGTTGTTCTGCCACATAAATTATCAAAGAAAAAATGGGGGTGGGGGTAGGAGAATATAAAGTAGCTTACGACCAATTCTCAGGCCTACCAAATATACACAAAAAATCAGTTAAGCCGTTTCGGAGAAGTTTGATAACAAACATTGTGATACGAGATTTGTATACATTCGATTTAGGATTGTTGTCGTATGAGAATGATAAATAACGTTGACTAAGCAGTCAGCAGTATTCGTGACATGGAGTGTGCGCTGATCGGATGGTGTCGGTTGCAGCATCTCCGTGGACGGCGTGACGCCCGTATTCGACAACATGGTGGCGCAGGGACTCGTGAAGCCAGTCTTCTCCTTCTACCTCAACAGGTGAGCTTGCTTCTCAATCATTTCCCATTCAATATTTATGTTGCTGCCAGGGTCGGACTGGGCCAGCAGAGTCCGGGTGGCTACCTAAAAGCCCGGGCTCCGGGATAGGGTAGTGGTAAATGTGACATTTTCAAAAAACAATTAGATTCAAATTAATAAATGGGAGATGTCCTCGTCTCAAAATGGGATAACTTTTCTTTGGTCTGTCGATACAGATATGATTAAAGTCTACTTCTCGTATGAAAAAAAAGCTTTGGATTTACAGGTCAAAGAAATAAGTCTTCTATTAAATAGCACTCGCACTCATCCCCACGTGGTGGCACTAAGAAGCCGTGGCATTAAGAGGCCACAGATTTAATTATAAGTGGAATATGAGCGATTTTGTTGACTTTGGCTTTTAGGTAGAACTGGCCTTACTGGTCGTTAACTGGATCGTGTTAACAGCCCGTACCAGGGACTCTGAAGTTTAGGCGAACCCGTGAAGCGATCTTTAAATTATACTATTCAATTTGTACTTTCGAACTCTGCTAGTTATGCTGCCCGCTTTGGCGTACGTCAAGTATCCACATTTTCGGATGCAAATCTCTTGGAATAGAGGATGTTGCAGGAATGTATCTGTTATTAATGTTATGTACGTGGGTAACTAAATGCCGATTCACCAATAAAGAACTTTATTTACCACAAACAATCAGTAATTAGTCCAGTCAACAATAATCCAAATCACAGTTAGCACTAGAGTTTCGTTATACTATCGCCTCGGTCGTTAGATAAAATCACTTTGCACACTTAGGTAGATCGCTCTTCATCGCAGTCGAAATCAGAACTCACTCACTTCCGTTCGGGGGCTCGTATTTATACGCGGAGCAAAGAAAATTCTAGATACTGACGTCTCAGGATAGTCCCAGAACAATAGAGTCGCATCGCGGGGCCATAAATCAATTTTATTACTTTGTCCTTCGCGAGTCACTCACGCGAATTTCGACTCTATTGTTAATGGCGGAAAGTACCATTTCCCTTATCCACCTACAGATACCTACAGATTACATACCTACTAAATAGTAGGTACAACGAGTACTTATGAAGGAATGTTCCAGATCTTGCCAGGCTAGGTAGGTACTTTGGTTCTAGAGCTTTCGAACAGCAATGCGTTTTAATTATTCGTTGCCACTCTTTATTTTGTCGGAGATATGAAGTTTAACGGCGTAACATTAAGTTTTCGCACATTATGTGACAGTAAACGATTCTTGGTCTCGCCCGTCGCGTGTGTTTCCGTAGGTGTGCGATATACATTTCCGGTGTCCGTTTTGACCACGCGGCCATGGCTATAAACAAATAAAAAAAAAGATTATGTAAAAATTTGTAAACGTTGAGTTCCAAAACCATATTGTCAAAGTTATGGTTAAGAAGTTATAAGGGTTAGAATGTGGCCGCGCCATTGAAACGCGGAGAACCGCGCGGCCACGGAGATCTTTAATACTAAGCGTTGCAGAGATCTGAAATGTAGGTAAATAACAGATTGAATTTGTAAAAATATAGAAAAAAATCCTAGGTTTATATTTTAGAAGCTATGAAGAAAAAACAAGCTTTTTCAGCGAAATATAAACGATAATATATTTGCCAGCATTTCGATGGCGTGGCCATGGTGTTTTTTCTTCATAGCTTCTAAAATATAAACCTAGGATTTTTTTCTATATTTTTACAAATTTTTTACAAATTCAATCTGTTATTTACCTAAATTTTAAGTCTCTGCAACGCTTACTTTTAAAGATCGTGGCCGCGCGGTTTTCCGCGTTTCAATGGCGCGGCCACATTCAAACCCTTATAACTTCTTAACCATAACTTTGACAAATTTATGGTTTTGGTAATCCACTTTTACAAATTTTTACATAATTTTGGTGTAGTTTTTTTATTTGTTTATCGTCATGGCCGCGAGGCCGAAACAGATACCATTTCCGTGCAATTGTTTATTATAAAATTCAAAAAGCAGAAGAGAGAATTAGAATGTTATGTGTAGTGAGCGTTCGTATTATTGTGGTGCTCTCGCAGGGACCCGCAGGCGGCGCAGGGCGGCGAGATCATCCTGGGCGGCTCGGACCCGGCGCACTACCGCGGGAACTTTACGTACGTGGCCGTGCACCGCGCCACCTACTGGCAGTTCAGCATGGACGCCGTGCAGGTGGCACACCACACCTTCTGCGCCAAGGTCAGTACGCTACACTCTCACGTACGTGGCAGTGCACCGCGCCACCTACTGGCAGTTCAGCATGGACGCCGTGCAGGTCGCACACAGTCGCACACCACACCTGCGCCAAGGTCAGTACGCTACACTCTCACGTACGTGGCCGTGCACCGCGCCACCTACTGGCAGTTCAGCATGGACGCCGTGCAGGTCACACACAGTCGCACACCACACCTTCTGCGCCAAGGTCAGTACGCTACACTCTCACGTACGTGGCCGTGCACCGCGCCGCCACCTACTGGCAGTTCAGCATGGACGCCGTGCAGGTCGCACACAGTTGCACACCACACCTTCTGCGCCAAGGTCAGTACGCTACACTCTCACGTACGTGGCCGTGCACCGCGCCACCTACTGGCAGTTCAGCATGGACGCCGTGCAGGTCGCACACAGTCGCACTGTCGCACACCACACCTTCTGCGCCAAGGTCAGTACGCTACACTCTCACGTACGTGGCCGTGCACCGCGCCACCTACTGGCAGTTCAGCATGGACGCCGTGCAGGTCGCACTGTCGCACACCACACCTTCTGCGCCAAGGTCAGTACGCTGCACTCTCACGTACGTGGCCGTGCACCGCGCCACCTACTGGCAGTTCAGCATGGACGCCGTGCAGGTCGCACTGTCGCACACCACACCTTCTGCGCCAAGGTCAGTACGCTGCACTCTCACGTACGTGGCCGTGCACCGCGCCACCTACTGGTAGTTCAGCATGGACGCCGTGCAGGGGGCCAATTCTCGATATTCGCCATTTATCTCGAGTTCGAGATTGCAAGTCTATCTCTATGTCTATCAAAAATATCTCTATCTCTTCCAAAAAATGTCGAATGGAGCAGAATTCCGTATTCTCAGTCAAAATAGAAATAAATTTCACGAAAATGTCGAGTCGAGTGAAGATAATGTTACCATTAGGAAGAACCATAGATTAAGTTCGTGTAATCGGACGTTCCGTTTTATGTAGTTATGAATGAATGATTTGGTTTTAACCCTTCAGATACCGTCAATTAGAGACACAATTGTAAGACAATAGATGCGCGGCCACCGGGTGTCGCTTGGGGATTCATGAATTAAAACGCTGACTAGATCTAATTCCTTATGTATAAAACGGAACGTTTCGTGCAAAAATAATTAGTTTGACCAGTTGATTGTCAGAATTCGCGGTTCAAAACTTTTGATTTTGTGAACTGTGCTGTTTATTGTTGTGCGTTTTATACCATAAGAATAAGTACTGTGTTTTATACTTTAAAAAACATGGAGGGGAAAAAATACTTGACTTCTGTTTCGCTCAAATCGTAAACATCGACGGCGTGATAAGTGGACTGTTGTCGCCGTGTATGTGCCAGTTGCTCACTATTAACAACAACACCGAGATAAATAAGTTTATAAACTCGTCTATTTTTTTGTGGTTTCGAGTCCAATCGTGGATACACAAATAATTACAAGTCCGTTATTGTACGCGAAGGTCGTTGTTCCAAGAAAATACACGATCCACAAATCACAAAGCAAATCGAAATTCCAATATGAGGACCCAAGCCGTATTTTAAAACAAAGAAAACACAGTGTAACGCACTAAAAATCTAACAAAACTCAACGAATTCACTCAGAAATGACATATCTCTACAATCGACATGACATCTCTACTGCTCAGAAGCACTCGACATGAACTCTAACGTTATCTTTCGACAAATGTCGAATTCGACATCCCCAGAATAGCGACTTTTAAAATTTGTCGAAAAAATTACGTCATTAGAAATTTTTGTCGAATTGGTGTCGAACTGACACCATCTCTAAAATCGAGAATCGGCCCCCAGGTCGCGCACAGTCGCACACCACACCTTCTGCGCCAAGGTCAGTACGCTACACTCTCACGTGGCGTGCACCGCGCCACCTACTGGCAGTTCAACTACTGGCAGCTGGAATTTCAATTCGGGATGGATTATTTTGTCAATATTCAAACGAGCGATGCGATCCAAATGAGAATAGGATCGATTGCCATGTTGTGACGTTACGTCGTACTGTTAAATCGAAGAAATTATGTCAAAATTGAAGAACTCTGAGATAGTAAAATTTAAGAATGGATTCTGATTAAACATTTTTCGTTCACAGTTCGTAAATAAATTAAATATAAAAAATTTCTTTCCTCGATTTGACAGAAAATCGTGACGTCACAACATGGCAATCGTTCCTATTCTAATTTGCAACGCATTGTGCATTTTTTTGCTTGCTGTTTGTACATTTGAATGACTTGGCTGAGTCTGGGTCAGTGTTAATACGCCAAGTTGTTAAATGTTGAGAGATTCTAGTTTAGTGATGTGAGATAACGGCGTTTTTTAATGAACGGCCTCGGCGTTCAATCAGCTGACTAATTTCACCAGGTGGCTGTGACATTGAAGGATATATTAATTGAATCAAAGTAAACAGTATCTAAATAATATTTATTAAAAAAGGCAACTTTTTATAGGTATTGCCAGTCGTATAACTCGACGTTAATATGACGAATACAATCCTATTGCTCAATATTGTTATTGATATTTCAATAGTTTGTATAACTATGTTAACCTAAGTAGCTTCTGTAATGCTATCAAATCACATTGTTGGTGACTAATTTTAAATCAGTACTATTTTTCTAAGAATACTACTTTAAAAAATTAGCTTTTTTCATAAAATTGTATTGTTGAAGCAGTAGTTAGTTTGAGGCGAGCACAGTAGTGAGTCCCTTGGTCCGGCAGGGCTGCGAGGCCATCGCGGACACGGGCACGTCGCTGATCGCGGGCCCGAGCGCGGAGGTGGAGGCGCTCAACAAGGCGCTGGGCGCGACGCCGATGGCGTTCGGCCAGTACGCGGTGGACTGCTCGCTCATCGCCTCGCTGCCGCCCGTCACCTTCACCGTGGCCGGCGCCAAGTTCACGCTGGAGGGCTCGGACTACGTGCTGCGCGTGAGTACTGGACCGACGTCTTGCGGGATGCACTAATCCACCGACTCTTGTCAAACATCCGTCGTCGTAGAAAGCCTTCTGTTAAACGCGTGCCGTCTGACAGTATAACACGTCGCAGTATAATTGAATGACCTGTTGGTTAGTGGCCCTGACTGCTACGCCGGAGGTCGTGGGTTCGATTCCCACCCAAGACAAGTGTTTGTGTGATGAGCATGATCATTTGTTGTGTCTGGGTGTAATTTAATATTAATATTATTCATTTTATTTTAAGTATGTTTATCAGTTGTCTAGTACTTCATAACACAAGCTCTGCTTAGCTTGGGACTAGACAACGTTGTATGATAGCTGTGGAATATTATTATTTCAAATTGCAGGAAGCGTTTAAAAGATACTTAATCAGTTTGTTTCCATATCACAGTACATTTTCTTGTATTCATTATTAATTTATGCCTATAACTAGTAAAGATCGATTCATAGTAAAATGTTTTAAATAGTAACACTACCTTCGAAGTGAGTATATACAGCGGTTTGGCTTATGTGATCGTTGTATGATTGTACGCGTTCTGTAACTGTGTACTGGTGGCGAGCTGCATGCCGTGGGAGCTCGCTAGCAGTGTGGTGGTGTGTGCAGGTGACGCAGTTCGGCAAGACGGTGTGCCTGTCGGGCTTCATGGGGCTGGACATCCCGCCGCCCAACGGGCCGCTGTGGATCCTGGGCGACGTGTTCATCGGCAAGTACTACACCGAGTTTGACGTGGCCGGGAAGCGCATCGGCTTCGCGCCCGCCGTCTGAGCGCGCCTCTCCCGACTAGTAATCAACTAACATTATATTTGAGTAGTGTAGTCGTGTTCGCGATCATAACAAGCTTCCTCCGCAGTGTTGCCCGCCGTGCGCCAGCGCCGCTCTCTCTCCATGACAATAACATGTCACAGATTAACACAAAGGCAATGCTGTCCTTTGAGTTTTTTTTATGTTTGTATTTTAGAAATAAAACGTTTAAAAAATATAATATATCTCTCTTTTATTATACATTTCTAATTTTAACATTATTTGAACAAGTCACACATATTGGAATCTGTGTACAAAAAATATGGAAAATATTCGATCTCTATAACAAATTGGTTGACGTTCATTGGAGCCGTACCACTCGTGCCACGCTGGCTCTCTCTCTCTCCGCTCTCACGGTCGCGTTACTACATTTACAGATAATACAATCATGATTTTTATTTTGAAGTGAGAAGAATCTTCCGAGACGTTGAGCCTTCATCATATTATTGTATGACTACCTAAACTACAATACATATATATAACTGCTTCTGTAAACGGTATGAAAAGCATTACGCTATGCTATAATATTAAATTTACTATGAAATTTGAGAATTATGTACAGTCGTAGCATGAACCATGGCTAATCTGAGCAAGAGCAGTAATTTATAATGCAATCCTCGAGGCGAGCGTCGTGAGGCCGGAACTCGAGTGGATGAGTCGGTAGACCCGCCACGTCGGTGGCACTGACAATAATAAGGCTGAGTAAATATCATTCACACTATATGTATAAAAATCTTATTTTAGATTCGGGATTTCAATAATCCCTTCAGATCTATAAGTTCGCGTTTTGATATCTTGTCAAAACGCGAACTTTGCCTTTATTTCCACAATATTCAATATGATATGACAGCATGGCATGAGACAAAAGCAATGCTTTATTGACTATCTAGTTTATCTACACTAATATTATAAAGAGGTAAAATTTGTTTTTATGTTTGTAGTAATGTCTGAAAGTACTGGTCCGATTAATAACATTTTTTCACCGATAAAAAGCTGCTTTATTCCTGAGTGACGTAGGACATATATTTTATGAAAGCGGGCGAAGCCGCGGGTAAATGCTAAAAATTTATATTTAATCTACTACTAATACACACACGTCTAGGCGCGCTGACTCCGGTATTAGTACTATATTCGCAGGTACGTGCGAGTGTACCACAGAAAAGATGAAAGAGGTTAGAAAGGAAATACTTTCCGATTTGTACTACGAGTGTCGCCGCTTGTCTCCCACCCTTTAACTCCACTACAGGCAATAAACCAATACGAACGCGCATTACGCAAGTTGCTATTGGTAGATGAGGATTGGCATTAGCACGCCTGCCCCGCCCAAAGACCATACTAACCTCTCATCTGTTCTGAGGTGTGGACCCATAATCCGGTAAATGTCGGAAGTCCCGAGATGGTGGATATGAAGGACCCACCCACCCCAGGATGTCCGACCACAGATTCGAAATTCTATGAATGATGCCAAAATATTGATAACTTCACTCAAAAATCGGACATGTCAAGGGCAGTGAAATAGTGCACAAGCACTGCGCCCCGCGCACCTACTGGCCCGAGGCCACGTGACGTACTGCCAGAACAGAATGACGCGTCTGCGTCGGAAGTTCAGCAATTCCTTTAGGTGGCCTGTTCTGGCTATCAACTAGTTCTAGCGGTGGGAATGTGGGCTTGTGGATGAGAATATATTTTGATAAACGATGTCTTCACAAATGGAAGAGTTTGTCTGCCAGGTCCCATTTGGTGAATACTTGACATAAAGCACTTCGGAGATGGACCATGGAACGCTTTAATAAAAATCGTAAATCTGAGATTGCTACAATCGCATTTGTGTAACATCACACCTGCACCAGTACGTTCTGAAGGGGCACCGCAGATGTGTAAAGTTGACACTGGTTACTGGTGTACCTACTCTAATTTCACCAGTTGTGTTAAAATTCCACGATACTGGGGTTATTAATTCGCGTATAACTTTTTGGTTTATGGATTGATCTTGATGTTATGTATTTGCCAATGCTATGCATTGTCTAAATTGAGTAATTATGACATTTTGTCATTTGTATAGGTATAGGGAGTATGCTAATACGAGACGACGGCGACGTCTCGCCCGTCTCTCATTCAGGATACGGTCCGCAGCGAGAGTGAATGGGAATCGGCCACCGCCTCCTGCGGCGCAGTAGATAATGCGAGCGAAGGAGATGGCTGCATCCGTGAGAGAACGAACATCCTCACGCCTCAGCCGCCACAGCGGGAGACGCGTCGGGTAATTCCGGATAGCGGGCGTGGGCTGGCGGACGATGAGCAATGGCTAGCTCGCCGTCCGGAAGTACAAAGCCAGAGTTGACGGCGCCTAGTGTGGCACGCGCTTCAAACAATTAGCAGTCCAGACCGCAGCCCTAGCAGGCTTTGACACTACTGTAGTGTCAAAGCCTGCTAGGGCTGCGGGAACGTTTGTTAGAGTTACCACGGTAACTCTTTCGACTTGCCTATGTATTTTTTTTTCAGGCAGCTTTCTTCATTTGATTTGATTAGTTTTATATAAATGACCAGCATTACTAAGCAGTATTATCAGTTTTGGGACTGGGTATTTGTTCTAATTGAGAGGACTGAACTGCGCTTTGTTTAGTTTTGAGATGAGTTATTGATTTATTGAACGTTTAGACAAGTGTGCTGCGTGGGATCGCTCGGTTCATGGCGCGGGTGAGATAATTACATTGTATTAATACCTGCGATGTTGTATCACATAAATTAATCTTAATAGTACGCATTTATAACTCCACATCGATCAGATCAAAACAAACAATATTTTATTAATTTCATAATTAAATACTATTTATTTAAATAAAAGATTAAGTAAAATAGATCGACCATACATAAATTATAATTACAATATTCTGATAGAACATGTGAGCGTGCGCGTGCGCGGCTCCTCTATGCTACACTATGTATACAACTATTGCTAGCGGCACTACACTAGTCCCAGTTTATGTTTTTTTCTGAACTTTTTCACGTAGGCCTCCACCAGCGCCTGGATCTTGGACGGGTTGATCTCGCCCGTCTTGTTGTGACAGATCTGAAACAAAGTGCACCGTTACCGAACTGCATCCTCACGCCTCACGCCGCGCCCGGCCAACCAACCATTCTAAACAACATCTTTGCACATGGTCTCTACCTTCTCTGACCATAGACCGATTATGTTTATTACTTGTTAGCTGAGACCTGAAGTCCAGAAGAAAAATTATACCATTATCAGGATAGGATGTTGCGGGTGACAGCTGCCAGACTCATACAGTGTAGCTACCTATCCTTCTCTCTCTTTTTAAAGACACATATTTTCGTCCTGCTGCCTATCATCCTAGCCATGCTATGTAAAAAGACCTTAGCTCACCTATTCTTGAGACACGCTATTTCTGATTGATACTAAAATTCATAATATAGGTACTTTGTTAAATATTATTTTTTATCATTGTGAATGTGGATTAATGTTTCTTATATTTGTTACCTTTCTCTAAATTTTGAATGTTTGCCTGGCCACTTGAGTAGTTCATGCGGCCGGCGGCCGACCCACGTGTCCTTTGTTTGGTAGTTCGTTCGAATCGGTTGAGCTTCTTAGTAAACTCGAGTGCTACATGAATACTGACAAATACTTGCACTGACTGGCACCTCCACTAATATTTGTGTGCTTTTTCCTCAAAATACCATATTCGACACTAACCTAATCGGTTCTCATGTGATCTGACCACTACTTGTTTATTATAACTTTGAAGTTTGTTTTGATACTGTAACTTTTCGGAGTAGCCAACTGGGAAACACCGGCCTCATCTAGTTTATATTGATGTTTAAAAATATTATTTATAATCTATTACAAAATAAATATCATGTATTTTGTAAATAAATGTTTTTTTTTTCATTTATTTTGCAAAAGGTAAAGGAAAGCGTAACATTGATGTGACCAGTTCAGTTCAGTTGAAAGACTTGTTTTTTTTTTAATTATCTGAACATAATCTGAGCTTTTACAGAGTACCGGCGACCTGGTCTGGTGTGTGGGCAGGACACTGACCTTGAGTGAACACAGTGGCCTCGAGTGGACGCAGTGTATTGGAGTGGACACAGTGAAGTGGAGTGGACACAGCAGACTGGAGTGGACACAGTGAAGTGGAGTGGACACAGCAGACTGGAGTGGACACAGTAGAGTGGAGTGGACACAATGGACTGGAGTGGACACAGTGAAGTGGAGTGGACACAGCAGACTGGAGTGGACACAGTGAAGTGGAGTGGACACAGCAGACTGGAGTGGACACAGTAGAGTGTACTGGACACAATGGACTGGAGTGGACACAGCAGACTGGAGTGGACACAGCAGACTGGAGTGTACACAGTGGAGTGGAGTGGACACAGCACACTAGAGTGGACACAGCAGGCTGGAGTGGACACAGTGGAGTGGAGTGGACGCAGCAGACTGGAGTGGACACAGTGGAGTGGAGTGAACACAGCAGACTAGAGTGGACACAGCAGGCTGGAGTGGACACAGCAGACTGGAGTGGACACAGTGGAGTGGAGTGGACGCAGTAGACTGGAGTGGACACAGTGGAGTGGAGTGGACACAGCAGGCTGGAGTGGGTACCTTGGGCACGGCGCGGCGCAGGATGTCCTTGTACTCGTCCTTGGTGACGTGCTTCTTGTTGTAGTGCGGCTTCAGCACCAGCTTCACTTCCTCCACCACGCGCTCTTGGCGGTTCAGCTTCTTCAGGAACTGCAACAACACGAGCTAGCTGTAGTTTCGCGGCGACGCTCACAAACAAACCAAAAAAGAAAACGAAGGCTATCAAGCGAGAGTCATGCGAGCGCGGGGAGCACTACCAACTAAATAATGATAAATTCGATCACACACATAAACAGCGTGATTGCTCACTTTGCTCTTCACTTGCATCTCGACGGCGGAACTGGGCAGGTCGTCTAGGATCTTCAGGTTATCCTCGTCGATCTTCACGCCCACCTGCGTTTTACCTGCCAACGAAAATGCAACATTATTAGTCGAACCCTGTCGGTGGGTCCGGCGGCAGCGGACGGCAGTGGACATACCCTTCTTCCGGTTGAGCTTGACGGGCACCTTGGCGGCCTGGCCCCGCTTGCGGCGCTTGGGCCGCTCCAGCAGCGCGTCGAAGGCGCCGCGGCCCGCGGGCGGCTCGAACAGGTCGCCGAAGTCGCTGGAGCCCGGCGAGTACGGCGACTCGTCCGCCTCCTCGTCCTCGCGCCGCCGCGCCGCCACGGCCGCCGTGCTGGGGCCCAGCGCCGCCGGCCGCTGCAGCTTGGCGGCCTGCATGGGCTTGATGGGGTCCGACTTGATGGGCGACGGCTTGGCCAGGAACAGCTTGGGCGGCTGCGAGCGCGTGGGCGACGGCAGCACGATGCGCACGGGCGGCGCGGGCGCGGGGCCAGGGGCCGCGGCCGCGGGGCCCGGCGCCGGCGCGGGGCCCGGGGACCCCGCCTCGGGCGCCGCCGTCGCCGCGTCGCCCGGCGGGGGCTCCGGCGACACGTCGCGTGTGGACTGCAGCAGTGCCATTACCTGTGGACATATTAACCCAGTTGTTACTGAAACTTTTTTTATCTCGAATCACAGTCATTTTTTTAGTTTTGTTGATTCATATAGTAAACATGGAAAAATATGTGCCGATTTCAAAAATTCTTTCACCTCTGGAAAGCCACATTCACCCTGAGTAACATACGCTATATTTATTGCCCGTGCGAAGCCGGAACGGACCGCTAATGTAAAATATTTTTATAGAGAAGCCTGAATTATAATAATAATATCACAATTCGCAAACACATTGATTTATTATGCAACAGAGTTCGTAAACTAATATACATTTTTAAAAACTTACGTCACATTGCCGACTTTAAATTAATTAGACAGGTTTATTTGGCTTTGTGTCAATCTATTATTACCTACTGCATTACGTCCTGGGGTGGCGCCGCTAAAACCATTTTACTGCACTTAGAACGTGCGCAAAGAGCAGTTTTAAAAGTGGCTACTTTTCGTCCATTTCGGTTTCCAACACACCAGCTTTACATGGAATGTAAGGTGCTAACAGTTCGCCAATTATTTGTTTTAAATGTAGTTCTGTTAAAACACACTGAACTTTATTTTAATCCAATACCCTCAGATAGAAGAAGAAAAGATCTGGTTTGTGCTAACTCTCGGACTAAGCATGCTTTTACTAATCGATTTTATATATTTCTGGGACCTTATTTATATAACCAGTTAAACAGAGTACTGCAGATTTATGGTTTAAGTTACAATAGGTGTAATTTACTAGTCCAGGTATTTTTGACAAAATACAATTATGCAGACACGGAAAAACTATTAGAAATTATAAAATAAAGTTTGTATATAACTACTATAATATCAGTCTCTATCTTTACCTAATTAATATAGTATCTAGTGTACGGCGAACCGCACATCATAACATTTTAATTGCATTTGCCGTAAGCAGCGAAGAACTCAAGTAAGATCTTTCCTTTTATAATTAACACAGCATAAATTACTTTCACCAGCAAAATGGAAGGTCTTTACGACTCTCAACTGGAGATTAGGGAAGCAATGAAAAAAATGAAAATTAACATAAAAAAGGACGGAGCCGAAAGGAAAACTGATGACTATTTCAGACGTCGTTCGGATTTACTAGAGAGCTACTGGACAGATTACCAGAACAATCATATGCGTATCTGTGCGATTGGGGTCGAAGACCATCAATATTTCCTAAATTCTGAGCACGAACAAACAAGTCAGCTATACACGAGCATTAAAGCGTTAATTGCCGAGCAGAATTTGAGGTTAGCAGCGAGAATTCAAGCACCAAACAAACGAGCTCAACCCGAGGACGAAGATCGTCAACAACAACGAGCGGAAGGGGGTCCGAGCACCAGCCAGGTAGTGTTGTCAAAGGGTTCGACTAGCAAACTCGATGACATGGTTCGCAGACTGTCGGCGAATATCAAAGCCTTCAAGAGAGTCGTGAGCAACACCAACCTGGAAGACCTCAATGAAAAATGGGAGTTAGAAGATGCCCTGAAAACATTACAAGCAAAATGGAAACAGGTGGATGAGCTGTACTGGGAAATTGACGGTGAAATGTGCGGCGCAGACGAAGAGTATGACATCGTTTACAATGACAACGAGAAAACGTTCATCAATCTCAAACGGTCACTCAACAAGAAGCTCTGGTCCGTGTCTCACAGAGAACATAGCACCCCTCAAATGGATATTCCGGTTTTTACAGGCAAATATCACCAATGGTACTCATTTAAAGATTTGTTTAGTGAGACCATACACAACAATAGATCATTATCAAGCGCACAAAAGATGCAATTTTTGAAAGGAAAGTTGCGAGGTGAAGCAGAAAAAATTATACAGCATCTTCCAATAAGCAGTGAAAACTACAACACTTGCTGGGAGCTTTTAAATCATCGCTACAACAACAAAAAGCTTATTTTTAACACTATTGTCAACACTTTACTCGGTTTACCTAACATGCAACAGCAATCTTTGAGTCAAATCAAAAAATTGCACGACGTCACTCTAGAAAGCATACATGGCATAAAAAATCTAGGTGTCGATATTAACACATGGGATCCGCTCCTTGTGAACTTATTGTCACAAAAATTGGATCAAGAAACATATGGGGACTACGTAGATTCCTTGAAAAACGCACGAGAACTACCAGTACTGCAAGAGTTTCTCGACTTCTTAGAGAGCAAGTTTACAAGTTTAGAATCTTCACGTAGGAAACATGAAAGTTTTCCACAAAAAGCAAATTCAGAAACGAGAACATCAGGTGGAAAAAATCATCATGGTGTCCACAACAATCAGCACAGCAACAACAATAAATCATTTTCCAAGGCATTACACGTGTCGACTACGCATAAGTGTCCACTTTGCGGTCATCAACACGGCCTATATAAATGTAAAACGTTTCTAGAATTGAGCAACGAAAACAAACTAAAAACAGTTGCGAAATTGAAAATATGCATTAATTGCTTATTCGATCACAATGGTCAACAATGCATTTCTACCAAACGGTGTCGCAATTGCCACGAAATGCACAATTCAATTATGCATGATGCATGCACAAAATCGAAATCGCAATCTATGAACAGTGCAGCTGTTGCTAACTGTCGGCAAAATAACGAACACCCAATAATGTCTATTTCATCACATGCCATTGGGAATAACCAGATGAATGAGGTAATGTTAGCCACCACATTAATCAAGGTTGAGTCCATCGATGGGTCTCATCAAGTCTTGAGAGCCTTGATAGATCCGGGTTCACAAGTGTCCCTTATCAAAGAGGAGGCAGTGAAAAGGTTAGGATTACAAAAATCGCGATGCAAAGGAATCGTAATGGGTATAGGAGAACAGCATAACAAATGTAAAGGAAAACTGACTATCCACTGCTCATCAACTCACAACAACTTCTCATTTAGTACAGACGTGCTAATTATGGATAACTTACTAGGGAACTTACCTATCAAAACATTTGATCGACCTAGTTGGTGTCATATGGAAAACATAAAGCTAGCAGATCCCGAATTCAACTCAAGTAGACCGGTGGACTTACTACTCAATGCCAACGTCCATGGCATTATATTACTATCAGGATTGATCAGAGGAGAAAACCCTTCCCAACCAGTAATACAACAAACTCAACTGGGATGGATTATCTACGGAGGTGGTGAAGAAACGACGTCATACCGATGCAATGTCGTACTAAGCAATACCCAAGACATTCAAAGATTCTGGGAGATTGAAGACATCAATGAGGAAACGCAAGTGTCGTCAGAGGATCAAGAATGTATTGACTATTATTTGGCAACAACGAAACGACTTGCAGATGGGCGTTACGAAGTCAGACTACCTATGAAATCAGACACCGAGGGAAAGTTAGGGTCATCTAAAGAAATGGCCGTAGCCCAGTTTCAAAATCTGGAGCGGAAATTCCAGAAACAACCAAACTTAGCAGAGCAATATAAATCGTTCATACAAGAATACCAAACTTTAGGTCACATGCTGCATAGTAACAACAACAATCAAACGAGATCGTGTTACCTGCCACACCACGCAGTACTACGAGCTGAGTCAACTACAACAAAACTGCGTGTCGTATTCAACGCGTCTGCCAGGACGTCTAGTGGATACAGTGTCAATGATTTAATGTTTAAGGGTCCTAAATTGCAACAGGACCTCCAAAAACTAATCATCAAATGGCGTCAATACCGGTACGCATTCACCGCCGATATCGAAAAAATGTACCGACAAATAATGGTGAATGAAGCAGATCGACGATATCAGCAGATAGTGTGGAGAGATTCGCCACACAAAACAATTAAAACATATCAACTCGCAACAGTAACATATGGTACAAAGTCAGCACCTTTTTTAGCAATGATGACCTTGCGACAATTAGCAAAGGATGAGGAGCAGAAATATCCAGAAGCTTCCAAGGTCTTAACAGAATCATTTTACGTGGATGACTTGATCCATGGATGTCATTCAATACAGGATGGTAAACGACTTATAACAGATCTCAACAAATTACTGAAGTCAGGAGGTTTTCAATTACGAAAATGGTCAGCAAACAGTCCGGAACTCTTGGCGAACATTGATAACAATCAGAGCGAAGGAGAAATAATATTTAACTTCAAAACAGAAAACACATCAAAAACATTAGGATTACGATGGAATGCCACAGATGATCAATTTACTTTCAAACACAGTTTAGCAAAACATAACACAACATTAACGAAGCGTATGCTTTTGGGTGAAATCTCCAAGCTATTCGATCCCTTAGGATGGATATCACCAGTGACAACAAAACTGAAAATTCTATTCCAGAAACTATGGATAAACAACCTGGACTGGGATGAAGAAGTCCCAGAAAACATTAAAAACGAATGGAATATGTTACAAACAGACATACTAAACATCAATGAATATAAAATACCACGATGGATCAGGTATCAACCCAATGACATCATCGAACTGCACGGCTACTGCGATGCGTCGACAAAAGCGTATGCGGCAGTTATTTATGCGCGTGTCAAAAAACATAACAAATCTTCCGTAGTACTAGTTGTAGCAAAATCACGACTAGTTCCGGTTTCGAAAAGCGTATCTATACCGAAATTGGAGCTGTCAGGAGCACATTTACTAGGAAGATTGATGAACAAAGTCATCAGCTGTTTGGGAGACCAAAAAACGCAGATATTTGGATGGACAGACTCGATGGTCGTCTTAGGCTGGTTACAAGGTGATCCCGGTCGTTGGAAACCATTTGTAGCAAACAGAACAAGAAGCATAACTGAAGTAATAAAACCAGATTGCTGGCGTTACATTAAATCAGAAGAGAACCCAGCGGACGCGGCAAGCAGAGGTCTCTTGCCATCTCAGTTAAAACATCATAGCCTGTGGTGGGAAGGACCTGAAACCTTGAAAATATTCGAGGCAGGATTATCAAAACCAACCGTTTTTACAACAGACCAAGAACTTAAAACGAAATATATTCAAAGTCAAAAAACAAATGTGTTAATAACTCAGCATCAAAATACAGATACAGAGAGCATCATTATGAAACTATTGGATAAATACAGCTGTTTTACAAAAATCGTCAAAGTACTCGCATGGTTATTACGCGCTACAAAATCAATGCAATTACATAATAACGCTACGTCAATTAAACACAGTTCATTACCATCGTATCTCACGTTACTTGAAATGCGAAACGCCAAGTTATTGATTGTTAAACATGTACAAAGAACAGTATTTTTAGAAGACATAAAACACTTGAAAAAACACGGTAAATTAAGCAACAAGAGTAATCTATTGAACTTAGATCCATTCATCGATCGAGTGGGTATCCTTCGGGTAGGCGGTCGCCTTAGAAAAGCAGACATTGGGATGGAGATGAAACATCCAGCAATATTGCCAACCCAGAGCCGCTTAACAACACTTGTTATCAATCAAGCTCATCTTTTAACTTACCATGGTGGACCACGCTTAACTTTAGCAAACATCAGACAGAAGTATTGGATAATCGGAGGCAACAGAGCGGTCAAGAAAGAAGTTAGAAATTGCGTTATTTGCAGAAAACATTCACCAAGATTGCAGTATCAGTTAATGGGAGATCTACCAGAATCTCGAAGCAAACCCGCTCCACCTTTCTATCACACCGGTGTAGATTACACCGGCTATGTTGAGGTAAAAAGCAACAAAGGACGAGGGATAAAGACAACAAAGGGCTACATAGCATTATTCGTCTGTATGGTGACCAGAGCAATTCATCTGGAACTAGTGTCCGACTTAACTAGCTCTGCGTTCTTAGCTGCACTGCAACGGATGGCGGCCAGAAGAGGGACTCCTAGTCACATATACAGTGACAATGGAACCAACTTTGTTGGGGCGAACAGAGCGCTACAAGAACAATTTCACGATCTACAAGGCATGTTCGACAACAACTTATTAGCAGAAATAACCGACTTACAAATACAATGGCATTTCAATGCACCGTCGTGGCCAAGCGCTGGTGGATTATGGGAAAGAGCCGTTAGAAGTCTAAAACATCACCTTAAAAGAGTAGTTGGTGAGCAGAAGCTGACTTTTGAGGAATACACAACCGTCTTAGCAAAACTAGAATCATGTTTGAACTCTAGGCCATTGTGTGCGTTATCGGAAAACATAGATGACTTGGAAGTACTGACTCCAGCTCATTTCCTAACTGGAAGGCCAGGAACATCAATTATTGAAACAGAACATGATGCACGCACCAGGTGGACTCTATCAGCCAAAATAGCACATGACATCTGGAAAAGGTGGAAAACAGAATACTTAGCACAACAGTCAATGCGTCCTAAATGGACTAACACTAAAGAAAATATAGAAATAGGACAATTAGTAACTATACAGGACGATAATCTCCCGCCAGGGAAATGGATGATGGGAAGAGTAATAGGACTCAACCCTGGACAGGATGGTCTCGTGCGAGTAGTATCTCTCAAAACCAAAAATGGTGTCATCAAACGACCTATCGTCAAATTATCGACTCTACCGATCTCATCTAGTAAACAGGAAGAAACGAAAAACAAACAAGACAGTAATAACAACGCGTCAGGAGAAACCCAGACCAAAATCAAAGTCACTAAACCTAAATCATTATTTACATCAATGGCAATGTCCTTGATATTTTTTATGTCATTAATAACAACAATACAAACATCAGAAATCATCTCACCATTACCCAACAACATCTCGTTATATTTTGACTCTATCCATAACATGCAACTTATACGAGATAAATGGACTCTCGTTGTATATTACAACATGTCTCCGTACTGGGACGGCATGGCAACAGCAACAAAGTTCCTAACCTATCTAGATAAAACATGCAGTACATTAACCGAAACAAGCCGCTGCGGCATGCTACTACTCCAATTACATCACGAGTACTCAGAATTACAACACTACAACCGACTCCTATTGAGTCAGCATTTTGACGCGCACGCCAGACAGCGTCGCGGCCTTATCAATGGAATAGGTAACATTGCAAACGCACTGTTTGGAGTATTAGATGAGAACTTCGCAGAACAATATAAAAAGGACATTCAACTCATACAACAAAATGAGCATCATCTCACAAACTTACTTAAAAATCAAACATCCATCGTTGAGGCTGAATACAATGTGCTAAAACGGACAGCACAACATATGCAACTACAACATAAATCAATTAACAAGCATTTGAACGAGCTAGATCGAGCAACTAACATCATTAAAGAAAACATGGACAAGTTAAGTGATAGTCAGGATTTCACTTTGTCAGCGCTAACAGCAGTTAATTTACTTCACAACCTGAAAACAATCCAAGATACTCTACTGGATACCATAACAGACGTTTACCATGGCAAATTCAATACTCATTTACTCACCCCTGATCAATTAAGGAATGAATTACAGTTCATATCTGGGCAGCTCACCAAAGACGTGACCATACCAGTGGACGACATACAGTCAGACCTTAGATCAGTCTACAGCATGCTGAGAGTAAAAGCAAGAGTAATGTCAGACTATGTCATATTCGAAATAACATTTCCATTGTCTAGCAGAGATAGCTATAAGATTTATAAGATCATCTCCGTTCCTCATCAAATCGGTACTAACATGCTTAACGTACTCCCTTCAACAGAGTATGTAGCAATAAACTTGAAAAAGGATGCGTATGTAACAATATCATTCACGGAACTTCAGCTATGTCAACATAATGAAAACTCATACTTGTGCTCAATCGACAAGCCAGTCAACTATCTTCCAATTGATGAGAAGTTCTGCAAGATTAATCACAACACTAATCAATGCGCAGTAAGCAAATCTCCATGCAGCGATATATGGATGGAGCTGAACGACCCATCTAAGTATTTATATTTTTGCTGCAATACTTATCCGATCAGGATCATCTGTCAAGATCAGATCACTTACAAGCAAATCAGTGGAGCTGGGATAATCAGTTTGAAGCCTAAGTGCATCATCAAAGGCAAAGACTTCGCTCTGTACTCTCGTTCCCATTCAGGAAACAGCATAAAAACTGGCCCTGAAATCGAAACTCCACAGATAACAGAATTCCATCATTTAGTAAACATTTCCTTATCAGACTACACAGAATCCGCAGACCCGTTAAACCAAACCTTAGAAAACCTCGACAAACAGATCAAACAGCTGAAAACGGCTACGGCTAACACGGCGAACGAGATCGATCGAAACCACCAAACACTATCAACAAATGACATTCACCTATATGTCATTTCCTACGGATTGTTGTGCACGGCCATTGTGGCAGCAGCGGTGTTCCTGTGGTGCAGGAGGAAGGCGTCTACCAGGGTCCTCACGCAGTCGGAACCAACAGTGACATTTTCGCGAAACATCAATTTAAGTTCTAGTGAAATGAATCAAGTGAAACTTCCGCGAAAGCAGAGCATAGTGGCTGACCGTCAGCCCAGTGAAGTGAAAGTGTTAGCTAGTAATTCTTATGTAAACATGGCACTTGACCAAGGTACATCCCCTAGACCACAAAAACGTAGCTTTTACATTGGGGATGATACTGTTTAAATTTTTATTAATCTTATATAAGTTTTTTGTAACATTCTCGGCCGGGAGCATGTACGGCGAACCGCACATCATAACATTTTAATTGCATTTAGCCAAATCATCACTTTGCGCGTCTACGCCAAATGATGAAAATTATTAATTAAGTAAATCAGTACGTGTTCAGATCGCCATAAGTGCCGTCGCGCGTGCTCCCTCGCTTCATCAACCAACCTAATTATTTGTAGTATTTTAACAATACACTATTTGGTGAACATTCCTTTCTATCATTGAACATCCCAGCAGGTAACCTTTACATCTAGTTTATCGGCTGTATTATTTATTCGTTAATTTGTTTAAACCTAATCCACCAACCTAATAATCTAACCACCTATCGTACATAATCTAGTTTTAAAATAATCTATTTAAATAGTTACTTTTTATGTCATTAGAAATATTGTCGTCTTTTTGTATATTGTTTTCTTCTTTTTAAATGTTTCATGAGAATTGATCGCCTGAAACACAGGTTTTTCATTAACCTAGTTCAGGCAGGTTTATATTACAGCTAGAATTACTTTTTATCTCGGTTGCACTTAATGTAAATCATAATTTTACGTACTTTATACTTGAATAAAATTTTATTATTATTCCATTTATTCATTTTATATACATATTTATCACATTTTTAAATGTTTTTTTAAAAAAGACAACGTAAAAAAAAAAAACATTTAAAAATATAAAAAATAGTAGCCCACCGGCATCGGGAACAGGGTCCAAGCTACCGGTGGTCAGGGCCCCTGAGAGAGGAACCTCCGGACAATACGCGCCGTGTCCAGAAGCACTGCCTTCTGAATCAAGCCCTTGATCCAACTGCCTAACGAGAGCCTTCGTAGATGTTGGTCGAGGCTCTTGGCTATTAAGCCATTGGCCGTCACGACTATCGGCACAATGATTGCTCTATCCATTATTATTATTATTATCTCTTTATTTATTTTTTACACATATAAAATTACATTTTGAACTATTTTTTAACAAAATCATATAAAAAAAAACATTTAAAAATATAAAACTATAGTTTCCGCCGGTGTCGGGAGCAGGGTCCAAGCTACCAGTGGTTAGGGCTCCAGAGACAGGAACCTCCTCACAATGCGTGCCGTATCGAGGAGTACTGCCTTCTGTATCAGGTCCTTGATCCAACCGCGCAACGATAGCTTCGACAGATGGTCGTCGAAGCTTTTGGCTATAAGGCCATTGGCGGTCACGACAATCGGCACAATGATAGCTGAGTCCACATTCCACATGTCGACAACCTCGTGTGCTAAGTCGAGATATTTTATTTGTTTCTCTTTCTCAGCTTTCACGAGATTCTCGTCATGCGGGATGGTGACATCGACTATCATTGCGCGGCGCGCTAATCGGTCTATGTCCACACCACTATGTCCGGCTTATTGGCTATAATAGTCCGGTCAGTAATGATAGACCGATCCCAGTACAACGTGACATGGTCATTTTCAAGAACTGGATCGGGCACATACTTGTAGTACGGTACCTCAAAATCCACTAGGTTGTATTTTAAAGCAAGTTGCTGGTGAAGAATCCTGGCTACTTGGTTATGCCTGTGCAAGTACTCGCCGTTAGCCAGACGAGAACAACCAGAGATAATATGTCTGATAGACTCACCCGGACGATGACATGCCCGACACACGTCAACCGTCCCGTCCTTCACAATATGTCTCCGGTAGTTGTTCGTCAAAATAACTTCGTCCATAATCGCACAGACAAAACCTTCAGTTTCTCCGAAGAGGTTGCTGAATCGTAACCAGGCCACGGACGCCAAAAAATCTACATCAGGCTCATGAAGAGCCCGAAAGAAGCGCCCGTGGAGCTCCTTGCCTTTCCATACTTCCTTGCGGTCATCAGTAGTTAGTACGACAGGTTTGCGCCAGTTCTCTTTAGCCATGGACAACGGGGTGAGTCCCTTGTCCACTGCGACCACATCGCGGTGCATACCCACGTCGGTTTTGAGAAAGTATTCTCTGAGGCTGCACACCTTGCGGTTGTGTAGTCTTTGCGTTCAAAAAGCCACGACCTCCACACTTCCGCGGGATGTACAGTCTCATCACCGAAGATCGTGGGTGATGCATCCGATTTGCGGTCAGCAATGTACGGACCCGCCTATCCAGAGCGTCTAACTCGGTCTGAGTCCATTTGAGTATGCCGAAAGAGTACATTAACACCGGCATGACCCAACCGTTGAAGGCGCGCACTTTATTTCCGCCTGACAGAAGGCTGTTTAATACCTTCTTCAGGCGGCCAAAGAAACGCTCCTTCAACGATTGCTTCATGTCAGTAACGTTAATGCCTAACGCTTCCGACATACCCAAATACTTATAGGTTTCGGTCGAGGAGAGGGATCTAAGGTGTATGGAATCCGAAAGTTGAACCCCCTCAGATTCCATAATCTCCCCTCGCTTTACATGCATGACTGCACATTTATCCACACCAAATTCCATCCTGATGGCACTACTGAAAGTTTCAGTTACCTTCAGTAGTTCCATTAGTCGTAACTTGTTGGGGGCAATGAGTTTCAGATCATCCATGTAAAGAAGGTGAGATAAAACCTGACCACCTCTTCTCAACCGATAGCCCAACCCTGATTCCTCCAGCAATGTGCTTAGGATTTAGGGCTAAGCAGAACCAAAGTGGACTCAGACTGTCGCCCTGGAATATTCCCCGTTTAATCCATATAGGCTCATCGTCCCCCTGGATCGGTTGACACCCTGGATAGCGAAGGACTGTGTTCCATTCCCCCATACATGACTCAAGGAAGGTGCGTAGAGTTGCATCTATTTTATACAACTCCAACACCCTCATGAGCCATGTATGTGGAACAGAGTCATAGGCCTTCTTATAATCTATCCAGCATGTCGACAAATCCTTGCGGGATCGACGAACCTGTTGGCTTATGGCCATGTCAATGAGGAGTAGCTCCTTAGTACCGCGTGACCCGTTCCTACATCCATTCTGAGAGGCAGACATAATTGAATTGTTTTCAATGTGTTTGCACATTTTTGTTCTCAGAATGGATGTAAGAAGTTTATAGACCGTTGACAAGCATGTTATCGGTCTATAATTCTTGGGATCCGCAGTACTACCTGTCTTATGGAGCAGATGGGTAACGCCAGTTGTTAGAAACTGAGGTAGCGACCCAGACTCTAAAGATGACTGGAATTGAGATGCTAGGAGCGCGTGTGAGCTGCTATACCATTTTAACCAGAAGTTTTGCAGTCCGTCCGGTCCTGGAAACTTCCAATTCGGTAGCGAACGGACTGCTCTGGCTACATCTATTGAGGTGATGGTTACTTTTTCCATTTCTGGTATAGCTTCGCACACGCGCTCGACATCACGCATCCAGCCACCCTCAGTGTGACAGCCGGGCACCGACCAAATGCTGCGCCAGAATGTATTCGTGGCGGCATCATCCGGGCGGAGCACGTCAGTCACATTTAGCTCAGGTCGCTCCCAAGCTCTGTATGCCCATCTCTCATCGCTCTGGAACATGCGATTCTGCGAGTACCGGTCGACTCGCCGCTTATAACGTCGAATACGGCTAGCCCATGCACAAACTTTCTGCTTCAGGAAGTCGATGCGCTCCGTGACGTGAGATAAGTATTCTCGAGGGCTAATTCCAGTCCCCGAGAACGCTTGCCTCACGTAGCGCATCACACGTGGTCGTGTATTGCCGTTCCTGAAGCAGTATAGTTTACCAATGAGTGCTCTGGCCCCATCAATACGCCTCTCAATCCTACATTGCCAGGCTGGGACGGCAGGCGTTGGTCGAGTAGCTCCGTCACAACTTGGTAGTTTTACGTTGGCTAAACGACATGCCGCAATAGCCCCGCAATAGAGGATCGAGTGCGTATCGACGAGGTTTACACTGCTCTCGAATACATTCTCAAGCAGCGAGTCCAGAGCACACACTAGCACCCTATTTTTTTTGTGCATAGGTAGCCGGGGTAGACGAGGTCTAAGAGCGATTGGAGTCGATCTGTACTCGCGAAGTGCATCCTCCAGTGCGCTCCTCAGTCGATCGTTGCACTGGCTACTTACTGCGACAACCCTATCATCTGCTTCATTCACACCATGATTGGACCGCGGCGTGAATCCATCTGTAGCCCGTGGTGCCGCAGTCTGTGGCTGTGTTGGAGTCGAGATGATACGGTTGCTCAGTACTTCTGAACGCAGTCTATCAAGTGCGGCGTCGTCCAATAAGTGATTCCGTTGGATAACCCGCACCTAATCCGACAATCGTTGCGCCGAGACGTTAACGGTTGGTACAAGGTCCTGAAACAGAGACAGCATCCTAACACGGTACGCAGTGAGGTTAGTTCCCCCCTCTGTAGCCCCGTAATATGCGCGCATGACGTTCTCATTCATGGATTGAGTCCATTTCATGCGCTGCACACAACCACCGGCAGCGGGGACCCGGCTCGGGGCCGGTTGGCCCCTAAGTCCCAAGCCGTTCGGTGGCCTCTCCCTGGCCGACGTACAGGTGTTGGCGACGTCGGTGGGGAGAAATACTCATCGCTCGAGCTCGACGCGACTGCAGCCACCGGTGACACTGGTGATCCGGGGTCCGGCGGCGGCGAGGCGGAGCTGAGCGGCGAGTCCGGGGGTGAAAGGCGTGCGCGACGGGCTGCTGCTCTCGTCAACATAGTTATTTTATCATTCGGAATTCCATTTCATTATGTACATTTTCTTTATAATGACATCTGTCATCTGTCCGAACATTTTTCTTCATGGTGGTTTTTAGTTTTGATTTGTTGATTTCAGTGAGTTTTTATTATGAAATCTATTTCTTGTGGCTATTACAGTACAATTATGCAAACATGGGTCCAGAAATGAATGTATAAGCGTTAAAAAATCCTCGAATGAAAAATAACAACTTTCGTTGACGTTTGGTGTTGCCAGCAAA
Source organism: Mythimna lalbum (assembly GCA_949319445.1). Taxonomy (NCBI): domain Eukaryota; kingdom Metazoa; phylum Arthropoda; class Insecta; order Lepidoptera; family Noctuidae; genus Mythimna; species Mythimna lalbum. Next base: position 382,237 of record OX439354.1, read on the forward strand.
TTATTATTATTATTATTATTCATGTATTATGATTATAAAATTCTAAGATTTGCAGAGTTTTATCGGTGCGGTCAGAACGATTGTTCTGCGGATGTTGTGGTTAGGTGACAGGTAGTTAAGTTTACCTTCTCTATGGGGGAGACGGGACGGCGGTCGAGGACCTCGTCGGCGGACATGTTGGTCTTCTGCGCCGCCTCCAGCGTCATGCAGGCGCGCGGAGGGGACGCGGCGCGCGCGGAGCCCGGCGAGCCCGTGGGCTCGTACGGGTCGTACGCGTCCGGCGAGTCGGGCGGCTCCGGCGGCGTCAGCGGCCCGCGCGCCTCGTCGGCGGCCGCGGCCGCGGGCGGCGTCTGCGGCCCGTGCGCGTGGGGCCCGTGCGGCCCGTGGGGCCCGTGCGGCCCGTGCGGCTCGGGCGCGGGCGGCGCGGGCGCGGCCGCGGGCGCCTCCTTGTCGCCGGGCTCGCTGTCGCTGAGCACGATGACGTTGCGCGGGCTGGGCGTGAGCTCGCGGAAGGGCGAGCGCTCCAGGTCGATGATGGCGACGGGGCGCGGCGCGTCGGCGGGCGCGGGCGCCTGCGCGAGCTTGCGGCGGCGGCGCCTATCGCGGCGCCGCTCGCGCCTCTCGTCTCCCGAGACGCGCTCCGCCTCCTTGAAGCTGACGCTCACGAGGATGTTGTCCCCGGACGTGAACACCTGACGTATTCCGTAAATATATTAACGACAACCTCACAATAGTTTGGAAATGAGTTTTTATAAAAAAACGCGTGTCAGGGAAAACTGCGACGGTCGCAATAAAATAATTTATCTTTAATATATGTCGCGGCTAGATCTTTGAATTGATCACTTCACGTATGACCAACCATTTCATGATATGGCTGAACAAAGTCAATGGAAACTGCAACTTAACAATGTAAACAACTACCCGCACAATTATTTCATGTCATGATCAAATATTTCTTGCTGTAGCCAATTATTATATACAATTCGTATATTTTATATAATTTTATATGGCATAATTTTCAAATGGTAAGATAAAAGTGCAGTAAAAGGCATTCCAGTGCAGTGACGCCGTCACTTCGTGTGAAATAGTTTAATTAATAAGTAGATGTTATTTATATGTATTAGTTTATTATTTTTAAGATTATTTTATGTATTGTGTCTATTATGAGCCATAGTAGCCTGGAATAATGAATTATTATTATTATTATTTAAATATAATTATTTATATGTAATGAAATGACATTTCATTAATTCAAATTTGCCGCGCTTCGCGCGTTGAAGTTGTCAATGGAATTTATGTTCTGTGGAACGGGGGTGACGTGTGATTGAATGACAGATGATGTTTAGATTATTTTGCATATTTTATTGTTAAAAATTCTATTGTAAAGAGATAAAATAAAGGGATATAATTGAGGAGGCGATATTAGTAAACTTTAAATGTCGTTTCTTTGATTTTCAGGTAAGTTATAGGTGTAATGGTCATAGTTAAACGTTGTAATATAGTAAAGACGTATTAAATAAACAAATCTTTGATTTTCAGAGAAACAATTTGTGGTTTATTTGGAAAATCCTCAATAACATATCTTATAAAACGACATTTTCGTCAACTAGAAAAAGATGGACCGGTTACAATTTGAGTTCACGATGATAGCCTCAAATGATGGCAAATCTAATATATTGGCCATAACCTCAATAACTACAGAGGAAGGAAAATGTTGTATGTTGTTGTGTTGTATCGTAGGAAAACCAACAAGATATGTATAACAAAAGGATAAACAAAAGTATATGAAAAACTGAGCCAATAATAGGTTCTCATGGGTAGAAACAGAAAAAATAGTAGAAAACTCAGGATCTTGTTAGTGGTCAAAAAAGAATATAATTATTAATACCTCACTTAAGTACAATTCAGCTGAGTGAGTACAGAATAGGTTTTAGTGGTGCATGGGTCAAAAGAGAACTCTCTAAGAAGGAATAGAGATAGGTGGATTAAATCTTGGTTAGATTGGACCTATAGGGGACATTAAAATGTAGTACACGAGAGATCCAGTCAATCTCATTAGATATACAGTGCGTTTCACTTAAGACGTTACTTTGGCGTAATGTTGGCTCCCCTGTCTGTCTACATAAAAAAGAAGGGAAAAAGCAAAGAGTTTCCTACTCTACCAAAATTGTTCCCCGAAATGCGCAACGAAATCGATTTTAACGGTAGTTGCAGCACTTTTTGGCGAATTATGAGGGGAATGGGACTTTATTTAAAAAAAGTAGGTCTAAAAGGACGTTGTTATAGAAAGATACGATATTGTTGCGTGGCGTTTTCGGTATTTGAAAGAATTGCAAGACAATCGGAATGGAGCCCAGCGCCCTATACTTTATTCAAAAATAATAAAAACAAAAAAAAAACGCAATTGTTAAAAGTAACGAAATATAAGTTAATCTCCCTAATATTAAGTAATTTAATTGCTAAAAATATTGCAACACAGTTTTTCCGTATTGCCAACATTACGGCAAAGGAACGTCTTAAGTGAAATGCACTGTAATTTGTAGCAGGAAAGTGCAATCTGTTAGTCGGCGAGGATTTCTAAGTGGTTGAAAATGAAATTTGTTTTAAGTAGCAGCGGAAACAAAGAAAACAATTAAAATAATGTTTTTGTACATATTCAATACAATCAATGTATTTGCCACAACAAGGGTTCCAAATTTGTGACCCATATTTACGGTCGGTGACTTCTAACAAAAGAGCAGTAGAGGGTCTTAAGTTTTGGCATTGAGGAAACTCCTGCCAGTCTCATAACCAAATGCAGTGATCACCAAGTTTTGGCCACTATGTATTTAATGTGTGATATTTTGGAAACACAGTATCTTGTGGAAATTATCTAGGCTTCTATTAAAATCAATTCATAAATTTCTGTAAAACTGAATCACCTCTGAAAATCTGCTATTTTGCATGAAGTTTGACACTTCATAATTTACTTAAAAATTTTAAAAAATCAAAAAAATATAACAATAGAAGCATTGCAAATTTAATCGAGACTCTGAATTATGACAATGTTTTCAAAAATTTGTAAGGGTTTAAAAAAAAAACACGTATTTTCTGGAATAAGTTTTGTGAAATATTCAAGTAAATCACGGAATAGCCAAATGCTGAGAGAGTTTTCAGGCATTACCTCTCTTTTTTCATGTTGTCTCTTTGTCAAACATCTCGTTGGATTGAGTTAGATGAAGCCACAGTAAAAGCCTGTTTGTTTCATCTATCTATCAACCATGCTCGATGTAGTTTGGTATCTGTCTGTGCAATACCAACTTTCTGGATTGCTTGATATTTTAGTGGTTCTAGTTTATTTGATGGTTATAGTTTGATATTGGTTTGGTTTAAATGATACGACTCCAGTTTGGTTATGGTTTTGACAACTAAATCTATAAATATATAAAAATCAATGCTCTTTGTTGTTATTTTATAACTCAAGAACGGGCTCACTTATCCAAACCAAATTTTTAGGCTTTGTTTGGACTATTTAGTAGATGGTTTATTTGTGAAGTTTGGTAGGGTATAGTAGGGTAGAGTAGTTTAGGGTAGAGTAGTGTATAGCAGTGGCGAAGCGTGAAATATTGAGAGAGGTAAGCCGGAGCAAAAAAAAAAGCTTACCGAAAATCAGTGATTGGCATCCTGGCTTCAGTCTTGTATAGGCAGATGTATCTTCAGTCCACTTTTACTATACGTGTAAGCACTGAGATATTGAAACAGTGTCTTGCAAACATAATAGAAGTGGCTTTGATAAGTGCAGCAGAAAACGTAATATTTTAATTTCGCCATAACATCAAAACCAAAAGTCCAATTTTAATCATTCAAAGACCAAATATTATCTACATAAACTGTACTTAGTGATGAAATAATTTATTTTGATAAGGGTTAATAGCATGAGTAAAATAAATGCGTTTAAATGTAGTCAAAAAAAAATTCAAGATTATTAGATAAAAAAATGGTTGTTGTGTCTCACTCGACATAGATAGGTATACTGTTTCGCGGACTTTTTTGTAGATATTTGTAAGATCTACAATTAATTAGAACATTTTATGGTTCTACTTTTATAGTTTAGGCAGCGTACGCAAAATAAGTAACTTTTCTGGTTGATTTTTTACACCTTGTGTCCGAAAAACCCAAATATCTTACGGAACCCTATTTTTTTTCCAAAATAAAATTTAGCCTATGTTACTCGTGAATAATGTAGCTTTCGAATGATGAAAGAATTTTTAAAAACAGTCTAGTAGTTTTTAAGTCTATTCAATACAACTCTATCAAATAAATCGAAAAAAAAACCGGCTTACTGGAGCGATAATAAGCGCGTAAGTTTATTGACCTTTATGTCACGTCATGACGTATAAATTGTAAAGCTTTAAGCCGATAGCGCCTTCGGCTTATCTTATAGCAACATGTTGTTGAAATGCAAATTTTGTTGATTTAATGTCCATCCATAGTGATGCCGTTTTGTAATGTTTCTCTGTACAAAAGATTGATAAAAGATAAAGAAAAGATTGATTGATTGTGCCATTTCTCAATTACGGTAGAGAGTGGTTGTGTTCTAAACTTGTGAAGGGAAGCCGGTGGGAATCGAGTTGTATGGAACCTTCGTCACTGGTGTATAGTAGGGTATAGTAGGGAAGAGCGGGAGCGAAGCCGTGCAGGCAAAAGCTAGTATATTTATAGGTAAGAAAGTTAAGCTGATTTAATCTAAAAGATGGTTTGAATTGAATTGTTTTGGTATGAGTTACGCGATCGATGACAGAACACGCACTTGCTTTAATAATTATTTTTGCTGTTTTATAAAAATGCACGAAAGCAAAACTCTCAGCTGTTCGGTTGTATCGCTCCAAACACGATAGAGCACACGATAGAACACTCGATGTTGACGATAGGCGAGTGGAAAGCAGCCTCTTAAGTTTTGTTGTTACATCATATCATGAAATGCAGTTATTTCATGAAATGGCCGGTCACATCATGGAGTGACCAATTCTAAGGATATACAGTCATATTCTAAAACAAAGACAAATTTAATGTCGCCTCGCGGTCGGGTAAAGATAGATTGTTACGGTATAACGGCATAGCTCACCTCCTTAGACGGGCCGACGGGGTCCCTCGGGCGGCGGTGGCGGGCGGGGTCGCGCCGCCGCCGCTCCTCCGGCGCCGGCGCCTCGGGCTCCGGCGGCGGCGTGCGCGGCGACAGCAGGCGCGAGTCCACCGACGCCGCGCCCGCCAGCGACGCGGCCGACGCCGAGCGCTCGGCGCGCAGGCGCCGCCGGGCCCGGCGCCGCGCCGCGCGCGACGTGGAGCGCGACGAGCGCGCGCGCTTCTTCCTCTTGGCGGGCTTGGGACGCGCGCCCGAGCCGGAGCCCGAGCGGCGCCGCTTGCGCGCGCGCGAGCCCGAGCGCCGCCGCCGCGCCGAGCGCTTCGAGCGCGTGCGGCGCCGCCGCCGCAGGGGCGACAGCGCGCGCGGGGCGGACGCGCGCCGCCGCGGGGACGACGAGGCGCGGCGCGTGCGCGGGCCCGGCGACGCGCGGCGCGGCGCGGGCGAGGCGCGGCGGGGCGCGGGCGAGGCGCGGCGCGGCGCGGGCGAGGCGCGGCGGGGCGCGGGCGAGGCGCGGCGCGGCGCGGGCGAGGCCGAGCGGCGCGGCGTGAGGCGCGGCGGCGAGCGGCTGAGGCTGGGAGAGGCGCGCGGCGAGACGTCTCTCCCGAAAGCGTCTTTAGGACGGCGCCGCTTCTCGGTGACGAGGGTGCGCACGTCGTACCGCTCCAGATCCTTGCGGCGCTCCTTGCGGCGCTGCTTGCGCTCGCGTGACGCGTCGCTGGAGTCGCGACGCTCACGCTTCTTATCCTTGTCACGATAGTTCCGTTCCTTACCACTCTTGCTGAGCTTCTTGAAAGCGACATCGGACTTCTTACCCTTGGCCTTGCTCTTATCTTTGCCTTCCTTCTTGGAGTCTTTCTTCTTCTTCTTCTTAGTGTCGTCGGTGCGCGGCTCCTTCTTCTTGTCTACGATCTCGCCCTCCTCGTCGTCGGGCGGCTGGGGCGCGGGGGAGGCGCGCGAGTGCTCGGAAGGCGCACGTTCGTTATCGGAGAACATCTCGTTACCCTCGTCTTCGGATATCATCTCGGTGTCGAGCCCTTCGATGCCCTTTTCTTTCTCAGTTTCCAGCGACGTGTCCTTAGACTTGTTCTCGTCGAGGCAGGGCGTGTAGCTCCTCTCGTCCTCGGTCTCGCTGATGGACTCGGTCATCTTCTCCAACAGGTCCTCGTTCCTGTCGGCGTCGCTCTTGCGGGGCGAGTGGTCGAGCGCAGGCAGTTCGGTGTCGGCGTTGGACAGGTCGTCGTCGTCGTCGCTGGAGGAGGCGAGGCGGCGCGGCGGCGGCGTGGCTGCGCGCGACTCGCTGTCCACAGTTTCATCATCATCATCGTCTTCTAACTTGTCTTCTGTCACCGAGGCCGCTATATCTGTGGGCGTAGTTGGTTCTTCCTCAATGTCAGGTGTCGTAGCATCTTTGTCTATTTCAGTTCTCTCTGTGACTTCTTCGTGTATTTGGTCGGGTTCCTCGTGGTTAGCGTCGGCCGGCTCGACGGTGTCGCTCTCGGGCACGAGTTCGGAAGCCTCCTGCGCCTTAACGGGCGAGTTTGAGCGGGCCGCTCGCTCTTCGTACTGGACGGCAGTGTTGTCGTGCATTTGGGCGATGGAGTCGTGCAGCTGAACGGCAGCGTCATCGCGCAGCTGGGCGGCGGGGACGTCTTGCGGCAGCTCGTCGCAAGGCTCGGCGACGGGCACACTCTCTCTGTCCTCGTTTATCTCTTCTTCATCCTCCATCTCTTCGTCGTACAAACTAACATGGCGTTTTATCAACGAAGGGGTGTTCAGTTTAATCTTTATAGGATTCCGGGGATTGGTGGTGATGGGACATCTTTTTGAGACCTTCTCTTTGAACTGTTCTTCAGTTTTGTTCCGGACGGTGAGCTCAATTGCGGGCTTAGGGCGCGGCGCAGGCTCGGGAGCGTCGTCGTCCTCCTGCACCAGGTCCTCCAGCCCGTCGCGAGGAGCGGCGGGCGCGGGCGGCGCGGGGGGCGGCGCCTCGCCCGACGTGTTGGCGATGTGCACGCTGGTGGCGGAGTAGATGGAGAAGTTGGGGCAGTCTCCCTCCGAGTCGTCGTCGCTGACGTCGGCAGAGGCCGCGGGCGGCGGCGCCAGCAGCGCGCGGTGCTCGTGCAGCACGGCGCGCACGGCGCTGTCCAGCACGCCGGCCGGCACGGCCACGGGCGCCGCGGGAGCAGCGGGCGGCGCGGGGGGCGCGGGCGGCGCGGGGGGCGCGGGCGGCGCGGGGAGCGCGGGCGGCACGGCGGGGGCGCCGTCGGGCGGCACGGCGGGGGCGCCGTCGGGCGGCACGGCGGGGGCGCCGTCAGCCGGCGGCGCGCTGGCGCCGTCGTCGTCGCCGCTGTCGTCGTCGTTGGTCGGCTCGGTGGGATCGTACTTCTCAGTATCTATGACTAAACTAGAATCACTCTTCTCGTCTTCTGACTTGTCGACATCCAGAGTCTTGTCAAAATTGAACATAGGCGGCTCCGGTAGCGGGCGATAGGACTGCGTCTGTGGCTGCGGCTTGGGTGCCGGCTGCGCTTGAGCCACGACCGGTAGTTCGGGGTTACTGTTTGCTGAGTTTTGTCGGCGAATGGGTCCCATTCTCATATCGAGAGGGTTCTCGAATCCGCCAAACGAATGCCGGTGCGGGGCGGGCTGCGGATCGTGGCGGGGCCCAGGGGCCGGCGGCACGTAGGGCTGCCAGGCGGGCGCGGGCCCCAGGCTGTAGCGGCCCTGCTCCTGGCGAGGCGCCTGGTTCTGCTGCGCTCGGTTGTGCTCAGGGACCTGTCTCCTGTTGCGCTCGAACAGCTCATCTCCGTGCGGGTAGTGGTGCGGTCTCCTCGAGTAGTTGCTGTAGGTGTCCATGTCGTCGTTGTTGTTGTTCTGGTTGAAGGCGTTGCCCGGGCGGCCCTGGTAGCCGCCGCCGCTGTAGGCGCCGTCGTAGCCGCGGCTGTTGAGGCTGTTGGTGCCCTGCTCGCGGTGGTAGTTGCCGGTGTAGCCGCCGCCCCAGCCGCGTCCACCACGGGACTGTCCGGGATACGACGGTACTTTCTTGGCGGCGTCCTCTCCCTGCGAGAGATCTATCTTGTCCTGTTTTTTTGGCTCCTCAGATTGTTTCTTAGGAAGCTTTGTATTTTCGCGAGTTTCTAACTTTATATTTACACTGCCATCTATAGAAATTGTTACAACAGATTTTTTTGAATGAAGCATAGTTTGACTTTCGAGGATAGAGGAAAGAACGTCCGGTGCCGACGATGCGTGCGTCGGAGATGGAATGGAGATCATCTTTCTTCTCGCCTGGGAATAAAGCATTACATAAATCATTATAAAATACACACAAAATAGCAATAAAAAATAAATCAAATTGCATGGGTGCGAGTGCAGTACCTGTCTGTAGGCACTGAGGATGCTAGACGTAGGTCGCGCGGCTACGGCCGTGCTGGCGCGCTCCGACACGCCATGCTCGTCGTCCTCGGAGAAGTAGTCCAGCTGGTGCGCGTCGCCGAACAGGCTGAGCGCCGGGATGCCGGCGCGCTGGCGCCGCACCGACAGCTCCTGCGCGCCCGCCGCGCTGGCGCCGCCGGCCCGGGCGCCGCCGGCGCGGGCGCCGCTGGCTCGGGCGCCGCTGGCTAACAGCGCGGCGCGCACGCTGGCTAACACGTGTGAACGTCGCGCTGCAGTGCGCGGCTGACGTCTTTTTGTCTGAAACACATCACATTATAATATTTATGTAGGGCTCCCAATGAACATATTTCAAATCTAGTCTATTATCAACAAACAGACATACCCATTTTAATATTAATAATTGACAAGTACTAACCTTCCTTTTCTTTAGTTTCCTTTTAACTCGTTTTGTGACTGGAAATTTACCATTTTCCTGTACTTCATACTCAATAATGACAGTTTTTGTTCTTCTTCTCTTTGGTCTCCTACGGTTTGTATGTGCTGTAGTTTTACGCCTAGTTGTTGCAGCTCGTGAGCTACCGCCTTGTGTTGAGCGTGTTCCTCTTGATGTTGTTGGTATTTCATCGGTATTCAGACGACTCTCTCTGTGACCAGATGATGTTGACGGTTCATCTGCACTGTGAGTCCTTGATGACCTAACATTCCTAGTCTCTCTGATTAATGCACTTCTAGATGGTATGTCCATATCTGTGATGCCAGAAAATAAGAAATCCACATCTGATAGCAGATTGTCACAATTGGGACAAAGCCACTGATCAATAGGAACCTGAAATACAAGGGATACAAGCTAGTTTGTGAACAAAGAACAATATTGACTACAGAGTGTGTAGTAACAGCTGTGCTGCAAGTTGAAGAGTTGAGAGGGTTACCTCAGACAGTGGCGGGGTGAGGCATTGCATGTGATAACCCAGGTCGCAGCCATCACACAGCAGCATAGTTTCTTCATTGTCTGTGCGACCACACACCTGGAACATAATGTTTATTGGTGCACATTCTCTTTTGCTATTCCCAACCCAGTACAACCAACTAGATGTGAAATTGATTAATTATTAATTTTTTGTGACTTGTCAGAGGCGACAATAATCATTTTCAATGTCAATACCTTGAACTAGTTACCAAATTGCTACTTATTCATAATTTTAAATTTGTCTTGTTCAATTATTTTATTTACCTCACAGACAGTTGGGTCCTCGATCACGAGCAGCTCCACTGAAGGCCTGCGCTCCACTACCTTGACAGGCTCAGTGCGAAGCACTCGACCACCTGCACAAGCTCTCACTACTATAAAATCAAATGTCATTCTGTCTACTGGACAAGTGTTGACATTCTTTGACCATTCTGTGATGCAATCCAAACAGAAGATATGTTCACAGCTCTGTGGTGTTCCAACTTCTTGATCCGTGAAGCGTAAAAGACAAATGGAGCACTTGTCAGAGTTGCCTTCTGAGCTGTCCGATGCAAAACCAGAAATTGGTTTGGAGACAGAGGCAGATGATTTGGGTGCGTCCGAGTGGTCGGTGGCCCAGCCCGATGTGTCACTGTCGCCATCTGAGTCGCGTAATTTAGGCAGAGCGCGCTTGCGACGGGCACCCGCGCACACCACAGAACTGCCGCTGCTGTCGCTCCCGTCATCACTCAGCACCTAAAACACACTCATTTTAATAATCCACCTACTCCAGTGCTATTACAACGTGTTGAAGCTAGCTCAGTCACCCTCAATCTTTTTCTGCGTGACCCCACTGCTGTGACGCTGTCGTCGCTATCCGAGCTCGTGTCTGACGAGAGCACCATCACTTTCTTGATTTTGCGCTTGGGCCGTGGTGGCGAATCCTCGCTGCCTTCTTCACTCATTCTCACAAGTAAACAGTCGAATGGAATTTAGTGGGCACGACACGAAGCCAGTTGCAAAGGTGTAAATGACCTCCGCCAATTAATATTCGAGTTAACTAAGGTAAAATATGAGAAATTCATTCGGCCTGCTAGTTAATATCATGCATCAAAGTAGTTTCCACACAAATTATTGCGTACGCGTTGTCCTAAAACGATTCCACTATTTTGACAGCAAGCCGCTATCAATGGTCAAGCGGCCATTTTCCTTCCAAGATTTTTTTTTTTATTGTACCTAGTGATGTACTAACCAAAATCGCGGACACATGTTTTGGTTATGGTATGGTAGGATACGATAATATACAATAAAATTAAGCATGATTTGTAGCAAATTCAGTTTTAATTGGAGTACTCAAAGACAAAAACAATCTAAGGTGCCTAAGTACCTTCATCGTACGTAAGCCTTTTGGCTTAATAGTTGAAAAGCTTTTGCGAACCGGCTATACTGAGCGAGCTGTGAGAATCCGATAGATACGAAATGAATAGGATCTGTCGCCACTTGGGGAGGCCTATGTTTAGCCGTAGACATTTTTCGGCTAAAATGATTCTAATGAGTTTGACTTTCTCGAATATAAAAAAATAGGCATCTATTTAAAAAAAAAACTATAAAATAAAATAATATTACAATCAATAGTATACAACAAACAATTTATATTAACAGTGCATAACTTGACACTATTTTACTCAGATTCACAAGAATTCACAAACATAACATCACATCACCAAAGAGTATGAAAAGTAGACATCACTAACTATAAACCCATGCACGACGACGGCGACGACGAATGTGATTTTCGCTTTGAGGTGTTTTTCGTTTATTTTCATAGTTTTAGCCAAAATAATGACCGCTGAAAACGAACGTGAAATATATCACAAATTAGAAGCTATGAAAGAGATCAGGTATGATAATTTATTATTAAAATATTCAAAATGCCCTTCCAAATCGCACCTGTGGACTCGATCAATAAACACTTGACATCGTTAGAAATGTTTATTATTTTCTATTGCATGATAAATATGTCTTAAATAATAGGTAAGTAACTCAAAATAAATTTATCAAATAACGTTTTTTAATGTTCAGTCGATTTTTTGGCCTATTATTTAGTTTTTCGCCTTTTTGTACACTTTTGCCACAATATTAAACTCCAGCTATATTCGCATTCGATTTAAAATATTAATAGATACTTCTCTTCTACTGTTTTTTTTTTAATTGTCCGTTATACACGTCTAATTATGAATTAATAAAATAACATATCTTTTTCTGTTTTTATTATACAATAAATATTTTGAAATAAAAAACAGTCAATTTATCAATTTGGATAAAATGAATAACTGCATCCATTAAATAATTCCAGGAACAAAACAATAACACTGGAGCGTATGAAGCGTAGCATCCTGAATGAGGTGCGCAGCGGGGACCAGGAGGGACGGTGCCTGGCACAGTACAAGCGGGAGATGGAGCTGCTGCAGCAGGAGAAGATGAGCCACGTGGAGGAGCTGCGCCAGATTCATGCTGATATTAATGCTGTATGAAATTATATTATCTCATGATGCAATAGTCAATCTCTATTCTATGAAAATAATTAATTGTCAAATTATAAAACTCATGCAGAAACTGATTTTGAAAGCTTTTTTGAAAATGGAAACTAAATTCAACCTGATAGAGCATATAATTAACATGGAAACATCATGTTTTAACACAATTAGATAAAGTGTGTCTTGCACTTGGTAGAATATTTTTATATTTTTGGGGTTTACCCCATCATAATAAAATGCTCATATGACATCAAATAAACATAGTTTTTTCTAATTTAAATTGGAATGCTTGGAAGTTCAACAATCATAAACAATATGAGTAGGATGTGGATTGCGCAGCTATAAATACCAGCGGCGTGGTGGCGCGACTGTTTGTTTAGTTAGGCGCGCTATTGTTGGCCCACTATTGTAACATTTTAAACTGTTTGTTTTCTCTGTCAGCCTGTGACGGCCAGCTATGAATACTTGAATACAGTTCTATGTGTAAATGATTCAAATTCCATATAATTCCTGCTCGACTTATGGCTTGCTTTAGAGTTGACATAATCTTGTCAATTAACATACATTATATATAAAAATAACAACTCGATAAACAATAAAAATGACCAAAAGACTTAGTAACCACCCTATGTTTACTATAAATGTAAGCATACAACTGCAATGAGGGGATAAGAATTCTAGAATTATTGCTACACATCACTGTGTTGCATGACAAACATAATTACAACAGCAGCAGCAGCAGTATAATAACGCTTTCAGGATACTGTTAGGGCTTCCGCGGTTTTGTAGTGCTTCAACTATGTTTGCTGAGGCGCGAACGGATGATTTTTTCGCGATCATAAGAAAACGGAGCGCTTCACTGTTAAGTCGCATACGGAACAGCTCGAACAGTCTCCTGAGGGTGTTGTCCGAGCGGTGGGACCTGTCCCTGATACAGAGGTGGATGCAGCTTCATGTTAGCGGCTCTCCTTGTATAATATGACATTTTGTGTGTGGAAAATAATTGTTATTATTGTGTTCGTTTAATTTTGTGATTGTGTGTTATTTTATTTGTATTGTAAATTTAATTGATTTTATATTTTAATTTAATTGTATTTTTATTTTTTGTTTGTTTCATTTGTACCTACCAATAATTTCTAATCATTGTAATTGTAATGTTTTGTTTTTGAATTTAATTTTTTGTGTAATGTATATGGACTATGTCTAAAATAAAGATATTGAATTGAATTGAATTGATAATTTGTATTTGTTAGATGGAGACAGTGATAAAGCAGACAGAGGAGAGCATGACGCGCAAGCTGTCGGCGGCGTCGCGCCTGCACGAGGACTACCGGCCGCTCAAGGCCGAGGTGGACCTGCTGCGGCGCCAGTGCCTGGGCCTCGAGCGCCTGCCCGACCTGCACGAGGAGGAGGGCAGCCCTATCACACCCGAGTATGTGCCATACTCCCAGCTCCCTCTGCACCCTGATGTCATCATGATTTCGTAGTGAAAGAGAAACTGGGCTATACATGACGAATAGCACTATCTCTTTTACACATAGTAGGCAGAGTTTCTTGACTGGCCTGTTGGTCTAGTGGTTAGTGACCCTGACTGCTATGCCGGAGGTCGTGGGTTCGATTCCTACCCAGGACAAATGTTTGTGTGATGAGCATAATCATTTGTTCTGTGTCTGGGTGTAATTTATCTATAATATGTATGTATTTAGAAATATATGAGTATGTTTATCAGTTGTCTAGTACCCATAACACTAGCTCTGCTTAGCTTGGGACTAGACGGCGTTGTGTGATAGTTGTGGAATATTATTATCATTCTGTGTTCTGCTATTCGCCATTAGAAGTACATAATAAAAAAGGAGTTGTAATGATTGATAGGAGTCTACTTGACCTCTCTTACAAAGGAAAGGCTGGAGTTCCAATAATGAAAATATATTATTTATATAGAATGATATAAATTAAAATTTTTGCAATATTTCAATGATCATTTGTAAGTTTCGTAGCTTACACAATTAAACAAAAGATATCAAAGTTAGTAAATTAGACGATGGAGTAAAATGTGGTTATTGCAGCCGCTTCCCCGCGCTGCCAGGCGGCGGCGGCGCGGCGGGCGGGGGCCCCGCGGGCGGGGGCCCCCCGGGCGGCGCGGCGCGCTCCCTGTCGTCGTTCCTGCCGCCGTCGGCGCCGCGCAAGCCGCCTCCTCCGCCGCCCGCGTTCAGGTCTGCCCTCGACCAAGATTTCCTTACCGTCTCGCTGAGGTTCGATTATGTTTTATTTTTCTTTTCGTTCTCTACCCTCCCCCTCTCCTCACCTACCACAATCTCTCTACCTTTTAACTATTAATTTATTAAATTACACTTTATTTTTCCCAAATAATAATATAATTTTAATTTTGGTTTAAAACAACTTTTTTATGTGTATAAAATAATATTTTTACTTTATTAATAATTGATAATAAATCAAAGATCTACAGCATTAGTCGTAGAACGTAATAGTATGTCAAGTAGTGGTGTGCACGTGCTCGTGTGTGTGTGCAGGCAGCAGCCGCCGCCCATGAAGTCGTGCCTGTCGTGCCACCAGCAGATCCACCGCAACGCGCCCATCTGCCCGCTGTGCAAGGCCAAGAGTCGCTCGCGCAACCCCAAGAAGCCCAAGAAGAAATAGTCGACGCGCCCGCACTTGCGGCACCCGCCCCGCCCGCACTCCGAGCGCCCGCCACACCTCCACTCGCGGCGCCTACACCGCCCGCGGTCGCGGCGCCTACACCGCCCGCAGTCGCGGCGCCTACACCGCCCGCAGTCGCGGCGCCTACACCGCCCGCAGTCGCGGCGCCTACACCGCCCGCAGTCGCGGCGCCTACACCGCCCGCAGTCGCGGCGCCTACACCGCGCCCGCCGGATCGATCTCAATGTTCTATTGTGACTCACTAAGTTGTACGTGCACTCAGCTTGCAAGTCCGTCTTTACCTATAAAATTGCCGACGAAGCCTTTATTAACTGAAACCTAAAACCACAATATAATTTATAAAGTAAACAAACTTAGTACAGCACCAGCCACCTCCACCGCGCCGCGCCGCCGCCCAACCTTCGCGATGTCTTCCTCGTGGCGAACCATCTCTGATGTGCCATTTCGTTATACCCTTAGCCCACTTGTTCATTTTTGACTTTGGTATTCTTTTATATCAAATCTTTGGCTCTCTTTTTATCTTTTTTTTTTCTCTTTTTTTTCGATTTTAAAAACTTTGTAGAGCATATAGCTATAGAATATACAACTTTAATTACTTTTCTACAAGATGCAACAATTCTCTTACTGAACTACACTAGCCCGTTTAAATATGCCGCGCCGGTGGCAAATCACCTCAGTAAATAATATGGCGACACTAGAGACAACAGTATACCCAAAGTAACAAATGAATACTTGATTGTGAAAAATATACAAACTTATCTTATGCCCGCCATACACGCTAGGGTTTTCTGACAGGTTTGCCTGCACAGGTAAACGGGAGCGTGTATGTCGCACAACTGCAGGTTTCCATACAAGCTTACCTGGCAGGTATAACTGTGCAGGCAAACCCGTCAGGTATGGCCCTAGCGTGTATGGCGGGCATAAGACAAGTATGTATACCTTTTCCAAAATCCACAAGTGCTTTACAGTTTAGGTACAGCGAGTGTCTGCTCCTACATCGTGACTCCAGCTTGTCCGGACTATTTTGCCTTGTCGTTTATACCGGACCACCAATTTGCCTGCTGCGGCCTTCCTGTCCTATTATAATTTAGGTGTCTTCGAAGCTACAGTGAGTAGGCTCTTAATAAACTGGTGCGCGTCATCATCTTAGGCTGAAACGGCTTACCGTCAGGTTGGGTCGCAGTCTAACACTAGTTTGTAAATAAAAAAGTAGAAGGCCAGGTTTGAACAACGACAATTTCATAGGTAAAGAACCTTATATTTAAGGTACATTGTTTTTCTTGTCGAAAATTAAAAATACTAACACTAAATAGAAAGCATAATAACGATGCTCGAGGCGCACCTAGCCTAGCATTCGCTCTGTCAGTCTACTTTGCAGTGAAAACAATATTGTTAAATCATAAATGATTATGATGCAGGTTGGTTCGAGACGACTGTTCCTTTGTTTAGGTTTATAACATAATCGTGATGTAAATAAATACTATAATATCAGTCTGTATAGTTTTGTACATAGCTAAGTGTTAGTTAAGCGTGGACAACTCGTAGTTACCTTTATTGGGTACAAGTTTATAGTGCCAAATAATTTTTTGTGTAAATATCGCAACCGTATCGTATACCATGCCGTTTAACAAGTGCGGCGGATTACACGATGCGCCGCAGATAGAAGGTTCGTGTTGGGTTACTTTAAACCCCGCAGACAGAAATAGGAGCACCCTGCGGAGGGCCTTCGTCGACACTACTAGCTTATAGAATCGGTTCTTCGTAATTTATAGTCGCCCCACACTGATAATACAGTTAAACGTTGGACGCAGTTTTAAAGAACGTATCGCCACCAGAATCCTGTTAAACGTGAACATAACAGTGAAGTTCGTCAATCCGCCGCGCCCGCTTGTTAAACGGCGGTTACACGATACGGCTGCCCGTAAACATTTTAATTTAGGTGTATTTCGTACAAAGGTAAGCAGCTGATCGGCAGTCAGGTACAAGCATCTTAGTCAAAGGCTACATTGCGCAAAATATATCTAACAGACAGTAACTACCTGCAGTGATTGACTAATAGCAGATAACAACAGACAGTCAGGATAACTTGACGCGGTTTCGACAAAACATTGATCACTTATGAGCCTCTCAAAAAGTACGTCGGTGTACAACTCTTTAAACACTGGTCCAACTCTGCTTCCAGAAAACGTTGACGTGTCAAATATGCAGGAACCGAAGTCATACCGATATTTATGTACAGACCGCCAAAGTTATATGTATGTGTTAATTACTCCAATGTGTCAAACTAATAGGTTTTTTATCCCACTTATGGATGGTACTCAAGATCTTATTAAGTGAGCTATAAATGTCTACCTAGTTTTTTAAGTTATCTCTAATCTAAAAAACCAGTTGTAACTACCTTTTTTATGACTCGTGTCTTAGTTCGGAGGGCAGTTGCCTGAGAATAACTGACTGCTCCTGGGAAATACATTTTGGTGGAATTGATCTTAAAATAGTTGTCGGACAAAGAGTTACGTAACATCGATTCAGTATGGTGTAATCCAAATAAGGCCAGCCGCACTCGCTTGCTTATGAGTTTTCTGATTAGGAGTTCAGAAATCTAAATGCTCTGCTTACATACAAATAAGATACATCTGCTGTGTTCACGTTATTTTTATTTTTTAACTGAAATATAAATGTATAGTATCTACTTAGAGCATTTGGGTTTCCAAATCTGATTTTCTGATCAGGAAGCCTAATTGGGAAGCCGAACGTGTTTGCCCGGCTAAAATAAACCTTACTTTTGGAATTCAATATGAATTTGAAAAACAATGTGTAGAGGCGGCGGAGGTCGCGTTTTGGTCTAATTTGGACAACAAAGCTTCATTAACACTGAACAAAGGGTCGGTTTGGTCGGCGCGCGAGCCGCGAGTCGCTCTTACAGCTCCACTACTCAGTTGAGTCACATGTCACGCGAGCTCGAACTACTTACAATATAAACAATACCTACTACTAATGTACCTATCATTACAACTAGAGCCGAGTCACTGTTCTGCGATTATAACGACTTTCTTGCTTACCCGAAATTAATGAAGCCATTGTTTTGTTTTTATGATTATGTGGAACTCGTGTATGTTGTTAGTAAACAGTTGTGAAATATCTAGTAATACATTGAATGCCAATTAAAAGTAATATAATTAAGATACCCAGTGTAAATATGATAGTGTTCTAAGTATAATAACGTAATCAGTATTATTAATTTGTTGTACGAAACTACTAGAGTGGGTAGGAGTAAGCATATCTTTCTAAATACTTAGGTAGGTACGAGGGTGCTCACTGATTCGTGACAATCGCTCTTAAATGGTGTAAGTAAATGATGAAGGTTGCCCACAGCCGGTTGCCGCCAAGTGTGAGCCGCTCGTACACACTAAGTAACACCTAACAAGGACGTGTGCACGCAGAGTGCGATAGTTTTGTTTTATAATATAAAGCGTTCTATCAATGTCGATGCATCTTTTATTTTAAATACCATTCTAATTTGGTATCGTTGTAAACATTATAACTCATTTAGTAGCTTCCCACAGAGTTCCTGGCTCAAGTACCTTAAGTGCCTACGCTGGCGCTGGCCGTAGTGTCTCAGATACTTGAGATCAGGGATGTAACGGAGGTATGTAGTTTTATCGAACCGAACCGAAGTCGAAGTCGGAGTTTTTAAATTTGATTTATCGGAATCGGAGTCGGAGGCAGGGTCAGAAGTGGTGGCATGAGAAAGAATTTTTATTTACGGACAAATAAAACATTCTTTAATCAAAACACAAACAATGAAAAAAAATTAGCATATTATTAAACAAGAACACACATTATAGGTATTAAATCTATGAACCTGTTCATAACAGTCGACACAGGCCACCGTCGCCGCTATGTTATGCTTCGACCTCCGATTAAAACCTCCGATTTAAAAGTGTCGGAGCCGAAGTCGGAACCGAAGGTGTAATAATAGTCGGAAGTTCCGACTTAACGGAACCGGAGTCGAAGCTCCGTAACATCCCTGCTTGAGATACTCACACTCATCGAATTCTTGTTCTAGATAAAACACTAGCAATCTCTCACGACTATGTTCCTAACATCATAAACAACTTTTGTTCTATTTCTTTTAAAAATTTATCATTTTTTAGTGCGTCACATTTTATATTACTTAATTCATGAATCCCCAAGCGACCACCGGTGGCCGCGCATCTATTGTCTTACTATTGTGTCTCTAATTGACGGTATCTGAAGGGTTAAATATTACGAAGTCTATGCGAAGCAAGCGATAGTATAAAAACAGAGGGAGCGGGGATCTTTTGGCGGGGGTAATTGATGCGCTTGCGTTGCGTCATACAGACAATTTTTGGTAAATGAATCATGTTTTGTAAAAAGTTATAGAACAAAAGTTGTTTTTATGATGGTAATAATACATTCTTGCAAGGTTGTTAGAGTTTTACAAATAACCCCGTATACTGTAATCATATTCACCTACAATGATATTAATATCATTGTTCACCTAGCTGAAACTGCGTAAAGCGGATGCATCGCGTAACATAGCACGTGTGTTCACGCCGACGTTCCCGCGTCGCGGAACCCGGATCATTACCTACGCAGTGTCGCTAGTTCTATAACGGGTGTGCTTGTAGTCGTTTCGATGGAGAACTTAATAATTATATTATTACGTAGCAGAAAAGCGCGGGGTTTGCGACCCGCGCGGGGTGCAGAGCACTTTTGTATGGGACCGCGTGGGCGTCCGCTTTACGCAGTTTCGGCCCCAAGTTATTGAAGTACTTTGCAGTTCGTTCGTGTTATCGTACCCTGTACATCGTACATAACTATCTAGTATGTCTGGCTCAAGCGGGCATGTAATGTCACCAGGAGGCGTATCATATGTGCAGACGCACATAATGATATGTCAGCTGTGTTGTGAATGTGATAGTACGTACGTACATATTTGTTTGTAAGGGCGACGACGCGACCTCACGTGAGGGGCGTTCGCGCAGACGCACTCAATCACAACTAATGAGGTCTCGTTACATTATCTGCCTGCTCTAATTGCAGTGTATCATGATCGTCCGTGTACGTACAAGTTTATAGTTCACTAGCTTATGCCCACAGCTTCGCCCGCGTAGGTACTAATATCCTATGTCACCATAGATGTCACTCAGGAATAAAGCAGTTATCTATCGGTGAAAAATTTTAGCAATCGGACCAGTACTTTCAGAGATTACCAAACAAATAAAAAATTAACTTTACCTCTTTATAATAAATACTAGCGGCTCGTCCCGGCTTCGCACGGACAATAAATATACTCATCAAATATACGCTTAGGGTGTATGTAGCTATGCAATGGTGAAAAAATTTTTAAAATCGGCACAGTAGTTTTTGAGCAACACACAAAAATACAAATATTCCCTCTTTATAATATTAGTGTAGAATAATGATATAGATATTGTAGTTGTACTTGTTTATATCTTAGAAACGTATATCTATGGTTATGCTACAACCCGGGAATCTTTAAGTCGAGAGTGAATAGGTTTCTTCTAGGTAAGCGCGTTCCATCGTTGACCGCATCGTAGCTTTCCATCAGGTGAGATAGCGGTTAAGCGCAAACCTATCAATAATTAAAAAAAAAAAAGATATTTTAGAGGTCGCGACGTGAGCGCGACTGTCCAGATTCTAGGTTCGATTCCCAATCGGACAAAAAGTTTAATTAGGTTTTCCATTACAAACTGAATAACAGCCCGGAGTTGAGAAGTTGATGGTGTGACAACCCCATGCAATTCGGTCGGGCGATTTCTACTAAACAGAAAGACGAAAAGTGCTGTTGTATTGTCTGTTTCTAGGGTCACACAATCAAATTAAGTAGATCATAGGTAGAGTAAGTGGGTGCCCTCTTTTTTTGAGATGGGAAATCAACAAGTAAGTTCTCCCGCTCTGGGTGGAGAGAGAGGGTGTGTCAGAATTTTACTGACTAAACCCCACTTCAGTTTCCCATTGCATTCCAGGGCCGCGGTATCCATTGCGAACAATCCCATGCGGCTTCCCTAACTACCTACAGGTAACGCTAAGCGCTATTGTATCTAATTACCGTTTTCGAAAGGTTTAATTAACAAACTATACCTATGTCAAAATACCTAAAGCCGATTTTGTTCGATTAACTTTTTTCCTATTATGTTCTACCTATTTTAATATTCGCCGCTATAGATCTTTCTCTACTTAACAGGAAAATATCAGTAAGTTGTGTCGAACATGCGACGCAGTTCTTGATGCGCAAACAGTGAGCCAATGGGTACACAGCGCGAGGCCAGCGACCCCGCGACCCCTCGCTCGTCACGTGCTACTATTTGATACAACTATCTCCCTCGGTGTCTCTTTATGCAGAAATTTGTCACATAACAACTGTCGATTAATTTACACAGAATTGTCCGCAAAATGATGAATTCCTTTCGATTATTTTCTGTAAGCAAACAGCTAGCCCTCTGTTATTTATATCATAGTCAATGAAATGAGTAAGTAATATTTGGTTGACGTAATGTAGATTGCTAAATGAGTCATTTCGGCAGTGCGATCAGATGGTTCGGATCGGCAGGAAGGTCACAGTCGCAATACAACCCCGCATCATCATCGAGGTAGCAAAAAATATAGTCAGTAGGTAGGTAAGTGTAAGCGATATTTTCTCAGAACGTTATCGGACACCTAGCTTTGCCAGGCGTGCAAATAAAGCCGGATATGTAACTGACGGTATCGGCATAGCTGACTAACCATTATTTATTATTTTGTGTTCACTCCACCCCTTACCTCTTGGCAGCATCATCATCATCATTTCAGCAGATAGATGTCTACTGTTGGACGTTGGCTTCCCACAAGTGTCGCCACAATGAACGATCCTACGCGTCTCGCATCCATCGGATTCCCGCAACCTTCACCAGGTCACCACCTCTTGGGGGCTCGGATAAAGATCTATACCCCTAGCCAAGTTGCTAATCTGCAATAGCTAACGCTAGTAGAAAGCTTCAAATGTACGGAAATGACGCGCTCTCAACGCTCAGTCGCGTGGTCTAACCACCGCAAAAGAATTGGCGGCAAGGTCAACTCGAAGCGTTCGACGCAAGCGAAACGGTGTAACTTGATTAGGGGGGGCAGAGCTTGTATAATCAGTATCGCTTAGTGCTAGCGCATTGCAGCAGCTGGGTCAATATCATTTTGTTCAATTTGGTGGCGAAACCGTTACTTCAGCTGAGAAAAAGACTGAACTGAAACTGAGGAAAAAGTTTTTTGTCTTCAGTTTCTTCTCGGTTTTCGCGAGAATTGGGAACCTGGGTCCCTAACTTGTGGCAATGGCAACCCTAGTCACACCATAATATCAGGTTTTATCGAAGATCTACATAACATAGTTTTTATTATACACTTGCAATCAATCATATTTATTAACTTTATTACGAGTATGTAAACGTATACCTGCCTACCTAAGTACAGTGCCTATCACAGAAAAGATGAAAGAAGTTAGAAATGAAATACTTTCCGATTTGTACCACGAGTGTCGCCGCTTGTCTTACACCCTTTAACTCCACTACAGGCGATAAACCAATACGAAAGCGCATTACACAACTAACAGACCACGAACACTTACATCGTACGTTTGCTATTGGTAGTTGAACTATGAGCATTGCCCTACCCTACTTTGACGCAAGCCTGCCCCGCCCACAAGGCCATTGTAACCTCTTTCATCTGTTCTGTGGGTCTATGTAATATGTTGCACAAAAGAAGGAGAAAGTTGTGATTGCGAAGGTGTAGGCGCTGTGTGAAGAATGTGAAATGATAAAAAGATTCCGTACGGGGCAAAAAGTTTCTGAACCGTAGAGTTTGCCGATCATTTTCGATATGGCGTAAGTATCGTAGGTAGCTACAGAGGTTTAATGGTATAAACATCATAAACAACAACTTTTGTTCTGACTTTTAAAAGTTTGCCATCAAACTTTAACACACAACAACAAAAATACAAATATTTATAAATTGAATGTTTAAAATATTACGAAGTCTATGCGAAACAAGCGATAGTACAATAGCGGAGGAATCGGGCGGAGAGGTGCTTGATGCACTTGCATCGCGTCACAAAGACGTGGATAGGAAAAGCAATATACAGAGTTGAAACGAGATAGATAGAACAACGAAATCTTGAAAGTTTGTTTTGTAAAAAATCATAGAACAAAAATTGTTGTTTATGATGTGAGTAATTCAGTCCTGCAAGGTTGTTAGTGATTTACAAATAACCCAGTATAACAATGGAGAACGGTAAAAGAAAAGCCATTGTGTTTTTATAAAATATGTTTATATTCAGCTCATCAGCGCTACAATGACGCGAGTAGATATAACTATAATATCACAAGTGCTTTACACTAACTCCGCGCAAACTTAATAATAGTTCATAATCTTTACACTTACTGGCTACTCCTAACTACATGACACGCTTCGCTCGGAATGGTTCGAGGCGTACTCGCGTACAGATCTGGAAATGTTCACACACTTCAAAGTCATGCCATTGTTCTCTGCACTGCATACAATTTGTCGTTGGTTTAATTCAACTTGAACACACTTTTTTAGACATTGATGTAAACTTGCTTAATAATATGGAATTTAACTCTTAAATCTGGTGTTGCAAGTTTGAAAGAATTAAAGTTTTTTAGGATGGCAATTAGTATGTAATAGACAGTGCGGTGACTAGACGAGCGGGTAGGAGGCGCTGGACGCGATGCCGCAGTGGTTGTTCCTGTTGCGCGCCATCTTGATGTAGCCGAGGTCGCCCCACGAGCGGCCCCACGAGTTCTTCACGAGCCAGTAGTCGCCGCCCTGCTCGTCCGTGCCGTAGCCCACCACCATCACCTGCGGGGGAACTTACATTACTCTATGTACACACTCATAATACTACTTAGTTCCTAACGCAAGGAATGAATAAAAACAAACATCATCATCATTAGCCTTTTTAATGTTCTCACCGTTTTAAGAGCAGTGGTGATGACATAAATTACACAAAGTAATGCGCCCGGCTGGGTTCGAACCCACGACCAACAAATGGTAAGTCGGGGCTATTACCACTCAGCCACCACTGCTCTTACCAACATAATTTGACGTTATTTAAGACTTTTTCCCAGTATATAATTATTCCTATCTATAATTATAATTAATATAATTAATTAAATAATAGATATAAATATATGTATACCAAAATTATTATCATAATGAAAGTTTTGTCCCTATTCGCCCCCTGCGTTTCTGTTCACCCCGTTTGACGGTAAATTAGTATTAACGTAGTACGATTTACCAAAACAAAATATGTATTCAAGCAAGCTACGTTTGGCTCTGTACGCTAATAAAGTAGGCCAGTAATAACACTCATCCGATAAAAAACTGCTCGGATTTGTTTATCGAAATATAATTATAAGGAAAGGTCAACTCTTAGGTTTATCTCAAAACCCAGTAAAAACATTGCGGCGTTGTGCCAATCACACTGCTACTGGTAAACCCCTTTTTTGGTCATGATTTATTTTTTTGTTATACATATATCATAATTAGGTATACGTGGCTGGAACAGATCGGCAAGTAACGGTGTATGCAGCTGCGGGGAGGCTCGAAAGAGTTATTGCAACCCCGGAACGCAAAGCTGAAGAAATAGGTAAATCAGTAAGTCTGACACTCCCTCTCACCTCAACAACCCAGACGTCATCAAAAGATTTTACCGCTAAAAAAAAACAAGGGTGGTTGGTATACGTACGCCGTGGTCGAGCTCGGTGGAGGAGCAGTTCTCGTCGTAGTAGACGCCGTCGGAGTAGAACTGGAAGCTCTCCTGCGACGCGTCGATGGCCACGCTCACGGGCCCCACCGTGGCCACCGCCTGCATCAGCTTCTCCTCGTCGCCTTGCGGGATGTCCACGAAGCCGGTGTCATCGGCGCCAGACGTCTTGGGGTTGTACCTGAACAATACGCCACGTTTTAGGTACACTGCGTTCGTGATTAGTTTCTTAACATGTTAACGAATCTATAATTTTGGAACCATTTAAAAGTTACAGTAACATAATGTTCAATTAGTGTTAACTGTTTTATGATATTTTCAATAGTGTCTAAGAAAACATGGCAAATAAACTGGTATATGGCAGGCTCATCCCAAAGAAGACAAAACGAGGCTGCAAAGACCAGAGACTACTTATAATGTTCATTAATTTAAAAGAGGTCCACCCTAAGCTGCCACGTGTTCGCTTCTCGCAACTGGCGGATTCAACACTCGACTTACCAGTAGTAGTCACGCAGGTATGACATACTTTACTTGCTTTGAAAAAGATGATTTCACGTGTCTGTTTGTGTATCCAGTTCAAGCACGCAACGGACGTGGAAGATTTGTGTATATAATTTGAGTGTTAATTTATTTTTTAACTTTCAATAATAATGAAAATGCCTCAATATTAAGGGATTTTTTTGCATAATACTCTTTGTCCTAATATACTTTGGCATAACGATTTTGGCATAATATGTTTTGCCATAATAATACTTTCCCATATTTTTTTTTGGCATACAGTTTATTTTGGCATAATCATCTTTAAGGCTAATTTGTTTTGGCATAAATTTAATTCGCATAACGTTACTAGGCCTAATGACTATTAGCATAATAATATTTAGGCATACAATGAATATAACATAACATAACACCACATAGCTATAGTTTCTGTAACAATTCAAAAATATTTTTGGTTAAAAATTTAATATGTTGTGCTACAAAAGCGGCAGGACCGAATCGCTGCAAAACCGACTTCACGTAGTATTGTCTGCCCTACCCCTAGAGAGTAATATAAAATCGCGTAGGCGCGTAGGGGCGAGGCCGCCCGTGGGCTGAGGAGCAGGCGGCTGCGAGCGAGCCGTCGCCGCTGAGGCTATGGTGGTGCCGAAGCTATGGTGGTGAGCGAAAGCCGTCTGCGACGATTAGCACACGTGGGGCTGCCGGAGGCCCGCAGCGCCGGAGCCGTGACAGAAACCATGCCTGCTGCATGTGGCATGCTCGCTTGAAAGCTGCATGCTTGCTTGCATGCTACATGTAGCATGCTTACTTGCATGTTGCATATTTGCTTGCATGCTGCTAAGTGTGCTTGTAAGTAAAATTCATGATATATGATGCATGTAAAAGTTATTATTACAAGTACATTTTTATATTTGTTATAAGTTTCTGTATAACCACTCAGAATAATATTTTCAGTATAATGTTACACTTAAAATAGCACCACAGTCTATGAAATATGAAAGGTAATTTATGAATTAATAGTAGGCAAGTAAAGATAAAAATTACAAAGCATAGTTTTCAGTAGAACGTAATTTATGCTGGTAGAAAAGAATTACAGCAGTAAACAGTCATGTTTATTTTTCGAAGATTTCAGTATCTCATTCGGTCGTTTCGTCATTTTTATTCGGACAAAAGTAGTCGGAAAGTTAGTATTTTAGGCAGTAGATTTAATATTTTAAGTAAGGCCAATTCTTCTTTTTTTGTCGGAGCTTTTATTACTACCCATAAGTAACAACTATCTAGTTGTTTCTGGCTATTTTTGGGATGAAATGTTTGTACGCACGCACGATACAGGAGAGATCCTAGTTCAATCCTATGCTTATTAAGATGTGAAGTGTACCTGCACTTGTCGTCAACGCCCTCATAGGGGTAAGACTTCTCGGTGTCGAGGCCGCCGTTGTCCTTGATGTACTTGAAGGCGTTGTCCATGAGGCCGCCGTTGCAGCCGTTGTTGCCGTACGCCGCCGAGCAGTCCACCAGGTTCTGCTCCGACAGCGACACCAGGAAGCCGGTCTTGCGGAAGTGCTGGCCTTCCAGAGAGCCCGTCTGTACGATAAGATACAGCTGTTATGATACCAGTCACAAACCTAAACTAAGATTTTTGAGTTATCTCTCTGAGCCAATCAGGACAAATGTTTTTTTTTTTTTAATCCACGTGTGTAACGAGATGTGCGAGTGTTGTCGCTATGGACAAATGTTATACCTAGATAGTCGCTACTAGGCTAGATTCATAATAAAAATGTGTCTTCGTCTAGCCGTCCACGCGTCCAGGCAAATATCTAATACTAATAAGACATTCTGCCGCTATAATATATTATGTCGTTCTATTGCGATTGACATAAAAGGGTTGAGTCTACATAACGGAATAATATAAATAATCGTCGTTCATCTGTACAAACATAAACTCAAGACAATAGAAAAACAACGCATTCAGGTGAATAGACACAACATGTAGCACGCGGGACCATCATACATTGCGAGTGTGATGAGTGATCACTTATGTTCATAATTATTGGTTGCGATGCGGAAAATTGCTAGAACTAGGTGCCTAAACATGTAGGTACTGCGTCAAACAAGTGTTGGTCGTTCCTAACTGCCAGTAACTCGGTGGTTATCTGACACGGGGTGCAGCTGCACTGGTCTGCAACAGATGCTTACTTATCACTACTTCCTACGATATTTGCAGCGATAATTGAGTTGCGAGTCGAGTACTCGAGTCATGTAGCCAGCTACCTATTTGGACGTAAATAGACACAGCAGAAAGATTTTATCTTTCATGTTCGTGAAGGGCTAAACTAAGTTCAAGACAGGATAATATAAATGGAACGATGTTCAATTCTGTAGAATTTGGATAACTGATATATGAATGTTCAGGAAGCAGCCATCTAAGCTACCACGACACAACTCATACATAAGAACTTGGAAGTAAAAACCTACATAGATACCGTATGTATATACATATGTAGGTTTTACTGTATTGATTTACATTGAGCAAAACATTACATTATTGAATAATAAGTTGAATTTATGCAGAACGCAATTAATTAGATATCGAAATGAATCATCGCGCCATTGTCAATGAGTAATGCTGAACAAAACATGCTTTTGTGCTGGAACCTGAAAAACACGTAATTGCTATATATTACCTACCTCTAATATTGTCGATGAGTCTGTGTTATTTTGTCTGGCTACATTTAATTATTTAGACGGTAGTATGGTGAGTAAAGTAACCTGGGGAACCGGGGTAAGTTAGCTATCGACATTTCCGAACTGGGGCAAGTTGATATGAAGTTGATGACCCATAACAGTTGCTAAAAAACCTTGCGGTAGACTAGTACGACGATAAAGTTTTTTTATAATATCTATGTACAGGGCAGCAGCTGTGACGGGTTTTCAGTGTTATTATCACTGATATCCCTTGCATGCCTATCAGCGATAGGAAAACGTAATGTTGTGAACGCATCATTGTTATGAGGATTTCTTATTGAAATTATAAACAATATTGTTTTCAATTCTCGCATATTTTATAAAAATTTGAAAGTGCGAAAATTTCAATAAATATAAATTGACCCACCCACATAAGTATATGGTTGAATGAGTAACGCAATTCGTACGATCGGAGCACAAAGGTTCCAAATTATTCCCAGTTTGTCTAGTAATATCTTGTACCACTAGTAGGCACTCGATGCCCATAAACGTATTTCACTACATATTCAAAGTGATACGAAATGCTAATCAAAGCAGTGTAGGTAGGTACCTACCTACTGCGAAATGACACAGATATCATCAGTCACATGACCGACAGACAATAACATTAGATAGCAACAGTAAACTAATTATATAGTCAGTCTCCTACTAATTATATGGACTTTCTTGGCGTCTGTCAGTCTATCGATAATGTCGTATTGACTTTCGTCACGTTTATCTTCTCTACACTATCTAAGTACCTATTAATCAGATATGTATTATAAAGAGGTAAATTTGGTTTTTTGTTTGTAGGAGCAAATCTCTGGAAGTGCTGGTCCGATTGCTAAAATTTTTCACCGATAGATAACTGCTTGATTCCTGAGGGACACAGGCTACATTTTGAGTGGGCGAATTCGCGTGCAAAAGCTAGTTAATAGTAAAGTTCATCGCCCAGTTCTTATTACAATGAGTACATAGACAACAGGAAGTAAATAATACCCACAACGTTTTACACGCCTAAGTTGAGTATGTATTTATCTATGTATATTATAATATTTCAGTACTGTTGAGAGTTAATAATCAACGTTTTTATTGTGTTTGACGAATCGACCACTTACAGTCGATTTTATAAAAAACCGGTTAAGCGCGAGGCGGACTCGTGCACCGAGGGTTTTGTACTAACTTACTTATATAAATAGCTAGTTTCGCGAGCCGAATTTTATTTATTTTTCTGAATCGAAAATAAGTTTTTCCGCAAATAAGGAATTTGTGACTTTTCTTTTACTATTTTTTATATAAACCAGTGCTTGACCGCGATCCCACCTGAGCTATGTTATTTTTTCAGTGCTTCAAGCGAAGTCTTTACCGCGCTTCTAAGGGAAAGGGTCTGGTTGACAGACGAGACGTAGAGTGATATTTTAAGGCTTTCGTTTTCACCGACTGAGGTATAGGTATATTATGAATGTTTTGTAGCGTTCCATACGATAAAAAACATTCATATAGGTATACGCTGCAATACCGATTTGATTTAGTTGTGTTGTGATCGTACGGAACCTCGATATAAGTACTCACTCAACGGAGAGACCTTGTAATGGGCGCGCGTAGAGATTATCGATTCAATTTCCGTCTGTATCAACTATATTAATTAAATTAGTAAGTAATTGCTGCCGCTCGCCAAGTGTAGAGCTGATTTTTTCATCGACGGATAATGTTTACCTGAAGAATATGCCCGTCTCTTAGCTGTCAAACCGCCATATATTTTATTCCTCAAATAAATCATATTTACGGCTCTTAATAAATCAGACCAGAGGTATGTCTTGGTGAGGAGTTTTGTTGATGTTTACAAAGCATTTTGTAAAGTCATTGTATACCTAATTAAGCATTTATCTAATGTACGCGAGTTCAGCCAAGCGATAACATTATTTTGTTGATTTTATCTAAACAAGCTCGGAGCCTACAGACAGGCTACTCGCACGCCACTGTAATGTTATCTTTGGTAGTACCTATATGTTTAATGTCTTTGTGTAATCTCAAGGAAAATGGCTGAGAATCGCTTAACAAGAACTCAATCAAATGAAACAACTGTTTAATATTGCGCTGTTCTCAATGTTGAGTTAATTGTGCACAACAAGTGAGAGGGGCACGCTAGTTGGTGGTTACGTTTTCCTCTTGAGCACCGCCCACTAGGCAACTCTCCAACTCACAACTTTTTCAAAAAAGTCTACTCACGTCAACCCTTTCATTCTCAGCCGGCTAACCCTATCATATCATTCGTAGATATGTAACTAAAATAAACAAATTGCAGTTCCTCAAATAATTTGTTGTTATGATATTATAGGTAGATTTGCAACAATATCAATAATGTTTGTATTTCTCAGTATGCGGACGATTTCGTAATGTACATTAACTGTGATAACGCGCTAGAAGGACAAAAACAGATTCAGTTAGGTTTAAATAAATTCATTGATTTACTTTCTAAAATTGGGTTAGATATTTCATCTACAAAGAGCAAAATATGTGTTTTTAAAAGAGGTTTTCGTAGTGAATATGTTGATATTGTTGTAAATGGAACAACATTAGAAGTAGTTGATAACGTGAAATATTTGGGACTATGGTTAGATAGATCTTTGCGATGGGCAAAGCACATCAACGAATTAAGAGGTAAAAGTCTGAGGTTATTAAATGTGTTTAAAGCGATGGCGGGTGCAGGGTGGGGAACTCATCCGAATGTCCTGAGACGAGTCTACATATCTATGATTCGAAGTAGGTTGGATTATGCCAGTGCGCTGTATGATAGCAGTTGTAAAACACACTTGGGCAAACTGGACAAAATACAAAATCAGTGCATGCGTATTATCGGTGGATTTATTAAAAGCACGGCAATACATGTCATGGAATGTGAGCTCCATCTTCAGCCACTGTGTACTCGTAGGTATTATCTCGCGGGCAAGTTTTGGTTTAGATGTAAATCCTTTCCTGGTAACGGAATCATTAACATTTTGGTAAATCTGAGCAATAATTGCCATAATATTTATTGGAGGTGCAAGAAAAAACCTCTATTAGTTGTAATTCACGATACTTTTAAAAATACCTTAGTTCATTCAACAATTCAGTTAGAAATGTTTTCGTTGGACATATGGGTTAGTGGGATAGATCTTTCTTTAGTATTGGAACCAGAAATCAAAACCATTTGCAAACCGAAACACAAATATAAACCTGGCGAGTTGCAACAGATTTGCAATGAATTTTTGATAGATACTTATGCAGATTTTTATCAATTATACACGGACGGTTCGAAAAATCAAGTCGGTAGTAGTGGTTTGGCACTGTACGATCCTCAAACAAATAGCTCCATCCAATTGATGATTAACGCTAAAATTTCCATTATGTATACGGAGTTGATAGCCATAGCAGAGGCAATTTCTTATATTGACTCATTTATGGCCGGAAAATATGTAATCTTGAAAGATTCCAAGAGTGCTATTCTCCACCTGGCTCGATGCAACTCGAATTTTCGAGGCACACCGATAGCCTATGACATTTTGCAATCGCTCCGTAAACTAAGGAACGCAAATAAAATAGTTAAAATTCAATGGGTGCCTTCGCATGAGGGCATAATAGGAAATGAGGAGGCTGATCGTATGGCCAGGGAAGCTAGTTTTAATGGAATACCATTCACCTGCTTACCCTTATTTACGGATTGTTTGTATTTGGTTAGGGATAAGTGTACAGAGATGTGGAGAGAGTATTTTGACGAGAGGTCATTATGCAAAGGTATTTGGTATAAAACCATACAGCCTCGCCTGTCACGTGCACCGTGGTTTTCCGAGTCAGTTTTGTCGAGAACAGACATTGTAACTGCCCTAAGACTTCGCTCCGGGCACATCCCGCTAAACAAATTCGCCTTTCTAATGGGCAAATCTAACTCACCAAATTGTACCGAGTGTGACGTAGTTGAAGATGTATACCATGTGGTGGCCGAATGTGCCCGGAATGAGGCTGAAAGGGTCAACTTAATGCTCGAATATGACTTAAATCTACGGGAATTGGGCGTGTGCAATTTGGTTCTTGCCCGCCCTCTATCGGATGTAGCAAAGATTATTTATAAATTAGTTAAATTAGCAATTGTACGTAGAAAGTAACTTAATTAATTTAATTTTTTTTTTTTATTGTGATGCCTATGAGGGTGGCATGATCATGTCTGATCAAACCCTCCATAATTTAAATAAAGATTAAAAAAAAAAAAATGATATTATAGGTAGGTAATTATGTTCTATCATAACAATCAATCAGTGGCTTGCTCTGGCAAGTCATCGAAATATGTAGTTATACCCAGACGCTTTTATAAAAGAAAGATTCGGCCCCGGTACGAAAGGCAACGCAAGAACAGGAGTGGGTTTTTAGTCGGATGATAAGTATTTCTTTCCACTTAAGAAAAAAATACCCAGACGTTTATTTTTTCTGCAATGTTCAACCGATGTAGTTAATACTCACGGTGGAGAATGCCCAGCAGGAGCCGCACTTGCCCTGGTCCTTGACCTCGGTGACGGCGCCCTTCTTGCGCCAGTCCACCTGGTCGGGGTACGTCACGTGCGCCGGCGGGATGAACGTGGACGCGCGGCTGTTGTGCCCCTTGCCGTACAGCGCCTTGCTGTGCCTGGCCAAACATATTACGGTTAGGTAAGTAGGCAGCTCCTGCCCTCTGCAGGCTCGACATTGATAGCAAATCTGAAGTTAGCTGAATTACCAGCCCATAAAAAAACTCCCTAAAAATGAGGAAAAGTTTGAAACTTCACTTTTATGAAGTAAAAAGGATAAAAATAATTGATTTTCTGAAAAACGTACAGAGACGGCGCGCGGCGGTGGCGGATCTTGTTTTGAAAGCATAATAAATACACTTATACAACGTGTAACATTAAATGCGTAAAACCGTAGACACCCCAAATGATTTTTAATTCAATTGACCTAATTCTGTGAGAAAAAACAACGTTTAAAAAAGAATTAAGGTTTTATGTAGTAGTAGTTGGTTTAAAATTTGTACCTGCAACTAAAGAACTTTACTAAAAAGAACTTTTATCTTCCCGCATATGAGAAAATTTGATTGGACTACAACCATTTGGGTTTGTTGACCTATTTGGGCGAGTTTGACCTAATAGACAGGGCAAATTTTTAATGAAGATTTTTTTGAAAAATGTAACCTATATTAAAAAGTGGCTTAATTGATTCTGCTCGTTATTCTAATCAAACTTTTTTCAGGTTTTGCGCATTTAACGTTAAAATAAAAAAGTAAAGTTTTTTTTATATTTGTCGGAGGTAATCTCTTACGAGTACTGGTCCCATTGCTAAATATTTTTCACTGATAGAAAGCTGATTTTTTCCTGAGTGACATAGGATATATTTTATGACCTACGCAGGTAAAGCTGCGGGCAAGCTAAATTTTCATTAAAAAAAATAATTAAAATATACCTACTTAATAAATGACTGATTGTTTATCTGTGATAGTTAACATAAAAGTTAGCCAGCAACATGCTGATCTGCGACTGCATCCGATTTTTACACGATCGTTAACTATGTGTGTAGAGAATGCAGCCCCCTGATGCGTGGGGTCGGTTTATAACCGAAGACACGCTCACCCTTTTAAAACATAAATAGCGTAATGTAGGATAGAGAGAAAAAAAAACAACTTTGGACCGGTTTCTATTAAGCTCTCGTATGTAATTGTTACCTGGTCGGAAGATCGAATACCCTAACATCTCAACCCAACGCTTTAGAGAGCGCAGCCGCACGTGATTGTTATTGTATAGCTTTAAAGAAGGCAAAAAATATTTGGAGAATAGTTGTCATTTTAAACGGTCAACTTTTCAAAATAATCGCTCTGCGAAAGAGGAAAGAAAACAACCAACCATCGTCACCAGCAGTGGCATACTTTAAAAAACTTGAAATTAGCCAGAGAAAGTCGTTTAGGATCATTACAAAACACTTCTTTATTTGTCAGTAATTAGGCTCAGGCATCATTTAATTGATATGATTTATTTTGATCTTATTGTACAGCAGCGCCACATAGGTGGACAGGACATATTGCAACAAAGCATTCTATCTGATTAGTTCTAGGTATTTAATGCACATAGTAAGAAAAACATAGTTACATAATGACATGATGCAATAAGCTAAGAAACATGGCAAGAATCACTATAGTTGTGAACCTACCTAAACAGGTTTACTAAGCCCCTCAGATAGTTTCGGTTATTTTCACTCTTTAATTAAAACTAAAACGCTCAAACAGCTAATTTTAACACAATGACATTGACTCGCTTGACCTCTGCTGAGTGAGTATAAGCAGGGTTTGTTTATCTTTGTGCTGATATCAATATGACCTAAGAATAAAGGAAGCGACGAAACAATGAACCAATTATACATCAAGTGCGTAATAAATATTTGGGTATAGGTAAATAATATCAGTTATAAGCTGCTGTGATAATCTAATTACTATTTAGTACCTATAGGTATCTACATCGTTAAGTCGCGTTTAGTCATAGTAGGTAACACGAAACTGAAAAACACTATTGATACCTACATGTTACACAGAAACAAGAATGACGTCACGGTCCGGACTTTTGTGCATAATCACAGCTTTTCGTTATAGTTTTCCGTGATGTGTTAACCCTGGTTAAACCTACACCAAATAAGTAGCCTGCCCTTCTTAAAATGATCAGCCGTCTTATGATTTATTCGCAACACTCATTAAATGCTTACTTGAGGGTCTTGTTGAATCCATTCATGGTGTGCACGAACTCGTGGTGCAGCATGTCGGCGTACTTGTTAGGGCGCAGCTTGTACGACACCGTGCCTTGCTCGAAGCGCTGGTTGTGCTTGGCGATGCGGTGCTTGTTCTCCACGTAGATCTTCATGCGGAACTTGTCCTCCACATCACTGTCGTACTGCTTACTGTGCTCCAGCTACAATGGAACAGTGCTTAGATGCTGGACCAATTGCAGACCAATGTCATTGGTATTGAACCAAGCTGGGTGGCAATGTTATTAGCATTAGACTTAGCTTCGATATTTTACGACTTTTTTTTTAACCGAAACAACAAAATTCGAATCAGCTATAAAGATGACACTGTTTTCCTGTAATGTTTTCTTGTTATTGAAGCTCAATCATGAGTCTCGGATATACTAAATTGAATTATTACCGCTTGATCATAGCGATCCAGTAACTATCGTGTCTACGTACCTTGAACGCGCTCCACTCCTCCCTGATCAGGTCGATCAGGGACACGGCGCTGACGGCCGCCGCTAGCACGCACAGCAACACTGCTATACTTTTCATGATTATACTATTTCTGTGGAAGAAAAACTTATGTTAATTACTTTCATTGTAAGTATAAGGTTAATCAGATTATTATCAGGGTTCTTCTTATTACTGGACCAGGGTGTAATAAGAGTGAAATGCAAGGGGGAAAAATTTGGGAAGGGAAGCTGCAATACTCGTCTCTTACAGGGTGTTCCTAACATTTTCTTTTTACTTACTTCTTGCGCGGCTAATCCTTCCATCATCAACATGACCTGACTTGAGATCATCATACTTGAGGTGTCAGTGACTCTCGTGACAAGAAATTATCTCGATGATGAGCACAAAAGACGATGTGGCCTTTGTTTGAATCTAATGATTCAAACAATGTAAAATACCCCCAATTTCGAAAATAAACACACAGTAAAAATAACAATTGAAATTGCTTGTAAAAAGAATAACATTAATGACTAGTTTACGGAACGAATCTCATTTTTACAGTTACCTACTCTTTGATATTTGCAGACATGGGGCTTAGAAAAGGAAATAAGGCTTCTACTAGAAAATGTTTAGAGAAAGATAAAGATCTGTTTTTCCCAGCTTGAGTCCTATTAATATTGTACTTCGTTAGGTACTTGCACAGGGAACAGGGAAGTAGACGATATTCGTCACACTTCAAAAACGATGACGGAATATCAATGTTGACGGCGGCAGTGGATTTAGATTGCGTGAATGCGTTATTAATGTTATTATTATTATCAAGCAACTGCGGCGTACAATACAACAATGAGGAAGGACACTGATATTGCAAGTTTGCGACCAACCCATGGATTATGCTTTATTTTAGACTAAAAGTATCTAATTATTTAAGGACAATTAAAACTGACCAAGTTCTCTTTACGGGCCATTCCCTCTGCCAAAGAGGAGGTCTGAGTCCCAACAGTGGGGACATTATAAGGCCTACTGTTATCTATTTAAGTTCTCTTTGTTACGTTGTTAGGTACTTACAGTTGAAACAATTAGAACATTTTTGGGAGTAAAATCCCTTTGTTCAGAAATAGTTCGAAGTTCAGAAAATAGAACAAAACAAATGAGTTCTCAAATCGCAACTTATGTATTTTGTACCACCTACATATTAACCAAAAAACAATTAAAACTAATGAAAGTAATTATCTATTACTGGTGATAATATCCTTTAGAAAAAAATAATTATTTCCTAATTGAACGTATCAATAAACCTTGTAATTTTACTGAATAAATTAGGGGAAAAAATTATAACAATTGTTACAACATTTTAACTGTTTTCAATGAAAAAAAATACGTTTGTTGTATGGTTTGTGCATGCCTATGTCAGAATGTCACGTTAAGATTTATGTTGCTAGAAAATTATTATTCGGCCCTAGTGGTTTGGAGAACAATGGTTTTAAATATTCAGTAAGTAGGTGTATCAATTTGTTCCCGTTCTACATAAAGTTTCGGGAAATAAAGATGTTTACGCAACAAAGAAAGCAAACAACAACACGCGATACAAACTACGTTTGACTTGGCGTGGACCGTGGCCGTGGGATGATTCAACACAAAGGAGGTGCTCATACCTATACCCTTGATTTACAATCAAAGCCCACTTAACACCACCAATAAAAAATTTAGTAAACGGCGTGAAAGAAAAGAACGAAACAAAACTTACCAATTTTCTATTTATTTATGTTGACACCAAAATAAATTAAAATTGATAACAATTACGAGGTTTTGTACTTCAGTAGACACGTACTAACGCGACTGCTTTCCAATTGTTTATGCGCGTTCTACGGATTCGCTTCGTAATGTCGATATTTATCTACGGCTAGGCACGTACCTATTTTCAGCGTTGTTATCGATAGACTCATTCGTAAAAACCTGACAGTTATGATTTTGTACTGAGAAAAACTTATTATGTGTCAATAGGTGCAGTAATAATTAATACCTACACTATATTGTAGTTTACTTATTTTTTACAAAATAAAATACATTTGTGAATTGTTCCTCCACATTTAATTTTTCATATTTACGGTTTTTTGATAGATAAAATTTATCCCGTTTTCCAACTCTAATGATCAACTCGAAGTGTCATTTGTTATAGTGTTGCCAATTTAGCTATTTAGTCACTAAAAATGGCGACTTTTGTTTAAGTCTTAGCGAAAAAATAAAAGTTTTAGCTATGAAAATAATTTAGTGACCCAATTCATTAAACCCCAAGCGAACGCCGGCGTTCGCGCACCCACTGTATTTCTATTGTGTCTCTAATTATCACGATTGAAGAGTTAACGACGGCGTAGCTAGGCGTAAGTGAAGTGTCTTTTCGCCCAGTCTCACACCCAATGGAGCCTCGTGCAAGCGAGGGCTCTTTAAGAACAAAGGTTCTTTTTAATAATTAATAAACAAAACAAAATCAAACATGGGCTGTTTGACCACTATTTCACCTGAAAGTAAGCGACGATGTGATCGATCACTGGGTTGTGACCGTTGCCGAGTCGTTTTCGAGTTTGTGAAAGAATAAAAGCCTCGTTGATGCCGTCACCCATGTCTGAATTAGTCCACGCTAATAACTATTAACAAATGATGCATTATTTAATTACTTAAAATTTTTTCAGGCCTGTTAGATCCGCCTTTGGAAAAATCAGTTAGCGGCTGGCTGTATACTGACTTTTGATAATCTAGCGACTTAGAAATTTTGTAGTTGGCAACACTGACTTGGTGACTTGTCATCAGTGCCGACCCCATGCATTGAAGCTGTAATCTGTGCAAGTGTGCAGTGCATTGAACCCTGAAAGTTATGAATGAAAAAAGGTGTATAAAAATACAATAGAATGAAAGAGGTGCATTGCAGCCTGAAAATTATGAATGTAAAAAAAGGTGCTTATAAATAAAATAGGATAGAAAAAGCAAGGCAGAAAATACACAAGCCAAAAAGTGTTGAGAAAAATGTAGCAATACAATATTTAAAGGCTCAGTAAGACATCAGCATTGGTACTTAAATATTAGTACAGTATGTTATGGAAACTGCAGAAATCAACATTACATCAGTTTAAAATCATCAGCTCAAAATAGTCATGTGGGCTACCTTACAACAATAACAAAACCCAATAGACATTTTTATTGCATTAATTATATTACTGGCAAGATGTAATTTTTCATATGGGTTTACACCCTGCAATTAATTGAGTATTTTATTTAATACTTACCCAGTTGTTTTAATATTGTTTTAATCATAATAACAAAAATACATATCCACAATCAAGAACAAATGTTTTACAATAAATGTAATGTCAGATGTCAATACCAGTAAATAACCCGCCCCTGACCGTTCCCGGTGCAAAGGTGCCCATAACTCTCACCGCATTTCCTCGCATTTTTAATACCCATATTGATGTACCTATTTTTTTAAAAAAGGACGAGTTTGGATGGAGTTGGGGCATTAGTCATATCACCCACCAGAGAACTAGCCTATCAGATATATGAAGCTTTGAGGAAAGTGGGGCATCTACATGACTTCTCAGCAGGACTCATTATTGGTGGACAGAATTTGAAATTTGAAAGGAAGCGAATGGACCAAATAAATATATTAATTTGTACACCTGGTCGCCTCCTTCAAGGAGGCGACATGGATGAAAATCCTTTGTTTGACTGTAGCCATCTTCAGATTCTTGTGTTAGACGAAGCTGACAGATGTTTGGACATGGGATTTGAGACAACCATGAATGCAATCATTGAGAACTTGCCACCTGAAAGACAAACTCTGCTATTATCTGCCACACAAACTAAGTCAGTGAAAGATCTAGCTCGCCTCAGCTTGTCATTCTTCACACACATACATCTCTTTACTCTTTGAATAAAGTTCCATAGAGTGCTAAAAAGCTAATGCGCAAGACCTCAGCTTGCTGAACAACTCATATGTGTACTTATAGCCACAAACACGCCACTAGCCACAAACACTATCTCTTTTACTTTTCCTCTAATGGTTACCTCAATTAGTTAAGGGACCATTAAATTAGGAACCTAGGTAAGCTATAGATTGATATACAAATTATAAACTAACTTTATTTGTACATTTGAAACTATTTAGAATTTTCTATAAATAAAAGCTAAATTATTTTTTTAATCGTTATAGATTCTTAAATGAAGTTAAAAGGCTGAAAGAGTAATTTATTAACTTGTGTTTTACTATCTTTTTGTATTGGTGTTTTTAAAAGTTTTAAATTATATTCTCATATTGTGGTAATTTTACATAGTATAGCACCTACAGAATGCGCACTCTTCACTGCTTCCTAGTGTTTTGGCTGACTGAAACTCCTCAGCAACACAGCTGTCACACATTTAATTATAAATACTAGACCTAGAGCATCTAAAAATACATAAACCGTAGAAATACAATATCATACTTAATAATGAAATAGATTTTCAATGAGAAAAATGCTGGTGGATTGAATGAAGATGCAACTGCTTTTTATAGGAATTATTACGTAGGTACAATACTATTTATTATATTATAGCTATACATTAATTACTTAAAGAAACCACATAAAACGCAAAACCATTTCTGAATTTTGAAAAGTTACACTTTTGTTGTTGGAAAAATACCTAATTCAAATTTAAGGTGAAGTCACCAGGGCAGCTAGCAAAATTAAAATTTCCTTAAGTTTTCTGCATTTTACACAAGGTCCTGTAGGTACTGCTCATTAAAATATGTTTATAATAATAATAGTAATAATAAATCCGCAGGGCAGTTTTGTGGCGAACTGTTGGGCATTAGCGACCCCACGGACCCGATCTCCCGGGAGAATTCCTGTTCTTCATCTCCGGCTTGCCTTTATTGGCCGGCCGTAGTGAACAATGACGAAGAACAGAGCTCCCACCTCTCTCTTGCCTTTATTGGCTGGTTTGAGTGGAGATTCGCAAGAGCAAATTCGCTCGGGAGAAGGATGTATAATCCAGTAAGGTGCTGGTAGGGATCTTGACCATACTTCCGGGATTGTCCTGTTAGCCATGGTATACCTCTCCACTCCTCAAGCACATCAGGATATGTTGCCCTCTTGTTGCTACGTCACTCCGTGCTAGCGACCATTTTGGGGGCCCATTTGCTGAGTATGCAAGTCACCCCCTGCCTTTTTATCGATGGAAATTAAAAACATTGCTCAGGCAGGGGCCACAGTATTAACATAATTCCTGGTAACCAGTCCACTTAAGACCCCAAAAACCATAGCCTATATTAGTTTTTCCACATGTTGCAATAGTTCCCCTTCAACCGGGGGTTGTCCTTGGATGCACTAGCATAGTGCATACAGGGATAATCGCCGGTTGGTACCACAATCCTTCATTAAAAGCATCTAAAAGGGCCTCTGCGAGTTGGTTTCGGCTCCTCGTACGCCTTTCAAAGGTCCAGGACCTTAGGGTCCTGAGTTAAACAAATATGTAACAATAATAAAATTTTATTAATGAAAAGAGGTTACAGGGTGTGGGTATTGCTAAACATTTTGTTTTCATTAATCAATTAACATAGTATAAATTTCCGAAGACTTTCTGCACTAGGCTAGGCCTGTCCCGCAGGAAGCATACAAGTTTTCTTTGGAGTTACAAATTATAAGTATGTATGCGCATATTAACAAGATGAAACAGTGGTATGTCTATTTTATCTGATATTACAAAGATACTAATTAGAGTAGATACAAGCTAAATTATTGGAGAGTAACTATAAAGGATTTCTATACATAACAAATTACTAATATTATCTATAGAATATAAATAACAAAATCTTAGAACTAATGGCATTTAATGCTTATTATTTACTTTAAAACTATGAGATCATTCCTTATTATAACAATTGTCTTATAAAAAGTTCTGTTCTATCATATGTCCAATCAATCAATTCTTTGGTTATTTTAGTTTTAGCGTAACGAAGCGATAGGTTACCTACTTAAGCTAAGAATTTTGGTAAGGTTATTGTAAACCAGGGTTTTCATATAGGTGCTGAACCTTTTGACCAATTCTGTTTTGTTTTTAACGGGAATGATAGGTAGCTTGAACACACGCCTCCTCACCATGTTTTCATAGTCTGGTAATTTTAGTACTTCTTTATGGGTGAGAAGAGTGATTTTTAGTAGGTATAGTTTTCTAACACTAAGTACCTGAGTTTCTTTGTAAACGAGAACGGTAGGGAAGCGGAAGGGTTTTTTGATCATTGTCTTAAGGACTGCACGTTGTGATCTTTCTAGGCCTACGAGATGAGAAGAAGAGGTACCACCCCATGCCAGGATACAATAAGATAGAATCGACTGACACAGTGTGGTATAAATTTTCCGAAGAATCTTTAATGGAGCCACGTCTCTTAGCTCTTTCATTACAAATACGATCTTTCTTACCCTTGCAGATGTTGCCGCAATAAGCTCACTGAAGTTAAGTTTTTCGTCTATGAGTACTCCTAAATATTTTGTGCGTGTTACTTTATTTAGCTGTTTGCATTCACATGTTGGTAAGTTTAGGTCAATATATGTTTCGGTAGATGGTTGGCAAGTATGCACTATAAACTCTAAGTCAGGTGGTGGTGCAGAGATAGCAGTTTTGTAAAAGCAAATAAAATTTGTCTTTGTGGTGTTTAGGGTTAATAGGTTGCTATTTAACCATTCAACAACACGTTGGAGTCCAGTTTGTGATGAATATTTTACACTATTCCATGTTTTATTGTGGAATATTACTACTGTATCATCTGCGTAGTTTAGAATGTCTGCATTTTCAATGTTGATTGAGGACATATCGTTTAGATAAACTAAAAAGAGCGTGAGTCCAAGAATGCTGCCTTGAGGTACACCAAAAGCTATATCGTGTGTGTTACTTGTATAGGAATTCGTTTTAGTACATTGTTTTCTGCCAGTAAGATAGCTGCGAAACCATTCAAGGCAAATACCTCGCACTCCGATTGCTTCTAGTTTTTTAAGGAGAATTAAAATTGAAACTGTATCAAAGGCTTTCGCCAGGTCAAGAAAAACTCCGATGCATGACAATCCTTTGTCGAGATGATCAGACACGATTTTTGTCAAGAGTGATACTGCATGCTCGGTTGACTTGCCTTGACGAAAGCCAAACTGTTGGTTTGATAACATTTTATTTGATACCAGAAAGCGAATAAGTTGTTTATTAATTATTTTTTCAAGCATTTTAGAGAATGTACTTAAGAGTGAGATAGGTCTGATATTGTTAGGATCATCAGTAGTACCACCTTTGTGTATGGGTGTCACTGCTGCAACTTTCCAGATATCCGGGAAAATTCCAGTAGACAAGCTTATGTTATAAATATATGTTAACGGTTCGACAATAAGATTTTTGATATATTTTACTATGCGGTTTGAAATTCCATCCAGGCCTGGGGCACTGCTGTCTTTGAGTTGAAGGATAAGATTTTCAACATCATCTGGATTAGTCGGATGCAAAAAGAAAGAGTTTAGGGGAGAATCTGGAATTTTAATTTTTGATGCTAGTGAGTCCTGTGTTTCGTTAAGCTTAGTTAAAATTTGGTCTGCATGTCGCTGTCCTACGTTAGAAAAGAACTTATTGCAAAAATCTAGTGAATCGATTTCATTGCCTTTAATTTGGCAAAGGTTGTGCGATTTGCTTTTGGTTACAACGCGGTTGGAAATTCGTTTGATCGTATTCCAGAGTTTGCTAGGATGGTCTTTATTGTTTTCTAATTATTCTCTATCGTGTTGATTTTTCAGTTTACGCAGGAGATCTTGATAAAAATTTCTGTAACGCTTGTAAATTCGGTTTTTAATAGGGTCATTGGGATTATTTTTGGCTTGCATATGGAGCCAGTCCTTATGCAAAGAACATTTGATCAAACCGGGAGTCATCCAGGGTTTAAGAGTTAACTTACGTTTGCTTATTTGTACAGTTTTGGAGTTGCGGCCAATGATAGATGACAGGCTAGACATGAATGAGAAAGATGCAGCATTCGGACATGATTCTCCCATTACATTTGACCAGTCAGTGTCTTGTAGTTCCAACTTAATAGATTCAAAGTCATATTTCACTTGACTTTTTTTCTCTCGCGGTGGCTTGGGGACATTTGTGCTTATGCCAGTCATAGCTATGTCGTGGTCAGTTACAGCTGAGGGGCATACAATGGACTCTATTTGTCCTTTAGTCTTAGTGAAGATGTGGTCAAGACATGCTTCATTGCGGGTTGGTTTGTTAATGGCAGCTCTGAACCCTAGTTGTGCCATTACGCAAACATAATCAAGACAAGATTCCAACCGTTGAATGTTTATGTTAATATCTCCAGCTATAACCTGGCAGGGGCTATGAGGCATGTTCGTAATTACCGTTTCTAGTGAGCACGTAAAATTTTCTGTGTTTTTATATGAAGGAGATCTATAAATACCGAGGATTGATAATACATTGGGAATATGAATTGAATGCAAGCAGTCTGCATCTAGTAGCTTAGGTTCGGTTACTACAGGAGTCCAGCAGCTTTTGACATATATTACTACTCCACTAGCTTGGTTTGTGTGTTTAGTTGATGCATATGATTTATAGTCGTCGATTTGACCTATGGGTGCATTCTCGTTCAACCAGCATTCGGTGAGGACTATTATATCATATTCTATATCGGTGAGGACTATTATATCATATTCGGTGAGGACTATTATATCATATTCTATATTATTGATATTATGTTTACCGCACACCGAACCCAATCCCGATTTCATTTGAAATTTGAATTCACACATTGACATTTCCAAAAGGGTCAGGCAATTTCAAATTATTGTGGCGCTAGTATCGAACTATCGAAGTATCGTGGTATCGAACTCGAGATCTCGAGAGTACCGTACCGATACGTCAAAAGTAAAGGCCTGTGCACACCACGTTTTTTAAATGAGTCGCTGACGCGCGTTACGGCGCGTTGGTAGCGAAACAGACGCGATACGCCCGCGACTCAGACATAGCCTGTAGCCCTGTAGACCTTTAATAGGATAAAAGCGCGCCGTCGACGCACGTTTCTAAAACGCGCGTCAACGGCGCCTTAAAAAAACGTAGTGTACACAGGCCCTAAGACTTTAACTGGCTAAAACTGTGTTCCTTCAGTTACCCTTTAGGTTTTAGGGCCTCGGTAAGTCTTTCGGGATTCACCCTGCGATGACGTCAGGGCGTCTCCTGCGGTGACGACTGGGGCGTGAGAATGTTCTCTCCCTCACGGTTTCGTTATCTTTTTCGCACGTATTACTGGTTCGTTAAAGGAGGTGGTGGTTGCTTGCCATTCCCTTTCACTTCGTACCAGAGCCTGAAGCAGGGCCCGAAACTCGGCGGAGCGGGGCATAGAGATTCACCATATTCTCAACCGTGTTCTCCGGGTAATTCGCCCAATGGTGACAACCGGGAATTTTTTCCTGCCGAATCAAAACCCCATGTCCAGTGGGAACCAGCGTCAGGTGAAAGTGAGGACGTCGTAGCGCCTCTTTAGCTACACCTCAAAGAGGGGGCTTACCGCTGTGATTGTTGAAACAGATATTGTGGAAACCTTAGAGTTCATTATCATCATTATTTAGGTACTTACCCAACTTTTTTTTTCCGGCCCTGGACGTCATGATTGCGGCAGCTGTACCTACCACTGGTAGGTAGAATATGTTGTACAAAAGGAAGAGGTAATTACGATTTGAATGGTGTATGGTGTAGTTATGTGATATACTTACACAAGCTTTAATGATGTCAGGATACCGTACGAGTTTGGCGACAATTTTCGGTGTACCTAAGAATCGTACCTACATATCGATAGAGAAAGATATTAAAAGATATTTATGTTAAGTACGTAACAAAACTTACAATAA
Organism: Mythimna lalbum; assembly: GCA_949319445.1. Classification (NCBI taxonomy): domain Eukaryota; kingdom Metazoa; phylum Arthropoda; class Insecta; order Lepidoptera; family Noctuidae; genus Mythimna; species Mythimna lalbum. The sequence goes on from OX439354.1 coordinate 427,079, forward strand.
TAAAACCAGGTGTTTTTATAAAATATGTTTATATTCATGACGCAAGTAGGTATATAATATCGGAAGTGCTTTATGAGCTGCGCAAACGTAGACTACACTTGTGTCTTGTGTCGGATACAAGTTACCAATGAATATTTAATTTTTATATGAGTAACCAATATGCCACTGATCTCTGCGTAGTCGTTTAAGATACACATATTTTGTCCAGTTGCTTCCACTTGTTGCCAGTCAAAAAGTGATTGGTGTCGCTAACAGGAAACTAAAAGCAGTCGGTTGAAGACATAAGCAACATTAATTTTCCCATACTGAGTTGCACAAACGGACGATTTGCAATCGTTGTCCGTATCCTGTGTGTGACGCACACTTGACTGACGGAAAACCAGTAGCGAATGGTGTCAGTGGCCAGACGGCAGAAGCAAGCAGCGACTGTATCTGATCGCCGCTACAGGACATAGCAACTACGGTTTCCTGTGATGGTGTGCCGCGTCAGTAGCAATAAGTGACTACGATTTTGCACAGCTCCCCATAGTTCATAAACTTTACACTTACTAGCTACTCCTAACTAACGGGCCTACTATTTACACTACGCATCATTTAGACCGTTTTAGTCTATGGTTCGACGTATCGCGTAGTGTAATAAGGGTCAGACTGCCTTACTCGGAAAAAAAAATAAAAAGAGTCTGAATATCGCACGCGTTATTCAGCGTAGTGTAATAGGCTTTTAAATGACACGTTTCGCTCGGAAAGTTTCGAGGCGTGCGTACACTTGGGTACCTACACTGGTCTCTATTAGACATTTTCGCACACTTCAGCGTCATGCAATTATCAATTTATTTTGTGTAATTTAAAATCAAATAGAACACACTTTTTGCTTGCTTAAATGAAACTTGAACTCTTAAATCTGGTATGTTGTAAGTTTTGAAAACCTTTATTGTGTTTCAGGATGATTCATAATGCGGTCATTAGACGAGGGGGTATGAGGCGTAGGACGCGATGCCGCAGTGGTTGTTTCTGTTGCGCGCCATCCTGATGTAGCCGTGGTCGCCCCACGAGCTGCCCCAGGAGTTCTTCACTAGCCAGTAATCGCCGCCCTGCTTGAGCGTACCGTAGCCCACCACCAACACCTGGGGTAGAACATTAGTAATGTTGATACAGTAAAAAAAAAAACTTCCAATAGCAAGTTAAGGATAGACATCGTTATGAATTAATGGTATAGGTATGACCCTTACGACAAAGTAGCCAGTGCGTACAACAACAACATCAACATCCACAGATGACACACATTAATTAACGGTCATTCCACTACGCAAAAAAATAACATAATGTACTTATAATAGGATACTGGCGACCTGTTCTTACCATTCCAAAGTTAATCTAATAATTGCTGGTAGCTGTTTGGGCTAGGCAATTTAATGATCGAGTTTATGATCAATAAAGTCCGAGTTCTAATCGTAAGAGCGCCCAATCCAAGGTATATTTCCAAGAAGTTATGCGCGAATTATCTAATAACATTTGAACTTAATTGGTGAAAGAAATGAGGGTTTACCAGTGTGAACTTTACAAATCTGCGTCAAGTACCCCTACAAAGCTTACTGGCGTGATCTTGTGCAAAATACATTTTTTTTAGGTGGCATATCATCTAATGACATCTGAACTCTTTTAGGGCGTGTCAGACTTTTATTGAATAACCCACTCCTATTCCTTCTTTGCCTTCGTTACAGAACCCCGGGGTTCTCTTTCGCATTACCCATGGCCCCAGTAGCAGGGGCGCCGGGTTTTACAAAACCTATGGGTGCTCAAGCTTATTTGATGAATCGAAAAAGTGGCGAAGTGTGAGAAGAGAAATGCACAGTTGCACAATGATTTGACACTAATCGACCGACAAATAAATAAATGTCCTATATTACATAGGTACTGCGTCTGAAACTAAGGTTTTCCTTTGTTCTATGGAAACCAGGAATAACGAAGGTACCACAAACAACTAGAGCCAACACAAATATCTTTTTCATCAACAATCATTTGTGTTTGTGCGGGAATCGAACCCGACACTTGCTTCTCAACCGGCGCTCTAAACCACTAAACGCTAAACGGGTCGTCGGGTAATGAAAAAACGCCCATTCCTAAAAGACGATTACTGATCTGTTTCTTGATGTCTATTCTAAGGGGTGTTCGGCACCCACTGTTTATTTCTCAGAGGTGCTAGATCGGCGTGAAATCATGGTAGGTACGTACACCGTGGTTCACATTTGTGGTGCATTTGTCGTTGTAGTAGACGCCGTCGGAGTAGAAGCGGAAGCCGTCGCTCGAGGCGTCGATGGCCACGCTCAGCGGCCCCACCGTGGACACCGCCTCCTTCATCTTCTCCTCGTCGCCTTGCGCGATCACCACGAAGCCGGTGTTCTTGGCGCCGAAGTTCTTGGAGTCGTACCTGTTGAATGCACGAGCTTTTAAGTATACATTCGCGATAAAGTTCTGTAACTTTTAGATTTTGAAACAACTCAAAAGTTACAGTAACAACACTACCAATAATAAAGATTTTACAATTTAAATTATGCAATAATGAAGAGAAGATTGTTTTAAAAGTTTTTATGAAAAAATTCTAACGAACAAAGTCGCTACTTTTTTTTTTCGATGGGGAAAATCATCTTGACAAAACCCGCTCTTGGGTGAAGCGGGAGTTAGTGTCAGACTCTTACTGACTAAAAACCCCACCCCGTTCCTTCTAGCCTTCATACCGGCTCGAGTTTCCTTTCGGAAACCCCGGCCCCAGTAGGCTTCGACCCAGCTGGGCCCATCCTGTTGCTAACAACTCCCTGAGGAGCGCGGGAACAGTGCACGTCGTCGACGTCTTGGGCTCGGTCCGGACAGTTACCGGACGATCGGACAGCGAGCTACCCATGGCTCGCCGTCCACGAGCCCGCGTCTACGGTGGCTGGAAATCGGGATTAGAATCTCGGCGGCGGCGGCGAGGGCGCCGTTGCCTGATGCGGTCGGCCTCCTCCTTTGCTAGCATTACTGCTTCGCAGAAGGAGGCGACCGCCTGCCACTCCTCCTCGCTCCGGACCTTGGCCTGAACCAAGACCCGGCGCGAGAGGTCTCCGCCGCCGATCGGCCCCACGCGGGCACGGCGGTGCTCTGCCCAAGCAGGGCACACCACGACTGTGTGCTCCACCGTGTCCTCCGGACGTTCCGCACAGTGGCGACACCCGGGCGTCTCTTCCGCTTGAATCCGGTGCAGGAACCTCCCGAACTTGCCATGTCCGGTGAGGACCTCCGTCATGCGGAAGGTAAAAAGTCGCTACTTAGTTCGCGGGCAAAGTGATGGCTAGATATGGTATAAAAAAAAACCTGTTCCTAGTTGCAACGATTGGTTGATGTCACGGCCCGGTTAGAGCAATAGGTAGGTGAGCGGTTGGCTGTTGCGGTGCCTATCGCGGCCCGCGGGTTCGATTTCCGCACAGGACAAATACCTATTTGTATTACCTATTTATAGTTGTTGCGGATTGTTTATGAGTTGAAATGTTTACTAACGCATCCTCGAAGAGAAATCCTAGTGTACAACGTTTAATAAAAAAGAAGAAAGATTTTAAATGTACCTGCATTTGCCTTCGACGGCCTCATAGGGATAAGATTTCGTGGTGTCAATACCGCCGTTTTCCTTAATGTAATTGAAGGCATTGTACATGAAGCCGCCGTGGCAGCCGTTGTTGCCGTACGCCGACGAACAGTCCACCAGGTTCTGCTCCGACAGCGACACCAGGGAGCCAGTCTTGCGGAAGTGCTGGCCTTCCAGAGAGCCGGTCTGCGCGACAACATACATGTTACATGGGATACCAACAAAGAGAATTATATAGTTGAGCTAGTCAAAAATCTAAACTAAGATTATTATGAGTTATCTCTCTGACCCAGTGAGACCATCTGAGGTCGGTAATTGCGTGCTACTCTTATATAGATTGGAAGACCTTAATAAAAAATATATATTTAGATGAGACCATTTGGACCACAAACTAGGCAAGAAATGCCTATATTTCGGAAGTCTATTGATTCCTCCTAATCGTATTAAGTACCTAATGACAATGCCTTTTATAACAAAAATCTACTCTCAATATATTTTGACATGTTATTTCTTAGACTTTAACTAATTTAGGTATTTTTCTTTGAAACCAAAAAATCCAATGATTTCTAATGCATACGAGATTAGTTTTGGCCTTGAGTTCGATGTGCCTAGCGCGTTTCTGTTTTATACACGTTTATGACGTTCGAAGCTCCGATTGGCCCACTCCGAGCTGTTAACCAATAGGAGAGCCAAACGTTTCGATCGCATTAACGTAAAAGCAACTCACACTCAGAGCAACTTATGGATGGAAATACGCAACGAAGCATCTGCTTTGCTCTGTTTTCAATGTTGATTAAACTGTGCACAACAAGTGAAAGGGACACAATAACTGTTTGTTCCATTTTCCTCTTGAGCTCCGGCCACTATTGGCAGCTGTCTGCGTGCGTCATGATAACTCAAATTACCTTCTTACATGTTTCTGCTCTAACTTCTATCACTGGTGTTATTTTAGGCCGTATCAGTCACACAACTTGTTCAAAAAATCTCATTAACTCATATTTTGTTGTTATGGAGGCCTGATTTGGTAAGCTATTCTAATTTATTTTCATAAAAGTCATTGAAATAGTTCAGTAGATATACTCACGGTGGAGAATGCCCAGCAGGAGCCGCACTGGCCTTGGTCCTTGACCTCGGAGACAGCGCCCTTCTCGCGCCAGTCCACCTGGTCGGGGTAGCTCGCTTGCACCGACGGGATGAACGTGGACGCGCGTCTGTTGTTGCCGTGGTTTCTGGAACTGTGTTAAAATAATATTTATAGTAAGACACACATAATCACACGCACACGGGCCTGCCTCAATAGCAACCATGCATCCGAATGGAGTCCCGAAGATTTTTCCGGATTGAAAAAATGATTCTTTTTGTTGTGACGTAGGTACAAAACTGTTTTCAGATTTATTCCTATATCTACCTATATAAGACTTTACTTTGTGCCAAATTTCAGGAGTCTGGGTCAATGGAAAGTATGAATTTCGATCTTTGAATTCGAATTTCGATCTACGAATGTCGACCTATCAAAATATACGTTGTTTTTTTGCGACGTAAACGGCCATATCTTTTTTATTCGTTACTTTGAAGTTCGATTTTTTCACAGCTTGAAGACACCGCAGACCGTAGGTAGTACATGGTTTTGGAAACAGGTTTCGGCATCGTGAGAGGCATGTTTTAGTACTATAAATTCAAAGATATGTGACCTCCACCAACCCCCACTGGGCTTGCGTGATGGATTACTTACGGCCCATTCCCTCTTCTAGATAGGAGGCCTCACAGAACAGAAAATATAGGTAGAAGTGCCCCTAACGTGGCTAAGCACGAGAACCAGTGTCGCCAAACTTACACATTTGCGTATCAAATTGTACATTACACACATAAAAAACAGTAATATGATTGGCTACGAAGCTACGAATTACAAACTTCACTTTTACAAATCATATTCTTATTGCTTTCATAAATTAGGTCTTATTACAACGTAAGAAAGTTGTTATTATTTGACATGACACAAACAATAAAGAAGTTTTTCGTCTAAAAACCAATTTATTCTATTCAGAACGCTAGTGCCTTTGAAATAGATGCCATATTCACCTGCACATGTAATAGGCGAATCTCGCTTGATGTTGACACGCGCGCGATATCTAAGAGGCACTTCCTCGGAGGCCTGAGTCCCAACAGTAGGAACATTATAATGGCTGATTAAGCTATGCTTATGCTATCCTGGTTGGAATTATCAAACTATCAAGGAGGAAAGAAAACAACTAGCCATCATCACCTGCTGTGGCATACTTTGAGCAAACTTTGAGCAAACTTGAAATTATGTAAACTACATTTGTCTGCATAATCGAATCTGGTCGGGCACCAATAATAAATACGAGTTGGTACATCAAGAAGTAGCGGAATGCTTACTCGAGGGACTTGTTGAATCCATTCATGGTCTGCCCGAACTCGTGGCGCAGCATATCGGCGTACTTGTTAGGGCGCAGCTTGTACGACACGGCGCCCTGCTCGAACAGCTGGTTGTGCATCGCGATAAGGTGCTTGTTCTCCACGTAGATCTTCATGCGAAACATCTCCTCCACATCACTGCTATACTGCTTACTGTGCTCCATCTACAATAAATTAAAACTCAAACTAATATCAGATCCGAAAGACAAATGAAGTTTTGTAATGTGTGTTTTTGAATGTTTTTTTTTTTGTTTTTAGTTTTAGTTTTAATAGATTTCTTATTTAAACTATCAGTTAGAATGAATGACCAGTGCGTTTCATACAGGCTGCAAATCCTAAGTCAAGATTTCTTCAAATTCTTTCCTTCACTGCTTTGATCGTCAATTTCATTTTACCTATCAATAGTCCAGCTCATGGATATTCGATATCCGTGGTCCAGCTGTATACAAACATTCGATGGCCTAGAATACCAAGCGGATGGGTAGTTCCAAAAGTTGCTTTTGGCTCCATACCTATACCTACTTTAAGTAATGCCATAATATCAATTCGGTTCTGTTTATTATTTTATTATCCTTATCCGTACCTTATCAGTAGGTTAACGTTATCATTTAAAAAAAAATTAGAAGATTATTAATAATGTGTACAGCTACTTTAAGGCAACTAATATAATTTTGCAAATGAGCATTTCGGGTTCCGAAAAGGCAGATCTACAAATGCAGCTCTCTTTAATTTAAAAAAAGTAATGACTGGATAGGCTTGATAACAAAAACTAAATATTTGCGATTATTATAGACGTGTCAAAGGCATTTGATCATGAGGATCATCAAAAATTTCTGAACAAACTAGACAAATATGAGGTAAGAGGAAATGTATTAAATATCACAAAATCATTTTAAAATTAGTAAACAATTTCAAGTAACACAAATAAGCATAGCAAATGATAAAAGGTCGGAAAAAACATCCCAGGATTGTGTAGTTCTGTGACTGGCCTGTTGGTCTAGTGGTTAGTGACCCTGACTGCTATGCCGGAGGGGTTGTTCGTCGTGGGTTCGATTCCCACCCAGGACAAAAGTTTGTGTGATGAGCATAATCATTTGTTCTGTGTCTGGATGTAATTTATCTATAATATGTATGTATTTAGAAATATATAAGTACGAGTATGTTTATCAGTTGTCTAGTACCCTTAACACGAGCTCTGCTTAGCTTGGGACTAGACGGTGTTGTGTGATAGTTGTGGAATATTGTATTATATTATATACTAGCTTTTGCCCGCGCGGCTTCGCTCCCGCTCTTCCCTACTCCACCCTACTCTACCCTACTCTACCGTACTCTACCCTACTCTATCCTAATTTAATTTTTTTTCCGTAAGAACCTTATCCTCACAATAACAATCACAACAAAAAAAAAAAAACAGCCAAATCGGTCAAGCCGTTTTCATGCTATGTCGTGACAACGGAAAACGGCTTTTATTTTTATATATATAGATTAGTTTGGTTGGAGTGCTCCAGGAAAGTATGTTTGAACCTGTTTTAATACATAAGGGGTTCATGTAGATATTGTCTACATTATTCTACATTATTCTACATAAACGATCTTCTGAAATCAATAGCATAGCTATTTTTATAAACGGTGATCAGGAAAACTTTGAAATAAACATTAAAGAATATTTAGAAGACAATATATAATGCAGTTTATTATATCTTTTCTTCTAAAGATTCGTTAAATATAAATAATCTTAAAATAAATATTGAAATAACAAGCTACGCGACTTTCATTAACATAATCATTGAAACCGAAAGACATCCAGTGTTGGATATAGGCCTCCCCCAAGTGTCGCCATAATGAACGGTCCGGTGCGTCTCGCATCCATCGGATTCCCGCAAACCTTTACTACCTTGTAGGAGGTTTTCCAACGCTACGTCCGGTACGCGGTTACCACTCCAAACCAGAACCTTTCGCCCCCAATCGCCATCTGTTCTGCGTGCAATGTGCCCTGCCCATTGCCACTTAAGTTAGGCGATTCTTCGTGCTATGTCAGCACCCTTGGTTCTCCTGCGGAAATCTTCATTCCTGATTCGATCACGCAAGGAAACTCCGAGCCCTTTTTTAAACTTTGGCAGCTCACAAGTAGCCTCATCAGAAGGCTTAAAGTCACCCACTTTAAGCTACTTACTTGCTTTTGCTTGCTATAGGCTACTTGTGAGCTACCACGTTTCGGAGACATATGTCATCCCTGCCAACACGTACTGCAGACTTTCGTCTTGAGATACTGAGGTATGTTGGACGAGAAGATACTGAAGATTCCCGAAAGCTGCCCAGTGGATCCGGGTCCACTGGGCAGCTTTGGCTAGAATTCGACGGTTGACCTCTTTCTCGAAATAAGATCTACTCGCGATCAACTGGACTGTCTGTCCGAGGTAGACGTAATCATCCACAACTTCGAGTGTAAGGTCTCCAATCTTGGTAACCCACTCCTGTACTACATGGTTGTTTAGCATAACCTGCATAGCTTTGGTTTTGTCCATGTTCATTTTAAGTCCTTACTCTTTCGGAACCAAACTATTTCTTCCGCCTGACTCCGATGCAGGAACTTACCATATGGACACCGTGACGCCTCTCCAGCCACTCTTCAAAGAGGGGACTTACAAGAGTACTGCGATCTAATAAGTAGGTAACTATCGTGTCTACGTACCTTGAACGCATTCCACTCCTCCCTGACCAGGTCGAACAGGGACACGGCGCTGACGGCCGCCACTAGCACGCAAAGCAACACTGCTATACTCTTCATGATGATACTATTTCTGTGGAAAAAAAAACATAAGTAGTTATACTGTCATTGTATAGGATGAAGTAACCAGTTATGGCCATGGGTCATTTTTTGTTATTGGACCGGGGTGTAATGGACGGGAGAAGTCATTTAAGGATTTCCCACCACAAAAATGTAGGTATCTTATTGAAAACTTGCTCCCTAGGGGTGGCGTAAGGCGTGGGCGACGTGGGCCACCGCCTATGGCCTCGCGCCTCGAAGGCCCGCGAGTGCAAATATGGATATTACTCATCTAGCATTTGTTACCAGTACCAGTAAATACAGCCTCAGCTGAAAGGAAGTACAATAGGTCAGGAAAGACTTTCAGCGTTGGCAGTTTTATCTATCGAGGCAAATATAGCATTTAATCTGGATTACGCAACACAGTTATTAGGGAGTTCAGTAAGCCTAAAAGTGGAAAATTTCTGCAGTTAGAGAGAGAATGCAGTACAAATACCCATGTGTATCAATGACCACGATTTTCAACACAGTCGAAAAAAAAATTATGTACATAGATGCTACTTAGTAATAAATTACGGTGATAAATGGTCCGTGGAATCTTATAGGAGCAACAAAGTCGTATTTCTTGGGGCTGCCCAGTAACCGACCTATGTGGGGACTGCCGGGCGACCAACCTGATGTTACCTGATGCTATTGAAGTGCCAATAACTTCTTTTTATCATGGGGACAGTCTAAGTATTTTTCGCATGACTATTTATATAAGAACTAGCTGACCCGGCAAACGTTGTTTTGCCTTATAATTTTATTTTTTTTTCTATAAAAAAGTAGGGGTTGGTGATAAAAAAGTAAAAATTTAGGTTTGTATGTATTTTTTAATGCCACATTATAAAAAAATAAAAACAAAAAATTTCGTCCACAAATAAAAAAAAATTTAAGGGTGAACAACCCTTATCACTTAGGGGTATGGAAAATAGATAGTAACCGATTCTCAGACCGAATACGCATATAAAATTTGGTAAAAATCGGTAAAGCCGTTTCGGAGGAGTACGGTAACTAACATTGTGACATGGAAATTTTATTTAGTAGATAACAGATTTTAAACTCAAATGTAATTAATATTATGTTCTTTTTTAACCGCTTTTACCTATAGATTTATGAACGGATACTTTAGTAAGGGAAAAGTAGATCACTTGGGCACTTTTCCATAACTTTACCTAATAAACACTGCCCAAATCAGCGGCGTAGCTAGCCCCAAAGGGGCCTCATATCAAAAGTTATCGAGGTTTTTTTTCTACACCGTAGGCCCTACTAACACAGAGAGAATTGAAGTTTGGCGTTAACATGTTACGAATTTTTACACACGTTGGGGCCCCTGTAGCTTGGGGGCCCTTTATCATTGATATAGCTGATACAGCGGTAGCTACGCCCCCGGCTCAAATCCTATTAAGTAGTTCATCATCATCATTTCAGCCGACAGACGTCCACTGTTGGACATAGGCCTCCCCTAAGTGTCGCCACAATGATTAAGTAGTTAGTGTTGAAATAATTATCACAGGTTTTTATTTTCAGAAAAAAAAAGTTGCTGAAACTTACCAACTTCCTTTTTATTTATGTTAACACCAAAATAAATTTTAATTGATCAAAATTACGAATTTAAAATGTTTGCGTACTAACGCGACCGCTTTGCGTTTAGCGTTAGGCGCGTACTATACGGAACCTCTGGCTGCATGATGTCCATATTTATCTACGACTAAGTACCTACGTGCATCTTTTCAGCATTGTTATGGAGAAACTCATTCATAAAACCCTGACTGTATTGAATTTTATTTGACAAAAGACATTTATTCTATTATATGTTTGATAGCTGCACGCCTGAAACTTTTATACCTACCTACGTGCTAAATGAAATGCTCATGAACACGTTACGAAACAATACCTAAACTACATATTAAAAAACGCATATTTGTTATTGACAAAAAAGAGGGAAAAGTCACTCCGAGCAAGACAGCGAGAATTTGCCTCTTTGTTACCTACTGTCTGAAACTAGGGTAACAATAAATTTCAAAAATGAGATCGAGAAAACTTGTTCGACATTTATAAATTCATCAGAATTTATTCTTTGGTTTTGCTTTCATTCAAACTTCATTTAAAATAATTTTACCATGAGCGTTACAAAAGGGAGGAGAAGTCATGGTCTCCCTGGAATCAAGCTACTTCCACCCGGTCGGTGGCTTAAAAATAACCACATAAGCATAATCAGCTTTTTAATGTTCCCATTTCTGGAATTCAGTCCTTCTCTCTAGGAGAGCGAGTATTGAGCCAGCCGTGATCCACTACGCCGGCCCCATACGATTTGGGGATGATCACCTATCGTCGAATTTTTAGTTCTAGGAGTACATTGCGGTTTCTTCATGCTGTTTTCCTTTACCGGTTTATGTTCAGCATAAAAATGTTCGTTTAAAATAATGTTATTCTCCTGATTAAGCGTCGGGGATGGGTAAATTTCATGAGAAAGTACATGGTGTAGTCATTTAACCCTTCAGATACCGTCAATTAGAGACACAATAGTAAGACAATAGATGCGCAGCCACCGGTGGTCGCTTGGGGATTCATGAATTAAAGGCATTTAAATTATTTGATACATTTTATTATTCCTCTGTCTGTACTGTGCGTATATTTGTCACCAAACTCCTCCTAAACGGCTTGACTTAAAGAGAGCCTTGGATTAAATTTCGTGTAGGTATATATTTGAGTGGATCCCTGGATGGTTTGAAAATGCAATTGAACCCAGTAAGTGGCTAGCTGCAATCGAGTTGTCATTTTTTTATTCCGACAAAAGGCTAGCTTACGGGCAGGACAACGTCTGTCGGGAGCGCTAGTACTACATATAGAAATCGACTATTTCCTAACCCTAAGAAAACTTCCATTATTCCCTTTGGTAAGTATACAAGGTGTAACGTTAAATGCGCAAAACCTGAAATTAGTTTGATCAGAATAACGGGCAGAATCAATTAAACCACTTTTTAATATAGGTTACATTTTTCAAAGAAAATCTTCATTAAAAACTTCGACCTGTCTATTTATGAATAGGTCAAGCCATCCCGTGCGCAAATCCGCTGAAATACGTAAACAAACATATATATATATATATATATAGTTGTAATCCAATCAAATTTTCTCATACACGGGATAATAAAAGTTCTTATTTCAAAGAGATATGAATTTTAAACAAACTAAAACTCAGCTCATAAAACCTTTAATTTTTTTTTTATATTTTTGTTTCTCACATAATTAGGTCAATCGAATTAATAATCATTTGGGGTGTCTGAGGTTTTTGCGCATTTAACGTTACAAGTTGTATACATACAATTGTGAACAGTCGGTTCATATATTTCTTTGTTTTTGAACTTTCAAGTCTATAATGTAGGTATCAATAACATCTTGAACTTCTTTAGAGAATAGTAGTATGAAGCTAATGTATGCACATACTAGTGGATAAACATATATTATCATCTATTGTTGTATCTTTACTCTTCGGAATGTTTTTGAGGAAGACGACGCGAACGTAAGCATTGTAAGCATTCTATTTAGTCTTTAGTAAGAAGGTAAAAATGTTCCTTGGCTACGTGCAAAACTAAGTACTATAATACTAGTACTGATGTTAAAGTTTTTTAAATTAAAAAAAACATTATTTTTTCTTTAATATTTTTCCGACATTAGTGATTTGTGTGAGTAAATATCAAAAGTGTTTGGCAGGATTTTTTCAAGTAAACTTCAGTGGCTGTTTTTCGCAAATTGGTTTCTAGTGGAGATCGTGATGTAAAATTGATGTAGTTTTGTATCTTTAGTGTTATTTAAATAGGCGCGGTCTCGTTTTAGTGGAGCAGAGAAATTTTATTGTAGCATTGACTGCCTTGTGAAGCATAAAGCATTAAATAAATAAATGTGTTACATTTGTGTTCTAATAAAGATATTGTTAAAAACTAGTACACAAGAAAAAATGGTGGACGAGAGACTAGGCAGTATGATGAAAAGACTATAGCCCTCCCGAATAGGGAAATTAATAAAAATCAATATCTAATCAACTGTCATATGTCATTAAACTGTCAAATGTCAACCTCATCCTCATGCATTGCGACTTGTTTGTGGATATCAAGATTATATTTTTATTAAATAAAATAGCATGAAACAGGATGGAAAAGAACAGAAAAAGCAAGGCAAAAGTGGCAAGAAGCTACAGCTATATAAGCCAAGGAAGAAAAAGAGCGTTGAAGAAGATGCTGCAATACAATATTTACAGGCTCAGTATGACAAGGTAGAATGTCTTTTTATTCGCTTAAATATTTGTATTCTATCCTGAAACGTTTTAAATTTACTTCTAATAGTATTAATGATTACACTTAAATACTGGTTCATTTATGTAAACAGTAAAAATGTATATTTCATCAATTTAACTTGAACCTCAAAATAACCATGTGGGCTATATGACAACAATAATAAACACGTTAGATATTTTTGGTCAGATACTGGTAAGGTGTCCTTCCTTTTCCATATGGACCCATATTATTAATATACTATACACATACATATATACTCTGTCTTTTTAGTTCTCAGATTTTTAGTTTCACCTGTCTTATTCAAAGATCACAAATAAAAATAAAAATTATTTATGTTAACAGATAAATACAGCTGAAATAAAAAGTTTTAAAGACTTTCCGCTATCACAGAAGACTCTTAAAGGGTTAAGAGAAAATAACTATGTCACTCCTACTGAAATACAGAAACAAGCTATTGGTTATGCATTGCAAGGAAAAGATATCCTCGGTGCAGCCAAAACTGGCTCAGGCAAGACATTGGCGTTCTTAATACCTATATTGGAGAACCTGTTTTGTAAGAAATGGACGAGATTGGATGGGGTTGGGGCATTAGTCGTATCACCCACCAGAGAACTAGCCTATCAGATATATGAAGCTTTGAGGAAAGTAGGGCATCTACATGACTTCTCAGCAGGACTCATTATTGGTGGTCAGAATTTGAAATTTGAGAGGAAGCGAATGGACCAAATAAATATATTGATTTGTACACCTGGTCGCCTCCTCCAACACATGGATGAGAATCCTCTGTTTGACTGTAGCCACCTTCAGATTCTTGTGTTAGACGAAGCTGACAGATGTTTGGACATGGGATTTGAGACAACCATGAATGCAATCATTGAGAACTTGCCACCTGAAAGACAAACTCTGCTATTCTCTGCCACACAAACTAAGTCAGTGAAAGATCTAGCTCGCCTCAGCTTATCATTCCCCACATACATCGCTCCACATGAGCAGGCTGAGACTGTAACCCCTGACTTGCTGCAACAGAGTTATATAATTTGTGAGATTGATGAGAAAATAGGAATCCTTTGGTCATTCATCAAGAACCATTTGAAGCAAAAAGTAATAGTTTTCATGGCTACTTGCAAACAAGTGAAGTACATATACGAGTTGTTCTGCAAACTGAGGCCTGGTATTAGCTTGTTGGCACTCTATGGAACTTTACATCAAGAGAAAAGAGAGAGGATATACAATGAATTTTGTCGAAAATCAAATGTTGTGCTGTTTGCTACAGATTTAGCTTCTAGAGGACTTGACTTCCCCCGTGTTAATTGGGTGATTCAAATGGATTGCCCAGAAGATGTGGAGACATACATTCATAGAGCTGGTCGCACAGCTAGAGGATTTACTGGTAAAGGTGAAGGTCTATTAATGCTCTTACCACAGGAGGAGAAAATAGTTGAAGACCTACAAAAAAGTAAAATTCCTATTAATAAAATACAGGTTGATCCATCAAAAGTGGTTGCACCTCAGAGGAAGATAGAAAGTCTCCTGTCTGACAGCACAGAGCTCAAACAGAGTGCACAGAGGGCTTTTGTCAGCTATCTGAAGTCTGTATTCCTTATGAAGAACAAAGAGATATTTAATGTGCAACTACTAGATACAGATGCATTTGCTAGATCGCTGGGATTGATAGTGCCACCATATATTAAGTTTTTGAAGAAATATCAATATGCACAAAAGAGGCAATCTGAAGAAAATGAAAACAATAATCCCATTGAGAAGTTGAAAGCTAAAACTAGGTCTGATGAAGAAACTGATCAAAGTGAAGCAGAAGAACCTAAAGTTGAGCTTGAAAAGAAACTTAAAAAGCAAAAAAAGAAAGAATCCCTCATTAAATTTGATTTTCATAATGATGCTGATAGTGATGAGGAAGACTTTTTGCAAGTCAAGAGGGTGGATGTCGACCCTGGCGACGAGCCACTTGAAGAAGTACAAACAACATCGAAAAAGAAAGCAAAACCTTTAACAAAGGCAGCTGTTGCTAAGAAACTCCTGAAGAAGAAAATTAAAGTAAACACAACTGTGAAGTTTACAGAAGAGGGAGAAGCAATGGACGATGAGAAGAGAGATGTAAAATCAGAACTAGCAAAACAGTTCTTGAATGAGAATGTAGGAGGTATTGATATAGAAAAAGCAAAGGAGGTGTTACAAGAAGAAGATAAATTTGACAAGATTAGGTTTAGAGAAAAGGTTAAAGCTAAGCATAAGGAACAGAAACGGAAACTTAAGAATAAGAAGAAGGAAGAGGAAGGGGAGAAAGATGACTTTGGGTCACAATCAGAGTCTGATGGACCTGACCTGTCATGGTTACCTGACCCTGACAAAGTTTATGGTAAGAAAGATGGCAGTGATGAAAGTGGTGGCTCTGAAGAAGGTAGTGGCCCTGAAGCATCAGATCGCGAAGACAATGAATCAGCTGGATCTGGTGATGAATCTGAAGTAGACCAGAAGTTCCACAGGTAAAGATCTTGTAATTTTGACTTTTAGCAGAGTCTTTGCTCTTTTTGTTTGTTCCAATTTACCAGTGTTATTTAGTTTGAAGTAGGTCAGGTGTATAGGGTAAAAAACATCATTAAAGTGATGACATTTGTTTGCAGGCCTACTAAGCGGAAACTGGTGGAGAGCCGGGGCATCCCGCAGGCGAGCGTGACGCCTCGCAAGCTGAAGAAGGTGCAGGACGTAGCCGCCTCGCTCTCTGTGGGCGAAGCCGAAGCGCTCGCTATGCAGCTGCTGCAAGCCAAGCGATGAAAATTATTATCTGTTTTGTTATAATAATAAAATTATTGAATTTTATCCATGTATAAAATTATTTATTTTTACGAAAAAATAACATAAACATGTTTGCACGTCTGTGCTTTCGACTGTTGAGATACAAGGCGCTTGGAATACCTAAAATTAATACTGATCGATCATAACTTGTACCAATGTAGCTCTAGATTCATGTATTCGGGATATTTGAAGCCGGGTGTGCTGCGCCAATTTTTTAATATAGGTATGTAACAATGGGTTACAAACACGAAAATAAGGCGCAGTGGACCAGGGTTCAGATCCCGAATACATGAATATAGGCATGATAAGAGAAATTCAGCAGGATTTTTATTTCGATGCCATTTGTAATTTTATACATGCAAAAAAACACAATTGTTAGAAAACTTTACGTTCTTCACTATTACTAAGTTTTTCGCGAGTGAACTCCATCTTATTTTAATTAAATACAAAATAATCGTAACCGTAGCATATCATACTGATGGTAGTATGATATGCTACGTTGATGAATTGTGGGAATAATCAAGCGCCTACTAGTTTTCCAGACTTTTCCACAATGAGGGTAAAAGGAGTCCCAGTTATTATTATCACAGTAATTATTTAAATAACAACAGACCCTGTCTGTTGTTATTTCGGGAATGATAATAAAAAAACTCTTTTTCAAAAGGGGTATTCGCCCTGTACGTTTCGATGCGTTGCGTTCACATTGGGTCGTTTGATTTCTAATTTGGTCACCGTTAATGGCAACACCGCTAACACAACTGTCAAAAAGAAAACGGATCGTTGCACTCTCGGGAACGCTAAAATATATAAAATAATAAGTTTTCTATGGATTTAGAATAATTACACGTCTTGTACTTATTAATTTTAACTATGTTTTGGAGCGGAAACTATATCGTAGTTAGGGAGTTAAATTTTCTTCTCAAAGAGGAGGTGCGTATTTTGTTGAAAAATTGATGGTTATGAGTGGTTAAAACGATGAATTTTCGTATTATTTCGTGTTAGTGACGCCTTTTGTGATGAAAAACAAGGTTCTGGGTGGACGATGATGTCATGTGCGCGAGTAGAGAGGCGTATCGATGATGTTTAGTGCTGTATGTTGTGAATGTGTGCAGTAAGCTTATTGTTTCAGAATGTAACGTTGTCGCAAGTGCTGGAGGCGGACGACATCCTGCAGGAATGCAAGGCGGACAACAAAGCACTCATACAGTTGTAAGTGTCAGTACATGCTACAGTTGGGATGGGCCTGCCCCAGTCTGTTGTTGTCTAGTCAGTGACTGGCTAGTGTAGTCCAAACAATACAACAGGGCTTTAATATTTAATGACTGTTATGCCAGCGAGTGTGAGCAAGTGCACTAGTAGTTCATGACTACTCTATTCAGGTTATAATTACTTGTCAACAAAAATACACTGCTGCTTCAGCTTAGTCACAAAAATATCTCAGAACAGTTGGTTTGACAGATCAGACCTGTAGGATCAATTCAGTAATGGACTCTTCTTAGAATAGGTATTATAACTAGTTTCACCCTAAAGTGATAAAAACCATTCATTACACCTGTAAATGGGATAACATTTTATATAAGTATGCAAGAAAAGTTTGATCTCAAATGATAAGTCAGTAATTCTTCAAGTAGAGATTTGGTTCTTGTACTTGACCCAAATTGTGCAAGCAACAAGTATGAAGAAGATTGTCAAACTGTATAAGATTAAAAAGAATTTGATTTATAACCAACTTTTCCTTATGGTATTGAAGTGACATTTGAACAAACCTATTTGGGTTACTTACCAATGCATGTACACACCAGGAGGGTCAGAAGAGCTCTTAGAGAGAGATCCTGTGAGTAGGGAATGCAATCTCAAACGAAATCTCTCACCTTTTTTACCGAGATTGATCTCGGACGAAAAACAGGCGAGATCTCGCGAGATTAACGAGATTGTACTCGAGCATAAAAACGTCTTATTTGAAGCACGGATTGACACGGACGTTAAAATATTATAGACAGATACGTCAAACAATGTTTAATGCAAGAATATATCTTGAAAAAATTCGTGAAAATGAATGTTTATCTTTTAATTTTTTTTGTGGGTAAAAATCATACAAATGACATGTCCCGCCCTTGGGCAGAGCGGGAGATAGTGTCAGACTATTACTGCCTTCGTGCCTTTCATACCTGGGCTGAACTTCGTTTCGGAACTAACCCTGTCCCTAATAGGCTTCGAACCAGTGCACGCCATCAACGACTTGGGCTCGGTCCGGACCACGGAGTTAGTATAGAAGAGGAGATGTTGTAATAAGATTTCCCTAAGAAAAAAAGCGTGACATTTTGCGGGGTGAGGGGGTGTTAGACTCCGCCCATTTTTTTATTTGCCATCTGCCGGTCAATAGCCAAACTACTTGGTCGTTCTGTTGATTTTATTTTGTGGTTACGTAACTATCTCACACTAGATGTCATTAAATGCAGGATGCAACAGGGTCGAACTCAGAATTACCAGGGATTTCTGTTTTTTAAATTAAATGTGCAAACCATGCGATACATATATTTTTCATTGAAATAGTTATACTATTATTAGATGAATGACGAATGAAGATCATTCCAAAATCATCAAAATCCTTTTTATTGTAACATTTTTTTTATTCCATTTTTATTAGGGTTTACTTTTTTAAAGGCTTATTTTGATAGAAAGAATTATCAAGATTCATTACAAAGCTATTCTTTTTTTTTTTTTTAAAATGTGTTTACGTCCGATACCATTCAATAATAGTAGATTATGTGACTAGGGGTAAAGCAGTGTCTTTAAGTCGCGGGCAGCATGTTGAATTCCGAACGAAACGAAGGTTGCTATTTTAATCCTGAACGTCAGTGAAGGTTTTATATAATTAGCTCCCGAGCATTGAGTGGGAGATTATAAAGAAACCAGAGTGAAGTGAGGAATTCAAGCCGCCCAAGACAAAGACAGCTTTATCTACTTTTTACACCAAATGTGACGTAATTAAAAACAGTTTGATCAACCAAATCATATATTAGAGAAATATAAGTATTATATTTACAACTTCTGTAGCCTGGGGATATTCGGTAAAATAACTGGCTTCTAATTACTGCCCTGTATTTTTGCTATTTGACGATAGATGGCGACTTGTTTACAAAATTATATAAATACTACAAAAATAATATTATGGCGATTAAAGGACCTTTAGGAATGAATGTTGATCAAATTTAAGTACGTATGATTATTAAAATATATTAATACTGAGCTCTACGTACCTAAATATATTTAGTTCCCATGACATAAAGTGTCGCCATCTAATGTCGAGTAGAATTATATTTGGAAATAGGTAGGAGTTAAGATTTTTCTAGAAGTATTTTAATAAATTATGCATATAAAATAACTTACAAATGAAATGTGATGGCATCCATAGCATCAGAACGTCTATCTGAGTAATTTTTACAAGATAAAATACAACACTTAATTTTTTTGGTTTTCTATCGCGATTATGATGCCAAATAAGTGGGTTTACGAAGTTGTGCTCAGGACGAACGCCAACAATACACTGATTTAAGCCACGCCCACCGTGATGACGTCAGGACTCAGTTGAGAGTCACAGTGCACAGTTGTTTAGGCCGCCTCCTCTTCTATACTAACTCCGTGGTCCGGACAGTTACCGGACGGTCGGACAGCCAACTACCCATTGTTCGCAAGCCCGCGCCTATTGTTATCTTATAATACTTATAATTTTTATTGTTTTTTTCCTAATTTATTCAAATATTGTGATTATTTGAAAAAAAAAACCACAAAAATGCCAATATTGTATTCATAATCTCGCGAGATCTCGCTCGAGCCCCAATCTCGCGAGATTTGCATTCCCTACCTGTGAGCAGACATTACATATTTACCTAAAGTGTGGGGTTAACTATGTAAAGCGCTTTCATATTGAAAAACTTCTGTCATCTTGAGATCAACATCTCTAAGATTACCCACTGACTCATAGCTTGGACTGGCCTGTTGGTCTAGTGGTTAGTGGCCCTGACTGCTATGCCGGAGATCGTGGGTCCGATTCCCACCCAGAACAAATGTTTGTGCGATGAGCACGATCATTTGTTCTGTATCTGGGTGTAATTTATCTATAATATGTAGGTAGGTATTTAGAAATATTTATGTTTATCAGTTGTTTAGTGCTCATAACATAAGCACTATTTAGCTTGAAACTAGACGGCGTTGTGTGATAGCTGTGGAATATTATGTTATATTATAACTCACAGAACAGAAAATATAGGTAGAAATGCCCCTAACGTGGCTAAGCACGGGAACCAGTGTCGCCAAACTCACACATTTGCGTATCAAATTGTACATTACACACATAAAAAACAGTAATATGATTGGCTACGAAGCTACGAATTACAAACTTAACTTTTACAATTCATATTCTTATTGCTTTCATAAATTAGGTCTTTTTTTTTTTTTTTTTTTTTTAAATTAATGGCAATTGAGCCGATTGCGACTATTCTGCCAGTGTCGCGTTGAGACGGCGACTCGATCAGGAGGACCACCGTCGAGATTTTACCTTCGTGGTAGATGTTAGTAAGCTGAAAAGACAATCACAAGTGTTAATAAAGACACGTAAGCTAATTTACAAACTTATCTACAATATGATATGTACAACGCATAAACTACTAAATACAAAAAAGATAAGTATATACACATATAATTACGCACCAATTAGAATTTTAATTCATTTTCATTTAAAAAAGTTGCTAAAATATTAACTAATTTGGGAGAGAAGTGGGAGAGAAGGGAATGGAAATTGGTTGGGAGAGGAATCTTACATTTAGAAATTTTGTGATAGAGGTCAAAAGATTTATTGTTTAGGGAGCAAGAGAAGAAGATATGGTCTAAAGTACCCTCCGCAAGACCACACTCGCACAGAGAACTATCTCGGACATGGATCTTATTCAAGAACACTGGGCTACAACAATGTCCGAGTCTCAGTCTACAAAGCGACGACACAGTTCTCTTGGACAATTTAGGGCATTTAAAGAACCAAGGCCTACGTTGGATTTCGGGCTGTATAGCTGCATAGTAGGAACCCTTGGTTTTGGAGGTCGTCTTCCATGTTTCAGTCCACGAGTTAAATAACTTGGGTCTGGCACCATTCCGCAAATCGTAGTTATGAACTACGTAGTGCTTTCGATCAACTGGATTCGATGTGGCATACTTTGCTAACGAATCAGCGCACTCATTGCCAACAATTCCCGAGTGACCGGGGATCCAGACTATCTCGATGTCCAAGCCGTTTTGGGAACAATCAAATAGCAAGTTCTTAATATCTACAATTATTTGACTATGGATTTTACTATGAAGTTGATTTTGTTTTAAGGCCTGAATACTACTAAGTGAATCTGAAAAAATTACTGATCTTGCTATTTGATGTGATTTAATATAGTGTATGGCTTCTAGAATACCAATGCACTCTCCTGTAAACACTGATGTCTCTGGTGGGCATTGAAAAAGAATAGCGATTCTAGAATTTTGGAAATAAACTGCCACACCAGTGTTTCCTGTTTCGGTCAATTTTGAAGCATCAGTGTAAAAAAGGTTCCATCCTACCCAGTAACGCTTGAGAGCTAACTCAAAGTCGTCTTTCGCGTTTTGGGTATTCTTCGATATCCCCAGTCCCAAGACGGCTTTAGGTTCGAAATGAATCGTCTCATATGCGGTAGAGAAGACTGGGAGAGTTGGATATTGACAAATCGGCGCGGAGAGTTGTTTAAGTTCTCTGTACCTATTTATCAATAAAGGAACTGTTTTATGTTTCCAATAAGGAGAATTATTAAAGGAGAGATCGATTTGTTCTAAAATTGGGAGTAAGGGATGGGATGAAAGGGAAAATACTTTAGACAGGAATCGGTCTGCCAAATACTGTCTTCTAAGGTGTAGAGGCGGTTCTGCACATTCT
The DNA here is from genome assembly GCA_949319445.1 of Mythimna lalbum. NCBI lineage: Eukaryota > Metazoa > Arthropoda > Insecta > Lepidoptera > Noctuidae > Mythimna > Mythimna lalbum. The sequence continues at coordinate 448,996 of OX439354.1, forward strand.
ACTTGAAGCGCATTTATGGGAGATGATTTCATGGCCCCAATAACAATTCTCAGGCATTTGGCCTGGGTACTGGTCAACCTTTTCAGCGCATTTTTGTTACAGGGCTCTATAAGGAAACTGCAATAATCCATCGCACTTCTGGCTAACGCATTGTAAACTAATTTGAGGGTGTATGGGTGAGCTCCCCACCACACCCCGGCCAACGCTTTAAGGACCGACACAGATCGTTCACATTTCTTGACCGTGTTGTTAATGTGGTCGACCCCAGACAACCTTGAGTCCAAGGTTACTCCCAGAAATCTAGCCCTAGTCTTGATTGGAATGGTTTGTCCATCGATATTAATATCTATTGAGGGTACAGAACGCTTGCGGGTAAAAATGACCGCAGTACTCTTTGGCGCACTTAATGACAAACCGTGATCAAGAAGCCATTGATTTAGCGACGACAGAGAGACATTCATTGATTGAGCGGCATTCTGAATGGAACTGCCAGAAACCAGGAGTGCAATATCGTCAGCATACTGAAGGATTTTGCAGTCGTTATTGAGGCAAGAGGGTAGATTGGCTGTATATATGTTATATAGTGGGGGACTAAGAACAGAGCCCTGAGGTAATCCTCTCCAGACCGTTCTTTGATCAGAGTCCGCCCCAGGAATTCTTAATTGGATGGTGCGGTTAGTAAAGATGCTACCTATGATGCGACAAATCCTAGCCGGGATTCTCAGCTCGTGCAGTTTTTGCCTGAGGTTAGGGAGGAGGACCGAATCATAGGCAGCCGATATGTCCAGAAAGACAACAACCGCAGACTCATCCCTGCTGAGGGCCAGCCGGACCTCTGAAGTGAGGATACCCACACTATCAGCTGTGCCCAGACCTTTCCTGAAGCCAAACTGAGTCGGCGGAAGCAGTCTCCTGTTTTCCACCAACCACTCTAAACGGTTTTTGATTAAATGTTCCAAAAGTTTAATAAGTATGGACGATAAAGCAATAGGTCTATATGAACAATGATCACTAGAATCCTTGCCTGGTTTTAAAATCGGGATGACAGCTTGAACCTTCCACTCTGTGGGGATGTATCCGGAAATAAAGCAGAAGTTAGCCAAATCCAGGTAATATTGGTGAGTTTTTGGACCAGCTTTGGAAATAAAGGAGTAGGTGAATCCGTCCACCCCAGGAGCCGAGTCTCTGACATGGGACAGCACAGTTTTTAATTCCTCCAGGCTAAAGGGCATGTTCATTGGGTCGGCAGTGCTGTCTACATTATCAATGTCAACACTGCTTTCCTCTGCACTTGGAACATAGGCTGGAGCGATTTTTGAGAAAAACTGGTATCCCAGTTCTTCCGTGATGTTGCTTGAGGAGACAGGTGCTAAACTACTCCTAAAGTGTCTCAACTTTCGCCAGACCGTCGAGACCGGCGTGGACGGACTCAGCGAACTACAGAATTTTGACCAACCTTCACGTTTTTTCTTTTTAAAGAATTTCCTGGACTTAGCCAATATTTGCTTGAAGGAGAGGAGGTTTTCCAGGTTCATATCGCTATTAACTGCCTTTTCCGCCTCATTTCTGGCCCTAATCATGTCAGTGCATTCCCTATCCCACCATGGAGGTGAAGGAAGTTTACCAGAGGGAGTTTTTTTAACTGGGAAGCAGTCATCTGCTGTGGAAGAAATAGTGGAGGAAAAAGACGAGAAACATTCTTGTGCATTATGACTGTCAACTTTTGGTAGAGAAGATACTCTAAGGTCTGAGATTTTTGAATATAAATTCCAGTCTGCCGAATTAAGTTGGTATTTTAAAAGGGGAGGGGAAGCTTTAAAGGGAATATTTTTGGAAGGGAATTCAATTATGATGGGATAGTGGTCACTTCCATAGGTCATATCCAAGCGTCGCCAAATGAGAAGGCTAGATATATTGGATGAACAGAACGTCAAGTCAACACAACTATTGCTCTGTCCAGGTGCAGACATGCGTGTAGCACTGCCATCGTTGATGAGACAGAGATCTAGATCATCCAATATATCCAGCAAGCCTGTGCCAAAGTTATCGCAAGTATCCGATCCCCAACGATAATGATGGCAATTAAAGTCACCCATAACAAGTATTGGGCCGCTAACACTGCATAACAGATTTTTTATTACCGAAAGGTGTTCAAGTTGTGGGTGCGCAATATAAAAAGAAAAAAAATTTATATCCTCAGCCTTAACAGCAACAACATTTATGTTGTCGCCAACAAAGGTTAGAGGAATCTGGGAGTATGGTACTTTGCTATTGATGAGCAAAGCACATCCCCCATATCCATCAATTCTATCATTACGAACACAGCCAAAACATGGCAACCTGAAATTGCTTCCAGGCAAGAGCCATGTCTCAGCAATGCCGCAGATTGATGGTTTGAATTTATTAATTAAAAAGGTAAGATCAGACTTTCTGGGAGTAATACTCCTCACGTTCCACTGAAGGAATGTCAGGGGATGGAACGTCCTGGATATAGTTTAAAATCGAGGTCAATTTTGAGGCAACGTGGTCAGGTATTGATCTGGTTGGACTAGCAAGTACAGCCATTAACATATTGCTTATGAAATTCAAAATATTTGAAGAGTCATTCTCATGTCTAGGAGTAATTGGCTCTGCAACTTCTGTTGGAAGAGCACATCCGTTTCCAGATGGGGAGAAGGAGTAGTTTCTTATAAGCTCCTGGTGAGCTTGTGTATTATAGCCAGGTGTGAGAGGGATGTGGGGTTTGGATTTTAAAAAGACCGTTTTACGGTATGACTTTTGGGTAACTGGAATAGGACTCGAGGACTGGAATTGAGAAGCATTTACCCTAAGTTTGTTACGAGGAGAGGATTTGGATATATCAGCATACGATCTAGAAACAGGTGGGAATACCCGACTGGCCTCCACATATGAGATCGATTTCTCCGACATCAAAGCTTTGATGCTCTTCTGTCGGCCCAATTCAGGACAAGCACTGTCGTTCGCGAAATGATTGCCGGTACACGAGACACAGAAGCTTAATTCCTGGGTAGTTTCACATCCATCCCCTGGATGTTCACCACCGCACTTAAAACACCTTGGTTTGGAACGACATAAGGTGCGTGTATGTCCAAAGCGACAGCAATGATAACAAAGGATGGTCGGGTAGGTGTATCTCTCAACCGGAAGAGATGAGTAAAAACTGATCACTCGTTTGGGTAGGACTTGTCCGTCAAAAGTTAGTACCACAGTTTGTGTAGGTTTCCACTCAGTTACTCCAGAAGAGGACACCCTACGGCTCATCCTTCTGGCCTTGATAATAGGGCCACAGCCCTCCGGGACCTGGATATTTTTAATAGTGTCGTCCTCCGACCACTCCACCGGTATGTCTCTAACTATGCCCATTCGTGTTATGTTAAATTGTGGGATGGCAGCTACATAGTTATTTTTGTCCAGAATTGTGTTGTTAAGGAAGCTGTTTGCATCTTGATACGATTTAAATTCGACTGAGACACGATTTCTGCCTATGCGTTTGATCCCGTCGAGACGTACATTACTGACGTTATTGACCGTCAAAAACATACCAAACTTGATTGGTTGTAGCACAGTGCCTGAGGTTTGTTGGTCTTTTAAAGATACATGCACGATATAGGGAGGATTGTCACTCTTGGTATACGTAAGTCTACCGATAATATTTTTCGGGACCTTAGGGGGTATAATTGAAGCTGCAGGGGGCGAGCCAGCGACTCTTTTACGGTTTGTGGACTCTGTATCCATATTAGACTGTTGTAGGGGTACTTCAGTGTCACTAGGTAAAGATATGGTCAGAATGGGAGAAATATCAAAGGGTTCATCAGGGGGGTCGGGGTCAGGCGGCTTTTTGGTATTCATGGTGGCTTAAAAACAAAGTAAAGGGGACAATCACAAATAAAAACAAACCTTAACCAGAAAACAAGCACAAAGAATCGTCTCGATCGAGTTTCACTCAGTTAAAAGTTCACTAAAATCGAAAAAATTCGTAGCAATGACAAAAGCACGTGTACACTTTTCACCACTACCAACGAAAGTCCAAAAATTAGGTCTTATTACAACGTAAGAAAGTTGTTATTATTTGACATGATACGAACAATAAAGAAGTTTTAACCAATTTACAACGAGTTCGCCTACTCAACGCTAGATGGCGCTGTAACCAATTTATTCTATTCAGAACGCTAGTGCCTTTGAAATAGATGCCATATTCACCTGCACTAGTATATAATATGTAATAGGCGAATTTAGTCTACTGTTGACACACGGGCGATATCTAAGAGGCACTTCCTCTAGTTTTCTTTATTCCGTGTTATAACTGCTCTAAATTCTGATTATGGATTAAGAAATTATTCTGAAATTGTGTTTAGGTGTTGGCTAATATGGAATGGAATGTATTTCTGGACATTAAAATCTATGGATTTCAGAATCGCATAAATAATCTCATTTGATTTGATCCCTTTTTGTAAATAGAACTAATGTCAAACTCATGCTCAACCAATGTGCCAACCACAACATTGAAATAAGGCGGCCTGTGGTCCTAAAACATATTTGACAGATGGAAAGTATCCGCTCTTGATTTATCAAATCTAATTGATATTTAGCCTTTCAATCGTGATAATTAGAGACACGAATGAAAGAGAATGGGTGCGCAAACGCCGGCGTTCACTTGTGGTTTAAGGAATTAAACCTAAAGTAGGTTTGATTAAAATAAAGATACACATATTTATTTCTGTAATTTACATTTTTATTCAGTTAGTTGTACAATCAGCACCTGTAAAACAGCTTTCTGTTAAATTCCAGCCTGACAAAGCCAGAGGTTCTGGCGGAGCTGATAACGTTGATAACGGAGGAGCCGCCCAAGAACCTGGAGCTGGCGTCGCAGTACCGGCACGCGAACATCGCATGCGAGGTGCTGACTAGCCACCTGTCCATGCTGAGTGACCGCCTATCGCTCGACGCCACGCAGATGAACCGCCTGTGCGACTTCATCAACAAGGATCCTCCGCTCAACCCACTGCTGGCCTCATACTTTAGTAAAACTGTGGAAATGCTGCTGGAGAGAAGTCCCAAACAGGTACTTCTATAGTTAATGTTGATGTAATATTTTACACACTTGCCACATGTCTTAAAGGGTCAGCGCAACTTGTCACATGTGTTATAAGGGTCAGCGCAGATAGAGGAGCGCAGCAGAAAGGATTTTATTAAGGCACTCGAAAATTTACTTTGTAATTATTGAAATAAAGTGCATAATATGCTTGAACCTGACAAAAAAAGCTCTCGCGTCCTCGAAGATACGCGGGAAGCCTCGCGCGCGCCTGGTGCCCGCGGCGTATGCGCATTGTAGTTCCAAGAAGGAAGAACGTTCAAACTTTCCGATGCCTTACTTGATAATTTTTGTTCTTCCTTTTCTTCCTCGGCCAAAAACGCTATCGTGGTAACGCAATAGGGGAGGAATGGTAACCCAGAACGGTTTAACCGCAGGTCCGCGAGGTATTGCGCATACTCGAGCATACGCGATCCTTCAGAAAATGCCCGAGATCGCGCGAGAATTATTCCTCTCTGTCTGCGCTGACCCTAATAAAATTGATGAAACTAGAAAGATATCATCTTCATACATTGATGATAAATAATAGGATTTTCCAATTGAACACTTAAGCTTTGATAGAGTGTAGGGGCTAGATTGGTTGGCTTTGATACTTACTTAGTCTTCTCATGTGACCATGGAATGATTCTACATTGCATTGAAATTGTTTAGATTTAGTGTTTTGTTCCATCTGTGCACCTAAAGTATATGGGAACACATTTATTGTGCGTTCAGCTAAGGAGTGGAAAGCCCTGCTGGATTCTGTGTTTCCTGATAGCTATAACTTAGGGGTCTTTAAGTCAATAGTGAATAGATTGCTTCTAGGCAAGCGTGTTCCATCGTCGGCCACATCATCGCTTACCATCAGGTGAGATAGTGGTCAGACGTGAGACTCGCCATTATAAAAAAAAAAGTTCTGTGCCCTGCATTCAAATACTACCTCTATTCACTGTCCATTGACACACTGTATTTAATGCCGCTCTATTACTTTCTGCAGGGCTAGGGGTGAAGGGTGGGGTCTCTTTCGAGAAACAACTGTCAATTGCCATACAAACATTTTCCAGTAGGATGCGTAATTATAGCGGAGCTGCGGCAGCCTTTTGCCCGAAATTATATGGCAGACAACATGCATGCATGTCATAGGCAGCAAGCAAAAATAATAAATCACTTGAGCTCTTAATTGTTGTAAGCATGTCGCATGCAATTAGTTGACACGCCCCGTTATATAGTCGTGCATGGAAAATTGGAATACAAAAAAAAATGCAAGTCTATATTTACCGAAACTATAATATTTTGACTGTTTTTTCCTGGAAATTCTTTTTCAGAATACCTATTTCTATTAACCCTTCAGATACCGTCAATTAGAGACACAATAGTAAGACAATAGATGCGCGGCCACCGGTGGTCGCTTGGGGATTCATGAATTAATATTTATGTGATGTTAGGGTAGTCGTCCAAAAATTATTGTTTATCACTTTTGTCGACTATTGCGACATGGATTTTATCTAACGGTTACATTAGAACATCGTTTTGTGCCAATAAACCGACTCTCATGCGAACGAAGCAAAATAAAAAAAATCAAAGCATTTATTTCAAATAGACCATTTGCAGGCACTTTTAAATAGTCAAATGTCGGTCAGTCCAAGAAAAGTGAAGCTAAATTGCACGTTACAAAGCGTAGATCTCTATGGAGAAGAAAGTGCAAGAAACTCCATGGACACACTTTTAAATCATATTATGTGTTTTAAGCTGGTGGCAGAACCTAGTGTACCGTATGAATGTATAACGCGTGGTTGTTCGTCAGGACTGCTACCTGTACCACATCGTGTGCCTGCGCGTGCTGGACTTCTTCAAGGCGCGGCGCGACTTCCTGCCCAACCTGCTGCGCCACATGTCCACCTCGGCCATCGCCGACACCTTCAAATACTTCATCCGCCTCGACGACCTGTTCAAAAAGACTGTCATGGAGGTAGGTCACAGAAACATAGGAGATAGATACTTAATTTTTCTGTGTAATCTCACGCGAGTCATTGCCAGGCACCGGCAGGACTATTTTCAAGGTGAATTTTCCTCGAATGGGATAGGTTTTTTTATATCCATTAAGGCCAATTAAGAAGTGTGCGCTGGTCTCGGATATAACTTATAGGGCCATAAATCATGTTACAAATTAAAAAAAAAACATAACTTCATAAAAATGAATGTAATATTCTTAGAATATGTGATAGAGAATTTAAACAAGAAATTAATTAATACATACTATTATAGATATCGGCACGGATCTTGAGCGCTCGGTGGCAGAGTGGGGATCGTTTTGTGCATTTCATACATTGGCGAGCCATCGTTGTCGTTGTTAGATACAGGCAGCAAGCGCAGGGAACGAATCACGAGTGACGTCTATGACGCGATGGCGCGGCGAGCCAATCACTGACGCTCCCCGCCCCCGCGTCTCACTTCGTACCACTAAATAGACCGAATATTTAACTTCTGCGCAACTTGAAGCTAGCGCTCAAAATCCGTGCCGGTATCTATGCTTCTACTCAAAACGCCTCCTTAACCTTAACACAGGCATGTAGGCGTTCAGGCCACGTGTCTATTGCTTTACGCATTGTGTCTATTGGAAAGTTATCCACTGCTGGTCGTAAAGAATTTATTAAGGATTTCAAATTATTCTGACACTTAGAGCAGGCCATGTCCTCCAACACAAACCACAATTTGTAGTCCAAAGGGTTGAAGTCTGGGATAGCCGAGGGCACCAGTACTGTACTGTACACGCGGGATTCGCCGATGAGTTGAGACCTTCGAGCATACACCCGATCATTTTGCGTCTTGTAATTATTCCTCGATTGTGAAAAATTTCTCATCAGTCTGTGTTTGCCATCAGAGCAACAAACGTTTTGATTTTTCCACTCTCTTTGATTTAAGCTACACGTTAAGAGGTGCCCCGTGTATCGCCGATAAGCGCCTAGTTTTCATTTCATGAGTTATTGTTTTTTATTTCCTCGACGAATTCTAGCGCTGACAGCATTCACTGCCTGTTGAGTCCTCACAACACGCGACCGGCCTGATCTTTTATGATCGTCAACAGAAGAACTGTGGGTGTATCTATCTATGGTATGACAAACCGATAAAACATACGACTGCAGCAGCGCTTTAAACATTGTTGCAGGTTCTGTTCCCATTTTGTGCAGAACAATCACAATAGTTCTGTTTTCTTTAATACCCAACTTCATTTTAATTTATTAGAAAAAGCGGGGAAAAACCTCCAACTAATACAAGCAAGTCATTCCTCATAAATAGCATACGCTTTTACATAGCGAAGAAAAGTTCCACATCACGCGTGTCCTTGCCAGGAAAGCGTATTCCAAGTTTAACGACTACGTTGAAGACACACTTGTCCAGCAGTCACTGCTTCTGCACAGTCATGTCATGTGGCTTCCTTCGAGCTCATTAACCGCATCATAGGGTAAACGTCTATTAACTGCTCCATCATTCTTTTAATTTCAATATTTATATGCATACATTTTTTTCTTTTGACAATGTTTTTTATATTATTTAAACCAGTCAATTTAACTTCTTGGGCGGAGTTCCGAAGTGTCCTAGTGGAGGCTATCGGAGCCTGTGACCTATCGTGGCAGGCCCTGGTTCAGTTCAGGCATTGGTCCAGAGCGATAGGGATGGGATGCGGTTGAGTTCTTTTGCGAATCAGTAATGCTTGCGATGCGATGCTTCTTTTGCGATCTCCGGCCACCGTAGGCGCAGGCTCTTGGACCACGAGCAATGGGTAGCTCGACGTAAAAATGATACTTTTTAAGTGTAACAAAATTTAAGGACAGACTAGTTACTATCAAAGACACTTTCTGACCACCGCTAAGGTTTTTATCGCACTCGAATCGAAAACTTCAAAGGATATGGGTAAGCGCCGCGCCGCAGGATTCAAGCTATTTTTTTTTAAGTGATCAGGCAGAAATGACCGCGATGGTACATACTCATTTACTAACTTGGTTTTCTAATATTTTTTAGACTTGATTATTCTATTGAAACCCAGGGAGGGGTGCAGTCACTCCTTCCGAAGTCCATGGTCGTTGTGATTGCTTGAATATAATCAATAACAACCAGTCGTATAAAAATGTTGACATGATATTTATTTTTAAAATAGTTTAAAAAAACATTTAAACTAGATGAGGCCTGTTTTGAGTAGGTATGCAAGTCATATTCTGTAACTGAGGCATGTTTAACACACACTTTAAACTGGGATTTCTCGGAATATATATTTTATTCAAAACAGAAAAACAAAACGGCAATGACATCAAAAAGAAGCCGGCCAAATGGGAGCTGGACTCGCGCTCAAAGGGTTCCGTACAGTATCGATGTCGTGGCCAGATCTCAGACATTGATTAGGTACTTCATGATATGGCCAAGTAATGGACAGATTGTTTTAATTCATGAATCCCCAAGCGACACCCGGTGGCCGCGCATCTATTGTCTTACTATTGTGTCTCTAATTGACGGTATCTGAAGGGTTAAACGTAAAAGTTTGATAATTTTTCAATCTTCCTTTGGCCGACTTTTTTAGACGTTTTGTTATCATAGAAATCCTACATCAATGATACTCGTATGACCAAAGATACACATATCATCAAATGTTAACGTTTAAACGATCTGGCCATATCATGAAGTGATCAATTTCTGAGATCTTGCATCTAGAATAAAATAAATTGTGTAAAAAACGGTTCAACCATTTTTTTACATAATTTTTTTATTTTGTTTTTAGTACTTGTTATTTTAACGGCAACAGAAGTACATAATCTGTGAAAATTTCTAAAGTAGCTGTCACGGTTGATGAGGTACGGTCTGGTGACAGACAGACGGACAATGGAGTCTTAGTTTCGTTATAGGGTCCCGTTTTAACGTTTTACGTACGGAACGATTTATTTGTCTCTGCATCACCCAAAGGTTGACTGGTAGAGAATGCGTTAAGGCATTAAGTCCGCCTTTGTACTCTTTTGTGCATGAAGAATAAAATAAATAAAACAAAGCAGACTACAGAATTATATAATACTAGCGCCCCGTCCCGGCTTTGCATGGGCAATAAATACGTTACTCAGGATGAATGTAGCTTTCCAATGGTGAAAGAATTTTTGAAATCGGCATAGCAGTTTTTGAGTTTATTCATTAGAAACATACACACAAAATTATAAATTGTTTTCTTTATAATATTAGTGTAGACATCATCTTCTTGCCCTTGTCCCGTGTTATTTGGGGTCGGCGCAACACGTTTTTTTCTTCCACTCTATCCTGTCACCCGTCATCCTGTCACCCGTCATGCTGTCACCCGTCATGCTGTCACTAAATTCCTTTTCTTTCATATCACCCTTCACATAATCCATCCATCTTTTCTTTGGTCTTCCCCTCCCTGTCCACCCATCGACGTGAATAAAATAAGTGTAGACAGTTGCTTTAAATGTTTCGGGCACGTTTAATGAAAATCGTTGTGTGCATCTCACATGCACACACACGTTGGCTTCATACATGTTCGATGCAGTGACCTCAGCAAATATTTAGTCACGGTGCTCGCACGTGCTTGTAAACAAGCTGAAGGTTGTTCTTTTGATAACTAGTTTGTCTTTATATCTCTTGTTTTGCCTGTTATTATGTAGTATTTTGAATTGCATCAGGGTCGCCGCCTTAACATGAGTATTTAGGACGCCTTACAAATCAATTGTTCTATTTAGCATTATAGCCATATAATAAGTCGTGCATTAGCCTATCATTGCATAAAGGCAATTAGAAACAATGCCGGAAGAATCGTGAACCATATTGTGGCGGTATCAATGGCTGCTTATCTGAGAAACATAATCTGTTCGTGTTCTGTTGTGTCCGAAACCGCGTGTGGTGCCTTGCTTTGTGTGGTCGCGCCGGCGCGCTCGTGAGCGACGTGTTTACGAGGAGCCGGCACGAGCAGCGCTCGGTGACGTGCGAGGTACTGTGGCGTCACGTTGTCAACAACACGCTCGTGCTGGCTGAAGAGTTGACTAGCCTGTTGGTCTAGTGGTCAGCGGTCCTGACTGGTATGCCGGAGGTCGTGGCTTTGATTCCCACCCAAGACAAATGTTTGTGTGATGAGCACGATCATTTGTTCTGGGTCTGGGTGTAATTTATCTAAGTATAATTTAAAAAAATAAATGCATTTAGAATTATATAAGTAAGTTTATCAGTTGTCTAGTACTCATATCACAAGCTCTGCTTAGTTTGGGACTAGATGGCGATAAGTGAAAGTTAAAAACAAAATGCATAGTACAAGTTATTTGGCCAGTTAGCCTATTGGTATCATTATGGTACAAGTTATAATTCGATGAAACTATCTAATGATTCTTTATGGAACATCCAGATGCCCGACACACTTCGTAAGACCTGGAGATAAACTCACCGCCAGCTCAGCAGTCGCGCTCACGACTAAAGATGTGCTGTTGCCGGCAATGTGGGAATATTGCTGTCAATATTGCTACCATTATTCATACTTCGGGCAATATTCCCGGCAATATTCCCACTCCACGGCTATATTGCCGGCAATGGAACATCACTACTCACGACCACTTCATGATAGTATTATACATCTTGTTCTAAGCTCAATTTACTCTTTTACAGTTTTTAGTTGTAGATGCTCATGCAGCTGAATGTAAGGTACCATTTCTGAAAACCTTGTTTTGAAATATTTGCAATATTCTCTTATTTCAAATTTTTCTACCGAGGTCTCCAGTTCAATACCGAGTATCCATACCGGTATTAATACTACTTTTTAGATAAAAAGTTTGTTTGCCAAAATGACGTATGATTTTCTACCAGCCAGTTAAGTTTACTGAGAAAAAGAAACACAAAATTATATATTTTATTTCCAACAAGGGCACTTATGAAACGTCAGAAACTTGTATACGGATACAGTTTTTTTTTTATTTTTTTAATAATCTGCATCTATTATAAACTAGCTTTTGCCCACGCGGCTTCGCTCCCGCTCTTCCCTACTCTACCCTACTCTACCCTACCCTACTCTACCCTACTCTACCCTACTCTACCCTGCTCTACCCTACTCTACCCTGCTCTACCCTACTCTACCCTGCTCTACCCTACTCTACCCTACTCTACCCTACCCTACTCTACCCTACTCTACCCTGCTCTACCCTACTCTACCCTGCTCTACCCTACTCTACCCTACTCTACCCTACTCTACCCTACTCTACCCTACTCTACCCTACTCTACCCTACTCTACCCTACTCTACCCTACTCTACCCTACTCTACCCTACTCTACCCTACTCTACCCTACTCTACCCTACTCTACCCTACTCTACCCTACTCTACCGTATCCCATGTCCGTCACCTGACTCTAAGCTAATCGGGCGGGAAGACCGCAGCAGGCAAATTATAATTTAGGGTGTCTTCAAGGCTACAGTGAATAGACTCTTAATAAACTAGTGCGATTCACCATCAATGATCGCATCACTATTTACGATCACGTGGGACCGCGGTGAAGCAATAGTTTAAATGAATTAATAGAAAAAAGAGTAGATGGCGATTATACTCGTATCTATATATATAAAAGAAAGTCGTGTACGTTGTTCCAGTCCTTCGATGTACGCGGTGTAAACGACGAGGCGAACGCTTAGTGCAGATTGTGGACGTGTAATTATGTAACGGCGGAGACACGAAGCACGTAGGGTTGTCCGATGGTAGAAAAGTGATGGCGGAATCAAGTCATGCACAATCTCTGAAATGAATCTTGTGAAATACTGAAAGGGTAGCCAGCCACCCTAGGCCTGTGCTCCAACCTTTGTAGATTAGACTTAATCAAATCGGGATCACCAACTACTAGTTATTACCGAAATACTGTCTTATAGATCTCCCAATTACATATGTACTTATGGTAGCTATCACTGGGGTATGATCTGAGTCCTGTCTTGTCAACTTTCTATATCCAGGTTTATGATGTCCCTTGTATATAAAGAAATTCAGGTCTTTTTTATGGTTCTGTCAGCCTGTAAGAAGGTTCCCCTGCCCTGCGTTCAAAAATAACCAGAGTCGAGTAGAGTTACAACTTCGGGTCGTTCTTTTATAACCCTAGAGTTAACCCAACTAACCCTAACTCTGAGCAGGGTAGGTTGGAGTTAACGGCCAGTGCTTGACATTGACAGTTGAACTCCGTTCGCGTTAAAAAACTGCAGGGTGGAGTAATTACCTTATGACGTCATTAGAGTTAAATCTAAACTCAAATTTGAACGCAGCCCAGTGCTAAGGGTATACTTATGTTATTCTCTTCCTCTGGGCAGGGCCACACCCCCAGCTACTGTGGATAGTGAAAATAAATACATGATTCTATTGAGCTATGACCTGGGGTCAGTGTGAAATGACTAATTCTTTTGTGAGTAACCTCTTTGTCTCGGAAATTATGAATATGATTCATACTCATAGAAATTCGCGAAAATTGACAATATTTGCTTCGTTAGTCATATTGTTAGCATGTGCGAATTAAGTACATAATAGAACTGGTAAGTATAGTAGGAATTTGCTAAACATACAGATATTGTCTTGTTGATGGTATTGTGTGAAAGTTTACAAATATTGACAATGTGTTGCCGAAGTAGGGCGACACACGGCCAGTGATGTGTTGGCACAGCTGGCGCAGGACTCGCGAGCTAGTCGTGCGGCCTCCGTACCGGTGCTTACGTCTTAGATTACATTCTGTGGGTCGTTGTTTACCGGGTTTTTGCAATAGAATGTAATTTTGCGGTCACTGGAACTGTGATTTGATGCTGTGTAATTATCGCAAACTGGGCCTCCAAACTTTTGTATTCGATTGTATTTTTGTCTACATCACATTGTTGCCATCAGGCAACAATGTGATGTTCACAGCTCACAACGATTTGCCACAATTATATTCAGTTTTCATCATCATCATTTTAGCCGAAAGACGTACACTGTTGGACATAGGCCTTCCCCAAACGTGCCCACAATGTACGGTCCTGTGCTTCTCGAATCGATCGGATACCCGCAACCCTTACCAGGGGCCCAAGTTTGCTATTTTTATAAATTCGTCATTCCAACACGATCCCATTGTCATTTTGCTAAAAGTTCGTAATCTGCTAATTCATAATGATCGATAACTGATCGGTCAATGTTCTCGTAATAGAGTTATGGTAGAAAGACAATATCGAGCTTATTAAAAGCAATAACTGCACAATTACGTTCTAATGGTAGGTCACTGATCAAAGGAACTGTCAAAATGTTAGCAGATTGCCGCACACGACAGACATTCAGTTGTCATCATGTACGAGATTACCATTCTATGCCAATTCTTTCAATGGAGTGTCAGTGGTTGACCATTGGAAAATCATAATGACGCCAGATTACCAAACTTGTCAAAATCAACAATTATGAAGTCAATGATAGACCATTCTGACACAATTATAATAGCAGACTTGGGGCCCTGGTCATCGGTATTCAGTTTTGCTAATCAGAATTTCGTAATGGACAAAACCATCCACCATCCATAGCCGCCGAACTTTCTGTATCTCACGAGTCGATCCGTACCATTTTAATCATTTGGGTATGAAACATGTTGCTGCTCGGCTAGTCCCAAAAGATCTGAATTTTCTCCAAAAACTCAATCGCATGAAAGTCGCTGAGGACATGCTAGAACGAGTCAGTTCGGACCCAACATTCATGAAACGCATTGTTACTGGTGACGAGACGTGGGTTTACGAGTTTGACATGCAAACTAGTCAACAAGCTTCGGAGTGGCGCCTTCCAACTGATCCGAAACCGAAAAAACCACGCCAAAGTCGATCAAAAGTCAAAGTCATGTTGACTGTTTTCTTTGACTATCGCGGTGTTGTGCACTCTGAATTCTTACCGGAAGGTCTAACGGTAAATAAAGAATATTATTTGAGCGTTATGCGGCGTTTAAGAGAGCAAATTCGACGAAAAAAGCCAGATTTCTGGAAAGAAAATTCTTGGATTTTGCACCACGACAATGCGCCTTCGCACAAGGCTATCATTGTGAACGAATTTTTGAACAAACACTCAACAAATACCATCCAGCAACCACCATATTCACCAGATATGGCTCCAGCTGACTTTTTTCTTTTTCCTAAACTCAAATTACCACTTCGTGGCACCCGTTTTCAATCGATAGAAGGCATAAAGGAGAATTCGCGGCGAGAACTGAACTCAATTCAGGAAGTAGCGTTTAAAAAATGTTTTGATGAATGGATTATTCGTTGGCGCATGTGTATCGTTTCTAAAGGAGCATACTTTGAAGGTGATAAAATAAATTTGGATGAATAACAGACATTTTGTGTATTATTGATCTTTTCCCGGTACTTTCTTGACAGAGTAGTAAATAACTTAAGAGGGTCCTTTTCCACTCGCCTATCGTCAACATTGAAAATGGTTTAAAAGCTTGTTACTTCATCTAACGCAATCCAATGCGATGTTTTACAAAAAAGCAACGCAAAAAAGAGAGATAACGCCTTAAAATCTGTTAGTATTCGGTAATTCCGAGATTCACTCGAATATTTCACAAAACTTGCTCCAGGAAATAACTGTTTTTTTTAAACCTTAAAAGTTTTTGAAAAGTGTTGTTTCTGAAGATACAGAAACAAGAAGGTTGTTTCTGAAGATACAGAAACCCTTCTTATTTGTGTGTCCAACTCACGTTTGGCCCGTTTTTTTACATTCTTATAAGATGATTGCGGTCTTAATTGGTATTCAGAAGATCTGAACATATGTTGTTCTTTATATACCTAGGTATAATCACACGTTTTTCTGGCAGAAGCATCAGAACACTACCTGATATGATCCTTGTTTTCACTTCTTCTCCGTTTGTGCTCGTATGCATCATGGCAGTTGCGGGTTGCACTTTTATTAGTTAAAGTTTAGTAAGTACAAAGTCGATAACTGTAGCGTTTTCGTCGTACAGTGGTTAGAAGAGCACCAGTTCCTGGAGTGCCTGATCCAGATCGTGTGTGGCACGTACGTGCCGGAGGAGCTGGCCGGGGCGGCGCCCGAGCCTGCCGAGAAGGCGGAGCGCGAACCCAGCGAGAAGGGCGACATCAACCACAAGGAAGACCCCGTTGCGACCGACGCTGATGCTGAGAAAGGTGAGACAGACTAGAGCATACAAAGCTATATTTACTCACATAAACATGTTTTATTTAAAAAATTGTTTGCCTCAGTAGACAGTGGAAATCATCAATCAAAATAAAAAAAGTTATAGATATAAAATGTCGGATCTGGATACGGTTACGATTATAGGAATAGTAGGTATTATACCGGTGTCGGATAGGGTTACTTACGGATATGAAACTATTTTGGATTATCTGCTAGTTTCGAATTAATCTTTAGGTTCGACAAAACCGGAGAGCAGTACAGAATCGTCCCCTGTGGGCGCGGGCAGCACGGCGGCGCCTGAGGGAGGGGGCACGGGGCGGGGAGCGGTGCCAAGTGCGGAGGCGCGCGCGCGCATCGCGGCCGTGGCCTCGGCCAACGCCGCCGCGCTGCTGTGTGACCTCATCGTTAATGGCTGCGCCGGGGAGGGCTGCTCCACCAGGTATGCACGACCCGCAAGCTGCTATTCGAACCTCGGCTACAGGCTGCGGATGCAGGCGGCACGAAGCTAGCTGCAGCTGCATGACTGGTTTAATGGGTAATAATATGGATTTCTGTGACAACATTCCAAACGCGACTGCGGCTGCATGTAGGGCCAAGTCTCGGCTGCGGCAGCACGCAGTACCAAGCCTCGGCTGCGGCTGCACGCAGTGCCAAGGCCGCGCACGTCGTGGGCGCTCGCGCGCGCACGCACGCGCTCGTCAACGTAATGTGTCGTGTTGTGTGTCAGGCCGCGCACGTCGTGGGCGCTGGTGTCGCGCCTGCAGTCGGAGGCGGGCGTGCGCGCGCTGCTGGCGGGCATGTTCACGTCGCCGCCGCGCGCGCGCACGCACGCGCTCGTCAACGTAATGTGTCGTGTTGTGTGTCAGGCCGCGCACGTCGTGGGCGCTGGTGTCGCGCCTGCAGTCGGAGGCGGGCGTGCGCGCGCTGCTGGCGGGCATGTTCACGTCGCCGCCGCGCGCGCGCACGCACGCGCTCGTCAACGTAATGTGTCGTGTTGTGTGTCAGGCCGCGCACGTCGTGGGCGCTGGTGTCGCGCCTGCAGTCGGAGGCGGGCGTGCGCGCGCTGCTGGCGGGCATGTTCACGTCGCCGCCGCGCGCGCGCACGCACGCGCTCGTCAACGTAATGTGTCGTGTTGTGTGTCAGGCCGCGCACGTCGTGGGCGCTGGTGTCGCGCCTGCAGTCGGAGGCGGGCGTGCGCGCGCTGCTGGCGGGCATGTTCACGTCGCCGCCGCGCGCGCGCACGCACGCGCTCGTCAACGTAATGTGTCGTGTTGTGTGTCAGGCCGCGCACGTCGTGGGCGCTGGTGTCGCGCCTGCAGTCGGAGGCGGGCGTGCGCGCGCTGCTGGCGGGCATGTTCACGTCGCCGCCGCGCGCGCGCACGCACGCGCTCGTCAACGTAATGTGTCGTGTTGTGTGTCAGGCCGCGCACGTCGTGGGCGCTGGTGTCGCGCCTGCAGTCGGAGGCGGGCGTGCGCGCGCTGCTGGCGGGCATGTTCACGTCGCCGCCGCGCGCGCGCACGCACGCGCTCGTCAACGGTTGCCAGGTGCTGCGCGCGCTGCTCATGCACGAGCCCATCCTGTAAGTACTGGCCCTGAACTTGCCGTAATCATCATTAATTAACATTACTACTTTTTCTTGTACATGAAACATTAATTTCCATTACTGAACACAATCATAACGCTGATCATTGCTCTTACTAAATTACTTACTAGATTGAACTCAATCCGTATGTTGCCATCGAATCATGTCAGTAAAACTCACCAAAGATAAACGACCATACCTTAATGTTGTCGAGGTCTACGCTTCACTAGCAGGATGATCAAAAGAACATAAACTAGAGTTCTGGACAACTATACCCTTAGCGGAGCAAAAAATCTGCGGAGACCTAAGGGCTACGTAATAGACTCGACTACATGCACACCGTTACAGTTGAACTAGCTACATTGGGAAAATAAACGAAACCTCTGTATAGTGTTTACAGACCTTGAAATGGCCTTTGATAAGGTGACAAGAACACTAATATGGCAAACTTTGAGGTCACGAAACATTCCGGAGCTGCATAAAACATATAATCGACACATTTAAAAAGCTACAAACATGTGTCAAAAGTCCAATTGGGTTGTCAGAGAGCTTCAACATTGTAGTAGGAGTTCATCAAGGAAGTGCACTCAGCCCATTGTTGTTTAATATCACCATGAACTATCTAACAGATAAAAAGTCTGAAACCTTGGCTTTGGAACCTTATGTATACAGATGATTTAGCTCTGTTAAAACCATTTTGGGGTACATCAGTTGGATGATCTCAAAGTCTACATATAACGGACATTACGTAGAAACTTTCTTTGTTTTACAAATTACTTAGGATTAGAATGTTGAAGCTTGCTGAAGTGCTCCATTGTTTGTCGAAGATTGAACTACTAATTAACGTGTTTAGAATAAGAATTATATTTATGCCAGAATGTAGTTTAGCCAATTATTCACATTGTCCCACAACAAAAGGTTTGACAGTAGAATGAAAAAGGCGTCGAGCGACGAGGAGTCTGGGCGCGGCGGATATGCGTCGTCGGGCGAGTGCGAGGAGCGCAGCAGCGTGGAGCTGGCCGTGGCGCCGCACCTGCCGCTGCTGCACCACGCGCTGCTGCACGACCCCGCCTCAGAGCCGCGACACCCGCACGTGAGTCCCACAACTGAAGGTCTGACAGTAGAATGAAGACGTCGTGGGGCGTGTGCGAGGAGCGCAGCAGCGTGGAGCTGGCCGTGGCGCCGCACCTGCCGCTGCTGCACCACGCGCTGGTGCACGACCCCGCCTCAGAGCCGCGACACCCGCACGTGAGTCCCACAACTGAAGGTCTGACAGTAGAATGAAGACGTCGTGGGGCGTGTGCGAGGAGCGCAGCAGCGTGGAGCTGGCCGTGGCGCCGCACCTGCCGCTGCTGCACCACGCGCTGGTGCACGACCCCGCCTCAGAGCCGCGACACCCGCACGTGAGTCCCACAACTGAAGGTCTGACAGTAGAATGAAGACGTCGTCGGGCGTGTGCGAGGAGCGCAGCAGCTTGGAGCTGGCCGTGGCGCCGCACCTGTGCCTCGGTTGCGTTTGTTAAAATTGTGCCTAAAGTAGTCTGGGTAAAAAATGCACGACAAGTCCAATGGATTTTCGATCTGCGTCACCGTAAGAAAATAAGCATTGTTCTTGTTAGACTATAACGATTGATCCAATTCACCTTATTCTCGCGTACTCCAATTCACCTTCTTCACGATTACCTCAATTCACCTTATTCACGTTTGCTCTAATTCACCTTATTCACGACTACCTCAATTTACCTTATTCACGTTTGCTCTAATTCACCTTATTCACGATTATCCCAATTCACTGTATTTACGGTTGCTCCTATTTACCTTATACACGATTGCTAGAACATTGTTTTCATGTGTCATCATGATCTTCTTTGTATTACGCTGACATCTCCTCTCAACTTTGGGCCATACATTGAAGTAGTAAAGACTCAGTTGCCACAAAGTTGAGAATCCTGGCAAAGGTGATAGTATCTCACGCGCTAACAGCACCGACGCGGAGACGCCGAGTTACTAGCCTGTCGGTTTTCTACCAGTTGCATTTTGGGGAGTGTGACGGAATTGCACGTACGGAGACGGGCCGCTGGTACATAGTGTCCACTGTACATACAACATTATGGTGGGTGGGATGTCCATCCCACCTATGCGCGTTTTGGGGACATTTTGCGTACAGTTTGCAATTACTTTTAACATTTGATAACGCAAATCTTATGCACTTAGATTTTTTGCAAAAAAACAATTACCATTATAAATGAAAAACTATATTAAATCACGTTCAACGATCCCTATATTTTTATTTATTTATTTATTTATTACATCTTGGAGGACTTACAGCTTAAACAAGCAAAAAATAAAAACTACTATAGACGATAGCAAGCCAATTACAAGTCCTCACGTATAGTGTCAGAATTACAATTGAGAAGTGACCATAGCACTCTTTGCACAATGATTGGTGAACCTTATTAAAATTTAACAGTTACATAAACAAAGTCAATTGCAAGTGTAAAACAAGAAGTAACTTCAAACCTTTCAGAAAATGAGTAACAGTAGAATTAATAATACATTGCAGAAAAATAGGGAAACAATTAAAAGATTACTTAAAAAACCTGTGGCTTATGCGCCTTCTGGCCGACGCCACACTAGTTGTAAAGGGATCTAAGTCATGCTGCTCACACATATTATTGAACTGTCTACTTGCACGTATAATAAAACTATTCTGTCTATAATTGGTTGAAGCCAAAGGTACACGCAAAGGAAGATTATGACGGAAAAATTTTCTCGGTATATTTAAATAAAATTTGGATAAAAGTTCTGGGCTGTCAATGTTGTTATTGAAAATTTTTAACAAATACAAGTAATCAGCAATGTCACGTCGATCTTTGAGAGGTAATACATGGTACTTTTTACAGAGTCGTAGATAATCAATGGATTGATAAGGAACATTTTGATGAAAACAAAGATATTTAATGAAACGCTTTTGTATATTTTCAATGCGATCGATGTACTTATGGTAACGCGGGTTATCTGTGATGCATACTCTAGCTGACTTCTGACAAAGGTGCAATACAAAATTTTCAGGGTTTTTGCATTATTAAAACACTTAGACAAACGCATTATAAACCCAAGCAGTTTAGAGGCTTTTTTGACTATGGCATCAATGTTTGATTATGCCCTGCGATCGGGCATTCATCGGGCAAATATAAATAAATGCCCAAATAATCGGTTTTGGCGTCGTATATGTCAGTATGCAGTTTACTTATGGGGTGCGTGTGCAGGAGGCGGCGGGGCGCGCGGCGGAGGCGCCGGGACGCGCGGTGGGGCTGGCGCGCGTGCAGGTGGCGGCGCTGCTGGCGCACCTGGCGCTCTCCGAGGTGGAGGAGGTGCCCACCACCATGCTCACGCTCGGTAACTACTACTAACACGCTATTACTACACTAAAAAATATAAAGGGTTATTCGTAAAACACTAAAAACCTTGCAGGACTGTATTACTAACATCATCAACAACAACATTTATTGTGTGACTTTTTCACTAAACATAATACATTTACCAGAAACAAACCTTCAAGATTTCGTTGTTCTATCTAACTCATTTCAACTCTGTATTTTGCTACACCAACATACGTCTGTATGAAGCGACGCAAGCGCATTAAGCACCCCTTCCACTTTTGTATTATCGCTTGCTTAGCATAGACTTCGTAACATTTAGAACGTTCATTTTATTCAACTAAAATATGATATTTTTTTAAAAGTCATAGAACAAAAGTGGTAGTTAATGATTTTATTACCATAGTCCTGAGAGGTTACCAGTGTTTTACAAATAATCCGGTATAACCGTGAAGACCAATTAGTTTCTCAATTACCTTGAACCCTAAGTCAACTGTAAAAAGTTTATTATACAGTTATCCAACCAAAATGTTATGTAACTGCGCAACAACGTGTTGATGCGCATTTACAAGTTAGGCAATACCTGTGGACCATTCAGATACAGAGCTTTTTACCGCTCGCCTGAGCTTTTATTTTAGAAAATAACGATATTAGTATTAAAGATGGTCTTAATCGAATTCCTGCGAAACAACTTGACCATGATTTATGATTATTTGTGTACACTTACTGAGTGTAAATCTGGTCGTAAAAATATGTAATGAAATGACATTTCATTAATTCAAATTTGCCGTTGAAGTTGTCAATGGAATTTATGTTCTGTGAAACGGGGGTGACGTGTGATTGAATGGCAGATGATGTTTAGATTATTTTGCATATTTTATTGTTAAAATTGTATTGTAAAGAGATGAAATAAAGGGATATAATTGAGGAGGCGATATTAGTAAACTTTAAATGTCGTTTCTTTGATTTTCAGGTAAGTTATAGGTGTAATGATCATAGTTAAACGTTGTAATATAGTAAGGACGTATTAAATAAACAAAACTTTGATTTTCAGAGAAACAATTTGTGGTTTATTTGGAAAATCCTCAATAACATATCTTATAAATATTTATCACCCTCTTGTCCCGAACCTTATTTTTTAATCGCGGTATTTTTTTTTAATATTCTGTAAGGCGGAACACCTTTTACCAGGTCAGCACACTCATCCAGTGTTTTAATATATAGTCTGAGCACATGCATACGCTCTTCAATACCGTTGTTAGAAGCGCGTACTAAACTAAGACTTGAGACTGTTTCCCCCTTTTTTTCCCGTTGTGAGCTGGTGTTGTGTTGGCAGGCACGCCGGGCGTGCTGGTGGACATGTTCTTCCGCTACCCCAACAACAACTTCCTGCACGCGCAGGTGTACACGCTCGTCAAGCACGCGCTCACCAACAGAGTCTACCGCACGCAGTACGCACGACACGTGAGTACCGAGGCTCATGCTAATAGGTAATACTTAAAGGTAACATACCCATGTATATTTTAATTCGTGACGAGTAACAGGACAGAATGGAAGAAAAAAAGGTGTTACGCCGACCCCAAATAAAACGGGATAAGGGCAGGAAGAAGTATATTTTAATTTGCGATAATAGATTTTGTTGACTAACCAGTTCATTAATAAACTAGCTGTTTTTTTTTTCATATTTGTTCACCAGAGCTAAAAAGTATTTAGCAAATAAAAAATTGTATGCATATTTCTTATTGCCAAATTTCAAATTCAATTGTAACCCGTACCTTATTAAAATGTTCTTATTGTAAAAAACGTAAGAGATTTATTAACTGTGTTCACATTTGTTTGGCAGTTGTTTGTGGAATGTGATCTGTTGACGCGGCTTATGGACGTTTTTGAAGAAAACAAGAACAACAAGTAAGTTATTTATTCTCATAGGCAGGCGTTAACTCTTGTAACATCAGTCGAATGTTCGAGTTTGATAAACAATAGACGGTTTTCAATACCGGTATTTCGGGATTCCGTAATACCGTGATTCTGGAAATACAAAAAAACAGCAAATGATAAGATCATCATATCAGCCTGCTGCTACTGAACCGTTAGTGGTGGTGGTCCCCTCATGCGTGTGATGGTGCAGGAGCGGGCCGCGCGCCGCCCACATGGGGCACGTGGTGCTGACGCTGTCGCGCGTGGCGCGCGCGCTGGGCCCGCCCGAGCTGCTCGCGCACGCGCTCCCGCTGCCGGCGCCGCTCGCCGAGCGCTGGCAGGCCTTCCTCGACGACACGCTGCGCCCACTTGTGCAGCAACATGAGACGCCACTTGTGAGTTCAACTATGTTATTCAACACACTTCAATTCTCGAAAATCCGCTCCTACTCCTATTAATAAAAAAATCCTATTAATCAATATTTTTCGCCCTAATTCGAAAAAGTGCTGGCACTCGCCTCGCTACAATTTATTCTATTGCTCGTATAAAACTGCCGCCGCGCAGCCCCTACGAGTCGCCGGCAGCCCCCGTTTTATTTCTTCACAAGTGTATTGAAAAACGTCGTTTGATACATGTGGAAACTGGTTACTGCAGCACTCAGCTCTATAACAACCACGTCGGTGGCTTGGGCGAATTCCATCTAGATCGCAAAGTTTCTCCACTAGTATCAAAATGTATTATTTTCTACCATGCAGGATTGTAATTTTTCTGCTACGTAAGAACCCGATAGCGGAGCCTCGAGAGCATTCTTTTCAGTGTGCTCTTGTTCGTGACTTAATAGTATGCTTGCTGGAATTACACCCGTTACACATCTGCTTTAGGAAATTTCCACCATGGCCAACAGAATCAGTAACCGCACTGCAAAAGGTTTCAACATTCGCCGTTCTACAGATAAAGTTAAAATGTTGACTCTACGCTAAACGCTCCTGTAGAATCACTTTCACTGGCTGTACTTCCCGAACTCATGATTGCGTTTAAAGAAGCTTCAACCCAAGAACAACATTAACGCCAACTTCCTTATGTTTCAGGGTGGTTATTATCCTTCTGAAAATATCTACGAGGTTAGTATCTGTGTATACAACATTATTTTTAATTTATGCGGGATCTGAATATAGCCGACCCCAAATAAAACGGGATGAGGGCAGGAAGATGATGATGAGAATCAGTAACTGAATGGATCCCAATAGTTTTTTTTTACTCCATGTTATATTTTCTCCCAAAAATATTTAAAAAGGTCACAAGTTGAACACTACCGACAATAAATACAACACAGGTCACGGCAGGTCATAACGGGCATGAGGGGCGTGGAAACAACTGGATGCAAGTGCAAAACAACCCCTCAGCCGCCTTGATGGCCTAGTGACTATGCTAGTGCTGACATAACAGGCTTATGATTTGGTGATTTTTCATGATACAGTTATGAAATTTTGTACATAGAACCTTTACATAAACATACTAGACACGTGTTTCGGGTTTCGCATGTACTAAACTAATGTTGTATATTTTACTTTTAAATATCTCTTTTCTATCAGTGAAGCAATACTAATTGATTGACTTTACCTTTCAGGTGGAAATCATGGCGGACACACTGGCAGCTAACTACGACGTGAGTTTGTTAACATTATAACTATTACTCGTATAACGATCTCTGTTTGTATCTGTTGCTAACTTGGTGTTGTTGGTCAGTACAACGACATGGCGGCGACGGCGACGATGGACGAACAAGCCGACGACGTGAACGCCGAAGATGGCAACGAGGTCGGTACACGTTCATGTGATGTTATCATTGTAGTCGATCAGTGCTGTAACTAGCCTTTTAAACTGCCGGCGTGAGCTTCTATGCTAAGGCCTCCCCCTAAAAAAAGTCTTAGTGCTCGGTCAAAATGGCAGCGCGGTGCGGGAATGCGCGCGTTGTGCTTGCCCGCCGTCGAGCCATCTTACAATGCGCGTGATTAGCTCGAACTAGTTAGAGACGGCCGCTCCCGCGCAGTTCCCTCTCGCCAGGCGCGCACGGGCCGCGGCCGCGCCGCTTGCCTCGCGTGGCCGGCCGCGCCGCTTGCCTCGCGTGGCCGGCCGCGCCGCTTGCCTCGCGAGCGCGCACACCTCGGACACTCCAAACTACTCCAAAATAGAGTTTACCGCGCCACGCCCGCGATAGCAATCTAACTGAATACTCAATTTTAATCGACTCGAACAATAATAATCTGGTAATAGATTATGGACTGTGGGTTAAATTTTTTTCTTTATAAAATTAAAAATGAGAAAAGGTATCGTATGTAAGCTACTAACTACAATAGTACCAAGCGTGGTCTAAAACTTGGCCGTGATTTTATAACCACAGCTAATTTTTCGCCCCTTCAGGGCCTACGGCCTGTGCACCGCTGGCGTTGTCCTAGTTACGGCACTGATGTCGGTAGACATGCTCTGTTACACATTGCATTGATTGTTTTTAGTAAAGTGACTGAATTGTAAAGTTACGGTGTCTTATTGATGTTTGTATACAGATGTGTGGTGCGATGGGGGCGTCGGGAGAATCGGCTGACTTCATAGCCGACGGACTCGGCATTGAGGACGAGGACAAAGTAAATACTCACTTGTTAATATGGGCTGTATTAAACTGTATGGTTCTCGAGAGATGAATTAAAATATATTGTTTGATTTACAGATGAGAGCAGCCGAAAGGAATTTCTTGGAGCGGGCCAGTCAAAGATTTGACGATGAGTGAGTTTTAGTGTCGTTTATCTTGGTATGGCCATGTAAAGAGGACTAACCATCGAAGCAAAAATGATTGTGGTTAAGTATGACTGGGATGACGAAGTATCGTATGAAATAAAAAACCTTTGGTCTACATTTGAAGGCACAATAACAGCATTAACAACTTTATTTTTTTTCTTTATTCCTCGATGGGTTTTGCTTGAAGACTCAATTACGCATGAAGTAGACGTCTTTACCGATCCGTCCGAAAGGGCTCTTGTGTGTGAGGGGTCTTGTAATGGCAGTGAATCCGTAGGCGTGCATCTTGTAGTATCTAGAAATCCGGCTCGAAGCACCATTGATTAGACCTTTACAGGACTTCACCCCCATGTATATGTGTAAAATTAGTTTGTGATGTGAACCGTATGTCCGTATGCGCAGCATGTGGGAGGAGTCGGGCGACGCAGACGCAGACGCCGACGACGCCGCCGAGGACGACGCGCCCGCCGCCGCCGTGCGCGACGTGCTCGACCAACACTCGCGTACGTACCACGCTCATACAGCACATTATTATATACCTCCTTTTCTTTCATCCACTGATGTGTTAATGTGACAACTTTGGATAAAATTCGTTTATTTGACGGCATAATATTTTTAGTATTTTTCATACATCATCATCATTCATCATACATTTTATAATTATACACTCGCCGCGCACCACTGACACCGGTGGCGGCCACACGCCACTCGTGCGATTCCCCAGCCCCTCAATGAGTTAACCTGTTCGAGTCGACAGTAACGCACGCGCGTAGTCTGTTGTTGTTTGAAATAAATAAAGATTCATAATTATTTATATAAGAGATTTTCATACGTACCTACATAAGAAATAGCAGCTATCGACCATAAGTTTATTTTCGACTACAATTATCTTTGTTGCCGCTTTTAACTTGTCCTGGCGTTGTTTGTGATTGTTGCGTGTCGTGACCGGTGTGTGGCGACCCTGACAATGAGTGTTACTACTTATGTTGTTTATGATTGAACTGATATATTACGAAAGTATCCATAATGTTATTTCAAGTATGGTTTGTGTAGCTTGGGAGAACTTGGGTGGCGGCGGCGGCGGCGGCACCGTGGAGGGCTGGGCGCAGTTCAGCACCGACACGCTGCACGGCGCGCACGACCCGTTCGCGCCGCACGCGGACGAGCCGCACGCGCCGCACGCGCCGCACGCGCCGCACGCGCCGCACGCGCCGCACGCGCCCGCGGGCCCCGACGAGTTCGCGCACGACCACGAGTTCTCGCCCTTCTGGTCCTACGCCGACACGCAACATGCGCACGGTTAGTGTACCGCTCGACCACTCAACTACTCGGTTACAGAGCGGAGCACGCGGGTGCTAAGGCGGGCGTACACTATCACTCTATAAGAAACCGAAGCTTGCGCCCGTACTGAAGTGGCTGAGCGAGGAGCTGAGCGGGATGTGAGGGCGCGGCTCTCAGCGGCCGATAGTTAGTTTTACCCTAAGAAAACAATTGTTAAATTCAGAATTCCTGATAGTTATATTACCAAATTTTGCGACATATCTTAAATGACAAACTTCAAATTTCTTTGCAAGTCATACTTTACTTTATCTTTGTGGTCTGGTCTCCGCACTCGGTCATTAATGGACCATTTTGCGGTACGTTTATTATGTTTTTTAGTGTACCTATATATCTTCACATCAATATATTTGTCATAATTGTCGTGCGTTTACTCTATCATCATACGCCTTAATTCATGAATCCCCAAGCGACCACCGGTGGCCGCGCATCTATTGTCTTACTATTGTGTCTCTAATTGACGGTATCTGAAGGGTTAAACGATCACCTACAAAATTTGTAAAATATGAGTTTTTATTCAAATCAATTATTTCGTTTCAGATTTTTTTTTATTTATAGTTCGTGCACAAAAAACTAAAATTAGAAAAATGAATTTCACTGTTGTATTTCATGTCGAAAGAAGGTTAAGCGATATACGTTGTGCGGTTTTTTTTACAGATCCTGAATTAGAAGCGAGCATGCGCACGCTGCGACTAGAGGGAGAGCTGAGCGACCGGCGCATGGACGACGCCTCCAGCGTCGAGCTCGCCAACAACCTGCTCACGGCCATGTCGGCCATGTCTGCTGACGCCATCGCCAACATCGTCAACGCCAACCTGCCCGGCGCGCCCGACGTCAGCGACGTGGGCGACGTGCGCGACGCGGGCGGGGCCGGCGGCGCGGCGAGCGGGGCCGGCGGCGCGGCGAGCGGGGCCGGCGGCGCGGCGAGCGGGGCCGGCGGCGCGGCGAGCGGCGCGGCCCCGAGGTGATGCGGGCGGCGCGGCGAGCTGCACGCGCAGGTGTAGGCGGCCCCGCACCACGCCGGAGCGGACGCGTCCCCATCCTCCACCTTCTCGTTGTTCGTTCTAAATTCTCGTGACGCGTTACAAGACTATTCATCTAATCGATCCATTCATTAATAATAATAAGAATAAATTGTGATTATCAGTGATGAACTAATGTAAGGCTCGCCAGTGATTACGAAATTTGCATTTAATATCGAATTTGATGTGTCTTACAAATAAGTGTTTTAAACGTTAAATTGGGGAAGAAATCATATTTAGCATTTTCTAATCGTATACTTTGTAATCATTACTAGCGTAGGTGAAATGTAATACAAATATCATACATAACGATAATATTAGTTGAACAAATAATCACCATGATCTGCGCGGAGGCGGACGCACGCGGCCCCATGCGAGTGTGTGCGCGCGCCTCCGCTTGTTGCACAAAGTCGGCCTTCTGTACCTTCCCCTTTGAGCTCGCGTAGACAACATAATGCAATGTTTACTTTAGCCACATTATTTATTGATCTTTTTCAAATAACATCATCATATAGATTGTTTGTTTGTACCACCAGTAAAGACTGATGGTTGTCTGAGCGATGTACAACTCGTGTGTCGTATTTGATCACAATTAAACCAAAACGACACTTTGCCTTGAATATTACAAAACTACTCAAAGGAAATCAAGATCTCTTAGATATAGTTAGGTGATATAAAATTACACACTGAAATAACTCTCAATTATAATTAAATCGACACGAAAACAATGAAAAATATCCTCTAAGGTAGTTTTGTAATGACTTGTCGACAGAGTTGCTCAGACAAGTTGCGATAACACTAAATATTCCATTCTCCTAAACATTTTGGGTCCAAAATGAATTCCTTCTGTCCGTATCTGTTATGATGAACACTTTTCAGCAGGGACATGCTTCTCGGCTGCCATAGTAAGGCGATATAGTAATAAATATATAATTGATATGGTTTCTTATCTGCTTATTTGTAATATACTTCTTATGTAATCAGCTTGTAACATAAGGACCGAATATATAGGAGCGGATTGTAATCACAACGATGTATTGTATATAGTATGAATAATTTGGGCAATTATCGAGCTTTACCCTTGTATTGTAAATTCTTGAATGTTATAGTGAATGTTATTGACTAACGTGGCGGAGCGACCCGCTGCCACGTGGATAGTTCAATTAATTTTGTATATTCGTGCATTTGGCTCTCGCGGACGTATAGCGGGTGACAAGGAGCTATATACAAGATACTATTTATTACCTATAGGTATTTCGTGTCCTTCCATCATCATCAAAGTTCGCCAATCGAGTTCTGTTATCTGGTCCGGCCTACAGCGGATAGTTGAGCATGTAAGCGCAGCCGGGCGCGCAGTTAGTCTGCTCTTAAGCAGGTCTACCTTTCAATGTTATAATCACAACTCGCACTCGTGTTCAAATGCAGGCGATATTAACTTGATCCTCTTCTATGCAGAAAACACAGAGTAGGGTTTTGGTACATTTTGTTTATAAATTGACAAAATAAAAACTTTAGTAAATTAATTAAACATCTTAATAAAGTCATAAAAGTTGTTTGTGGTTCGTTAAGACCAGACGTGTTCATTGATCTCGCGTGTATCTCGGGCGTGTGTTGTGTTGTCGTTCACTCCTGACCGACGGCGCAGTCCCCTGCAGGCGCCACACAGGCGCGTCGGTTGAGCCGCGCGTCACAAAGTTCATATCGAGTGTAATCAGTTCACATATCGCCGCCACGTCCCGGCCGCCGGCCGCAGTTCCTTGGCGGGGCTCATTTCATGTCCATAGGATTACGTAGCCAGTAATGGGTCGGTTTTAGAGTATTCTAAAAACACCGAATGTTACACGTTTGCTTCCCGGCTTAGTCCTAGTTTTGTGAACATATCCTGGTAATATCAATAGGTTAGTATTAGTTGGTTTTGTTGGAAGTTCCCACGGACAAGATAGACGAAGACAGGTTTGGAAGGTTTAGAGCATCGTTTTCTTCAAAATCACAATGATATGAGTATCGTTTTCTTCAGAACCATTGGTGGTGCCAAATGTTGCGGATCTACGTTTACACATTTGTTTGTTTTTTGTTGAAATCTAAATCTAATGTCATTTGGGATGCGCAATATTATTAAATGTGATTACTATCTCTGTTAAATATTTACGTTTTAAGTGTCTTATCAAATAAATTAGAGTTTTGCAGTAAGTGCATAAAATTGTAGCCAAAAAAGTCGTAAGATTACTGATTGTATGTAGTATTTCTTTTTTAATCTAAAATGATATGAATTTTTACTTTTATAAAAAAACGGAATCGTTAAAATGATAGGAAACGTATGTTATATGTTAGGAAGTGGGAATATGTTAACATTTCAATATACCGCAGACATATTGAGAGTCATATCGTATCGTGCGCAGCAGAGCGCTGCCGCGCTGTCACTCATCTCCCGCTGAACAAATCATAGAAGTTAACGACTTAGTGTAGGCCGCACTAGTTTTATTGTTAGTACATTTGTGTATTGATGTCATCGTCGTAGTTAAGACACGATATTTTTGTAACCTTCCATATGTTTCGTATTCCGTATTGTTAGTTGTGTGTATAGGAACAATGGAACGAATTTGATGTGAGAGTCGGACGGGCGTGCGACGAGTTGCCCGGTACCCGGCGCCTTCGATCGGTTCAGAAAGAGATTACATAGTGTACACTGAGTGTAGAGTGAGTGTAGAGTGAGTGTAGAGTGAGTGTAGAGTGAGTGTAGAGTGAGTGTAGAGTGAGTGTGCAGTGAGCTGGTCGGCTCCGGGAGGTGCTAGCTGTGTGCGCCGGCGCACTCGTGTGAGCGATGTTACGTCTCGTCGCCACAGAAACTAACATTGTGATTATTAGCTCATAAGTTCAATATAATTGTTGTATTTCATTAAAATTTTACTATTATTATATGAAATTGATACATTTTAATAATTCGCTCTCAGATGATTGCATTCTGAGGCGGAAGAGGCGCCGCGAGCTGATCGGCTGACTCACGTACAGTGCCGTCAGCACGGGTTGCACAAGGTCGAGTGTGAGTGAGGCGCGACTTTAGGGAGACGATACTGTTCCTCTAGAGCACTGTCCCGGCACGTGGCCGGAGCTCCTCCCCAGTAGAGCACACAAGCACAGAGCTCCACACTGTCGCGGGAACGTCTTCCTGGAACGTTAGTATTATAGTTGTTAGCATTTAAAGCTGTGAACGTAAACATTGTATTAGTGCAATTAGTTGCCTTTGGGTCTTGTTGTCAAATTTTATATTTAATAGTTAGCAAATAGGTAATGTTGTTGATTTCGGTTATATTCTAGTTCAGTTCACTCATACCTCTGTGTACATACTGATGAATGTAAACGAGTATTCCGTAACGTACAATTCCGGTATCAAATTATTGTAGTGTTTCGTCCAGTGTGTAGCGAGGTGTCTGAGCGGATCAATCAGCAGCTGCTTGTAAGTTCACTTTCGCCTCCTATTGGCTCGTTTCATAGCACGTCTTTACATATTGGCTGGTTCGATGTTATTTACAAAATAACATTTTGGATGTTAGACATAGCTCGCGCTGGTGACTTGTCACGGTGACAATATTTTTTTTACCCAACTGTCTACAAGTGCGCGCACTACATGTTGGGTTCATAGGCACGGTGGCTTTTTTGTCAAAAGTCACGGTGGCAAAGTCACCAGTCCGCGCTATGCCTTAGTCAAGTTTCGTAGCGAAATATACCTATTAGTGTTTTGTATTGCGCGAGTGTGATGACAGCACGCGATCCTCTTGACTGCATGTGTCGGTCCGCTGTCACTGACGCTCCAGCCATTTATACCATGTACAGGGTTTTGTGATACCGCGTACATTTTAATTTCTACCTTCACCTAACCGCGACCGTCCTCGATGTTATGCTTACTTAGTGTAAATACATGAACCTTGTCGCTCGTCTCGTCAACTTTACGATAAAACTTTTAAATTGATGTTAAATTCATATAATACTTAGGTGTCGATAGAATGAATGCAGTTGTACAGTCGCGCGCGATAGTTTGGAACCATTTCATGATAGCCATGTATGTCTCTTGTACAATGTAACGTGTGTGTGTGTGAAGCGAGCGCTCGCTGGCTGCTCCCGCCGCGTCACACCACTGAACCTAGTTCTGTGCGAGTGTGATGCGAGCCAGCACACGGCGCCCTCTCGCCTCGCGGGAGAGCGCGAGGCCGCTGCAGACAAGTGCCGCTAGTGCTGCTCATGTGATAACGATGCAACGCCATATCGAGGGCACAATTTCAATTTATAATAGATTTCAATCGTATTACCTCAAAACGATGAGTGCAACTTGTGAAGACTTGTGAGCGCCTGGCGCCGCCGGGCCGCGGCGCGAGTGACGAGGTCGTGCCTTCCGGGAGGCCGCCCGGCACATAATAAATGCTCGTATGTATTCTATTGTATTTATATAATAGTTAAAGTTTTATTAAAAAAGTTGCTCAATACATCTGTTGTTTCAATACAGTTGTGTTCCTCCCACTTGCAAATAGTTCTGCGACCCGACCGCAACAAAGGTTCAAAAGTTGTAAACAAGTCCGCAGTCAGATGCAGTTATGTGCTGGAGTTCATTGTGATTCCATCATAATGTAGATTTGACGCTATTCATTTAGTACATTATAGTGAGTAATACTTTTAAAGTCTTGTCTTCTCTTTTCATCATTTTTCACTGGAATGTTAAAAGTTAATTGTGAAATCTTTATTTCTTTGTGACTATTTTTTATCAGTTGATGCTTAAAAAATATGCCAGAAAAATGTTATTTGGGACTGAAATGATCTTTTGAGTTTTGTTAACGTTGATGTTGACGTTGAATGATACTTGTTGATGAATAAATGAACTAATACTTATAAGTCACTTGTTAGACTCTGTTCTAATTTTAACCCTTCAGATACCGTCAATTAGAAACACAATAGTAAGACAATAGATGCGCGGCCACCGGTGGTCGCTTGGGGATTCATGAATTAAACGACGAAGAAAATGAATAAACAAATGTTTTCTTTTACAAATTAAGTAATCTGGTATAATTTAATTTGCTGTGCTACATCCGCCATTTTGATTCAGATTTGTTTATTCATTGTAAAACATAGGTAGGTACATTACAAATTCTTATTTAATACATTGAGGGCGCTATGTTTTGCCTCTAGGGCGTACAAAGTAGTAATCATGCTATATAATTAAAATAGAAATTAATATAGATTTATGAACCACAATTAAAGAAATAAATAATAAAATTTATCATTAAAAAAAAAAAACAATTAACCAACTTCGAAAAGGAGGTTCTATGTTCGGCTGAATGTATTTTTTTTTGTAAGTATGTTCACCGATATCCCCGTCAATTGTGGACCGATTTTCAAAATTATTTTGTTGATTGAATGGTTATGCTTCCAAATTGGTCCCATAGAAATATTGTTATGATCTGATCATGAACTTAGAAGATATGGATCAGAACTCTTCATAGGATCATAGCAGAATGGTCGTAACAAGTAAAATTGCTTTGTTTATACGTGTACTCGATGACTGACTGAAAGAAAAGGGGGAGGGGATGTATCGAACCGATCTAGTGATAAAAACGGAAGATAAGATAAGATGTAATATAAGCGTATTTGGGATTATTAGAATCGTTATGAGATGCACTCTGGCTGTAAGGTATTTCAATTCGGCTGAGGGGTACTTTTTAGTGGCGGTACCATAACTAAAAAGTGAAAAATAAAAAACTTTACAAAAAAAGTTAAACCGACTTCAATATAAGAAAACACTGAAAAGTACAAAATAACTTTAATTTCGGAAGCAATTGTTTCTATAATAGATAGTTTCTTCTCTTCGTTATTTGATCTATAATTTTTAGGAGATCATTAATATATATTAAGAAAAGGGGTGGCCCCAGTACGCTACCTTGAGGTACACCATACTTTATGTGCCTTGGTTTTGATACGTATTTTATTTCCAATTTAGTTGTAGGACAAATTTTCTGGGGATTGAATTCGGTCACTTAAATAAGATTCTAGGAGTTTCAAAATGTTTCCTCTTATGCCATAACTCTGTAATTTCTGAAGCAAAATCTTATGATCCACGAAATCAAATGCTTTTGTCATGTCTGTCAGTAGAGCACACACAGGTTTGCCTTTATCTACAGATGTCATAACACTAGATAGTATGTCAAATAGAGCCATATTAACATTTGTATTTTTTCTAAACCCTTTTTGGTCATTGCAGAAGTTTGAATTTTTCGAAATAAGAATAGATGGCGTTATAAATTACTTTCTCAATTATTTTGCAAAATACTGATATCAATGCAATTCAATTCAATTCATTTATTTCAGGCATCTAGGCCCATATAAGTTACAAATACATTAATTAACATATAATACGATAAAAATTACAGTGAATGTTATTTTTTTTTTATTAAAATGTAATAAAACTAAATTCATAAAAATTAAAAATATAATAAAATTCATAATTAATGTCAAAAAAGTTAAAAGTACAATAAAATTTATATAGTCAATCAATAGGTCTATAATTTTGAACATCATTTTCATCGTTTTTCTTATGAATCGGTTTGACGATTGACTAACCTTAGAATAGCATTAGAAGTGACTAACCATATAGGTAAGAATATAACAAAACTGATTTATTAACTTCAACTTTTAGATATACATGCCTGTAATAGCTGAAAGCGTGAAAGGTTAATTGTTTAATAAACTATAAACTGAAGTCGTCCTAATATATGTCCACTGTTGGCCAATGTTTTTATGCATGGTGGGCCATACCCTTTACGTTTTAGGGTTTCAATTTTTTTTTTAACAACGCTGAGCAGACGTTTTTTTTATTTAGGGTACAGTAAGCAGTAGGTGTTAAGTGCTAAGTAATAAAAATAAAACAACGATTATACTTTGATATAATTTTATTTTCATATTTTATTTATATATATAATGACTATAATAATCATCTACCAAACTAAATAATCAATATAATTCAACAGCATCCTTTATATACAATATGTATAGTTATTATAGTTCTTTATAACCCTCGTTTCTGAACGATTAGAAAAGAGACACTCGTCTAATCATACAAAGTAATGTTGAAATGAATCCTACACGTCGTTACATAACAAGTAATAATTTGCCACAAGATTTTTGTTTTTTTAATTATTTATTTACAAATACTTATATTTATAATTTAGTCCCATAATTTCCAAATGAATCGTCAGCGTGTGTAATGGAACGGTCGTGCGTTACGCAGACTGTCGACAGTGGCGTGACGCGTGCCCAACGCTCATCTACATGCAACGTGGCGTACTTCAACTATGATTAACAATTAATAGAATTGAGAAAACTTAACTTGTCCATTTACTTTACATCATATTTAAATAGAATATTGCACGGAGCATGAGGTACGTAAGTAACACGTAGTAACACCAACAAGGACTAGACGCGCTATGGCAGAGCACGGCGTCGCCGGCGCGTCTCGCGCTCAGCGCCGCGCGCCGCTGTGCTGCAGCGAGATAGATACTATACGAAATAATTTGCATCAACAACGAAACTCCGTTTCAATCTCTAAACTAATCTGATAAAAGTAATTTCTACGTGAACTATGAATTGAAATAGTCGGCTAACGACAGCTCTATACAGAATGATGAATGCTATGCACAGAGTGACGCGATGTGGTGAAATAATACTTCCAACTTACCTTACTTATTACCGAGGTTGAAATGAAAAATCTACTTGATATTAAAGAGCATTACAAAATGTAGTAAGCGGCGCCTCAAAACTATATGATCTTACAATAAGAGAGGTCCCCGCGACGATGTCACGGCCTGATATATTCCACTGATATGCCACTCGAGTACAGCACGGCGGTGCTCGTGCAAGCTATTCTCCACTCAAATCAATGTAGCGGTAATATTAAAATCGCTTAAACCGTTTCTACTGATTGATCGATAAAATTTGGTAAACCCAGCTATGAAAATATAATTATGTTGAATAATATTTGTTAGTGACTACAGCTATGTATCAAAATAATCTGGTTAAAAAGTGATATTTTATTGGAACAGCATTAGTTGAATAATTTGATTGTTCGAGACGTAATATTAATGCTAAGCTGTCGCAGTGAGCTAAGCGCGGTGTGGCCCGCCTCCTGCGGTCTCACTCGCCCGCTGTGGGCACTCACTGTTCCTCTGTGGACACTTACTGGCCCCCTGTGGACACTCACTGGCCCCAGTGGGCCTTATCCGCTTGCTCGGGGCGCGCCACGCTGCGGCTCCCTACAGTAGAACTACATTACATAAACTCATTAGAACATGAATACAAGTCGTGTAACAATTATAATATTTATATAACACAGCATGAGAACAGTACAAAGTTTGGCATCCGATATCGCACACGGCTGAAGAATACTCGCTAACTAATAATACGAATAACTGAACTAGCTTGTCTAAGGTATAAAATTGTCCAGCTAAGAAAGGCGACCGACTCTGGACGTATAGATAGATAGTATACGATTAGTATCTGAGGGGAAAATTATGCAGCATTCGCTTTGTAACGTGCCGATAATATAACTAAAACTTGTGGCGTGCAACGTGTAACATGTTACACTAAGAGCAAGCTACGACTCAAGAAACGTAACTAAGCAACGTAACAGCTAAATAGATGTGGTGACGACATATGAAACGTTTATTGCCATGCGATACACCGATATCCACTACACTACTTATTTATATGTGGCGACGAGACTCGCTCCCGCGCGCACCTCTCCAAAAATTAAACTTGTTTATCACTAGTAACCCTCAGTACCCACCTACATACATAGCCCCAGCAACACTACACAAGTGCTTACAATCTCTTCTTAATTCGTCCAATTCCATACAATCTCTAGTCCAGCAGGAATACAGAATTGATATAATAATATGTAGCTATAGATAACTCGATGGTGGAGCGAGTCGCTCGCCACGCGCTTATACATTACCGGCGATATACAAGGGAGCTTTATTCATTAGTTTACACATAATAGTTATCGCTTTATTTTACTTTGTTTAATTTTAGCTAGCAACACCGACACGACACCGATTGGTCTGGTTTACTTTAGGCTGGCAACCCGAACGTAGTATTGCTATGTTTGTGTCACAATATACAATAAGTAGCGAACACCAACTCAAAGAAATGACGCTGGCCGCACTACCGCGTCAGCGAGCGGCCGGATGCAAACGTGTTGACACTAACAAATGCCCATAAAAACGTTAATATACAATTAATATAGAGTAAATACGTAATAATATGTAACACATCGGCTGACGAAGTGCAGACTGCGAACAGAACGAACTGGCAACTCAAGCGGGAGGTGTTCAGAAGAGAAAATAAACTACACATTATGTGTCAAAGAAATCTCCAGTGAGAAGTAACAAAAATTATTGTCATCCAATGCTTAAATTTCCAATCTTTATAATATATTATTTTTCTTTATATTATTTACTTAATACTTTATACAGATCAACATCGTCGACTATCCTTACATATTAGAATAGAGTTTACTTTGTATCTATAAAATGTACATCTACATGTATTGTAATAGCAACATTGAAATAATCTCATGTGTTACGCAAATACTAACATAATCGTATGTCTACTACACGTACGTAACATAAATGCAGCCTACCACGCTGGAACTGAAGTAGTCGTAGAGCAGCGCCAACCGAGGGCCACGCGCAGCTAGGCACAGCCCTCGCTGTGCTCGGGCGTGCATGGACTAGTCGGTCGCAGCGCGGT
Organism: Mythimna lalbum; assembly: GCA_949319445.1. Classification (NCBI taxonomy): domain Eukaryota; kingdom Metazoa; phylum Arthropoda; class Insecta; order Lepidoptera; family Noctuidae; genus Mythimna; species Mythimna lalbum. The sequence continues at coordinate 487,072 of OX439354.1, forward strand.
CTTGTGGTGGCTACTATTGCACTCTAATCGTCACAGAAGACACAAGGAGACACATCGCGTCAAGTCCGACGCAACACTACTGTATTATTTGTATAAAAAGAGTTAAGTAAATTAGTTTATAGTAATGCTTTCGATTTATTTACATTATCACATCGCGTGACCGACTGCGGAGCGAGCGCGCTATGTACAGGCGGCCGCTCGGCGAGCCCACCGAGCCCGCCGAGCCCGCCGAGCCCCGCGAACCCCACGAGCCCGCCGAGCCCCACGCGCCCCACGAGCCCGCCGAGCCCCGCGAACCCCACGAGCCCGCCGAGCCCCACGCGCCCCACGAGCCCCACGCGCCCGGCGAGCCCGAGGGCTCCAGGGCGCCGCGACATAGGCACACTAATAATTGAACGATTCAGCGTGTGCTCGTAGGAAGCGGGACACTACTGATCGAAATCGACTATGCTCGAGAGTTTGTGCGTTCATTCATATCGAGTCACGCCTATAAGAGTCTAGGGTAAGGTTCATAAGACGTCTATGTGGTAGCTAAGCTCTAGCGGGCGGGCAGCGCCGCTCTCTCCTGCACCTGCCGAATGCGACTCTGTGCTGACGGATGCATACGAGTTAGTCACGCTATTAAAAATCTCAGAATAAAGCACTCTGTGGCATTCGTCAACGACAGCCAGGAACCCTGGCGGAGTCTAGGAATCGTATCAAATACGACGGGCACGAGTTTATCCTCGGCTACAATTCGTTTACGATTCGTTCTTACATAGAAATTCCATATACATGTTTCAACGTCCCGCCTTCAGAAGCCGAAGTGTAAGACTTAAGGTATCGCCGGGCAGCGTACGGCGGCCGCGGCGCTCACAGCTGGTACCACTTCTTGTCCTTGTACTTGAGCATGAGCTGGTGCGCGGACGAGGAGAACTCGGCGGCCTGGTTGTGCATGCGCTCGGTGTTGTCCTCCAGGCGCGACAGCTTGTCGCCGCGCTCCACCACCAGCATGTGCGCGCGCGAGATCTCGCCGGCGGCGGTGCTGGCGCGGGTGCCGAGCTGCTCCAGCTGCGCCGCCGACCCGCCCGGGATGTGCTTGGCCACCGTGCGCAGGGGCTTGCCGCTGCTCTCGCCGACTGCAAAACACCAAATATACCGATATATACTCCACATCATCTACTTCCGAACCTCATTTCAACATTCGCTTATGAAGGTTGAATGAGCTCCAAGTATAATATCGAATATTCTTGATCTCAAATAAGAACTCTTAATAGAGATTAACTAGACATTTAGACGCACAAATGAGAACTTCAGTCCAGATAGATATGGCATACTCACATAGTTCTTCCCTGTCGAAGGGGCGCGAGCCGCCGCCGAACAGCCCTCGGAAGAAGCTCTCCTTTGGGGGTTCCGGCATGTCACGCGGCAGGAACAGCTCGCCGATCATCTCGTTCAGTTGCTGACTGTACCGCGCAATATGAGTTAGTTACGTAATGTAACGGTGCAATTATAAATTGAAAGCTTTAAATGTACTGACCAGAACTCAGCGTCGATGGTGAACTTCTGAACTTCAGTGGGGGAAGCGAGGTACAGTCCGTGACCTCTGTTGCTGAAGCAAAAGGTCTTCGCAATCCTGCAATACCACACACATGGAACATGTTACGAGGCGCCTCGAGGCACACACAGGCTAGTGTTCACTCGTGACGGTTATATTGTTCATAGTCAAAGAAGAAAGAGAAACGAGACTCATAGAATAAGGACGAAGTTGAGAAAGTGGGGGAAAGAATAATTGTTCTATCAATTGAAACGTCTCACCTGATGCATCCTCGCGGTCCAGTGTTGGAGTCTAGTGGACAAACTTTAGTCTAACATATAAGCGTAACTAACGAGTACTATCGCGACTAGTAATAATAACAGGATAAACATTTAAATGAGAAAATAAAACATTCAGAAGCGGGCATGCTGCAAGCGAAGAACGAGGAAGAACAACACGTAACAGAGCAGAGTGGCAGCCCAGCGAGGAAGGAGGAGAGATCGCACAGAGAGAGTACATGTGGTGCACGTGAGTGTGTGTCGTCACTGTACACGAGTGTGTGTCGAGTGTCGGGGTGGGGGGCTGCGGGCACTAGTGAAGCACAGTGCAGGACGCAGGCAGCTCCCGGCGGGCAAATCATTTCGGGTGGCGCTCCCGTCCTCAACGGTCGATGCGATGCTGTTATGCGTGTGTCCAAGCCGTATAGGGAGGTATGCCATTTAATTTTGAATACTTTCTTTATTTCCAATCTAGATATTTTAATATTATCGGATCAATGATTATCGGAAGATATCGTATAATTTCCGGTTTTCTTTGTTCGAAGACATTTAAAGGCCAATTTCTACACGAGGTTGTGTCGGGAGCGTACAATGATTTGCCCGTTGCCGAGTGGAAACGTCAATGAAACATACAGGCGGGTCGGGGCGGGGCGTTGCGGGGCGGGGCAGTCTATGGGCGCGGGGAGATGAGGGAACGAAGCAACTGTCAACGTTACATGAACATGTCTAGGTACGCAACAGAGGCCGGAGTGAGCGACTCCACATGACAAGTGACGGTACGTGGCTAACGCATGTCATCTGCATGGACGGCGACTTACTGGTCGGTGTCCTCGTTAACAATGAGCTGCTGGCCCCATATGGACAGCATTGGGTCTACGATACCCCTCTGTTTGGACTGTGTCTGGAAGCTACCAGGAACACAGACAGCAGTCAGCGCGGTGATTCGCTCCGGCGCGCGCCTCGGCTTTGTGCTTGGGCGCTCCCGGTTTGTGCGGAGTCGACTCGTCAGAGCGGCTAACAGTTATAGGTCACAGGCGACTTGCACAAAACGAGAGCGCCGCGTATAGCGAGACAAAGGCGAGGCACGCGCCGATTAGTTAATCCATCATTGTTCTAAGGGTGAAAAGTTAGACAGATGTAAGAGATGCAGGGCGGTACACACTATCGTAACATGGTCGGAGGGCTAGCGCGGGGGTGTCGGTTGCATTCCGTGTCGTTCCGTTCAGTGTCGGGTAACCAGTGTGTATTTACATCCATATACATTTGCAGCACCAAAATAAACATAGTTGAGTAGTTAGAAAGTGATACTCTCATAACCTAAGGGTCGGTATAACGGCGCATTGTATACAACGTGTGTCGTGTTAGGGCGATGTCCGATCGTTTACTTTTTAACTGAAAAAAGAAAGAGTGCCAAATATCGTAAGCACAGGTGGTGCTCGACAGAATTGCAAAATTTTGTCTAAGTCGTGATGAGAAACAGCGCGAGTTTGTACGGCTAGTAGCTGAGTGCTTTCACGCGCCATAGAAGACGACACCGTGCTCGCGTGGCGCACGCCGCGCCGTGCGGGCCCGAGCGGCCCGGGCGGGCTCGAGCGGCCCGGGCGGGCTCGAGCGGCCCGGGTGGGTTCGAGCGGCCCGGGCGGGCTCGAGCGGCCCGGGCGGGTCGTGCGGGGCACGTGCGGGAGGCGAGCGGCGGCGTGCGCCAGGCAAGGCTACGTTCTAACATCGATCGTTACTGTACAGGAAGTCTGTCGTTAGGCTCCCAAATGATAAATTAGCGAATGATCGGTACAACTAAAATCTCTGATGAATAAGTAATGAATGCAAAAACCGTAAAAATGACAAATCTTCGGTAGCCCAAAATAGCATTCAACATGATAAAACTGCGAAGCTAATGATAAAAGGTACTATATTATAAAAGAAGCCGTTTATCATTTAGTGCCTTCGTTTGGTGCAGAGAAATCGTCTAATAGTGATCTGTGTGGCACCGGGCGACGCGCCGGTGAGCGCTGGGGACGCGGCACGCGCGTGCCCGCGCGGCGCCGCCGCACGCCGCCGCGCGGGCACGCGCACGCGGGTGCGAGAGTAGCTGGCTGGTGGCCTCACCCGAGCTCCGACAGCGGCAGGAAGTCCACGTCCACGAGCGGCCGCAGCGACGGCAGGCTGTACGCCACCAGGTGCCCCGTCGACAGGTAGTTCACCAGACATACACTGTCTGAAAGTTACACGGTCTCACTTTATTATCTGATAAAACTCACGCTGGTTGGTTGCAGTTCCGATCCTGCATAGATATTCAGAAATATGATTGCATTACCTTTTAAGCTAACAGTTTCAGCCTTTACAACGAAGTCGGTTTCCACGATCTGCTGCCTGTAGACGCAGTTCTGGCTGGGCAGCGCCACCACGCGCGCCTGCTTCTCCGAGGCCACGACCACGAACTGGCGGTCGCCGGCCACGTCGGTGGGCGTGGGGCTCATGCGGCTGCCGCTGCTCGACGAGCTCTGCTTCGTCGGCGTGCGCTCGCGTCTGTCTCGCACCTGCTAAAGAACATTGTCGAGCTCTCATGACATCGAGATGACGAACATTTGGTTATTTTTTTGGTGATTATCACGATATAAGGACGCATACTTACATCTTTACTATCATCTCTCCAACTTTCGTAGGAGTAAGGTATTAAAGCACCATTGCAGTCAAGAAATGACATTGTCAGAATTGAACCCTTTAACCTAAATAACGGCCCTCCTGCAATCATACAAATACATATTTAATTAGGTTAACATTGTTGGAACGTAAACAAGCTGAAGCCTTTCAAAACAGTTTATTACAGCTGTGATCGGAAGGTGTACGAACAAAGCAATAGACGTTTACTAGAATGTATAACAAGCGTCCATACCGCTGGTGGCGACCACCACAGGTTGCGTGTGCCTGTGCTCCGCCTCCGGCAGGCAGATCATCATGGTGAGCACGGAGCCCAGCGTCGTGCCGATCCAGAGCGTCGGCACCAGCGCCGTCGGGTCTGCCAATGTCAAAATATATGAAATAACGATCAATCTCGTTCGGCTTAATTAAAGAAAATCACTTAATTTAACAAAAATGAAGTGTACTGTAAAAAAATTATAAACTCACCAGACTTTTTGGTGTAGCTGTCGGCAAAAGCGAGGCACTGGATGCCTTCTTGCGAGATGTTCTCGAGGCTGGACATGGAGCTGGAGCGGGAGCGCGAGAACGAGCTGTCCAGCTTGTCTGACCGGCCGGTTGGCAACATACACACACTCGGTTACTGCCACCGCCGGCGCCTCACGCGCTGGCGCCGGCGGCGGTGAGGGACACTGGGCTCGCTACGGGCTGCACTCGCCCAACTACTGGGGACTGGACTCGATAAGACAAGCTGTGAGCGCAAGGTGAGGCGCCTTGTTATCATTTACAATAGTTAATTGTTTTAGTCTTAGAATTTCTGTTTCTTTGTTTTACCATTGTGTTGTTTTTTTTTTTTTACAATGTTTGGGTTATAGCTACTATTTAAAAAATATAACGACAAACGTGGCGGACAGTCGCACGCCTGCTCTCTGCAGCTTCTCTTATTGTTCTTAAGGGCTCAGAAGGTTCGAGCTCGTCGTGTCCCTCACCACCGCCGCAGAGTGCACTAGTCTACAGTAGGTAAGGTTGCAGACTAAAGCGAGATCAGTTCTCGGGTTCTGTGTTACCAGTGCTGTTGTGAAATTAGCTGAAATTATCAGTCAAGTGCCATATACCAGTGCATTAGTTGAAAAAGTTAAGAGAAGGAATCAGAATCATGCGTCAGAAGAATCGTGAGGCGATTGCATGCCCGTCCAATCTCAGCTTATTTGCACAACGTCTTGTTATGTCGAGTTATGTTAGATATTGTTGTTAGTCGCTCGATGGTTAGTGTTTTGACCCGGGACATGAAATGGTTAGTACTAGGCAGCATACGGCGCAAGTGAGGCGGTCAAAACACCGATCACCCCATTAGACATTCGTAATCGAAGAGTTACCTTAACTTAACGAGCACATCGATAAACAGCTCTAACGATGAACATAGCGGATGAGAAGCGAGCCGAACGCTACGGAACACAACATGTACACAAAGAGCAACATAAGGGTGGATGTGATGGAATGAGGATGAGACCAGGTCCTGGCACTAGTCCGCCGACGCGGACGGACACACAACACGCGCTACTGTACGTGCGGCGGGCGTGCGCATGCAGCTACTGCACTCAGAGTAAGATAATACCGTAAGCATACATAGACATAATGACAGCCGAATATAGAGGCAGCCAAAAACGAGCCATATAAACTTTTTGCTTTGTGGTCGGGCTAGAAAAGAAATAACATTCATGTACTCAACAGCATTAGAAGTAAGAGAGTAGTAGGTGATGGCGCGAGACGCGAGACGCTCGGCCCGCGCGGGAGCCGAGCGCGGCAAGGCAAATAAACAGATAACGTGAGCTCGTGAGTAAAGTTCGACCATCGGAAACTACATACAGGAAACAATACAAATGATAATATAGATCGTGTCTCATACAATATGGAAAGCCTCGCTTATATTATGCACATATAACATATATAGTAGATATAAGTAATAGGTCTCGTTGATCGTAACAATAACAGTGATAGATATAAAATAGTTTTGAGTAGTAAGTCACCTTTAGTTGTACAACTATGAGTCATGCCAGTCGAAAGAGTTCGGTACAAGAGTGCGCAGACCAATAGAGTGTGTGTGTACATTACAAGACAGTCACAGCCACGTCGCACTAGAGGACAGCTACGTGCGCCGACGCACACAAGCGGAAATAAACGAACACCATACCAAAACTTAAGAACAAAACGAAACGATGCAAATGTTGTATTGGATACCATTGGGTTGCATAATGTGTAAGTACTCCATAGATGCGAGAGTCTGCGGAACAGTTGGTTCTGTGCCGACAAACAAAACCACAATATGTTACAAGCACGATCACAGGGGCGGCGCGCGCAGCGCTCTCGCGCAGTGCTCGTGCCGGGCACGCGGGAGCGCTGCGCGCGCGGCGACACTTCTGTACAGCGAGAGGAGCTCTCAAGCCGACATGGACATACATGAAACACCATCAAACATGAGGAATTCATTCTAGCTCGGACTCGGAATGACAACGAAGGATCTACTACGCGGATATAACAACTAGAGAAACCAAATTATAACTTAAAATAGGTGAGGAATATTCCAATGGTTACCTATTAAATGATTCCGATCTGAAATTGGAAATTTTTCAAATAAATAAATATGGAAGTAACTCAACAGTTGAACACATGCTCATTGAAATAATAGGTAAGGGGCCGAACAAAACGTTAACGTGCCTTCTCTACGAGACTGTAGCCACTGAGCTGGTGTAGCCACTGAGCTCCAGTTCTAATTGCCAATTTATACTAAATATTATGACTCATTAACTAGTATCATATCAATTTTAATGTTTGTTAGGTCATGGCATGAGAAGGCCAACATTCTTAACATCATTGTTGCGAGCTTGAAGGTAGTCATGGTGTCCTCATACTTATTACGCTCGGCGCCAGATATGTAGATACGTAATCAATTAGAACCGCCTTCAAACTCACAGCAAGTCAACATGTCTGAGTATTCAGTTATGGAAAGAAGTATATCAGTGAGTGTGAAAACAAAATAATTAGAAAATGAAATAATATAACGAAGAGATAAACAGTGAGAGTTGTAGAGCTCTGAGCGCGCTTGACGGCGACGACCAGCAATTGAGGAGCTTTCATGAACTGTTAGATGAACACAGACAAGGCATAGCTGCAGTTAGTACAGTTGCGCCGAGCAATAAGTATCAGCAGAAATGCAATATCGTAATCCAGGTAAGCTCAAGATGCTTCGCACGATGCGAGGACGCACCGTGCGCGCCGGCTCAAGCGGGCACTCGTCCGCGCGAGAATATAAACCATAACGAACAGAAAATAAAAACCAAAAGGAAGAAACTGCGACTGCCTCAGAACGGAAGGAGACTTAGCCGAGTGGACTCGGTACAAGGTGACTGTACTACCAAAACTGCAATACTGGCGCGTCGTCAGCAGCGAGTGCTGCGGGGCGGGGGGCGCGGCGTACACGTCGGACGCCGTGGACAGGCACTTGTGCAGTTTGCGGGTACCTTGCGAGCGCGAGCGCCGCACGCGCGCGCAGGCGCCCGGCCCCGCCGCCCCCGCCGCCCCCGCCGCCCCCGCCGGCGCGCCGCCCCCGCCCGCCGCGCCCGCGCCGCCGCCCCCGCCGCCCGGCCCGTTCATCTACAACACACACACTCCTAGCGCCCCGGCCGCGGCCCCCGTGCGTGCCCCCACCCGCCCGGCCGCATCGCCCGCACGGCCCATACTCCGCCGTGCCCGGGCGACGCGGCTCCGAGGGAGACCGCAGAGTGCGTTACGTATGGGCCGCGAGATCGATGCCGCGGGGCTCGATAGTCCCAGCCCGGCGCCTAGCGGCGACGGCTGCCTCCACCGAATGTTACACAACATGAGCAGTGAAGACCCTCTCTGTTATGACGACGCGACACGATGTTAGAACGACCGTGATCTCTGTGCCAGATAGTACTAGTATTAGTCGTAGTTTAGTGACGCGGCTGTTAGTCGTGAGGCTGTGGCTGCAGTGAGTCATACCTAGCGGCGGCGCGACGCGCTGCTGGGCGTGCGCGCGCGGCTCGCGAGCGGGGCACAGGCGCGCTACTAACTCTCCTGGGGAAAGTCGGGCCATGAGCGAGCATACAGGACGTCGAGATGGCGGCTAACTGATGTGAACTACAAGCGAGAGTGGTGCCATCTATACCGACTACTCAGCTCGTACCATTAGCACTGAACATCATCTCAGGACATCGACAACACAGAGATCACCTACTGTTTGATGCAATCATTTAAACTATTAATTATTGTTTAATTACCGAGAAAATCAGCGAATAGATATTTAAGGCAGTTAGAGTCTTCGTCGGACGAGTCCTTTTCCTTGGAAATAAAAGAAATATACACATCAATCACCAGCGTGCTGTCTTAACGTATACGTATGTGAGAGTACACACGAGCGCCGAGCACCGTGCGCGCTTTGTACAAGTGACACACTGCACGTAGATGCGGAACGAGTCTTACATAATATAAGAGTACTTATCATATACATCATACATAGTTTATAAACCAAATTATATAAAAAGCCAAATATCACAAGAAGCACAAAGCATTTTAAGTCGTAACTCGCAATCTCTTACCGTTTCAACTCTACAAACGAATCGTTAGTGACCGTTAGGTTCTCAGAAATAATAATATGTATGTTACAAATTAGTTCAAACGTTTCAGTACAACTAACTACCATCACCTCTAGCTAGTCAATAAAATCTATGTCCCGTACGAAAAGGGGGCTACGGTACCAGTGTATTAGATAAAAATCGCAAACCAATACCATTCATGTCGAGGACCTAACTACTCTACCAACAGCGAGGGACGGCTAGGTGCTACGCGCCGGAGACGTGATCTCGTGACCGCTAGCGATGTACTGATGCGGGTGAGCGGGGTGACGCAATACTTACTGAAGCGGCGCATGATGCCGCCCAGCGAGCCCGGCGCCGGCGCCGGCGCGCGCCGCTCCTTGTACTTGATGTTGGGCACCGACAGCAGCCGCGCGTCCCCGGCGGCGCGCCGGCGCCGCGGCGGCCGCGCCGGGCCCTCCAGCGGCAGCGCGTCGGGCCGCGCCGGCGCCTCCTGCGCCTGCCAGCGCTCCTGCAGCTCGCGGTGCATGCGCTCGTACACGTCGGCGCCGCGCCGCTCCTGCAGCTCGCGGTGCATGCGCTCGAACACGTCGGAGCCGCGCAGCGCGCCCGGCGAGCCCTCCTCCTCCACGTCCGACGGCTTCGTGTCCTCGCTGGACGGCGACGAGGCGCCGGGCTCGGCCGGCCCGGGCGACACGGCCGCGCCCTCTGCCCTCTCGCCCGCTTCGCAGTAGAACTGAGAGTTACTTTTCTCTGCGGCCACCTCTTCCTGACTATTTTCAGTGGGTGTCGCGAATGCCGCTTTGAACTTGAGATCCACTTTAGAGAGCTGACGTTTCAGGTTGAAATTTTTCCAAGAGGTCGATTTTCTTCTGATATCTAGTTTAGCCTTATCGTCCGGAGGCGCGGGAGAATTAGCGGCCGGCGTGGGCATTGCGGTCTCTGTAGGTGGCTGCGCCAGCTGTCCGGGTGGAGCGGGCTGTCCGGGCTGAGCGGGCTGTCCGGGCTGAGCGGGTTGTCCGGGCGGAGCGGGCTGTCCGGGCTGCTCGTCCACGGCCGGGTCGTGGGGACTGGCGGCGGGAGTCGTTCGCGTGGCGATCTCCTCCAGCTTACAGTCGAGGGATGGGAAAAAATATAAATGTGAAGTAAAGTGGCGCACCACGACACTGTGACCGTGCGGGATGTGATGCCGTGAGCGTGACGACGGACCGCTACTGTGCGACTGTACTACGTCGGCGACATACTGCCTAGCGTGCTGTGGGCACGATCGCACTCACCTACGGAAGTGTAACGCGCACAATCTGCAAACTTGACATAAACGAGTCTATGTAATGTGTATGCGACAGGAGAGAGAGACAGGCCGAGTGTAAAGAATGTCTAACGATGCCATGCCATGTTGCTACTGGGACAAGCCGGGACTGGCGCTACTGCTAATTTAGTTCAAAATAAATTACAAAATTATAAGAAATAATAAAAGTAGAGGGTGTGGCGGGCGCTCGCCAGAGCAAATCATACGTAAGTAAATAAAAAAGCAAATTAAATGTAATGTGAAGTAAACCGTAACCGTTGCGGTCTGCTCCGCTCTACGCTCATCGCGTCGACGTCACCGTCGCGCTACGTCACCGGTTCGTTTGGCGGACTATTCGCGTCGTGCTTCTTCTAATATGTTTTTGAATGTTTATTACTAACCGTTTTAGTTTACATAACTTTATCGTTATCGTAGTATTACAGTTTTGTTTGTAAAATGTCACTATCAATAAATTACAGCTCCGCTTTACAAACTTTAGAATCACCTATGTGACTAGTTCTATTCATATATGACGCTGCCAAGATATAGATTCCGAGGACGCTTTATTTCTGAAATATATATTACTTTTAAAATATTGTAATAGTAATGCGTTATTACATAAGCGTCGTATATAAACATAAGTAGTCAAGTAACCGTAGCATCTACTGCCAGTGTCAACCTGAAGAGTCTGTGGGACGCTAGCATGCGTCCCTCGGGTGAGTGGTGGGGCGTACCTGGTCGAGGCTGGGCGAGCGCTGGCGGTCGCCGGCGCGCGCGGCGGGCGCGTGGTACAGCGCGGCGGCCGCGAGCGCGCACACCAGCGCGCGCGCCGCCATGTCCACCACCACCACGCCGCGCTCGCCGCCCCACGCCATGCTGCACACGACACACGAGTGAAGCTGCCGCCCACTCCACGACACAATCTCACACGCCCGGAGGCACGTGTGCCGGATGGTCGGATGTTAGCGGTGGATAATCTTCCACGATAAAGCGGACGAGCCCAGCCAAGTAGTAGCCAAGTTACGACCATTTCGTTTCGATTCTATTGCTTTGAACGTCTCGAGTTAGCCACGCCTCTAATTCCTTTGTTGTGACGTCATCTCAACGCTCAGTCAATTGAAACAAAACGGTCGTAACTTGGCTAGAGGGCAGAAGATATACGTTCACTCTTGGTGGGAATCACAATACACACTCACACACTTCACACACACACTTTGGTTGTGCGCATTATAAATGGAGGCATTTGTTAAAATGATTAAGTAAGGCTGGTAATAGAGTATGCGGTGGTGCGGTACTGACAGGCCGTAGGAGGAGTTGATGGTGAGCGCGGTGATGGGGTGCGGCGTGCCCTGCTGCAGCGCCACGAGCGTGGGCTGGAAGCCGGGAGCGCGGCGCGCGCCGCCCGTGCCGCCCGCGCCGCGCACGCGCACGCCGCCGCACGTGCCCGTGCCGCCGCCCGACCACACGCCCGACTGCAACCACACACGCTTGCCATGCAACATCACTACTTTTTTATTATTATGTATTATTTAAGTAGGTATTAACACGATTTTTTTTATCTTAAGACAGCAAAAAACAGTTTTGTAGTAATTCTCAGTCGTAGTCGTATACTCCTGTCGGAGTGGTCATGAGCCTGGATCGCCTAGTAGATTAGTTGCGGCTTTAGCGAGACTTCGAGGTGTTTGCCATAATCACCACGCTTGGCAAACGGGTTGGTGGTAGTGGTTATTATAATGCACAGAAGAAGCTGCTGTCCATTCTCTGTTGAGTCCCTTAGTCGCCTCCCACGACACCCACGAGTACAATACACCATCCATGCTGATCTTTACATCCGACACCATACGGTAACAAAAGTTATTCCTAACTATGTATAACGAAATATTATTTTTATACAACAATCAGGAAAAGTAATAGCAAAATAGGTTAATTCACCTTACGCTGTGTCCTGTCTCATCCACTTTAATAACAAAAACTGTCACTTGTGATTTGAATTTAACGATTTCAAATATAAGGACAAATTTGAACATACACTTACTCTTCTGCTTTCGCCTTCTGAGACGTCGCCCGCTCTACTGAACGACATGGAGCGTCCTCCTTCCACTTCTGGTGAGCCCTCCTCTTCTAACGTGTCCGTTATCATTGGGATTTCTATTACCTGAAAGAGACGAAAATCAAGACGTGTTTGATTCATGTCATTTATTTAATTTGTTAAACGTCAAGGCACATAACGCTCGGTCGTCACCATTTCTTGGCTAGTATTATAACCGGGAAGCAGAAGGAACACATTAGTCAGTTAGGTTAGAGGAATTTGAAACGTCACGTGGCCAATCCACTTTTGAGCTTTCGATAATCCCTCTCGGTCATAGAATGTCGTTTTGTCAAAAGTCTCTGGCACGGTAATAGTATCATACAGTATTGTAACTCGGCCGTATTTTTGAAATAAATGCCAACAGCCGCGCGGTACGTAAACATGCGATAGGGCTGCCGATAGGCTGTTTATTTTTGTGATTGTAAATATACCTACTTTTTTATATAAACAAAATACTTTGTGGATTGAATAGGAAGTGTTCAATAAAAATGTGTATTGTTTTTTGATTGGTAGATTTAAATAAAATGCTTTTTTTGTATTATTCATAGTACAATAAACCACTATTAATAATAATAAAAACCACGTCTTTACTTTGAATGATACAAACTAACAATAATCGCGCGATAATTGTTAAAAAAAACCGTCGTGTCCGTTCATCACTGCGGCACAGTTGCGACGGTCGCGACTACATGCCGAGCCTATGCTACAACCGAGGCGCGTAGGTAGGTATAGCTCACGTTTCGTCCGTTTGTATGAAGTTGGAATACTGTATGATATTATTACCGTGCCTCTGGTCAGCAAAACACATTTTTTCTCTGTAAAACTACCCGTCTATGTGTGTCATTATACCTATATACTCACAAATTCATTAAAACATGAGGCTGTAACATGTACGATATCAGAACGGATTAGAACTAAATTATCAGTCGTGAGTCGTAAAGGTGTGTCAACCAAATATGGTCGTATATTGTTATTTCAGGGTAGTTCTTAATAATGCAGTGTGCATGTAATATGTTTAGTAATGCGGGCGATAGTTACATGTGTCTCGCCGTGCGTCTCGCTCTTGCGGAACTTGAAGAGCACGACGTGTCCGTGCGGCAGCGCCACGGCGAGGCGCCGCGACTCGGCGCACAGCGCGATCTGCTGGATGGCGAGCGGGCTCTCGTCCGAGTAGCACGCCGAGCCCGGCCGGCGCTCGAACACTGCAACACGCACGACCTCATTACTTGTTAAACACTCTTAACCCTTCAGATACCGTCAATTAGAGACACAATAGTAAGACAATAGATGCGCGGCCACCGGTGGTCGCTTGGGGATTCATGAATTAAGCAGAAAAACCAGTCTCTTATTACTTTTTCTGCTAAGAGCTTTCTTTCAAGAGATTCACATCTAAATACAGTTGAGTATAAAACTGCTAGAGATAAAAAAGCGCAAACTTATTTCTATGAAAGAGAGGTTCAATAAATATATGGGGCTTAAGTCTAAATAATTGCCATTCTGTCCTGTCACCCGTCATGCTATCACTAACTTCCTTTTCTTTCATATCACTCTTCACACAATCCATCCATCTTTTCTTTGGCCTCTCTTTCCCTCTCCACCCATCTGACTAATTTAAAAAAAATAAAAAATAAATTGAATAATTGAACGCAGATCAGGCTAGCAGCAGCTCAGCTTATGGTCTTTCAGACTTGAAATATTTCAGCATTTTACAATAACGAGGGCCTGAAAAATTTATATTTACTTATGGTCGAGTAGCGAAATAAATAAGCTTTCTTATAAATATCACGTTGGTGTTTAAATTTCTTTGGAACAAAGGCCCACATTAGACCTCCATTATGTTTGATACTTTTACTAACCTTTAGAACATTTTAATTTGTACAAAATTTGTAAGGTCCCTGCACTTGCGTCCCAAAATTTTACACTACCGTCTGCATGCCTGAAACACCAAAAAAAAATACGTCATTGCAACGGAGTATACACTTGAATTCAAACCAAATTACAACCTCAGAAGACCTAAATCAGATGTCCTAACAGAAAAGGGATCGCTGCATAAATTCGAGGCTGAATTTTATAATAATACCAGATATTAATTCGGTTACACAAGAGTATCGAGCGACGAACACAGCCTGCTTTGCCTTTTTCTTGGTGATATTATTCGCCGTTTTTAATGGAAGATCTTCGTAGATTACTAGAATTAATACGATTACTAAGAAGGAGGAACCCCACGTATTAGAGAAACGTCTCACTACTTTCGGTGTTCCACAAGGAAGTGTATTGGGACCTCCTCTTTTCACACTATACATAAATAACTTACCAAAATCAATTACACATCCTATGACTTTATTTGCAGATGATAGCACGGTGACAATTTCTAGTACAGTGCGTTTCACTTAAGACGTTCCTTTGCCGTAATGTTGGCAATACGGAAAAACAGTGTTGCAATATTTTTAGCAAATAAATTACTTAATATTAGGGAGATTAACTTATATTTTGCTACTTGTTTTTTTTTAAAACTATTTTTGAATAAAGTACGTTGTTGTTACGGCGTTGGGCTCCATTCCGACTGTCCTGCAATTCTTTCAAATAACGAAAACGCCACGCCACAGTATCGCTCCTCTCTATAACAACGTTCTTTTAGACCTGTTTTTTTTTTTAAATAAAATCCCGTTCCTCTCATAATTCTCCAAAAAGTGCAACTATCGTGCAACTACCATTAAAATCGAATTCGATGCGCATTTCGGGGAATAATTTTTATAGAGTAGGCAACTCTTTCCTCTTTTCCCTTCTTTTTTGTGTAGATAGACAGGGGAGCCAACATAACGCCGAAGGAACGTCTTAAGTGAAACGCTCTGTAATAACAGTGACATGATCCAATATAAACTTGACATTCGTAATACTCTGACATCAACAATAAAATGGTTAAATGACAATAATTTAAAAATTAATTTAGATAAAACTAAAATCATACATCTTAGTCAGCGTTTTACTATAGAAAATATGGACAAAAATATAGATAATAAAACTATTGAAATCGTAAATGACACTAAATTCCTTGGACTAATGATTGATAAAAGACTGGATTGGAAATCGCATATAGAATACCTTTGCAAAAAAATTTGTAGTTCTGCATTTGCATTGCACTCTCTAGCTGCAGTTGTGAATGCAGATATCTTGATTACAGCCTACCATGGCATAGGTGCGTCTCACCTAAGATAGGGGATTATATTTTGGGGAAATTATACCGACGCAAACACGGCATTCAAGGCCCAAAAGAGATGCATTCGATCTATGTTTAGGTTAAAAACGGTTGATACATGCAAACCATACTTTAAAAATTACAAAATATTAACTCTTCCTTGTATGTACATTCTGGAAACCGCAATGTTTGTTAAAACAAATCCAAATTGTTTCCACGTCTAGAAGACGCCGTACCGCGTAACAGAAGAGATACGACTGTAAGTTCTGCGCATCTATCCAGCAAAAACGGCTCTAATGCGCAAGAGCATCGTCTGCATGGCTCCGGCTATATTTAACGTATTGCCTAAACGATGGAAAGAGTTAAATAGTAGTGCACTCAAGCGTTTATACAGTAATTTTGACATTTATATAGTAATTTTGACATTTATACAGTAATTTTGACATTTATATAGTAATTTTGACATTTATACAGTAATTTTGACATTTATATAGTAATTTTGACATTTATACAGTAATTTTGACATTTATATAGTAATTTTGACATTTATTTTATAATTTTGACATTTGTTTAGTAACTATGACATTTATATTGTAATTTTGACATTGTCTTATAATTTTTACATTTATATTGTAATTTTCATATTACCTATCCTATAATTTTGACATAATATAATATATTATAATTTTGACATTAATATTGAAAATGTTTTTGTAGCTTTGACATTGTTTTTGTATTTGTTTGACATAACTGATTGTTTTTTATTATTTATTTTGAATGTTGACATGATAAGATAAAAATAATTTCGAATTAAATGCCCTAAATTATAAATTTGTAACTGAAATCCTAGCTACTTTTTGTGTGTCAGAATTTATTATCAATATTATTATTTTTAGTTTTGAATTTTATAAATATTTGTACGCCGATACTTCGGCATAAACGTGACTGTACTCAAAAAATAAATTTATATCTTGCATGCTACTGTATGTACACAGTGTTTAAACAAATAAAGAATATCTTATCTTATCTTATCTTCGTTACAGTATTCAATGTCTTGTTCTATTATCACTGGCGTTTTACCGATTGGTTGATGAGGGTCTTAAAAGTTGTTCTCTATGACAAACATACCCAGTGAGAATAATTTCGTTATAGGAGCAGGAGGCGGGCTCCCACTCGCCGCCGTTGATGGGCCACAGCTTCTCGCTGAAGCCCGTCGGCTTCTTGTTGCCCTGCCGCCCCACAGAGTAGAACGCTGGGATCTGTGAACAACGATATCAAAGCTTTACTTTAGATACTAGCTGATCTGACAATTTATTTTTTACATGTTAACGCCCTCAGACACCCAAGCTAAGATTAAACTTGTGTCATGGGTGCCAGGTCTCGCTCCATTAAAATTATTAAAAAATGTTGTCCTACCATCTAAATTAGCAATGAAAAAAGGGAGTAGGGATAGGAAGATAAAAATAGTCTACGACCTATTGTCAGACCCACCAAATGATTAAAAAAAAAACATTAAAACACCTCAAGCCGTTTCGAGGCAGTTCAACATCAAATACCGTGGGACGAGATTTTTACATACTGATGTCTGGTTAAAGCTCTACCTCTCACGATCTAACATTGGAACAAATTTTCTACCAATCAATTGAATCATCAGAATAAAAAAGACTTTTGGCATTTGATTAGTTCAATAACTGATGACAACCGTTTCAACGAAACTCAAATACATTCAGTCCTCATCCCGCCTATAAAGGCCTATAAAGGCGTAATTCATTGCCCCCTTATAAAAGGGGGCAATGAATTCGACTCGTGATATGTTTTTAGAAAGTGTACCCATTGCATGCACATGCACTCCAGTTCTATGCATAGCATGCGTAATAAATCTTATAATATCCCCACTGCTGGGATTTCGGCCTCCTCTCTAAGAGAGAGAATGGGCGAACGCAATGCACGACGCGGGCCAAGTGCGAGTTTGTGGAAGTCATATGTCTTCGAATTTTGGTTCTAGGACATGCTGGTTTCCTCACGATGTTTTCCTTTAATACAGTAGTAATGGCCCCGACTTACGAGTTGCCGGTCGCGGGCCCGGTTCAAACCCAACGCCTTACTCCACTTCTATTATTCTAAAATGGTTATTTAGTTTTTTCTGACATACATATATAGTTCTCTTTTTTTAAATGAGTTGAGTATATTGCAACATTTGCTTTGCGCTTACCAGGTCGGAGGGACAGTCGGCGAAATAGGAGCAGCAGGTAACGGGCGACTCGTGGATGTCCATGGGGTAGGGGTTCTCGAAGCAGGGGTAGCCGGGCGACTGCAGGTCGATCACCACCAGGTCGTTCTGCAGCAGCACCACTATCGCGTACGGCTCCTGGTAGTCTGGAAGCAACAGGCAAACAGGCTTATTATTGTTATTGAAAAACTTACTGCAGAGACTTTTCATTTGTTTCAAAGTTGAAGAGAGTGCAAATACTAACGTAAAGAATAGTTCGTTGTCAATGGTCTTGCATTCATCAGGAACAGCAAAGAGCCATGCTTCACCAAAATCTAGGACACGATTAGTTCGATTCAACTGACATACCCTAGTACTAAAAGGCTTTAATATATTATGATGATGAATTTGTTCCCAATTCGGCTAATGTGGTCAATCAGAGACCATCATTGCATCTTCTTACAGGACTTGGCGACCCTATTAAAGGCTCTCTTCTTCAGACTACGTCAGATGATGTAGACGAGAACAAGAGCTCTTGTATGCAGGGTAATGGTGATAATCAAGAAGTAGAAACCTACCGGCCGTATGTGGCGTCTCGCAGAGCGTGACGAAGTCCACGACGCTGTGCTCCATCTCCAGCACGGTGGTGGACTTGCCGCTGACCACGGTGATGCTGTGCGTGCGCCCCGCCTTGTCCGTGGGCAGCCCGCCACTGAATATCACCAGGCTTTCTCTGGAAGACCACGCGAATGTGTTAAGAATTATCTGGATTTTTATAAACAAAACAGTTCCGGAGTGATCATAATTTATTATTATTAATAATAAATTATGATCACTCCGGAACTGTTTTGTTCAATCCAATTCTTCTTCGCTGCCTACCTATTTAGGTTACTCCAGGAACGGTTATTTTCAATACTCGAAAATCTACTCTTACCCCTACCGCTTCCACACGCAATTTACTGTTTTCCGCAGTGCATTTATCACATTAAATTAAAAAGGGCCTAACGCGACCCCCACGAGTCGAATCCTGTTTATTTATATTTTCGTAAGTGTATTGAAAAACGTCGTCTCAAAAACTTCTTTCCTTACTTTATATAAATATATATATGTAGTATATATATTATATTAAATATATATGTATGTGTGTTTTAACTATATGTATACTTTTTACTCTTGTTTTCAAAACAAAATTTACTTTTTGTACGCCTACCATATTGTCTCTTCACCTTCCTAGGTCGACTGGTAGAGAGTCCATTAAGTCCGCCTATGTACTTTGTGTTGCATGAAGATTAAATAAATAAATAAATAGATACACTTGGAAATTCAAGCGGCTCCATAACACCCTTGCCACTAGTACCAAAATGTACCATTGTAAGATAACATCGATTATTATAATTTTCCGAGCATTACAATGCATTTAAAAGTGCTGGTATTTTTTCAACAACTCAGTTATGGGGCAGATAAATCTTTACGATATCTACAATAAGTAGAACATTAAGCTGCAACGTTCATCCGAATGAGATGAGCCGTTCAGATGTCGGTATTAAAAGTTAACGGCCCGATCAAGAGGCTTAGTAGTGTGAGTGCTGGAGCTAGTGGGGGTGGAGGAGCACGCAACCAGTATCGGTAATGTGCGACGCTACCCGATTCATTAGCGAGCCGACATCAGCCGACATCTCCCGAGGGTTAACGTGATTTTTAAAGATTCGGCATTTACTGTCATTAGCAATATCTAGGCATCGTTGGATTGAAAATGCCGTTACAGTGCGTTTCACTTAAAAAGTTCCTTTGCCGTAATGTTGGCAATACGGAAAAACAGTGTTGCAATATTTTTAGCAATTAAATTACTTAATATTAGGGAGATTAACCGATACTTCGTTACTTTTATCAATATGCTTTTTTTTTTTAAACTATGTTTCACTTCTGAGCACGGGTCTCTGCCCGCGCGATATAAACTGTAGTCCACGCGGGCGAAGCCGCGGGCGAAAAGCTAGTATTGTATAATTTTAAGTGTTAACCATTGTTGGTGAGCCTAATAAATAAATAAATTGAAGAAAGTATAGGTATTGATCTAAGGTAAGATTATTAAATTAGCGAATCGACTCAATTCGCACTGCTGTTTCATGTGGAATTCTTGGTTTTTCTCTGCGATAATATGCATGTAATATACACCTAAACCTTTCTCACGAATCACTCTGGATATTGGTGAAAATCGCATCAAAATCCGTTCAGTAGTTTTTGAGGTAATCATGTTTATACAGACAGATGAGGTGGGAGCTTATTTTATAATAAGTACGGATTAAGCAAATCGCATAAGATAGAATATTATGATCGTAGGTATATCAATTTCCTGTTAATGGATAGAAACCATTATCTTAATAAACTGAAATTTAAGACGTGTCAGTTTCGTTCGCCGAGCTCAGCACAAAGTTCCGAGTTTATGTACCCGCACGAGTTACACATACACGAGTAGGAATAGTTTATGTATCATTTTGAATAGTTTCAGATAATAGGCAGCTGTAGTTGCGAGGATGCCGATGCGCGTGACACATCGGCTCCTCGGAAGCGTCTCGCAACTCGCGTGATCGTAATACAAAAAATATATTTTTTAAATATCAGAAAAATTACATCTGACATTGGGTATAAAGTCTATGATATAAACTTTAAATTACGAATAAACAAGACTCACCCTGTTCTCGAGGTCTTCCATTCTAGTCTGAGTATAGGTTTACAAGGTTCTGGTTTGCCGTCTTTGTTCGCTTTCGCTGAAAGTATACAAATAGTATTGTTAGTTCTCTGTCAACTAGGTATCTAAATATACGAGTATTTTGTGTTCTGCGATAATGACAGTCTGTGAGAAAATAGAGCTTCGATATTTCTTATAAGGTGTGTCTAAATCGGGTTATACTTGTCGATATTGATCGTCTAAAACCGTAATTTTTGGTCGATCTATGAACTTGGCCTCGTTACGCGCACCACTGAGTCAATTGCGGCCATAATCTGGTTAAAATTGTTTGTAGTTGTAGATGTATTGTGTCTCAAGGGTTCACACAATCGTAAAATATTGAGGAATTATTTAACACGTGATTTCAGTGAAGTGGAGCTGGATGGCTGAAGTTAAGCCATTCCAGAAAACTGACTCACTCGTTCTATGAAATACCTACACTAAAAAATATATAAGTAACAATAAATTTCATCCACATTCTAATGCAAAACTATTTTTTTCTTAAAAGTAACTATTAAAAACTAAAACCCTGACTTAATGGCCTCAGTGCTAGGTTATTGAATTGTCAAGAAGAACTGACCGTGTGGGTAGGAGAGCGAGGAGGGTCTTGGCGCGCGCGTGCTCCAGGTGGCGAGCGCGCCGTCGGCGTGCGCCGTCATGAGCTTGCCGTCGTGCTGCCACGCCGCCGCGCGCACGCCCTCGCCCACGCCGCCCACGCCCAGCGCGCCGCGCCACTCGGCCGCGCGCGCGCGCAGGTCCCACACCACCACCAGGCCCGTCTCGAACGCTACCAGCAGCTGGAACATAACCATACAACATTTCAAGGCTTTCCTTCTAGTATAGGCACACACAGTGTCGTCAAATTTAGAATTCAAAGTATTTTTCTACAACAAACTCGGCCTGCATGATAGAGGGCGGATTGTAATAGAGCATTTTTAAAACAAATAGTTTAAAATATATAGTACTGAAGTCGATACTTGAATTAGTGACCTATTGCCACTTTTGACCATTGTTGATCAAAAGTGGCAATAGGTTGAAATTATTTCGAATTGATCCCTTATAACGCCTAATTATCCGTCTAGAGTATTTAATAAGTAAGTAGGGGTATCAGATTGATGCTACTGCTTTCGGGGATGAGCCTCCAAAATCCCTGAGATTTGTCTGCTGAGCTTAGCCCGCTATGGCCGTGTTTAGCGTACGAGCGAACTATTTAAACGAAGTTGAAAACAGAATAGCAACATCTAGCCCTGCTTGGCCAGTTCTCAGAATTTTGGCCGAATGTGCGCACACTAGGTGAGGTGAGATTGAGGAAACATTGCCATAGAACAATATTTTAGAAGCAGTTACAAAGTTAAGTGAGTAATTCATACCTTGCTGGCGTCCAGGGGATTATCACTAATTTCCACGACAGCGCCGGGGTGGTTCTGCCGCGTTCTGAAACAAGCAAATGTTCGATTTAGCCGCGTCAAGGAACATTTACAGTGACTAATTGTAGTTCATCAGTATTGCTGATCTTGCAGTTACATTTAAGACGCTTGCGTACGCGACTACGCGTACTTTCTTGTTACAATTTCATGAAGTTTAAACTTTTGCTAACCAAGAATATAATGCTAAGTTTCCTTTGGAACCACATATTCAATTTACGCAAGTATATAAAACGGTTTGCATTTAGAAACCCAACACTTACTCATAGCAACAGAAAAATATTTTAGGTTTTATATAATGAAATAGTCATTTGAATTTTTCAATTTTTATAATGTAACTTCTATTACTTAGGAAAAGCTTAAGCCAAGTACGTCTGAACTTTTACAAGTATCGATATCGGATCTATCGATGTCGAGTGTCAGGGTATTGATACCTCTACGCTTATGAAATAGGAACATGTGTTAGCTATCAGATCTGTGTCACACGGGTCGGAGGCGGAGGGGGGGGGGGGGAGGAGGGGAGGGGAGGGGAGAAGAGGGACGAGCGGCTTGACACGTGTCGCGGGGTTGTACTACAACACTAGTTAGTGTAGTGGTGTTTTATTTTGGAATAAAAAGCATGAATTTGCACTTAAAGTCATCATCATCTTCCTGACTTTCAGCTTTCAGCACAACTCGTCTTTTGTCTTATAACTCGTCACGCTGTCGCTGACTCCCGTTTTTACAAGCTTTTATTTAGTTTCAACTGTCCCAATGTTTGTTTGTCTGTAATCAAATCTTGCAAAGTGATTTATTTCCCGGTTACCGATTGAGCTGAAATTTTGCATGCATGTGTAAATCAAATGATGGAACTGGAAGGTATAGGTCATAGGAACTCAGATAACCCTGTCGTGTTTAAGCTTTTTGGAATAGTCTTGATGACTTTTAATTATATGATACCGCGCTATAGAAGCTTACTATGAAAATCATATTGTTGAAAACTTGTTCATATCACACAAAATCCATCTATCTTCTCTTTGGCCTCCTTCTTCCTTCTCGATATATCCACATGTATACTCATAACTCTTTTCTTCTCTTCACATGACCGTACCAAGACAAACGAGTCCCTGTCAATCACTGGCGCCAGAATTTGCAAGTGTTCGAGAACAAATAGCTGTCAATCCGAGTAACATTATCCCTATTGGAAGCAAATGTCTCAATAACGCTAACCAATTTTCGGTCGACCACTTTTCTCATTAAAAATATCGAAGTTAATTCCTTTTGAAGCCTCTTGTCATTAAAACAGAAGTGTGTTATCTTCAAAGCAGCCCCAAGTCAGTGTCGATCAGTATCGTGTCAGCCCCATTGACGGGCGCTCGCGAGCGCGGCGGCGTGGCGCCACTTGTTGCCGTGCGGCGTCACCCTCCCCACTGTGGAGAGGGAAGAGGGTGAGGGGGGGACGTGGAGCGAGATTAAAGTGGTATGAGCGGGAGCCAGGCGGAACAAAGTCGCGGCCGCTTTGAAGCTGCTCTCTAATTTGTATACGTACGATTGTTCACGTGAACCACATCGGAAATAGAAGATAACGTGTTCCCTGAAGCGCGGATAGAAAATAGACAGTTGTAGTTTAATAAAAGTGGAATATTTCCAGCTTGAACGTTTAGCGTTTCAAACGATCAGCTCTTGTGTAGCCGCACGTTGCTCGCCTCCTGCCGGCTCCCGCGACCACTGCACCGCTACCGCGCTTGTTGCACTATTTGATTTTTTGGAAGCCATTATTTGTCGTCTTCATAGCTAACTAGCTTCTGCCGGTGGCTTCACTTGCGTGATAGTAAATAATAATTTATACCCTAACTAAGAAAGTACTGATGAAAGAATTTTTCACTCCAGTAGTTCTTGAGTTTATTCATTACAAACAAAAATCTACACTAATATTATAGAGTAAAGTTTGTTTTGTTTGTACTAGGTAATCTCTGAAAGTACTGGTCCGATTGGTAATTTTTTTACCGATAGAAAGCTACTTTATTTCAGAGTGACAGCTATTTGCTATATTTATATAAGCGGGTGAAGCCGCATGCTAAAAATAGGATTATATAAAAAAATACAAATATTAAGTAAAGAAGGATACATTACAGAAAATAATGAATGTTTTTTATGCTGAAAAACCCAAAAACATCTCAAAATTCACATCAAAAGCTATCGATTAAAAACGAAAACTTTGCAATCAGCGTCTAGCTACGTATTGCAGAGATATTATTTATGGAGCCTTTCAACTTCCCGCTTGATTGTCGTATTCATTCTGAACACATCGTTCATTTGACGAGGCAGGTGTTCAATACTTCAAGTGAATCGAATTATTGTATTACCGTCACAAAATCGAGCACAGTGCAGTGTGCGAGTCTCGAATGAGTAATGGTGTCATAACGTGCGCTAGTTACTGCTAACTGCGTATACGACGCAACTTGAGACTCACTTAAAGTTATTTTGAGGAAGTTGTGGTACACGGTGGACATCCTACCTCTACGCAAACAACGTTTTGGGAACACATTCATTGTGCGTAAAGCTAAGAAATGGAATTCCCTGCCGGAGTCTGTGTGTGGAAGAAACACAGACTAGGGCAGGGATTTTTTAAGTCAACAGTGAATAAGTTCCTTCTAGGTAACCATTGTCGACCGCATTGTCGCTATCCGTAAGGTGAAAAAGCGGCCAAGCGAAAACCTATCAACAATAAAAAAATTAAAAAAGTTGCGTATATCAGCGGGCAGCTACGATAACTTATTGAAACAGATTTTCAGAAAGATTATTTCGGGTTATTATTTTTATTAAGTACATTTTTTAAATTATCTTTTTGCTTTGTCACATAAGTGTGTAGTGTATAAAGCGGCGGCGGGTAGCGCGCGCCAGTTCGGGAGAGGCGAGGCATGCGATGTGCGGCTCTGTGTGTGTTGATACAGCTGTAACCCCTGGGGCACGTTACAACTGCAACTAGATTTACTCTTTGTTATTTATTAAAGTTGTCAATTTTACTTTCAGTCCCTCAGGTACATTTATAATATGTCATTGATAATGTCATAATATTGAAGACGCTGACATAAAAAAAAACCTAAAATACCGAGTTAGCACTTTGTTACCAAATAACATTTTTATACAACTTGTTTTGTAGCGCTGCAAAGATTCAAATAAACCATTTACAGGCACTTGTGAAATGTCAGTCAGTCAGAAAAATGATGATAATTGCACATTCTAAAGCATAGGTGTCTATGGAGAATATGCAAGAAACTTCATGGAAACTTTTTAAAATTATGTTTTGTCTTACAAATATCTCGGGTACATATGAGCGTTGATATAAGTGCGTACATATATAATATGTAGTGCCTACTCGGTGGTACCGCGCAGCAACCCGTCGCCGCGCGCTAATGGATATGGCGGCGCGGACAGATCGCCCGAGCTTTTACTGCTACATATTAATCTGGACTTTACTGCAGTCCACGAACATGGGTCCACCACGAATTGTAGCTGTTGTTTACATTTAGCTTTGAACACAGAGTTCACGTACCAGCTGACCGGTGTGTTGGATACGCCATTATTGGGCACGCGTACAAATGCACAAAAAATGACTCATATCCAATTGTTTACAACTACGGATGTTATGACACTCCGCAAGCGTAACCGAAACTATTTAATGTTCGAAAAAAAAGTATCTGTATGTGAATCGTAACCAATACCGATATAAAAGTTTCGGATAAATATAATAAGTCTAAATGACAGCTTCTCGTTTGTATTTCCCAGCCATACAAATGATAAGCCAGATTAGAAATGAAAGTGAAATCTTGCTCTTTGTACTTTACTTTAATCATTTTAAAATTTTAATATCCTTAACCGAAACTAGCGGGTAATCAGAAATAATTTCATATCCGTAAATGTATCCGAAACCGTCATATTATTCCTATCCAGATCTGAAATTTCATATTCATAACATTCCTGGTTACAACATCGTAGTCGTCGTAGCACATGGGCTACGAGCGCTACGACATGCGGAGGCGTAGCAATTTAGCGTAGCACTGACTACGAAATCGTAGCTCATTGCTTGTGACTTGCGAAATGCGGAAGATAGCATGTGGTCATGCGAAGTAACCATGTGCTACGAGTATTGTGCGTAGTACTTTGAGTACTAAATATACGCAAGAATATTTTATGTTAACGCTACGAGTATAAAATTTGTAAGCTGGCAATCTGTCGCTTGCATAAAACCAAGACTTATTGTCTCCACATCCTCAGCTTATATTACAAAAGCGTATTTGATATCTCAATATCCATATGTCGGCACTTTTACGACGCGTCATGTAATGACGCTCAGACATGTAGGAGGGAGTTATTTAGTGAGGCCTTCCAGCGTGATTTATGAATAACGTTAGGAATACTTCCCGAGTCACAGCTGGTGACTCGTGGGTCCGCTGGTGGAGGATGAGGCTCTGCTCCGATTGGGGAATAAATATTGTAATTATTAATCCTTTAAATTGTTCTATATTGTAAATCAAGAGTTTATTTATTTAATCTTCATGCAACACAAAGTACATAGGCGGACTTAAAACCTTAGGCATTCTCTACCAGTCAACCTAGGAAGGTGAAGAGACAATATGGTAGGCAATATGGTGATTAGAGTTTTAAATTCATATATCTAGGTGTAGCTTATCTTGTACTTACACTTATCTATATTATTATTAAAAATACAAATTTATTTTTGTGCGTTTTTATTTTCAATTGTAATGAATAAAAAAAAAACATAGATCAGTTTTAAAAATAGTTTCACAATAGAATACTATTTTATCACTAAATGACATAGGCACCCGGGCGAAACCGCTGGCAGAAGCTAGTTCTTTCTGCTAAAAGTTTCATACTCATATATCGACATAAAACTTGTACAAATACTTTTTACGTTCAACAAAGACTTCCATAAGACAAGATCAAACTGTGTACTGGAGTCTTTGTTCGTTGTATCTCATATTGTGTGCAGTCCCGAG
This sequence comes from Mythimna lalbum, assembly GCA_949319445.1. Lineage (NCBI taxonomy): Eukaryota > Metazoa > Arthropoda > Insecta > Lepidoptera > Noctuidae > Mythimna > Mythimna lalbum. Next base: position 514,047 of record OX439354.1, read on the forward strand.
CAGCGCCGCGGGACATCGCGGGACACGTTGAAGCCGGATATTAGATGAGTGGCCGCCGCGGCCGCCCCGGGGCCGGCGCCGGAGTGAGCGCCCGGGAGCGGCGCCTGGAGTGAGCGCCCGGGGGCGGCCGCGCGGCTCGCCGTCAGTACTGCGAGCTGAACGTCTTTGTACGAGGGCGAGGATCTTAAGAACGAATAATATGATGTTTATACTTTTGAAGCGCATTTATAGGTTTTATTTAAAGACTATCTGTTAGTATTATTACAATGACGTACCACCGCCCACGATGTGCGTACATCGACAGCGGAATGGTAAAATCGTTTAACTACCACTTTGGTAGAAAATATATTATATGACTTATTCCACTTAAAATAAGTTATAAAACTTATTTTAGTTCAAAGTGTCGGTTAAGCGATTTTACCTTTCTACTGTCGTTATTATACAAGTAATATAGGAACGCCTATTTTTGAAAAGTGTCACATAATAAAACAAAATTTTTATTCAACTGATAAGTGCCGAATGAATTTTAAACTGAACTTTGTTATTTTATGAACTAAAATGATCATTTACCGATTGCTTATTGTGTAAGCTATCAATTGTAGGTTAAATTTTTTTTTTTAAAACTATAATAATATGGTGTGTGTATCTCCATAAATTATAAGAGTATTTTCTATACAGCATAAGGCTCTATAATTTTGTAGAATTTGTTGATTATTGTTTTGTTTTTCCTTGTGTCAAACTCGCCACACTATTCTCAATCTCTCAACAGTCGGCAAACACTTAGAAAACGAGGAATGAAACTCAACGAGTAGCGGAGACATGATAACAAAGTATTAAATAGAGTTACTTTAGTGTGGTAGGTATCATATAGTAAGTAAGTAGGTAAGATAATAAATATTCTTCCAGCCAGAGTGATGTTCTTAGAAAGTAGAATTATTACTTTCCAATAACCTATAAACATCTCTCTGTCCGCGCTACTCGGCAACTGTTGCGCGACGACGGCGACACTAGCGATAAGCGACATAAAGCAGTTCCGGCGTCAGTCGCCATCTAGCCGCGTGGCCGGCGTGCGCGGTGTCCACGCCGCGTGGTGGGCGCCGTGCTCACGTCGACACCCGTCGTCATTGTCTCGCGCATTTACGCTCATTTGCGGAATCAGGTCTCCAGAATTCAAACGAGTGATTAGAACGAAGCCTTCTGTGTCCGTATCAAAAACGGTCTAACAAAGGTTTTGTTTAAAATAAAAGCTATGTTTAGCTAAGTTACAAAGTAAACTTATTCAGATAAAAAAGGTTAGAATCTCAGCAAAAGATAACGTATTCAAATATTACACAGTTACGTAATTTCCCGCTTCACGGAGCATCACAAGGTTCTTTTATTATCGTCACGCGCCCTCTTCACTTCGCCTCCGCTCTTTTGGCGCCATAAATTATTATATATTATTTTAAAAGCCCGCGAACAAACGAGCCCATTCATTTGCGATTCCCGCGTGATTTTTATTATATTTCATAATACCTTTGTCAGTATCCCTCTCTACGCCTGCTGCGGACGGATATCATTAAAACGTCATAGTAAGCATTTTAAAACATGCCATGGTATCTAACAATGGTGTCGCGCAACAACCCTAGGCGTTTTAATTGTTACTGTAACGCCATTGGCGGAAGTTCGTTACCAAGCGCCAATGAGTGCGCGTTATTTGAATTGCGAACGACGCGAAGTAATAGGGTTGGCGCCTGAGGGCGTGTTATAACGATCTTTATTGTCTGCGAATTTAGCGTTTACAATAATGGCGGCGGCGGCGAAGAGGTCGCGCCGACAAGTTCTCCAATTAACTTAGTGTCGAGTGCGGCGAGACGCGGTTGTTACTAGTTGTGTGAGCATTACATGTTACAAGAGCAACTGTTGGTGTAGGCCGCTTGTTCGCGAACAGCCGAGAGAAACAATTGCCGACAGAACTGGGAAGGTCGCCGTCTCCGGGCGGCCGTTTAACTGAACATTAAGATTTGGAACGGAACGGTTACGTTTACGAGCGGTACACGCGGCTCTGTAGTGGCTCCGGCCGAACTTCATGATCTTAACATCTTGCGTTGTGTGCGCAAAGTTCAAGTTCAATCAAAGTTAAGTAACGTGTAGTTATAACTTTCTACAATTTCATATGCCCACAATATTCTATATTTGGTTTCAAAATAGTAAAATCGTTAGAAGATGACCATGTCGAAGACGATATTTTGGTCTTCGCCAACATTCCGGGTTTGCTAACATGCTATGGAGTGTAGTATACAACGGATCGCGTTCGAAACATCGTACTGCGCTTCAAAACACAGTTCGTTGACGCGGATCAAGCGGTAGACCCGTAAAGCACAAAATTGATGTTCCAAAATCGGAAAAGTGGTGGCGTATCACGGAAACGACGGTAGGACGAATAGAGTCTTACTTAACAATAGACAAGAAGTGGTGTAGAACTGGGAGCAGTAGAAGAAATGGAGGAAAGCCTTTGTCCATCAATGTTCAGTCTCTTGAGATACAGGTATACCCTAGTTTAAGAGTCAGGGAAACGTAATTTGTAAACAGATATATTGTTTTCACCAATATATTAGATATATTAGTAGTTTAAGTTTTGTTTTTTCTTATTATCGTAAAAGGGTATTTTTGATCAATAAACAATATTTACTTTTGGCTGGCTTTTAGCTTGGTCAGAGCATTGCCATAAAACGTGGCAACGCCGCCAGTCTTTTGAGCACACTTCCAGTCGACAGCGATGCGGAGGAACTTTTTTGACGACATATTTTAGGTAAGAGTTATTGTGGATATATAGTTTTAATTAGTTAAGTGTTTTTATTTTTCATGTTCTTCCTAGTTTAAATAAATAAATATTATATATAAACAATTATTATCATGTCTCCCATTATTGTCACAGACAGAATATACAAAGTAATAATAATGTAAATGTGAAACATGTAACCCCCGTCTGTCTCTATTTTAGCAAAACATGTTCTGCGAACTATAAAACTAACTAAAATAATTAAAACATGGGATGATAGTGATAACAGAATCGTACCGTGAAGTTGTTTGTCAAGTGGGTACAGTTTAGAGCTTCAACTTTATTAATATTGGTTTGAGAGCGAACAATGAACACGGCGGTGGAGCTCCACTGTCACGCGACGGATACTTTCCGTTTAGACGAAACTTTTCCAATAACACTTACTGTTATTAGTGAACAGTTTTATGTCTTTTTGACATTATATAATATTATAGAGGTGAAAACTCGTGAGCGAGTGTACGTGTGAGAGTATGTTTCTTACTTCTTCATGTGCGAACAGCTGAACGGATTTGGATGAAATTTACACACGTACAAGATAAGACCATATCCTGCAATAGCATATAGGGCTTTTTATCCAGGGATTATGTTGTCTTATGATAATTTTGTAATTTCTCGCATTAAAAAAAAACTATTCAGGACACAAGTCTTAATCAAATAACACCATGGTCCTAATTCAAAATTATTATAAATTCGCTTCAGTTTCCCCGTCCCGCTCACAGATGGCGCTGCCCGGATAATTTCAATAAATTTCAATAGAGCGATGCAGGATCTATTCGAACTGGATTTTACGTTAAATATAAATTGGAAATAGAAATGTATTTGAATCACGTTTTCGTTTAGTTTGTTGGCGGCCGGACAGGCCGACTGAATACTAATCGAGGCTGTATTATCGTTTTTGGATTACGACGACGTGCATCGGAGACTTCGGTGCCTAACAATACAGGTACAATACTGGTATACTGGATAACAAAGCAAATATTTCTTTAGAGAATATTTTTCTTTTTTGTTTGAAAAAACTTAAATAAAAGTAATAAATATACGTGTTGGTGAACCTTACGCGTAATTGACGATGAAATATTTCAGTGTAGGCCTGAGGCATTGTAATCCTGAGCTTCGGCAAAGAAAGAAAGGCGTCTGATAAATTATTTCCCTGCGGACTGACATGACAAACGCTCTCTGTCGTCACTTACAAATTGTCAGACAAGATAAGATGCTGTAAATCCGCCATGTTCTTTTATTTGTGAATCTGGGTTAATTTTTTGAGTCTCTCATCTAAATGTCGTCCTTCATAGAATATGGGTTCTTTGTAAAGTCTAGAGCGACTCTTGGCTGCTTCAAGACAAAGTAAACATTTATAGAAATAAAAACGAAACATCTTATAAGTGATAAAACACCGTGATGTGTAACGCAGTACACGTACAAGTAACAAAACAAACTCCGACAAATCCCTCCATTTAAAACTCTCGTCCAATAAAAGAAACAAAACACTGAACAGTTTCAGTTATAAAGCAGTTAACTTGAAACACAAACAGTTCGGTTGTGCCACAGAACCGTTTACGTGGCACCGAGTGCAGTGCGCCGCGCGGCCTGAGGAGCCCACCCATCAGAGAGCACAATACAATATTAATGGAGCGCGCTGACTGCCGGAGACGATTGGATGAACCCAGATGAACCACTGTCGACACGCTTACCTATAGGTTTCTCTTGTTAAACTACTTCTATTGACGACTAACTATTATCACCTATTTTTTTGAGATGGGAAGTCATCCTATCCGACTTTTACTGACTAAAGCCACATTCTGTGTCTTTCAGTTGCACTTTGCGTTCTGGGCCCACTGGTTTCCTTTTCAGAAATTCTCCGGGGCTACTAGTACCTATAATATAGTTCGAAGTGGTTTTTTTTTAATGGCGGAGGCTATGAGCGTTCCTCTTGATATTTACTTGTGAGTTTTTAATGTTTTGACGAAATTGACGCGTTGGAGAAGGTAGGACCTAATATTAAATACCACGAAAATAACATGCGCAAATTATTACCACCATCACCACTAACTGAGCAGACGGTCAGAATGTAAAGACAGCATTCAAAATCAAATTGTGCGCAAAATGCAAGTTATTTGTACAACAACGTTTGCGAAAAGAACACCTCTGTTCATATTGAGCTCATACATTGTGGGCCTCGTTTGGCTGGGACGCTTATTGTCCTCCCAGTCCCCTGCGCGGCAACATGGTGAGATTAGAGCAGATATTAAAATGCTCCTAATATCAGGGGACGAGACTTCAGTTTACTGAAACTATAAATAGTGAAACTGGAGGACGCAGATAAATACGAAGTTTTTATCTTTTATTACAGAAGATGCAGCATTGGAAGGCCCCCCACAAGGTGTACCAACGATCTGGTGAGGGTCGCCAGAATCAGATGGATGAGAGATGCACAAGACCGGTCTTTGTGGCGACACTTGGCGGAGGCCTAGGTTTAGCAGCGAAATTGGCTGAAATGATGATGATGATGACAGCTATTTCTGATTAATTATCTCAAAAAAAAATGGCTTTGTTTCCCTTAGTGACTAAAAGAGCTGACATTAAAAAAACTGTGTTTTATCTCGGATATCTGAGGCAACAAACTCGTGTTACTTTCAAGTTCATTTGTCCAAGACTGACCTCTATTGATGTCCGGACAAATGTAGAGGAAGAGGTCTAACGGCCGCTCAGATGAGGGTCCGTTATCTTATTAGCGGAGGGAAGGGACGTGCCTAATTAACTAATTAAATTACACATGTCTGTATCTTAGCGAGCCGAGCCCCGGGAACGCGATTACACGGGAGGAACCGCACAGAGACAAATGTTTGCTCTGTATGAACAGGCAAATTATACAGGGGGACGCCGACATGTCGCTGGATGGTGATGGTTTAAGTCAGGAGACTAAAATAACGTTTATGTTTAATCGCGGACTGTTTTGGCAGCAGATTAACGGTTTTATAAATTAAAGAGAATGATTTTATCATGATATACAGTTCGACGACTAACTATACAACGATACTTAACTAGTTGACCTAGCAAACGTTGTTTTGCCATATAAAAAAATGGCGAGTTCGTTTGGAGGGAAATAACATAGTCTACGAGCTGTTCTCAGACCTACCAAAATCATCATCATCTTCCTGTCCTTGTCCCGTTTTATTTAGGGTCGGCGCAACACGTTTTTTTCTTTCATTTTGTTCCCGACCAACCAAAATATACAAAAAAAAAAAAAACTTTTAATATCGGTCGAGCCGTTTCGGAGCAGTTCGATAACAAACACTGTGACACGAGATTCTTATATATTCTGATAGACATTACACACGCGAATGTTTTACTTCTTCACGCTTGAAAGGCTGCACACAATTGGGTGAAATTTCGTAGACCATGTCCTGCGATAGCACATAGGTTTTTATCCCGGGAGTATGTTCCGGGACAATTTTCCTATTTTTACGCGGGCGAAGCTTCTGGCAGCAGCTAGTATATTAATAAATCACTAAACGCGTTTATTGCGACAATTAGTATTGGAAAACCATTTATTTAATAATCATGAACAAGAAACATTCTCCACACTGACATATGTGTATTAATAATACATAGTTTATTAATAATTCCACGTCACGTATTTGACGACTGATCCGACGCGGGAGTGATTCGTTCAACATTTTCATATTTAAATAAATTGCTTTTATAAAACATCAGTTATTTAAAACTTTTAGAGGTTAAAATGAAAAGGATTAATTATTCATACCGTTTGGATTTACGCAATAGTACAGACTATTCGATCATATTTACATTAAATATACTCGAAACGTTCACAAAAAGTATGTGAAATATTACAATTGACCAACCATCCAGTATTTTCATTGCGTACATAATATGAACGTAATATCAAAACATCCCACCTAGTGATATAACTATTAGCCGACTCCACACGAGCAGGAGGCAATTAAACTTAGTTTCAAATAAACTGTGAAGTGAAATAATTAACAAAATACAACCGCCGCCGCCGGCAGAGCGCAGGTACGCCGAAATAAACACAAGTTAGTTGAACAAAGCTCAACTTAGCTTGTGTCGCTGACAGCTCTGTAATGCCCGCAGCCGCCACGCTCCCGTCACGCTCCCGCCCCGCACCCGCCACGCACCCGCCCCGCACCCGCCACGCCTCACAAAGACTCAATACACAACATTTTCCCTTTTGACGAAAGTTTAATCAACGAATAAAATTGGAAAATATTAATTACGTTCAACGCCAGCAAGTTATGATTGTCCGCCGACGAGTTTATAGAAAGGTTCTGTAAATTAATAACATGTTATGTTTAATAAAATGGCGGATACATTTCAATTTCATAAACTTTATTTATACGATACTGGAATAATTTTCTTTGAACTTATTACAACCGTTTCACTACTATCTAACGTAATCTTCCTGCAATTGAAATTGACGATAAGGTTTAAACCAAAATTTGTAAATTCTCAAAGTGACTGTTAATAGAAATGTATACATTGAATTCACTTGAAAGTGTTTGAAAATAGTTCGAGATTCCAACAACGCGAGCGATCTGATCGCGTCAACGTGCCAACACTCGTCGAGATATGTGTGGACGTTTCTATTGCACAGGCTTGATTGAAATACATTCACACTAGGGTGCTTGAAAGGTCTGTTTCTACACACCGTAAGAGCTAGTAATATAGACTGATCATCAGCATGGGGTGCTATGTTTAAGCACGAGTAAACCACTTTATTTTTTCTGACCAATTAGCCGCCTCCTTGTGTTTTTTGTAAAGAAACTCCAAAGACGTTAAAATGCATAGTATGTACATTTTAATCTAGATATTGCATATAATAGTTTCGTAGTATTCCTGCTACGCATTGTAGCACATTGCTCCGTAGCCGTCTCGCGTAGCGCTACGTCAGGTGCTACGGACGTAGCGTCGTAGTCTCGTAGCATGAGCTTTGTGTAGAGGGCTACGGTGCTTGCTACAAAATAGACGTAAACATGAGGATGGAAGCCTTACATGATTCTTATTATATACGTTTTGGGAAACGGAATACAAATGTTTTTTTTTTGTCTTCAATTCTGGTATAAATGGTTCCAAAAATGCTTATAAATTAATATTATGAACTATGTGATCATGCTTTCTCTAATCGTTTTGTTTTATCTTAGAAATAACGCTCAATGACAATAAAAAATGCCTAAAATGATTAAAATCAGTAGTGGCGGCCCAGTGGTAAGTCGGGGCGACTTACGAGATGTAGATCGCGGGTTCAAAGCCAGCCAGGCGCATTACTTTGTTTATTTTTTTTCTTTTATTATTGATAGGCTTGCGTTTGCGTTTAATTTATCACCACTGCTGTCAAAACGGTGAAAGAGGACATCGTGAGGAAACCCGCATGTCCTAAAACCGAAGTGTCGAAGACATATAACCTAGGAGTTTTTAAGTCAAGAGTGAATAGGTTGCTTCTAGACAAGCGTGCTCCATTGTTGGCCACATCATCGCTTTCCATCGCGTGAGACAGTGATGAAACGCGAGCCTGTCCATAATACAAAAACATGGGACCCTAACCTGCGCTGGGCTCGCGTAGTGTGTTACGGCTCACTCTCTCTCCTAGAGAGGAGGCCTGAGTCCGCAGTGGGAATATTATAAGGTTAATTAAACTAAGTCCCTTAACAACAATGAAACACTAACAAACCTAGATCCCAGTAACAAAGGTCCCACATCACAACAATATCTAGCATCAGTCCAATTCCAACCATCTGTTATCAGGCGGCGCAGGCTCCCATCGCCGCTCGACATCCACACGATGGCCCATCTAACTGGCCATCCTCTACCAATCGCTGTGGTTCGGCAATTGGAGTCATACACTAAATGTTAACTTTGAGTTATTTTATAGCAGGAATAATAGTAAATAATGCGTTATTGGGATTTACTGTACGTATATCGCGTATAAATGGTATGGTAATTTAAAATAGTTTTCTGATTTTTTTTTCGGTTTTTGATCGGACATAGGTATTTTTAGCATCCTACTTTATATTTATTTATCTTAAATCACTGTTATGGGCAGTTAATTTCTTACTAACTCCTCCGACAGATGTAGTCCTGTCTTAGCAAGTAAACTATCAAACGCTTTAAAGTTAAATAGTTTTCTGTAACTTTCTTAATTTTAAATTCCGTAAGAACCATATACCTCCTGATAATAACAAACACAATAAAAAACGAATGAGCGAAATTAGTCCAGCCATTGACGTTATCAAAAAAATTAGGGTTCAGTTTTACATATACTCTTTGTGTAGTTTATTTTTTCAACTTTGCCCTACACCAGGAATAACTCCTATGTCATGGGTGTCGTTGCTCCAATGTCAAGCATAACCCACAACAACAAGAACCGAGCAGCCGCCGTCCCCTCATGTTCACCTGCCTATTACATAAACATGTGCAGCAACAGCCTCCCTGCTCCGCCGCTGGAGCGTGACTTGTTGCTGCCGCTCACAAATTGGCTGCGACCGTTTGTGACATGTTTATAATAATATCATTCACGTGATTGTGCAACAAACAGTAATTGGACATGTAGAAGCCGGATGACAGAAGTCGATTGAGCGACTGGATGGTGTACCTAACCTGATGTTGTTTTAGTCAGAGCGAGCTGGAACTCGAAGCTTTTGAAACATTCCACGTCAATAACATATCTTTCATGTTGACATTTGTGTTCTTTATAATTTGGAAAGTCATAAGTTTGCGTCATTTCCCGCAAATAAAATGTTTTTCTTTCTTTCTATCTAAGTTAGGTTATTGAAATCAAAGATAGTAATTTTTTTTAGTTATTTTAGGTTACTAACAGTTATTTCTGAAGGGTTATTATTTATCGTATATACATACGCAAAATATGTGTTTTTTGAAATATGTTAGTATTGTGATAGCTTTTTTTTTTTTTTTTGTCGACGGGGAAAATCATCTTTGACAAAACCCGCTCTTGGGTTGAGCGGGAGATAGTGTCAGACTCTTACTGACTAAAAACCCCGCGCCGTTCCTTCTAGCCTTCATACCGGGGCACGAGCTCCCTTTCGGATAACCCTGTCCCCAGTAGGCTTCGACCCAGCTGGGCCCCTCCTAGTATTGTGATAGCTTGAAAATAAATACAATTTAACCTAGTTTAAACACCGGAAACAAATTAAAATAGTCATATTTTATTTGAAGGAGTATGTCTGGAGGTACTATATATCCTATTTTAATAACCCCACACCACTGGTTTAAACCCTCTTAAGCAACAGTTTTTGAGATTTCCTTTTGGCAAATATTATTCACATCTGCCTCAAAAGCCCCACACTGTGTTGAAGCTAATCTCGACACTAACGTTGAAGTTCAGGGCGACCAGCTCGCTAGCGTTGCACCAAGTTTTTCAATCTCAATTTTAAGCGTACACTCTTTGTTCGACTTCAACTTATTCGAAACCATAAATAGAAATGTTTCTTTCCTGAGATCGGGAAGCGATAAACTAAATAGAAGTTGTAATGGTTATTATATGGATTCTTGACAAATAGTAATAGTAGGTGATACAGATTGTAGACAAGGTGTGTGTCTACATACAATATACTTTATAAATAATTCAGTTCACACACAGTATTGGTCACATAACCACGTTATTTATTTACTGAGTGAGCCATCATTGAACGTTCAACAGGTTCGGAGCGAATGGTTAGAAGCGTTTTGTATTGTTCGTTCCCCATTCAATTCGATTGCTGTAAATAGAAAAGTGTATTTCTGTCCGATTCAATAGCCTCGGCCTGGATCGACTTACAATTGATTTTCAAATTAATTTAATTGGAAAGTAAACGTTTTGTGGGAACTTTCCATGGAGGTTTTCCATTATATCCGATTTCAAATATAATTATTTAGAAAGTTATTATTTCTAGGTTAATTGGTATATGACTGGTTGTTCCCCGCGGTTTTACCTGCATCTTTATTTAATGTCGTGCTTTCGAGAGTCGTAGCGTGGTGATATAATTCGTTATGAATTTGGTTAGCCCACACAAAAAAGATTTTTTTTCTAATTTGATTGAAAGTTCTAGAGTATGAATAGCTTTATAATTTATATTATATACAAACACGAATGCTATCAGAGGGTATGCCAAGATATCACCGTGTCAACCTCATGTTCCTACTCTATGACCTAGCTACAGAGTGCTACAAGGAGGCACTTGGCGACACAGCCTTGTATTTGCTGCTCTTGCTCAACGCATCGTGAACGCACCGCTCCGCTCGCTCGCTAACAGCCCATTTCAGCAATTTGAGCGCTTGCAGTGCATTAGTTCAGCTGAGCGAACTCTCTGCCTTGTGGAGGAGAGAATATTGCTGTTAACCTTGGTCAATTATTGAATACATTGTCCTGAATATAAACAGGATATAATAGAGGCTTCAGTCTTTTATTTATTTTAGAAAACCCATGTACTTACACGCTATTTATTCAACACTAGCAATCCGTCCCCATTCGCACAGGTATTACATTTTTATGGAATTTTCTGCTTGTCTCTACTATGATTTGTGGGTACACCTAAATCTTCTTAAAGAATTATTCTGTCTATTGGTGAAAATCGTATGAAAATCCCGTTAGCATTTTTTGAGTATATCGCGATAGACAGACGCGGCGGGGAACTTTGTTTTATAATAAATATTTAGGAACTATCTTATTATTTTCGATTGAAGTGACGAAGGAAATATTTCAAAATGTGAATAAGTATGAACGACTACTAATTCTATCTATCCGACTTGTTTGGAGAGTTTGTTGTAGTTTTTGAGGGTACTCTTTTTTATCTCTTCACGACGCTTTTTACACAAGTAGGTCCAAGGTGTAGTTCAATATTCCCATAAACATTAAACACAGGAACAAGGTTGGAGCACCTCTTTATGTGGTGTTGTCACTATCGACACCACATAAAGAGAAGTCGATAGTGACAAGTTGTCGCTCACGGCTTCGTAACACTTGGCGCCACCGTTTACTGTCCAATGTCATGGCGTCTGGGGGGAAGAGAGAGAGGGGGGGTTAAGAAAGTGATTGAGGTGAAAACGAGGAATAACTTTGATTTAGTACAATTTATTACCATCAGGTTTCCTAGCTCGCCTTTGTACATGAATGGTGTATGTTTCTGTGTTCAATAAAAAAATAAGTAATTAAAGATTTGCAATGGCTCCAAGGGTGTTAGAGGCGGACTTAGTGCTTTAAGTATTTTCTTCCAATCAACCTTTTGGCGCTACAGACCAATAGCAGGGGTGTAATGTTGAGAGAAAAATCAACTTTGAAACTATTAGAAAGAAAATATTACCAACTTCCAGAAAAAAAAAACTAATTTAGAATTATAGAAATTGGTTAACTTTTGACGAAAATTTTGCTGCACAAAATACAAAACAAACAAACAAATTGAGAACTTTTTGTTTTTTTTTTCGGTTATAAAATTAGTATATTACTAAAACTTTCGTAACGAACTAGCTTTTTTATTTGAGCTGGGAAGTCAAATCAAATTACTTCTACCAATCTGAGTAAAGTGAGAGGGAGAGTCAGAACCAGTAACACAGTAAGGTCAATTTAGATTTGTAGTTAAATTATTCCGTTTGATAGCACAAAACCTATTCAAGCAAGAATACGTTTCTCAAAGAACATTAGCGATGTGGGGCGACGCGCACTTCAGCATAAGATTAGCATTATCGTTCACTCTAATATCCGAAGCACTCCTCTCGACTGTGTCTCCTCGAGTGTGACTCCACACAGACACATCTCACTGTTGATGGTTATACGCTCTTACATACACTTTGATAAAACGGCACACAAAATGAAAATGACGAGGCAAAGGTAAAAAATTCAACAAATAAAGAATACGTAATGGAAACATCACTTTACATATAGTGATGTAAACGCGAATATGTGTTGTTGTAATAAAGTTTTACGAGAAATAATTTAAGAAAATCAAACGGATTATTTATACGGGGTGAATAATTCACTTTATGTGGAAAATTGAGCGAATTTGCGCGAGCTGAGAGAGGGAAGTTATTGTGATGGATGTTTAACTGAATACAGGAAGTTTGAATAACAGATGATTGGTTTAAGAAAACTGTTTTTTCTTTTTTTATTAAACAAAACTATGCCCTACACTAGTAGGTCCTCCTGTATAGTGAGTGCATATCCGGAACTACTATTAGCGGGCCATACAAATATGTTCCATGTGGGAACCAAACTCGCGACACATGGCGCAGTAGTCAATCGCTCAACCACTGCGCCAGTCATGCCGTCGAATGTAGATAATACAACTTTAACTCTGATAACATTGCAGAATGTCTAAGATCATGCTTATTTATAATTTTTTGTTATCACCATTATTTTTTAGCAATCTTCATTTAATCTCATGAGAACATAAAGCAGATTTTAAAGCGATAGCACGCGAGACGACGCCTCCTACACAGATATGATGTCGTGTGAGATCGTAAACCTGCATTGTGTCGCACATAACCGTAAAGGTCGCGCCGCAGAGGGGTAGGCAGGCGCGGCAACGAGTCGACAACGGACGTCTCATAAAATGTTCACGTGAAATTTTTACTATCCACGATATTTTTCTACTAAAATTCTTATTTTATATTTCGGTGCTTAAAATAGAAGATGTTTTAACGGCTCTTGCTACTCGTATGTCGGTATCTTGCGAGGACAAAACATTAAAACGTATCGATTCTCGTCTCGAATTCTCTTCAAATAGTAGTGTCAAACGTTTCTAAACAAATAAAGAAAAAAAAAATAGTAGTGTCGAAATAATTATAAATTGATTATTTACTTTCATATTTATTTTATAAATTATCGCGTGATCCAAGGGCTGGCTTTTACCTCGGTCAGAGACATGCTTGAGAAGCTTTGCCATATCAACGAGGCAATGCCGCCAGTCTTTTGGAAACACTTCCAGTCGACAGCGAAGTGAGGTTTTTTAGACGGCATATTTTCGCTAAGAGTCTTTAGTGTATATACATATGTAGTTTTAATTATTTAATTGTTTTTATTTTTCATCTTTCGACGATCAAACGTCGACAGTTGTCTGTGCTGAGACAACGCGACAGTTTGCGGAGAAACTGTCATCATAACACTGAATTTTATGATTTTAGCGTCACTTTAAAGTGTGAGCAATATTCTTTAGAGGAGAAAGACGCTACAGTTTACTTATGTACAATGTACATATTGTGAGTGCTCACGAAGGATTCCTTCACTCTACTCATCCAGTCGCAATGGGAAAGCAAAAAGAAACTCTCGTGTTGATACGAAAGTTTATTTTATAAATATCAAGCTATAAATAATATTTAAAAAAACACCTTTTTCGTCCATTTAAACAGAATGAGGCCTGAAAGAAACCCCGAAACAAACTTAAAAGTCAAAATCTGAGGCTGAGCTGACCTGTTGACGTTGATCTGACTGGAGGAAATACCTCAGTATACAAGTAGGTGTTAGTAGGGTTTTACCATAGCGCGAATAAGGGGTGGAAAAAAAAATCCGAGGTAGCTATTAGTTTTTCCTTTTCACGTGGTGTCCTATATCTTCAACCCTCTTGATCTCACATCCTTACGAGCCTTTCGGGAAGTAATATAGTGAGATGATAAAGTATTCTTGTCCCTGCACCACTCCGTCACCGCATATGTATGAGCGTAAAATTGTAATTCATATCGTATCCCGCTTCCTGGGTGAACTTTACGATCGGCCAGCCGAGCAAACTGGAAATAGGCTACTTTATATAAAGGTGTTCATATCTAGTATCGATCTATGCACTGAAAGAATGGTGGTCTAGTCCCACGGCACCTTTCTACCGATTGCAATTTTTTGTAGGCGCAATAAATAAGTTTATGTGTGCTGAAGTGGGAAGGTCCGAGATGGAACTAAACCAGTTCAGTTGATTCTTGGTATAGACATAAAATCCATACTTTTATATCTATGCGAAGAATCAACTGAACTCTTTCGAAACGTTACCGCCACTCATCATCATCATCATCAGCCTTTTAATGTTCCCACTGCTGGGACTCAGGCCTCCTTTCTAGGAGAGGGAATGGGCCATAATCCACCACGCAGGCCCAATGCGGGTTGGTGAATGTCACATGTCGTCGAATTTTTGGTTCTAAGACATGCCGGTTTCCTCACGATGTTTTCCTTCACCGTTTTGAGAGCAGTGGTGATGAAATAAATTACACAAAGTAATGCGCCTGGCTGGGTTCGAACCCGCGACCTACAACTCGTAAGTCGGGGCCATTACCACTCGGCCACCACTGCTCGCCACTTACCGCCACTTACCGCCACTAAATAAACTGTTCTATAGAATAAAAAACTTTTTACAAAAAAAAAATTAAACCGACTTCAAAAAGTACAAAATAACTTTAATTTCAGAAGTCGGTGTTTCTATAATAGATACCTAATCTTGTCTCTTCGTTATTTAACACCGACTTTCGAAATTAAAGTTATTTTGTACTTTTTGAAGTCGGTTTAATTTTTTTTTTGTAAAAAGTTTTTTATTTTTCACTTTTTAGTTATGGTAGCACCACTAAAAAGTACCTACCCTTCAGCCAAACGTAAATTACCTTATAGCTAGAGTGCATCTCATAACGATTTTAATAATCCCAAATACAGTTATATTACATGAATTTACCCCCTTCCCCTTTCCCCTCCCCCTTTTCTTTTAGTCAGTCATCGACTATACGTATAAACAAAGCAATTTACTTGTTACGACAATTCTGCCATGATTCTATGAGGAGTTCTGTTCCATATCTTCGAAGTTCATGATCAGATCATAACAATATTTCTATGGTACCAACTTGGAAGCATAACCTTTTAATAAAAAAAAAATTTCAGAATCAGTCCACAATTGACTGAAATATCGATAAACATACATACAAAAAAAAAACATACATTCAGCCGAACATAGAACCTCCTCCTTTTCGAAGTCGGTTAAAAAGACAGTGACTGTGCAGCCAATATCTAACTCTTCGTTGTAGTTCGTATAATTTTATATCTATTTTACTTTATATCTCGGTAGCCATTTTTATATACGGAAATCTGCTTATCAGTTCACTCCCCTTGACGATGTATGACGCTAATAAAACCAAAAATCGAAAACTTTGTTAAAATTCCATTCATGTAAATATTATTGAATGTAGTTTTATTTTACTATAAGATAGCGGTCATCGTGATTATAGTAGAAGTGATATGTGGTCCGAGAAGAAAAAAGATTGAGTATGAGTGCTGTGAGTCTATGGCTTACACCAATCAGAATTCTAAAAAAAGACACGCACGCACGCTTTGTCTCACACTTTTGTAACCATATTCACTTCACAGTTGGATACATTCGTAGCTCAGTTCATTCTCCTATGCTTATGGTTCTTCGTGAATGAAATTATAGGTTTACGATCAATGATGCCTGAATGACATAAACTTACGGGAACTGTAAACTTGATGTTATGTCATGGTGTTGGAGATCTTATGAGGGGGGGTACTTCGGCAAGATGGCGACGAGGGAAGATTTTGTTGTTGGCTGGTTGCATGACAATCTGTGACGTGATTTGGGGTGAGAAGGTTTATGGGTATCGAAGGGGCTTTTTATATTGTCTGGAGTCATTGGATTAATTGAATAGTAAAAGATTAGCAGTACCTACCAAATTGGGACCAGTCGTATTAAATCATATTAGCTTTAACTCTGTCATGTTTATCTTTTATGTCAAGTTTTATTGAGACACGTTCAGTGTTCGTTTACATTATGAGTATCCACATTCAATAGAATTGTGTCAATCATATCGTGATCTGCCTCAAACTAAATATCGTTTTACATCATCAGCAATTCACATCATCGCTTGCTATCAGGTGAGATAGTGGTCAAACGAGAGTATCAATAATAATAAAAAAAACTCCGGAGTCAGAGAGAAAAGGTTACAGCTAGGTAAGCGTGCTCTATTGTCGACCACAACGTCGCTTACCATCAAGAGAAATAGTGGCAAAAGTCAAGCGTAAGCCTATCAGTAACAACACAAAAATACGAATAAAAACATTCACTAATTAGCAACCACGTAACTTCAACGACTGGTTCGTAAAGGTCAACGCTCTCAAGGGTTACTAATGTTAATTATTTGACGAAGGTAGACCAGTTCATAGTATTGGGTTACGTTAATTATATCGCGGCGTAGTACCTCTATTAATGTATAAATCATAGCCGTCACAGAGATAATCCTTCATCATCTGCGAGGGTTTAGTCAAAGGGCTGTTAAAGCTATTAAATCTCGTTAGTCAGTTGTAATCTTTAACAGAATGAGGACATACCTAAGCTTTTATTACTTTATGAATTAAATTATTCATTGGGTTTCCCTTTGTGTTTGAGTAACTCGAATAACTTGTAAAATAGTTCGTCAAAGGAACCTCGTACAGTGCGCAAGTATTTTTGCTAAGAAGCACTTGTATTTATAGGATGATGATGATAATGTCTTCTAGCCGATTTCGGCCACAGCGGTCGCATACAAACGCATTGAATCATCACTAAAGGTGGACTACAGTTAAATACAGCGGTGAGTAAAATATACCATTTTAATTTAGAAGTTTTTACTTCATTGGAAAATCCACCGTAGTTGTGGCTTTGCAGATAGCAATAGGTAACTCGACTTTAGTCGTCCGGTGAGGCCCAAGCCCGAGTCAACGGCACGTATGTTCCATGCGTGCCTCAAAGATTATATGTTCGAAAAACTGAAAGGGCACAGTTGGGCCGATGCCTCTTAGGTCTGCGGAACCGTTTTAAAAAGTGACTACATAGTGCCTCTTGGTACCTCTTGGTACAAGTGATTGGCTCTAGAACGAAAAAGGCAACCGAAGGGCACATTCTCGTTAAATTCTAGTCAAAGTCAAAACATTTTATTTCACATAGGCCTACATGGGCACTTATGAAACGTCAGAAGCTAGTGCACTGTTCCAAATTGGTCGTTTCCTATGGAGAAGAACCGGCAAGAAACTACATAGTGCCTCTATAGTAACTCCATATAGTGTCAAACAAATGATTCCCCAGCACAAAAAGTATATTCAAGTGAAAATATGTACGAGCGAGTCAAAACTCGCCCGCGCCTGTGAAAAATATTGACTGGTAGAAAAATCCTTAGGCATAAAGCTTCTGTACTATGTGTGCATAAAGTATTAAATAAATAAATAAGCAAGGTCGCGTCCTAAACCAGCTGACAGCCAAAACTAAGAAGCCCTTTGCTTCACTGCGGTTAAACTGACCCCAATTATTTAAGTGTATGCAATTAGTTCGAGTATGACTTAGCGCCGCGTAAGCCACCCATGATTTAGCGGCTTATCTGCTCCCTTCGAGGTTCCGTCTAATGCTGGCCCGACTGGCTGGATTACATGACGACATTTTGGAGCACACGGACTTTTTAGAAGCTGACGGATATTGTAGCTGAGGTTTCAGATTGTGAGTTTAGCTCCAGATCTTGTAAAAAAATCTTTTTCGTGCAAGGTATGCTTATAAAATTTATGTTGTAACTTTATTGTGAACCTCAGTCTAAATAAGAACACACGGAAGTTCATGCGACAAAATAGTGTTGTATAAGATGCATAACTGCCAATCAAGAAAAATATAAGTACAACACTACTGTTCCTGCCCTAAAAAGAAGAGCAGTCAACACAATTAAATCATTAAGTAAGGAACGGAACGTTATAGGATGACAGTTCTAATATATTGGTTTGTAGAGTACCATATTTATTCATTGAAAACAAAAGATTATGATCTCTATCTATCATTTTATGGTTTGCTGGAAGAAAACTCAACTTTGAGTTAAGCTCGCCTATATAATATGAACTTTGTTATCCACTTATATTGTAAGCTGTTATGAAATACACTAAAGAATTTAATTGAAAAAATTTATGCTTCTGGCAACATAACTCGAAAAAGGTGTTGTGGTAGACAGAGCAGGGTGTATCCTCCATTCATGCAAGAGGCACCTCTGAGCAAGTGTCTTGTCTGTTGGGCAACTACCCGAAGGCTGTTGTTGGGCTGTAAGGTATCAGCTAGTTGCGCGGATATCTTGGCTCATTGTTGGATTTGTGTGATATTAAGCCTATGTTTTAGTTCCCAAATGGCGGTACAAATCCTACAACAGTGTTGATCTTTGTCGCTATAAACATGGATGGTACTCACACTTCGATGGCCTTGTTCCAGTTGATGACGTAGCCGGAGAGCGCGAAGGTCTCGATGTTGACGACGTGCACGTTGCCGCGCTCCGTGCCCACGTGGATCCACTTGGACGCCAGTGGCAGGTGCAGGCACGTGATCCTGCGGAGGGACGCATGTTAGCTGCTTTGACACATATGAGGGACATGGGAACATATGACACGTACACATGGAGAAGGCTCATCTGTTTCTGAGCCTTTAGAGGTGAAATTGTTGAGTCATCTCATCACAATTATATATCACATATATTTTATAAACTTTTTGTTCTTTTAATACAATTAACCAATTATTTTGCAAAATTATTGGAATTGAATAATTATGCTATAAGAGCATCGTTTCCCAGAGAAGTATTAGACATAGACAACGTAATAAAACAAAGAATTGGTATGTTCTGCCAGAGTTCATTTCATCAGCAGTCATATATTCAGCACCATAACCGTTTGCATTTCACGTCCAATTAAAATAAACAAGCAAACGTTTACTTCGAGTATACATTGCACGTTTATACTTATAAATATTAATGTTATGGCATCACGAGTGCAGCACTGAATTATTCATATTACAATAATCTTTCTGTTCGAAACCTGCGTCGATATTATTTGAGTCATATTTTTAGCACAAAGGAGTTGAGCCACAATAGCCGGCCGCGGGACACGCGCTGTACGGACTCCATACAGGTGAAGAAGGTATCCTCTCCCGTCATATCTATTCATGAGCGAATACAATTTTAGTGTAGCTCTATTGAGGCCGTTATTTCGGCCTGTGTGACCGACACAGTCCATTGTAACCCCTCGTTTACAATGCCTGTATAGACCTTTTCTACGATAAGCTTATTAGTTTCGAACAGGTCCACTACGGGTATTATGTTTTTATACACTAAGGCCAAAGGTGAGTATTTATTATTATTTCCCAGCTTATTGAAAATAGATTTACAAGTTTTGTATAGGTCCCAAAATTGTAGCCGGGTCTGCCATAAATTATCAATCATTTTGGTATGTTGAAGTTAAAAGCAAAGGCTTTAACGTTAGCTTAAACAATATTGCGCCTACTACGTGTTATTAGGCCGCTTCCATAAAGGTTTCACCTCTGCTATAATTACGTATAAAATTTCCGGCCTTGCCTAAAATTTTATACGCATAAGCGAAAAGCTAACATCATTAACATCGGTTACTCTACCAGAATCTAATTCTATACGTTTTATATATCGAATAAGAAATAATTAGCAAAACACGTTGAACGCAAACTGTTATCAAAAAGCGTCTGCGTATACAAAAGGTGTTCATTTTTATGAAGAACAGTAAAAGTTTATCTAAATTCTAAACGGTCAAAGCACACAGAGGGAGGCACGAATAACTACCGAAGGTCCACTTGATAAACGCCTCATAATGAGCCAACAAAAAGAAAAGAAACAGTAAAATGCTGACTGCAGTGGTTCGAGTCGAGGCTGAGGCATTTTTCCTCCACAGCGGCCACTTTATGTGCTTAATTTTTTTTTTTTGCCAAGCGTTTGTCGCTTCGCGTTGGTGTTCTGCACTTATTTTGTGGTGTACCGTGCCCTGCCCGTGTCGTAGTGGGCGGTGCTGATAAAGTTCCTCGCTGTACACTTTTTAATTAACTCTTTATGTGGCGATTACGCAGCGGTTACGCGGCGATCTCGGGGGCGGATCGTTTGCCTGTTATGGCCTAACCTGGCATTTAGCCAACACGTCGTTTAGATATTGTTTTTCAATAGCTTGTAACTGATTTTTTCAGCAAAATGCTTTAACGACATTACTGACATTACCCAGTAGAGGATTTTCGCCGACACCTGGCAGTACACAGCTACTTTTGTTAACTAGGCATTATAATTACTTATTTTAATAAACATTGAACCACATATTTAATGAAAGCACTAAGTAACATATATCTACGAAACCATTAAGGAAGAAAACAGTTTGAAGAATTGGAATCTAATAAAAGAATCTACGACAACGAAATGCATTGTGTAAGAAACATGCCCATCCAATATTCAAATGATTGACAAGACGTGCAACATCCTATATACGACGTATGCGGTGTTCTGACTGGCTACAAGCATGCACGGTGTGGCTTGTTGACTGTCGTGTTAGTAGAGCCTGTGTGAACGATCGGATTACTGTATAATACGAACGGTGTAATGTTCAACCTCAGGTTAGGAACTACTCCAACGAGGAACTGATATTTTTCTTTAGAGAGTGTCTTCATTTCGTCGGTGTTTTTATATCACATGCTTGTTCAATTATAAAGTTGTACTTAATCAATTTAAAGAAGTAATTTGTCGTGAGTTTGGCGACAAATCTGGTTCACATGTACGAGTATATCAGGTGTGTGGAAGGAAAATAAATATAAGTGTTTGGGCCGATTTTCGAATTTAGAATTTGGTGTTAAGAATGTGTCAATCTTTACTTGAGCGTCAAATGCTAGCAGGTTTTCAGGATACAGTAAAGTTTGACAAGAACTCAACTTTAAATTCTTAATTCAGAAAAGCGGGTGCGTGCGAGAGCATGCGGGTGCGAGCGCGAGTGCGTGCGACATCAAACTAACACACACTCACCCCTTGATTTCGTTAGTCGATAGTGAGAGTTTGATGCGTGATCTGTAACAGCGCAAAACGTACGCTCAACCAAGTGCACATGTTGCAATATGCCTATGTACTCAATATGGTCATGTATGCATGCCAGTCCGTATGTTCGAATTAGAATAAGTGGCGAGTGCAACAATATTATACGAGGCATTTTTGAAGAGCCTGTAATGGTTGTATTCGTTATCAAATCGTTGAAGAACAACGTACGATCTGCAAACTCTACTGTAAAAGACAGGTTTTAGAGCAGAATTTGTTGATTAAAGATAAGAAATTTTAGCTTGATATTACAAACTAGCATTCAACCTTCATTAAGTGGTTGAAAACAAGAAGTGCTAATTTAAATAAAGTTAAATAATACTTATTTGCTGCACCCCAAAACGTAATGTATGCGACTAGGCATCTACAAGTAATTTAAAACAATGCATATCACAGGCCTATGTACCAGGCGACCATAAAACGTTAGAATATCTTAGTTAGCCACATGACGAGTGCTAGTCTATAAACAGTGCTCTATGTGCCGTTACGAGTGCCATGTACCTCCCAGAATATCGTCTGGAATCTTGAGACAAAGTAATTAATATGCTAAGGTGTTGGTTATTAGGTGCAATGTCATTTGAATATAAATTGCATCGTCAAAGTTGACGGCTGAGGATAAATTGGGAGGTGCATAGCGGCCATTACAGTTACGTTATTATTAACGAGTTAGTTGTTAGTTCATAGTTAGGTTTAGTGCGGTAAAGTTAGATTTGGTGTAGTAAATAGATGAAGAGATAAAGATACTCATATTATTAGTTACTTCATCCATTTTCACACTACCAACTAAAGTCCAAGTATATCGAACATATACAGTTCCTCTGTATGTTGCATTTGTCGATTACTCTAAAGCCTTTGACAGCATCACCAATCCTGCAATATTATATTCCCATACGACACAACAAATAGAACTGACCTATATACAACTACGGCTAAATATATACGAAATATACAGAACAGCAGCCATCAAGTTACAGAGATAAGGTCGTAAGTCTGAAACTGATAAAGGAGTCAAACAGGGCAACTCGTTATGCCCGAAATTGTTCACCACTACAATGGAGGAAGTCTTCTAGACATTGGAAAAAGAGACATATTTTTATCGGCAAAGTGAGGGTACCAATGTTTAAAACACTTTTACGAAGAATTTGATTACTTGGGTCTCAATTTTGGAGAAAACAATAATTTTATGTATACGCTGAAAAGACGTTAATTGTTTCTGTGTGTTTAAGTTACTGTGTACGAAACCAGTGTTCCAGGTACTCAAAAATAGTGTACGTAAACCTACAAACACATTCAAGACCTACCAGATAGGTAGGTCAAAGATAAAATAAATACATTTTTAACTAGTAGGAGGTCAAAGGACAACTGCCTGATCATTTGACAGGTCAAAGCGCTGATTGCGTGAGTGATGTCATAATGTGTGATTGAAGCATTACATCGTCCGATAGACGTGTAATACAATGGTCGATCGCGATCGGTCTGTCAGACAGGTCGTTTCTATTAACATCTATCATGGACGAGCAGGAAAAGACCGGGCTAAAGGATATTGCTGGCCCAATTAATGTGGTATGATCAGTCATTCTAACCCGTTTTTTCTTTAATAACAGAGCGAATGACAAGAAAAAGAACTATTAACTTCCAGTTTATTGGCTTTCAAAAGTTCAATAAATACTATCGCAGTTAGCTCCAAAGTTACAATGTTTTAAGTAAAGCAGTTCAACAGCTTTTGTTTTACACAACTTTTCCAGAAGTTTGCTTAACGACTCTTCGGTGTTTATCTAATAAAAAAACATCTTAAAAATACCTACCGACTGCTGTAAAACTAAGGTCAACAATAATTTATATTTAGAAAAGAAACTTTGAATAGTTTATACATGATTTAATATAAAAGTTTTTCTATCGCTAATCAGATTTTTGGCAAATATACGATCGAGATTTTAGATTAAAAATGAGACCAGTACAATCGGCTCATTATTTAGTCAGCTCCTAACATGATTTAATTAATTAATAACGAGCTTAGAGGTGCCAGTAATATGCTCGTTATAATGAAATGACGCAGAGGGGAAAATAACAAGCTCTCAATTACAGTCTAATGTTTGTTTTGTTCAAGCCTCTTTGTTACAATAGGACACGAAACAAACGCAGACGAAAGAAGCCTGCTTTTTGTCATCTTACCACTAGGCATAGACCGGCTCTGACAAAAACAACTATTCTATCTTGTAACACATACAAAACCTATGAAACAATATCTCAGAGAGAATCAAGAGGATCTCATTTCCAAAGACAGCCTTACCATACGCATTACGTTCCCTGTAGTCTGTCTTAACAGGCCACACAGAGCTGGCACAGTGTCACCACTGAGACAATTAATTGGTATTTGTTGGACACAGCCCGAGGCCGCGCTTTGTCGTGCAGCCGAGTGTGAACGTGTGCCGGTAGTTGGAACACGCTGTCTACTTACATTACGTACGGTCTGCAAGTAAGACGCTTACTATAATTAATTTAGGGTCTAAGTTTTGGTAAACTGGCAAACATAGTTACTGAGTGTGAAGCAGCGAATGAAAGTTGCATGTTACACTTATTCTTGTGAACTTCTAACAACTGGGCTTATGAATAACTTGGGAGTGTTAGTAAGTAAGTACAACATGTAGTTTTGTACACCATCAACCTTCCCTCTCTGATGCTCATCCGATGGCTTGTTCAAGCCAGTGACAATATTTCCCACTACTAAAATTTCTGAGCACTAGAATCAACAGCCACCAGAGGAAACGCGCCAACCTAATGACTGTCGACGAATCTCTGAGAAATTATTCAACTGTCATGGTTCCGACAGCGAAATTGGTTTGAGAAGACCAGCGAAGGAGTAAGAAAAAAATAGTTAACTGTTCCGCGTATACAGATTGGTCTGTCACAGATTTTAAGTCGTAAAGTTTAATAAATCAGTAGAGCGAATGCCAGCGCTGACCGTATTGTTTAAGATAAACTGTCCCTACGCAGGTGTGTGAGTGTGAAGCCCATTGTGTGGTACTTGATTGTCATCCCTTATGAAGGGATGCTGAGAGGACAGGGCTTTGTGAGCAAGCCTTGTGACGAGGTGTGGGAAGTTTATCTATATGTGAGGGTAATAGTAACGAGAAAAGAGAGTGTGTTGACGACAACGTTGTCACCAAGTGTTGTTGAGAAAAGTTTCTGTGTATCAATTACGTACTCAAATGTAGAATTAATATCCAAAGCGATTTCCAGGAAATAAAGTGAGAGGTACAGAATAAGTTTTGTTTGAACAAACGCGAGAGCAATGTTATTACATCTTACTAAATATTGCCATCACAATTAGTTTTAGAGACTTTCTACATAGTAGTTAATAGTAGTGGATGGAATGCTGGATCGCGTGAGATGGTGTTTATTATGACAAATAAATATATATAATAAATAGGATAAAACATACCTAACTGAAATCAAAACCCAGAGAGGAGACCCTTATTAATTGAAACTATTGAAAGCCAACCCTTTAAAGACAAAGGCATCACACAGGCAGAACATGATACGAACCCAATTATACCCAAGAATATCCATTTGTCGGCTCACATGAAATGTAAAGACAAGAGGCTCGGCTAGAGAAACTGTTATCGTTGATTGATTACTAGAAGAGACGATAGCGCTTGATAATGACGTCCATTTTTGACTTTCTCATAATCGCTATAACAACGTGTTCAGTGATAGTAAATCACTAGTCTAGAGGTCTCAAGTTTCTAACAACTGCTCAGGTTTCAAAGCGACCAAACATCCCCGTTGCCATGACGACAACGGAATAATCCCACCCCACCGGCGCCCTCTAGTGATGAATTAAACAAAGTAATATAACGAGCTACAGACAATACCTCTCTGATTTATGGCGAGTAAAGTTTGCTTGTAAACCGTCCACCAACGAACATAAATTGCGATTCAAATGTAAACGAGCGGTTTTAATGACCGCCTTATTCTGTGACCTTTTGAGCAATTTCTTCTCTATTGTCAAATAATAGAGGACGTTTATGTGACCAAATAGAGACAAAAGTAAAGAGCGGTCAGCGCCGGAAACTGTCCCAACAAAAGGCGATCACGAATTGCGGCCGGAAATGACGAGCACCCTCTAACGAACACACGAAGACGTCCCACCGAATTGTGACATTTTCATACAAGTCTACCATATACATAAGCCTGAAGTAAAAATTCGCGTCACGATTGACCCCCAATCATTGGGGTACAAGCGACCCCCGGTCGCGACGGTTTGGCGTTAATTCGGGTAATTAGTGATCTGTATGCAAACAGCTGGGGACGCCGACATTTTGTTTTTAAACGAAGTTTTTATTTGATGCTAACGGCCGAGTGGACCGACTGGGACCCTTGGGGCTAGGAGGATACATTGACACTTGGGGAATTTTGTTTAGACTTCAGAGTGAAGAGGATTGAAATCACTTTTTGGTTTATAAGTGTTCCACCATTCGTAGCACTGGTAAATGTTACTAACAGAGCTGCTGGTGAGAAATAGCGGAAAATACGGTTCATAGGCAGTTTATACAGTGCATGCACTTAATAGCTGCTCAGCCTAAACGCTACATTTATTGCTAGCACAACTCACGCTTATCTAGCTTAGTAATTATAAAAACAACCATTATTCGAAACTGCACTACCTCCCTACAGCAGACAATTCCAGAACAATTAATATCAATCGCGTGGAAACAAACAAAAAATTGGACCAACAACAAACAGATGGCCGGACCCATAAAATTATCCAGAACTGAATAATGGGAATGAGCCTCCTCAGGCGGAATGAAATACGGGACGGCGCCAACGGGCCACAGAGGGGGGCGGGGCAGGGAAATGAAGAAGAGATGTGGGGGGAGAGGTAATAAAAGTTCACATAATTGTGTCAAACAGACTGGCTGGCCGCGCAACTAGCTTCCTTCACCTCGCGAGACATTAAAGTGTCCAAGTTTGTAATTTGTAAATAAGTTGAGCATCTCAATGTGCGGTACTAAAGTGTACATAATATCTAGCTTAAAAATGAGCGGGAAAAGCTTTTAGTGCTATGACTATAAAATTGTTTCGTGACAGTTCTTATATTCGATGCCAAAAACGCTGTTGTTATTTTCAAATGACAGTCGTTTCTTCCTCCTACCCGTTTGAGTGCGTTCAATAAGTGCTTTCTTTATGGTCAATATGGTAAATAAAGTTCATGAATATTAAACCTAGTGCACGATGTCCAACAGCACGTTTATTGCACAAGTTGAATCTTGAATAGGCGAAAGCTCGGAAAGGCAACGATCTGTGAACGACTGGCGTGCATCGGCTGCTGGACATCGCGATTATGCTAGTTCTCATAACTTATTATAATAGTGCAGTAAAACTATATCTATGCATCGCAGACTGATATTTGGGCGTCGATCGCTTGCTTTATCACTTTCTGTTTGATATTCAAGATCTTGAAAGAATTTTATAACCTAGTAAATTTATACGAGGCTTTTTGCAATTTTACGGTCTTATCTATTCTGTCTACTCCAAACCTCTAGGTCCTAAGTTTCTTTATATTTCTTATCCTAATCTAGATATCTGGAGTAGTCATGACAAGTCTAATGTCAACAAACTTTTAAGCAAACAAGTCATCGTCACCCAAACAATCACAAGCAAAACCCAGCGCACTAACTAGCACACCCACCTTTCTCTCTGGAACTTGAGCGAGTGCAGCCGCTGCGGGGACTTCTGGCGGAAGGTCCAGAGGTGGAGCTGGTCGTCTGCGGTGGCCGTGACCAGCGCGCCCTCGTTGACCAGGAAGGCTGCGTGCAGCACCGCCTCGCCGCACTCGTGGCGCACGTGCGCGTCCACGCCGGGGCCACCTAGACTGGGAGGGGTTCAGGAGATCATTGCTTAAGTGTTCTGAGCTTTTGATGATATATTTGAAGGAATTTACACAACGTATCAGAATGCTCAAGTAGGTAGGTTAAACCTATTGCAAATCAAATAATAAAATGGTTTATTTTTGTAAATTTGAGACAGCATTAAGAGTAAGTATAACACTGAGACAAGTAACGTGGCTAACACAATAACTTATTAAATGCACACGTCCGCAGACTGTATATACAAATACAATACATGTACAATATTCCGTAAATAAGATGATTAATCTGACGTAAATTCTGAATATCAGTAGGTACGCCATGAACAAGATACACCACATTTCCATAGCCATCTCACTCAACAAAGTCATTCAGTAACAGTCTAAAATCCGTTCACATTGACGCACTATTTTTGCACGGCGTCCCCCAAACCGCTCGTTTCCAGGCGTGAGTGAATTACTGCAACAGTGGCCATTAGTGGCGCTTCACAAAGTGGCGTGGCATCACGCTAATGCAGACACTATTCGTACTGCGAGCCGTGTGTACTATTCGTCGCGTCGACGTGCATAGTGCAGGCGAGCGTGTACAATACGGCAAGTCTGCGTGCGTATTGCAGGCGAGTGTAGAGTAAAATACGTCACGCCGACGTGCGTACTGTTTGGTCATTGTTTACGATATTGTCGGTTTGACGTGGTACGTAGTGTATCGTTCGACATGCTGGTGTATGTGACGGCCGGGACCACATATTGTGTTGTCGCGACGAATGCTGTGTGTCTATTATTGGTAATGGACGGTTTTGAGTTTATGCTTTTGTTATTTGGCTGCACTTCGTCATCATTTTGGTTTATAATACATATACATAATAAAAAAATAGAATCCATTACTTAAGTAATCTAAAGTATGGCGTCGAAAATCTCCTCCGTATTGCCACGCGCTCTGCCGAATCGTATTACCACGCTTTATGGCAATGCTTATCCGCTGACCAAGGTACAAGCCAGCCTTTGGGTCACGCGAAGTGTCAACAAGGTGTTTGGAAAGGTCTTTAAACTATTTGTGAGTACTCGGAGCCGACGCTCCGATGGTTTTATTTAACCCTGAACGCCTCGAAAATGAAAACTAGTTACCATTATGTTTTGTTACATTTGTAAGTGTAAATACCGAGTGTGAACTTGTGTAAGCACACAGCTTACATAAATATAATTTTCACAGAAATTTCATTTTTTTAAGTAATAGTTTATGTGATCTGAGCTTTAATTACTAGCTAACGTCGGAAAATATTGCAATATCAAAGAGATACAAATAAAGCGGATTAATTAAAGGAGAAACGTAGGTACATGTAATAGCGGACGGCGAGTAATGGCTAGCTCGCCGTCAGGTAACCGTCTGGACTAGGCCCAAGTCGCCGGTCACGCGTGGTGTTCTTTGTACGTCATGAGATGTTAGCAACTGTAGGGGCCCAGTAGGGTCGAAGCCTACTGGGGCCATGGGTGATGCGAAAGAGAACCCCGGGGCACTGGTCTCTTGTTTTAGTCAGTAAAAGTCTGACACGAACAGGCGGGAGAGGTTATTGGATGGACTTTCCATCCAAAAAAAGGTACATGTAATTACTTATTTTGTTTAACCGTGTTACAGGGAGGCGCTGTGGCCCGATTAGCTCTTTGATTACAAAGTCTGTGTGAGAGGAAATTCGTTTGTTGTCGTTAGTTACGTTTAATTAGAGAGCGCGTGGCGCCACCCGTACTAGTGAGTTTGAGCACTCGGCTCCGGGACGTATACGATAGTTACAGGTCATTGTCAGATGGAGGTCGTGCTTTGTATACAACGTGTAACGTTAAATGCGCAAAACCTGAAAATAGTTTGATCAGAATGAATCAATTAAACCATTTTTTAATATAGGTTAATTTTTGAAAAAAATCTTCATTTAAAATGTTGCTCCGTCTATTTATGAATAGGTCAAGTCATCACGTGCGCAAACCCGCCGAAATTGATAAACAAACACAAATGGTTGTAGTCCAATCAAATTTTCTCATACACGGAATAATAAAAGCTCTTATTTCAATGCAGATATTAATTTTAAACCAACTAAAACTGCACATAAAACTTTTTTTTTTCACAGTTTTAGATTAATTAAATTAAAAATCATTAGGGGTGTGTGAGGTTTTGCACATAGATCACCATTGTACCGATAGATTTAGCTTAGGGTAAAAAGTTTTGTTACTATTTTAGTGTACAATAAAGGTTATTCTATTCCGTTCTATGTGATTTCCCATTTAATAATAACAGTTTCTGCTAAATCTTGGCTGCTAAAAATTTGATTACAGATTTGATTTTGTGTTCGTTTATTTGTTACGATTTAATTAAAAAACCGATTTCAAACATTATTTCACCATTAGAATCAAATTAAGAATTTTGGGTAAAAATAAATTCAGTAAAAATTCCGTAATCCCTCTCAAGGCCCTTTTCAAATTCAAAACAATAACATTCTAAAATAGAATCCTAACGACATTTTTATATTTTTATTATTCTGACCCCGGGCGCCTAAGACGGAGTTTACACTTTGTAAGAAAGTTGAGGGCGCCTAAAGTGTCGCATTGTGTACGTTTGTGTGGCTTCGTCAGCCTGATCTCGATACAATGGGGGAGGTGTTGCCAACCGGAATAAATTACTGTTGTCATCGTGATGGCTATTCAATACGAGGTTTTTGGCAGAGAGAGATTAGAGGGGTCATATTGTTGACGTGATAGCGTGTTTAGATTATTATAATTTTTAAATCAGTGTTTTTGAAGGCGTCACGCTGAGTAGTTCTCGGGTTTTTGATAAAGTTACAGTTGTTCAGTGATAAAGATTCAATGTTACGCATTTAAACTTTCAAGATGTCAGCAAACCGTAGAGGCCCAGCAGGGTCAAAGCATACTGGGGCCATGGGTTGTGCGAATCTGAACCCCGGAGCCCTGAAACGAAGGGAAAGAAGGAACAGGAGTGGGTTTTAGTCAGTAAAAGTTTGACACGCCTCCCGCTACGCCCAAGGGCGGGAGATGTCATTAGACGATTTCCCACTTTCCCACCTCAAAATAACATATTTAAACATGTTGATATCATTATCGCAGATAAAATATCACTTTGTTTAGGTCAATTGCAGGTGCTGCCCTCTGTGATGCAACTGCTTAGTAATCTTACTTGACAGTTTCGTCACACATCCAACTATAATCTGTTAGTGTTTTTCGCTTTCAGATCTGGCATTAGATGAAAGTTGGTATACAGTAGTTAATAAATTTTTATTTATAGTTCACATTATAGTACTTTCTTTTAAAAGAACTATAATGTGAACGGTGAAGGAAAACGTCGTGAAGAAACTGGAATGTCCTATAAAACTTTGAAAAATTTCAAGACATGTGACATTCACCAATCCGCACTGGGCTCGCGTGATGGATTACGGCCCCTTCCCTCTCATAGAGAGAAGAAACATTAATAGGCTGATTATGCTATACTATAATATAACATGACGGTACGGTTGGCGTACTTGTTCCGTGGTTGGCGCAGAGGTTGCACAATTGGCTGCTGCGTTGCGTGTCGCAAGTTCGATTCTCGCACAGTACAATTAATATTTGTATGGCCTACAATAGTACAAATAGTTGTTCCGGGTCGGGGTATCTTGTGTACGCGAGTTTAGTTATTTGTGAACGCGCTCAGGACTCAGAACTAATTCGTAGTTTAGGGAGCATTGTTTTTTATTTAAAAACTAGCTCACCCGGCGAAATTCGTACCGTTGTGTGACGTTTTATTAACTAACTTTAAAAAGGAGGAGGTTCTCAATTCGGATGTTTGTATTTCTTTTTTTTTTGTTTGTTCGCGAATAACTTCTTCGCTTGCCAACCGATTTGAAAAAAAAAATTTTTTGTTGGAAACGGTATACTTCCCAAATGGTCCAATAGCCACCACATTGGGATCTGATAATGGAATCTTGGCGAAATCGAGGGAACTCCCCAAATTCACTTCATTTTTTTAGTGAAGTCGGTTATTTTTTTTTATAAAAAGGTTTTTATTTCTTGAACACTTTAAATTCGATATCTTTCGATATAGTCAACCGATTGCGATAAAATAAAGCCTAAGTAATATATCAAGTTACACACAATTTTTAAGAATAAAAGATCTACATCGATATCGTACATTTTACGTGATGCGCTTGGGGGAGTTCTATGTCCAACAGTAGATGTCTGTCGGCTGATATGATGACGTGATGCGCGCACAACTAAACACTTCTACAGATTTACTATAACTATAGAAAGAAAAACATAGAACTTCTAGTAGTCCTCATCTGGAGCCTAGAGTCGGTTTTGCCGTAAAGTCGTTAGTTCTGCATGGCACAGTCGCGTACGACGCAACGCGGCACGACGCCAGTTCAATTAGTGGAGAGTACGTAAGATACGCCAGTTTGTTAGTTCGTCTGTATGTGTGTCTGTTGGTTGAACTTTGTGTGGAAGACACGGCTGTCGTCGTGATGGATGCTTTGTTACTGGTTTTGTCTAATTAAGTGGGATTTACAAATTATAGGTAGTTTGTTAGCTTGTTATCTATCACGATTTTGATCAATTTTATATCTATCTTTTTGGTATCGAGAGGCGGAGAGGGTATGTGATTGAGATGAGACCGTAAATATTAAAACTTTAGGAATAACTTAATAATGTAGGATAGGCGAGGCCTTCAAAGGATTACAAACTTAGTATTACGTAGGAAGGTAAACTACCATAATAAACAAAAATATTTTTAATGCAAAATGAAAAACTAACATTCCAAAGACGGTATAAAACTACGTTGTCCCTAACGATCACTTGAACAACTAACATCAGTTTATGTTTGAGTTGTTATTATTTTATTCATGGTTTCTTTTTAAGTAGAGAGTCCTCTCTTTTAGAGGTACGCGGAATAGGGTGAAAGGTCCCACAAACCTCCGTTGACAAAGGAGGATCGTCTGACCAGACAGGAGTCGTGTCTGGTCCGGGAAACTGCCTGCCTAGTTGATTTTGTGTACTTGTTTATGTTCTAATCGCGTGGAGAAATCTAATATCGCGATGCAGGATTTTGAATTTGTTTCCAAGTCACTACTCTCTGTTTTAGAGATCTCTATATTTTATCTCATCGTATATTCGTCATACTAACCAATAGAAACTAGATGCCTCCTTTTCAGGGTTAAATAATGGAAATGATCTACACTTAATATTATAAAGAGGTAGTTTGTTTTTTTGTTTGTAGGAGGTAATCTCTGGAAGTACTGGTCCGATTGCTAAAATTTTTTCACCGATAGAAAGCTGCTTTATTCCTGAGTGACATAGGCTATATTCGACGGGTGCAAAGTAAAAAAAGTTATTTGCAGATTTTCTGATAATTGCAGTAACTTAACAAATATTTAATATTCTAAGACATAAGAAACATTTCAAGTGTCAAAAACGAAAAAATCATAGTTTTCTCTTTAATAATATTTTTGAAAAAAAAAATACCCACTAAATAACTGCTTATTGTTACTAATTCAGTAAGGATGATAGAAAATAAAAAAAATTGCAGATAACTTTTTTTACTTTGCACTCGTCGATTTTATGTACGAGGGTGAAGCCGCGGGCAAAAGCTAGTTATACATCAAAATGTAAAAACATTTTTTTTAAACGTTGAAACATAATTATCTACATACCTGTACTATCTGTATGTAGTACGTGCGTTCCGACATAAGCTCGTAATGTTTGCAAATGTTTAATTAACTGAACATGGGTCTACTGTTTTACTTACACTAGGTAATTAAAATGTTACGGCACATAAATGTGAATATAATTTACATTAACATTGTTTTATCCGTACTAGTGCTCACGAGAATTAGGCGGAATGATCTCCGAGTCGGTGCCAGCCTTTGTTTAGCGAACTTTGGAGGTAGCTTTAATTCAATAGCCGCAGGTCACTTCAGCCTTCGTGGCAGAATGCCAACCAGTAAAATAATATCTAATTAAGTCAAGAGTGAATAGGTTACTTCTAGGCTAGCGCGCTCCATCGTCGGCCACATCATCGCTTTCCACCAGCCCCCCTAGCCAAGTTGCAACCGTTTCGCTTGCGTCAAACGCTTTGAGTTGACCTTGCCGCCAATTCTTTTGTTTTGTTTTATTTATCTATTTTGGAATTTTATGTAAGTTTTGTGGAGCAATCAAAATTATGATAAGCTCGCAAACCGCCGTGTACAATATGTTGTTAGAAAGAGCATATTCAGAACTAATTTTGCTCCATTGTTGTAATTGTTGTAAGGTGTTCCGATGTGAGGATACACCAAAGAAATAAACATACAATTTCTTTTAATAGTTGCTTGTTAATTGAGTAATACCTAATCTAGTAGGTAGTCTGGTAGATATCGCTGTCAGGGATAAGACCGCCATTTATGTATGTAGATATAATATAAAAAAAGAACTTGGTGTACAATAAAGTTCTATTTTATTCTATCTCAAAACAGCCTCTCTAACCATACGAGCTACAAATACCAACCTACAACTACCCTTCAGTACCACTGCTATTCAGAAAAATATTCATGAAAGATATCTAAGCAATTCAGAAAAGAATTAGTCGCGTATTTCATTGTAAGTACGTTTGTCCGCCATTGTTATCTTGTTTCCCGCCATTTTGGCTTCAACAAGGACCTGCTACCATTTTATGTGTATTTTAATTAGCCTAAATGGATGGGGTGTAATGATAATTTCTGGAATAATGTCAAAGAAAATTATGATAAATATCTGCTGAGTAGGTACTAGAATTTTAATGTCTTTTATTGTATTTGCGGTCGTGGCTTTGTTTTTGCGGACCTTTTAGATTATATTATCGTTATTACTTTGTTTTTTGTCTGTAAGCAAAACACAGCTATTTTATAAGTCCTAAACTTGGAGATAAAAGTATTTTTTTGTTCTGTTTGAATACAAAAATGAGAGTAGTTTTAGTTTAAGACATGGTAGGAAAGACAAGATTGCATCTTGTGTTTTGAGTTGGGTAGTCATCTAATTACTTCTTCCGCTTTAAGGTGTAGCGAGAGAGCATGTCAAAATTTTACTAAAACCATACCTACGTTCCTTCAGTTGAATTTTGCATTCTAAGATCCCTTTTATATTAAATATATCTACTACTAAGACATAAAACACCAGAGCTGCAATATCATAACATTTGAGTAGAACAGCAGATAGCTTAATCACGATATCCGTGCTTGATCATAACTTTAATAGCGTTTAAAATTTAGTTCCACTTCGTCCAATTCTGAGCACGGATAGTCGCACTCGTGCGAGACCAAGCGCTCATAAAACATCCAGCTGATACAACTGACCAGCACTATCTGTCACCTTACTATTCTAAAATGGACACTTTCTTCGGTCCTCTCGAAGCAGTAAAGCTAGCGAAGGAGATGGCTGCAATCGTGAAGAAACCGACATCCTTACGCCCCAAATGCCACGCTTTAGGTGGTCCAGGGGTCGCAGAATTATTCCACCGTAGGCGCAGGTTCGCGGGCAATAAACAATGGGTAGCTCGTCTTCCATCCATCCGATAAGGACTAGGCCCGAGTTCCACGTTAGAGCGGAAGATGATTGCCTACTCCAAAAAATTCTACGGTTCCCTATAAAAGTACCTCATTCAGGATCCTAGTACCTGACGATTGGAAACCGTGACCACGTCTTAACGCAAGACGTGACGACGACCGAGACCCTTCAACAAATTGATATGACAGGAAAAGATCACAAGTAATTTAATAAAAGGGACATAGAATCCTTATGTAAATGTACGAGTCAATTGTGAACAGTTATCGGTGAGGCCTCTGGCGCTGGACGGGATTAAATATGATTTTGTGGATATCCTTTTCTCGAAATGGATATATTTTTATTTATAAGATTCTCAAAAAATAGTTTATTTTTATTTTTATTGAATTGATGATGATCTGATGGAAATCTATGATTTGGTGGACGATGGACCATGCTTGCCTAGCAGTAACCTATTCACTCTTGTGTTTCCTAATACCTACAATTTGGGGGAGGTTGTAGATCAGGAAACACAAACTTAGGCATGGAATCGTACTGTTTCCTGATACTTATAGAATAGAATAGAAATACTTTTATCTATAACTTGGTAGCGGCTGTAGATCAGGAAACAGAAACTCCGGCACGGAATCCTACTCCTTCGCTGTACTGCCTCGAGCAATAAGATTAATACATTGTCATATTTTTGATCTATCTTCACTTCTGCTATTCGAGAAATAAGTATACGACAAATGATTTTTACTCGTAATTATTTAGTTAGAACCACAAAAGAAAATGTGATAATTTATCTATATCTTTGCTCGTCACTGTAAGCACAACACAATTACTGTGTTCTCAAAACGTTTTGTGGCTATCAGTAGAATGTTCACCATGTCCTTTTCTCTGGACGTCTGCTGGTGTGATGATGGAACGGGCTTGGCGAAATCTATTATTAAGTTTTATTTCATAATCTTGAACGTTTGTAATATCAATGGTATAGATCGTTTATTAATAGAAATTAGACTTTTTTCTTTGAATTAAAAGGATCAGAAATTTCGTAGAACCACCTGGGTGTCCGGTGTACGTACCTCAGTAGGCATTCGTCTTCTAATCCCTCTTGAATTCTCGTCAGAATAACAAAGTAAACATCAGCTCGTTTCTTCGGCTTTTATCACATCATTTTGTCGTTGGGCCTGAGTCAATTTATTTAGGCATCGGTCGAACTACAAACAAAAAGATCAGGCTGGGGAAATATTTATAGGACTTTGACCCAAATCCGTATTGAAGAGAAAGGCAATATGTGGCGATGTGTACGATAAAATGGGTTTTAGACACATACATATTATACTGTCCTTCTCGCAGAGTTAGCTGACTAACTGATGAGAGAAAACAAAGGGCTAATCTGTCCTTTCATCTTTGTCTTTAGGTACTTACTTGTTAATTGAATCGATAGGAACATTCTCCCATCAATATTCAATACTTACATGTTAAGAAGGATGTGTGGTGTGACAAGAATGGATAAAGTGAGAAATGAGTATATTAGGGGAATACTGCCAGTGACAGAAAAGTTGAAAAGGAATTGTTTGTCTTGGTATGGTCATGTGAAGAGGAGGGATGAAACGCATGTTGCTAAAAAAGTTACGAGTTTACATGTGGATGGAGAGAGAGGCCAAAGAAAAGACGGATGGATTGTGTGAAAAGTGATATGAAAGAAAAGGGAGTTAGTGATAGCGTGACGAGTGACAGGACAGAATGGAAGAAAAAAACGTGTTGCGCCGACCCTAAATAAAATGGGACAAGCGCAGGAAGACGATGATTCAATACCTGCATCGAGATAATTACTGTGTCTCGGCGGGCTGCTGGTGTTCTATAACACAGGCTTACAGACTAGTTTAGGCACCAGTCTCCCTCAATAATAAAGTTATTGTAACAGCAACGACGGTTTTGTATAATATTGTGGCAAGAAATAAACATTTTAATTAATTTTACCTATCCTAAAATAGTAGCATAAATAAGGAAGATTTTTTTCAATATAGAGGCTTATTATTTTTGTTGTCTCGACGTTGGGTCGACGCCAGATTCAATTTCTCCATTTACGAATCTAATTTCTATACATAAAAAGAGAAAATATATCTGCGGTAATCTTAAGTTTTACGTCTCTCAAGACAAACTTTAAGCTACAAGCTTTAGATATTTATATTCTGGGGGTTGTGCTAACCGCGACTCACCCTTGACCGTTTCCCAAGTTTTATTACATTTCATGGGTTGCGCGCCAAACTTTTTGATTTATTGTCCCAAAGTAAATTATACTTTCATTGAATTTGTTCTTTAAACACGACTTGTTAGACGAGACCTTCTTTTTTTAAAATGCTTTAATTCAAAAGTAATTTATCGGGCGGTTCACTCCGGTTAGCTCCGGTTAGAACCGGTTCGTATTCAATAATACACTTGAGTGCCGTCAGCATTACGTGATGAAAGTTTTGTTTCAGTTCAAAGTTACATAATTAACTTTTTTAAATTAATGTTCGTATTAACTACTTTTTTTCCTGTAAATTTTAATTTGGAAACATAATTGGCTGTAATTACACCATGTTCCATTTTAGAGTTGAAAAGTACTTTAGGTACAGTTTTGAACTGTTTCCCTTTTGAATATTTCATGACGATTACGAGTCTAATATTAAAGTTTTGTAGCTTTGAATAATTTCAAAGTTTTTATATAGATAGCTACATTGTCATGACAGGGGCTTATGAAGGGTTACAGCAGTTACAATGAAGAACAAACGACGATCAAGATAGTTTTAATTAAGTAGCCGTTTAAGCTTTTAAAAACCGCACTTATCTATTAAAAGTTACAACCCGAGTTTGAGTACTTCATAATTAAAAAGGGTTTTGGATTGTAAGCCCGAGTCAGGCCTATTAACAAGAGATGCCATAAAATATTATATTCCAAAACACACTCACGTAGAAGTAACAAGATTACATGCTTTTAAAACCGTTCAACCCACTCGCGCTGGGGATGGGCAGCCGGGTAGCCGGGTAGCCGGGTAGCCGGGTACCCGGGTAACGGGTATTAAACAAGGACGGCTACTTAAAATATTGTTTTCTCTGCCATTTTCCTCACATTTATTTTACGATGCCTACATAAAAGGCGCCCTGTTGTGAAATTTCATTAAAATCGGCAACTAACCGGCGGCCGCGGCCCTGTGACATTGTGACGAATTAAAACGACAAATAAACGTTTCTATGGCCGACGAATGTTGAAAAGGTCTTATTTTTATTTATTTGGATGTTTTATTATAAAACATTAAGCGAAGGTTAAAAACCTCCAAAACTGAAAATTAAAAGTAATCTTGAATAGGGGAAAAATATAGCGTTGTGCGGACTCTGAGAGGAATTAATTACCAACAAGCAATATTAACGAAAGCGACGAAATCCTGGCGGTGAAGGCCACGATAAAAAATAAACAGCCCGAGCCAGCGTTTGTGGCGAATTTAACTTTCGTAAATATTGAATGTTGAGATTAGGAGGCTTTAGACGTTCGCAACTAACTAGCAGGTTCATGCTCAGGATGCCTAATTGACTTCGCAGTATTCATGCCTACATACGAGCTCTTCCTTTCTAATTTTTTTTTAAAGGAAAAAAGCTCCAGGAATTAAGTAACAACTATACTGCTCACACGTGTGC
The DNA here is from genome assembly GCA_949319445.1 of Mythimna lalbum. Taxonomy (NCBI): domain Eukaryota; kingdom Metazoa; phylum Arthropoda; class Insecta; order Lepidoptera; family Noctuidae; genus Mythimna; species Mythimna lalbum. The sequence goes on from OX439354.1 coordinate 552,812, forward strand.
CACACACACCGATCTGAACGCGTCGGTCTTCATATATTTTATATGGAAACTAGACTTGTAGAGCTACACTTGATCCCCGCCACGCAACGTCGTTCTACGTACAAATCAGGCGTGTTACACGTGTGCGGCGGTCTAATGTAGCTTTACTCCTGTATCATGCGTTCACAAACATGTAAACTCATATACGTCACATACACATTTCCCAGGCCCGGAACACTAATTTGAAGGCTAGCCTGTCGGTCTAGTGGTTAATGGCCCTGACTGTATCTACTCATAGCACAAGCTCTGCTTAGTTTTGCATTGCATTGTGTGAAAGTTGTGAAATAGTTATATTATACATATATTTGTTCCGTACGGGAATCTAACCCGCGACACGGACTACTACAGCCTACCGGTACCAACCGAACTGTGAAATTCACGACAGACTGGCATTTTCACGATAGACTGGCAGTTCTCATTATCTCTAATGAATCTCATGCCTATAGTTACAGAATGTTAAATTATTTGATTATCAAACTATTATTTGGAACGTCGTCATAATGAGACCATCGACACCCGCCACAATTAGTAGAGGGCTGTTCCCGCCGATGTTAATGAAGATAGGGTCCAATTAACGGCTCAGCCTAATTGCTATACACGTGTTTACTGAAACTTAGACGCTTGAACATGGCGAACGTAGGCATATCGTAATGGAACACCAGATACTATAGGGTATTATATCTCAACTCTGAAACAATTTTCAGATTTTGTATACTATCTATACATAACTTAATTATACTCGTTGGAAGGGACACACTGTGTATTACATGTTGACATGAATATAAGAAATTATTCTGAAGCAAAAACGTAAACTTTTTGGCTTCGCACTGGGCTTTTATATTATTGTTGTTTTTCCTGTGCGACAGTCTAGTTCTAAACATTAGGAAAATCCGAAGAAAAATTGCAAATGCGGTTCCAAAATCATGTACATATGAATTCACGGTAACAATTCAGGAAGGATGTCCACCGCTACGTTATTTGTGTATATCAGTACTACCTAAACTTAATGCATTGTTATCATCAACGGAACCATTTTTGACATATAATAATGCTTTTAACCTAAAGATGTACAATTAAACCCCAAGCGAACGTCGGTGTTCACGCTGTCATTGTTTTTATAATGTGTCTATAATTGACGGTATTTGAAAGGTTAAAAGAAAACTATATAATTTACACAAATTTAATCGCCTCAATCGCACTAAGCACAGCCTGACAAGCTTCCTAAGCAAATCAGAATAAACGAGCAGTATACCAATCTAGCGCATGCCTGGAGAGGGGCCAGTTCCCACTTCGCTGGAAGACGGCGAAACTGGTCCTCGTAGCGAAGCCAGGGCGCCCTGCGGACTCTCCGTCCGCATACCGGCCCATTGTGCTGCTCGACGAGGTGGGCCAGCTCTTTGAAAGAGTGATTGCAAACCGCCTCGTCGTGCGGCTAACACGGGTGGGGCCGGACTTGTCGGACGGACAGTTCGGCTTTCGCAGGGCGCGCTCTACAATAGACGCCATCATGCGCGTGCGAGCCCTCACGACAGGGAAAGCGGTGTCCCAGGGTAGGTGTGTCGTGGCAGTGTCCTTGGCCATTGCCAACGCCTTCAACTCCCTGCCCTGGAGTACGATCCGGAGGGCACTCCGGTACCACCGGGTGCCCGAATACCTCTGTCTAGTGGTCGAGGCGTACCTGTCAGACAGGTACATTGTCTACCCCGGTCACCAGGGAGACTGGAATCGTCGAGAGATGTCGTGCGGTGTACCGCAGGGGTCGGTTCTAGGCCCACCCTTGTGGAACATCGGCTACGATTACGTGCTGCGCGGCGACTTCCCTGACGGGGTCAGCGTGGTTTGCTACGCAGACGACACGCTGATCCTAGCGCAGGGAGAGTCGCACCAGGCGGCGGTCGCTCTAGCGACACGCGGGGTTGCGATAGCCGTTGGTAGGATCCAGGAGTTGGGACTCGAGGTGGCGCTGCATAAATCCGAGGCAATGTGCTTCCACGGCCATCGGAACGCGCCACCATCGGACTCCCAGCTTACGGTAGGAGGAGTTCGCATCGGCGTCGGGTCGACGATGAAGTATCTGGGACTCGTCCTCGACAGCCGGTGGAATTTCGTAGAACATTTCCGACGTCTGGCTCCCAAGCTTCTCCGGGCTGGGGCTGCTCTCAAGCGGCTCTTGCCCAACCTTGGGGGTCCAGACGCCTCCTGCCGGAGGCTCTACGCGGGGATCGTTCGGTCTATGGCCCTCTACGGGGCGCCGGTGTGGGCGCCGTCGCTGGCAAAGCGACCGGCGTCCATACTGAACGCCTGCCAGAGGGTCATGGCAATACGGATGGTGCGGGGTTACCGCACGATCTCCCGCGAAGCGGCGAGCCTTCTGGCTGGCCTTCCACCGTGGGATCTGGAGGCAACAGTCCTTGCACACATGCACGACATGCGCGTGGAGATGCAACGCCGGGGTGAAAGTCCACTGCCGCAACATGTCAAGGCATGGCGGACAGAGCTCCGGCGAGATCTCATGGTGAAATGGCGTCAACGGCTATCGCAACCCAGTGCTGGGCACGCCACGATTGTGGCGGTAAGTCCCCTCTTTGAGGCGTGGCTGGAAAGACCTCACGGCGTCCTTACCTTCCGCATGACGCAGGTCCTCACCGGACATGGCAAGTTCGGGAGGTTCCTGCATCGGATTCAAGCGGAAGAGTCGCCCGGGTGTCGCCACTGTGCGCAACGCCCGGAGGACACGGTGGAGCACACCGTCGAGGTGTGCCCTGCCTGGGCGGAGCATCGCCGTGCCCTCGTGGGGGCGATCGGCGGCGGAGACCTCTCGCGCCGGGCCCTGGTCGAGGCCATGGTCCGGAGCGAGGAGGAATGGCAGGCGGTCGCCTCCTTCTGCGAAGCAGTAATGCTTGCAAAGGAGGAGGCCGACCGCATCAGGCAACGGCGCCCTCGCCGCCGTCGCCGGGATTCCGATCCCGATTTCCGGCCACCGTAGACGCAGGCTCGCGGACGGCGAGCTATGGGTAGCTCGCTGTCCGATCGTCCGGTAATGGACCGAGTCTAAGACGTCGACGGCGCGCACTGTTCCCGCGCGCCTCAAGGAGTTGTCAGCAGCAGGAGGGGCCCAGCTGGGTCGAAGCCTACTGGGGACAGGGTTGTCCGAAAGGGAGCTCGTGCCCCGGTATGAAGGCTAGAAGGAACGGCGCGGGGTTTTTAGTCAGTAAGAGTCTGACACTGTCTCCCGCTCCACCCAAGAGCGGGTTTCGTCAAAGATGATTTTCCCCGTCGAGAAAAAAAAAAAAGCAGTATACCAATCTGAATCAACAATCAATTTGTAGCATACGAGTGGTCGGCGGGGCCATTACCTACTAATACAAAATAAATAAGCGGCGGCCGGTAACTTGTTGATGTGTGGACACTTGTAGATTTGTTCCACAAGTCGTTCCTTTGTCATATTATGTGGGTGACAGATCTAGCGCTGCTCTGTGGGGGAGGAGGGGGAGTGTTGGCGCGGTGCCAACCTCGTTATATTTAAGCTATAATTTTCATCGAGATATAGATGAGTCTGCAAGATCCAATAAGCAAGATGCTTATTACTTTTTTATGGTGAATATTGTGAATCTACCTATTGTCTCATAAGACTAAGAAGTTGTTAAGTCATGGTTGATTTGTCTACCCTACATTATAGCTAACCTTAGACGCTTTCAAAGCTTTTTTTATTCGATTGGACAGAAGGAAGGCTCCCACGCCTTATTATACGCGGTTAGAGACTAATTGGATAAATTGTGTGAGGAGTGACATTGAATAAAAAGGAATTAGTGTTAGTGGGACGGTTGACATAATAGATTGGCATCATCATCATCTCTCTAGCGATGGCTGGGAAGATCTAGTTGGAGAAGTTCCCAACCCGACGCAAGACTTGTAATGTTTGCGGATGATACAAATGCCATAATCGGGTCGCCAAATTTAAATGAGTTGGCAGAAAATGTTAATATGTGTTTAAAAAATCTTTCCGACTGGTTTACAGCAAATAATTTAATAATAAACCCAAATAAAACCCAAGTAATGTTGTTTAAAACAACTTCACGTAACAAAGATAACATAAATGTTACGCTCGAAGGGGATAATATTGGTCTGGAGTTTACATAGATTCCTTATTAAATTGGAAAAAAGAGCTCACCGCCATTGATTCCTCAATATCTTCGGCTTGCTTTACGCTAAGAAACCTCAGGGACGATATTAATTTAGAACAGTTAAAATCAGTATATTATGCATTGGTAGAATCCAGGTTACGATACAGCATTATGTTTTGGGGGAGCAGTTACGGGTTTAATTGCCAAAGAGCATTCATACTCCAGAAACGCACATTAAGAACGATTGTTAGAATCCCGCAACAAGAGTCTTGTAAAGATTATTTTAAACAGTTGGGTATATTGACGGTACCAAGTTTATATGTTTTAGTGCTACTCAGTCACTTTGCAAAATATATACACGAATATGAATCACAAGAAGAACGTGAACTTAGAGAGAAAACTAGAAGAAATATTATAAAAAACAAAATTGCACCCAAATTCAATATTGCCAAACATTGCTCTAAATACCAAGCTGTAGAATTATTTAATAGGTTGCCTACCGACTTGAGGTCTTTGATTTACAAAGGTACTCTATTCAAAGCCAAACTTAAAGAATTCCTGTTGAAGAAGTGTTTATATTCCTTGTCTGAATTAGAGAAGAATGATGGTAAATAGTTTTTGTATTCTAGTGTGTAAAACACTAGAATACAAAATTCTTTTTTCAATTTCAATTCTTCGTCATTTAATTATGACATCCTCGTAACGCATTATTTTACTTTTTGAGATTTATAACCATTTGACTTAATAATATTTTACAAATTATACTGACTATTTATAATGACTATTTACAATATTTTGACATCGTATTATTAATCTTTTTCCATTTTTTTTAAATATTGATTATTAATTTTTATTTATTGAATATTGATTATGTTATTGATTATTGACTATTATTTATTGATTTTTATATTATTAATTAGTTAGTGTTTATTGCTCTGAATTTACTTGGTGTTTATTTAATGTTATAAATTAATTAATGTAAGACAAAATTCAAACACAATGCAAATTGTTATAGAATAAATAAATGAAATGAAATGAAATGAAAATGTTCAAGAACGGTCTTGGAGAAGTTCCAACTAGATTGGGGTCGGTTTCCAGTCTAACTGAATACGGCTGCATACCTGTAATTTACATGGAGCGACTGCCTATGAGACCTCCACAACCCAGTTACTGAGCAACACGGTACTCCTTGGATAGACTGATGGTCAGACTTTCTGGCGTCTGACTACCTATAATTGTCAGGCTACATGACAGACTGGCATAAGGGCAGGAATATGATGAAATTGCTTTTACTATAATTTGTCACCATTGGCAAATTTCTCTATCATACTATACTGAACCAGTTCAATGCGCTGTTCCGATTACTTAATTACTTTTGACTATCTTCTGTTTTCTGTGCGCATCGGTTGAACGATTGGCTGCTGCACTGCGGTTCGTGAGTTCCAATTCCCACACAGAACAAATATTTATATGACTTAAAGATAGGTGTTCCGGTTCTGAGTATCTGTATATGTGAGTTTACATGTTTGTGGATGTTCCGACGATACAAGAATAATTCCTTATGTGGGGCAATGTTTTTCAAAAAGGAAACAAACAAAAATAACTCCAAGTTATATCCAAATGTATCGAAACAAAGCTATAATAAACAACACGGATACTTGGTACAATTGGCACCAGTGCCGCCATATTTATCGTGCAGTTCAGCGGCGCATCTGCACGAGGTTGGCCGAGCTCCAACTCGGCGCTCTTCGGAAGGAAGCGAGCTGGTCCAGCGCGGCTCTGCGACAGCTGGACCAACCAGGTGCTTCTTGCAGCTTTGGCAAGCGGATGTATTCCTTTTTCAAGTTTTTTGGCAACAGTGGGGCTGTGGGTAGTGATCGTTTTATTGCCGGCGAATTTAGTATGGAGTTAAAGATGGTATAGCCGTCAGGAATCGATTAAAGGGATTATTATTATTTGCTGAGTAAAGAGATATAGCGGGCTTATGGGCCATTCAAGTATTTCGTTAGCACTACAGGGGGGTGGAGGGGTCTTTGATTTGCTTATTTTTGCTGATATGGGGGATGGGGGGGGGACCTAGATGGTGATTACGTCATCAGTATATATGTTTTTAGTTTTTTAAGAGAATAATGTCGCTAAATGCTAAATACATACATATTATTAATAAATTACACCCAGGCACACAACAAATGATTATATTCATCAGATAAACATTTGTCCTGGGTGAAAATCGAACCCACGACCTCCGGCTTAGCAGTCAGGTCCAGTAACCACTAGACAAACAGGCCAGTCAAAATACAACGTTATTAAGTAAAATATTTCCAGGGGTTACCCCGTTAACACAACAGCGATTGGCCGATGTTGGGCCCACATGTAAATGTAGCATTACATTCACGTTCTCACCCCAAAAGGCACAGTCCTACGCCCAACACTACATCTAAGCTATTACACAAATTCTTACTCGATAATTATTTGTCGTCACACAAAGCTGTAAGCGGCCACGTCTGCAGCCTCTCTTCCTGTACCACCCTATTAACACTATCCGGCCTACATCCCAGCTTATCCTGCCCGAGCCACGCGCGAGATAATAAGCCGGAGCCGAGCCGGACATCCCGCGTCCGTGCCGCGTCCGGTTCCCGCCGGTGAACGGCTCAAGGTAATATTTTTTTTCTGAAAGTGGCTTTATAAGGTAGGCAAAGGTGTTTTATTGAGGCCGGGGATTCGCTGGAGGATGAATTTTGAGTAGTGCCGTATAAATAGTAAATAAATGACGGAATACATTACGTAATCATATTTGGAAGGAAATAGCCATCTCGACTGCACCATAAAAAGGATGGGCAGGATACTCTCTTAGTAGTTACCACTTTATTTCGCAATGACGTGCTGAAAATATTTTCTCGAATTCAATTTTCAGAAGTGCGAGCATTGTAGAATTAAGTCTTCATTTTATAACTTGAAGTTTTCATTCCAACGTTTTCATGTATACAACTTCTGGGGGTTAAGTGGGGGGAGTAGCTTAGTGTGGTGGGGACTAGCGGGAATACCATAACTTGAACTATTTCACAACTACGGCTAACTATTGCACTATCTTAACGAAACTATGTTGTTTTGAATGCTTTGGATAACCTCTTCAATTAATAACCACAAGATAATACAGTTTTCTGTTAATATTAAGCAAGTTAAATGAACTGAGGGCTCAGTAATTCTAGCAATTAATATTTTTGCTGGGCTCTGGACAAAAGGCAAGAAGCACAAGATTTACTGGCTAGATGTGATGTAGGTCGGTCCCGCGCCACTCGGGTGATAATAATGATTTATGTTCATATTATGAAGCGTTAGGCTAATTCAGAGATAAGATTAGAGGCGACCACAGGAGCTACTCGCGAGTTATAATGCGCAAAAGTATATGATCCACTGCAGTAAACAGAATTAGAAATATAAGTATAATCAGCCTTTTAATGATCCCACCGCTGAGATTCAGGCCTCCTTTCTCTATGAGAGGGAATGGGCCGTAATCCAACACGCAGGGCCTTTATTCTATTATTATAATTTGTATCAGAAATATACATGTATGTGTGTTATTCTGTTCTAGATAGAAAACATAATACAATTAATTTAGTATTTTAGAAAAAATCACGCAAAAGCTTTTAAAAATTACTTTTATCGATAAAAAACAGGACTATATACACGCAATCATTCTGATTGTTTGTCAGATTATTTTACAAGAAACCTTATAGTTATAGTGTTATAATATTATAATCTACTTTGTGCATTTTTAAAAATGTTTCAAAATCAAAATAAAAAATCATCAAAATCAAAGCATTTATTTCAAATAGACCATTTGCAGACACTTTTGAATAGTCAAATGTCGGTCAGTCCAAGAAAAGTGAAGCTAAATTGCACGTTCCAAAGCGTAAATCTCTATGGAGAAAAACGTGCAAGAAACTCCATGGACACTCTTTTAAATCATATTATGTGTTACATATAATGTTTGGTTACATATTTCTTGATGCTTCTATTATGTGAGCACAATGTAGATATTAAATAAAAATTAAAAATAATATTTAAAAGATAGAAACTGAATTAAGCCACTGGCAGCTAAGAGATGACCAGTCTCATCTGACGGCACCCGTTCACGAGCATGACGCGTGCACCAGCCCCTTCATATTAGCAAGTATTGTATATTGTATCTTTGTGCTTCTCTTTCTTTTGTATGCAGTCTGAGAGTGATCGCCTACTTGAAGTGTTGTAGTCCTCTTAATAACAACTATGAATCAGCTGTTATAAGTGTTGTGTTGTGTTAAAGCTAGAGACCGTCTCTAAAGCAAACACATATTACAAGTTGTCCGTCTGTTGCCAACTTACAGCAAACAAGTTACACTTACAACCCCTTAAAAACCCTCAACACGTCACAAATCCGCGGCGACACGTCACCTAACCCGTTCGCTGCCACATAAATTAAACGTTGTCCAATCCGCGTACGTTTAATTAAAGCGCGAACCGGTCCAAATGCTCGCCGGAATTATAAACGGCCCTTGCAAATAGGGCTCTAATAGGGCCGGGGGTGAAACAGGCCCGGGGAGGCGAAGAGGGTTGAATTGCGGTCAGCAGCGGATTAGCAGAAAAGGTTCTGTAGACTGTTTAAGGGAAAGAGAAGACGAATATGGGATCACTTGTTACAAGGGTCTGTTTGGTGAAAGTGGTCATTTTGGTCACTTTGTGCGATTGCGTCTTAGCGTTAAGGGCCCACTTCTGTAAAGTCCCTGTGCTGCAATTATTGAGCAATAGGGCTCATTTCTTATTAGAAAAAAAGAAGGAATGAAGAAAAAGAGTTTTTTATGACAAACATGGCGCATTCCATAAAAAATAATAACACCTATAATTATTGATTTTACAGTTGTTGAAAAAGTACATCATATTCTGTAGCATATCATTAATAGCTTTTTTTGTAGTGTGGTGGAAAATCATCCAATGACTTCTCACGGCCTGGGTGGAGCGGAAGGACGTGTCAGACTTTTACTTACTAAAACCACACCTGTGTCCTTCAGTTTTCTTTAGCATCTTAAGACTACGGGTCTACGTTTTCAGAAAATCCCTGCTGATATCAATCGCTTGTTTATTTTGCTTTAAGTAATGATAGGTTGGTAAATTAATAAAGCCCCCCCAAACACCTTCCAAATAAAACGGAATAAGGGCAGGAAGATGATGAGATTAATAAATTAAATAAATCGCTAAGATTTGTGACAAAAAATAGTAGTTCCGAAAAAAATATCTGATATTCGAATTGATTGAGTTCGTAGTAACTCGCATTAGATTTCCTGTAGTATCAAGAACCAATTTAGGTCCGAGATTCGACCCAGACGTTTAGGAAGGTCCGAAAAAATCTCATTGGTATGCGGTCCGGCGGAGAGAATCAAGGTAATGTAATAAAACTAAATATTATCCGAGTATTAGGACGATGTTAAGCGAGTGTAGCGAGGGGGGCGGGAGAGGGGGGCGGAGTTCGCCCTGGAGATGTAATTGCCAACAGATATTTAGGGAAGCGATCCCACCTGTAATCCCACTGCTTCCCATTCAATTACTATTTACATAATGCTAAGATTTAGACTAAGTGGTTTTCCCTTTTCTGTTTATTTTGTTGCCGAGATATCTCAAGATACGAGAAAGTTCTATAGAGAACGATAATTCACTTTTATTTTCCTGATTCCAAATTAAAACGGGTAAAGTAGACGGAAAACGTAGAAAACGATTTCGTTTAATTTCATTTAGTTAATTAAACCGTTTTATATTGCTGGTAACCATCAAATACCGTCTCGCTCTCCAGATGAACCGAGAGAGCGTGTCAGACTTTTACTGACTGGTACCCATCTGTGGTTCTTCAGTTACGGTTACTCTATCGAACATTCCCGCAGCCCAGCTTGCACCGGTCCTGGCCCTTACTGGACAACGTGTCGTCCACAAGACTATGCTTACGGAGGCGGTAGGCTGTGAGGATGTTCGCACCCTCATGGTTAATTGAACCTACAGTCAGGTTCTTAGTTTGGCAACTACACTTGTAGTTATTAACTTTATTAGTAAAATCAAGGACTTCAGCTTTACACACTTATATGTGTGTAAAGTTGATGTATATGAAAGTTCCAGTCGAACATCCACTAGTTTATATCATGCGTCGACTTATATTCTAGTGAATATCGATGGCATCATGGAAGTATTGTGAATGTTCATCGCTAAACGAGGGCTTCAGATATACATTATCACGTATTTACATTCTGCACAGTTCTTGCAAATAATATCAGAATTCAATGATACACCCTTCACCAATAAAGATCTTAAACGACAACAGTCTTCAGTCTCTAGTACTATAAATACAATTTAATTGTCCCTCTAAATCTCAAGCGCCGAGTGGATCACTTTAACCCACTTGTAAATCTCAGCAAAAACGTCGGATATAACCGGTTCGCGCCGGTTAGCGGCGGTCCGAGCCCGTCCGAACCGGTCCGAGCCGCCGAACGTTTCGCCACTCGACTTGCAAAAAGCTTTCAAGAAGCCGCTGGTGTTTGTGAAGCGCTCCACGCGGACGTCGCGCTGTCGACGGCTTTTTGTTTTACTTACAGCGGTGAGTGGGACACTCCGTTATGGTGTGAACGGATTTGGAAGCGATTAAAAGGATTTTGAAGTCATTTGCTCGAATACGAAGCCGAGATGCAATCTGTACTACCTAATTTATTTATACGGTTTTACAAATACATAGGATTTCTAGTTTTGTTACACCCTTTTAAATTTCTTTTAGGGAGCATATCTCTCGAAGTTAGAAGAAAAAACCGGTCAAGTGCGAGTCGGACTCGCGCCCTAAGGGTTCCGTACAACCTATATAAATAGTTTAATTCCGGAATGTAATCTCGGAAGATTTTTCCAGATCGCAAAACAATTATCAGATTTATTCCTACATTTGACCAAACCCTAAAAATGACCAAATCAATATGGTATTAATGATTTGGTAATTTTTAGGGTGACAAAATAGATGCTCCTGAACTGCACGACAAATTATGCCTGTTTGTTTTGATCAACTATAGCCGTAAACGGTACAGACTGTTTGCTGTTTCTGGGAGTCGTACCGTCGCGTCGCCAGAGCCCAGTCTCCTCTCCCTCAGACAATCTCCGCTCTCTTGGATGCTAACCCTGATTGTGACGTGTTCGCAAATAAATGAAATAACCATCTTGACTGTCTGTCTGGAGTATTGTGAGATTAGAGTATGACTGCCGTGTGGTTATATGTTATTGTTATTTTGTTCATATTTTATATCAATAAATTTCTTTAACTAATGTAACTGGCCTTTGGCCGTGTTCTGTTAATGTAAAACTAGATAAGTAAATCAGCTTTCTATATTATCAAGCACATGGCTTGACTAGTAACAAACAAACTCGTATGTATCTCACACAAATATCATCGAGTAGCTTTTGCCAGTGGCTTTGCCCGCGCGAAAGTAGGTTTCTCCAGATAAACTTTGTACCCCGTGTTTTTTGACCCCTTAGAGGTGATATTTTTTCGACGGGTAAAAAACATCCAGGTGACATCCCCCACCGTTGGGCGGAACGAGAGATAGTTTTAGACTTTAACTGCCTAAAAAACCCACCCGTTCCTTCGTTGCTTTCATACAGGGGCCGAGCCTCCTTTTCAGAAATAGACCCTTGGCTTTGACCCTGCTGCTATTGTTGCTGACAATACCTTGAGGCGCGCGGGAACAGTACGCGCCGTCGACAACTTGGGCCCGGTCCGGATGGTTACCGGACGGTCGGACTGCGAGCTACCCATTGTTCGCCGTCTGCAAGCCCGCGCACCCTTTAGAGGGTGGAATTTTAGTAAATTGTCTCTTAGCGCACGCTTACGTCAAAATAAAAGGAAACCTTGTGCAACATCTCACGCTCCTAGTATCAGTAGTTTTGGCTGTGCGTTGATACGTCAGTTACTCTTTTTATATAATAGAAGATATCGCTATTGATATGTTGGCGCTTTTAAATTTCGAACACGATATCGGTGTACCATCACAGCCGCGTCCTACCAGCACCACGCACCACTCAACAGAAAATGTAAACAGTTTTTATTGCAGCGAGCGATAGCGTCCAAGCTGATTACGTATTTATGAGGCTGACCGTAGTAAAGGGCTCGGCAGGGTGCTGCTGACCCTCAAGATAAGAACTCGGTCAGTGGCGGTGACAGCCCTAGCGACGGCACTACTTGACGGCTGGCCGAATACATTGAAATTCATAGGTGAGAGGATGAGTGATATCACGAGTGGGGGCGCTCCTTGAGACCTAGGGTTTTACACAGCTTTTTTCGGAGATCGATCTTTTTAACAGCTTTTATTGGTATTACCAATGGCCTATGTCCAACAGTGGACGTCTTTCGGCTGATATCATGATGCAGTAAGTAACATAGATAACAATATAGTTATCTAAGTTTTAAAATGGTGTTTCTATGTTTTTTAAAGTTTGTAAAGGAAATGTCCTAGGACCCACTTACACCAACATGGATTACATTATCTTATACTACCAGCGGCTTTGCCCGCGTGATAGTAGAATATTATCCCAAGGGAATATACTTCCCAGGATAAAAGTATCTTAAATGTTATTCCAAGATATGGTCTAGTCATGTACCAAGTGTCATCGAGACCTGTAGCCCTAGCCAAGTTGCTAATCTGCAATAGTTAACGCTAGTAGAAAGCTTCAAATGTACGGGAACGACGTCGTCTCAACGCTCAGTCACGTGGTCAGAACAAAAAGATTGGCGGCAAGGTCAACTCGAAGCGTTCGACGCAAGCGAAACGGTTGTAACTTGGCTAGGGGGGCTGTGCAGCAGTTTGAGCGTGCAGAAGTAACAAACGTATACATATGCATACACATCATATTGTTTATCTTCAGAGTTAGTTGCTACTATTATTAGGGGGGAGGGGTTGTGTTATTAGGGGATGACTATAAACCGAATACCGTAATAAGAGACACAATAGAAAGACAATGAGAGAGCCAAGGGGTTTAATGAATTAATAGAAAGTTATTTAAATTAAAAAGAATATTAGTACATTATGATATAAGTGTGTATGTTAGTGATTACCGTCGATGCGTTATTTAGACCCGAGCCATGGTGAGGGTCTTAAGAGAGCCGAGAACGGCAATCACTAATTACTCATGTGTGTCATACGACGTTTTTCAATACACTTGATATCACGACTTGTGAATAAAATAACTGTAAAACTAGTAAACTTTTGTGGGAGTAAAAATCTGTTTTCATATGCCTGGTTTTGCCAGGCATATGAAATTTATTCGTGCCTGCACCAATCTTGATACGATAAATGTAATAAAATTATGGCGGTGGAGAGGTTGAACAATGAGGTTTTAACCACATTATAGCACTAGTGCGAAATGGTAATCAAAATGTCACAGTTTGGTAACAAGTGCCATTATGTACCTAAGTGCAGTGCAATAAGAGTCACTTTATGAGCAAGTGTATTGAAAAGTTACATTCCAGTACATGGTTCGCGTGTTGAACTATTAGGTAACATGAAAAATACCGAAGGACACAGTAACAGTAAACTGTAATAGTTTGTTCGTCACAAGAGCAAGTGATAAGCAACATTGTAACACAGCTAGCAACTGCGGCTGATAAACTGTTGCCGACTGAATATTTGACTTTCTCGACTGATGTGAAGGTCTGGCCTATTATTATGACATGTTTGTTAAACTTTTTTTTTTTTAGAACAAATAATAACAATTCATTGGCAACAGTATTAGGTAATATGAACAGCTCCAATACAATACTTTGATATCGTCCGTTTATTATAATCGGAACTACATAATATGGAACATAGCAAATGCGCTTTCATGTAAAATTGCCACGGCAATAGAAATGTATATCGGCGTCAATTTCAGCATTCTACTTATCTTGTTAGGTTACAAATAGAACAGTATGGTTCAGATTTAGAAGCCCATCAAAAGTGATGGGCTTTTTTTTTAGTAGGGAAAATAATTCAGTTACATCTCCCGCTCTTTGGCGGAGCGGGAGATAGTGTCAGACTTTTACTGACTAAAAACCCACTCCTGTTCCTTCGTTGCCTTTCGTATCGGGGCTTGAGCTATCTTTCGAATTAACCCTGGCCCCAGTAGGCTTCGACCTAGCTGGGCCCCTGCTGTTGCTGACAGTTCCTTGAGGCGCGCGGGAACAGTGCGCGCCGTCGACGACTTGGGCTCGGTCTGGACAGTTAGCGCACGGTCGGACAGCGAGCTACCCATTGCTCGCCGTCCGCAAGCACGCGCCTACGGTGGAAGATTGATGGGCTTGAGGTATGTAGATACATAACCTTTATCGGGGGCTGTTTTCAGTCTAACTGTTCTAAGACCACGGGTTGCCATTTCAGAAATTCTCCGCAACCCTAGCGGGCTTCGACCATTCTGGACAACTCACGCTTGAGTTTGAGTCACGCTTGGTCCTGTCCGCGGTCTTTACCGGATGGCGAGGATTGTTCGTTGTCTGCAAGTCCGCGCCTATGACAGCTGGGGATCGCCCTGCGACTTCCAATCCCTAGGGTGGCTTCTGTTACGACAGTTGGGGCGTTAAGGATGTCTGTTCCCTTACGGCTGCTGCCGTCCCCTTTCGCTAGCATTACTACTTTGCAGAAGGAGGCGACCGCATCCCATTCAAGAGCCCGGTGCGAGAGGTTGCCGCCGCCGATGGAAGCAAAAGGGGTTGGCAGGTGAACCTGCTTCTTTAACGTAATCAATGTCGGGGGTTTACTGTACAGTGGTATGTTACCTATACCTTGCACAGGTCTGTATCACTAGCACTAACTATTAAGAAGTACCATTATGTTTGTAAGTCCCTAGCTCCCGAATAGTGGACCATACCCATAAAACAGTGATTTTCTGAAGCCTATTCCCGGGTAACGGCTAGGTCAATAGGTTTGAAAAAATATTTATTTATGGATTTATAGATTCAAATACCTATCACATTTTCAACATTATGGTCGCTATAACATTTTCACATCAGGTGTCTCTAACACCACGACTGAAAGGTTAAAGGTCAGCGGGACTCCATGCGGGCGCAGGCGGTATCGGCAGTACGAGTTTATGTGCATTTAACTCCGGCCAGATGTTCAAGGGACCATACGTCTCAAAATACCTTCTTCTCAGTAACCTTGAGTCTGTCCAGACAAAAATAGTGACCTCATGAACAGCCGAATTATCCGCTGGCTATCTCGTGACCGCCAGGACTGACCTGCGGGACAATCTCTCAGCTTATCAGCGGAGACAGTGCGGGCGATGACTCGCTGCACCAACTGCATGTGAAGCAATTAGTTTGTTTTGTAGATAGGCGCGGATTGTATGGATGGATTATTTTTACCCGACTGCGTCAGAAGGAGGGACATGTTTTTCGAGAATTTATTTTTTGGCACGTTCTAGAAGAGACTAAGTTGTGAGAGTGACACTTGGTACGTCAAAATTAAAAAAAGGCCTTTTATTGGACGTCATAAATAGGGTTTTTAAAATGAAGGGCTCATGGAAACAATTTGAAAATATTTTTCTGAGTTATTTACTCACTAAAATATATGTAAGAAACAAAAAAGTGTCCAAAAACCCGACCGAAAAAACAGCGACAAATAAAAAGTTCAAAACAAGTTACTTTAAGCACTCTGATGCAGGTGATGGTGAAAATCTGTGATTGAACCAAAATAAAGTCGCCCAACTACCTACATCAGATTACTTAAAAAATTACTTGTTTTGAACGTTTTAGTCGTTTTTTACTTTCTTTTTTGAAGACCCGTAATGTTTGAGTCTACCAAGTATTTATTGAGATGTTTTTGATAGCATGTACTTATTCAGAGATTCTCACGATGTATGTATGGTTTTAAAAAAGTTATGTAGAACCAAAGTAAAGGCAGGTCATCAGAAGAATTTGGTAAACTAGGGAAATATTTATTAGCATTCTCACATACAGCATTCTGGAAAATCCAGACTCCAGTTTATTCTGTTTTAGATTTATCCATACCTGTGTGTTTTCTTACTATAAGCTTGTTGTGGTGTGAAAAGGATACATTCTGAGGTTGCCGCCTTTGTCGCCGATGGCGAGTAGCTTCTGTATGGGGTCCCATGCTAGTGCCGTCGGTGAGAACGGGAACCCGTGCCGAAATGTCTGCGGACAAAGAAAAAACACTTGTTATTAACTGGAACAGAAGTAAGAGCATTTACAAAATCAACACAACAAAAACTTTTTTACAAAACCAGAGACAGTGCCTACGTTTTTATAAAAAAATAAAATAAAAAGTCAACTATAAAGTTCTACACTTTTAATTTAAAAGTCGAACACCTGAGATCGAAATTGGGTTCGTATTTAAAATAGAGATACAAAATCATGTTTATTTATTTTCCTTTGAAATACGTTTCACGCCTCCGGGATTATCGGATTGGAGTGAAAACGCTGATAGTCTTAAAATAAAATGGAAGGTACAAACGTTTTCACGTGAAGTAACCACCCCCGCGGGATGGCGGATAATCGTAACAAGGTAAAATTGATCATTTGAATAACTGGCAACTCTGAAATAAGCTTTTATTTTTTTTTACCTGATTTATGGTAATCAAGCCGTGAGATAAAAGATAGAAAGTGAATTAGAGTTTGATTAATGAACGGGGTTCGTTGTAATTAGTGCGTTTGGCTGATAAAACTGCGATGGGAGTCCACGGAGGCGAAGTCAATAAAGATAAAGCTTTTCAATTAGTGGTTGTTTCAAAAAGCCATTTGCCACAATCCTCAAATGGCTAGTTTGAGGATTGTAGCAGATGAGATGGCATTCCGTACATTCAGCCTGCTCCTAGGAAATAAGCATGAATTTATGTATAGTGTAAGTAGAAGATAGTCATAGTCAAGTCGATAGTAGTTTATTGGTAAGGGATTCTTAAAAGTCAAATACAGAATGTTACATTATACTTAGTAAACATTTACATCTTCTCCAACGCCGCGTATCCAAATATAATTTACACCAACTCGCAGATTGATAAGATTGAATTAACGAGTCTTTTTTTTTGTCTATCCATTATTACTTATTGGCCTGTTGGTCTAGTGTTTAGTGGCCTGCCTGTTATGCCGGAGGTCGTGGGTTCGATTCCCACTCAGGAAAAATGTTTGTGTGATAAGCACGAACCTTTTTTTTTTGTCTGGGTGTAATTTATCTATAATGTGTATGTATTTAGAAATATATGCTTTTGTTGTGTTTACTTTTAACACAAGCATTGCTTATTTTGAGACTAGACGGCGTTGTTTGATAGTTGTGGAATATTAAAATAAAAAAAAACCTAAGTGAAAAGGCTCTACAGACATAACTACAACGTTGCACTGAAACTGCACCACGTCGGACGACAAACACACATGCAATTCTAGGTACCTAGGTTCAGTGCGATAACCTGCCCAATTATGTCAAATCAAAATTAAAACTATCAGCTTATCAACGCCTGTTATGAATTCGCAGTCAGCTGATAAGCAACATTGTAGCGTTATCAGCTGCCTATATGTTGTTGGAAAGCTGCAGGGTTTGACTTTCTAAGTTGACCGCGTTATCACTCGGCGGTGATAAAGTATTGTTGTGCGTCAGAGCTGATGAAGGGTAGGTGGGTGGGCTTAGGGAAAAGAGGCGTGGGCATGACGTGAAGACTGCGTTGATAATGTTACTGCCGAGTGCAGTTTTGTGTTCATCTCCCTGATATCCTATTGTTCTTTTTTTGTTTTTTTTTTTCAAAACATTTATAGTTTCCACTCATAAATTAAAAAACTTGTCTGAAACCTTTCAATGGTTTATAACGACAAAGTGGAGATAGCAAGCTCGCTATAGCATTTTACAGACAGACAGACAGTCTCAGACGTAGAGTCTAGTCTCAGTAGAATGATAGACAGTTGCTCCACGTTAGGTATCTGCATCTTGCTAGTACTGGACAACTATGTAAGGGTCTACCCCTTACATAGTTGAGAAAAGAGTAGGCAGCAAGTTTTTTTTTACTGTTGATTGGCTCGTGCCCGACTACTATCTCACCTTATGAAAAGTGATGATGGAGCACACTTGCCTAAAAGCAACCAATTCGCTCTGATCCTCAGGTATTAGCTATCAGGAAACACAGACTCGGGCAGGGAATTCCATTCCTTAGCTGTACGCATACTGAATGTGTTCCCATAATGTTTTATGCAGGTGGCGCAACACCGTACATCTGGTGGTTCAATAATGGTGGAGATTCCTATCAACCGACAAAAAAGTATCAGATTTTTTGGCTCTTTTGAAATATTTTTTCTCAGACACACAAGAGATATCATTTGACTCAATCGCAGCTGTCTTTCTTTTAAAGGTGTGTGATCGCAGCCAGAGATGATGATAATGTGATCATTAGAGTGACTACGATATGCATCATAATTGTGTGATTATACAAACGTAGGGCTTTGTACAGCTTGGCTGCCTACGCGATATCCAAGGTCTCGCCAGTTCTACTCCTCACATTAATAACACTCGATAAAGGTACGGATGATTGACTGCGTGGAAAATAATAGGTGTTTACTTTATTTGCAATAACACATTGTGCGATTAAGGTTTGCATCATACATCGTTTAGATAGCACTAAGTTCACAACAAAACACTTTCTCCAGTCCTCATAATGCATTAATTACTTGACCTAAACCCCTTATTATTGGATAGGAGTTACACACGAGACACTCGAGATAAAGAAAGGTTGCTAACGAGAATGATGCACGTCATCATCTCTGTCAATAAAATAAATATGGTGAGGGAATGACCTGGCATCCCCTCACCGTATTTAGACAATGGGCAAGGCACATTGCTCACAGAACAGATGACCGTTGAGGCCTAAAGGTTTTAGAATGGCAACTCGTACCGGAAGACGCAGCGTTGGAAGGCCTCCTACAAGGTGGACCGATGACCCTGCTGAAGGTTACGGGAATCCGTTGGATGCGGGACGCGCAGGAACGTTAATTGTGGTGACACTTGGGGGAGGCCTATGTCCAACAGTGGACATCTATTGGCTGATATGATGTTGATGATGAATGACCTACCATTACTAAGGGGAATCTACTTATCTAGCACCAGAGATTTTTGTGCAGTCTAAATATGACATTTTTTTTATTGATTGAACGGACGGGAAGACCGCAGCAGGCAGATTGTTCTAGTCCTTCGACGTACGCGGTATAAACGACGAGGCGAAACGCTTAGTCCGGACCGTAGAGGTTTTAACAACGTATGGAAGTATTCGTAACATTGATAAATTCTAAGCACATCAATCCTTCGGACAGCTGAGACCAGTTTGATAGTCACAGAAAATGGCTCGAGGGGTTAAACTCGAAATCTTCAGGTCCCATCCATTCTATTCTTCGGGTTCGAACAGTGGAAGGTAACAAACGACAGCTCATGCCAAATTCAGTCGCATCCTCGGAATTTACTGATCCTAGACTATCTCTAATTTAGAGCTGTTAGACAAATGCTATGAGAGCCCGATCACAAAATCAAGAGTCATAAGTGGAAATGGCTAGATCACACCTTTTCTTTTAGTGGGTAATCATGCAATGACTTTTCCCACTCTAGGACGGAGCGGAATTTTACTGACTAAAACAACCAACTATTTTTCTTTGCCCTACGTTGCAGGAATCCGGGGATCCCTTTCGAACAACCCATGATAGGTCCTTGCGGAGAGCTTTGGGCCATATTTCTAATCAGTCACGTATTCCAATCCTCAAGAGATGTCCATGTGCCAGAGAAGTAGAGCGAGAAGGTTTAGACCGTCGCAATGGAGGTCTACTGTGGACGCCCTCTGTCAGGCTAGGAGACATAGGATTTTAAATCAAAACTTTCTTTGAAGAATATGTCGTGAATGCGTGTTCCATCCACCCGTTCTATCGCCACCGCATCCCGCAGCCTATATTATACTTGTGAATAACCTTGTAAATAAATCTCGAGTATATTTTATGTGGAGATCGAAACTACTATAATATTAATAGTTTCCCGCGCGGCATGTAAGCGCCGGGAGCCAAGGTCAGGCCGCAGAGATTCATGCGAGGGGTTGCTATAGGGTGCGGTTTTGATCAACTGGTATATGGAAGATAAGGTATAGTCAATCTAACGTAAAGGAAAATAATTTAGGATGTATTATAGCTTCTTTTGGAGTATTAAGCAAATCAATGAAAAAAGCAAGAAAACATAGCCGTGTTAATAGAGGCTTATGGTATTTGGAATAAATAAATGTGTTTTTACTATCGTACGGATTTCATTACGCATGCGGGTTTGCTCTCCATACAGAAAATTTCAAAATGCAAAAAAAAAACCCGTCACGCATTACAATAAATACTTTTGTGAAATTGACATTTGCAGAGGTTACACGTGCGGAGCAATCCCGCATGCGTGATCCAAACCGCACGATATTAAAAACATTCTATAACTGTAGCCTCAATAAAAATTAAACTGAAAAATTTATTGTGATAATTTTTAGTATTTTTTAGTTTTGTTTGTAATTTATTTATTTATTTCCTTAAATGATCAATTTGTAAGTTTTTATTAATAGTACCTAAGTGGTTTATTTCACTTGTGCATGTTAGATTCACATCAAGTAGGTGTCAATCAAATGTATTATGTTGTACTTTATTTTTTAGTATGCGTGATTGTACATCAGTTTTGTGAATTATAATAAAAAAAATAACTATGATGTATGTATCATCTCGAATATTTCATTACTTATAATCGCTAAGTAAATCTTTGTCAATTCTGTTTACATTAGGTTCGAAAATGATTCAGAAGAGATACTTTTATTACCCATTTGAGAATAAAAAAAATTGTTCAAAGTGTTTTAGTTCCAAATATCTTTCAAGACTTGCTGTAGGTCGTCGGCCGTGTCTACAAAACTTATATTCTGAGGTAATCATATATTGCTTAGATCATGTCACCTGTCTCGACTACTACAATGTTCACTTCTTTGGCACTGAAGTATTTTCGCCGAGTAATGGCAGACGCTGATGATAGATAGGTTGTCTGGAGTGTCGCCGTGATTGATGACTAGTGCGCCAAACTAAAGTAATCCCAATTTACCTCAAGCTGCGAAGCGAAGGTTACGAACGAACAGTTCAATATCAGACGAGACGGTCCAAAAGGATCATTAGATTACGTGTTGTTTTATTCACGAATGGATAAAAAAGATACTAGCAACACAAATAATATCTACTTGAGAATTCACACATAACAAATAACATTTTCTTCCAGCTAGTTAGATGAAGTCGTAAAGGTACAAGCTAAAGCACCTGTTCTACAGCAAATGATGATATCCATCCTCATGATACCCTCACAAGGAGGGCCGGGAACATACCCTGACCTGCCTCTGAACATCGGTGTAAGACATCAGCACTCTCAAGAGGTTATCACTGTAAGAACAACAATAGATAATGCCGTGCGAGTGATAGCGGTGAGACAAATACACTGGACCGCGGTATAAAAGGGGGCTGTGAGGTGAGATGGGCACAGTTGTGGAGCGGCAGACAAACATGAGAGTACTCCTGGTATTGGCCGCTGTGGCCGTGGCTGCGGCTACCGTCATCAAGGATGACACTACTGTGGTTATCGGCAAGGAAAACATGGGTGAGTTGCACACATTACCGTTTATCAATATTTGTTTGTGTTCATTTAGACTTTTTGATTTCTCAAACTCTATTTTACTATGACAACCTGTCAAAATTTGGTATTAAACTAAGGTTTGAGACGATCTTAAAACACTCGATTAGGAAACCTGTCCTTACTTTAAAAAAAAATTGACCGGGTGATCTTTTTCTGAAAGTAACTCATTAGATCTGTCCATATATTTCTTTTAGTTTTAATATTGTAACTCCTATTTGCGAAGGAGTGCTTCAAATATTACTAAACAGATATTATTGATAAGTAACATCAAAGTGGCCCAAGCAATCTTATAAGATCTCGAAGCGTCTTTCTAAACAGAAAATAAATAGAAATGTCAAAACAATCCAAAGCCCTGAAGGAAACCAATATTCTAGCTAGACTTTGCAATCTAAATCGACATTTGATATTATATTGTTTTGAACATTACAACTTCGACAATCAGCGGGTAGTTCACAAAATAGTCTCATGTGACCCAGTTACTAGGTTTCCACAACCCAGTAACTCATGAAGGTTACCTACTTCATGCAACATACTGGTCTTCTACTGCATTCAGTTAAACTGATGACTTTAAACAATCAATGTCGCCTAGAAAGACTTAAAGTTTATTGTGCTACTCTTCGAACAGTAACGATGGACATAAAGGTGAAGGAGCTGTGCATCCTGAAGCTGCTGAACCACATCCTGCAGCCGACCATGTACGATGACATCCGGGACGTCGCCAGGGAGTGGGTCATCGAGGAGAACATGGACAAGTACTTGGTGAGAACCAGTTTTTCTACGACGTAAAAAGAGGGATGTTAAAAGTTTGCTCACCTGTCTGTGGCATCGTAGCTCATTAACTAATCAACCAATTTGGACTTTTTATTTGAAAGCAGGTTTTAGAGTGTTGGATCTTAGATATGCTTGATCAAAATCGATCCAGCCATTTACAAGTTATGAGGGGCGAAAGAATATGTTACTTGACGGTAAATTACGGTCAGGGTTTTTATTGGTTTAATTTCTATTGTTTATCTCCTTGCTATTTGTGTAATATTGCAGAAGACTGATGTCGTGAAGAAGTTCATCGACACCTTCAAGATGGGCATGCTCCCCCGCGGCGAAGTTTTCGTCCACAACAATGAGCTGCACATCGAGCAGGCCGTCAAGGTCTTCAAGGTGCTGTACTTCGCCAAGGACTTCGACGTATTCATCAGGACCGCGTGCTGGCTGAGAGAGCGCATCAACGGAGGCATGTTTGTGTATGCCCTCACCGCCTGCGTCTTCCACAGGACAGACTGCCGCGGTATCACCCTCCCAGCCCCGTATGAAATCTACCCTTACTTCTTCGTCGACAGCCATATCATCAACAAGGCTTTCATGATGAAGATGACCAAGGCAGTCACTGACCCGACTATGCTAGACTACTACGGCATCAAGGTGACCGACAAAAACCTGGTCGTGATTGACTGGCGCAAGGGAGTCCGCCGCACCATGACTGAGAACGACCGCATCTCTTACTTCACCGAGGACATTGACCTAAACACTTACATGTACTACCTGCACATGAGCTACCCCTTCTGGATGACCGACGACACATACACCGTGAACAAGGAGCGCCGCGGAGAGATCCTCAGCTACGCCACCATGCAGCTGCTGGCCAGGCACCGTCTGGAGCGCCTCACCCATGAGATGTGCGACATTAAGACCATGATGTGGAACGAGCCCCTGAAGACCGGCTACTGGCCCAAGATCCGCCTGCACACCGGAGATGAGATGCCCGTCCGCAGCAACAACATGATTGTGGTGACCAAAGACAACCTCAAGTGGAAACGTATGTTGGATGATGTGGAGAGGAAGCTCCGCGATGGAATCCTTACTGGCAAAATTGAGCGCGTAAGTATAATTTAAAATCGTATGCTCAATTATCATTATTTATTTTTCATTGCGCTTAATACTATTCTTTTCTACTATACTCAATAATATTGTTTTCTGCAGCGTGATGGAACTATCATCAGCCTGAAGAAGACCGAAGACATTGAGAACCTGGCTAGGTTGGTGCTTGGCGGTATGGGACTGGTCGGAGACGACGCCAAGTTCATGCACATGACGCACTTGATGAAGAAACTGCTGAGCTACAATGGCTACAACTTCGACAAGTACGTATCACGATTAAATTATATACTTTTAAACATAAACTAAACCGCCGAACAGAGCAAAAATACTATTTTCTAATGTAATTTTTTAATAGTTCTTTAAACTTTCAAAGTATAACCTATTTATGTTAACCACTTATGAAACAGTCAAGTTTACAGTGGAGAAAACGAATTGCGAATCGCAAGATTATTTAACAACATCACTTTCCACAGGTACACCTACGTTCCCACCGCTATTGACATGTACACCACCTGCCTGCGCGACCCTGTCTTCTGGAGACTGATGAAGCGCGTCACTGACACCTTCCTGCTCTTCAAGAAGATGCTGCCCAAATACACCCGCGAAGACTTCGACTTCCCTGGCGTCAAGGTCGACCGCTTGACAACAGACAAACTCGTTACTTTCATGGATGAGTACGATATGGACATCACCAACGGCGTATATCTTGACGACGTCGAGATGAAGAAGAAGAAGTCCGACTTCCTTATGGTTGCTCGCATGCGCCGCCTCAACCACCACCCCTTCAAGGTCACCGTTGACGTCACCTCTGAGAAGACCGTGGATGCCGTCGTCCGTATCTTCATTGGTCCCAAATACGACTGCGTCGGCCGCCTCTTGAGCGTAAACGACAAACGCCTCGACATGATTGAGGTCGACACCTTCTTGTACAAACTGGAGACCGGCAAGAACACCATCGTCCGCAACTCTCTGGAGATGCACGGTGTCATCGAGCAGAGGCCATGGACCCGCCGCCTCATCGACAACATGGTGGACACAGTCGGCATGATCAGCAAGACCGTAGACGTTGAAAGCTGGTGGTTCAAGACCCGCATCGGTTTCCCGCACAGGCTCCTCCTGCCTCTGGGTCGTCGTGGTGGTATGCCTCTGCAGATGTTCGTGATCATCACCCCTGTGAAGACCAACTTAGTATTGCCCTACGTTGACATGAGTATCATGAAGGAGCGCAGGACTTGCCGCTGGAGCGTCTGTTTCGACACGATGCCGCTCGGCTTCCCCTTCGATAGGAAGATCGACATGACCCGCTTCTTCACTCGTAACATGAAGTTCACCGACGTGATGGTGTACCGCAAGGACCTGGGCCTGTCCAACACCATCAAGGACGTGGACATGTCCGACATGGTGATGAAGAAGGACGACCTCACGTACCTGGACACCGACATGCTTGTGCGTTGGTCCTACAAGGACGTCATGATGATGAGCAAAGACGATATGATGCGAATGTAAAGCAACTCTACCTAAACTATTCCCTGTTGATTGTAAAATAAATAGCACCCTGTAAATGTACCAATTTGTTTCAATTAACTCATCTCTTTGCTGCACACATTTCAAACGTATTTTAGTGTTGTATCTCTATGAGAGCACCAGTTACGCTGCAGTTAATGGATTCCTCTAAAATTCATCTCTCCCGTCCGCTGAGCGCAAATAAAGTAAAATAGAAACACGAAATTTCAATTAACTTGTTCGTAAGGCGAGAAACGTTGCCAAACTAAAAAGATTCATATTTTAAGCTGAAGAGAAAATAAGATTTTCTTTTGTGTTTTAAATAAAAGTTTTTTGCTTAATTGC
This sequence comes from Mythimna lalbum, assembly GCA_949319445.1. Lineage (NCBI taxonomy): Eukaryota > Metazoa > Arthropoda > Insecta > Lepidoptera > Noctuidae > Mythimna > Mythimna lalbum. The sequence continues at coordinate 578,388 of OX439354.1, forward strand.
TAAGTATTTTTAAAATAATTAAGAACTCGGTAGTTAATAGTCGAGAAAACAAATTGGCAAGGGACGGTTGAAGTATTTGGAAGTGTGTCCTAAGTAAACAAACAAAGTTAGGGTAAACATTTCGAGTCCCTTGGATCCCAGCCTGGCGCGGCGGGGTCGGGGCCCTTCGGGACGGGCTCGTCTTATTTCACATTTGCAGACGACGCAATAAATACAACTAGTCGCCGTTGCCGCGGCGACGACTTGATGAATAGTCCTCTTTAATTAGACAAAGGCGTGTTTTGTTCAACAATCAATTTAGCTTCAAAGAGCTTTATCTCTGGTACTAAGTGAGTACCACTGATAAAGCCGTTTGGTACTTTACTTTCTTCTTTTTATGCTTTCTTATAACATCAGAGCTGAAAGGAAAGACAAATGACGACAGCAACGATACGTTTTTATTATTATTAATAGATTCTCGTTTGATTACTATCTCGTCTGATGGTAAACGATGATGTGGTCGACGTTGGAGCACGCTTGCCAAGAAGTAACCTATTCACCCTTGACTGAAGAACCCAAGCTTGTAGCTGTCAAGAAACACAGACTCCATTAAGGAATTCCACTCTTAGCTGTTGTACAATAAAGGAAAAATGGGTTCTCAAAACGACACAATAATAGCTAAAATAAATATTATAAAATTCGACATCTTTAATCAATTTACGAGAACAATTGCCCACAAATTGTTCAAAGACGTTTCCAAACGCCTTGTTGTAACTTCGCGTGACCCAAGAGCTGGCTTTTACCTTAGGCAGAGAATAAGTATTGCCATTCAGCGTGGCAATGCCGCCAGCCTTTTGGGTACATTACCAGTCGACAGCGATGCAGAGTTTTTCGATGTTATTCTTTAGATTACTCTTAGTTAGTCCTTACGTTTTTTATTTATTTATTTGTTTTATATAAATATTTATGATATATTTATAATGATAAAACAAACGAGAACAATTGACGACAAAATGTTTTACCTACAGTTTGAAAGAATTTATGAATGTAGATACTAAAGGAACCTTTTAAATAAATACTAAAAAAAGATCGCTCAAACACAATTCATTGAACACAAACCCTGTGATAATGTCAAAGAACTAAATCAGCCATTCAATATCTCACTTTGTTACAAGTTAAGATCCTATTACAGGCTGTCAGTCGTTTCTGAACAGATTTCATTTAAAATGAATCGCGGAAAGGATTCAACGCGATTATAATTTGTTGTAATTAGAAGACAGGGATCGAAGTTCACTGGGGACTTACAGCTCTTACAATAAGGTTCTACGGGAAATTAAATGTCAACGTTGTTTTACAGGAAGTGGTTTTAACTTGTTTGTTTTTTGCATACAAAATCTAGTAGATGTTACTTGAAAAATATTTATTTATCTACCCACAATCAACATAACATACTGGAATAGATAATAAAGGAAAGATCTAAAGCTTGTTTATAACTGGTTTTTTAACACAATTGTTAAGAGGCATAGACTGCATTTTATGGTGAAAAGCTTTGTTTTATTTTTAGGCGAATATTACACGGTAGGTTTTGCTGGCAGTTTTTTGTAGTGTTTCGTCAATCAAAACTTTGACTATGGCAAGCAGTCAAAGTTTTGATTGACGAAACACCTATCGTCTAATGCGATGATTGACGTTTTTTAGTTCTGATTCATGATTGATGGAATTGATTGACGCTTGCGTGTTACCAATTTGGAACCGTGCACTAGCTTTTGACGTTTTATAAGTGCCCATGTAGGCCTATGTGAAATAAAATATTTTGACTTTGACTTTATCAGTAAAATACTGTTAACCTCCCAGGAGGAGGTATGCTAGTAACATTATTAACAACTACTTTTATTCTATGACTTTTATTTATCAGATTATCATACAAAAATAAAAATATTTATATTGAACGTTCTAAATATTACGAAATGTAGTAAATATTTAAAAATAGAATTAAGGAAATTTTTTATTAAGTACTTACAAACTTAAAATAAAATAGAATTTTATACTTCTTTGAGAACACAATAAAACAAATAAAAATGAGTTTTTAACAAACACTTCCCTGAATGCAGTCGGGGTAAAAGCTGTCCGAGTTACAGGAATTATTTGCAAAGTACAATCAATTCAAGTACTTCCATTACATAGCAAACAGGAACGCAAGGCATTATTTAAAGGCTTTAGACTACAAGCCTATATGGAAACAATTGTGTTCAAATTAACATTCCTATACGATCGCGTTCAGTCGCAGGCGCGCGGCCTGTCTACATGTTCGCAGTAGAGTGAGGCATCCATTGTGCGCAGCGTAATGCTGGGCGCACAAACGCGACGTGCCGACGACGGTATTTCGCAATTACAGCACGGCTACAATCTCCACGATCCGTTAAAATATATTTTGAATAACTTCCTCGGTTCCGAACGGGTTTTTATTCGATCGCGTAATTGGAATGCTTCCGATATTTCATTTTGTCTGCATTGTTTGACTCGTAAGGACACATACGAATACCGATAAGGTTTTCAAACTAAAGTGAGCTTTTAATAGTTCGACGGAGGCAGATTTTTATCTTCGAGACTCCATTCTGGAATTGAACTATTTACATAGGTAAGTTTGTACGGAACTCTCTTGCACAGTTTTTTTTTTTTTAATAAATTAATCAATTTAATTGTAGGCAAATAATAAGGGCATCGACACACTACATTAGTAGTACATAGCGGTATTAGTATCACGCACGCACTAGCGTGTCTGCGCTACTGACGCAATCAAGACATATCAACAATGTTATTTTAGATTTTTTTTCTCCTAAAATAATTAAAAAAAGCTCGCTATATTCAGTTGCCGATCCTGAACATACAACTTTCAGAATGTACGTTTATTAAGGTAGAACTACACTGCACACACGTGTGCCACACATGCCAATCTGGGCGCGTCCGTCTCCATACATTTTATATGGAAACTAGACTTGTAGAGCTACACTAGATACACGCCACGCGACGTCGTTCTACGTACGAATCAGGCGTGGTACACGTGTGCGTCGGTCTAATGTAGTTCTAGCTTTATGTTAGGCGTTGTATTGAGGTATAGTACAGGTTTCTTCTCCTTGATCGCTTCACTTTTGACCATGACCACTTTGGTCATGGTTATCACGAAACTAGCTCTCTGAAACTTGAGGGTACGCCGCACGTCTTCCTGCCACTTTTGTCTGTTGGCAGTCATCCGGGCTTACTTGTTCAATGAGTCGCCAATAGCTACTTTGATCGGTCAGTCGATCGTATCAGTGAGATCACCAACACAGACATATGTAGATGCGTGGCAGATGCCACGCGGCCTCGTCCCGTCCACCTTTCCTTGTACAACAAGGCGTTTGATGAAGTCACAAGTACAAAATGGCTGTAATATCCGAGTTCAGTCATTGCATACCACAGTTCATATTATGTAGCAGATAGTTTCGCTCAAATATATAATTTCCTTTTCTCATTTACAAAATTAATGATAAAGTTATGTGACAAGTAACTTCCCGCGGTTTTCATATTAATGTGACTCTCAGTGCGTGATCACGTCACATAACTTGTGTATTAAATATGAGGTTTGAGATATCTTTATTTCCCATAAGAATTTACAATTCACTTACATGAGAACTTAAAAACTAATTTACAAAACGTTATTTAGTAGCGTACAGATACAGTTTTGACTTAATTACAATGTCTGAAGTAATCAAAAAGTATAGGGTAGTTAAAAATATTTGCATGGCCAAAACGTACACATACACGGAGTACGAACAACTGGAAGCGGCATATACTAAGGTGCGCTCGGTTTGTTAAAAATGTGTAATTTCAAATATTTTTTAAATATTGACATTGTTTTCGCATTTTTAATATTATTTGGCAGTTTATTATATAGTGCAGCACCTTCGTACATTACATTTTTTTTGCCATAGTTTGTGCGAGGTGAGTATAATTGTATATCATTGGAATTTCTAAGCCTAATTTTGTGTATTTGATGTTTTTTAATAAAATGTATTTCTGTGTGAATGTTTTTACTAAGTATTTTTCTTATTAGAATGCAATTATTATATATGTATGTTTGTGATATATTCATTAGCTTAGTTTCACTGTATATTTTTTGTGTTGGTGTACTGTAATCATAATGGAAAAGTGTTTTTATTAATTTATTTTGTGATATTTGTAGTGTTTCAATATTGGTTTTAACCGCTGTTCCCCATACTTCTATTAGATAGTCCAAGTGAGGTTTTATAAGAGCGTTATATATATTATAACGTACTTGACATGGAAGGCATCGAACGACACCCCGTAGTGCTCCCGTGAGAGAGGTTAATTTAGACTTAACCCTTTCTAAATGCGATTTCCAGTTCAGGTGGCTATCCAAAGTTAGCCCAAGATATTTTTCGTGATTAACTTTTTTTATTGGTTGATTGTTTATGGTTAGTTGTGAGTTGTGTAGTATATTTTTATTTTTCGCGGCAAAAATTATGTAATTCGTTTTGGCTATATTTATGGTGAGTAGGTTACACTGAAACCATATATTTAAGAGTTGCAAATCATCCTGAGCGTCGCACATAACAGCGTCTACGGAGTGTCCAAAGTAAAATAAAGCTGTATCATCTGCATACAATGATATATCGCCTTTTAGCCCAATCCCTTGAATGTTGTTTATATAGATAAGGAATAACAGGGGTCCCAATATTGATCCTTGTGGAATACCAAAATTTACGTTTTTAGGACTACTTTGGTTTCCGTTAATCTTAACTACTTGACAACGATTTGTCAGATATGATTTGAAGATTTCAAACGCGCTATCAGTTACACCAATATCATTAAGTTTATTTAATAACAGTTTATGGCTTATTGTGTCAAAAGCTTTTTTTAAGTCTATGAAAACTCCCATTGCTATCTGTTTTTTATCGATGTTTAACTTAATTTTGGTTATTAAATCTATTGTTGCAGAAAGTGTATTGGATTTTGGCCTAAAACCGTATTGTTTTTTAAAGAGAAAGTTTTGAGCTCTTAGATGTTCATCGAGGCGGTCGTATAAAACACGTTCAAAAATCTTTGATAAAACCGGTAAGACTGAAATAGGACGATAATTTCCTGGATCCGATTTACTTCCACTCTTGTAGATAGGGCTGACTTTGGCAATTTTAAGATTATCTGGGAAAGTTCCTGACTCTAAATTTTTATTTATACAATTTGTTAGTTCGCTTAGTATTACGTTTTTTACGCATTTGATAGATTTTGTGTTTATACCATCTAACCCAGAGCTAATATTTAGCTTTAAGTTATCAATTATTTTTGAAATTTCATCTATTGTGCATGGTTTTATTTGTGACAGCGTAACTAATGTTTCTGTAGCCTGTGTTCCTTTAGTGTGTGTCAAATCATTGTGGAATTGTTTGGGGATTTGACTAGCCAGAACTGATCCAATATTTGAGAAAAAGTCATTAAAGCATTCACAAATGTCAGACTGATTAGTCAAAACCCCAGTTGGTGTTACGAGTTTATATATAAATATACATAATATATATAGCTTGTGTCACAGTATATTACACAGTCGAATAACTTAATTATAGATCCACGCAGCTCTATACCTTTAGGCAAGGGATTATGGACGTTATGGTGATGAGATAAAGGTGAATGTTCCGTGTGTTATGAAAGGAATTTAATACGCCTCAATCTGACTCGGTAATTTCCGATGGTGTTTTCTATGTAGTATCACAAAATAGATAGGTACAGAAGACAATCTCATGTATGTACTTCATTTTTTATATTTACGCTCGGTGGTCGCACACTAATGAGCGTTTGAGTCGGAACTGTTCGATGAGTGGTCCGAGACGCTACCAAGACATCGTGTCTGTGAGCGGTGTTTATGTGTGCGTTGCTCGAGTGCGCTTTGTATGTAGATTGACTTTTGTACCTATATATTTTGTGGTAGTACCAAGTTTCTAATAAAGGAGTCTGCCCATTATACTATACCATTACTGATATCGCCAAATATGCATATGTTGCATATATGGCGACGTCTATTTGCATACTGTCATCGTTATGTATAAAGCCTAAGTCAAAAAATATATATTAACGCCTCGACACACAACTGACGATTCGACCACTATCAATGACTAGGCGACTTGAAACAATTATTTTTAACAACACTTATTTTTCTGTTTCTCAATATAAAAGTGTAATTAAAGAACTTTATTTTAATAGTTAAATATTTTTAAATATGGGCAAAGGCAACTATTTGTACTGTTTGGATTCCGAACAACAGGAACCGGCGACATGGGTCGCCCAGAAAGAGTTGGCCATCTCCTTCTAAAGCATTGGCCAGCAGTAAAGATATTCCAATAGGAATAGTAACAAATCCCGTTGTAGAAAATAAAAAAATAGGATAAATAGGAGATAAAATGGATATATAAAATGATAGTGTCCATGAAAACTGACGTTGAAATTATAGTAATTCTATTGAATTATGTTAAATGACACAAATCATTATTAGTTCCTACCTTGACAGATATATGATAACCGTCATGGATGGGGATGGTATGTACCAGAGCGGCTGATAAGTTCACGGCCTAAATTACTTTATCGATAACTCAACGTCTCACTACCAATACCACTAATTGCGGGACTCATTATTATGACTAGTGGGCGGGCCGAGTTGTGATTCTTTTCATGTTCCATACGTTACTAGCACGGTCATGTTTTGTATGATCCGGTGTACCGGGCCGGCTCCTTTAAGCAGAAGCGGTCGCGATTCGGGACGGGATGTTTTGTAATTCATTAATTTTATTTTAGATATGACAATAATGAGGTCCATTTTGTCAGTAAAATATCATAAAAATTTGTAGTACATAAATAAAGAAAGAAAAATAAAATCACTCGTAACGTTCGAGTTTTGATCCAATTTGAAAGTGAGCACGACTACAAGATCCCTATTAGACTAACTAGCTAACCTTTAATATTGTAAAACTTTTATTAAAAATTTTAAATCTTCGTTTCGTTCGGAATTTAACATGCCGCCCGCGACTTAAAGACACTGCTTTATCCCCTAGTCGCATAATCTACTATTCTACTTCATTAGTTTTCATTTTTCTAGACTTGCAAATGACAAAATCACAGCCAAAACACTAAACAGCAAGGTTCAAAAGCAAAAACTTCCTTTTTTAGAAGAAAAAACATTAGAAGTGAGGTATGGAAGTTCAATATTTTTGCCGAAGAGGATTCCACCGAGAACACTGCTTGTAAAACATAAAAATATTCCGTTTATTATCTACACTAGGGTTATAAATAATGTACCTAACCTACTTGCAGCGTACCGAGCGCCTTGAGAATATGCGATAAAATAGCACATTTAAGTATTGCATATTTTTATCGCCAGGCATCGCATCTTGTCGATGGTCGATGGGGACGAAAGGTTCTGGAGTGGCGACCACGTACCGGAATACGCAGCGTTGGAAGGCCTCCAACAAGGTGGACCGACGACCTGGTCAGGGTCGCGGGAATCCGATGGATGCGTGACGCACAGGTCCGGTCGTTGTGGCGACGCTTGTGGGAGGCCTATGTCCAGCAGTGGACGTCTTTCGGCTGATATGATGATGATGATCGCATCTTGTGACCACTTTGGCATATAGATATAGTCATACTGAGATGTTAACATTTTCATGGACCGAGTTTTATTAAAGAAGGGCCCGACGCAGACACAGACTACACATCTTATATGCTTGTTGGCTTTTCACTAAATATTACATCGAAACATAAAACTTGCAAAACTATTTAGAAAGCCATCGATTTCCACGTGAATGGAGTCGTAACGTAAGCTGGCACTTTTAATTTTGTCCAATGAGCAGTTTGAATGCTGAACAAGTTACTTTTTACGATACCAAAGTTTCAACTCTTTAAGTTCGTAACAGGGTTTTGTCAACAAACAGTTTGTTTTTTAATGAAATAAAACAAGAATTTAGATAATAAAAATTCATCATCATCAGTCTTTTCAAAGTTCCCACTGCTGGGACTCAGCCGCCAGAGGCGGGCCCAGTTCGGGTTGATGAATGTAACATGTTTTCAAATTTTTGGTTCTGGGAACCTATGTCAATGTCCTAATTTTTTGTCCTAATAGTTTCCGTACGATGTTTTCCTTCACCGTTTTAAGAGCAGTGGTATTGAAATAAATTACAGAAAGTAATGCGTCTGATAGGGTTTGGATACGTGGCCTACAAACTCGTAAGTCGGAGGCATTACCACTTGGCCACCACTACTCTCTTCATCCTGCACGATAGTAATCTTGTATCATCAACATTAAAGCCACATTGAGCGTGATACAATTTTCGAGCGAAATTGAACTAATTGTAACAATTACCAAGCTTCTACTATCTTTAAGTACTTCAGAAAACTAAACATGGCAAACAAAGCGAAAATTTTATAAAAGGCTTTTGGTGTTGGTCGATTGTTGGTTTATTCTTAGAAGCACTATTTGTATAAACATTATCTCCCTCGCCTCGCGGATTGACGGCAGACCTGAATCCCTTGACATTACAAGAACAATCTTCTTGTCTTCCTATTAAATACGAACGCCTATTCTATATACATACAGCACAAACCTTAAAATATATCATTATCTTGTTAGTTTGAAAGTTAATAAGTACAACAACCTGTACGATCTTACAATATTTATATATAACGATATAATTTTTTTCTCAGTCCTGTAGATCCGATTTGCTAATATTACTATTATTTTACCCTTTATTTTAATCCAAACTTCGAGTCGACTTTACAAAACAACGTTCTCTTAACATCTTCAGACAGAATCCATGAAATATGCATCGTTGTGACCGACCCACTTCTCCACCACGCGTCCGATGCTATTGAGTTTACAATGCGACGCGGCGACGGCAATCATTCGCTCGTCATATTGTAATATTTGATCTGAAAGAATATGAGAATGGAATCGTTCGAGCCGGATACATTCAAGAATTTGAATTTGGAATAGATAAGGAGAAAATTGACTTTTCGAAATTTTCATATATTTTTGTAAAATTTCTAAATTATTTTAACAACAGCACATAAATTAGCTAATTTAAATTGGCGAGTATTTAAACGAGTGACTGTAAATTAAAATTTTAAGTGACAAAAATAATTATTTTGGGTTATAGAAATAACAAGTGAGCGACTGACTGCGAGTGACGAGAAATCAACAGAACAGCGACTTACAAACTATAATTTGAGTTACTTAAAATACAAAATGAGAAGCTTCATAATATTTGAGCGACCTAATATTTGTTTAAGTGTCAACATTACGTCCTGCATTTTTTTCAATATTTGGATTTATTTATTAAATACTGAGCGGTATTTTATCATAAATGAAGTGTTCCGAATGCCCTAAATATCGATATTTATGTATTATGTATTTCACCAGGTAATTTGATAATTCGGATATTGCGAAAACCCGGATAGATAGAAAATGGTAAAATAAAATCTGCGAGCAACTTGGTAGGTCACAGTTCTAACTTAACCTAACCACCCAGTTCAAAATGATTTATTTATTTATTTATTAAAACTTCATGCAACATAAAAGTACAAAGGCGGACTTAATGCCTTAGGCATTCTCTACCAGTCTACCTAGGGTGGTAAAGAGAAAAACGTGGTAGGTGCATAAAAAAAATAAAATTAACATAAAAGTAGACTATGAAAAAAAAGGACTCAAAAAACATATACCAAATAAACATACATATATAATCTATATATATAAAAATCAATGCCACTTTTCGTTGTTATTTTATAACTCAAGAACGGGCTCATCTATCCAAACCAAATTTTTAGGATTTGTTCGGACTATTTAGTAGATGGTTTATGTGAAGTTTGGTAGGGTAGAGTAGGGTAGAGTAGGGTACAGTAGGGTAGAGTAAGGAAGAGCGGGAGCGAAGCCCAGCGGGCAAAAGCTAGTTTAATATAAAATATAAAATTATGAATCTACCTGCGACTAGAGAATTAGACAATGGTGATAACATAATTTGTTAAAGTTAACTTTTGGTCGTTACGTAAAACCTCAATTTTATTTCTAGTCACTCACTTATTAATTTAGTCGCTCACTTATTATTTTAGTCACTCACTTTCTAATTTAATCGTTTAACTAGGATTTCAAACACCCACTTTTAGTAAGCTCGTTCTGGATTTTATTGTTAATCAATATTTGTCGTTAGTTTAGTTAATGTGTCGCTTACTAAAATTCATACCGCTCAAGTTATTAAAACAGTATCTCATCATCGGTAGCCAAGTCTTTTTTTAGTCGCTCGTTTTATAATTCCCCATTTAACCCTTCAGATACCGTCAATTAGAGACACAATAGTAAGACAATAGATGCGCGGCCACCGGGTGTCGCTTGGGGATTCATGAATTAAATTGTGTGAGGAATGTTATGACAAAAAAGGGAATTAATGACAGTGATGTTATGACAGAAAAGGGAATTAATGACAGTGATGTTATGACAGAAAAGGGAATTAATGACAGTGTGAGGTTGATAGGGCAGATTGTTACCATTTATATTGCAATGTCTTAACTGGTAAAACTTAGTTCGCAATAAAGAATTTGCCATTGTATAAACTACACATATTGGCGACTTCTATAAACATGGGATCAGGGTCGGGAAATCATGATAAAATAGGTATTAATAACAAAAAAATGGCAATAAATATGCACACAATAACGAAGTATAGCATGCTAAGCGTGTTTTAATAACGTGCGGTTTTGATAACGCATGCGGGATTGCTCCGCACGCGTAACTCCCGAAAATGTCCATTTCATACAAGTATTTATTGTAATGCGTGGAATACGACGCGGGACGCGATTTTTTGCACATTAAAATTGTCTGTTAAATCCACACGATATTAAAAACAACTTAAAACTTGTTAACATTTTCCCTTATTTTTATATTTCCAGGCACATTCCGTACACATTAGGTACATTTTATATTTATTGTTAAAATTGTGCGTACAATAAAGAACAAGAACTCCGAAACAAATCTGATTCAGTTCTGCTAAAAGAACATAACACATAATTACAATATCATATTCAAAACATAAAGAAATAAAATCCCATCGTAATACAAAGAAAATATTGCAGATTGTTCTCCGATGCAGTCCCCGGCGAGAGCTTTTGTCTTCTCTTTTTAATTAATCTTAATAAAGAAGTCTCGCAATCGCAGTAAAATAGCTGTTGTTATTTCAATTTTAAAATAATATCATGAATACGAGATGAGGAGAACGCGAGAGAGAATGCACCGCATACATATGAAGGTATGGAGATTGTATCTCGGAAGTTGCACAACTGGTTCCCGAGAGGACTGTCGGAATAAAACACTAGTAGATAGTGTCGGTGGTATTGTTGGGAAAGCGTTTGTAGCACTTCTCAACTGTCGTTATGATGCTTTGAATGTCCTGCTAAGTTTCTTTAGGCTCTCACAGACACGTTAGAAAAGTGATCGTAAAACTGTATTCATTTTTTGAAAAATATCTAACACAATACGATTTTTCTAATGTACCCAGCGAATACGTTCACTTAATTGCACCAATATTGTAAATCGTAATTCGTAACCATAGAGCTTTACTAAACGACTGAACACTACCACCCAAAACACACAAACATTCTCTGAGTTTGGGAGACAGTACCAGTACCTATAGCACATTACATTTACTTGTACCAATAAGAAAAAAAGATCTAACATAAAAGTTCAAACGACGCGTCTGCGAGGGGCAGAAAAGCTCCGTTAAAGCATGTAACAGGGCCCTAAATCCTCATATTAAAGCCACATTGCCTTCATACCATGTGTCAGACGCAAACGGATCACCGCAGCGCAACGACACATCAATCATAAAGCCAATACAGGCGCCATAGAGGGCGCCACTCGCGCAAGACCTCGTCGTCCCGACCGATCAGGACTTATATCCAACTATAGCGAGCAATTAGGATCCATATCGTCTCATTTGTCGCGATGTTTATCTAGTAAAGTGATGGCTGATCGGATATTGAAGGTTTCTTTTGAAGACAGTCTGTCAGGTCGCGACGAGCTCCAATTAAGATAAACTTAAGAGGAATTTACCAATAAAATTACTTTTTATTCAATTTATCTTTTTCTTTGACGTATTTCGCATTTGGATTTTGTAGAAAAGAAAACGGTTTGTGAGTGTTTAGCTTCGAGATGATAAATATTACAAGCTTTAGCGCAGTGACAGTGTCTAATGTTTCGATCTGTATGAGGCTAATTGTTATGTGAATTAAATCACACGTATACAGAATGGGGTCACGGGCTCCGAGTGCGCGTCTCCTTTTTAAGGATGTTTCTCGCCGACTGATCGACACCTTGCGTGATCAGAGGGCTGGCTCGTTCTTCTCAAAGAATTAGCATTGCCATTTACAATGCTGCCAGTCTTCTGGGCACATTTCCGGATGTCAGCGATGTGGAGGAGTACTTCGACGCCTGAGTGTACTTTGAGTTTTTGTATTTTATTTATGTACATTATGGTTTTAGTACAAATAGTTTTTTATGTACATATGTAATTTTTTATTTGTTGTTAATCAAATGTAATAAATCATATTACAACGTATACAGAATTGATTTAAACACGCAAATTGTGCACTAAAATGTGCTCTACTTTAAAAAAAAAAATGGCTAAGGGGATGGCGTGCTCTGTGTTCCCTTAATAATTTTGAAAAGTATATTATTTAGAAGTTACCGATGATTAGATTCGAACACAGTGTATTCAGATATGGTGTCCGAATTGACACATTTTATTTTCAATATTTTTCACTGACAATTTATCCACACTGTTTATTACAATCAGATAAAAAGCTTTAAAATATTATATTGAAAAAAAAAAAACGTCGGATTTAAGGCAGCAAGTTCGTATTTTTATCTGACTGTACTAAATCATCATCATCGGACGCTTTTTCCAAATATGCCCGAATTATCAGTAAATCATTTTATCTATTACTAGCTTTGCCCGCGCGGCTTCGCTCCCGCTCTTCCCTACTCCACCCTACTATACCCAACTCTACCCTACTCTACCCTACTCTACCCTACTCTACCCTACCCTACTCTACCCTACTCTACCCTACTCTACACTACTCTACCCTACTCAACCCTACTCTACCCTACTCTACCCTACTCTACCCTACTCTACCCTACTCTACCCTACTCTACCCTACTACTCTACCCTACTCTACCCTACTCTACCCTACTCTACCCTACCCTACCCTACCCTACCCTACTCTACCCTACCCTACCCTACCCTACCCTACTCTACCCTACTCTACCCTACTCTACCCTACTCTACCCTACTCTACCCTACTCTACCCTACTCTACCCTACTCTACCCTACTCTACCCTACTCTACCCTACTCTACCCTACTCTACCCTAATTTTTTTTTCCATAAGAACCTTCTCCTCACAATAACAATACCAACAAAAAAAAAATCAGCCAAATCGGTCAAGCCGTTTTCATGCCAAGTCGTGACAACCGAAAACGGGGGTCATTTTTATATATATAGATTATTATTTTATTACTGTTTCCCTGTGTGTAGGTACATAAATAATAAACGACGACGTACCGGATGAGACCGCCGAAATCAGCTTTATGCTTACCTACTACAAAATTCAATACCTTCTTAATTTTCCGACAAGCTCGTTACCATGACCAAAAGACCCTGTAATTAAACGGCAATAAACAAAACAACGTAATGCGCGCAGTATAACAAGCTAACTCAATCATATCGGGAAATTATCTTCCAGCCAGCGGAGAGCGATCTTAATTGACAAATTGCTCGTCATTAATCACTAATCCGATTTAAAAGATAAATTATTTAGAGGAGTGCCTACTGAGAGGGTATTTGCAAATTTATTTTTTAAATTGGAAGGAAGATATCCAGCCATTAGTTGGATTTTTTTCATTTTGAGAGATTTTGTCTTAATGTTCTCGGGCATTTGTTTAAAGTGAGTTATCTAGCGCAGGTTGTTTTGAGTTTTGAATATTACATAAGCTTTGATGCTATGGGTCGACTTTCGAATGGGAAACCTGGAACGTTAAGGTAAAAAAAGAACTTAGACCGTGTAGTTTTAGTCAGTAAACACAAAGTATATTTTTTTGTGACGTAACAACAATTTACTGTTTTCAGTTTAATTCTTAAACCTGTGCTATAAGACCTTGCTTTATGCCAAGTTTCAAGATTCTGGGTCAACGGGAAGTGCTCTATTTGATTCCCTTGAGAATGTTAAAATATACGTTTTTTGTGACATAAACGGCCGTATTTTTTTTTGTTAACTTGGAAAGATTTTTTTCACTGTTTCAAGGGACCGCAGACACATAAGTTTTAACTTCAATTCAATACCTCTACGCGTTCTCGAGATAAAGGGTCTTGGCAGACAGACAGACGGACAGACGGTAAACAAAGTGATCTTATAAGGGTTCCATTTTTTTTGAAGTATGGTACCCTAAAAACAGTAATAAAGACATAAAGTTGTCTTGAAATGACTTCTATCGCGATTCTTTATATTTTCTAGTAATGAAGAAAGTTAATTGTTTGTTTTCGAGTATCTACTCAGGGATATAATATTAGGAACAGTTTGAAGAACTTTATTCTCAATTTATCTGAGACTTTTTTTTATTATGAACTAGCTTTTACCTGCGGCTTCGCGTGTATATTAATATACTTTACTCTTTCTCCCCCTTTTCTTACTTAAAAAAAAATAGCCTATGTCCGTCTCCAGGGTCCTAACTACCTCTGTACCAAAATACATCAAAATTGGTTTTGCCATTTAGGGATGAAGACGTAACAAACAAACAAACAAACTCACTTTCGCGTGTATAATATTAGTAAGGATATGCTTGCGTTTGACCACCATCTCACCTGATGGAAAGCGATGATGTGGCCGACGATGGAGCACGCTTGCCTAGAAGCAACCTATTCACTCTTGACATAAAACCCTAGCATTCATGTAAATAATAAATATACTGATTAGATTTGAACTAGATTAAACAGGGGCCAGGTCAACAACAGTAACATCTCAGTAACATTTTCCGATTCCAACACAGTTTAGAAGCCAACTTTTAAAGCTATAGAAACCAGGCTACAATGGGCGCTGGCTCCATCCGGGCCACAATGGCGGCTGGCTCCATCCGTCATAGCTCACGCCGAGCTGGAGGTGCAGTCTGATGCAGCACATTATCTGCAGCTCGCCGTAAGGACCATCACTCACTGGCGCAGTGATTGATCGCACTCGCCTGTTTTATTTGTTTGGCTTTAAGACTACAATGTGGTTTAGATAAGTATAAATGGAAGTAAGTTAGTAGGGTTGACTGTGAGGAATTATGGTAAGTTTGTGGTTTAAATTTTCAGTGAGAAATCGCTGGATTGAGTGTTCGACTGAAAATTTAGGTAAAAATATACTCTTCAGCTTTATATACTATACTACGTAGGTACTAATATTTAGTATAGATATACAACTTAATTTTTTAGTATATGTGAAACCTGAATAAAGTTTGTTCAGAATAAGTAACTGAATCGATGTCAATAACTTTTACATCATGTTATATTTTTTTCCAGAAATATTTAGAAAAGGTCACAATCACAAGTTGGACATAACCGATACTTTGAACAAAACAGGTCACAACAGATCATAGCGGACATTAGGAGCCAGCGCACAGTTGGGTGCGGATACAAAACAACCCTTCAGTCGCCTGGGTGGCCCGGTGATCATAATAATATATTTATAATAATTTATTTATTCAAAGACAACTTTTGGTCCACATTATATGTTAGTATCCCTTATTACTATGTTAGTTCAGACATGGTTCAGACGCTCAATAATATTAAACTGTTATACACTCTTTCCATAAAATAACATTGGTAATTCTTATAATCATTCATTAAAATGTCAAATAAATAAAATATCATTGATTACAACTTAAAAATGTCAAAGAATTAAACGGCATGGAAACAACAAATAAAAATGTCATACAATAATAATTTATATTTAATTTATGTCGCCAACCAGGTACCATAACTGGTTTATAATTTTGTGATTTTTCATAATACAGTTTTGAAGTTTTGTGCATAGATTCTTTAAATAAAAATACTAATCAGGTGTTTCAGGTTTCGCATATACTAAAAATAAGTTTGTATAATATACAGACGTTGTCCTACCAGGAAACTGACTATTCGACACTAGACTTAGTATATATTAACGCTTACAACATATACGATAGGTACATTAATTACTCCACTAGTTATATCTTGTGAACTGTAGCCAACGAGCCGTGAACTCCGCGACACGATAAAAGCATAATGGCTCGAGTTGTCGAACAACGAACTCAGGCTGACATCAGCAACATAACAACATACACAACGACGGTAGCAACGAGCCGCGACCGACACTCAACTGTTGCTCGATGCTCTGTGTATGATGCTAGGTTATGTCGGACAAGTGACTCATGTTTTTAGAAGTTTAGCAAACTTTATTTTAAAATTAGTTGGTGTACAATGTCATGTGGTCACTTGAAGTCTTTTGCTCTACCAAAAAATTAATTTAAAAAATAAATCTCTAAGCGCCTTGCTGAGGTATTTTTGATTGTCGTCCATTATTATTTATGTATTTAGGTTTTAACTATTAGATTTTAAGATAGCGAAACTGTTTGGGTATCTTCAAGACTAGAGTGAATAGGGTCTAAATAAACTAGAGATTGCATCACTACTTACCATCAAGTGGGATCGCTGTCAAGCACTAGTTTATATCAATAATAAAAAAAAAAACAATTTTATTGTTGTTTTTATATTGATTTTATTTAATTTTGCTAAAATATATCTAACATAAACTAGTAATATATGGAAACGTAGTGCATTGTACTTTTACTTAAAGCGTATTGCGTATCTAAAAATAATGTATAGGTGATTTTCAAGATACACAAATACACAATATGCTTTAAGCAATCAGTCTTATTGTTGTTATTGCGTGGATCTCTAATGAAATATTAATGTACTAACTGTCCCCGCACACGGGCTTCAAAAAAACGCCGCTTCAAGCTTCATTTTGAGGCGGCCTTTTTTGTTGCTTGGGTGCGGCGGTGTCGCCACAAAAAAAATGTTTGAAGCGACTTCAAGCTTCACCGGGCACAAGAGGCGTCGCGCGCTTCAGCTGTTTTTTGCGGCGACTTCTAGCTTTTTTTTGTGGCCGCTTCTGGCGTTTTTTTTTGTGGCCCGAGTGCCGGGACAGTTATTGTCAGTTATAGAACATAAACATAGGATTCTTGATTATTCAGTGAGACCACTGAAAACACTGGGTTATTGAACCAACGCAAGGAAACTGAGAAACTATTATATAATTTCAATTATTCAAACAATTTTGCAAGTTTTACAAGAAACCCTTGGAGGTTCAATTTTCTGAGAAACAAATTATATTCTTACCGAAATTGCGAATCAGCAAAAACAGGTTTATCAATTTGTCCTGAACGATGAATCCAATATCTTTCGGTAACGAACTTTGTGTCCTCCATCAACGATATTACGAGGAAAAGAAATAGCAATCACGGGATCATAAGTCGAAGAATAACGTTGTTACCGACATTAAGAGACTTGACATTGTAATGGACCTTACGTGTGGTCAACTAGATTATTTTATGGCACGACTTATAAAATAATCTGTCAGTGTTGAG
The DNA here is from genome assembly GCA_949319445.1 of Mythimna lalbum. Taxonomy (NCBI): domain Eukaryota; kingdom Metazoa; phylum Arthropoda; class Insecta; order Lepidoptera; family Noctuidae; genus Mythimna; species Mythimna lalbum. Next base: position 596,111 of record OX439354.1, read on the forward strand.
GTGAGACTCGCCACGGCAGTTATCGACCACCCTTAGAGGGCTCAGCTCCCGGAGCACGTCCCTACACTATGACACAGGATCCTTCCTCACTCCAAACCTTATTAACTTCCCCCAAGCTCAAACTGACACTCAAAAATGTTAGTTATTTACTTTGCACAGCTTTCATTTTACTCAAAGTCAAAGGAGATATTACGAACAAACATTTAATAACTCGCGAAAGGGAGCCGAGAGAGGAAATATTTCAAGTCAAAGCACAATATTCTTGACGTTTGAAAAATAATCGAGTATTGCAAAAGTTGTCGTCAAATGGAATAATGGATCGCCCAGTGGCCTACATTAGGGGAGCGTTCTGTGCGGGGCGAGTGCGGGGCGGGTGCGGGGCGGCGCGTCCGCTGCCGGCCGCGTTTATTTGCTCTGTTTGCCACACTCCATTCACTTTTCAATCGCATTTCATCAGTTTTCAATTGTCTCGCTTCATTTGCGCCGCGCTTTGTTTGTAGTCTGCATTCAGTGCACAGACTGGCGATAGATGAATACACCGCTACGTTGCTGCGATGATGTTCAATTTGTAGTCCGACATCATAATTCACAAATCACGTTCAAATCGCTGAATTATATCATTTATTTCAGCGTTTGCTACACTAAATTGTGCACTTGCTCAAGTAGGTTTCAAAACACAACACATACTCTACAAAATATTCACTGGAGAGTAATAATTCTTGAGTAAAATATTCTCTTATGATGTTCAACAGTATTAAGCAACAAACCGAGGTATTTCATCTCCTGAAACACTTGACAACAAAGTTTTAATACCATCAAACGTTTCCGACCGACGGAAACTGATCGCGAATTCAAATCCCTTAACAATGCGCCATTGAACAGGCTGACAACGTTAGTCCTGCACCTCAGACAATACAAAATTACCCTTATTACTCAGTGTTAGAGCTCAAGACGTACGCAAACGAGATTGTTTAAGAGGGATCAAATTATTGTTATTTTAACGGCGGAAACGTGATTCGGTTTGTTATCTGACGCCATTGCTCGTGTATTCAGATGACGCGGTGTTGTCGTCGGCAATCTGTGCATTAATCCGTCTCAAGTTGTCAGGACTGGCATAAGAAATGAGAGAACTCTGAAACCTTTAGAAACAGTTGTAAACATTACCGATCACTGAAATGGAGAACTCAACGAAGCAAATGAAGGCATCAACGATACGCAAGTTGACACAGGTAATGTAAAAAGTTTGTTCGACAGCGGAATTCTGGCAACACAACCTTCGTCTCCCAGAGGCGGTAAGTTAAAGAAATAAAGCTTACTCCTGACCGACACAACAGCAGCTGTGTCAACCTTTTACAATTCTACTGAAGCGGCTCCCAGGCGCTCCTAGGCACACATCCAATCTGGGGCTCCCTGTTGAGTAATCTCTCTTTGACAAATCGCCTCTCGGAGTGTCCCCCGGAGTCGGAGGCGCCTCGCTCATCTGTCTTACTATTTGCGTTTGGGTTTTTCAATTTGCTGCGCGTTGCTACCTAGAGACGGGTTATTCAATTGGGTTAGAGCTTGTTGGAATAATTTTTTTTATCTTTGTTGTAGGTGGTTTGTTATGAGCAACTGTTGTAGTTTTTATAAGAACCGTTGAAAGTTAACGGTGAGGGAAGGTTATTTATTGCTGCAAAGAGTTTTATTGCCTTAACTTAGATATATTCTTTATGTAAAGAATTTCCGTATTTTCAACATAGGCTTCATTGAATATATTTTATGCGCTTGACGTTGATGAAATTACGCGAAAACTCAAAAGAAAACAGGAATGAAACGACGTAGAGGGGATAAATCGTGGTGGATTTCTCCTCTACGGTTTTTGTATCAAATTGTTTTCCAAACATGCATGTGTTTATATACGTTAGATATTTCCTTTTTTAACACCCAATCACTAACAAATTCAGTAACACGTTTATTTTCAGTTCCCAAAACAACAAATACGTGTTAAGCGTCGTTGAAATTATTTATATCAAAGAATTCATCGCTAAAAGTTGACGAAGCATCTAAAAACCCATAAACAAAGGGCGGCGAGGCGGAGATCCACGTCGAGGCTTTGAAGCCTGCCTCAATAGAGCCGCAATGTAAAGACGATTCGATGGAAGGTGACGACGATTACTCACTCGGTTAGCGAAGCCCGCCACAAAAGGAACCGCTCGCTGACATTTATCAAGGGGAGCCTCTTTTGTTTTTGGGGATCCTACGCTAAATAAGTCGGACTGGTCATTTTTCATTGGACTTTTTGTGTAGACTTATTTGCAAATGGAACCTAAGTGGAGTGTAATGTGATTGAAAATTCTACTCCGCAAAGCCAACTCTGCTAAATATTTAAACCACTAACTTCAATTGAAAACTACAAAACATTTATTCCTCCCATCCTAATTGAATTTGAATGCTACTCCGCATGAGTGCAATTTGAAACTACGTTAACTTCTTAATCAGCGTTCGCTTGGATCTTAAAGTGTTTAATTGAAGTAATTTTCAAGATCCTTTTTGCATTAAAATTCATCAAGCAAGTAACGAGGAAAGTTTCTTCCAACTCCACTTTATTAAAGACAGTAGTTGTGAGACAGATGGGAGAGGAAAGGGGGAGGGTGCGGTGCGGTGTGGGGGGGGGGGAGAAGGAATAAACTTGCTGTAGCTGTTGAGGTTGGACAGAGTTCTGATGTATGCAGAAGCAAGTTTATGAACACCAGCTTAGTGGTTGTTACTCAGTTTAGGTATTATGTTGGTGCTTAGCATTTCTACGTCCAGACTAGAGGGTTTCGATTCAGATTCCGAAAGTTTGCAAGTTCCGATTGAGTTTGCACCTCCGATTCCAATTTCTTCGCGATAAATTTTAATTATTGGAACTAATATCGGTGGTAAACTTGTTTGTTTATACTTGTCGCGCGGGGAGCCTCCCTCTCCTATATCTTCTGTCGATTACTCTTTCACTTGTTGTTTCGTTTCTTATTTGGAATGTTGTGAGTTCGCTCTTCATTTATCTATACTTATCAGAGTTTCTGATTAGTTTTAATAGTATTTCATTTGACGTTTCTACCTCCGGATCCAAATTTGGTTTAAATGTAACCACTTCACTAAATTTGAACTTGTAATACAATCGGGTCATTGTCATCAAAGTCAACTTTATTATTATTAAATTAGTTGTTACAAAGAGCTTGAACTTTGTAAGTTCCCTATTTTGTAAACATAAGGTCATTTTATATTTTTCTGATCAGTGAGCGCGCACAATATCACCACAACATGTTTAGGACTCGCTCGAAGGCCATTTTTACCATAACTTTCCTCAACATTGTCTTACCAACAATTTGTTTTCCACCAAAACTTCGCAACTGTACCAGATGCTACGAAATAAGTGGCATCCGTAAGATATAGACGGGTAACGGCGGCAGATAATCTTGTTTACCTCCGAAGCGGCAAAGAGATTGAATACATAATGTAGATTTAACCGAATCATCAGTATCCGGAATCAGCGCTTGCGAAATTAGTTTGAAACTAAAGCTGAAAGTTGGTTGTGAGTGATTTAATGTTGGCTTTCGTGTGTGTCGTTAGTTTAATGTTGTCTGACGTTTACGCGAATATTGTTCGTCGAACCTAAACTAGTTTCACTTGTTGTTTATGTTTTGTTCTAAAAGCTTTTCGACGTTTCTGATGTCCTGTATATTTTAATCCGGTTACTAGAATTACAACAAGCTAAGTTTCCATCTAGTTTTCTTCTTCATAATGGAATTAACTTTGTTTTTATTCAACACGTCTAGCACATCAAGATTAATTGTAAACATTTTATTTATCTTGAGTACGTGCTTGAATTAATTTGAGAATTAATTAAATAACACAGCTCCTTGACGTGTCCCTTCTTCATTTACAAGTTTAATGCTTCGCTCATTCTCTACACTTTCATAAACACCCACCACGCGAGCGTATGTTCGCACTTATATCTTCGTCGCGTATATCCCGGCTCTTGCTTTAATTTTGAACAACATGTATGAAGGCCGGCGCGGTATTACCGTCTCATTTCCTTTTACTCTGTTATTCATAACGTTACTCTTAGAAAATATTGTTCAGTGAAAACTCAAACTCTTGGCGTTTATTTTAAATAAACCCTTTACAGGCACTTTTAAATTCTGAAGAAGTCAGTTGGAAAAATGAAGCTAATTGCACATTTTAAGCGTAGATCTCTATAGAGAAAACGTGCAAGAAACTTTATGAACACTTTTAAAACATGAATTAACTTGGATATAAGATTTAAAGGTAGCAGTTAAGGTATAAAGCAAAATGAGATGAGAAAGGCGCATTACCTAAAATCATGATGAGATGTGATTAGCTACCTAATTTTATATATTTATTCATCAACATTTTTCAAACTACATTTTATTTTTCTTTTCCCGCGACAGGCAGCACAGCAGTCCATAGTTCATACTAGTATCGGTCCTGTTATGGTCTAAACTGAACAAGGTTATAATTTATTTTCCTAATTCTCGTAAAATCCCTATTATCTGTACGATATAACAGTTACATTCAAGCCATAAACGTAGTTCCGGTTGCATGAATTTGTACATTTGGACATGGTAATAATGTGCGTTGTTTAGCGTTCACACGTATTACCTTGTATGAGTTATGAGTCTAATAGCGTTATAATTCAAAGTGTGTTTGTTTTGGTGTTCTATATTTTCTGGTTTTTTGGATATCCAAATTGGTCTTACGTATTTCATGTTCATATCTCGGACGGGTATTTGTATTAGAGTTTGGTAAATTTATCTTTTCTTTTTTAATTCTGCTCTAAGTAAAAATGTCGTCGGTTTGCCTTTACAACATATTACATGTTTTATTTATACATTTGGCATAAGGTGACTTTCAGGCTAGATCTTTAGGTCCAATGCCACGAGGCTCATCTTCTCGCTACAGTACTGTGACTTAGGTACCCTTGAGGTCTTATTACAATACATATGGACCTATTGCTTCTGTGGAATTTCATTAAAGTTTATTTGGCTATTACAGTTTTTTTTCTACGATAGGTTTCTGTGATTGGAAATCTAAAACTATTTGAAAAATATATTGGCTTTGTTTCACAGCACACATAATAATAATCGTGAGCAGATGTGTTTGTAAATAGACATAACTTGCTGAATTGCAGACTCTGAAGAAAACAGATTTTATTTTACCGATATAAAGATAGGAGTATGTCTTGTATTATTTATTTCACAATAAGTTCGTTCTTAACTTAGATCTCGCCTGATGGAAAGCCTCTTCCCTCTTGCTTTGGAAGAAAGAAATAATTGAGCGTGTAAATTCCAAAAGTTCTCTCTAACAACCAAAATCACGTCAAGTTATACTACAAGGAACGCTTTCAAAACAAATCGGCCTCGTTTTATATAAAAAGCACATTAGCATGTTAACTCTGGTGAGTGAAATTGTGAACGCGTCGTTACACAAGTCGTTATCTTCTAAAGAGGTTACAAAAGAGGCGGCTATGAAATAACAAGGCGCGAGAAAGCCACAAAAATGTCCGACCCGAAGAATAAAAAAGTAATTGGGTGAAGAAACTATTCGACACTAGATGACACACTCTTCAATAATTCAACAGAACTTACTCGTATCTAATTGAAATCAATGCTTTGTAAAAAGATAGGGTCCCTTTTGGATCTCAATTGATATGTCTCCGGAATTTCTAGTACGTATCTCATCGATGTTATCGCTTTGCTGACGAACAATTTTTTTTTTATTAGTGGAATTATGATTTTAATAATAGGCTAGTTGCCATTAAAAATTTAATTAGTCCGTCTTTTAGATTATTCAAAAATAAGGGACACGTATTTTTTTTATTTGTAAATTAAACCTAAAATGCCACAATTAAGTCACGCCGCGCTGCATTTTTTTGCACGGAGTGACGTCACACGTAACTTTAATCTTTATTATTTTTTGTTTATTTAAAAAAATGAAAAAATACGTGTCCAATATTTTTTTATAATCTAAAATACGGCTTAAATAACATGTAGTTATTTTGACCCTGCAAACTACCCTATAGTCGGTTTATTTGCTTAAAAGACTTGTCATTTTGTTGAAATACGTAAATTATTTATTTAGGTTGGCAACACTAGCTTCGCGCTATTATTGGACCGTTGCAAACTTCCGGAGCAATGGTGGGGCGACGCTAGCCTGTGCCATAAACTGTCGAACTAACGTTCAGTTGTTTGGCAGATACACTACATGTATTTCAATATCATGGTAATAGTTTTTCTATCGTTTATCATTGTAAAACAAACAACAACAAAAAAAAAACAACAAAACAAACAATAACAAAAATTAAAAAAAAAAATTTTTAAACATATACTGGAAGTTGTCCAGTGTCCATTTGTAGAATCTTCATCCAGACCAATTGCTTTGCACAGTGTTTATGTAGAATCTAGCTTCTGAGTTCTTTTACATAATATACACACTGGCGTGTAATTTCCGGCAAAGGATAAGCTACTACGAGTATGTGCTTCCAGTCAGTGTGAACACAACTACCCATGTATCTACCTGTTTAATATTCCGCGGGTTTCTAACGTGCATATTGAAATTAAAAACACAACAGGTATAGATAACACCGGGCCCTGGCTTAGGCCATGGTCCGGAGTGAGCAACGAGTTTTTAGCACCTACAAGCCAAAAACGTAAAAAAAATAGTCCACTGATGTATTTTAACAACATTTTAAGTACCTAGGGGTATTTTATGCAGTCTGAAAAAAATATATTTATGGCTAAAAACCAATATATAAAAAAAGGTAAAAAATCTTAAAAATAACAGTAGGTACGTGTACGGACTTTTTAAAAATGGAATCATTATTTGTAAAGCTAGCAGCGACATCATAAAAGCCATTTTGGCGTTGGAAACTACCTAACAAACGCTACTTTTTTGAAAATATACGTTCTTTAACCTTCTGTCCACTGGTCCGGGCTTGGGTCCCGGCAATGTGTGCAAGGTGTGAGGTTCATGTAAAACGGATGTTCCAACAAGTGACGCGCCGCCTTCAGACTCTGACTTACAACAATATTAATTACGCCATGTTATTGTGTCGGGAATAAGGAAGCTTGTTTGAAATTAACTTTTATAACTATAGTTTTGCGTTCAGTGTACCGGTTTTTGCATAAAAAAATTGGAAGATCAGTTATTTATTGAATATTCAGAATAGTTGAATATGCAGAATAGAAAATGCCTAAGGCATTAACTCCGGTTCTACAGTTTTGTGTGCATAAAGAATTTAATAAATAAATAAATAGCTCCTAGAACTAGAATTGTTGCGAGTGTTTGATTGCTACTGACGACAACCAAGCGATCGAAGACTGCCTGAGCCGCGAAGGAAGACGTTTGAATAATGTTATTTTCAAAAAGTAACTTTCCTATGTGTTCAGTTTCTGATTTTGTAAATTGACGCGTTCATATAAACATGTTTGTTAATTTTTTAAGCATCTACAAAAATGAGATTTTTTTCTCAAAAAAACAATTTAATTATTTTCCTAACAAATTAAAGTTCAAATTTAACTTGTTAGGAAAATAATTAAATTGTTTGATTTAAGGCCCTCGATTGCTCAGCAGCATTCCAGGACCTTCACACCAGGGCTAGAACCACAGCCCGCACAATTCGGTTATCCACCTAGATAGAGGGACCTAGCAGTTTCGTGTGATTGATGCTGTCCCTTCAGTCTGCTCTAGAAGTTTATACTACTAGTATTTACTAAGTAAATAATCAACATTCTTTTCGTTTCAGCTGTTCTTTCATTGAAATTACTCACATCATGTTCCAATTAAGGTTACAGCGGTATTGTATCCCATTATTAAAAAAATACTATTTCATGATCGGACACAGTCTCCAACAAAATTGATCACGAATTCATACATTTAGGAGACACAATTTCCTTACGTTACAACATATTAATGACAAAGTAAAGTACATGTTTTACATCGCCAAAAAACAAAGAACCATGTATAATGAGCGTGCAAGTAAAAATGAACTTTATCTCTGTGGATAACGGTTCCAATTCGTACGCGTAAACAGTGGTGGTTATGTGCGGAATGCATTAGCATAGAGGATCTGTTGGTAGGCTGTAATACATGGGTGTCGTTAGGATGACGGTGTTGGAAGACACAGAAGATACGCCAGGCAGGCGAATTGAACACATAGAACAGCCCGAAATCATCTACCGAACAGTTGCCTACCAGACATAACATAAGTCTGGTCGGAGGATTCTCCCTTTTCAACGGAGGTTTGCAGGACTTTACACTCTGTTCCACATACCTCCAAAGGTCTGTAAATTGTCCACGGACGCGTAGCTTTATAGACGCGTATTCGTCATTCATGCCTGATGGTAAGCGACGATGTGGTCGGACTCAGGGTTGCGACAGTCGCTGCCTCGTGTTCGAATGTACGAAAGAAAAAGCCCTTACTGTTATGCCTTCGCCCACGTCTAAATTAGTCCAAGCTACGCCTTTGGTAAAATTTTTGCTATACGTAATTTGATTATATTAGCATTGCTGCGGTACCAGAGTGCTATTAGCTAAGAGCGTGTAAGCAGTAAATGCCGCGATTCGCTTAGATACTATTTGTCATTCACGCTCCAGTGGGTGTGTGGTGCCCGCACCGGTCTGTACTCATGCGAACAAATTGCGTGTCCGATGCGCAGGGGACGCTGAGCTGTGCACTCCGCTGTGAAACATGGCTGTGCTGCGTAATCTGTACACAGTAGGACAATTGGGCTTTGCGAAATTGTTCCAAAGAAGATCCTGGAACGCAAAGGACTTCTGACGTAACACAAGAGGGTTTAAGCCAAAAGGGACGCGTCGTTTGAAGATTTCGCACGAAATAAAAAGGACATCATGCAGACAAGGACTAAATAGGCTTTTAATAAACTAGTGCGTCTCACCATCAACGATCTTATCACTGCTTACCAACAAGTGCGATCGCAGTCAAGGATTACTTTATATCAATTGAAAAAAAACTTTCTCTTGGTTTATTTGGTCAAAGGCATTAACCATTCAACGTTAGTCTTGGCAAGAGTAAAGTTGAATGGTAATGGTCCATTTCGCATTCAAATTTGGATAATATATTACGACTAATTTCAGTCGGGTTGTTAGACTTACGGTGTCTTGAACGTGTGAGAAGATGCTTTAAATATGTACGGACTTGTATTAAATACTAACTAGTACATGAAATACAGCCTATGTCACTCAGGAATAAGGTAACTTTCTAATGGTGAACAAATTGTGGCAATCGAACCTCTTTCAGAGATTACCTCTTACAAAAAAAAAAAACAACCTTCATCTCTTTATAATATCAGTGTAGATTATATTTATTTATGCGAATGGACATTAGGAATCGTTTTAAATAGTATTTGAGCTTCATTCGACACTAGCTTTTGCCCGCGGCTTCACCCGCTTACATAATCCCAGGATAAGGTCTACTCGTGTACCAAGTTTGATCGAGATCCTTTCAGTAGTTTTTGCGTGAAAGAGTAACAAACATCCATACATCCATCCATACATCCATCCATACATACAAACTTTCGCATTTATAATATCAGTAGGATCTCTCTCTCTCTCTTCTCAGTCGTACACTCTTGACAGCGTGGTCGTGGTCATGTCTCGGTTAGTAGTAGTAGGATATATAAACGTCATTATACGTATTCAGTGAGGCGCAACGTATCGCAGAAGTGTGCGTAATTACAAAGCAGGCGGCATCGGGCGGCGGCGACACAATTAAATTTTAATTGGAATTGGCGCCGCTCACCGAGACAACATACTCACGTCTTTATATCTGAAGCTGAGATCTCAAGACGCGCATTACCTGGAACAATTAAATTCATGTTGTATTAACTTGTTTAAGATTAAACTGGATAAATAATTGTAAGTAACAGAGGCAGATGAAATGGATTAGTGTAATGTTTGAGAAGGCGATGTTTCCAAGAGCTCCTGTTTAGATCGTACCTATGGAGAAATAGTTTAGTGCAGCGCTGGCCGCAGCGAGGAGTCGAGAGCGCAGTACATAGAATTAACAACCCAATGTATAGGTAAATTGAATTGTTAAACCAAGGTACCTATTTGGATTTCGTCGCTGCGACCAGCGCTGCGAAAAAAAAATATCGCAATCGGATCAGTACTTTTAGAGATTACCTCCTACAAACACAACAAAAAAGAAACAACATAAAACAAAAAACATAAATATTAGTGTTCATGAAGAGAAGCCAGTAGGAATCGAAGTGTATGAACCCTTCGTCCGTGGCATTTATAGAAATCTAGAACCACTTCCAAAAACTCTATGCGATTTTAACCCTTAAAGGCTATGGTGTTTTTATACCCGGGTGACTTAAGAATTGTGCGTATCTTTTTCTGAGATTCCGTGTATAATCACATCAGCCCTCGAATACATGGGCAGAGACGTGCATATGCGCTGGTCCTAAGATACACTCGCAACCAGGATTTTTTTACCTACTGTAGTTATAGTAGTATTGAAGAAAGAGAGAAAATAATTTTATTTGTCCGAAAAGGCGCCAACTTAAGACTAACATATTAAAACATTTTTATATAAAAATAATAATAATACAAAAATAAAAATGCGCCACGTCCGAGCAAAATGGCTGTACGCTCAGCATAATGCTGTGTCTACACGCACAATGCGACGAGGTATGCATACAAATTCATTATAGCATTTAAAAGTTAAAATAACTCTTACCCCGGAATAAACAGAGACAAACAATCTTCAGTTTATTTAAAACAGAGAACCATAAAGACAACCTCATCACTACCGTGCTATCCATACAACCCGGTGCAAACGACTTCAAACAAAACACGCCGCTCCTCTCAGCGACCATCAATCAAGACAAGTGCCCTCGAAGCCGACAGCCATCAACAGGTCTCGGCAACACAACACAAACAACTGGTAAGTAGTTCAACAACTAAACAACTAGAGCTGGGTATAACAGTTGTTAGTGGCGGCTTTAAGTGAGGCGATCTCAAGTGGTTTGGATTAGAAGTCGATTGTTAATTGATATAATTGACGTTTTAAAAATGTTGAAGATAAAGTGGGAAAATGATCGAATGACTTCTCTCGCTCTTGGGCGGAGCGAGAGGACTTTTACTGATTAAAACCCACTTCTATGTTCCTTTTTTGCCTTGCGTTCCTGGGCCTCGGGTTCATTTTCATTTAATCCATGGTGATCAGGGTAGATACCATGGTAGATCCGCGAGGATTTTCTGAAAAAGAAACTCAAGGTCTTAGGACGCAAAGAGCTAATGAAGGACGTAGCTGTGGTTGTAATCAACACAAATCTGAAACGTCCTCTCGCTCCACCCAAAGCGGGAGAAGTCATTGCATGACTTCCGACCTTAAAAAAGCACGGTAGATGAGTTTGGAGTTCCGAGTTAGATCTAAAGTTCGGTAAATTGTTTTTGGGTATTGGATAAACAAAACCCGATTGTTTTTCTCACCTGAGCTCGGAAAGCTCAGCTCAGCAGATAACTTCTTCTAATTTTATTCACATTGTGTTTTTTAATGAAAATTACTTAATTCATGAATCCCCAAGCGACCACCGGTGGCCGCGCATCTATTGTCTTACTATTGTGTCTCTAATTGACGGTATCTGAAGGGTTAAATAACTTTTAATTAAAAATGTCGTTAGGGTTGATTCGGATAACGGTTTTATACAGTTTAAAATAAAAAAAGTAAAGCGTTTTAGAATAATGACTATGAACTAGAAACATGTGCTAGATCTGTAGTATACGCTATAAGTCGATGTCTGAGATACGGTGTATACTGTTCGCAATAGAACCTGCTGTTAAGTTGAAATCTTAAAAATATTGGCTTGGGACTTCGACCGGCATAATCAGTCTCATTAAATGTTAAAAGTAAACTACAATCTCTATAGAATTTAATTTTATACAAATAGCGCTTCATCATCACCATGCTTTTTGCTGAAATACATCTACAGCTTGGCACACGAGTCCCTCTCCTCTCCCAAGTTTCATCATATCGACCGGTCTTACGACTCTCGCAGCCAGTGTATCACTTCTACCTAAACAACTTAATTAAATTAATAATAATACCTGAAGAAACTCCGAACAATTCTGAAGCGACTCGCAGCAACTTCCAAGTTTCCTCGCGACGTTAACGTTAAATAAAACCGACAAGTTTATTAGCAAAGACGACCGCAAATATTTAAGTAAAGGGACCTCGAATGAAAACTTGCGAAGACCGCCTTTGATACAAACAGTTTCTGAAGAGTTTCGGATCGATACAGGGACCGCGGCCTGCCAGGTTGTGGCGCCGACTACCTCTTCTAACTTTATAAAGACCAGCTTATTAATTTACTTAAATTCTTAGGTGTCAGTTGGTTTGAATGACGTTTATTTTGACAGCTAGATATTTGTTTGATAAATTTCTTAAAACTTATTAGTCCTGATTATTATTTAAATTATAAAGGTTTTGTTTGTAGTAGAAACCGGTCTTTCTGGGCAAAACTTCTAACAGACTTCCAGTCTTATTAATTCATTATACCCCAAGCGACCACCGGTGGCCGCGCATCTATTGTCTTACTATTGTGTCTCTAATTGACGGTATCTGAAGGGTTAAGTACTCAGTCATTCAGCCTTCTTATTATACTAGTACTAGGTATTGGCGCCTCCGCAATAAAAAAAATATCAATAACCAACACAATAATAGTCTTCTCTTAACCGCAACTGTCACACTGTCGCGCCATTGATCCGAACACGGCGGCCGTGGGACAGCGGGACGGCGGGACACCACTATCGAGAGCTTGTCGTACCGCATACACCTTTGTGTTGCGTGCATTATACCTGCTTTACTGTCGCCGTGTTCCGACGGCTGCCCTACTTGCAGCGTGACACGATCTAAGCTTTAGTCGGATGCTGAGGAAAACAATACAGTATAGACGCTAGCCTATAAGAATAGATATAAACTGGTATGAAGTTGTCAGATTTATTATCAGTAAAATGCATCTTTATATATTTGTTGGTTTATTTATTCATTTTATATTTTGCTAATTTAAAACCTGGGAGCTAATACATTTGAGTAAAAGACGTAATATATTTAGAAGAAGGCAATTCATTCTTTTGTGATCAACCACTACTACCAATACTATTGTGTCCATACAGATATGAGGTTTTAACTCTGGATTTTCTACAGCTTCTGGATTAACAATATGGAAAATATTTTTCTTTTTAATTAAATACCCGGCTTACTAGTGCCTTTCCTATGGCACTATCAAGCGTCTTTGACGTGAATAGCTTTGTGTGGTATGCATTGTGCTCGCCTTACTGTCAGCGTGTTCCGCCTCCTGCCCCACTTGCAGCGTGACACGTTATATCGAGATGTAGGTAATAAAGCTCTACATAGGTACCTTAGCTTAATGATATTTAATTCCATTTTGAATATAATTTATTTTTTGTTGCACGCTTTCCACAGTGTAGACTGTTTTGTAGCATTAAGTTCGCCTGTGTACACATATAGCATATAAAGTTCAACAAAATAAAAAACTTAAGACAGGAGCTGTAAAACTATCAGCAGCAGGAGGGGCCCAGCTGGGTCGAAGCCTACTGGGGACAGGGTTGTCCGAAAGGGAGCTCGTGCCCCGGTATGAAGGCTAGAAGGAACGGCGCGGGGTTTTTAGTCAGTAAGAGTCTGACACTGTCTCCCGCTCCACCCAAGAGCGGGTTTCGTCAAAGATGATTTTCCCCGTCGAGAAAAAAAAAAGCTGTAAAACTATAAATATGAGCAAAAATGCAAACGAGAGCTTTACTGCAATCCATTCCTTTCATAATACGCTAACCGTATCAAGCCAGGAAATGTAAATTAGTTTGTCAAAAAGGCTCTCTTCACGGTGACTCGTAATATTTCTACTTTACATCACTGACAAACGTCACCCACACAATGCCCCTCCATTTATTTACTCCAGCGTGTCACCGCGGGTCCCTCCCTGCCGCCAGCGTGTCACCGCGGGTCCCTCCCCACCGTCAGCGTGTTCACGCTATTTAAAGCGACACGTTCTCCAGTGGGGAGCGCGGCTAATGTCAACTATCTGTTCTCTCCTTTGTGCTCGCCACATAGCTGTGAACTTGGACAAAGATAGGAATGTTTCTGTTGACTGCGGTGGAACTTGCCCGCTTTGCAATTAATACGAACGTTGCTTTGAAAACTACTTATCCTTACTTCACGTGTTATGTTCGTTATTTTACGTATGCTTTTGAATATTTATTTAATACAGAGGAATCCACTACTCATTATTTGGCAGAAATTAATTAATAACCTCTTGAGACATTCAGCGATGACCTGTTTTCCGGCTAACACACAAAAGTAATAAGATAAATCGTGAGGCTCACTAATCAATCTTCTCTTTAATTCAGCCTTTTACCTACCGACCAGAGATAATAAATTAGGTACATACATAATACAAAACCTTCCAGAGGCCGTTGGAATATAACCGTTTGTTCGAAATATCTGGACCACGAACTTACAGTAACAATATACAATGAATAAACGAGGCCTAGATACCATAACATTAGGCCACCGGTCTCAGTATCGGTATCATTGGTTCACTTATCACAAAGTATGAGTGTCGCTCTGCCACTTATGGCCACCATTGTGTGGCCGCCCACTCGGTCACTCGCGTTATTGTGAGTTATATCTTCTATTCAGTCGAACGCCTCTTGAAAGCACTTTTCTTTGAATGTTGTAAATGTGTGACAATGTGTTTTATTCTCTCGTTGTTTAAATATATTGTGATATGTTTTGTGTTATTGTTGAGTATGCGGTTATCTTTCGTGAATTTATACCATAAAGTTGAGATGAATGACCGATGAGTACCTATGAATATCTAACTACAAATAACTAAGTAAACTGAGATATACCTAGAGGAATGAATTTAAAAACTTTCAAGAAATCAAGTAGTAGTCAAAAATGTGTACCTACTTACAAATTCAATGTCTTTGTACATAAATGTAGACCATAAATGTAGAATCAGATAGTTACAAAACTCAAATGTAATTCCAAGAAAGTCGTGAAACTTCAATAAAATTCGCGTCATCGCTTTCGAGAAACATTCGGCTGACTGCGGCGGGCGGCGACTGCTGCCCGAAGACATCTCCCAACTTATGTTATCTCGCTGTAACTTGCTCCTACATTACTTTAACTTGCTCTCACACGGTGCAACTTAAGTGACAGCTCTCGGTTTAAGTGCTCAGCGCAGATTGCATGGCGGTAGATCGGGTTTTATAATCGCGGAGCTTATTTTTAGTGCGATATCGACAGTCCGTGTTGGCTCTAGGGTAGCATCGAGTTGTGACGATGAACTTACGAGAGAAGTTCGGCGTCCGATATTAGACGTGTTATGATTATGCTCGACGATCTTAAACAACGATTGTGTTTTATGAAATCAATATATTTATATGTAAAGAGAAACTGACTGACTGACATATCAACGCACAGCCGAAACTTCTGGGACTAGAAGCGTGAGATTTTGTACAAGGCTTCCTTTTATGACGTAGGCGAGCGCTAAGGGATTTTTCAAAATTCAGCCTCTAATATGATGCAACGAGGGTCTAATGTTTGTATGGAGAACCCTAATTTTACTTGCAGAAGCTAGTATAAAATATTCGAACATACAAGGCGCGACGTGTGAGCTGAATTATGATATTTTCAAGTGATTTTATTGTTCAGAAAGAGCTATTATTCTCAGCCCATTTATTATTTATGTGACAGCAATTAATCATGGATAGTTAGAATGTCATTCTTTAAAAGAAACCTCCATTAGCACGAGCAAATGACCCGTCATGGCGTTGTTTCGGTTGACCTGACAGATAAATATAAGATAAAATATCAGAAACGAAAGGATTCTGACACGTCTCATCTGTGACAAATTGTCGGAGCAACCTTCCGTGACGTCACGACGTTACGTCATCATAATGTCCACATAGCTATGTATTTTGTTTGTGTAACGTTATTGGGACATTATACTTGGGTCTCCTTCGCAGATATTGCTATGATCATGAATTTATGAGGCTCGTAAGTGATATTAAGTGTTATTAGTTTCATGTGAAGATTTAGAGGCGCAGCTTTATATTAGAGGTGGATATGTGAGGTAAGACGAGGGCTAGTTTTCTGGCCTTACCAAAGATGAGAACTAAGTTGGGCAAAAAAATTTTGACGTTTGAGGGAGCACAGTTTTATAATAAAATACCTCATTATTAAAAAAAAATACACTCATTCAATGCATTTAAGAGCCAACAAGCACAATATGTAAAAAAACAATTATAAAATATCTACTTGAGTTTAATGAGTTAAGCAAATTAATTAATCAGTTTAAAATGTAATGAGTTTAACAACTTACGTTCGCAATGACGAACCATTGTTACATATTAATTCTATGGAAAAATGTTCTATAGTCTTTGTCTTTTTTGAGAAATCTTTAAAATTTTCACAAACGTTAAACTTAAGATTGAGATGCACTTCCAAGGTAGATTACCATATATTTATACCTTAGATTATAAAGGCAAGTAATTTTGCTAAACGAAAACGTAATTTTTCTTAAAAAGTAAAACTGTAACCAACTTTTCTAAACTCAAACTTAGCCACAGTTTATTTTTGGGATCTACTTGAGACTCAAGTGTTGAAACGAAGCCAAACTTTATCGTTTGTTTTATGAAGTTGAACGTTATTGAAGTGAGTTTTTTCCTAAAAGGAAAGTTGTTTTCGTCAATCGCTTGTGTAAGATGTCTCCATTATCAATGATTTATCTTTGTTGAAGACAATCTGTCATGTCAAAACTTATTTTATTCTTCTGAACTTGTTCTGTGATGAACAAGAACGTGTTAGAATTTCTATTTTGTTGCGGCACCTACTTACATAACTAATTTTATTGAATTTTGACTGGCCTGTTGGTCTAGTGGTTAGTAGCCCCGACTATAGCAGTCGGGGCCACTAACTACTAGGTCGTGGGTTTGATTCCCACCCAGGACAAATGTTTATGTGATGAGCATGATCATTTGTTCTGTGTCTGGTTGTAATTTGTCTATTATATGTATGTATTTAGAAATATATAATTATGTTTATCAGTTGATTAGTACCCATAACACAAGCTCTGCTTAGCTTGGGACTAGACGGCCTTGTATTAGTTGTGGAATATTATTATTATTATAGCTTTGAAAAAATTAGCGACCCGCCCCAGCTTCACACGAGTGGTAGAAATCTTTAAAATTCACAGCTTTTCTCTGCTATAATAAGCATGTATTATACACTTTAACCTTCTTCGTAAAGCACTCTATCCATTGATGAAAACTACATAAATATCCGTTCGGTCATTTTTGAGTTTATTGCGTTCATATAGACAGGCAGACACGGTGGCAAATTGTTTACAATATGCGAGAATTTGGGTCGGTCATTCACTTGTCAGAACCACAAAAAATATGACAAAATTATAAAAGTTTTAGAACATAAACGAAAAATAAAAAACTCGATGAAAAATGAACTCTCTGACGGATAACAAAATCCTTTATCACCCTTGTCACCCCGACACAGGACACGTCTACTGCCTAGCAAATAACAAAGTATACACGCAGATCTAGGTCCTAGACTATCTCGGTTAAGTCTAGGTCTGACCTTCGTCACCGACGTGTCAGTATGAGCTCAACCGTCCATTACTGCGGAGGATCAATATGGAGAGTTTTACCGCGTTATCTGCACGGTTCACTAGTTTGACAGCCACGCATCTGTGAGTCTCGTGCCAGTAGGTGTGAAACCAATTCCATAACATGTCTTTTTTATGGTGACAAATCTCGCTCTTGGGCGGAGCAAGAGAGCGTGTCAGACTTTTACTGGCTAAAACCCACTTCTGTGCCTTTTTTGCCTTTGTTCCAGGGCCCCGAGGTTTACTTTTACTTAACTCATGGCCCCAGCCCCAACAGGCTTCGGTCCTGCTGGGCCTTACGATTTGCTGACAACTCTGGGCTCGGTCCGGACGGTTACCGGATGACTGGACGGTGTGGTCGCCATTACTGCTTCGCAGATGGAGACGACCGTCTGCCATTTCTTCTTGCTCCGGACCATGGCCTGCACCAGGGCCCGAAAAGACATGTGGCATAAACCACACCTTACTGTGACCGTGTGTTTTCTATGACAATGCTTGTTATTTGAATTTGTAGAATAGGTGGGCTACAAGTTTTGAAGGTATTTTGTTTTATTAACAGTTTTCTTCTAGATTTCTGTGTCTCTTCTGTGAAGCACTAAGAAACCAAAGGCTCTGGTAAAATAAAAGATGGCAGCCACATTGTAAACCATACCACCTATGGTTTAATTTATAACAAAGCTAAGTGCACGCGCGTTTTTAGTCGTGGTAGCTTGAACAACACAGTTTTTATAAGTAGTTGAAAAGTTCTTCAGTATTAATATCCTGAAGAACTTCTTAACTATTTCTAAAACCTGTGTAATCACGAGGCTTTTATTTGAGTTTTTAGGTTCAAGTTTTATTGTTTGTGCTTAGAATCGAGGTTGACATTATATTAGAAGATAAAACTTCTAAAACTATTATCTACAAATAACTAAACTAGCGTCTTTTTTTTCTTGGAAACCGAAATCTTTATTATATTAGTTTACAAGCTAATAGTTTCCTTTTAAGTCCTAAAAATAGGTAGTTGAAGTAGTTACGAAGAGTTAGAGTGCCTC
This sequence comes from Mythimna lalbum, assembly GCA_949319445.1. Taxonomy (NCBI): domain Eukaryota; kingdom Metazoa; phylum Arthropoda; class Insecta; order Lepidoptera; family Noctuidae; genus Mythimna; species Mythimna lalbum. The sequence continues at coordinate 614,853 of OX439354.1, forward strand.
GTCCTAAATCCCATTCGCAACAGCAAAACTATTTCCTAAAAACACTCTCACCATTATTTCAATCTCCCATCAGCCTCCAAGTAAAGCCTTCCAAATAAAGCCTTCCGCCGAAGTGTATCGTAAAAGAAACGCGGTTATTTCCCCCGACAGGTCGGAGGTAAGCTCCTCAGACGAGGGTGGAACACACTAATAATGTGACCATTTGTCATAAATGTACGAACTGACGGACCTGCGGTAATGGAGTTATTGAATAGAATTTATTGTGGAAATAGGCTTTTATGTGTCAGTCAAACTTATTTTGAGGAAGGTTTCATCTATAGTGGATACTACGACTCATAGTGAGAAAAATGGGCTACAATTTGTAGCAAATTAATTGGTCTAAAATATTTCAACAATACTCAATCATGCGTTTGCAATGCTTCCGTAGCATTTACGTAGTACTTTCGTAGCACTCTCGTAGCATTTTTGTAGCGCTTGCGTAGCAGCCTCGTAGCGCTTTTGTAGCATATTCGTAGCACTTTCGTAGCGCTTTCGTAGCACATATAATCGTGCTACGCTAGAGCCTACAAGATTTCTGTTCAATCAACTAAGCATTTTTCCATTTGACCTTTTGTAAACTTGAGGGAAAACCTAATTTCCTATAACGATGTCTTAAGGTAACAGGAAAATTCTGTTTTTCCTCATTGCTCTGTAGTTTCCTCCATTACGATACTACTGGGAATAGATTACGAGTATTTTGGTCGTTTAACCTTTTCTAACATATTTTGTTGCCTGATTTTGTACTATATGAAAGAAATGTACAATATAAGTACAACAGGACTGCTAAAGAAGTATCTCATCCCACCCATGTTCCCGTCCTTGTTGAAACAACACGCTGTGGAACTCCACGGTTACTCTATTAAAAATAAATGATTGATTATTACAATATTTCCACATTACACTATTAATAGGCGTATCGATAACATTGTGACTTCAATTTTAGTTACTCCAACTGACTGGCCTGTTGGTTTAGCGGTTAGTGGCTTTGACTGCTATGCCAGAGGTCGTGCTAAGCTCTGTTTAGCTTGGGACTAGACGGCGGTGTGTGATAATGCGTTTGTAAAGACCGAAGTTACAAGAAAAAAAGAAAGAAAACATGTTTACTTGGCACAGAGGTGAGTCAGTGGCGGAGTACTCGGAGTACACGGCTTAACTTGCAATACTCCTCGCTAACGTACAAGGTTAACACAAACACGCGGCTCGACTCAAAGCCGTGTCATCGGCTGAAGTCACGACAACACGACAGACAACTTGTTGTGTCGATAGTGCACATTCGTCATCTTGTCTTGTGTCGTGTCGTGTTGTGTTGTTGTGTTGTGTTGTGTTGCATGTTGTGTTGTAGTGACAGTGTCCAGTGAATCAGTGTGGTGAAGGTTTTAGAATTGCTGTTCGGTATTTATATTTTGCCTAATATTCCCTAGTAGGCGAAATAGAAGAGGCTCTGGAACGAAGGCAAGGAAGGAACACAGAGGAGGGTTTAGTTAGTAAAAATCTGACACATCCTCCTGCTCCGTAGAGCGGAAGAAGTCGTTGGATATTTTTCACGTAAAAAAAATAAATAAAAGCTGGTATTTGTATGGAGTTAAAGCTAATTTTTTATTTATGTAGTTGGATTTCAAGTACAGGAAATCTCGGTTTTCGAGTGTTTTTTTTTCAACATTTTTCGACTAGTTCAATTCATGGCAGTTCTATGAAGTTGTCATGTCCTCTACAACGGGAGTGAACACATTCACAGAGAGGAGGTCGTGTGGGTGAGGTGTTGTGACAGGTAAGAGAATAAGTGCAGTGTGAGGGAGTAATGCGGTGGAAGTTGATTTGCTGTAGATGCGGTAACTTTGGAATTTGAGAGTACATAAATAAAAGAGCAACTGTGTTTTATTTATGTTCTTACTTGAATTTGGAACGTCTTTGTTTTGTTTGTTTTATTCTTGTCACTGTGAACATACGAACAAACACACAAAATTAGGTACCTCTCCTAAAACTTTTCAAATATGCCAATAACAAAGTACGGAATGGGTTAGGGTGGGGGGAAGGAGGGATGAAGGTAGTAAGTATCGAATGTAAATAAATGTGTAAGTACATGACTTGTTAAACAGATATACGTATAAATAACCCTTCATTGAAAAATACCAAAACGATATTGTAACCAAAAATATCTAAGGCTTATAAATCGAGTCACAAAAATACGAAAGAAACCTAGTAACAATAGGCTGTACAGGCGTCGCAGTGTCCGCGCCGGACTATTATAAATCGTTAGTTTACGGCCGCGCCCGCCGGGAAATCACGCGCACTCACACCTGTTGGGAGTGTTTGAGAGCCACCGAAAGAAAAAGTGACACACACACTCTTTGCTGGAAATTCGGAGAACAGTAGGTAAGGTAAAGACATTTTTGTACACACATAAAAATAATTTTTTTAATATTTTTAACCTCACGACAGTTTTCAAAAAGGTCAAAGGAGAGGTACACTTGGTCCAGGTCCGACCCAGTGATCAGGGCCCCGACTGAATAGTGGCCTAATGATAATGATCCCGACATACGAGTTGTAGATCATAGGTTCAAGCCTACTCAGGCACATTTCTTTATTTAATTTATTTCATCACCACTGCTCTCAATACGGTCAAGGAAAATATCGTGAGGAAACCGACATGTCCTAGAATCAAAACATTCGAAGACGTGACTTCCACCAATACGCATTGGACCCGCGTGGTAGATTATTGTCCATTCTTTCTCCTAGAGAGAAGACTTGAGTCTCAGTAGAGGAAACTTTACAAGGGTGATTGTGTTTACATTACTATACTTGGTGGTGGCACGTAGTGTTTCACGCGTACCTGTCATCGGTGTCACTCACCAATACTGTGACGAGCCAACACTAATCCAGGGCTTCAGAAGACACACTGTACTCCGGACTCCGACACAAGTGTGTACAGCCACATCTTGGCTGGTTTTAGCCAGTACGAGTCTGACAGACTCCTCTGTTCACCCCATGGCGGAGGAAAGCCATGAGAATAACCATCACGAATAAAAGAAAAGGTATAGGAGGTTCGATGGATGCGAGACGCACAGGACCGTTCATTGTGGCGGCACTTGGGGGAGGCCTATGTCTAACAGTGGACGTCTTTAGGCTGAAATAATGATGATGATGATGATAGGTTATATCTATATAGATGAGGATAGGATAGGACCCTGGGCTACGGCGACTTTTTGTAGCGATACTGTAGCGCGTTCGCATCGATACAGTCGCGATGCTGTAGCGCGTTAGTAGCGCGTTCGCATTTTTTCTAACAATTTTGCAAAAACAACAGCATTACAAAAAGTCGTCATGGGTGAGGGTCCTTGTAGTACACTTACATATCATCACTTATTCCGTGTAACAGAGGGATACGGAAGAACCTGTTGTCATGAACCAGGAACAAACAAGAAAAAAGATAGATTGATAGATAAATTCTTTATTGTACATCAAAAATACAAAATTACATAAGAAACTTAAAAAATATAGATAGAAGAGATGGTCGGTCTACGAAATACTGACACTCAACTCAACATCTGATTATACCGGAATACGGCCCCAACATGATGCGGTAAAAGCCACGATTGATTTAAAACAATGATCAAACACACACACACACACACGCATGACGTCAGTGATCACGGTATCCACCGCCGGGAACCAGTCGCCAACGAGATTGGATTCGACTGTTTGCCGCCGTTTAATTAATTTGCGTCAGCTTTCACGTTTACTTTAGCGAAGCACGAGAACGATTGTATTCGCTTACTGTAGGTGGGATTATAATCTGGCGTGTTGTACCAGAGATAGGCTTTGAAGGTGAGTATTTTAGTAGATTAGGGAACTGTTAACAAAATAAAAATGTTTGAAGGACTGAGAATGAACGCCAGCGCTTCACAAATTCTTATCGCTTCATACAATTTATTTTTTTATTTAAAGCTTTATGCACAGAAACTGTACAACGGCGTAGTTAATGCCTTAGCCATTATCTGCTAGTCGACTTTAGGGTGGTACAGAAACATAACATGGCAGGTACAACTTAATAAATAGACAAACTGAAGAGAAATAAATACAATAGTAAATACATACTTAGATACATACATATAAATAAACAAAGCTGTAGTGAAAAAAAAAAAAACAAACCAACAAATCAGTGCGATGATGATTCTACCAAAATCTTGCGAATATGCTCACGTGCCTTCACCTTAAAGGAAAATCGGCTAGTCGCCACACAGCACAGTATTATTTTTTATCTATCCGTTACTGCAGTTTATGCAACGTAGCAATGTCGAGTCGCGAGAATTTTTGAAAGGCCACGGTACCCTGGACGCAAAACAAAAACATGAAATATCATAAAACACGTCTAAAAATACCCGACTTAATTATGTACTTACGTTATTACGTAGAATCAGATCAGCAGTGGTCAGGAACCCGCGCACGGCGGTGAGCGCTGAATATCAAGTAATATTCAGTTGATGAAACCCAGCTGCGGTTTCGATTTCATGTGGTTAACGTAATTACGAGCCGCGCGTGTTGCGGCCGCCGGATTATGAAGCCGCGCCGCTTTTTAACAATATTCATTTGTATTTAATTACATAACCAATGTTTGTACAGGTAAATATGGAAGACAATATGAATTTTACAGAAGTTGAGCGTATTATGGGCTCATAATAAAATAAGTACCTAGGTAATTAGTAGCGTGGTTCTTTTTGGTTACATAATGTGACGTATGACTGGATTCTTTTGCGAATTAGCGTTTTTATGAAAAGTTTTAATATTGTTTATAAAAATGATAGTCCAGTAACTAAGCGAAGTGAGGGTCGAGGGACTCCACAAAGTGCAGGATGTTGTGACGACACTTGGCCTACTCGTATGTCCAGCAGTTGACGTCTTTCGGCTGAAATAATGATGACAATAGCATAACTAGGGGCAACTCATTGTCTATTTAAAAAAACCGTGCAAGTGCGAGTCTGACTCAGGCACTAACCGGGTTCTGTACAAATTTACCCAACAAAACAATTCAATTCCCGAATTGAGTGAGGTAGATTTTTCCGAACCGCAAAAATGTTATTTGTGACATAACTATAAATTTACAGTTTTCAGTTTTTTTCCTATACTTGTAACCTTGCTTCATGCCGAATTTCAATATTATATGTCAACGGGAAGTACTCTATGAATTTTGATTCCTTGAGAGCGTCGAATTAGACGTTTTTTTTTGCGATATAAACGACCGTATTTTTTTTTTGTTTAACTCAGATCTTTGATTTTTTCACAGCTTCAAGAGGCCGTAGACCTGAGGATATGGTTATAATTTCAACTCGATGCCTCCACGAGTTCCCGAGATATAGGGTTTTGACAGATAGACAGACGGACTGACGGACGGATAACAACGTAATCCTATAATTCAACGGGTTCCGATTATTCCTTTTGAGGTAAGGGATACTTAAAAAAATAGAATTCCTAAAAAAACAAACGAAATTTTACCAAAACCAAGTTTAATATAATATTCCATTCACTAATAGAAACATGCATCTCGAATATCTCAGTTTATAACTAGGTCTCGCTCTAGCTGCACCAAACTGTTCACTTTAACATGCGGGATGCAGAACATGTCCGAAACTCCCCTCTGCGTAAGATAACAGTTTGGGCCCCGAGCATTCGCTCCGGTTCCACGAGACACGTTCGAATGTTATCGTCTGATCGTTCTTAGATACCTATTTTCATTGGTCAACGACTCGTTCGCTAGCATGCGGAGACTGACCATAGTTGGCGTAGACTATTGATAGACAAGTCGATAACGCGGTTGGCATAGATACCTATACCACTCACTGATTAACCACGAATTCTCAGAAACTATAATACCTACAAACTAAGAATTTAGCACATAGGTTTTTTGAGTTTTTTATCCGCTAAGAACGGATTTTACCAAATCATCCCAGTGGGTGTTAAACGGGGATCCAAATATTGTATGGAGACACCTACTTATACGCGGGAGAACACAAAACCCAAATGTGAATGATTTTTATATTATCATCATCATATCAGCCGAAAGACGTCTACTGCTCGAATGAACGGTCCTGTGCGTCACGCATCTAACGGATTCCCATTCATTCCGATTTTTATATGGGTCTTAATTCTTAATAAATATTTTTTTTTTAGAAATGTTCGTATCGCACAAAATTCTAGGGGTTGGCAGACTTTTGCTGACTAAAACCACACATGTCCCTTCAGTTGCTGCACTATGGGTTCCTTTCCTTTCCTTTTCAGAATGTCTTTGAGGCCCCAGCAGGCATCAACGTTCTGCTTCGACAGCGAGCTACGTATGGTAAGTGCTATATGTGTGCGTTATAGAAATCAACCTTACCTATAATACCGTAATGTTTATTGAACAGATTATCCGCATGCGGTTCCTATCCTAACATACGTAGGAACAGGCCCAGCGGGTTGATCGCAACCCTATTCATGACTCAAGTTGACCTGCCGAGGTATTGGAGCCCTATTCATAGCCAAGCTATTGTTCTAATTGCGTGATATTAGTAAATTATCGCCTGCTCACGAGTCAGTGCGTTGATGCAATTGCGCTCAAACAATGCGTGCTCGAGTCGTCGTGAGGCGTTGGGTTAGAACGTCAGTTGACGTTGAACACGCCGGCTTGCATTCAACTTAGGGAAGGCTGAATGCAAGTCGCCGTGTTACCGTGTAACTCCTTGGCGAAAATGGGCCAAATTTATGAACTATTCACTAGAAAACAAAAGAAAAGCACTGTTTCTGTAATCAGTGCGGTACCGCACCGAATAGACCAAACATGCTGTTGCATCCCTCCACGAGTCGCAGAGTATTTTAAAGAGAAGAGCAACTAGATTCTGAGGGTTGCAAGGTTGGAATCGCGTCACGACATCAACTTCAAATCATACGTGGTTAACAGTGAAGGGAGACATCGTCCAGAAACCAAGTTTTCTTCTCAGAGAAACTGCCTGTGATCTATCAGTGGGAATATTATAAGCTGATTATTTATATAATGTTATTTTTATGCACCTAAGCGTGAACAAAGCTCACTAAAATCAGTTCAAATAGTTCACAAACGAACATCTAACTAATCCGCTTCTTTTTTGGTGGGAAATCATGTAATGACATCTAATGAAAGATTGACACGTGTCAAACTTTTACTGACAAAAACCCGCTCCTGTCCCTGCTTTGCCTTCGTTCCAAGGCCCCGGGGTTCACTTTCGCACAACCCACGGACAAATCTGCTTAATGTAAACCGGTAATTCTTCAGTTCCAAACATCGAAACCATACTAATTAGCAATAAGAGTGTCATCACACGGGCGGAGAGCGACGGCGCGTTCTGAAGCGTGTGTTCTATATTAAATTCACGCGACGCCGACGCTGCTAATTGGGAGCCCGGCGCCCGTTGCCATGGCAGCTGGCGCGCTCCGCTGGCCTGGGGCACATTGCCTGACCAATATCTGCATGAATACAGCTTAAAATGATGATTTTGGAATTTTAACTTATAATTTTACCTATTGCAAAAAGTCTGTAAGAATGGATGTTTGATACTCTACTTTTTTTAATGAACGGATTTGATGAAAGAAAGAAAAATAATTTATGATAAACCACAAAGCAAAAACAAAATAAGGTAACACGCAACAAAAATAAAAAGAAGCAAAAAAAAATAAGTTTGTGAGCCTCACGCCTGCACCAAAATAGGAACAGTTCAGCATGAATATCAAACAACTAGTGCCTGACGCTGGTTTTTAACTGAACCTTTAGTCGCAGGGCAATTGACGTAAAACCGTAGATTCTTATCAATATAACACATCCGTAGTACAAGCAATAACATATGCGAAAGTAACGTCTATTTATTTACTGTCTGCCAGTTTATTACCTCGTCACGTTTTAAAAGCTAAAAGGGTTTAGGCGAAATGAGCATACAGCTATACCGAGTCCTGAAATAGGACATCATTAGGATACTTTATCCAGGAGTATGTGGAAAAACAATTGCAATTACACGATAGAAATTTCAAGCACAATAATTTGTAATGTTTTAGTGGTGCTGATATAAAATAATTCCAGACGAGAATGTAATTATTAATTTGCTTTCAGTAATAGGGAAGTGCATGTCCAACGTTAATTAAAATGAGTTTTATATTTTCGACGAACATTAACAGTATAAAAATGATAAAATGTGAATTTATTTTTAACCTACCTATGCACCATAGTTTTATTTTAAGATCGTATATTTTCTTGTAAAGAAATATGTTCGGGTCAATCACCGAACAATATGAACCTGTCAGCGTAATTGCGACACCGCGCTCTCGCTTTTATTATTTTATGTATTACCTAAGTAATTACAGTCAGTACGCATTCGGATAGCATATCGGGCGCGACTCAATCTCATATCATTCATCCCGTTAGTTTTAATAGTTTTTCCTTTGTATTAGTTTAATCGGTATTGTTGAAATATAACTATCTTTATAATCTTAAATCGTGGTTTATCTTAACCTCACCCCAAACATTGGTCCTTCGAGCCATCGGAGCGGGACTATTACGCGTGTGCCTACTAACAGTGCTGTGTAAGTGTGTATAGTGTATAAGTGTCTCGCTTAGAACCAGACCCTGGCAAACAGAACCCAGTGGATTTACACTCCACAAATCTCATCATCCTGCTGATCCTAACTGACCTCGGAGCTCCGAACGGAAACGAACCATCATCCTGCTGATCCCGTCGACCCTGGTTTTACGAAAGCATCGCGGCATCTCTTCACGCTGTTATTCCAGGTTTGTTCTTGCAGCCATCGCAAGGACATTTGATCTCCAAAGAAGCCTTTATCCCAAGTAAGGTCTCTTTTTATCTTTGTAAGATGGAAGACATTTTAGCCACCCAGCAACAACTAATCGAAGCCGTAGATAAGCTCTTCACCAATTTCAAGAAGGATGGTGCGGAGCGCAAGACCTCTGACTACTTACGGCGTCGATTAGCTACCTTGGAACAATACTTTACAGAGTTCCATAATAACCATATGACTTTGTTGTCTTTTGGTGACCAATCTCATGCATATTTCAGTACTAAGCAATATGATCAAATAAAGGAAAAATATAACAATATTAAAACTACTATTCAAAACTATAACCCACTAGCAAACGTACCACTAATCTCTGAACTGAAACCTCCTACGTTCAAACCTACTGCGGAATCTCAAACCTCGAATCTCGCATCTCACTCTGCTTCTAAAACCCCTACTCTTGAAGGAAGTAATGCCGAAACTCTCTTCAAAAAGCAAGCTACCAACTTTAAGGCTTTCTTGAGAACAACTTCCAACATCGACCTTGACTGCGTCACGGAAAAATGGGAGTTTGAAGATATCTTGAAGACAATACAATCTCGTTGGGCGGCCATTGACTCACTTCATTGGGAGCTGGACAACGAGTATGGCGGATTAAACTCCGAGTACGAAGAGCAATTTACCCATTATGAGAAGTATTATAACAAAATCAAGAAAGACATCAATAAGAAAATGTGGTCCGTTGCGCATATTGAAAAATCTACCCCTAAAATGGAGATAGCCACCTTTGACGGAAACTACAACAAGTGGATTTCATTTAAGGATCTTTTCACCGAAGCTGTGCATAATAACCCGTCTTTGTCGAATGCACAAAAGATGCAGTTTCTTAAGAGTAAGATCAAAGGTGAGCCCGAAAAACTGATCCAACATCTTCAAATAAGCTCAGACAATTATGCTATATGCTGGAATATCCTCAATCATCGTTATAATAATAAGCGACTGATCTTCACCTCTTATCTTAATAATCTCTTAAATATCCCTACAAACCAGCAACAATCATCAAATCATATAAAACGTATTCACGATACGACCTACGAGAGTGTGAATGCTATCAAGAACCTGGGAGTCGATGTGTCTTCCTGGGATCCTTTTCTAGTATGTATACTGTCTCAAAAAATGGACGCAGACACATACGAGGATTATCTACAAGCATTAAAATCGCCGCGAGAGTTGCCTGTCTTGGAAGATTTTCTCAATTTCTTGGAAACGAAGTTCATGACGCTGGAAACTTCTCGTAAAAAGTTTGAAAATTTAACGCAAAAATCATCCCAATCTCAATCCAACAACGATAGCAAACCATCATTTTCAAAAGGTTCCAGTTTTAAACGAAATTATAATAATCCTAAAACGAATTATTCAACAAACCAAGTTTCGCAATCACGTGGCGAGAATGTTTCGCAATCATCAAAGTCCAAACGCAAAACTAACTATCGCAAGCATTGCCCTATTTGCAACACCGATGATCATCGAATTCATGCATGTCATAAATTATTGGAATTGCAACCCAATGAACGGAAAAACACTGTTGCTAACTTAAACCTTTGCTTTAATTGTTTACACTTTCATGAAGGGAAAAAATGCCTTTCTGAAATAAGATGCAAGGAATGTAACAAAGATCACAACACCATTTTGCATGAATCTTTTACCTCGCATCGATCTGGGTCAAATGCAGCTACGATTACGAAATTGCCATCTCAGCAGCAAGAAAGTAACGCAGTTGCATCGCTTCTTAAAGAACCCTCAGAAATATTGCTAGCCACAGCAATAATTAAAGTACAAGCAGCAGATGGATCTTATCACAAAATGAGAGTTCTTTTAGATCAAGGATCACAGACATCCATTATTAGAGAAAGCGCAGCTCAGTTGTTAAGGCTACCGCGGCGGAAATGTAACGGTTATATCTCAGGAATAGGAAATAAGGAAAACAACTGTAAGGGCTTGCTTACCATCAAATGTTCGTCGCTGGTTAGCGATTACACCTTCGAAACTGACGTATATATAATGAATAGACTCATAAATAACTTGCCTAGCTGTACCTTACCTAAGCCGGACTGGCCTACTCTTAATCAAATAACTCTAGCAGATCCCGAATTTTATAAAAGTAGGCCTATTGATATCCTATTCGGAGCAGATATCTATTCCACCATCCTTATGGACGGTATCTGTCGATCCGAAAGTATGTTGCCCATCGCCCAACAAACCCAGTTGGGATGGATCCTAAGCGGCAACTACAAAACGTATCATTGCAATGTGATCCTGAATAATATAGAAGAAATCCAGCAATTTTGGGAAGTAGAGGACATTCATGAATCTCCGGCGATATCAGAAGAAGATCAAAAATGTATCAAGTTCTATAAATCTTCGACCTCTAGACGGGAAGACGGAAGCTATGTCGTTAAAATACCATTTAAGGACAATTTTGAGAAAAACTTAGGCGAGTCGAAAGCAAAATCGATTGCTCAATTTCTCCAAATAGAACGGAAATTAAATAAACAACCAACATTGGCACGTGACTACAAAACGTTTATTTCTGAATACCTAGAGCTCGGACATATGACACCCCTTGCACAACATGTAAAGCCGGACTGCTACCTATCGCACCATTGCGTACAACGATCTGAGTCATCAACCACTAAATTGCGAGTTGTCTTTAATGCCTCGGCAAAAACCTCGAGCGGGCACAGCCTAAATGATCTCATGTGCCGAGGACCCAATTTACAACAGGACCTCCAGAGCCTTATCTTAAAATGGAGACAATACAGATTCGCTTTTACGGCAGATATAGAGAAAATGTTTCGCAAAATCTGGCTACATCCTGATGACCAGAAATACCAGAAGATTATCTGGCGGAATCACCAATATGAACCTTTAAAAGAATATCAATTAGCGACAGTTACTTATGGCACAAAAGCCGCACCGTTTTTGGCCATGATGACACTGAAGCAACTAGCCATCGATGAAAGGCCAAACTATCCACAAAGTTGCGCTCCTGATATCTTAGAGCACTCGTTCTACATGGATGATCTCATGCATGGTGAACATTCAGCGAGAGCAGCTCAACAGCTCAAAGCGGAGATGATCAGCCTTTTAAAATCTGGCGGGTTTAACCTGCGAAAATGGCGATCAAACTTACCGGAAATCATAGATAGTTTAGATGCACCTCAAACGGAAAATTTTGACTTCAAACAACCGGAGTCAACCAAAACATTAGGTCTTCGATGGGAACCACAAACTGATCAATTTATCTTCCATCCTATAGAATTTATCTCACAAGACATCCTCACAAAAAGACAATTATTATCTCAAATATCTAAGATTTTTGACCCCTTAGGCTGGTTAGCACCGGTCACAATAAAACTAAAGATCTTGTTCCAAGAATTGTGGAAATCAGACCTGAGTTGGGACCTCCCTGTCCCTCAGGAAATCGCGTTAGAGTGGAACACCATTAAAGCCGATCTATCTCATATATCTCGATTCAAAATACCCCGTTGGATTCAAACCGTGAGAAAGGACATCATCGAACTCCATGGCTTTTGCGACGCCAGCACAAAAGCATATGCTTGCGTCGTGTACTGCAAAATACAGAGAGCAAATGAAACTCACGTAACCCTTATTGCAGGAAAATCTAAAGTAATACCGCTGAAAAAACCACAATCCATCCCGCGCTTGGAACTTTGCGGCGCTCTCTTGTTGTCAAAACTTATGCGTAAAATCATATTATCCCTATCAAGCTACAAGGTGTATGTGTATGGTTGGATTGATTCAACAGCTGTTCTCGGTTGGTTAAATGGCGAACCGGAGAAATGGAAACCCTTTGTTGCAAATCGCGTGAGGATTATAACAGAAAAAATCCCAAAAAATAACTGGAGTTACGTAAAATCAAAAGAAAATCCCGCAGACTGCGCAAGCCGCGGTTTACTTGCTGCTCAATTAACTGATCATTCGCTGTGGTGGCAAGGTCCTGACTGGTTACCACAACATAAGCCTAACGAATCGCATAAGATGCCGATTCGAGATTCGAGCATCATCAACAAAGAATTGAGAAAAAAGGAGCAAGTGAACACGGTCATTGTTAATCCCGAAAATTTAATCATTAACCGATTGTTAACAAAATATAGCACTTTAAGGAAAATTACTCGCGTATTGGCCTACATCAACAAGTTCATTGACATTGTTGTTTACAAGACAAAACCAATATGTTTTCTTACTCTGCAAAATATAAAGACAGCAAGAGAAATGTTAATTAAGCACGTGCAAAATGAATATTTCAATGAAGAAATATCACGATTGCGAAATAATGAACCACTAAATAAGAGTAGTCAGATTCTCAATCTTAATCCCGTACTAGACAGTAATCAATTACTTCGTGTCGGAGGCAGGCTAACACATTCAAATCTTGATCCCGAAATGAAGCATCCCATCATAATCCCGAATCAATCGAAATTGGCAGATCTCATCATAGACGAATCCCATGAGCTTGTTTTCCACGGCGGAGTAAAAATGACTACTGGATTCATAAGACGCAAATACTGGATTCTTGGCGGCAATAGAGTCACAAAGAAACGATTAAGAATGTGTGTCAAATGTAGAAGAAATAACCCAATATCACAACATCAAATTATGGGGGACCTACCTCCAGCACGATTGATTCCTAACCGACCTTTTTACCACACCGGAATAGATTATACTGGACACATATTTATTAAAGCAAACAAGGGCCGTGGCATTAAAACCAATAAAGGATATGTCGCAGTGTTTGTTTGTATGGTAACAAAAGCCATACATTTAGAAATTGTCTCAGATCTCACAGCATCAGCATTTATTGCCGCGCTTCGGCGAATGTCAGCCAGAAGAGGAGTTCCTGGCCACCTCTACAGTGATCAGGGAACCAACTTCATAGGAGCCAACAAAATCTTAAAACAAGAGTTTGCAGAAATCTCCAACATCTTGTCTGACCAGGAAGTAAGCTCAACAATCTCTGAAATGAACATTGAGTGGCACTTTAACGCCCCTTCATGGCCATCTGCTGGCGGGCTCTGGGAAGCGGCAGTGAAGAGTCTAAAACACCATCTCAAGCGTGTCGTTGGAGAACAAAAACTAACCTACGAGGAATACATTACTCTTTTATCTCAACTCGAGGCGTGTTTGAACTCCAGGCCACTGTGTCCTTTGACAGAAGACCCTGAGGATCTGGACTTTTTGACCCCAGCTCACTTTTTAGCTAGTGGCCCCAACTTAACGATTTTTGAAACAGAGCGTGATCTTCGAACACGGTGGCATCTGACACAAAAAATCTATCAAGATATATGGAACAAGTGGAAGACTGACTACCTCTCGCAGCTTTCTACGAGGTCCAAATGGCGACAGCATCAAAAAGATCTCAACCTCGACGACATCGTTATCATAAAGGACGACAACCTTCCACCAGGAAAATGGAGTCTAGGCCGAGTGATAGCGCTGCATCCTGGAAGTGACGGACACGTAAGGGTCGTCACACTTAAAACCAAGAACGGGGTCTTAAAACGCCCTGTGGTAAAACTGTCCTTACTTCCAACAAATCCTAATAAAGATAATCAAGATCCAGACACCACAAAAGTTGATAAAAAATTGCAAGCGACGAAGAAAAAACGTCCTATAACATTCTCGGCTATAGTCTTATCTTTGACTTTATTTTTGCTGTCACTAATAAACATCACTCAAGCATCTTACAACTTTACCCAGCTGACAAACAATAGTGTCTATTTCGACAAGGTGTCTAATATGTATTTAGTCAGAGATGACTGGCATTTAATAGTCTATTACGATACAAATCCTTATCAAGACGGAACGGCGGCACTAGTAAAGTATATCAAGTATCTTGAAACCTTATGCGCTACCATTAGAACTCAAACACCTTGCGACGGCGTCATGTTACAGCTCGAGCACGAGTTCGAAGAAATCAAACATTACGATAATATTATCCTAATGAATGACTCATTTATGACTAATGAGAGACGCCGGCGACGCGGCTTGATAGACGGAGTTGGCTACGTTGCAAATAGTCTATTCGGAGTATTAGACCAACGATTTGCAGAGAAATACGAGCAGGATATTAATCTCTTAAAACAAAATGGAAACCATTTATACAACCTCTGGAAAAACCAGACGTCGGTCGTAGAAGCTGAATTTAACCTTATGAAAAGGATGGAAAGTACAATAAACAAACATCACAAGCTAATCAATCAAAAGCTTAACACCCTCCAAGACTCTTTCAAAAATCTCGCTCTGCAAGTGCAAAATCTAACCATTGTTACCGACTTCATAACGTCAGCTTTTACTGCCAATAACTTGCTGTATACCCTTAGACGAATCCAGGACTCAATTTTGGATACAGTCACTGATATTTATAGTGGAAAATTGGATTTTCATTTGATATCTCCGAAGCAACTCAGATCAGAACTAAACATTATATCAGCACAAATATCTGGAGACTTGGTAGTACCTGTCGACAACTTCAACCTCAAAGATCTTTACAGCTTGCTCAAAGTAAGAGCCAAATACTCTGGCAAACACTTAATTATAGAAATAAGAATACCCCTGATTGAAAGAGATCTTTACGAGGTATTCAATCTTGTTCCGGTCCCGCGCATTGTGAAAAATAACATGATGATGAAAGTCGAAACAATCTCTGAATTAGCAGCCATCAACATGAAAAAGGATTCATATTTACCTATCGCAAGCACGGATCTGCAGTCATGCATATGGAAAAATCCTGAGACTATCCTGTGCCATATCAGAAGGCCTGTTCACCACATGAAAGATGATCATAGCCTTTGTGAGACGATCCCAGGCACAAGAACTTGTAAAACTAAAACTACCTCTTGCAAGAATGACTGGAAAGAATTAACGTCAGAAAACAAATATTATTATTTATGCTGCGATGTATGTAACATCAAACTTCTGTGTGAAAATCAAGTTCAGGCAGTCAAGCTATCAGGCGCTGGTTTGCTGCGTGTTGGGGAAGGCTGTTTAGTAAAAACAGAAGATTTTACGGTATACTCAAACAGAAGATTGTCGAGTAAAATTAGCACGACAACAAAGGTTATCTCGCCGGAAATATCCCCTATTAATCACATGATTAATATCACAATGCCGAAAATGTCATATGAGAATGCCAGTAATGAGTTTAATCTCAATAACTCAGACAACCTCGAGCAATTTGAAGCCATCAAGAGAAGTCTTGAGATCATGAAACAGAGTGAACCTTTGAGCACCGATATCTCTTACCACGATATCCATCTTTATACTGCTACTTATCTCATCATAGCAGTTATCTTGGTTTTGGTGGCCATTTACTGTTTTAAACGTTGGCGGAAAAGGCAAGGCAAAGGAAATCGTCTCACGTCTTCCGAGGAGCCGTCGGCAGCCTCTGCAGCGACTGCGGCACCTACGTTGACGTCTCCACACACCGTCAAAGAAAGTGTTGTGATTGAGTGCAGTGAAATTAGGGAACATGGGCAATCTAGTAGTAAATTAGTGAAAAGTGGTCCTAAGAGACTAGCGGTATCTAGTGAGTGCTTACAAAAAACGGAAGATAGAGGTTCTTCACCGATCTTTCGTGTGTTTTCTCTTCCTGATTTGAATTGCCGCGATTCCGTTTAATTTGTAACGTATTTGTAATGTTACTGTAATTTCATCCCATAACAAACTAACCCTACATATTATTTTAATATTATTTGAACATTGTTTCCACCTTGTTAATATTAAGTTCATACCCATTTAACTATACCTACTTACTAACCTCATCTTTTTCTCCCTCGGGAGTATGTTCGGGTCAATCACCGAACAATATGAACCTGTCAGCGTAATTGCGACACCGCGCTCTCGCTTTTATTATTTTATGTATTACCTAAGTAATTACAGTCAGTACGCATTCGGATAGCATATCGGGCGCGACTCAATCTCATATCATTCATCCCGTTAGTTTTAATAGTTTTTCCTTTGTATTAGTTTAATCGGTATTGTTGAAATATAACTATCTTTATAATCTTAAATCGTGGTTTATCTTAACCTCACCCCAAACAAAATATGTTACCTCTAACATATTTACCACTAACAATATTTTATGTAAACAATATTTATAAAATAAAGCTTCCCTTATCTATCAAGGTGCTCAGTTTAATGAATAAATTACATTTCGTATTGTGCCGGCAGCTGAGAGGTTTTTATATAACACGTAGGTGTAAGCCTAAGAGGTTTGCAAAAATCAATTTCACTAAAACACTACTTACAAACAGCCGAGAAAATATTCTCGACAGAACAGGATATTAAAATTCAGCGCGTGCCTCTGTCTCTGAAAATGTTTTGATTGCGTCTCGTACCTTATTATAATTATGAGTACTTAATATAAAATTCAATTTCATCAAAAGTTGTGATGAGGTAAAAAATAAAAAAGAACGCTCAATTTCAGTTCTAATTTGAGGTAAAATTCTCATTTTCATTTCATGTAAAAACTCTATGAAAAAAATTAAACCAAACACGAACAATCATATTATAAAATTTCCACACAACACTTTCTCTCCTTCGCATACATAAACAAACGCCACATCTGAATTAAATACTAATTGTATAACAAGCTCGACGAGAAGTTAACTTGATCTGCGCTGAAACCAAACAGGACAAAGCAACGTATTTAACGTAGATAACACGGTCTTTTGTGTGTGAGGACACAAAGGGCGGAGCTGCGGTACGCGGCGCCTGGGTACGCAGAGCCTCGGGTACGTTTGTGGTACGCGGGCTGTACGCGTGCAGCGGTACGCGCCCGTGCGACTACCCCTTCACTAATTAATGCCGCTATTGTTTTCGCGAGCATGTGATGAAATAAAACAGTTTATCAAGAGTACGTTCTGGACCTTTGTGCGACTATCTGTGCCTCTTTGTGGACTCCGGACGTAGCTAGATGTTCATTATAAATATGGGTTCACGAGTTTCGGGGATGTTTTGTGTTCAGGCACGATATCTTTAATAATATGTTATACAATATTTGACGTTCGTTTTATCTTTTTTCTGAATTTTATATACGAAATTAGTTCTTGCAACAAACCAAACTCTCACAGCAGAACCGAGACGCTCAATTACTGTTGCAAATTCCTGTTAAAAATTAGGATCCAGGTTAAAGTAAGTCTGAGATTGATCAACATCGGTAAACAACAAACCTGTTACTATTTGACTTCTCGCACAAACTCGGAGTTCAACTCAAACACCAAGTTTGTCTTACCGTTTAATTTCAACAGTACGCCAAATTAATTTCCGGTGAATCAAATTTTGAATTTCGACAACCCTTAGATGGCGATAGGGTTGTCTTCATCGGTACTTGAACCAAAGAGAAATAATGTTTGCCTGTAGCGTAGTAACTTGCATCAAATCTAATAAGGATGTTTTGCTCCTTGCATTTTCCCGGGCGTATTATTCTGCAATGGTAGAATAATCCCCAGGAACAAAGCTCGCAGTTCGGACAGCCCTGTGACGTGGCATACAGTACATTTATTATGCATTTGAGGGATTAGTGTCTCTTCAGACGAAACGTTAGCGCGTTAGTGCCGGTCTGGTGAACGTTGTAAAGCCTAATGTGTAAGTACTTTTGGAAACACTAATAACATCGCATGCATTTTGTATGAGAGGCTTATTATGATTATATAGCATTACATGAGCTCGACGTCCGAATTTGTTTCTCTGTTACGTGAATATAGTAATATATTCCTGAATTAAGCGCGGCCAAGAGATGCATTTTCATATATCATGGGGTTCATGGGGTGGGATAACGTGAATCTCGGACGATGTACGGTGTCATTGCGTAGACCCAAATGAATACAGCGAGATGAGTTTGACGCTTTGAACGTGTGATGAATGGATAGAGCAAAGAGAAGCTTTTGCCCTGTATTGGAGCAGAACCTGCTGAAAATTATAATTTGGTCATGTAAAATTAGACAATGGATCAGCGAGTGACTTAACTTAAGATCCTATGTTTCTTAGCTGGGGCAGAGGGCATCGAAGTAGTTACCCATCGCGACCAGTCTTGATCTCTACGCTTCACCTCGCTCCATGCCAATCCGATGACCGTCGCCTCTTTTTTTTTTTTTTTTTTTTTTTTTTTCTCGACGGGGAAAATCATCTTTGACGAAACCCGCTCTTGGGTGGAGCGGGAGACAGTGTCAGACTCTTACTGACTAAAAACCCCGCGCCGTTCCTTCTAGCCTTCGTACCGGGGCACGAGCTCCCTTTCGGACAACCCTGTCCCCAGTAGGCTTCGACCCAGCTGGGCCCCTCCTGCTGCTGACAACTCCTTGAGGCGCGCGGGAACAGTGCGCGCCGTCGACGTCTTAGACTCGGTCCATTACCGGACCATCGGACAGCGAGCTACCCATAGCTCGCCGTCCGCGAGCCTGCGTCTACGGTGGCCGGAAATCGGGATCGGAATCCCGGCGACGGCGGCGAGGGCGCCGTTGCCTGATGCGGTCGGCCTCCTCCTTTGCAAGCATTACTCTGCTTCACAGAAGGAGGCGACCGCCTGCCATTCCTCCTCGCTCCGGACCATGGCCTCGACCAGGGCCCGGCGCGAGAGGTCTCCGCCGCCGATCGCCCCCACGAGGGCACGGCGATGCTCCGCCCAGGCAGGGCACACCTCGACGGTGTGCTCCACCGTGTCCTCCGGGCGTTGCGCACAGTGGCGACACCCGGGCGTCTCTTCCGCCTGAATCCGATGCAGGAACCTCCCGAACTTGCCATGTCCGGTGAGGACCTGCGTCATGCGGAAGGTAAGGACGCCGTGAGGTCTTTCCAGCCACGCCTCAAAGAGGGGACTTACCGCCATAATCGTGGCGTGCCCAGCACTGGGTTGCGATAGCCGTTGACGCCATTTCACCATGAGATCCCGCCGGAGCTCTGTCCGCCATGCCTTGACATGTTGCGGCAGTGGACTTTCACCCCGGCGTTGCATCTCCACGCGCATGTCGTGCATGTGTGCAAGGACTGTTGCCTCCAGATCCCACGGTGGTAGGCCAGCCAGAAGGCTCGCCGCTTCGCGGGAGATCGTGCGGTAACCCCGCACCATCCGTATTGCCATGACCCTCTGGCAGGCGTTCAGTATGGACGCCGGTCGCTTTGCCAGCGACGGCGCCCACACCGGCGCCCCGTAGAGGGCCATGGACCGAACGATCCCCGCGTAGAGCCTCCGGCAGGAGGCGTCTGGACCCCCAAGATTGGGCAGGAGCCGCTTGAGAGCAGCCCCAGCCCGGAGAAGCTTGGGAGCCAGACGTCGGAAATGTTCTACGAAATTCCACCGGCTGTCGAGGACGAGTCCCAGATACTTCATCGTCGACCCGACGCCGATGCGAACTCCTCCTACCGTAAGCTGGGAGTCCGATGGTGGCGCGTTCCGAGGGCCGTGGAAACACATTGCCTCGGATTTATGCAGCGCCACCTCGAGTCCCAACTCCTGGATCCTACCAACGGCTATCGCAACCCCGCGTGTCGCTAGAGCGACCGCCGCCTGGTGCGACTCTCCCTGCGCTAGGATCAGCGTGTCGTCTGCGTAGCAAACCACGCTGACCCCGTCAGGGAAGTCGCCGCGCAGCACGTAATCGTAGCCGATGTTCCACAAGGGTGGGCCTAGAACCGACCCCTGCGGAACACCGCACGACATCTCTCGACGATTCCAGTCTCCCTGGTGACCGGGGTAGACAATGTACCTGTCTGACAGGTACGCCTCGACCACTAGACAGAGGTATTCGGGCACCCGGTGGTACCGGAGTGCCCTCCGGATCGTACTCCAGGGCAGGGAGTTAAAGGCGTTGGCAATGTCCAAGGACACTGCCACGACACACCTACCCTGGGACACCGCTTCCCCTGTCGTGAGGGCTCGCACGCGCATGATGGCGTCTATAGTAGAGCGCGCCCTGCGAAAGCCGAACTGTCCGTCCGACAAGTCCGGCCCCACCCGTGTTAGCCGCACGACGAGGCGGTTTGCAATAACTCTTTCAAAGAGCTTGCCCACCTCGTCGAGCAGCACAATGGGCCGGTATGCGGACGGAGAGTCCGCAGGGCGCCCTGGCTTCGCTACGAGGACCAGTTTCCCCGTCTTCCAGCGAAGTGGGAACTGGCCCCTCTCCAGGCATGCGCTAAAGAGCCCTCTCAGTCGAGGCCCGAGAGCCTCCATGGCCAAGACCCAGGCTTTCCCTGGCAAGCCGTCGGGTCCTGGGGCGGTGTTTTTGGCACTCAGCCTTCGCACCGCCACTCTCAACTCTACCTCGGTCACTTCTGGAGCATTGTCCTCGTCGTCGCTGTTGCGATCCGCGTCAGACACCGCTGGCGGAGGCGGAGCCATGGGCGGGGGGGAGTGTTCCCCCCGCGCAGGGAACAGAGTGCTAACCACACCCTCCACGAGTTGGGGCCGGAGACTCTGAGTCAGCGGCGGAGCCCAGGGGCGAAGCTTGTCCCGTACCAACTTGTACGGGCGCCCCCACGGGTCCGCGTTCAGAGACCCCAGCCACACGTTGCGGGCCTCGAGTTTGGCCCGCTTGATCTCCGTTCGGAGGGTGCGTTTTGCCTCTCTGTATCCCTCATACAGCTCCGCCTCTCTGGCCTCCGCATCCGGCGGGCGGATGCGGCGCCTGCAGTGCCTGGCATACCGGCGTCGCGCGTGATTGCAAGCATTGCGCAGTGCGCCGATCTCTGGCGACCACCAGTACACCTGGCGCTTAGCTCGTCCTGGACGGACACGGGGCATGGCAGCATCGCAAATTTGCGACATGGCCTCCTGGAACCACTCCGCCTCGACGTCGATGTCGACAGGCCTGTCCGGTGCTTGCACCCAGGTCTGTACCGTCGCGGCTTCCAGGAGGAGCTCCCGGTCCATCTGCTTAAGCGCCCACCGCGGACCGCAAGGGCTCCGTCGGACCGGCGCGGCCGAGGTTTCGGCGGAGACGTCAAACCGGATGTACCGGTGGTCGGAGTACGTCTCCACCTCCTCCATCACGCGCCAGTCGACGACACGCGGCGACAGAGCGGGGCTGGCGAACGAAATGTCCACCACCGACTCACCCCGCATCCGCACCAACGTGGGGACAGAACCCCGGTTCAGTACGACCAGGCCCAGCTCCAAGGCCCAGTCCTCCACCATCCGTCCCCTCTGGTTCGTGAACCGGGAACCCCAAGCCGTGTTCCAGGCGTTGAAGTCCCCGCAAACGACCACGGGGAGGGAACCGAACCCAGCGACAACGGAATTTAGCTCCATCAGGGAGACGTGCAGTTCGTCGAGAGATCGGCTCGGGGACAGGTAGACGCCTACCACAGCGATGTCCCCGAACCGTGCTGCCACGCAACCCCGCCCCCTCGTGACGGACTCGGGGGGCGAGGTACCGGCGGCGGTCGACTTAATTAAGGTCACCGAGCCGTCCAGGTCCTGAACCCAGTCACCACTGGGCAGGACAAAATACGGCTCGGTGACCACGGCGACATTGATCAACCACTGCGCCATGCTCTGGAGCAACAGATCCTGAGCGGCGGCGCAGTGGTTGATATTCGCCTGGAGGAGACGTAATGGGGCCGTTATTGACACTCCATTACGGTCTCCTCCCGAGCTCCCCTAGGGGTCACAGCCGCGGCGGCGGGTGCGGCGGCGATTGCGGCGGCGGCCAACGAGGCGGCTGCGGCGGCGAGGATCTCAGTGGGGATGGGCCTGCGGGCCTTGCCTTTGGCCTTGGCGGGGGGGTCACAGGACCTGCCGCCAGCCCGGTGGTCGGCCTTCTTGCCGGCCGCCGCACATGCGTAGCAGTGCGGCGTAGCACGGCAATCTGCGGCCTTGTGACCGGGCTGGCCACACTGGTGGCAGCGGTCGCTGCGATCCTCTGCGGCGCAGTGGGCTCCCACGTGGTGCCCCACGTGGCAACGGAAGCACCGCAGAGGTCTGGGCTCCAGCATCTTTACCTGGGCCGAAACCCAGCCCACCAAAAGCCTTCGGCCCTCGGCCGTGATCGCTTTGGCCGCCTGCACGGGGCAGCTCACCGTAACGGCTCGCATGCCCGTGCTGTCAGCACGGATGACGCCCGCCCGAACCTGATCGGTCGTGCACCCACCCGCCCTGACAATGGCGGCCACCACCTCGTCCACCTTGACGGAATCGTCCAGGCCCATTATGCGCATGTCAATGCACTTTGTGGGCCTGGACACTCGGGCCTCTTCCGCACTGAGGGACGCCCTGATCCTTGCGGCCAGGGCATCCGCTGCAGGACCACTGGCCGCACCGGGGACCTCTAGGATTCGGGCCCCGGTGATCGTGCACCTCATACGGAAGCCCGCAGCGGCTCCGAGCTCGCCAAGGTGGGGCAACACCGCCTGCTTCGCCTTCTCCATGACAGCGTCGTACGTCACGCCCCTCTTTTCCGCTTCAGGCTGTAGCGTAATTACTACAGCCTCGGAATTCGGGGCGCGAAGACGCGCCGCCATGGCCCGCTTTTTGCGCTCCTGCCGCCTCGCGCGCTTTTTGGCCGCCCTGGCCACCTTGCCCGCCTGCTTTTTGGCGCCGACCACCGTCCACTCGGCGCCAGACTCCTCGGGTGGAGGAGGTGGCAGGCGCGGTCTAGTCGCCACGGCGGCAGGAGGTCCTACCGGTTTAGCGGCAGGCACCGCCGCACCCTTTTTCTGCCGCTGCTGTTGCTTAGCCGTCGTCGTCGTCGGAGC
This sequence comes from Mythimna lalbum, assembly GCA_949319445.1. Taxonomy (NCBI): domain Eukaryota; kingdom Metazoa; phylum Arthropoda; class Insecta; order Lepidoptera; family Noctuidae; genus Mythimna; species Mythimna lalbum. The sequence goes on from OX439354.1 coordinate 638,457, forward strand.
CGGCCTCGCGGGCACCGGCGCCGCAGCCCCGCGCCCGGCTTGCCCCGACGGGCCTGCCTTAGGCGCAGAAGCCGCGGCCGCGGCAGCGGCATATGACACCGCCTTTTTTTGGCCAGAGGCCGCCAGTGGAGGACGCAACACAATTCCCTCCAGGAGAGAAAGCTGCTGCCGGATGCTCTGCTGGAACTCCAGCTGTTGTTTTTGCAGCCCCTGCTGAAAAGCAGCGAGTTCCCGCTGCATCAGTGTCAGCAGCTGACTCTCCGGCTCGGGCTGGGGCTGGGGCTGGGGCCGGCTTTGCCCCTGCTCCTGCTCGCGCCCCTCCTCCATCGGTTCCTGGCGGCCCCTGTTCGGCGCCCTTGCGAGCTCCGCCCGGACCTCAGCCCGGAGCTCGGCCTGGAGCTCCGCCCGAAGCTCACTGCGGAGCCTCTCCACCCTCTTTTCGACGGAGGCGTCTAAGGCCCCCTGGAGGGACGCGGCGTGGCGACGGATTGTTCGCTCCCGCGTGGCCTTGTCCCTCTGGCGGGCCATGTCTCGAAGCAGGGTGACGGCCAGCTCCTTGAAGGGCATGGCCGCCTCCCCGCCTGACTCCGCCTCGGTGCGCCTCTCACTGCCGGACGGCTCCGAGAGGTCCCTCCCAGAGTCGCCCGCGCCGGGGTGGCGCCCCTCCGCGGCAAGCCTGTCGGCTCGCTCGGCGGATTTTTTGGCCGTGAGGCCCCTTCCTTTCCCGCGGGCTCGGCTCGCGCCACGACTACTGGTGGGGATCTTCGCCCGCCCCTCGGAGCAGGACGACCCGTCCTCCTTTCTAAAAGAAGCGGAGCGCTTCTTTTGGGAGAGACTAGAGTGTCTCCCAGAACCGCCCGCTTCCTCCTCACTCTCCGAGCCCTCCGAGCTCCTTCTGGATGCCGCGTCGGACTCCGACCGCGCATCACTCACTTGTGGTTTTTTAAAAAATTTTGATTCCATTTTTGTTCCCACGAGTATATATATTATTGTACTGGCTCAAATACGTGGTTCGCACTAGAGACTAATTTAGCTACCCATTAGTCAAGCTAACAACCTCCCTCACGGTGCGCCGCCGCTTGGAGGTTTGGGGTAATTTTTTATAGAGGTTGTCTTCCTCGCGGCCCGGGCGGTTAAGCCAAGGCCCTCGTTCCCCATCAAAAGTCAGAAACATGACCTTGGACAATCTCTGGGGCTACGAGACTAACGGTGGCAGAAGGAGGAACACGTCTTCCTCCTGCCTGCCCGGCGGCAGTGTGAGTGCACACCGAGCCCGCTCTTACTTCGCCACTGTGCCCTCTGCTATAGGGTCTATGGCCGCCTCCCAGGGTGCACCGTCCCGCAGACTAGTCTTCCCTCAGGACGTGTCCGCAAGGGAACTACAGTCCGCGGGCACTCGTGGAGGTTTTCTGTCGTGGCACCCCATGACCGTCGCCTCTGCCAACACGGCACGTCACGTCGCCAGGTTTGTTCGTGGAGGGGTCATTCGTGGAGGGGGCTTGTTATCCTGGCTGTCCATCTGTTATCTGTTAGTCTGGCTCTATATGCAGGTATCCATAATTTTTTTTTGCTTAATTTTCATCGGCATGCCGCTTTTCATTACTTCTTTCAAGCTTGAAAACTTTTTCCAAGCATTCGAAACTATCCTATCTATTTGTTGTTAATTTCTTTGCTTTTCAAACGATAACTGTTTACCTAAGTATACATAAGTGTCAACATACTCCAGCGCTTCAATGTTTAAGTACTCAGGGGACTTCAAATAGTTTGTCATGATATTGTTCTTACTAAAGTTAATTTCTAGACTTACCTGCTGACTTGCAGCGAGGAGAGCATTTAACCACATAAAATAGACACCCAAAACCAATAATCACGTGTTGTGTGGCTATGGTTCGCGTCACACGCGTGTCGCCGGCGTGAGATGCCATGTCACGTTGTCGCTGGGCTGGAACTGACGTGTTTACATACGACTTTGTTTTTTTAAACGTACATTGCATTTTACTGCAAACCTATGAGGATTTTTTGTGTCAACTGTAGTTTGAGAAATCGTTATAATATATAACCAGGATGAAATGAAATTGATGCTAGTTTATTGCCATTCGAGAAATTTGTTTTCAGAACTGAGAAACAGACTCATGACTAATGTTGAGGGCTGGCGGGACTATTTGAAAGAGTAACCGTGGTCCTGGAAAGCTAAGGACTAGTAAATAACAGGACATAGATGTTTTCTCTCTGATACTCTCTCTCGCTCCTCCTAGAGGTGAAGTTATTTGATAAGTTATTATCTCAAAAAAATGTTGAAGTAGTTAAGATATTTTTAAAAAGGAAACTAACTAATTATACTGTTGCTATTCACCTAGCTTGCTGGCCTGTCCACATTATGATGTGTACAATATAGTATATAATAAATAATAAAAAAAAACTGACAACCGAACAAAAAGGAACACATATTTCTAAAAACTAGTTTTACTCTAGTCTTAGAGATTTGTTTTTATGTAACACAAAAGTTTCGCAATAAAATTCTTCTTGAATCAAAGTCTTGGATAAGTTTTCATGAACCTTCATATATGTCAGTTTCAGGTTCGTTTTCAGCACCTCCATCCCAGCAACCCTCATGAGATGAATGAGGTTTGCTTGGATGGAGGTGAACCAAGTTTATCTGTTACAGAGTGAAAAGAGTTTCTAACACAGAGGAGGATCCAGGTGGCGATGCGGTGAAATGTACTGCATATGTTGCATAATTTAATGAACTAGCTTTTGCCGGCGGTTTCACCCGTATCGGTAAAAAAAAATTGGCAATCGGACTAGTACTTTCAGACATTACCTCCTACAGTAAAAAAAAAAACTTTACCTCTTTATTATATAAGTGTAAATAATTTAGAGGTGGTCCTAGTGAACAAATAATAGGTAGGTTGGAACAAGCGATCTAGCGTCATAGTTGTGTATACTCTTGGTTTAATTGCCTTTCGAGTCTTTATAAATGTATACTTAATATAACAAAAGTCCTGTAAAGATTTGAGGGCGACATTTTTCCAGCAGTAGGTACGACAGTGGATGCTAAATCTACTACAACCATTTGTGTTTGTTTACATATTTTGGCGGGTTTGCGCACGTGATAGCTTGTTACGTGCCCTAACTACACCAAAACGGCTGAATAGCGAGATGATGGCCATTTACGTCATCCTTTAAATCTTGACTGTTTGTTTTTACAGCATCAGCAACTAATTGAATGTAAATAAATTGTACTCGTAAGTATATTTTTATTATGAGCAAGTTGTGAGGGTTAAGTAATTGAATGTTTATTTAAAAGAATAACAATAAGAATCATTTATTTTGCAAACATGGGTATAGTACACAGGTTTTTTTTTATAATAAAGTTCTCCATATTTTGCCATCACTTTGGCATGCAAATTTATACAATACTAGCTTTGCCCGCGCGGCTTCGCTCCCGCTCTTCCCTACTCCACCCTACTATACCCAACTCTACCCTACTCTACCCTACTCTACCCTACTCTACCCTACTCTACCCTACTCTACCCTACTCTACCCTACTCTACCCTACTCTACCCTACTCTACCCTACTCTACCCTACACTACCCTAATTTTTTTTTCCATAAGAACCTTCTCCTCACAATAACAATCACAACAAAAAAAAAAACAGCCAAATCGGTCAAGCCGTTTTCATGCCAAGTCGTGACAACGGAAAACGGGGGTCATTTTTATATATATAGATTAAAAAGCAAATCTATTTCAAAGTTTATCATGTGTATAGTGCCTATGTTGAGAATTTCACATGCTATTTCATTGTATCAATTAGGTTCTTGCGTATACCTTTGATTACATAAATATTACGACAATCATAATCTGATTAAATTCCCTGCTAAAGATGATTACGGAAAGATCCCTCGTATTAGCAACAATACGCTACCAATCAGGCACGGCCTCGTACTGTTGCTGATTAATCGGCTTACCATCCATACTCCAACAATAATTCCTCTCCCCATCTCCACGGCAGCCTACCGGTAACTACCACACACTACCAACACTTTGAAAACAAATATCATAATGATTGTCAAAGGACTAAAGTCTAGGTCCTTTCATTTTAAAATGAACTAAAGTATTTGGAACTTAGGGTTCTATTTCGTTAAACATTGATTCGGGAGTTATGGTATTCCGTTTTCAGAAGTATTGGATTGGACTCCAATAAGAGTCTATATTCGCTATAATGAAGGGTGGTTAGTAATAATTGACTGTCTAAAGTATGCAAGCGATTATTATTGTTTGTTTTACCTGTTACTATTGGGGTGGCTCGTTGAACGATGGCTGTCTGGAATTAAGCCCCGAGGGGTGTTTAGGGGTTAATTATTGTTTGTTGTGTCTGCAGTCTAGTGGTTGTTCAAAACAAATGAACAGTTTATGATGGAAGGGCGTTGTTCTGTTAGTAAACTTATTATGTTAGTTTGTTCTGTGGCTGAGATCTCACGTCTGTCAACACCGGTTTAGTAACTGTTAGCGATCCCGCAAAACGCTAATTATAAAATGTTTGGTATGACATAATCTGTCACGCCATTGGTCACGTGTGTCGTCCGCAAGCAATGTGGGAACGCTAACAGAAATGGTACATTTTAATACAAGTGAAGAAAGTTTGTCTTTGCGACTGAGGCGGAATTCTTTCAATAGACTTACGAAGAAATAGACAGGGCAGAGACTCGTGGGGGTCGCTTAGCTCCCAGCCTGATACGATAAATGTAATAAATTGTGGTGGGGGGAGAGTTGAAGCGTTTCTCCGTCTTTTTCATTTTTTACCTAAGAGCAGGACCTAGGAGCGGTTTTCGAGAAAGTCTATTGAAAAGTAATATGGCTAAGCCAGCAAGTCGTCCAATGCGCTGTCAAATTAGTTTAACTACTGCCAAAATTACAGACTTCTGTGCCTGTCCTTCTACAAGGTTCTTCTACAAGGCATGAAAATGTTCCGTTGCCATATACCACGTTGGTCTCGTGTCCGCAGGCTTAAGGTCACACATCTCCATTCTACCAAATACTTTTGTGTGCATAATATATTCTATAGATCCATTTATAATGTTATTTCAAGTTCTTTCTTTGTATAAATATGTACCGCTAACCACTATTTATCCAGCACCTTCATACAAGCAAATGATACAAAAAATATGACGTCAAGGAATATCGGGCTATTTAACTTTCCCACCATAACTCCTGCCTGCCCCACTCCGGTGGTCGCGTGAGGCCAGGGTCAGTCGCGTGCCACCTCCCCGCCCACTCGCTGTTCAATGCAAATTACAACGCCTGCTTGTTGAACTACGTAGCGAGTAGCAGGCAGCTACTATAAAGGTTTGGTCAAACTAAAGCGGATCCCGCGCGGGATGCGGGACGAAATAAGCTCGCGGCAATTGCAAAAGGTGAATATTAAAGATGAGAGCAGTGGTGGCCTAGTGGTAACGACCCGGTCGCGGGTTCAAACCCAGCCAGGCGCATTACTTTGTGTACTTTATTTCGTCACCCCTGCTCTCAAAACGGTGAAGGAAAACATCGTGAGGAAACCGACATGTCCTAGAACCAAAAATTCGAAAGACATGTGACATTCACCAACCCGCACAGGGCCCGCGTGGTAGATTACGGCCCATTCCCTCTCCTAGAGAGGAGGCCTGAGTCTCAGCAGCGGGAACAATAAAAAGGTTGATGATGATGATGAATAACGAAGTAGGTACATGTGAATGGAAACGCCGCATGGGGGGGGGATGTTTTAGGTCATACATACAAGGACTTTGTTGGTGATGTTCTTCTGCACGCACCTGGCTTAGTATTCGCGGACCACTAGTTCAATTTATCATTCAGCTAATAGCCTAGCCTTTTAACTAAACGGCGCTATTTAACTAGTCACTCGAATGATATCTAGTCTTTCTACCAAACAAGTAAGTGACTAGGATCGATAACGATTAATATTATTTGCCTAACCTGACAATTTAAAAGAGGATATGGCAACTTGTATTTTTTTCCAAGTTAAAAAATCTGTCCGTTTACCAGACTCCTATTTCTGTATTCATGGTTTAAAGAAACCTAAGATGAAGAAACTCCTTCGAACCTAACCCGTCCATGTCAGAATGTCCGATGTTTTTTTTGGTCACATGGTCACCTTATCGAATGAATGGCCGGAATCGAAAGTAGTATTTCACGCATCGACTGAATATATTGCTGCTAAATGATCTGAAGTTTCTAGCTAGTCAGGGAGATCACCACCACCAATTTAAACTCCATTAAAGTTTATGCCACAGTTACATCACGCGCGGGGTTCACCTCAGTATGGTCACAGCTTTACACGTCTATTGTTAGACTAGGCAGGGAGCTAGGTAGCTATTACCGTGCTTTGTCTATCTCCCTCGCTGCAGGCGTTTGAGTAATGAGGGGCTACTATTAATCAAGTTATCGCAGTTAACTGCAGGTTAGGTACGGGTTTGTGTTCTTGTTTTACATCAGTTGGTATTAGTCTTTCGTGTTTGAAGTTATTTTATTGTATGCTGGAAATTATTGCAGACTATCTAACGATTGTGTCTCAGAAATATACGCATCAGGTTGCCAAGTTCTAATGGGATAGGAGGGGTCACGCCAGCTACATGCGCTGTCACCGCCGGACATGTCTCCATGGAGTTGGTTCCTGCAGATGGAAAGCCACGAGGACTAGTTCGAGATGTAGATTCATACAATAACTTCAGCTGTATTAGGTTAGACCAGAAACTTACCGCAACGTAGATGGGAGTAGGCTGGCAACCAATGTCAGAAAAGGTTTAGCCTGTAGAACTTCACTGTAATTAGTCTCTATAATACTATGAAAACTCAGTACCACATTTGTATGCGAGGGAAGTTTCTGTCAAGTTTGACGTGCTATTTATTTATTTAACAGTTTAACACTACACTGAATTAATTATCGTTCACGCAACGTGTTCCAAGAACTTTAACCTCAAAATAATCAACCCCAACTTACATATCTTTTACATAATCGAGATTAAAGTATAAATGAGTTACTATTCCGTACACGAGCTCTTAAACTATTAGTGGGCGCTTTATATAGTTTTCAAGTGCAGTTGTACACCCGATGGCTTACTTTCACGTTCGGGTGACAGTCGGCCCGCAGTCGGGTGTGTTCGGCTCCCATTCGGAGAGCGTGCTCTGTAATGAGACTAATTTGGCTGGAGTGACGATCTGTTAGCGTAGCAGAGCTGTTTTAATGTAATCTGTGTTTTTGTTTTACTGATATTTGTACAATAAATCATAATCTGTATTCTGTAAATATAAAAATGAATTCATAATTCCCTTGGTCACGCCATCACGCGTGAACGGCTGGACCGATTTCGCTAATTCTTTTTTTGTTGTGTTTGTTATTGTAAGGAGAATTTAAGGTTCTTATGGTAAAACAATGAAAATTAGGGCAGTGTAGGGTAGAGTAGAGTAGGGTAGTGAAGGGTAGTGAAGGGTAGTGAAGGGTAGTGAAGGGTAGTGAAGGGTAGTGAAGGGTAGTGTAGGGTAGTGTAGGGTAGAGTAAGATAGAGTAGGGTGGAGTAGGGATGAGCGGGAGCGAAGCCACGCGGGCAAAAGCTAGTTTGGGATAAATTATAGTTTTTGTTGGAATATTTCGTATGCAGTAGTATCTGTTTAATTATTCAGAAAAAAATATTCTTAGTAGATATAGTGGTAAAATACTGGTGTAGTTGTCTATCTAGAGTGTCTACAGAGCTGGACAATATTTGGAATTATTGAAAAAGGTGCGATTTGGTGCCGAGAAGGGTGACTTACTCGAAACATTCACAGCAGAATTTGTTACGTCTCTATTCTAATGGGAGCGAAGTGACTGTTTTCTATATCAAAAACGAAATACTTTCTAAACTTGACGGTGACTAAATACACAAAAAAAATTAAGTTCATTCAACAAATTGTTTTAGTGAAACTCACTGCGTTTTAAATATAGCCTAGATGGTAGCCTAGATGGATGCCATGGTGGTCTTCCTGCCACATAACTATGATCATCATAAAAAGCGCCCAGGGAATATAGATCGACGAGTTCCGCAGAAACGATTTAAGTATCTTGGATGTCCCAATCAACAAAATCAGAACAGAAATAGCAGAGGCATAAGAGCAACTAGCTCAATATCTCTAGAAAGATCTTTATTAGTAAGGTCAGTTAGCTTGATCAATATTAGGTTTACAAAAATAGTGCGAACTTCACAATTCCAGAAAGAGCAGCAAATCAATATGCAAACAATCTAAACTGGGCACATAAAGCGGAGCCGACTGTACCGGACAACTTTACACTGCGGGCCAATTAAAGTACTCGCACTGCTTAGCATTTTAATGTCACTTTTTGTTTCAAACTGCTGTTCGGGATTGCAGTATCGTAAATACACGTAATTTAGTGGTTATTAGGTCTTTTTTTGGAGGGTGTAATTGGATGTTTTGTGTAAGAAAACGGAAATAAAGTACCGAAACATATAGTTAGACTTTTGAAATAAAGGAATTATAATTAACTAGCCGGTTGGTCTAGTGGTTAGTGGCCCTTACTGCTATGCTGGAAGTCGTGGGTTCAGTTCCCACCTAAAACAAATATTTGTGTATGTATTTAGAAATATATAAGTACCACAAGCTCTGCTTAGGTTGGGCCTAGATGGCGTTGTGTGAAATTTGTGGAATATTATATTATTTGTTTGGTCTATTTTATATACAGATGTGTTCGAAAGAGCATTTATAACACTTACATCAAGATTTTAATTAGTCGAAACTATATTATTAGCGTAGCAACATAAACTTGCTCACTTAAACTATAATTATAACGTAGTTCAGCTACTTTAATTTCCGTTTTAGTACGTTGTATATCTCACACGTAACACATTTCAACAGTAAATTCAACGGTCTCATTAAACAAGTGCTATCTACATCACATTAACAGCCGGCTAACATAAATACCCAGCACCTACATAAAGTACCTCTCAGGTAATTACATGAAAACAAAAGACCAGCCGTGGGCGAAGTCATACAAATTACGACAAAATATTGTTACGTACGTAGGTAATTAAATGCCAATTTACCAATAAAGAACTTTATTTACCACAAACAATAAATAATTAGTCCAGTCAACAATAATCCAAATCACAGTTAGCACTAGAGTTCCGTTATACTATCGCCTCGGTCGTTAGATAAAATCACTTCGCACACTTAGGTAGATCGCTCTTGATCGCAGTCGAAATCAGAACTGACTCACTTCCGTTCGGGGGCTCGTATTTATACGCGGAGCAAAGAAAATTCTAGATACTGACGTCTCAGGATAGTTCCAGAACAATAGAGTCGCGTCGCGGGGCCATAAATCAATTTTATTGCTTTGTCCTTCGCGAGTCACTCACGCGAATTTCGACTCTATTGTAAATGTCGGAAAGTACCATTTCCCTTATCCACCTACAGATACCTACAGATTACGTACCTACTAAATAGTGGGTACAACAAGTACTTATGACGGAATGTTCCAGATCTTGCCAGGCTAGGTAGGTACTTTGGTTCTAGAGCTTTCGAACAGTAATGCGTTTTAATTATTCGTTGCTACTCTTTAACTTGTCGGAGATATGACGTGTTGAAATTTAACGGCGTAACAGTGCCCCCCTCTTAGTCATGCTCGTCCCGAGCATTATTAGATCCGTGATACGGCGCCAATCTGTCCACATGGACAACCTTAGGCTTCCCTCTTAACCCTTTCTTGATGCGGTAGGTTACATCGTTGATCCTTTTTAGTACGGTGTAAGGTCCCTCCCATCGAGCTTGAAGTTTCGGCGACTTCCCTTTTCGTCGAAGCGGGTTGTGGAGCCAAACCAGTGCACCTTCCTCAAATCCCTGGGCGTTGGCATTACGGTCGTATCTCGTTTTCATTTTAACGCTGGTGTTCATGCTATTCTCACGTACTCGTTTATGCACTTCGTCCAATTGATCTTGAAGGTCACTTACGTAGTCCGTAACTGGCTTAGTCTTATCAGGTGGCACGCCAGTTATGGCATCGACTGGAAGTCTCATTTCCCTGCCGAAGTTCACTCTTGCTGGGGTATGTCCCGTGCTATCATGCACTGCCGATCGGTACGACATCAGAAATAGTGGAATATACCGGTCCCAGTCTTTCTGATGGTCATCGACAACCTTAGCCAGATGATTCTCCAGGGTTTGGTTAAACCTTTCCACCATTCCGTCCGACTGAGGATGCGCAGGTGTTGTGCGTGTCTTATAAATTCCCAGAAGAGTACACATTTCCTGGAACAGCGCTGATTCGAAGTTACGGCCTTGATCGGAATGGATTTCCAAAGGCACCATACCGACATACTACTTCCTCGACCACCTTCTTCGCCACTGTCGTCGCTTCCTGATTGGGTATGGCGAAGACTTCGGGCCACTTTGTGAAGTAGTCCTGGATCACCACTATGTACTTGTTTCCGTCATCTGTAACTGGGAAAGGTCCAGCGACGTCGATGGCAATGCGTTCCCAGGGGGCTCCCACATTGTACAGCTGAAGCCTGCCCCTGCTTCTAGTCTGTGGTCCTTTCACAGATGCGCACGCTGTACATTTCCGACACCATTGCTCTATGTCATCTCTACAATTGAGCCAGTAATACCGCTGTCTCACTTTCAGTAGAGTTTTCTTGATTCCCAGGTGTCCTCCAGAAGCACCATCGTGTATCTCCTGTAGCAGAGGCACCACTTCACATCGTGGTACTATTACTTGTGTGGTCACCTCCTTGCCATCGTTCGATTCCCATTTCCTACAAAGCACATCATTTTCTAGGACTAAACTGTCCCACTGTGCCCAGTAGCTCTTTGTGACGGGACTATGTGACGATACTTCACTCCACTGAGGCCTAGTTCCGTTACGCTTCCAGTCCAGTATAGGTCGAATATCTTCATCTTCTTCCTGGGACTTCTTGAAGTTGCCTTCAGTCCTAATTAAATTCACTTGTTCTCGGGCTTCATTCTGTTGGCAGTGTCTACAGTCCTCATTGCACGGACGTCGCGACAAGGCGTCAGCATTATTATGCCCTTTTCCACTGCGATGTTCCGTCACAAAGTTAAACTCTTGCAGCTGCTCGAGCCATCTTGCGACTTGGCCCTCAGGGTTTTTAAATTGTAGAAGCCATTTTAATGCAGCGTGATCCGTCCTTAACGTAAACTGCCTTCCTATGAGGTACTTGTGGAAATACTGCAAGGTCTTTACCACAGCCAGCAGTTCTCGTCGAGTCACGCAGTAGTTCCTTTCTGGCTTTGAAAGTGCCTTACTGAAGTAAGCAATCACGACCTGTCTGTCACCTTGCACTTGTGACAACACTCCTCCAATTCCCGTGTTGCTGGCATCGGTATCAACGACAAATCTTCCGTCTCTGCTCGGATACCCCAGTATAGGCGCTTCACATAGCCGTTGTTTCAGCTCGTTGAATGATGACTCGCAGTTCTTGTCCCAGATAAAATCTCGTTTATCCTCAGTCAGCTGATGTAACGGTTTTGCAATGTCCGAAAAACTCATAACAAATCGTCTGTAATATGTGCACAACCCTAAAAATGCACGTACTTCTGTTTTGTTCCTTGGAACTGGCCACTGTTGGACAGCCTTTATCTTCTCAGGATCGGTTCTCACCCCATCGGCGGAAATAACATGTCCCAAGTAGCTGACCTCCTTCTTGAACAGGGCACACTTTTTCGGGCTTAGTTTTAGGTTAGCCCCTCGTATCCTGGTGAACACTTTCTCCATGTTCCTTAGGTTTTCCTTAAAAGTGCGACCCATTATAATGACGTCATCCAAATAAACCAGACAGACGTCACCAAGAAGGCCCACCATGACTCTCTCCATGAGGCGTTCAAATGTCGCTGGAGCATTGCACAACCCAAAAGGCATTACGTTAAATTGCCACAGGCCGTTGCCAATGCCAGTACTGAACGCTGTCTTTTCTTTATCTTTCTCGCTGATCTCCACTTGCCAGTAGCCACTTTTCAAATCAATGGTAGAAAACCACTTCATACCACTGAGCATATCCAGCGTATCGTCTATCCGCGGCAAAGGATAACTGTCCTTCTTCGTCACATTATTCAGCATTCTGTAGTCAACACAGAATCTTGTACTGCCGTCCTTCTTCTTCACCAGAACGACTGGAGAAGACCATGGGCTCGTAGAAGGCTCAATTATTCCGCTATCAGCCATGTCCTTTACCATTTCTGCTACCTCAGTTTCCTTAGCCCAGGGTATACGGCGCGGTCTCTGTTTAATTGGTCTAGCATCACCTGTATCTATCTCATGCTTGACGAGACCTGTTCTTCCGCAGTCTTTTCCCGTTGCAAAGATATCTCGAAACCGTAGCAGAAATTCCCTGGCTTGCTGTAGTTCCGAAGCCGATAAATTGCTCTTAGAATTTTCCAGAAGTTGCTGGATGTGATCAGGTTCACCTTTTATTACGTCTTGTTTCACTGAAGATGTATTGATTTGCCGGAGATAATTCAATCCTTCACATCTCCCAACAACACTGTTTTTCTTTAGTTGGACCTCTTCTTTCCCAAGTTTCACAATCCTTACCTTGGATCTCCTTTTCGTCATTACTAATGTTCTCGCGGTGATGAGCTCCGGGTGCCGGCCAGTATCTTCAACCAAAACACATCTTGTTTGCCTGATTTTCTTAGGAAATTTTACTTCGACTAAGGTTTCGGTTCTTGGAGCCAGTGTAACATTCTTTAAACAATACAGGTTGCATGAGTTATTTCCTCGCAGGAAGACTTCTTGATCTGGGAACTTCAGTACTCCCCTATCGATATCTAGAATACATCGGTTATTCTGCAAGAAGTCGAGACCCAGTATGCAATCGTCCGTAATATTTGCAATTAAAACAGGGTGGGTATACACTTGATCACCAATTTTGAACTTGATTTCTGTATCACCGAGGACGGAGACTGACTGGCCGGTTGCTGTCTGAAGTCGGCAGGATGGAGACTTTCTTTGCCACGAGATGGTTCGTTTCAGCAACTCAGGTCTTACAATAGTTCGCGACGCCCCGGTGTCAACGGTAAAATTGCAAGCACTATGATTCAGCGTCCCTTCGACTATCAAACTATTTCCGTCGTGAACTTGATTGATGGTGATGGTTGGGGCCTTCAGTTGACTAGCCAGCACCCGCCCCGCGGCCCTGGCGACTTTTAGTTTAACGACTCCTCGTTAACTTGAGTTCCGGAGTCTACACTTCCCCTTTTCTTCTTGGGGCAATCGGTACGAATGTGCCCTTTTTCCCCACACCCGTAGCATGTCGGAATATAGCGGGACTTTGTCGAGGAAGAAGCCACCACTTCTCGTTGACGTGGCTGCGTTGTAGGCGAGACCACCACTTCCCGAACTCTGTGCGTACGAGAATCTTGTCGTACGGCTTCCACTTCCAAAGCGTGTGCCATCGCACTCTTTAAAGTTTGGTGGTGTCCGAGCCGCACCGTAGCCCTGACTTCAGAATCCCGTAGACCGTCGATGAATGCTTGCACCAGATTTACTTCCACCGTCTCTGGTGTCATCGACATGTACGCACGCCGAACCAGCCGTTCAACCTCGACTCCCCACTGCTGCAGGCTCTCGTTCGACCTCTGCGTTCTTTCGCGAAGTTGCGCACGGAAAACATGCTCGAGGTGCTTGTCACCGTAGCGAGTGTCCAGTCCTTCCATGAGGCGCGCCAATGTCCTGCCGTCCGGAGGTAGGTTCTCTAGGACTAGCAGAGCGTCCCCTCGTAGAGCCAAAGTTAATGCCGCAAAAGACTGTTTATCATCCCAGCGGTTTGTTTCAACCAATGTCTCAAATTGGTACTTAAATGCCGTCCAGGAAGACGTGCCATCAAAACGCGGCACATCAAATTTTGCGGCCGATGCACAGGGGGTGTGCGATGGTGAGCCAACAGCAATGGGCTCGCGTGCTTCGAGCTTGACAATTTTTTTATTGATGTCCAGCAGTCGATCTTCATGGCCATCAATTCTTGTTTCGAGGCTATCAGCTCGGGCGGAAACCTCCTTTACCTCTAAGGTGAGATTCTTTACCTTCTCACCCAACGTAACGAGGCCGTGGTCGATTTTATCGAGGATCAGGTTCTGCTTAGCCTCTTGATCGCGACGAGCGGCTTCCTGGTCGCGGCGGACAGCTTCCATACTAGCTTGCATGGCGGCCAACACCGCAGCGAGGTTCAATTCTGAGGATGGTCCTGTTGGCACCTCAGCAGCTGCCGTTGCTCCCATGCCAGCCTGATCTTCCTCCTCCATACGATGACGCGCAGCATCCATCTCTGCTTGCCTCCTTGTTCGTGGTCGCTGTTCGTCGTCCTTCTGTGGTAACGGCATCCCACTTCTGACACCAGTTGTTGCGTACGTAGGTAATTAAATGCCAATTTACCAATAAAGAACTTTATTTACCACAAACAATAAATAATTAGTCCAGTCAACAATAATCCAAATCACAGTTAGCACTAGAGTTCCGTTATACTATCGCCTCGGTCGTTAGATAAAATCACTTCGCACACTTAGGTAGATCGCTCTTGATCGCAGTCGAAATCAGAACTGACTCACTTCCGTTCGGGGGCTCGTATTTATACGCGGAGCAAAGAAAATTCTAGATACTGACGTCTCAGGATAGTTCCAGAACAATAGAGTTGCGTCGCGGGGCCATAAATCAATTTTATTGCTTTGTCCTTCGCGAGTCACTCACGCGAATTTCGACTCTATTGTGAATGTCGGAAAGTACCATTTCCCTTATCCACCTACAGATACCTACAGATTACGTACCTACTAAATAGTGGGTACAACAAGTACTTATGACGGAATGTTCCAGATCTTGCCAGGCTAGGTTACTTTGGTTCTAGAGCTTTCGAACAGTAATGCGTTTTAATTATTCGTTGCTACTCTTTAACTTGTCGGAGATATGACGTGTTGAAATTTAACGGCGTAACAATATACAGGAGCTGCTTAATGACAAAATATCCTATTATCCGAGGGCTACTCGTATCTTAAACAAATTTATTCGGGTCGTAAATAAAATTGTGAGGTTTAGTTATTTTGGCTCGCTGTGTAAATCCCGCGGTCGGCTATTCGTTTAAAAAGGTACAAATACAATCTTGACTTGTTAGGTTAAAGCTATTATAAGCTGAACTAAAAAGGTAACTTTTGTAAGTAACCTAAAAAGTTACTTAGATTTTCTTTGGTGTTAAATGTAAAAAATATATTTACGTAAAGGCTTTCTAAAGTGTTCAATAAAAATCTATATTTTTTCATTCCCGATAAAAAGGGCACTAAATTTGTAAATCTGATTTGAGATAAGTATGTTTTTAGTACAGACTAACCAATTTTATTCTAGTATAAAATCAAACTTTATTTCTTCTGAAATTCTGGATGAATTTGGGTAAATCTAAAGTTCAACCCATCCCTTTTCAAGCAAGTCGATCGGGGAGTGGTGTACTTAAGTACTTGGTCTTTACTAGTGGTAATGTTAGTGGATACAAGCTCTAAAACCTACCGATAATAAATGTTCCCAAAATATTCCGGCAAATATAGGGTGACTGGTAATTAGTGACCGATAATTATACACGTGATTCTACTGATGATTTCAAAAAAAAATTCCAAAGAAACTTTTTTTATACTCATTAGTTTTTTCATAATAATAAAACAGCTATTCGGGCCCACCGCGGTCACCCATCGGTTCATTCTGCTGCTGCTTGCAAACCCATCGGTGTTCGCGAAACGAGAGAATAAATCGGCTTTTCCATACAAACTGTTCAATCAAGTTTTGTAAAGGAAGGCAGATTTTTTTTTTTTGTTTCCGGAAAAGAATTCTTATGGAAGGTTGTTCAGTTTCGTCTACTGAGCAAGCCCTTAAAATTTACGGAGACCTGTATCTTATACCCTGTATAAATACTTGAATATAGAATATATTATAACAATCTGGAAGCACTTGAGCCCTTTAAATATTAAAACTTCCAGACAAGAAAAAATTATCTGCAATACTAAGAATTTCCGTTATACAGTATTTTGCTAAAAAAATCATATTCCATTGCCAATATTCTATCACCTTTATAACTGTTTTGACATTACACCAAACTGAACCGGCAAATGAGTTAACAGAAAATTACCCAGAGCTTTAAACAACGAACAATGTAAAGTGCGGTGTGTTTTCAAAAGTTTAAAATTGTTTTTGAAGGTAATACTTGTAAGCTTTATTACATTAGGCAGGCGGTAAAGAATCGCGAGTGTGTACCACATAGTTCCATGACGAGTTTACTACGTAGAGTAGTAATGCGAAATTAATTGTTTTGTAAAGTTTATCATATCGAATTTTAGGGTTCCGTAACCAAAGGGTGAAACCGGACCTTATTACTAAGACTCCGCTGTCCGTCCGTCTGTCTGACTGACGTAAGACAGTATCTCATGAACCGTGATATTTAGACAGTTGCAATTTTTACAGATGATATATTTCTGTTGCCACTATATCAAAAAGTACTGAAAATCCGAGTAATAATTATATTTAAACTCCAATAACACAATCGTGATTTTTTGCCTTTTTTTTTGCTACGGAACCTTTCGTGCGCGAGTCTGACTCGCAATTAGCTGTTTTTTTTTAATAAATTAAGACCTTCGCAGCCCCGTACTCGTAGCTCTTATGAATACAGTCTACAGTTGTTGTTGTAACACTGCTGTTACTGCGCTAGGAAAACGTTCCCGTAACAATAATATTTCATAGCTCATTCTACGTTAGTGAAGAGTGTGTTTTAGTTACGATAGAAAGAGAACTATTTTGCAGACGATGTTTCTAAACTCACAGTTTCAAGATTAGTAATGAAAGCAGTCTATCTTGTCTGTTTTGTTTAAATTACATTATGACTATTCCCCAGTGAGTAGGTTCTAAAATAGGTTCAGTGTAACTGTAGGTGTGATTGATTAGTAATTTGATCTGCCATCATTGCTCTTCCACAGTCACCTTCATCATCATCATTTCAGTCGACTCCTCCTCCCCTAAGTGTTACCACAACGACCGATCCTGTGCGTCTCGCATCCATCGCATTCCCGCGACTCCCACCAGGTTATCTGTCCACCTTGTGGGAGGTCATACAAAGCTGCGATTTCCGGTTCGTGGTCACCAATCCAGAACCTTTTGACCTCATCGACTATGCGTTTTACGAGCAATGTGCCTGATATTTGAGTTACAGTATTTAACCTCTCAGGCACCAGTGTACCGAATTCGGTACACCTACCAGCTAACTTAAACCTTATTTTTACGTAATAAGGTTTAGTTAGCTGGTATGAGGTGGTTAAATACTCGTAATACTTTTCAAATGTCAATTTTCACACATATACAGTCCGTCCAACTCATTCCAGGAACACATCTCCCTTACCCAAATTTTCTACCTGAAAACATATTTCATTTCCAAATACTCGGAAACAGTTCGCTGCGTTCATAGAACTCTCAATACGAATAATCGTTCGCTTTCATGGAAATACGTCGAAATATGAAGTGGAAAACACGTTTGATGTGTCTCCACTCACTACACGTTCCAGTTTTCAAATGCCAATTAATATTACGTACACAATTTCGGGTATCAAAGACTGTTAGCGGTACAAACTTGTATTTTATTTATTTAAAGCTTTCATGCGAAACGCTATTTACTCGTAATTGAAGTGTGGACTAAAAGATTTATTTACAGAATTTAACTTTGATAAAAATAAACAACATTAATGAAATATTTGACTAGAAGGTTGTTTATAGTTCATCAAGAGTTGGTAAATATTAAATGTAAAAGATAAAAAACACCACCCTCTGAAGAGAAGTTTATCTCAAAGGATGAAGGCTTATTAAAATGTAGAGCGTGTTGATGAAAAGTTTCAAGAGTTTTTAAGTAAAACTAGAGAAGTTGCGTGAAGCCTGAGTGTAGTGAGGGGTCTACCGTGACGGCCACTAGTGCGGCAAACAAGATTAGTTTGATTGGATTTTTAATAAGTAAGAAAAGAAAGACGGAATAGGTTACTTTTAGGCAAGCGTGGTTCATCGTCGACCATTTAATTTTTTACCATTAGGTGAGATAGTAGTCAAGCACGAGCCTACCAATAATAAAAAACCTATGTTTAAAAATAATCGGAATGTTGTATTTTGAAATGTTGGTCTGTGTAGACATGAAAAAAAAAAAATAGGGCAGTTGGAAAACAAAAAGAGTTCTAGGTATATTACTAACATGTTTTCTATAAATATTCTCGTGTACATAATAAGCTTATGTGTAATTTACATCTTCATATTATTATTTATTTTTATAACACCCACACCCGGAAAACCTATTTGTAATTCACACAAATATTGGTTCCGTGCGGGAATCGAACCCGTCGAATGCGACATGCAGTGTAGCAGTCAATCGTTCAATCTGCACCAACCGTGCCGTCGGGATAACGTAACGTAATTAACTGTACCTACTCGTACTTATATAAATATATTATACAATATTTTTAAATCAAAACCCACAGCTACATCATCAAAATAATAAACCACGGCCGGTACCGACGAACTACCGTCACATTCGACCACAAATTTCCCTTTAATTCGAATAATTCGTCGAAATCTGCCGAATTCGCTGCTCTCCCTACATTCGCTCGGCAAGACCGCAATGCATCGGTTTTCAATACAAATCGTAATTTGTTCCGACTACCCGCGGTTTCAATATTCCTGACTCACCTCTACTGATTAATACGTTCATTAACGTGAATTTAATATACTGAGCCAAATACTTCGGCCTTGGGTTTTGTGTTAATAGCGTCCTTTTCGTACGACCGCTCTTACATGATTATGATGTTATTATACATCTTTCTTTAGATATTTTGGACACACTGCTATCTTGTGGATATCTAGGCTTCTGTAGAAATAAAAACATAAATGTATGTTTTGATTGTGTAAAACTAATCTAGTAAAGACCTCTGAAAATCGGCTATTTTACGTGAACTTTGGCCCTACATAATGTAATTGTATATTAAAAATATAAAAAAGTACATCAATAGAAGACTTTTAATCGAAATTCTGAATGACGACAATTTGATCTGAAAAACTTAAAAAGGTTTAAAAAAAACACGTGTTTCCTGGAACAAGTTTTGTGAAATATTCGAGTATTTAAATCACGGAATTACCGAGAGTTTGAAGAGTTTTCAGGCGTTATCTCTCTTTTTTGCATTGCTTCTTCATCAAACATCGCCTTGGATTGCGTTAGATGAGGCACCAAGCTTAAACCATGCTCGATGTTGATGACAGGCGAGTGGAAAAGAACCCTCGTATGCCTTGATCATACGTACCGAGTAAAAGGGCGACAGCAAAATGTTGCTCGGCCGAGACGGTGATGTAAGTGAGTTGTAGACGTAAGCGGTCGGCCGAGCACTCGGCGCTCTGTTTATACGTACCGAGTACTCGGCCGAGAGCACTGTCTCGCCTGTTTACTCGGTACGTGTGATCAAGGCATTAATCTATCTGAATGGTTTCATCATTAATGGTTCATAGATTAATATGTACATATGTATGTGAATATTTTATTAGGTGCGCACATTTCTGAAAA
The DNA here is from genome assembly GCA_949319445.1 of Mythimna lalbum. NCBI lineage: Eukaryota > Metazoa > Arthropoda > Insecta > Lepidoptera > Noctuidae > Mythimna > Mythimna lalbum. Next base: position 658,067 of record OX439354.1, read on the forward strand.
GGTTGCTGAAGGGAGCCTTATGCATAATGCGGGCTGCTCGAAGGTATATTTGAAAGCTATAGAGAACTAGCGTATGACAGCGACTTCGTCCGCTTGAATGTAGAAAAAATATAGCCTATGTCACTGAGTGAAAAAATAGCATTCTACTAGTAAATGAATTAAAAAAAATTATCCAGTAGTTTTTAAATTTATTCAATTCAAATTCAAAATCATTTATTTCAAATAGACCAAATGTAGGCACTTTTGAATAGTCAAATGTCAGTCAGTCCAAGAAAAGTGAAGCTAAATTGCACGTCATTATTCATGACAAACCAAAAATGCCTACACATTTTTTCTTTATAACATTAGTATAGTTATTATAATTATCTTTATTCATTTTTATTTAAATATCAATTATATTTTTAAATATTTCAACAAAAATATTTAATAATATAAATTATAATTCTTATAATGAGTGGTTATGTTAATGAATTATTCATTAACATAACCACTAATTACAACTCAACCAGAAAGCAGTTGGTTGAAAACAGATAGAATGTCTGAGTCTGTTATAGTGTTGGAAATATAATTAACTGAGGATCGCTAGTAGCCTATAGAAGGATACTTCCTATTGCGATAAATAACATAAATATATTGGTTTTACGTGTATATTGCGATATAATCAATATATAGAATATCCTCATTTTACTAGGAGCGGGCAAAGCAGAGCTGACATGTTGCACCCCATATCTACATTTTATCAAAGAATTTTGAAGTTTCCTTGATCCCTAGTCCACCGCACAAGTCTATATTGTGAAATTCACTCACAAATTCAATACCATTTTGTGCTGTTCGATGCGAAATTCATTTCACAAATAGCGTGTCTGTTGTTTTTGGCCTTTTTGGGTTGAAAATTGGTTCAGCACGAACAAACATTATTTGTTATTTACATTTGTAAATAGGTTCAAACGAAGCCATTTTCATTTGAATAGGTAAACGTAAATGGAATTTAACAAAAAGTACAAGTAACTTAGCACCCAGAGAGGCACACAAAAAATTCTAGGTAAGTATCTCTTTTGTCCCGAGAATCTTGATTATGTAGATAAAGATGAAGCCTATAAGTTTTAGGCATAGGTAAAAAGAACACAAGCTTAAAAACCTAATCTGTAAGACTCTTGTAAGTACAAAAACATATTTATTAAATTAACGATATTTATTGAAACTTCATGCAACACAAAGATACACAGGCGGACTTAGGGTAGTGAAGAGAAAACATGGCAGGTGCATCAAAAAAAATAGCAACGCACGCACGCGCGCATCGCACGCATGCACGCGCGAATCGCAAGCACGCCCTCACGCATGCAACGCACATATTGTTTACGTGTATAGTGCATGTGTGTGTGTGGTATTTCTCAGTATTGTTTCCAACCCAATATTTCTCACTATTTAATAATCCGCCCGTTTCCGCTCTCCGCCCGAACACTAACGTGTTAGTAGAGCGAGCGAGCCGCCATATTGCATGTTTGTTCGCACGGTAATCCTCTTACAGCCTTCGTTAAACCCAGCCCAGCGGATGAAAATCACTTACGAGTACGACAAAATATTGATATTCCCTGAGTTCGCGTTGAAAATATTGATATTCCCTGAGTTCGCGTTGAAAAAGATTTTGAAGTGTAGCCAATATTTTATAAATCAAACTTTGGTTCAATTTGTGTAAGTTTTTAGTCGTTTTTTTTTAGTTGGGAAATCTTTAATTGCCTTCACCCGCTCTAGAGTGAAGCGGTAGGGTGTGTTGGGCTACTACCCACCTTTGTATTTCACTATACCTTTGCGATCAAGGGCTACGGTAATTCTTTCAAAAAATCCCATGGTTTACTCTTGACAATTTGGTTTATTATGAGTGGATTTCTAAATTGAGTATTGAACATCAACTCCATTCGATTCGAATTCTTGACAGGTTTTGAGAGTTTGAGAAATACTCAACTTCAAATGCATAACCTCTCAGGCACCAGTGTACCGAATTCGGTACACCTCGGTACCAGCTAACTTAAACCTTATTTTTATGTACTACCAAATTCAGTACACAGGTGTCTGGAAGGTTATATCAGAAATCGGGGAAATGTTTGACAAGAAATTATGCAGTCTGTTCACAGTTGTGTTTCCTTTGATTCAACTTCACAGTGATTTATTCCCGCAGCTATAATGATGCTCTTAGAGATAATATACAGAAATACACAGAAATAATAACACGTATCAACCAGAAACAATGTGTAGCTCCACAATACGCGATTGTTGTCACAGAGACGCACACAGTAAAAGCACTTCACATAATCTATGGTAGCTTCTTCAGCCATCCGTCCTCTTCTCTCCGCTGGTGCGTGAGTGAGACAGCAAGAGCCGCGTGTGTCTTATGATAGATTATCAGCCACACTACCAATAAGAGCACACGCAAGGCTCCCGCTGACGCTCAACGTCTTCAGTCATCTTCAAGTGCCGGTGTTGCCACACTCTTCAAGTGCCAGTGTTTGCCACACTCTTCAATCTTCAGTTTCGTTTTCAGTATGTTGGTGTTAGCTCTTTTCCTGGTGACTTTATGCTGGACGGCCGGGAAAAAGTTTATATTATGAACAATAATATGAACTTCCTCCGGGTTGGCCGACGTATTTGAAGATGCTGCTGATGATGAACCCTTGATGTATAGAAGTAACAAGTGAAACATTATGTACAGTTTTTTTTTAAATGATAGCCCCCCAAACCATTACACAACGACATCTAGTGTCAAGCTAAGCAGACGTTGTGTTATGGGTACTAGACAACTGATAAACATACTTATATATTTCTAAATACATACATATTATATATAAATTACACCCAGGCACAAAACAAATGATCATGCTCATCACACAAACATTTGTCCTGGGTATGAATCGAACTCATGACCTCCGGCAGAGCAGTCAAGGCCTATTTATTTTGGTCGCCAACACTTGATCCGGTGGTCTAGAATTGACAGAAACCCGAAGTGAGCCGATTTTCTAAAGCCAACAACCGTCGTGTGTCGAGTGTCGAATAGTATAGAGACCCGATTCCAAATAATGTACAAAATATTCCAAAAAACCTTCATAAATCAATTCCGAAACTCCCACCAAACATTTAATATAATTCACAAAAATAAATGCTAGCAGCAAAACTTGAAAACTTTGAACGACAAACTATTTAGCCGATCAAAAGGCTTTCATAAAAGAATAAATCAAGTTGGATCGCTCGCTCGCCGTCGGACGCCAAGTTTAGTGAATGAACGAATGAACTGAATGGTCGGCTTTCGTAAGCTCCCAACGATTGGATTGGCATTTAGTTCGGAAACACTTCATTACTAAGATTTTAAACTCAATAGGATTACAACGAGCTTAAGATTTCTGTTAGACTTTAGATTGCGGAGTTCTCAATAGTTACAAAATGTTTTTTTAATTAAACGATAACATAAACTAACGCTTGCTCGTGATCTCACTTGATGGTAAGCAGTGAAGCAATCGTTGGGCCTATTTACTTTAGCCTGGAAGACATCCAAATTATAATCGGACAGGAAGACCGCAGCAGGTAAATTGTTGCAGTCTTTCGCTGATACAGTACGAAGTACAGTACAGTGAAAGTACAGTATTACACAAAAACAATATCTTTAGATGTACCTATATGACCTATCATTCCTTGTTACGTTTTCATAAAATATTTGGTAGCCATCAAACTTAAATGAAGGAGTAATAATGAAAAAATGAGAAATCGGATGGAAGAACAAAACTGTTAATATAACCTTTTTGTCGTCACCAATTAAAAGACTTTTGCTAAATAGTCGCTTCCAACCAACGGCTATCAACGTCACCTTTCTTTTAATAAAACTGACAAAAAAATAACAAATTCTACGCAAAAAAGACGATCGCTTTCAATTAATATTCAAATGAAACCATTAGGCCGGGAGATCGCGATCACTAAATCAACGTTACCTAAAATAATTTTCCTTCTTTCGCAAAAAAATGACAGCTGTATCAAAAAGTGACGTCGCAATATTCAAAAGGTCTTGGAGTTGAATTATTCAGATGGTTGATTATTCATGGAGCCGGCTCCTCGGCTGAGTTCAGCGCACGTCATTCAAACTCATCGTACGTCATGCCTGTTTAATTAACAAGTCTTGCGTGGGGAAGATAATAAATATTGAGATTTTTAGACGTAAATTATTTGAAGACTTTCCTCGACAATTTCTATAGAGAACACACAAAAATATGTTACCTACCTTTGAATTTTTAGAATAGATTAAAATTAATTCGATGCAGGCAATGCAATAGATACAACATAAAATAATACAAAGAGAGTATAGTACAATACAGTTTTCAAGATTGAGGTTTTAGAATATTAATAATCGGAGTTACCCTTGGGTGCACTTACACAGCGCGAATTAGGATAATTGTCGATTTGTGCTTCATTTCATAATAAGTATCTAAGCGGCCTCCGACAATTGGCTTTATCTCGTTATATGCATTTTAAAGGTCTGGGACCCTGAAGGGGTACAGAGACATCGGAAATATGCTTCCATAGTAAGAAATAATAAATAATAATTCAAGATACAGTAGACCCATAATAAAAATAAGATTACATTACAATACCGTTCAGCAACTTTCACATTGAATTTCCAATATATTTTACATTTTCATTTTATATTGTGAATAAAAACAAAGTAATTCAATTGGTTGTAATTTAAAAGTTATCACAGGAGGCTTTGAATAAATCTATAGAATGTTACTTTGAATAATTGAAAGCTTTGCCGAGATAAATATTTCATCCGTCACGCACCTCATGCTGAAATTCAATTTCTTTACATATTACACAAAAGAATATCGAATAAGTAACATCACAAAGAAAATATAATACAAGTACAACGTCTTATATTCAATTTAATAAAGCTCTCCAAAGACTAACATAGAATCTTATCTTAACATAAAACAAAAGAATATAAACAACAAAGCTGTATTTAATATAGCGCAGTCGCAGCTGCTTAATAAGACGATCTCAGACAGCGGTTAATATAACTAGCGGGAACCGCATCCATCTGGCTTATACCGGATAAAACTGTATATAATCGGTTTGACGCAAACTCTTAGATTTACGCGACGTTTATTATTTTTGTTCTTTTACTACACAATAACTAGAGATGGGGCCAGAACACAATGGAATAAGGAAAAGAACATACTGTTTTGCTAATTTTGTGAATATGGCTGCAAAAAGATTTCAAAAAGTTTCTAAAATACATATATATCGTGTTGTTAATTATTTAAAAAATAAATGGTACAAAATAATGGCATACACAGAGGTGGTACTTGAATATCAGAAAAATAGTTAATTTTCAACAAAACAGAAGGAGTTTGCCCCAGTTTAAAGCTAGACAAAAAAAATATCAGAGACTACAAAGTTGACGTATTTTTACCGGAGACTCGAAGAATATGGCCGGTGGTACACGCCAAAGTTTTAATTAATCCACAGTGAGGAAGAAATTGACTTTTTAAAGAAATTCGTATTGTCCCCAATATCAAAAAGAACTGCTCCTACGATGTATGTATTCTGCAGAAGCTCCAGAACTCTTTTACTGTTGAGAATGTTAACATAGAGTTCAATCAAACTTAATCAAGTATCTATGTAAATAAAATTATTCATGGAAACAAAAAGAGCCCGTACTTATATGAATCAAACCTAACAAATAACGTCAAAACTACAAGCCGAACAAAATATCTCCCACAAATAGCTTCCGTTGGCCTAAATTTCAGAGAGATACCTGTCTGTCACAGCAGCTGCAGACAACGTGTGCAAGTCGGCCGTAACAAGTGTCAGCCGTGTCCGAGCAACCGGGCCCCGGACGAGACAGCTCTCATCCGGCACAACAGCCGGCGAAACGGCGGGCCGAGAGAACAGAGACTGTTTGATCTGGGTGTCGGGTTCTATCAGGTAGCTACTGCTTGGTAGATTAAGTTATATTGTCTTTTGTAGGGTACCTTTATATTGTTCTTTTGTATTTTAACTGGAATCAATGAACAGAAGACATTTCTATGGTAATATGTAGTTCGTTGAATTTATAAAACGTGATCCTTTGCAATAGAGATTATGTACATATAGATGATATTATAGGTACTTTTAATGAAGCAGATACGAATAGAGTAACATATTTAGAAATAACTTGAGACTGTTTGGTGTCGAAAACTTTGACTTTATATAAGAATAATCTTTTGAAGACCGTAATTAGAGACACAATAGAAAGACAATAAGACAGCAAACGACGGCGTTTGCTTGGGGTTTAACGAATAAAATTACATATTAAGGGTGATTAATTGGAAATCATAGCCATCTATTGCAGCTTTTAAAGCTAACTATTTTGCGAACAAGCACGCTACTCAGAGCCACTAAATCACAATCCATCGCATGCCAAACAACAGTAAGTTGCCAACGAACTGATCGATACTCAACATGCACAGCACGTGCTCAGCTAACGAGCATAGTGGAGCATGTAGAGCATAGTTGAGCAAGTTGAGCATCGTAAGCAATTGCGTTTGTGAAGCTGTGTAACGTGCAGTTATCGTGTGTGCTCGTTTGCTAACAAACAGTTTATGAACGTCAACATGTTGGATAACAAAGGATTAAATGCAGGTATTCAAATATTCCGAATACATATTTCAAAAGCCTGTTGGTGCTACAAAAGAGGAAGGCTTTTGTCCAGCAGTCAAATGTAAAATTGTTGGTTTTATGCTGCAAAATATAGGAGCGCGTAGACTATTGTGTTTGTTTACTAGGACATCGTCGATGAGTCTACTTCGTTGATCTTTAGTTATCACTAGCGATCAACCCCTGTTTCGCACGACTATCTTAAATCTTCAAAAATTCTCGGCTTTTCGCCACTATTATAAATTAGCTTCCTAATAAATCACGACATCTATTGGTGAGAACTGCAAGAAATCTGTTTAGTAGTTTATTGCGAACAGACAAATGAGATGGAGATTTTTTTTGCAATATGTAAGACTAGCTTCTACCACTGGCTTCACCCGCGTGAAAGTAGATTTCTCCAAACAAGATTTGGACCCCCATTTTATTCCTTTAGAGGATGAATTTTTAAAAATCCTTACTTAGTGCTCTCCTACGTTATAAGAGGAAACTGTGTGGAAAATTTCAAATTCTTAGTCCTAGTAGTTACGGCTGTACGTGAATATATATAAATCAGTCAGTTTCTCCTTTAATAGATATAGATTGGCTTTATCAAATATGTAAAAGTTTGCGTCGTCGTAAGCACAGAGACTTACGTTGCCTCCAATAAAATAAATAAAAACCGAATCGTGTAGCTGTCGAATATCTTTCACCCAATAACCGACGAATTGGCAAAAAATCACAACAAATCGTATACATCCGGTGAGAGAGCGTGAACCATGAGGGCGGAGGTATCGGTGTTCGGCGGCTGAGGTAGTTCCCGCCCGCCCACAGATATTAATAACAAAAGGCTGGTTCTCACGAGTCTTGCGGCAAACCTCCGATTTTAATCTTTACGGGTTTTTGCGTTCTTATTGAGTTGTTAAAAGGATTTGAAAGGTAAATGTTATTCTTTATATTTATTCATGTTTAGCTTGACGTGTTTATTTATCACCCGAGGTTACTTACTAGAATATTCTATTCGATCTATTGTCATTCCATTCAGTAGCCAGCTGTGAGAGCATACCTGTAACAAGAAAAGATTACATGAGTAAACGAATCAACAGCTTTAAAGAAATAATACATTGAAGGCATTTTAAATAACAAAAATAATAACTCAAAGTCAAGTATTTCTTTTTTTAATCATAAATTTAAAATACATCTTATGAATAAAATACATACAGGGTTTTAAAAATTTCTGTAGTATTATCTATATTATACATATATGAAGTAAGAAACATATCAACACACAGTCGAATCTAATGGGACTAAGAGCGTGAAATTTTACACAAAGTTTCCTTTTATGACATGACGAGTACTAAGAGAGGATTTCCTAAAATTTGCCCCCTAAAAGGATGAAATTGGGGGCCAAAGTTTGTACAGAGAAACCTACTTTTACGCAAGCGAAGCCGCAGGTAGTAGCTAGTTCGTAATAAAAAAGTAGAATCATCACAATATTAGTGAATTATCTTACGTGACGCGACGCGCGTGTGTGACGTTTAGGGTTCTCTCTAGTGATCTCGTAAGTCTATGAATACATGATATATGTACGTCTGTGAGGGCGAGCCCTAAGGTTCAACTCTACATATTCATGAGGCTGGTTTTATTTTAATATCACACTGTAAAATGAAAATGAATTTATCAAATTATTCTATTTTCTCTTGTAATACGATTGTACCGCTGGGTGCTCTAGAAGCTTAGTTACTTCTCATTTTATAATTGCTTTGGACCTGAATTGAAATATTATTTATTTGAAAAGCAAGTAAAGTACTAAAGTTATAATTAAATGCTTATGTAGTATACACGCTATGGTTGTTTTTTTTATTCCAATGTCGTAGGCATTCGCTATATCATATTAATATAATAAAGTTGTTTGAGTGTGTGTGTATATGTTTGTTACTTCTTCACGCACACCCGAATAGATTTGTATAGCGCACGCGTAGGCCATGTACTAGAATACCGCATATAATACTTTTATGCCAGGTGTTTGTTCCCATGGAACTAAAATTTCTACCACTGCGTGAGTGAAACCGCTGGCTATATTTAGTTTATTGGTCTATCCTGTAAGTCCGTTCCCTCCACACCTAATTTCAACATTTCTATTTACAGCAGCATGAAAACTTTTCACGTCTCTCTCCAATCCAATAACAATAACATTATCTCCTGTCCTCCCTCTCTCCCCCTCTCCCTTGCCCCCCCCCCGCCTCCCGTCCCGTGATCGCGCGCCAGCTGCTCTCTAAACGATCGCTTTACAAAAACACGTACTTACCGTGACGTCACGTACGACATGTCGTGTATTGAACAGTCAAAATGATACAAAAGGTTTACTTTAAATCTTGTTCAGTGAAGATATTCAGTAAATATGTGCAAAGGTTCAAAATGTGACCATTCAAATGTCAATTTTTACAAGCTTTTACTTAGTTTCACCTGTCTCGATGTTTGTCTGTCATTAAATCTTGCAAACTAAATTTAATCCACTTCCCGGTTACCGATTGATCTAAAATTTTGCATGCATGTGTAAATAAGATGACAATGCAAAATTATTACGACATGGAGCTGATCTGATGATGGAACCGGAAGGTGGCTATAGGAGCTTGGTAGTTAAATGACACAACCCCATCGAGTTTCGGCTCGTATGATTTGTCTTGACGAGGATTAATTATATAAGTATTATACCATGCTATGAAAAAATTTTTTTCATTAAAAGCTTGTTTCAAATTTCAACGGAAAGAGATTACCAGTTAAGAACAAACTTGAACAAAACTTATACATCACCGTCAGGCAAATCGCAAACACAATTGTCTTGATGTTGTGATCTGTGTGGTATAGTAGATAATACAAGTAAGATATGTGGACCTTCTTGCGGAAATTCCATGGAGTCAAGTTTATTACTTAAGAATAAATTTTGACTTCAATGTATTTAACTGAATCTTATACATAAAAATCAATAACGAAAATCATAAACGGCTCGATCGATTTAAACATTTTTAAAAAATAAAAACGTGGAAAAAAAATAGGGAATAGTTAAAAATTTTGAAAAAGTTTGAAACGTGGTAGTAATTTTACGAGAGCGGAGCCGAGGCCGCATCTAGTTACTTAATAAAAGAACTTAAGTATGTTTGATGTAGTCGAGTGAACCTGCTCGGCTGCGTACAGTGTGGCGCCACTCAGCGCCACGTACTTGCACGTGGCGCTGATACTGATACGACGGGCGAAGGAACCCTCACTGACGACACACTACTAAGTGGATTGTACAAAAATAGCAGATTCACTCGAAAGTTACAAAAGGTCATTGAAATATTTTCTAACGATAATAATTTCCGTAAAAAACGCAGTTCTAAGTGTCCCCGCACACGGTTCTCAAAAAAACGCCGTTTTAAGCTTTTCTGAGGCGGCCTTTTTTGTGGCTCGTGTGCGGCGGTGCCACCCCAAAAAAAACGCTTGAAGCCGCTTCAAGCTTCTCCGGCCAAAAGCTGTCGCGCGATTTTGCTGTTTTTTGCGGCGGCTCTAGCTTTTTTTGTGACCGCTTCTAGCGTTTTTTTGTGGCGGCGTTTTTTTGAGGCCGATATGCGGGGACATTTAGAACTGCGTTTTCTGCGGGGACGGTAAGGATTATGTAAATTCTATCCATATTAACTAGATAATAAATCTTCAACAATGTAAAATTAAAGTCTCGTAGGCTACTTGCTACGACTTTGCTACGTGGCTACGTGCTACGAACAAAGATTGTCCACGAATTAGCTTCAATAGACGCTACGCAGAAGCGGCAATGTCGTGCCGTAGTGTCGTAGCCGCGTTGACAGAGTTTCATAGTTTTGTACATATGTAAGCTACGCGTAGGCGTACGCCAAGCGTATAATGACGTATACGCGTCTATGAAGTTACGCGTCCGTGGATAAAAGAAATCATTGAGATTCTTACCGCATTGTTCTTTTAGGAATTAGGAAAACAAAATACCATTCTAAATTTTTGCGTCTCATATTAATAGCTGCGCATATTATATTGTTCATTTTCGATAATAATATTCCGGGACAATGTAATAAGGCTCAAATCATAAATATTGTACTTTCCAGCCATTTCCTGGCATATTTCCAGCGCTCGCTTTGTTTAAAGGCAGTTCAGACGTGCGGTTATTAGGGAAGACATTACCATTTACCGCAAAATGGCGGAAATTGTGCTTTACTCTGATTGACTGGCGCCGAGTGCCAAAAAACTAGATTGGAGCCCGTAGTTAACTGTGTAATCATGTGATGTTGGCGATAAGCGCTGGAGTTGGCTTCAGTCAGGAAGAGCCGGAAGGAGAAACATGTGTAATGCTACATCTACATGTGGGCTCAGCCTCGGCCAAACGCCATTATGTTAATGGGGTTTCCCCGTTTATGCAATGGTTACACAATAGCGATTGGCCGAGGCTGGGCCCACATGTAAACATAGCATGACATGATGGAGAATACGAGTAAATGAATAAAAAATATTTGCTACTAGCTGCTCTCAGCAGGGATAAAAGTATCCTATGTTCTATTCCAGGACATGTTCCATCCGTGTACCAAGTTTCATCAAAATCGGTTTTGCCATTTAGGCGTGAAGACGTAACAAACAAACTCACTTATAAAAAAACTCACGCATTTATAATATTAGTAAGGATGAAACTTCAGCTTTTCCAACGTAATCATAAAATTACTAGCTTCTGCCGACAGCTTCACCCACCTGAAGGTAGGTAGGTCTCTGTACAAACTTTGGACTCCCATGTCATCCCCATAATTGGTGAATTTTAGAAAATCCTCTCGTAGTGCTTGCCTAAGTCACAAAAGGAAAATTTGTGCCAAATTTCACACTCCTAGGCCTTGTAGTTTAGGCTTTGCGTTGATGTCAGTCAGTCAGTTTCTCCTATTATATACATATAAATATTTATTTTTATAAACTAGTGTTTTACTGCGATCCCACAATAAGCAGTGATACAATCGTTGATGGTGAGGCGCACTAGTTTATTAAGATCCTATTAACTCTAACCTTGAAGACAGCTAACTTATATATAGACAATCTCTCTACATTATTCTTGATTAAAACAAAGAATTCAAGAATAAATACAAAAAATAGAGCTCAGATAAAATATAAAAGTTACGGAATTATAAATGTGGAAAGAATTGAAAAACAAATACATTATCTAATAAGTATCCTCATGTGTAAAGAAAATCGCGACTGGCTTGGTCTGGCTCGCTTGCGGCTTCCGCGAAAACTGAAATTCTCTTTTCTACGAAAGAATATTCTTACAATCAGGTTCTGTTTAATATTTATTTAAAAACATTCTGAAAAAGGCTGCGTTAAAATACGAGTCTAATAAGCAAACGAAGCCATCCTCTTTGTGGTCGAGAAATATCAAATTACAAAATATACTTTAATTTGGTAATTCCACTGATTATTTTGACGAGAATTTATAAAATATTCTCAAAAGAACTCTGCAGAAATACGACTTTAATAAGTAAAAAAAATTACCTTGCCTTTGATGAAAAAAATACCAAATTATATTTATTCCAGTATTCACGGAGTCACAAATTTTCTACTATAAAATTCTAAGAAAAATAGCGCTGAGTATTTCTGAAATGAAGATGTCTTGAATAATATTCCAAACGCCATTTTTCATTTTCTAGAGCGACGAAGTGCAATAATAAAATTTTGCTCAAAGAAACCATTGAAGGACTAAACGAGCGCACGAACTAGTCGCATCTCGAGTTTATTAGGAACGCGAGTATGGAACCATGCTATTTAGTAGCACTAACATGCACTATCTCATACTCGTATTCCTAATAAACTCAAGATGAAAATAGTACGTGCAAGATACAACACGAAAAAAAAAGCAACAAAAATTCAACATTTATCCATGAGAGTGACTCGCCTAATGAAAGTATTTGCAGTTGTAACTGAAGGCCACAGTATCTGCTACAACTTAAGCAACTACAACAGTCAGTTTATAAATACAAAAAATAAACACATTATGTTATAATCAGTCCTTGACCGGTGGGCAACCATCTGCTTCGAAGACTTTAATATGTCTTGCTATTTTAGGCTCAAAGAAAAAATAAACTAGTAAAATCCCTCTAAAATAGGCCAACTTTTTATCATGTCGAATGGCAAAAATAGAACATTTTCTGAATCAATTGAAATGGCATTGATTGGTGTGGCTGGATACTTTGGATACTTGACTAGGGTCTTCCCTAGCCCAGTATCCTGCTACAATAATGCCATCAGATGAGGCTATCACTGGATCTTTACGAGAACAGGTAATTATATTATGTGATGCAAGATGGCGGGTGGGACAGTCTGCGGAAAGATGCCACAGAAACGCTGAAGACGGATCTAAGCGCAGTGTCTGTTTAACGTTTTCCAGATTGATGATAGACATGGCAATTTGTGTTCAAATGAAAGTCTTTCCAATGGTTCAATGTTATCATTAGGAAGTTTAAGTGTCTCTCATGGTAACACAACCATGAGATGGTTTTTTTTTTATTATTGATAGGCTTTCGTTTGACCACCATCTCACCTGATGGTAAGCGACGATGTGGTCGACGATGGAACACGCTTGCCTAGAAGTAACCTAGAAGTAACTCTTAGACCCCTAAGTTGTAGCTATCAGGAAACACAGACTCCGACAGGGAATTCCACTCCTTGGCTGTACGCAGATGGATTCACACTTTCAAAGAACTTTTTCAACCTTGAAGTCTCAGGCATATAAAATCTCCTTTAACAACCACAAAGACGGTGACAATGCCTCACTTTACACTACAATATAACTGCCTACATGATGTGACGTCATAACCCGGCAGAGAGACTTTATATCACAACATTACCATGAGAATCACGCGGATCTGGCGAGATCTATCGACACTTTGACGTGATAGATCGCTCAACCCGGGCGTGATACAGGTAAAAAGGATTTAGTCGTAGTGCTGGGTTGAGTTCACTAAGATACGATATTTTTGAATTATAGGAAAGGTACGAATTATGTAAAACTGTCTTATTGTCGGCAATTTTTAGTGGTATTAGAAAAGGTATTTACTAGATAACTAACTAATTAAGTTAGATTCGTGTGCGATCTGTTTTACGAAAAAGATTGTAGGTTAGTAACACAATGTATATATCAAAAATAGTCTTCTAATAAATGCTGAAAAAATATCGACATTGTTTTTATAAAAAAACATCTTCTAAGTAGTAATCTAAGCAATTCCTTAAAAACTACTTGTTTTTCAGCGTATTTTTAGCGTCAAGACGTTGTTTTTACGCCGAACACAAATTGACCTCAATATAAAGTAGCTCTTTCCAGACCTTAAAAATAATCGAAGAACTTTATCAAAAATAATATTTATACTTAGTAGAATGTAGTGCAAAGTTGGTACCATTAGTTATAAGCCAGTGCAGTAGCTAAGTTGCCGGCTGCGACTCCCACTGGCCGCTTTCCAACTAATTCTTCACCTAAATATAATGCAACACATTTCCCCGCTACATTGTATATACTAAAAATATATTCTTCCGTTCTTTGCGCTATCGTTTACCCGGCCTATTGTTGTTTGTGACTTACAGAAGTCGTGTGCTAAAATATATGACCAGTTGTTTTTAGAGTATCAAAATTATGGTTTACTTTTTAAATGAAGATTCTTGAAACGTTTCATGCTTGGTGTAAGCCCAATTAATGAATCTATATTCGGACGTTTAAATCCAAAGATGTACGAAGGTGCCCAATATCGGAATATGAATTGTGGTACTCAAATGGAGTTGGGCAAGGTATATGGGAAAGCGTGGAGAAGACAGATGAAAATGGCATCTTCCAATGCTTGGACGCCACTGATGCCACGCGTCAAGGTGGGTAGAAGTCATTATGGCCAACGTGAGCAGGACCGGGGCGAGGAAATGCACAAAATCGTTGGTTATGGTGAAGAGAACTCTGAGGTAATAATGAATTTTATTGTACCGTCAAATATCTTAGTATGCGCTTGAATTGGAATTAACCCTTCAGATACCGTCAATTAGAGACACAATAGTAAGACAATAGATGCGCGGCCACCGGTGGTCGCTTGGGGATTCATGAATTAAACCCCTCACAGGTGCAAAGTATTATCTTGTGTTACAACCTAATTTCATGACATTTTACCATTATATGATTATTTATACGCTTTCAGCATATCTGATGAAGCTGGTAAAGTTTATTAACCCCTACTCACTCGTTTATCCGGTTTCCAGGACGATCCGGAAGAAAAGACATAAAACCGCTCGCAATAGCCGTTATCCGGATTATGATCTAGATAGGATTAGGTCTCAACTTGCAAGTCTTAAATCAGACTTTAACTAAACGAGCGTAGTTTGTAGAAGACTTTATCGGTGCAAGGATTTACATCATATCTCCTTATCAGTTAGGGTAGGGCGTAGGGTCAAATATTTTTGTGGCAATGCCTGTACCTATACCTGTCTTTTAATTTAGTAGGATAAATAAAATGATACCGTAATCACATGACATATACGAGTATATGTTTATTAGAAGCAAACATATTTTATTTTCAAATTAACTTTTTCGACGCCCATCTATATAATACGCGATGTGTCCTCCAGCGCCACGCAACAAATGTTTTTACATTACACATTATTTGTTTCTATTGAATATAAAACAAACAAGAACTTATTATGTGTGAAAAAGTTAAAAATATGGCTTATAACAGGGCAATTTTCCATAAAAACAAAATAGAAGGTCTTTTAAAAGTCGTAAATTTATTTTATACTATTATTACTTCTAATCAAGTAGTGGCGCTGAGGGCACGAAAATCTCGAACTTGTATACCAGTGATTGGCGTTCAAAAGGTTAGAGATTTTTTACCGAGTAATTGGATGACGCGTTTATGTAGGACGAGCTGGATTGTTACAGGATGGTATCACGAGTAAGAGTTTTACTAATTCAAAACTCCCAGATGATGAAACAAAAAATATTTGACTTATTAGCTTATGACGATTTATTAGCTGTATAAAGTAAACTTTAATAAAACAACTGAAAATTTTAAACTTAAAACCACACCTATCGTAATGTACCAAACAATAAAAATAAACCGCACTGTAACCTTCTCGCATTGAAACAGGATCAAAGTGCACGTGTTTGCGATCGACTTCCGGCCGCGAGCGACAGGAAGCCGGAAGTAGGCTTTGTGCCGATAACCGCGGGAAATCACACGAGAGCACTTGACTGGATGCTGATTTATACGAGGGAAACATTTGTGTGTGAACTTGGGTGGTATGGGAGATTGAGTTAGATGTGCGTCCGTGTGAAATTATAACGCACATGTGAGCAATGTGCTTTTGGGATGATTGACCAAAGTAACTGAGCGATTAGCCTCTGTGTATTTTTGAGATTGTCATCATTCTGTTAGTATTACAGTTAGCGTTTCTGTATCATTGAATTTTACTTTTGTGTAAGTTCAACCTAAGGTTGCCCACACGCCTACGATAAGTCCAGAGAGCTGTATCTATTGGGTATTTTTTTACGGTGGTTAAAAATCATCCCATGACAACCCCCGCTCTTGGGTGGAGCGTGGCATCTATTGGGTATCCTTCTCACACCAAAATATCTTATAAATGGGGGTATAGTTGATGACGTTGCTATCACTATAAGACCGCCGATTGTACTCTTGTTCCCTAATTTTTTATCCAATTCAAGCGTTCATTCACAAGATGACAGAATTCTGAAGCTGTGAAATGCAACGTACCATAAGAATGTAGTATTATTAGGAAACAATTTACAAAGTATGACATGATTGATCACTCACTGATCCACATGATAACTAACTTAATATTTATAATTTGAAAACCAAAAGCTACAAACCAAAAGTTAAAAGAAAGACATTTCTTTTAACTTTCATCAGTCGGGTAAATAACATCAAAACATGAAAAATCTACTAAAAAGTCTGACCGACATATCTGAGTCGTTTAAAATATGAATGGGTTCCGTTCGGGGGCGGGTCCGCAGCCCCAGGGCTACTTATCGGCAGGAGGCCCATAAAAATGTCGAATCTTCTGTGATAAATTATATATTGGCACCACATACAGTAGTGCAGTATTTGTGCCTGTATATGTGAAATGTGACGTGGTTTCCGAGTGAGCCCATGAGTGTTGTGCTATGTATGTTTTGTATTAATTTACTTATTATTTATTTAAATCTTAATGCAACACAAAAGTACAAAGGCGGACTTAATGCCTTAGGCATACATTAACAGTATGCCTTATAAATCTAAATGAGGAAAAGGAAATATTGTTCCTTCAATTAGTGATAAGCTGCTGATAACAAATTGATTAATTATAGAAAAAGGATAGTAAGTGGGCTTTCCTTTTAATCACTAAGTGTCGTATCCCAAAGTGTGATTTATCGTTTATTTTAATAAGAGAAAATTATCCCAAGGGAACATACTTCCGGGATAAAAAGTATCCTATGTCCTATTCCAGAACATGGTCCATCCGTGTACCAAGTTTCATCAAAATCGGTTTTGCCATTTAGGCGTGAAGACGTAACAAACAAACAAACTTACTTTCACTTTTATAATATTATGTAGTAAGGATTTCAATATTTGCTTATATAAATGTTTTGCCCCACTAGGAATTACTCCTGTATCGTGGATGCGATTATAAACATCCGAAAGGATACCGAAAGATGATAGTAAGACAATGACAGCGCGAACGCCGGCGTTCGCTTAGTGAATTAAACACAGAATAAAAGTATAAGTAAAGAAATACGAGGTTTCACTATATATATATATATATATATATATTATACGACTATATTTAATAAATAATTGCAGCTAATAATTTATTAATCAAACAAAGGTAAATATTGAAACAGACGCCTATGAAATAAAATATTATTTGTAACGAATAAACAATTTCTGTGTCAATAGTATACAATTTCATCGTAATTTCTACGTATTTAGTTTCATTAATTATTTTTGTTTGCGGAACCCAATATTTTATGAAAATCTCTCTTTTATAATGAAAAATACATATTTGAACAAATTATTTGGAGCGAACCGTATTTTATTTATTTTAACTAATAGTAGGTTAACTGTTTTACACAAATACAGATATTATGGATAGCCAGATAAAACAAATTAAAAATATTTTATAAAACCCGACGGGTAGAAAAATACAAGGTAAACAAAATATAAAAATGTTCGAGGTGGCTCAAGAAAAGAATACCTGGAAAAAGTTAGGGGAGGCCTTTGCCCAGCAGTAGGATAGTATAGGCTATGAAAAAGGGAATGAAAAGTGTCCCTCTTCATTTTATTTTATCTTTCCACGAAAAAATTTAATGAAGTGTTTGAAAGCAAGATGTAGGATAGGCTCCATGGCCCTGAAGCCGATCCTACATCTTGCTTCCAAACACTTAGGTTTTGATAAAAATCTTAAGACGTATGTATATAAAGTAGAGCTTTACATAACGAATGCGGCAGTAAATAGAAACAAATGTGACCGATAAAGATTCCGGTCACGGCGCGGGCCGCACATCAGCTGGTCGTGGCGGCCGCACTGCGCTAAATTAAACGGCGGCCATGTTACAGTAATGTCACCCGGAGGTTCTGACGACAGGATGAGGGAAAGGGAAGTGAAGAACTTACTTTAAAGGACACCAAGCTAAGCTCCTCCGAAGATTAACGACTATTTTCCGTCTAGATTCTGTGTAGGTTACTGATTCCATGCCTCAAATCGATTAGATATACTTAAAAATAAACTTATAATAGGTAACTGACTAGTTTGACTGGTAGAGAATGCTTAAGGCATTAAGACCGCCTGTGTACTTTTTGTTGCATGAATATTAAATAAATAAAAGTAGTCAAACACATTTTTTTAGATTCTGTTACGAATCACAAACAAATAAAAAAGTTTTTTAAATTAGTAGGTATAATTTACCTGGTTAGTAATCAGGCAAACTATGCAATTTAGACCGTCTAAAATATCTGCATAATACTTTCAATCAATATTTAATTTTTATTTAAGAGATTCGCGTTTGACCTCTATCTTAGCTGTAGGTAGGCTATGGTTT
The DNA here is from genome assembly GCA_949319445.1 of Mythimna lalbum. NCBI lineage: Eukaryota > Metazoa > Arthropoda > Insecta > Lepidoptera > Noctuidae > Mythimna > Mythimna lalbum. The sequence goes on from OX439354.1 coordinate 676,821, forward strand.
GGTCGATCATGGAGCACGCTTGCCTAGAAGTAAGTTATTAACTTTTGACTTAAAGATCCCTAGATTCTAGATATAAGGAAACAGACACCGGCAGAGAATTCCTCTCCTTAACTTTACGTCAGATTCAGTTAGAATAGAATAAACTTTATTGTACACCATGTTCTATTGTCTACCCTGTACTGATAACGCAACGCCCGTACGTCTCGTGGCATATTTACGATAGGCGCCACATCATCCATTGTCTCTTATCAATAAACCAGCCAGCCAGGCGCGCTCGGGCTGGCCAAGCACGTCTTAAACCCATAACACACGCTATGAACCAACAGAGCCATTCCTAGTAATATTAATTGAATGGTCATAACTACCCTAGTTAACGAGCGCCGCGTCGTGGGGTGTAAATCGCCCCAGCGACGGTTCACTCGCGGCGTGCACTGCAGCGATATCTGTGGCCCAGCGATACGTGGCCACCACTGATAAGGTTTGGTTCATAAACAAAGTTAATATGACAGGTTTATTCTTGTATGTTGTGGAAATAAGCTTCTAGTTTATTTTAATAAATAAATTGACCATACAACCTAAACAGATTAACTTTATATAATGTCATAGAAGTTTAAGTACTTTATAAAAACCAATATAGTATGACTTATTATGTACTTCAATAAAGTCAGAATTACGAACACGTTTTGTTTTTTTATTTTATTTTTGCTGTGGGAAATCATTCAATAACTTCTTGCGCTCTAAGGTAGAGCGAGAATGTTTGTCAAATTTTTACTGTCTAAAACCCATCTGTATCTTTGACTTGCTCTTTACTTTCTAGGACATCTGTTCCCATACAACGACGTCGATGTCTCGAGCTCGGTTCTTACCGGACGGCGAGTTAGCTAGTCCTTGTCGCCCGTAAGCCCGCGCCTGTGGTGGCTGCGGTCACTCTGCGATGAGAATCACCCGTGTGAAGCATTATTTAATACTTAAACTACGCACAAATATAATCAAACTGCTACCATTAAGACTGGACTGTACACAAATCGTATATTCATTTATAAATTAACGCTATTGCTCAGTCCGACTCAAGTAATAGTCTGAAAGGTTTTATATAGACAGGGATTCAGTTTTAGTGCTTACAGAAAGTAAGACGGCTATCCAGAACAATATCCATTCTATCTGCTTTACGATACACCCAACTTTCTAGATAGGCTCTAAGAAGTATCGTTAGCTTTTATGTTCTAGAAAAAAGCAATAAAGTCGGAGTTTATAGTTGCTCCGCTACGTATTGTAAGGACACTACACACAACTTGTAATGGAATTGTCGAGTGCAGTTGCTCGGTTTATGCATGCTGCGGTGCAACTTTCAAACTCAGCTGTTTTGAAAACTTTCCGCTTATTGTTTTTTTTTTGTATAGTTTTGTTTTTGTAGTTTTGAATTGTTGGTTGCAAGTTAATGCGGTCACGTTACTGTGGAAACGTGATTTGTTTACAAAATAACTGCAGGAAAGTTTGTGAATTAATTTTGTAGTTGGAACAGTAGCAGAGAAATGTTATTTTATTACTAATTTAGAATTAAATGGATTGGATTTAAAAAGTTATAAACGAGAGTTTATAGCTTTTTTAGAATATTTTGAAGAAAAAAAACTTGTACTTTTTTATATTATATATACCTACTAGCTTTCCGCCCGCGGCTTCGCCCGCGTGGACTACAGTTTATATCGCGCGGGCAGAGACCCGTGCTCAGCAGTGGAATTATAGGTAGCCTATGTGTTATTCCAGTGTCTCTTCTACCTACCTACCAAATTTGATCTAAATCTGTTACGTTACAATCCGTAACAGACAGACAGACAGAGTTACTTTCACATTTATAATATTAGTAGGGAAGTATCTTGTCTCACTAATAGGCAAAGGCCTTTCTCCATTCCTTGCATTGTTCCAAGTTGTTCTTGCCAATTCCTAAGAAAAAAAACTAAGTCATCATATCCTTCATGAGTTTTTAAAATCAATGTTAACAATAACAGCCATTCTGGCTGTTGTCTCGTTCGGTATCTTTATTGTCTGGCAAATTATTGTTTGCCAGACAATAAAGATACCGAACAAGACAACAGCGCCGCCTGGTGTCAAAGTTAGACAGTTCGAGCTAATTGCAGCGCTCGCTATACAGCCGTAATTGCCAAACATGCATTCACACAACACCGCGAAAATCCGAATCATCCCTAAAACAATCACATAGGAATTTAGGCTTTACAACTATAAGATTAAAGATGAGTTTTGCGTAAACGACGGCAGCTATCAAATGAGTCAGCGCCTGCCCAGCGTGAGATATGGTGTTCATTGGAAGATATTGCTGGCAACACCGATATATTAGTAATTAACATAAGTAATAGTGTGGACTTAGGATATGCGCTCGTGTGCGCGGCGCTAATGGCGAGAGATATGATCTCGAGTGATGTGGGCTTGGTAGTTATAGGGTGGGAGGATAGATCATTGTGGTCTATTTGGCATGTCTATGAGAAAATTAACATTTTTCAATATATTTTTCTGGCGCTTAGGTGGCGACTAGGTTTCAATAAACCCAAGTTTACACTTGAAATCTTCTCGTTACCTTCATCAAAAAGTATCATAATTTTGAGTCACATCTATACATATAATAAAATCGTAGGAAAGTCAAAACTGTACATTGAATATTTTTTTAAAAGAATACTTGGAGCGTGATCTACAATCGATATCGAAGTCAAAAATATAGTTTTTAGAATTTTTGTCTGTTTGTCTGTTTGTCTGTTTGTCTGTATGTATGTCCGGGCTAATCTCAAAAAGTACTGCACAGATTTACTTCAAATTTTGCATGAATATTACTAAGAGGTCGGGTCAAAATATAGACTACATATTATCACGCTATCACCTACGGGGGAGGAGCTGTGAATCTTTATTTTTCTTACGCATTCTGTGACAGCGTGTAATCTAACGACGCATATTTAAATGTTGTTTTTGAGTAAGCCATACTATTATCTAGCTTTACACTATAAAAACTACGCCATTTAAGTAACTTGGGCAGAGAATCAGTTATTTTAATAAATGTTAGTAGTATAAAGACAATTTTAAAACAGCGCCATCTATGAGATTTCATAAAAATCAAATCAAGTTACATGACACTTTTCGGAAAAAATTATAATTTAAATTTGATCATGTTGCGAGGTTAGTAGGTAGTTATTCTTAAAATTCATAGATGGCAATGTACATTTTCTTCATAAAAGTTGTATCGCAAATTTCGTTTTAACAAATTCAAGTTCCAACAAAACCCTCAAAATCTTGAGCAGAGTTGCAGAAGACAATTTAATAAAAATGCTGTGTTAAGTATTACAAAAGAGTTATGTTCACTGATGATCATCAATTTCATGTAGTTAGTACAAAAACCTTTTTATATAAAAAAAAATATAACTGACTTCACTAAAAAATTTAATTGAATTTAAGGAGTTCCCTCGATTTCGCCAAGATTCCATCATCAAATCCCAACTTGGTGACTATGGGACCATTTGGGAAGTATACCCTTTCCAACAAAAATTTAATTTATCAAATCGGTTAGCAAACGACGAAGTTATGCGCGAACAAACATAAAAAAAAAACATACATCACATTGACTGTTAATACTTTTGTTCGGTACCTATTTATCTATGTGATTATTGCTTGGCAATTAATATATTATCATGTCGTATGCCTAATTATAAACTTAACTCACTCGGAGACATTTATTTTATGTTAAAATAGTGTAAAGTCATAATATTTTTTACCATATCAAAATGTTTTCTTTTCCAACAAAAGGAGCAATCAAGCGACGATTGCTTTACAGAGCTCTTATAAAGACGAGGTGACCAAAGTCTGGTCGCTACATCAGCACGTCTAAAGCGGTTTGGCGGATACTGGCGTTCTCTATACATGACAGGCATCCTACCGTCATGCATGTAGACGTCCACCTAGATAAGAAATGGCCATGGCATATATTTTGATCCCGAAAACGTTGCTGAGCGCTTGGAAAATCCGCGCCAACCAACTCTGTTAAAATTTTTCAGGCTCGGTAAAGTCGACCAGTTTGCGAGATCCCTTACGTATGACGAGGTGCCTTCATATTACACTTACGACAAGCAAAGGGGTGTATTTAACGTACATCAACGAGGAGGTGCTGTGGAAGGTTTTCCGGGAATTTTCAAGGACACCGCATTAGGTAGGGTTTATACCGTGAATCCGAATAATGGCGAATGCTATTTTCTGCGGTTGTTACTTCACACTGTCCGATGACCAACATCTTTCGCTTTTCTGAAGACATTTGATGGCGTGGAGTATCCCACTTACCGCGCAGCCTGCGTAGCACGTCACTTTCCCGACCGTGACAAAAATTGGGATGACACCCTCGCGGCGAGCGGCAGTGACAGTAACAGCCGCATGCGTCATCTGTTTGTCGTCATCTTAGTATTTGTGGAGTCGCGAACCCGGTAGCTTTGTGGGAGAAGTATCGCCATCATCTGTCTGAAGATTTTCTACGAGCTTTGAAGCGTGCTACTGGAGATGAAGTCAAAGTAATTGATGAACGCGTGCTGAACACCTGTCTCAGTTCACTTCAAGATGTGGTCATTTCTATCGGCGGCAATCCACTGATTAATTATGGGTTACCAGCTCTCCAATCATCACCGCATCAAGACCGTGGAAATCGGGAGTATAACGCCGAGAGCAATTACGATCCGGGCGAAATGACCACCGTGACCACCATACGAAATTACCATGTCGCTTCGCCAGAGCAAAAACAAATTTACGTCACCGTCCTTGAAATCATTGGGCAAAACCAGATTTCCGTTGTGGTCATGAGTTCGTACGCTGCGCTTGACCATTAATATGAGAGCTCGGCTTGGTGGCAATGCACGTGCTCGAGAATTCTCCGATGTCCTTTTAAGTCTTGGCGAAGGCACTCTATCAGAAGACAGAGGTGTACAGGTGATGCTTCCAGAGTCTCTCGGTAGAGTGGAATCCAGCTTAGAAGAACTCATTCGCTGTGTATACGGGGACATCAGTCGTACACCGCACCAGCAGAATTCTTGGATGTGTGAGGGGGCCATTTTAACGCCCAAAAATGCTGCACCAATTAACGAATGCATTCTCTTGGAAATTTAGGGGAATGAAGTAGTCTACACTTCGGTAAACACTGTCGTCGTGCAAGATGACGCCACACATTATCCCGTGCCTACCGGGTTCGGGGTTATCCGAAAGGAAACTAGAGCCCTTTGACTTTGACTTTGACTTAGAACGGCGCGGGGTATTTAGTCAGTAAGAGTCTGACACTATCTCCCGCTCCACCCAAGAGCGGGTTTTGTCATAAGATGATTTTCCCCGTTGACAAAAAAAAACACATTATCCCGTGGGATTTCTGAACTCCCTGTCAGCGAGTGGACTTCCAGCGCATACCATCAAGCTGAAGGTCGGTGTCCCGATTATGCTTCTTCAGAACCTATCTCCTCCGAAGTTGTGTAACGGGATTCACACACACACCTTTGACCGGACACACCATTGAAGCGGAAATTCTTTTGGGTTGTGGCGTCGGCGAGGCAGTATTTACACCACGCATTCCCCTCATACCTTATAACTTCCCGTTTCGATTCAAGCGCGTACAGTTCCCCGTGAGTATTTGCTTCGTGATGACCATCAATAAGTCACAGGGGCAGACACTGAGGGCAGTGGGTGTCGACCTCAGGACGAGTTGCTTCTCACACGGGCAACTGGACATCACTTTCTTCCGCGTCACCAGTCCTGACTCTCTTTACATTTTGGCTCCTGGCAGCATAACTACCAACGCAGTTTATAGAGAAAAAAACACATTATCCCGTGGGATTTCTGAACTCCCTGTCAGCGAGTGGACTTCCAGCGCATACCATCAAGCTGAAGGTCGGTGTCCCGATTATGCTTCTTCGGAACCTATCTCCTCCGAAGTTGTGTAACGGGATTCACACACACACCTTTGACCGGACACACCATTGAAGCGGAAATTCTTTTGGGTTGTGGCATCGGCGAGGCAGTATTCATACCACGCATTCCTCTCATACCTCATAACTTCCCGTTCCGATTCAGCGCGTACAGTTCCCCGTGAGTATTTGCTTCGTGATGACCATCAATAAGTCACAGGGGCAGACACTGAGGGCAGTGGGTGTCGACCTCAGGACGAGTTGCTTCTCACACGGGCAACTGGACATCACTTTCTTCCGCGTCACCAGTCCTGACTCTCTTTACATTTTGGCTCCTGGCAGCATAACTACCAACGCAGTTTATAGAGAAGTGTTGTAAAGTATTATACCTTTGTATGTATTTTTACTCTTTTGTGTCCTGGAATGTATTCCTGCATTATTTTCTCAATTTTCTTCAGCCACATCTTATGACTGAACTCAGCAGAATTCCCATATAACTCTCTTTATTTGCAAAAAAAACTTATATTTTAATGCTATTTTAAAAGCTGTGTAAATTATAATGCTATAGCGACACTGGTATCTTAGGTATTTTTGGTGCTGTAGAGCCTTTACGCAGACGACGTCGCGGGCAGCAGCTAGTTATCATAATATATTCAGCCTTATAATGTTCCCACACCACTAGTACTCGGCCATGCGGACACTCGGTAGTGCGGGTTGGTGGACGTCACATGTCTTAGAATATTTATTGTTCTAGGATATGACGGTGTCCTCACGACATGTTCCTTTACCATTTTTATAAAACACACGCGACACAGAATAAGTAATTGTATACAGTAGTAATTAAATAAGTTACACAAAGTAATGCGCCAGGCTGGGTTCAAACCCACCACCTACCACTTATAGGTCGAGGCCGTAACCTCTGGGCCATGACTGGTCTTCGTCACATTATTAAATTTACTCAATGTCTTATTGCAGAAAGATAGATGGTTACGTTAAGCATGTTGAGAAGACATGGCAGGTTTTAGTTACACACGAAAAATTACTAAAATAAGGAAAAAATGTTACTTATTCCTTTGATTTAATATTATACAGCTGGCATGTCATGTACACATTGCTTCTCAACTCAAACGGAATCACAAAGCGTACGCTAAGTACTGCCTACTCACACATTCCTCTCATTCTCCGAGGACAGTAAGGTTACGTTAAATAAATATGAGTGAGGGGCGCCGCAACCTCCAGCCGATATAGAGGGTCGGAGGGCAAATATATCAGCCGCAGATCCGCGCGAAGAGTGAGTCAACACAGAGTGCTTATCACTTGACAACTGATAACATATTGATGTTTGATTTAGAGCAATCTTTTGGAAACGTGACGTGTACGTTTTCTGAGAACTAGTATTTTTTTTCTTTTCTTTATTTAGGCGACGGTAAAATTTACCCATCTACAGGTAACTGTACGTTCAATTGATCATGATTGAATGAGATTAAATTATAAGATAAAATGAGTGATACAGTCAACATCCTTTCAGTCGAAAGATACCCACTGCTACAAATAGGTCTTCTTCAGTAACGCTACAACAATCTATCCTGTAAACGCTCCCATCGGATTCCTGCAACCCTCATCATGCCGACGCTTCACCTTGTCCACTGCATTTAATGCAATGCTACCCTAGAACCTTCCAGCCATATCGACTGTCCAGTCTACGAGCAAGAAGCCCGCTGTCACTTAAGTATTCGGCGATTCCTGATGTGTATTTATTATATTTTAATAATAGTGCCCACATTAGAAATAACGCCTGTGTTGTGAGTGAGTTTAAGAATTTATAAACTCACATGATACACAATTTAATCAGCAATGTTTTTGTTAATTGTTAAAGAGTTGTAAGCATTCTACTTTAGTTACCTGCTCAACAATACTACGATCACAATTTCTTTCACCATAATTACAACCCAACCTGTTCTAAAAGCCTCCTCCAAAATGAATCAACAAAAACAACCTAAAAATATTTAATTTACACTTGAATCTCTTCACAAACCGTTTCCCGCAGTGTTCAGGCGCTCGCACATAATGAGCGAACCGAAACAAAACCGCTCAATATTTGCTTATCTTTACAACAAACAAGTGAGTTTAGCCGCTCCTTAAAAATGTACAATGAACAGAAAGCGACGAGTTTTGAACAAAATGCTCGCGACCGCAGCACAGCGCTGCGGCCGGACGTTGCGCGGTAAGCCTTGATTACTGCTGTTACTGCAACATGACCGGACGAGCTCGTACGATGAATGTTTTATGTTTATTGCGAATTTAATTTGGATATCGTTGTTTATTTATTTGCACATAAAGTTTGGGCTACATTTAATCATCTATTTATTTAAAAACTGTACCTGACGAACTTTGTACAGCCTAACAGACAATTAATGTATTTATATAGTCCGTTGGGATGAAACAAAGCCTTAGTTTATTATTACTTATTTTAATGTAAGTATAAAAGTTATCTACATCGATTTCGTACACTTTACGTGATGCGCGCACAACTAAAGACTTCTACAGATTTGTTATATCTATAGAAAAATCCCAATTTCCATTGGTCACGTTGTCGCAAGTGAATGGCTGGACCAATTTCGTTCATTCATTTTTGTTGTGTTTGCTATTGTCAGAAGAAAGTTCTTATAAAAGTTGCCTAGAAAATTGGTAAATATCAAGAAAACTAAATTTTTCATCTTGGCGTGTTTGACAGTTCATAAACTGACTGAACAACACATACTGTAATGTATAAAATGAGAAATATTTTTATTTTTTTTACTTTTTCTCAAAAGAAAATCTTAACTTTAATTAAGTACTTATGTTAATGATGTCGCACAAATATTTGCTAAAATCTTAACCCAGACACAAAGCTTTTAAAAATATCAATCAAATGAGTCTGTCTCTCCTGATAGCTATAACCTAAGGGTCTTTAAGTCAAGAGTGAAAAGTTGCTTCTAGACAAGCGTGCTCCATCATCGGCCACATCATCGCTTACCATCAAGTGAGATAGTGGTCAAACGCGAGTCTATCCAAAATAAAAAAAAAACAACTTTGAAAAATCGCATCTCTAAATGTACAAAGTAATAAACCACATCATCCATTCTTCTTTCTTTGTTTCTCCGCAGGATCATAAATAACAGTCTTATTACCCCCACAGGCTAGATCGAGCTCGGCCTAGCCAACAAGTCATATTTCATTTACACGTTAAATCACTGAGATGCTCAAATAAGTGTTGGTTTTAGATCACGAACAATGTAATAACGTCCTTAATACGTACATAATAGAACTGAATATAGATTATACTTGATTTAATCTAACAAAGGAAGAATGTCGTAGGGTTTCTTTCATCGTAGCCATTGTTAAAAAGTGGTATATGCAGCTACGCGGTGAGCTACGGCTGCTATGCGGTGAGCTACGGCTGATATGCGGTGAGCTATGGCTGCTACGCGTTCAGCTACAGTTGCTACGCGTCGTAGCACGTTGTTATCTGCTACGCAAGCTGCTACGCGGCTACGCACATTACGACGCGAATTTGACTTTTTTTTTTAATTCGTATAAACTAGTGCTTGACTGCGATCCCACCTGATGGTAAGCAGTGATGCAATCTTTGATGGTGAGGCGCACTAGTTTATTCACTCTAGCCTTGAAGATACCCAAATTATAATCGGACGGGAAGACCACAGCAGGCAAATTGTTCCATTCCTTCGACGTACGCGGTACAAACGACGAGGCGAAACGCTTAGTCCGGACCGTAGAGGTTTCAACAACGTATGGGTGGATACTCATTGTACGTCCGGTCGACTATCAGAATTAACTAAGAATTGAATTAGTTACTAGTAATTAAATATTATGATCACGCTTGTATTCCTTCGCAGGCTAGGCAGAGTTGTATTGCATGTCTGTATCTTTCCTGTCTACCTGCGTGACAGTTATGTTCTTTAGCAACGGATTTTGATTGGATTTTTAATATTTAAGAATTTATTCTAAAAAGGTTATCTAAATATAGCATGTAACAGGCATGTTGTTGTTTTGCAGGTCTTAAAAATCAATTGAAATAGAGGCAGGTCACGAGTCAAGAATAAACGATGCGTGATATATGAATACTAGTGATTTCGACCGACGTTGTCATGATCGAAAGTTGGCTTTTTGACAGAAAAAAGGAGAACCGCCAGATTGCAGTCGCACTGGATTTAATTGTATTTCCAAACCATTCAGGGATCCACTCAAATGTACACACAAAGTTTCATTCAAATCGGTCACACAGCATTTAGATAGACTTAGGTGACACACACATGCCTACCGGGGTCGGGGTTATCCGAAAGGAAACTAGACCCCGGTATGCAGGCTAGAAGGAACGGCGTGGGGTTTTTAGTCAGTAATTGTCTGATACTATCTCCCGCTCCACCCAAGAGCGGGTTTCGTCATAAGATGATTTTCCCCGTCGACAAAAACATAAAAAAAAGGTGACGCACACATGTTTAGAAGAACTAAATTGCAACAATATATAAAGGACGTACATTTGGTGAATATATTACCCAGGACAAAGACAAATCAAGTTTAAATTAAATTGAACCAACTTTCCAGCAATATGTCCGCTCCACCTTGTCCAATATCCACAAACCGCACCAAACAAGATTACCAACTACAGTCCGCGCTAGCCTGGACACATCCCAGCTCACGACGCAGGATAGAAGCCTTTAACCCAACTGTCCCGGGACCGCTGGCCTTTGGGCGATACAACCTAATTTGTGGACCACTCCAGTTCCCGTACCTTCCACACTATTGTAACAGGACCTAGCAGGAAGGTTATTAGGAAGGCTGTGTTAGAATCACGGTACTCAATTGTTTAACTAGTAGTCCGCCCCGGTTTCGCTCGGGAGCAACTTTCCTTGTTTGCTGTTGCTGGAAATCCTTACTAATATTATAAAAGCGAAAGTGAGTTTGTTTGGTACGTCTTCACGCCTAAATGGCAAAACCGATTTTGATGAAACTTGGTACCCGGATAGAACATATCCTGGAGTAGGACATAGGATACTTTTTATCCCTGAAGTTTGTTCCCTTGGGATAATTTCCTGCTATCACGCGGGCGAAGCCGCTGGGAGCAGCTAGTCAAAGCTAACATTACAAAAAGGGAAGATTTAATTTTTAGTTTGTAACGGTTTAACTCAAAAAGTACTTAACAGATTTTAAAACATACTTTCACCGTTAGAAAACTACATCTTCACTGAGTAAGATAAGCTATATTATGTATTAGATAATCTTCTATTATCACGCGGGCGAAGCCGCTGGCAGCAGCTTGTCTAATATGAAAAATTCTCGTGTCACACTGTTTGAAACAAAACTCCTCCGAAACGGCTTGACTGGTACTTATGAAATTTTGTATGTATATTCAGTAAGTCTGAGAATAGGAGTAAACTAAATTTAACCTCCTACCCCCATCTCCCATTTTTATATATACTAATATTATAAAAAAGTAAAGTTTATTTTTTTGGTTTGTAAGGTAATCTCTGAAAGTATTGGTCGGATTGCGAAAATTTTTTTGACCGATAGAAAGCTTCTTTAATCCCGAGTGATATAGGCTATATTTAATGTACGTGGTCGAAGCCGCGGGCAAAACCTAGTAATTTATATGGTAGTACAACGTTCGCCGAGGCAGCTAGTATTTATTACTCGTAATATAGAATTGATATTATTTCGGTTGTACTTCGACAATCTTTTGTCTGGACCCTGCGGTGATTTCTCTTGTTACCTGTTTAGGCTTAGGGAAAAGGTTTCTTCTTAGAAGTAATAAAAATAACTATCCATCATGTGCTTAGGACGTCTGTCTTGTAGACAAACTGAATTTGTTATAAATTGATCTTTTCAGTTCAGGCCTCGAGGACTTTCTGTACAAAAGAAATGGTTTGATTTAGATACGGTAATAGGGTTCAGGTCGTCTGTTGTGTTTTATAAAAATAACAGTTTCTGTTTCATTGTACCGGTTGAGAGATATTTTACGATCATCGTTTAAAACATCGTCGTGATGTGCCAGTGCTTAAGGCACCCTTCTCTTATGCATAAGGTTGAGGGTTCAATATTGATTTAACAATTATTATGTTTATGTAGGTTATTACTGAAACTTCGGATAGCACACAAAGCCGTTGGTCCCGGTTAACATTCGTAGTTTTGAGAGTTGTTCCAAGTAGTCAGACGCCAGAAAGTCTGACCATCGGTCTACCTAAGTGCCCCGGACATGGGCCACAAAAAAAAACTAGAAGCGCCCACAAAAGAAAGCTGAACCGTGCGAAAGCTTGTGGCTATGCGTGCAGTATCATAATGGACTCTGACGAAGAAGGATTAAATGCGCGAAAGGCATGGCAATTTGGCCGCCACAAAAAAAAAAACTAGAAGCGGCTTCAAGCTTTTTTTGTGGCGGCAACGCCGCACACGATCCACAAAAAAAGACCGCCTCAAAAAGCCGCTTCACACACTAAGGAGTATCGAGTTGTGCAGTAACTGGGTTGTGAAAAAACAGGTATACAGCCACATCCGGCTGGATTGCAAGCCGACCCCAGTCTATTTGGGAAAAGGCTAAAAAGATTATTTAGAGCTATAAACATTTCAAGTTCACAATTCAATTAAAACTTTAGTGCTTTATTCGAGAACAAAATCAGTATAGTTTACAACAGTGAGAAGAGGAGAGGCCATTATTCTCTCTATTTTGTGTTATAACAGGGTTTATAATTAAGTTAGTTTGTTGATAAAGTAAATAAGTACGGTCGGCTCTCGAACTAGACAGACACCCTTGAATGTCTTGTAATATTAGTTACTTAATATGGCACTTGTTGACTCCTAACTTAATTCATTTTAAAGTAATATATTGCTATTTAAAAGTTTCCACATACAGGCGCATTGAAACGACAACGATACGTGCACGCATCTTCATAGGGTGGAATGTTGGTCTAGTGGTTAGTGGTCCTGATTGCTATGCCGGAGGTCGTGGGTTTGAATCCCGCCCAGGACAAATGTTTGGGTGATGCCCGCATGGGTCGATGTTCCGGATTTGGGTGTTTTGTGCAAGTAAACATCCACGGCCTCAAAAAACGCCGCTTCAAGCTTCTTTTTGAGGCGACCTTTTTTGTGGCTCGTATGCGGGTGTGCCACCACAAAAAAAAAACGCTTGAAGCCGCTTCCATCTTCTCTAGCCACAAGCTAACGCAGTTTTTTTTTTTGTGGCGGCGTTTTTTTGAGGCCCGAGAGCAGGGACACACACATGTTCACATGTTTGTGAACGCACCACATTCAGAAGTGATTCCTAGTGTGAAGCAACGTTAAAAACAAATAACGTTGCTAAAAATAATCAGTTAACTTTTTTTTACCATTTGGCCGTTGAATATAAGAATACAGTAAAATCAAAGCCTTCATACGACCTTTATAGTAATACCTGTACTATAGAGGTATATCGGAAATAATATTATTAATTCAGTTCAATCAATATCAATGCCTACTTAAATGAATCAATATATGTCGATATTTCAATACCAGCTCAATTATTACTTACTTACAGTATTATCATTAAATAATAATATAAGAGCAACTAATAACTTACGAGTGATGAATTCGACCGGCCTATATAAGTGAGCGAGTGTGTGAGCGAGTGTGTGTGTATTGGGACTTGGCCCAGTTAACTAAGAAGTTTATTAACTCCCTTCGTTATGAATGACATATGTATGTTACAAGTATGAACTCACACGGAGATTAACGGTATGAACTAGAGTCAGCTGAAACTGTGATTTATGATGGGCAGTGTTTATTTATTTATTTATTTATTAATGCTTATTGCACATACTGTACAAAGGCGGACTTAATGCCTTAGGCATTTTCTACCAGTCGACCTTAGGGTGGTGCAGAAACATAACATGGTAGGTGCGAACTTCAAAGTAAACAAAAAAGAAAAATTTAAATCAAAATTAATACAATAATTAATTCTAGATATAAACTTAAATTAATTAAAACTAACTTAAAAAAATAAAATAAAACCCTAGAGAACTAAAAAAAAAAAAATGGCAATTTAATGTAAGGCGTCGAAAAATTCCTCCGCATCGCTGTCGACTGGTAATGTACCCAAAAGGCTGGCGGCATTGCCACGCTGAATGGCAATGCTTATCCTTTGACCGAAGTAAAAGCCAGCCTTTGGGTCACGAATTAATACATAATTATAAAAATAAATACTTATATAAATACATACAAATAAACAAAATTATTATGAGTGTGTTGCGCTGTGATGAATAGATTTCATATCTGGAGAATATGCATAATTTACACTATCTACACTAATATTATACAGAGGTTTTTCATCGCTAGAAAGCGACTTTATTCCTGAGTGACTTATGCTATGTTTTTCTGTATGCGGACGAAGCCGCGAGCAAAAGTTAGTCAGAAAGCGTGACGTATTGGGGACACTTCTTGACCGCCAATAGACCTTGCGAATATCATCAATGGTTTTAGCTTTCATCATCAGCCACCCTCGCCAAAATTTTTGATAAACAAGATAACGTTCAAAGTATTTTATCTAGTTAAAAATTCACGCCACTTTTCAAAATGTAAATATATTTCAATCAACATCTCAATCTGACATACATACATGAACCACCCCCGAATAGTTTTATTTCCATCCCACGAGCCCAGAGAGCGTGACGTATTGGGGGCGCTACTTAGGCCGGCTTCGACGGGTCCGGCCATATTTAAGTCGACAGCTGACGGGGATCGCCTCTGTGTTACATTACATGTTACAGAGGTTGATACGTTACGTGCTACAGTCGTTATATGTGGTATATTCTTAATGTGAAGTTTATGATGAATTTAAGTTTATAAAGAACTTTCAAACATGTTGGTGTTGGTTGTATAGGCTATTGATGCGAAATGAAAATGTATCAAGACAAGGAAATCAGACCAATGAAATGGTTTGTTTGGTTATTAGGTACATACTTACAAATTGTTCAAAAATAAACAATAACGAAAAAGGTGAAAGGTAGTGTGTGTTTCTTGTCTTCTTCACGCTCGAAAAGTTGAACGGATTTTAATGAAATTTGGCACACGGATAGACCATGTTTTGCAATAGCACATAAGATACTTTTCATCCCGGAAGTATTTTCCCTTGTGATATTTTTTTGCATACACGCACGTGAAGCCACTGGCTAAAGCTAGTACAATAAATAAAGTTGAAATTTTCATCGACGTTCATATTTCGCTTTAGCCGACACTCCGACAGTCTCTATAATTTAATTATTAATTAATTAGTTTATTTATAAAGCTATCATGGCAGTTACCCAATATCATAAAAAATACAATCCTTACTTCCCTACTATATATAATATTATAAATGCGAAAGTAACTCTGTCTGTCTGTCTGTTACGCTTTCACGCAAAAACTACAGAACGGATTTAGATCAAATTTGGTAGGTAGGTAGAAGAGACACTGGAATAACACATAGGCTACCTATAATTCCACTGCTGAGCACGGGTCTCTGCCCGCGCGATATAAACTGTAGTCCACGTGGGCGAAGCCGCGGGCGGAAAGCTAGTAACAAATAATACTCTCATCACAATTTTAGTAACCACCTAAGAACTGCCTGAATCGAATAAATTGTATTCTATTCGTTCTACATTGCGGAATATAATAAATTACTTTATAAACAAAGAGCTTGCCCTTACTCCCAGTACAAATGTCTTAAAACCGATTATTCCCGAGCAAGGAGAAACATCAGTACACTGAGTCCCATAATCCTGTTAGTTCACTTAGTGGTACACAAAGTCACTCAGGCACTGGGTCACTTCCACTTCGCTCAATTATGCGGAAGAGTGGAGCAGGGCTAGGCTACACGCAGTACACTAGACTACACCGGTGGCTACACACACAGCCTCCTGTAGGACACACAGGCGACGTGGTGTAGTGACAAGTACTGTAAGCCCTGCTGGCTTTATTTCTAGTACACACATACATATGAATAAGGTAATCACATCTTTTTGGTTTTAACATATTCTTTGAATAATTAATAATGTACAGTTCGATAATCTTGTGATCCATCTTTTCAACCAAAGCTTGTAATATACCTAGCTGACCCGGTAAACGTTAAACTGCCATATTAATTATATAAAAAAAAGAAAGGGGGTCAAGATAAGAGGGTAAAAGAATAGCCTACCAAAATCTATACTTTAATATTATAAAGAGGTAAAGTTTGTTTTTTTTTTGTTTAATCTTTATTCATCGATAGAAAGCTGCTTTATTCCAGATTGACATAGGTTATATTTAATGTACGGAAGCAAAGCTGCGGGCAAAAGCTAGCGCAGAATAAAAAAAAAATTATGCACACAAGATCTGTATATATTGAAAGAACCATAATTATTTCATTTTCACTTGAATGATTAGGAATCAATGTCACTGACATGAACTGACCTATTAGTATTGCTGTCTTTAGCACTGAATTTAAAATTAAACATGGAATAATAATATTGAGAGCAGTGGTGGCCGAGTGGTAACGGCCCCGACTTACGAGTTGTAGATTGCGGGTTCAAACTTTGCCAGGCGCGTTACTACACTACTTTCAAAAAAGTTAAAGGAAAACATCGTGAAGAAACCGGCATGTTCTAGAACCAAAAAATTCGAAGACATTTGACATCCACCAAACCGCACTGGGCCCGCGTGGTGGATTACGGCTCAATCCCTCTCTTAGAGAGGAGACCTGAGTCCCAGCAGTGGGAACATTATAAGGCCGGCTATGCTATACATATGTCCCGCCTGCAGGCAAATAAAACACATTAAATAAATATTGAAAAACTTTTCAACTAACTTTAAAATTGAACATTCACAGAAATACTGTGAGCAATAACACACAATATTGGCAATAACATCGCAGTGTAAACACATGGAGAGCTCCGGGTGGCGGGTTCGATTCCTGGGCGGGTGCCAAGCGTCAATTAGGCTAATATCCCACACTTCTTGGCACGGGAGTCAACTGGCGATGGCGCCCCACTCGGATAAACGATACGATTTTATTGTTTATTAAGTGGTGTTGATATGGAAAATATTATTTCGATTGTGAATAAGTATAAAATGAAATCCTATTTCCCTTGATGACGTCATCACGCGTGAACGGCAACCACATTTTCGTTAATTACGAAAATGTTGTGTAAATCTATTCACTCTTGACTTAATGATTTTATTGTGATTGTTAATGTCTGAAGAATGTTTATATGAGAGAAAAGATTTCGCTTATGTACCACAACTGTTCCTAAAGTGTAAATAAATAAGATTTAGAAAATTACGCAGAACATCAGACTATTTCAGAGAACTACAACGACTGTTTAATCTTCGCGTGTTTGATAGTTTGACAGTTCATAACTAAGATAGGACAGCGTTTGTCGGGTCAGCTAGTTTATAATAATCAAAAGAAGCTTCACTGTGATTGACGGGAACTGCGATAAGTTCATTTTATTTCCGGACTAAGTTTAGCACGTCCAAGACAGACCCCAACAGACTGACCGAAAAACAATCTCGTCATCTGTCCGAGGCACACAAGTGTCGTTAGTTCCCAGCCTACATACATTATTACAAAGGCAACTAGGCCTCCCGGAAGCGCTTTCGTCCGAATCCGGGCCGGACGCGGGCCGGACGGACGCCGGACGCGGCCCGTCTCGCCGCAACTCACAAACGTTCTCGCACAATGTGACGACTTGTATTCGTTTCACTAAGTGTGGGTTTTGATTTAGGTTGCTTAGTTACTGGAAAGATGTGAAAGTAAATGTGAGTTATGTTGACGTTTGAAGAGTAGGTGCGGTCTCTTTGTCCGTAAAATGTCACACTACAAAGTTATGAAGTAAAAGCATAAAAGACAAGTTGTTGCTTTGTACCTAATATGGCGCTCTAGTGAAATTTTGAAACCAGTCTAACAAAATTCACAGCCATTTTGTAGTTCCACGTCAATGCGCGTTCACTACATAACATGGGTATATTTTACAGAAAATTTTCTAAAACTAACAAATAAAAAACAACAACAAAACGCCATTCCTTCCCCAGCCCTTTGACAAGTAACCGTGGCGCTACCACTCGTGGTCGGTCCGCTTCGCCGTCGCCACCGGCGGGACAATCTGACCCAATTTAAACACACCATTGTCGAAGACAGGTCATCCGTCAACGGAATTAGCGTAATCCCAAGATTCAAGAGGCAATTAGCAAAGGAAATTCTATTATAACCTTGTAATTTTACGTTAAAGGTAAAGATGCTCACTTTCGAGGCTTAAACTTAAGAATTATTAGATTTGTCTCTCTACTTTGAAATTTGGATTAGGTTAGAGAATTATAAATTTAGAAGGAAACTCGGAGATGAGATCAAAGCGACAATTAAACAAATTAATTGGAATTTAAATAATGAATGATTTCAACCCGGTGTTTCGTGAAAACTGATTTAATGTGTTGTTGGTGTTTTGGTTGATCAAACAATGCCCATAATTACAATTAGTGATTCATCATCATCATCATTTCAGGCGCAGGACATCCACTGTTGGACATAGGCCTCCCCCAAGCCTCCACAACGAATGGTCCTGTGCGTCTCGCATCCACCGCATTCCCGCAACTCTCACCAGGTCATCAGTCTACCATGTAGAAGACCTAACGCTACGTTTTCCGGAGCGCGTTCGCCAGTCTAGAACCTTTCGGACCCATCGACCATCCGTACTAAGAGCAATGTGCCTTGCCACTTAAGTTCGATAAATTGGTGATTACGTTTTCCTAAATTAAATTAGCTTGGAATTCATTTTTCCTCGAAAAAAGCAAGTTTCTTTCAATATTATAATATTTAGTGTAACTTCAACAAAAGGGAAAGATATGATACTTGACACAAGCGCGCCTGTGTCCGCTACAGCTAACCTAACGTAAATAAGTCTTTGTGAGGCAGTGGGCTGTGCAGGATATAATGGTCCCGGCGACTGGAAGATGTTTGCTCAGTCCGGGCGCTCAAGTACATTTTTTATTGCAGGTAGAAATCTTGGGCGCTCAACTATTTACTTTAAGATATCTTGAGTCAGAGGCGAATGCTTAATGTTTTTAAATATTTAATTTAAAGCCTAGTGTTGACCTTGTTTTTAAAGACAGTTTTAAAATTTATTTCATTTAAAAAAAAGAAAAAAAAATAATGTGGTTCAAAAAGCTGCCCAACTTAACTGGGTTAACATAACTTGTCTGCCGCATGCCTAACAATCTGTGGGCTCTTAAAACACAGGATAGGTGCCCAGACATAGCGATGAAGGGGCGTGGTAAACCACGAAGGAGATGGCAGGAAGACCTGGACGTCTTCTTTAAGAATTGGAAAGAGGAATCAAGAAATTAAACGGATGATTAATAATTCCTCGGACCAAGCGTTTCGCCTCGACGTTCGAGGGAATGGAACAATTTACCTGCTGCGGTCTTCCCGTCTTATTGTAATTTAAGTGTCTTCAAGGCTAGAGTGAATAGGCTCTTAATAAACTAGTGCGCCTCACCATCAACGATTGCATCACTGCTTATCATCAGGTGGGATCTCAGTCAAGCACTAATTTATATCAATTAAAAAAAATCCTGATCGTTGGAAAGAGGCATTTGCCCAGCCATTGGGAGACTACGGGCTAACAATAATAATAACAACCAGGCCTTTTGTAACCCGTTCTCTGACAAAATCTGTACTGTATTGCAAACATAATATAAATCTCAAAATACCGTATACATCAATGAACAATTGCTGTACACTTTCCGCACGCAACTAGTAGGCCGGTCGGTGGCACACAACGCGACCGGCGAGCGATCACTCAACAGCCACAATGTCGGGCATCGATCACGACTCCTTGAGAGCTCGGAACGCGAGGCTCATTGATTCACTTGGCTCTTAAGTTCCACTGAATATTTGAGCACAGCTTATCAATGCTTTGGTCATAAGTATGAATTTTTATGGCTGTTTTTCTTCATCGAACGCGGATTCTTGGCTCATTTTGTAATGCAACAATTCAATTTCTGAATGACTTTCTTTAACATAGGCCTTCATGGCCACTTATTCAACGTCAAAAGCTAGTACACGGTTCCAATAAAGAAAGTTCCTAGAAATACTCAAGTCGGCCATTGACAAAACAATGTTTTATCAAAACAAGGCAATATCCGCAGTCGGTAAGATTGAATCTGACAAATGGGTAATAATGCATCACTTGCTATCATGACATTTGTCAAACAGCGCGTGTGATCAATCAGGGCCTTACTATGACGTGTTAATATGTCAGGCGTGCGAGCGAGACAGAGAGATGGAGCTATACACCTTATATAGGGTTATTTGTAAAACACTGGCAACCTCTCAGGACAGTTACAAACATCATAAATAATAACTTTTGTATTTTGACTTATAAATATATTATATTTTAGTTCATCAGAGTTTCATACAAAAATAAAAATATTTAAATTGAACGTTCTAAATATTAAGAAATCTATGCAAAGCAAGCGATAGTACAAAAGCGAAGGGCAGAGTGGATCGGTGCTTGATGAAGATGGCGTTAAGAGCTGTAGGTAGGACGTCAGCTCTCGCATCGAACGAGGCATTTTTAACCCCGTACTGTCAATGGATAAACGTTTTGTTTCAGCTGATAACTTGCCCAAAACTCACTACAATTTACTGAAAATTCCTTGTCAGCAACAGATAGTTAAAATTACAATGTTATATTTTGTGAATATGTTCCAAAATTGCGCGTGACAGCGCACCAAATTGATAAGCTTTGTGATCGTTTATTCAGCGAATTTAATGTAAAATGTTGCAGTTCCACGAATAACATATGTACCTATACTTATATAATAACGTAGTTATAACTGCCAGGAGTACAAACCGCAGATTATACGGAAAATGTAACACCAAAAATGGTTTACTCAAAACCACAGATAGAAAAACAAATTTAAAAAAATACAGTAGGAGATTAAAATTAATAGGGTGCACGTAACAATGAGTGGTCTAGCTAAATACTGAGATAAGTTACGGGACAAAATGTTCCCCAACTTGACGGACAACGCACTTGTATGTGATATTGCAACGTTACCCAGTGTCGCGCAACTTGACCCATGCATGTGCTGTTAAACGATTTGATAGTATTGCATGTCATGTGGCGGGACACTTTGTCCTCAAATGTATCTGAGATTTTGCTGTTTTGTTTTAAGGAACTTCCGAGAACCTGTAGCGGTTTAACTTGGGTCATTGACGTAGTTTGAGGTGTCAGTTTTCTTTTGTCTTTGATAGGCTTTACCATCGGGTTACCTGATTGTTGGAAAGAATAACCGCGGCCCTGGCAAGCAAAGTGCAACTGAAGGAACACAGATGGATTTTAATCAGTAAAAGTCTAATACCCCTCTCGCTCTATCCATAACATATGGTTTTCACATTAAATAAAAGATGTTAAAAAAATATGTATTATCTACACAAGTCTATGTGGTTATTTTCCTGATTATCCAGCAAGTAGATCCAGTTAACCCTTTTCGCACCTCGCAGCCGAGTTTTCCGTGTATATTATTATTGGTGTCCATTTGCGCGAATGCTAACCTTTTCACACGTCGGTACACACTCCCCGTCCCCCGCAGGCTCGGCCCCGTCCCCCGGAGGCTCGGCCCCCGCCCCCGGAGGCTCGGCCCTACACGGAATCGTTTTACGAAGCCGTGCGTGTTAACTATAACGTTATTCGGTAAGTAAAAATAGCCGCTACCCAACTTTGTTCCTATAAATGTTACACTTTGTCGAAATATATACGCTGCTAACTTATTACGTAATTAGTTATAATACCATACTATGTATGTGTTCGTACTACATTGCATAACATGTGTATCTAATAGTGCTATAGAAAAGTAGTTTGTATTTTTTTCTAAAATACTCAGCGTGTAAATTTTTTTATTACTAATTCAGAACATCAGACTAACTTATATTATAAAGGTAAAAGTTTATGTATGTTAGTTTATTACTTCTTCACGCTCGATTGGCTGAATGGATTTGAATGAAACTTCACACACTGATAGCCTATGTTCTGGAATAGCACATAGAATATTTTTAATTGTGGGGGTATATTCCCTCGGGACAATTTTGAACTATGATACGGACAAACCCGCTGGCAGCAGCTAGTTTTAATATGAAAATGTTTTTGTCACTCAGACGGATTATATCAAATAATCTTTCCTTACTGAAAGCTGTAACTACTAAAAAGAATATTTCCAAACAAGCTTTGAGAAGACTTTACGAAAATATGTTGAGAAGACGGAGAGCGACAATAAAATCGGTAACAAGTACAAATCATCATGAGTCGAGACACGTGTCTGTCCGTGTGATTGATCGCGTGATCCGTCACGGCGCGACGCCTTATGTTATACACATCTTCAGAAATTCTAACACCTTGTAAGCTTATGTCTTTGAGTCATAAATTTTTTGACACATAAAATGTCATAAGGTTGTGTGAAAATCATGCAGATTATGGCTTTAGACAGCCATAATATTCCACAACTTCCCTTTGCGTTCCAGGACCATAGCGTCTCTTTTAAGGTATTACGATATTCTAGCATAGTAGGCGAGATGTTTTTTTAATTGATAAAAACTAGCGCTTGACTGCGATCCCACCTTATAATAAGCAGTGATGCGATCGTAGTTTATTATGAGAGCTGAGGCTATACAACGGATTGCTGAAATGACTACCTACTGTCCCATTGTGAAACAAGAATGATGCTATTGGACATTTGGATATAGCTCTACCTCTTTCTCACGCTAAATTCAAATAAACTTGTTCGTGTGATGTCCCTAGGTCTTCAATCAAGTGTATTTGATAAGCCACGTACTGTCTCCACATCTGTTTCCCTAGGTCTTCAATCAAGTGTATTTGATAAGCCACGTACTGTCTCCACATCTGTTTCATTTTCCCAAAATAGACTAGATTTAGTTTTTCCTTGATATTATTACTGAGTCCCACGC
This sequence comes from Mythimna lalbum, assembly GCA_949319445.1. Classification (NCBI taxonomy): domain Eukaryota; kingdom Metazoa; phylum Arthropoda; class Insecta; order Lepidoptera; family Noctuidae; genus Mythimna; species Mythimna lalbum. The sequence continues at coordinate 699,756 of OX439354.1, forward strand.
CCTCACTTTTGCCTAGGTAATGTAGTGCTCGTATCAGCCTGGATCTATCCTGGCATAATATATTATTCAGATGTATGTACTACGTCATCAAGGGAACAAGATTCAATTTGAAGGTAGACTTTTTTCATTGTTCTTAAAAGAAACACAATATTTTTTGATACAGAGAGATATTTTAGGTTGTATTAGGGTCGCCGAACACCGGCCATCGGCCACAACCACAAAACACCGCCGACATATTACCTATACATAGTTCTCATACATTATATATTAATTCGCCGCACACGGTTGACGCAGGTGGCCGCCACACGCTACAAATCATCGCTGCTTGCTTTTTGTGGCCCGCACTGGCTAAACGCCGATACAAAACGCTGTCACACGCCACTCGCGAATTTAAACCTTCGTCAGAAGCTATTATGATATTGCGCGGATGGATTAAAAGAAAGTAGCAGTCATCGGCCACAAGTGACTGTCACGCTACAGCTTCCTTTGTGGCCGCTTCTAGCTTCTCGTGGCGGCGTTTGTGGTCCATGTGTGGTAGCCCTTAGATTTGAGTAATGATCAAAACAACGGTAAAACTAACCAACTCAAATGATGACCGTAAGATCTCAATTGTTAAAATAAAACAGAAAGTATTGTTCTCATAAAACATATCAGAAGACCTGAACCCTATTACGGTATCAAAAATTCTAAATCAAACCTTTTCTTTTGTTCAGAAAGTCCTCGAGGCCTGAACTGAAAAGATCAATTTATAACAAATTCAGTCTGTCTACAAGACAGACGTCCTAAGTACATGATGGATAGTTATTTTTATTACTTCTAAGAAGAAACCTTTTCATAAACAGGTAACAAGAGAAATCACCGCAGGCTCCAGACAAAAGATTGTCGAAGTACAACCGAAATACATCATTTCTCGCTTCAACATTTCACAGACATGAGGAAAAAGGTAATATTAATTTCGGACCTAAACACCCACGCACACGAACTTCAAAAAAGAATATTTTCATATCGATATTATAATATTTCTCACTAACCACTTACTACGCGTTTTCAGAGAAAAATCGTCTTTATCGTGACGTGAATGAACATACTAAGCGTTTCGTCTCGTCTTTTATATCGCGTACATCGAAGGACTGTAACAATTTGCCTGCTGGGGTCTTCCCGTGGGATTATAATTTAGGTGTCTTCAAGGCGAGAGTGAATAGGCTCTTAATAAACTGGTGTGGCTCACCATTAACGATCGCATTAATGCTATCATCAGATGGAATCGCATTTAAGCACTAGTTTATATCATAAAAAAAAAATTGAGCATGTTATTTCTGTCCGCCCAAGTAAGTAACTAAACCCTGAAACCGAGGGTAAATCCGTGTTCCGCCACCATTCATATAATATCGAGCAACCAACCAGCCATTCACCTTTCAGTGTAAAGACTCAATTTACGTCTAATATAAAATACGAAATTATTATATAAAGCTTTTTTATGGATATTGGTCGAACGCAATCGAGATAGCAAATAAACGCAAAGCTATACGTTCTACCACTATCTCACCCGATGGTAAGCGGTGATTTTTTTTTTCTGTCGACGGGGAAAATCATCATTGACGAAACCCACTCTTGGGTGAAGCGGGAGACAGTGTCAGAGTCTTACTGACTAAAAACCCCGCGCCGTTCCTTCTAGCCTTCATACCGGGGCTCTAGTTTCCTTTCGGATAACCCCGACCCCGGTAGGCTTCGACCCAGATGGGCCCCTCCTGTTGCTGGCAACTCCTTGAGGCGCGCGGGAACATTGCGCGCCGTCGACGCCTTGGCTCAGTCCGGACAGTTAGCGGACGATCGGACAGCGAGCTACCCATGGCTCGCCGTCCGCGAGCCCGCGTCTACGGTGGCGGCGGGGGCGCCGTAGCCTGATGCGGTCTGCCTCCTCCTTTGCTAGCATTACTGCTTCGCAGAAAGAGGCGACCGCCTGCCACTCCTTCTCGCTCCGGACCATGGCCTGAACCAAGGCCTGGCGCGAGAGGTCTCCGCCGCCGATCGCCCCCACGAGGGCATGGCGTTGCTCCGCCCAAGCGTGGTAAGTGGTGATGTGGACATTGATGAAGCACGATTGTTTAGAAGTAACCTAGTCACTCTTGACTTAAAGAACTTTTGAATAAATTTCCCTCAAGCAAAACAATACACGAGTTTTGCCAAAAACATTACACATATCTTAGGAGAAAAGCTGAGCCAAGTTGAAACAATATTCTTATAGTAGCGAAAATAATACAATAGGTATAGAAAATATACAGCTAGAATCAGGCCTGATTCCAACTGTATGACCTCATATAATATACTATATAATATATTCTAGAGCTCATTTGGATTCAGTTCCATCGGCTTATTAGCCATAATTTGGAAACTGTGATAATATATTCATTATAATGCATTACATGAGCACATTTACGTATTCAAATTCAATTGCTATGAATTGTTTTTTGTAAAGGCACTTGCTTTCACACAGTAACTCTATATCGTTCGGAATTTAATCATACATTTGCTATTCATACTGAAATGTGGATAATAATTAATATTCAATACATCTAATTATGCTCTGAACATGAATCTCTTTGAAGCGACTCAACTAATTGTAGTGAGCTATTAATTACGAATATGAGAGACTAATTAATAGGACATGTTGTTTTGATAATTAATTTCATGTAGGTGCTTTATTTATTGTTTAGATAGATCAAATTGTACGCCATAACCAGTCACGGAAAAGCGGTCTTAAAACTTAATAGGTTTAGACAAAACTCCTTTAAAAATAAATTACCTCATTTTGAAAACACGAAAACCATGGCCGCCAGCCAAAACCAAGCTTTTGTTTCTAACGACCTACCTCAACTAAAACAACAACTATATTCTAGAATCGTTAAATTCCGCAAAACACCTCGGTATTTAACTACAGCGGTTCCTCTCGTATGTTTCGAGTAATAAATCTAATAAAAATCCGTCAGCATGATAAACTACACTGGCTGGTTGCCAGCACACCGCTGCGCCACTGCCCGACATTGCCCGACATCGCCCGACATTTGCCGGTATTGCACCACGTATAAGTACAGAGATGCAACAATAAACTGAACTTATACAAGCAAAGTCTTTACGACAGTCATGTAATGTGAATAGCAATAGCATCGCGATTCGTATACGTAATAGGTGCCAAGTAGCGAGTCAGAATTTGTAAATCATGTTTGTGTAATTAAACTTAAATTGTAAATTGTTTAAAAGTAATCAGGGCTGTTAAAATTACATTATTAATGTTTTCAAAGAAAAATAATTAGGTTTGGGCGTCGTGAAAAGAAAAAGTTAAGTACATTCCCCAGTTTTTCACAATGAACTAAAACAATAGGTATATTTGTATTTGAATACCACACTCATTCATTCCGATAGAGCATTGAACTTTCTAGGTCAAATAAATTTGGTTATCAAGATGTCACGAATAAACATATCACAATATCTATATTACTAAATTTGACACGGAAGCCTGGAAAAAATCTTTTCTCTTTACCACAAACTCAGCGACATACCAAAGGTTTTTCTTCCAAATCGACTTATAAAAAGAACATCTCAATCCTGTGTTCTCCTGGTACCAGACGTCATATAAAATGTTCTTACAGAAAATTCACGTTCATTAAATGGCTACCGATTATTACTTTGTGGCATTCATTTTCCTTTTTTTACAGTAAATGTCTTCCAATTTTATACGGTTTTAAATGTAGCCAGTATAACAATGAAGACGTATTATTCCTTCATCCTTTTTCCTTCATACTTTTCGTACTTTATAACAATAAATGTCGGTTTAGATCAGGCGCAGGTGCGGTAAGATAAAACAGTTCGTTATTATTATACACAGTTTCCATGACGCTGCAATTAAGTTCAATGAAGAGTTAAGTGGATGGTTTAACACCTTGGAGCCCTGTTTTATTTTATGCGGAAAATAATAAAGATGATATTATAAAGTTCATAAAACTGATATTACTCATCGCTTTATTATTTATTATCTCAGGAGTAAAAAGTGTTATAGCTTAAAGACGAAAACTTTAATTCACAAAATTAATTGTCTGAACAATGTTACAACCAGTTAAACACTTCGGTCAGTACCTCAATAAAAATCTTAAAATTTTCGTCATGAAAAATGTGACACCATTATTTTGATCGCCCGTAAAAGGTCAATATACCCAAATGATCTGCAAAAAGAGAGAGGTGTCGATAACAGCCGCATTGCGGTCTGCGTACCGTCTACTATCAGTGGGCACTTGTACACCTAGGTGATCGATCGGCAGTATACGTGATCATTCAGAGTTAAGTACTAATAAAGATAAACGTAATTTTAACATGTAATACATTTAATTACAACTCCAAACAATTAAAAAAGTATAACAACATAAAAAGGGCGAGCAATTCCATATTCGAATGTCAAAGATTCTAGTGCGGGGACGATCATGCGCTACGCCATATCATCGACTTTTTAGTCTAACAGTACCGTGCTACGGAGGTTTAATAGCTATGAGTTTGTCATCCTTTAAATCTATGAATTCATCCTCATCTGCTTTTAGTTTGTCATCTGCCCCGATCATCTGGGAGTAACGGAAGAGCGAGAGGTGTTGTGCGGTATCATACAAGGATCAATGCTAGGGCTGCTCTTATGAAACCAGTCAGTAAAAGTCTGACACAATCTCTCGCTCCACCTTATAGCGAAAAGGTCATTGGATGATTTGTCACCTCATAACCTACCAGGATCTTATATGGATGTGGATCGACTGCCTACCTGCTCTTCATAACCTAGTTAAAGGCAACTCGTTAAACAACCAAAGAAATAAAACCTACGAAACTAACTGAACCAAATAAAGTCACGAAGACTTTATCTAGTTCAGTTTAAGTAAGTTGGTTAAAAAATGTAAAAAAGGTGCCATTTGAAACGTTTCCAAGTTACTTTTAGTTTAAACGAAGTAGTTAGAGGTAAGGTTTGGGCAGAACATGTGATTACGCGGCAGATCGCGCCTTCATTTCGAATTGGCACGAACTTGCTGTTCTCACAAGTGGAAACGAACACAAATTCAGTGTTTTTCTAAAGTGCTCGGAGATAGCTGTTTAATGGTACAGTAATTAAGTTAACGCGACTGTAAAGATCTTGTGCAAATAAATTGAAGTGCTAGAAAAAGTCGTTAAAGTACAACAATGTTGTATTAACTGTATCCATCGCTTTTTTACTGTTTATGCAATCGTCGGCTTTAAGAGATTGTGCTGCGGTATAAGAACGTCTTCTGTACATTGTATTAATTACGTGGGATGCTACAAAGTATACAAGTAAGCCATAATTTATTACATGTTTACTTTGTTGCGTTTTTGGAGCGCAGCATACTAGGTGTTAAAATAACGGATCGCGTTCGAAACACTACACTGCGCTCCAAAACGCAAATCATTGACGTAGTTCAGAAGGCTGCCCAGCTTAAGTGGGACTGGGCTGGACATGTCCGTCGCATGCCGATCGAGCGGTGGGCCAGAAAAACGCAAAATTGGTGCCCTGAAATCGCACGTCGGGGTCGCGGCAGACCAAGAAGGAGATGGCGGGACGACTTGGATGTCTTCCTTGGGAATTGGAAAGAAGTAGCTCAAAACCGGGAGCATTGGAAGGAGTGGAGGGAGACCTTTGCCCAGCAGTGGGACAATATGGGCTAGATATAATAATAATAATAAATAATAACTTTGTTGCATCTAAGACTAAAAGAAACCTATCTCTTGTAACTTAACTTATCGACAACTATGTCTTACCCGTGACTTCGTTCGGGTGAATGTCGGTTATTGCGGTCACGATGTCGAAGTAAGGTAAAAAGTAGCCTATGAAAGGCATAGGCTACTTTTTATCTTAGGCTTCAAACTTACTTCATTTCAAACATCAAAATCGATTCTGTAGTTTAAGCGTAAAAGTTTAATAGACTGAGTTGCTTTCAAATTTATAATATTAGAATATCCCAACAACATCAGAAACTCCCAAAAACAAACAACCAACACACTTACACCCGCATTACACCGTAATAACTCAAACCTCACTCACGCCCCGAAAACGAATCAAAATGCAAATAAAAACCCTTCGTCTGATTCATCCAAGCTCACATCGCCTTCCATTGTGTGGCGTCACGTCAATGACGTCATTTTCGGAGTCACAAGGCGGTGCTAAAAGCCTCGGAACTAATTTAACACGCAACACAGGTATACAAATTGCGGTTATGATGTATAGGGATGATAAAAGTATGGTGGAACGTACGATAGGAGATATTGCTTGGTTCATGTTGATTTAACACATGGTGGAGGCCATAGGGTAAATTTTACACAGGTGCGGGAGTGAGCACAATTAAGCTATTGGTCCTCCATCACCCGGTTGACCAAGCGCGGAAAGGAGATTTATAGGACGATTAAAGCCACAGGAAACTATTTTTTTAGCTGAAATCATTAGACAGCAAGATAATTCTACGGTATTCAGAAAAATACTATCTGATTTTCTTGCATAATAGTCGCAACAGTAAGAAAAAATCAACGAAAACTTAGCTTTACATTATATTTTTTTTATTGATAGGCTCGCGTTTGACCACTATCTCACCTGATGGAAAGCGATGATGTGGCCGACGATGAAACACGCTGGCCTAGAAGCAACCTATTCACTCTTAATTTAAAGACCCCTAAGTTGTAGCCATCAGGAAATACAATACAGACTCCAGCAGAGAATCCTAATTCTTAGCTGTACGCATAATGATTGTGTTCCCAAAACGCTTTGTACGTTTGGGTGGGTTTTCTTGTAAAACAGTCGCTACAATAAGGTCAACGTCCTAAACTTAGTTTTACATTACATTTCCAAAGTAACCATTATTGAACAATTTATATTATACTACGTGAAAAAATGACATACAAAAAAATGAAATCATGCCTAAAAGCCTCACAAAACTATTCAAATAAAACAGAACTGAATATTTCAGTACAAATTACATTCAATAGACTTTTATTTCGAATTCAGTGAGTATTGAGCTAATTGCATTCGTTACAGACAACTGGTACAATATTCTCGTTTGCACAAAAACGTAACATCCAATATGCAGAATTTAATATCAGGTTCAATCAAGCGAGAACTAAATGAAATAAAAATAAAAAATATTTACTGAGTTGAAATGGAGACAGATATCACGTATTCTGTTTGTGCAACAGTGGCGTAATATGGAGTGACGCAGTGGAGGCGTGACGGTGATCCTCCAAGCTCTGCCGGACTGTCACGCGTCTACATTCTGGGATATAATTAGCTGCGATGTCAGACTTGCGACTTGTCACCGAGATGGACAAAACTCCAAACGACGGAGGAAATCATCATATTCTAGCTCTTGTTCCGTGTTAAACCAAATCAAATCAAAAATGTTTATTTGTCAGAATATGACACCATAGATATTACAATTTTGGTTCCAGCAAATCCTGCCATACTATGACGTACTCACTCGCATTCAGGGTCGGCGCAACATGTTTTTTTCGGCGAAGGAAATTATTGCATAATGACAGCAGCATTTTTTTGAGGTGGATGGATATCATCTAATGACTTCTGCGGTTCTACGATGGAGTGGAGATGGAGAGAAGACCAGATTAGACTTTTACTGACTAATACTACACCTATGTCTTAGACTTGACTTGCGTTCTAGGACTACATTTATTCTTTCAGAAATTCCCTGTAGATATTGGGTACTCTGAGGTTAGCCTTAGAACACTTAATTATTAGACATACAAAGAATCAAATTATCAATTCAGGCAACAAACACCGTCATGAGACACAACCCAACTTATTAAAGGAATTAAAAAGTAAACTAACTCCACCGAAACCTCGAATCTAACAAGTCACACATTTTTTCTGCTTGTATTTTTATTGGCTACATTGAGCCAATCCAAAAGCATTTTACTATCCACAGCTTGTGTCGGTTACCTGCGTAAAAAGTCCCCATTATCCCTCCGCGTCACTCTGAGGGCACTCGCCAGAGTTAGCGTTTACTGCTTCATCCACTATAGAGCGAGGACGATAAAACTCCGCACATGCTGCCTGACCCTCAACTTTGTGACAAAGGAATATCCATAAAACTACTATTTTCCAAGCCATATCACTGTGTTCATGTTTTAATACACGTAATTTTCATGGAACATGTTTTATGGATGTCTTTCATCCAAAGCTGAGGCGAGCTTATCAATAAAATAAAAATATTATCAAAGTGCTTATTTTCACACATTTTTTAAACAGGGACTTGATGTAATGAGAAAACTCGTGGTCTTACGCAAAGGGTAACTGAAGGACACAGGTGTGGTTTTAGTCGATAAAAGTCTGACACGACATCGCTCCACCCAGAGCGGGAGAAATCATTTGATAATTTTCACCCTTTTTTTAGTAGTGGGAACATCATTCAATGACATACCCGCTCTCGGGCGGAGCGGGAGATAGTGTCAGACTTTTACTGACTAAAAACCTACTCCTGTTCCTTCGTTGCCTTTCGTACCGGGGCTTAAGCTATCTTTCGAATTAACCCTGGCCCCAGTAGACTTCGTAAAGAAAATATAACGTTGGTTTAATAGCTTAAAAAAATTAATGCCATCAATGTCAAAGTTCAAAATTGCGATTTAGTTTTTGAAACTTAACCCAAATAGCCAATTTACCAATATTATTTCCAACACATACAAACATTGACACAGTCATAAATGGAACTACTCTGTTCGTTCACAGCGCAGTTCGCGAGCGGTACTCCTCTGAAGAGCCGTTGATGACCGCCGTTCATTCCCGATCCCATTCACTCGTTCATTCGTTCTCGGTTACCCGTCAAATGGCTAATATTGGCACTTCTCGTATTTATTGACGAACGTTTTTAAATAATGGTCGATTTAAAAAATATATTCTGTTTGACTAGTAGCTTTTTTAAGTGATATAGACTAGTGCTTGACTGCGTTCCCAACTGGTTGGATGGTAAGCAGTGATGCTATCGTTGATTGTGAAGTGAAACTTTGAACACACCTAAATTATAATCCCTACTATATTATATTATAAATGCGAAAGTTACTCTGTCTGTCTGTCTGTCTGTTACGCTTTCACGCAAAAACTACTGAACGGATTTAGATCAAATTTGGTAGGTAGGTAGAAGAGACACTGGAATAATACATAGGCTACCTATAATTCCACTGCTGAGCACGGGTCTCTGCCCGCGCGATATAAACTGTAGTCCACGCGGGCGAAGCCGCGGGCGGAAAGCTAGTTGCAATTATAATCGGCTATAATGCTTTATGACCAGAGGGCCAAGTTTCGTACTTTTTAAGGAAACGTTTCATTCGCATCACAGTCGCAATCTGTCAAAATGCGAGTACAAAAAATTACGCTTCTTTACGAGAATTGGCTTTTATTTATAAACACATGTTTATCGAGATAGTACATCTAGTTATTTTGCCGTCATAACCCAAAACAGTAGGTAAAACTCAAGTCAGCTGTTAAGTCTAAACGGCTTTTCTAAATAAAATGGTCATGACAAAATGTTCGTGACTATTTATGTATTTGGCAATATAGGTCTAGAACTAGCTAACAAAAGACGCCCAAGTCATTGCACCACAGTAAACTATAACTACATAACCAAGCAACTCGTTAATTTAATTTGCTTAGTTAAACAAATGCGACAAAATTCAATTTCCGCTATCCTCAGCTATTCAAAGCACAAAACAAGCTCCAATTATTAATTTTAATGTCCGTAGAAGCTAAACAACGAGCCATTAGTGATAATTGCACGTACAGTCAACAAGAGCGGCTAGAATGCAACCATTATCATGTTTGCACTGCGCAGGTTATATTTATTATTATTTCGTTGGTTTTCACTGTTAAAACATAAGACGGTTAGAGTCTTGATTACAATCCCTAAGTTACGGTAAATCTAATCCTAAGTTCAGTATCCTTATATAATACTAGCTGACCCGGCGAGTTTTGTACCGCTTAACAGTCAATGAATGTGGATTTGAAGTTCAACTGTCATCATTAGTTCTACTTTGAGTCTTTAGATGTAAATTTGAATTGCGTGTGGTGTGATATTTTACTTCTTGAACTCTTTAAATTCATATATCTATCGATATAGTCAACCGATTTAGATAAAAAAGTCTAAGTAACATATCAAGTTACACACAATTTTAATATATAAAAGTTATCTACATCGATTTCGTATATTTTACGTGATGCGCGCTCAACTAACTTTTACGACTTTCGTATATCTAGCTGTTGACTGTATGTATACCATTGTGGAGTTAATTAATTGGATATTCGATATTCGTAACTAATTGACCGAAATTAGAATAGTCTTCGCGTTTAGTTAATCCGATTATTGTTCCGTACTGATTGGGAAATCGCAGAGTATTTGATGCTAATTTTATTGTTTTGATCCGAGAACGTTTAGTCGAAATAGCTCTATTGCTTTTAGTAGTCATTACTAATTTAGGTTAAACAATGCCATTTGGCATGGCCTTCTGTTTTATAGGATTATTTGTGAAGACTTCAAGTCGTAAAAAAATTAGGACTTATTAAATAATATTTTGTTACAATTAGAAAAGAATATAATTATTATTGTAAAACATGAGTTTACATCAAACAACATGCGAAAGATCTTAAAACAGGGGGATCTATTGTGTTTTGTCATTTATGGTGTACAAAAAACAATATATTTGGTTTAGAATAAACCATTTGAATCTACACAACAAACAATAAAAATAATAACTTCATCCAATTGAATATTAGAAATAAGTAAAAAAAAGGAGAGATAAGTTTTTAGTTTTAAGGTCCAAATTGTGTTTCGGTACAATTTATTCAGCCTTTTGAAGTGAAGGTTCTATTTGATAGCTTTTACAGGTAAAGTCTTTACCAAAAAATTTGAAGTAATCTGAAGCATTTCAAACATCAGCAAACAATATTACATTCCCTCAAACTTTGTCAAAACGACCTCAATTGTATCCAAAACAACAACAAAAAATGCTACAAAACAGCTTTAACGAGGAAATTAAACATCTCTGTCCGGGCAAAGCGGCGTGTCACGTTGCCCGGGCAAAGCCGACAAAGAGCAAATTAAAGCGTTCTTGTCGCTCTCCGATTACAGCGGGAGATTGTAACACGACACCGGGGACGTCGCCGAAACTGTTTGAAGTCTGTTGTGAGACAACAATTTAGGACGAGATATTTTTTTTTTATTTGAACATTTAAATGTAATATATACAGGCATGTGTCAGTTATGGTTATGGCAGCCTTTGAAAACATGAAAACACTGATGACTACAATGTTTTCAAGTAACAAGAAATAATACAACCGAGATATTAGCACTATATGTAGTAATCCATGGAACTCTTTTAAATGCTATGTATAATTTAAAAGACTGTATATGGAGTTTTTTTCACATTCTTCTCCATAGATATCTAAGCTCCCCGATAAGCAATTATCGTAATTTTTTTGACCGACTGACTTCTTTACAATTCAAATATTGCAAATCCGAACCACGATTATTTGCACCTTTAATAATATTTTAGTTTTAGTAAATTTTAGGCACTGAACTGTATAAAAAACCTTATTAATGTTGTTATTTAATTAAATGATTATAAATAATAAATTATTATTATAAATTAAAATTATAAAATTAAATTATATAAAAGGCATTATTTATAAATCAACCATTTGGGTTGTTTAATAAATAAATGTCTTTGATTTGATATCAAAGCTTTTTTCTAATTTTAATAAGTCAAAGTCAAAGTCAAAATATTTTATTTCACATAGGCCTACATGGGCACTTATAAAACGTCAGAAGCTAGTGCACGGTTCCAAATTGGTCGTTTCCTATGGAGAAGAACCGGCAAGAAACTCCATGGTTACTCTTTTATAATAGGCTCGCGCTTGACCACTATCTCACATAGTAGAAAGCAAGGTTATGGTCAACGATGGAGCACGCTTGCCTAGAAGTAACCTATTCACTCTTGACTTAAAGAGTCCCGGGTTATAGTTATTAAGAAATAAAGACTCAACTAAGCTAAACCAAGTTCGTAATAATTTAGTGGAATACACAATATAATAAATATTTAACGTATTACAGAAGCAAGACTCACCGGTCCGGCCGCTGCACCCCGACTGCGGATTCAAAACGTGTCGGTACGCATTCCCCACAACACATGCTTTTGATAACATTGATAACAGCAGGATAACGTTATCATGTTATTTTTTACATTAAAATTAATTACTACTGTTAATTATTACGATAAGTGATAGCCGGAGTAATGAGCTGAGATTCCATTAGTTTTCATTAAATACCGGTTATTATTATTTGTTAATAGTGAATGTGTAACCTAAATTGGCTTCACATAAAATATTACTGATTAAAATAATAATCATTAGGATTTGTTGTTTTGCGCAATTCCATTGATATTACGTCATTAAGTGTATGTTTAATTAGTTTTTTTTTTAACTTATGTACCGATCCTGGTATTCAGATTTCACGCGGGCGAGTTCGAAGGCATAACCAAGTTATTAATAAGCATTATCAGCCTTAGTTCCCACTGCTGGGACTGAGGCCTCCTCTCTAGAAGTGGGAATGGGACGTAATCTACCACGGAGGTCTATTATGGGTTGGTAGATATCACATGTCTTCGAATTTTTGGTTCTAGGACATGCCGGTTTTCTAACGATGTTTTCCTTTATTTTTTTAGAGCAATGTTATTGAAATAAATTACATACGGATGTAATTTATTTCAATAACCGGTTGTTTGTTTTCAAGAACCCGTAAGATACTACTGGGTCACCACTGCTCAGACCAAGTTATCACTATTGTTCAACATAAATGGATTACATAAATGCCGAAAATACTCCAAACCCTACACTTTTAGACAAAATCTAGCCACTATTTCTAGCCCAAAATATATTCATAATTCTACCCTTCTATATTTAGAAGATCACTGACCTGTGACGTCACGACAGCTGCTCGTAATATTCAAACAAAGCAGGGAGCTACTTAGCATATCTCCGAACGTAGCGCCGTAGCGGTGTGCTACGCCGTAGCCGTAGCGTCGTAGTAGGTGTCTTGTAGACGTGTGCTACGAGATTCGTAGTAACAAGTCTCAAGGTAATAAAATCTATTAGAGCATTTTTTGCTTTTTTGTGTAAATTATATAGTTTTACATGTGGATGGATGGAGGGGGAGAGGGAGGTCAAAGAAAAGATGGATAGATTGTGAGAGAAGTGATATGAAAGAAAAGGGAGTTAGTGATAGCGTGACGAGTGACAGGACAGAATGGAAGAAAAAAACGTGTTACGCCGACCCCAAATAAAACGGGATAAGGGCAGGAAGATGATGATATAGTTTTAAGATGGATCCAAAAATTTGGCGGTTTGAGACTATCTGTAGTAATTTTTAAGTGTTTGTAAATAAAGCTTTAGGGTATCAATTTGAAAAAGACGAGAAAGAAGAAAGAAAAACATTTTATAGGACAAGGACTGGCATAATGTAACTGCTGCGGTCTTCCCGTCCGATTATAATTTAGGTGTCTTCAAGGCAAGAGTGAATAGGCTCTTAATAAACTAGCGCGCCTCACCATCAACGATTGCATCACTGCTTCTCATCAGGTGGGATCGCAGTCAAGCACTAGTTTATATTAATAAAAAAAAAGTTTACGAAGTTCAAAAATTAATAATATTACTAGCTCGTACAGTCCCACTACTGGGCACACTCTACCGACCCTTCCAACGGCCACGACTTTTCATTTCTTTCTAATTCTTCCGAATACATTTGATCTAATTTAGACTAATTAATACGAACATATTTAGTTTTCAATAATGTTTATGACAACAAATAAACTATGACCATGTTTCTTGTATTATATAACATTAAGTTCCCAGCTCGCAGGTTACCGGCGCATTGCGGCCGCGGTTCAACTCCACCGCGGTCAACTTGGCGATAACTGAGCGAGTAATGCTCTGCCACGGTAATGTGCAGTTACGTATTACTTGTTCTGCAGTTATCATAAAATTCTAAATAAGGTTACGTTAAAAATGTCTCAGTTTATTTATTTTATTCTTCATGCACAAAAGAGTACAAAGGCGGACTAATGCCTTAAGGCGTTCTCTACCAGTAAACCTTTGGGTGATGCAGAGACAAATATGTTTTTCAAGATTTTTTTTCGGAGTTTTTTCTACTCATATACACACACGCACGATGGTACGTTCAATACCTTAATACTTTAGAGTTACTTAAATGTTTTATTTTCTTCTTTACTAAGAAAATAATAAGAATAATACTAAAAAATTACTAGACCAATTTGAAAAATTCCTTCAACTGTAGAATAGTTTTTGCTGTTTTCTACTTTCACTCCAACAAAACTGCTGGTAGAAACTAGTATACAATGGCCAGCTACGGATACCAATACATATAGAACTAATATCAAAGCAAAATATGTAGATCTGCGCAACACGTTTTTTTTCTTCCATTCTATTCGTCACTCGTCACGCTATCACTACTACTACTATTACTACTCTACTCACTACTACTCTTTTTTCTTCTCACACAATCCATTCACCTTTTCTTTATCCTCCCTCTCCCTCTCCATCCATCCATATGTATACTCATAACTATTTTATTAGCATGTGTTTCATTCCTCCTTTTTACATGATTACCAAGTTTCTATAGTAGCTGTAAGTTTCTGCTCTTCCGGACTGATAAAATTCCACTTTGCTTCAACGATGAAACTAATCATCCATTTAAGCGGGTCCCCGCGGGGGCCTCGCTACACAATAGATTGTAAATAAACAGCAGCTGTCGGGCCGGGCGACGCGGTGCGCGGCGCGGGGCACGGGGCGGGGCGCGGGGCGGGCCTGATGAATCGCTTTCAAGTAAACTGAAGTCATTGACAAAGTCAGCGACAACTAAATATATAGTACGACATTTAACTAGCTGTCCATCTGTTCTGTTACGAACGATTTTCCTATTAAGTAAAACGTAAATATTTGTATTATGTCATTTATATCACGCATAACTAGCAACAAACAGCTGAAGCGCACGACACCTCTTGAAGCCGCTTCAAGCGTTTTTTTGTGGCGGCTCCGCTGCAAACGAGCCACAAGAAAGGCAGCCCCAAAATGAAGCTTGAAGCGCCGTTTTCTTGAAGCCCATGTGCGGGGACAATAAATCAAATCAATTCCATTTATTGATGTTTCTTTTTTGGAAATTTTTTAAACGAACTTTACCTCTTCGTTCGTATGAGATTTTTATGATGTGAAAGACAAATGTTGAGATCAGCACAGCAGTGTGGTATTCTTTACTGTCGTGGACATGTAATATTATATTTTTTTCTACAAAACGTACATTTACTGTTCTTTGTATTGTCAAAAGGGTGACCGCAGGATTGAATACGGGCATGGCATTTATACAGTTTAAGAATTTTAAATAACGTATTTTTTTAATTGAATGATATCTTTCATGTAAATAATAAACTTATTGGTTTCACATAATATGTAAAGGCTGTCGAACCGCCAATTCTACTCTCTCGATCAATTTTATCTGACGCCAGTAAAATCAGCCTTAGGAAACCTAAAATTAATATCGTGGCGAAATCTCAATCCAATCAAAGTCAGATCTCTCTCACAATCTGATAGCATGTAATTAAATTACTAGAGACTCCTAACTTTGGGGATCTGACGGCTTGTCAATTTGTTCAGCTCAAGTTTCAGACAGAACCGAAGAGAAACGACCACCGAAGCTGTCATTACAATAATATCGTAACATTTGAAGATTTGCTACTCTAGACACGAAAGCTATTTTGTGTAAAACATTTATCTAATGTCTGAGTTGATTGATCATAGTTTGAATATTCAAAATTGTTTAACTCATTTGCATTTTATAGATACAAAATAGACTAAATGTAAACGTTATAATGGCCAGACGTGAGCTTTACCGCCTACCTTTGAAAAATTCAGAACCTCCAACATTAACCAGCCACGTTTTGAATTTCCACAAATCCTCAGAGATTTTTCTCGCTTTAAAAAACCTGAGTACACTACAAATTCAAACACAAAACAGTAAACAGAACCTTTTAGTATTACCAGCCTCAAAAATGTAACGCTATTAAAATTAAAAGTCTCTAAAAACAGCACTTTTTGTTGAAGTTCCGAACGAGAACCACTAGAAATATTACCATAAGGTAAGCAAGACAAATATTTGGGCTGGTCACACCGGCGGGAAGCTGAGCGCGCTTCATGAATATGCAGGAGTTGCCGCGACCGGCGCCGGCAGCGGCACTTACGCGTGTTTTATTATCTGGCAGATAAACAAATGGTAGCACTGGTTGCCATTTGCACGCGTTTGTTTGAAGAACGGAAGGTGCTTACTCTGTCTGTTAATACTCATGGAATCAGTGCCGGCTTAAGGGCCACTGACAGCCCGGGCCAAAATATTGTGGCGCCCAGGTGGAAGTATAGCATCAATCGTAAGCGTAAGCGCAGTGTGGTCGAGGATCGACCTCGCGCTTCGACCACAAACCCTCAAAAAATCCATCTAAAAAACATGTCAATAAAAAATATGCATATACACAGGGCGTAGAGCACAGTTTTGGGGGTTTGCACCAGGGAAGGAGACTCCAACTCCAGACCTTAGCGCCCCCGTGAATTTGTGGCACTGGGCTGTCGCCCCATCGTGCCCTCTCCTAACGCCGGCACTGCATGGTGTAGCATCAAGTGTCGCCGCATACATCGGCCACATGCCACAGCCACATACGCCGCCACGAGAAGCTAGAAGCGGCTTTGGCCACATGTGGCCGGTGGCTGCTACCTTTTTACCTATACGCGCGGTATCATAATGGACTCTAACGAAAAAGATTTAGATGTATGAACAAAGAAAACTATACGTTCTCTTCACATGTTATGCATTATTAAAATTATTTTGTTAAGAAATAATATGTAGAACCAATTTCCTTCCTTAGTTATTTACTTTTATTTTTAAAGGCATAAAAACTAACAAAATTAAAATTCCCTATAGCCAATTGAAATTTCCAAAGAACACTTACACCACGACTTCAAAATATAAATTCAGAAAATAGTTTATTTTTCACAGAATGCCAGCGAGAGAGCCGGTTAAAACCCCGCACGTAAGAGTACACGAGATTTTAAGCGAATAGCTAATGCACTTATCGTAAAGGAGTGGAAACCGCAGACCCACTCACTCGGACGAACGCTAACGTGCGCGTTTACGTTAAGTGTACGTTTTGTTATTCTACCGAAAACGCGGCGTAAACACACAAGTAAACAACGATATAACGAGCCTTGTACAATATTGTTTTTGTTATGTAAGCGAAAACTTTTTGTACAAGAAAGTTAATTAAATTGTTTCCCAGTCACGTGAGAACACAAATGAATTATTTTTTCCGGGATTTGAACTTTTTTTCAAGCTAGGGTAGCACTATAGTGCTAGAAGCTGGCAAAGCCGAAGGACAGTTGTTTATCTTGGAGCACCGCAGTGTTCTCGTGGAGACCATCGGGGGCGGCGAACTTTAGCCTCCGGTTCCGGTTCAGGCTATGGTGCGGAGTGAGAGGGATCAGTCACTTTCTTCTGTGGAATAGTGATGCAAGCGAAGGAGGTGACGGAGAGCGTAAGAGAGATAAGGCTGAGGCATGAGGGCCTCAGCTGCTGCAGGTGGCTGCGCAGGCGTGGTTTTTGCAAAACGTGAACATTGGATAGCCCGCTTTCTAATCGGTTAAGATGTCAGCATGATTGACGGGGCTTGCTATGGCCGGTGCCTGCCAGGTTTGCAGAATTGTCTGAAAGAGTCACCGCGGCGTTGGAACGCAAAGGGCAACTGAAGGAACTCCGGTAGGTAACTTATAGTCAGTAAAAGCCTGACACTCACTTCATCTGATGGTTTCCCACACAAACAAGCTCACGAAACTAGTTCTTAGTGTTTACAAATATAAGTAAACATACCCAATTCAAAGGAGCAGTAATACGTGTACTCAAATAACATTTTAAGCACGCAGTCAATTAATGAAAAAAACCGTTCCCTTCTAATAGTCTTCTTAAGTTTATCTTTATTTTAAACCAAGCTGCTAATCGGTACCATCTTCCATTCCTCGCCAGCCGAGCCACGCTTGTACATATTACGAGGAAACTGATCGCACGTGTGATACCGCACAATGAGACAATGTGGATGACGAGGGAGGAGTGTTTACAGTGTGGGGGGAGAGGGGGATGGTAGAGATCGTGGATAAAGACAGGTAGTGGAGGTGTGGGAGACACTTGGGTTAAATACGTTATAGAAATGGTTGCATCGATTAGTTTTAAATTATCAAGACGTTTAATGCTAAGTGTGCAATTATTGGGCTTGAGCCATGCTTCATCATTTTGCAAGTCTCGTCAGAGCCCACCATTAGAAAACTATTAAGTTGCTTTCACGGCAATTTATACTAATATTATGAAGAGGTAGTTTGTTTTTTATTTTGTATGTAGGATACAATCGAACCGAAAGTGCTGGTCCGATTATTATGATTATTTTCACCAATAGAAAGACAGGCTATATTTTATCTACGCACACGAAGCCGCGGGCAAAAGCTAGTATTTAATCTTCAGTTATTGATGAAGCGATTATCACTTTATTGATCTTCTAATAAAAGCAATGTTACGAATTTATCCACATAAGAATATCGCCATTACAAATAAAGAAAAAAGATATAAAATCTCGTAATATGTGGCGAATTAGTTTACAAGGAAAACTCTAAGATACAACCCACATAAATAACCGTCCCGCTTATCAGTGACAACCCATTACAATACTATAATAACGGTCAGATACCGATCAGGTAAACACATGAAAAAACACGATGTTCCTCGCCCCGTCCGCTTGTTATCTTTCTCTATTATACTTTCCATTTTCCCGTCCGCTTTGCATTTCACTTGATAAAATCAAAGCTTGCTTATAACGGAGTGCCGGACCGGGCCGGCTCCGATCGTGCGGACCGGCAGATTTATCGCCCGTCCGATAATGCTCCCGCTGGAAAGCGCTGAACGGCATCGAACCCGTTTTAGCGTTCCCACGCGATTTTAAAATGAGAGAGAGTTTTGAAGTCTTGCTGGACTTTTTTATTGGCGATTTACGATGGGCTTCCTACATTTTTAAGTAGGGTAGTTGATTTATATTTCACTGTAAAAAAACTTTTATTAATGTCAAATAAGTTTCTATAGTCCTCCCACAAGGTGGAACGGTGGCCTGATGAGGGTCGCGGGAACCTGATGGATGCGAGACGCACAGGACCGGTCATTTGGGCTAGGCCTATGTCCAACAGTGGACGTCTTTCGGCTGAAATAATGGCGATAATGAGGTGGCGAGGTGACCTTAACGTCTGTCGCAAGAGCTGGTGCGAGATGGGCCGACAAAAGAATACCTGAAAAAAGTTGGGGGAGGCCTTTGCCTAGCTAAGGGAAAGTGGAAAAGCATAGGCTAAATAAAAAAAAACTCTCCAAGGAATGCTCATAAGTTCGATTCAAAGTAGCTTGTTATAGTAATCCAATAACGCTAGTTATGAAGATCCTATCGAAGTTGGTGCGTCGAAAGTTTTTCCGAAATGAACCTGCCACTTTCAGTTTCGGAAACTAAACTAATTATTCCAGCGCGCAGTTAGTTGGACTCAAACTATTCGAACTTGTTGCCTTCCGACGAAACAATCTAACAATAAACCTTCTATGAGGTTACAATACTTGCCAATGGAATGTAACTACTTAGCCATGCCTTCAGTTGAGACTCGTCATCTCTTAGCTGCCAGTGGCTTAATTCAGTTTCTATCTTTTAATTATTTTATTATTTATATTAAGCTCACATTGCTTCTATTAAGCAACAAGAAATATGTATCTAAACATTATATGTAACACTTAATAAGATTTAAAAGAGTGTCCATGGAGTTTCTTGCTAGAGATCTACGCTTTGGAACGTGCAATTTAGCTTCACTTTTCTTGGACTGACCGACATTTGACTATTCAAAAGTGCCGACATTTGTTCTATTTGAAATAAATGATTTTGAATTTGATTTATACAAAGAATATTTAAAAAGAAAAACCGGTCGAGTCGAACTCGCACTCGGAGTAACACTTCGTACCCTTCGTACCGTCTGTAGCTACAAACGGCAAAAAAATCACGTTTGCTGTAGAAGAGCCCCTTTAAATATTTATTTTATTTCGTTATCTGTTGTTATAGCGGCAACTGAAATACATCATCTGTGAAAATTTCAATTGTCTAGGTATAATCAGGTTCATGAGATACAACCTGCTAACAGACAAACGGACAGTGGACTCTTTGCAATAAAGTCCCATTTTTACCCTTTGAGTATGAAATCCTAGAAAGTAGAGAAAAATATGTAGGCTACCCAAAAAACCCCGAGTCTTATGCGCGTTTTGGCTGACGTTAGACGAATTAACGGCACTACTCATGCTGCTTACATAAATTAATGTGGATTATACCCATTTTAAATATTAAACATATCTTTGTTTATGATTTCGAGTGCAGCGCGATATGTGACCATCAACAAGTCCTAGCGCAACGTATCGCAAGCGATCTCTTCGGGCAAGTTTGTTTGTGACCTTAGAACTGAAGTCGTTTGCATGACGAACACTTCCAGCGAACTCACTCGACGTTAGGGTGCGTCCACATCTGGCGAATGTGCGGCGAATGTGCAGCTTGCGAGCCGTTTGCGAGCTGCCCGGAAACTGCGCGCGTGCATTTTTGTTCGTGCGCCGCTCCTGCGCCGCGTGCGCGCAGTTCGCGCGCGGTTTAAGCGCCGTACGCGATTAGCGCGCGGGCGGCGCCCTAGTTATTAAATGATTGTTTACCCGCTCAGTTCGTTTCTGATTACTAGAGCCTAAGTATGTGTTGTCGTGGAGTGGATGGAGGAGAATTATTAAAAGCACTAGTGTCGTCCGACATGTTCGAAAGTACTGAGCCAGAAAACAGAACTGTAAGTGCGAGAATTAAGTGCGAGCAGATCGCGAGCCGCGCGCACGCCTTTTACGATCCTTGCATGAGTTGCGCTAAAAAGGCGCACCAAACCATTGCCGTGACTGCACGCGCGCAGCTCGCGGGCGGCTCGCAAACGGTTTGCGAGCTGCACATTTGCGGCACATTCGCCAGATGTGGACGCACCCTTACATAGCGATCATATCACTCACTTCACCGAGAACATTATCATGTGAAGTTTCCAGAAGTTATTCTAGTTAACGACGAGTTCGGCAGAATTATTTTTGTAAGATATTTTTCTGCTTTTCTCTTAAAATTTTCCGAACAAGTTGCGAAAAGTGAGATATACTGAACTACTAAGAAAAGAGACAAAACATCTTCTGGAAATGATATCACAAAACACATTTACAAAGTCTTTTTATTTTATTACTTTTCTTGTTCTTTTTATCAATCCAAATCCTCCAAAGTCCGAGACAAATCGGCAAAAACGTTGAGTTAGGTAACCACCGAAGTCCTGACTGCGAAGACACACGGCCCCGGAGGCTCAAAAGTCCCAAAACAAAGGTTTTATCTAACAAAAGTCCTACAAATTACTTTCTGCAAATACCTTTCGACACCTATTTATAGGAGTTTTGAAGTTGGAAGCAGTTTGGCGACCTTATTTGGCTATTAAAATCCAGCTTAGAGATTCTGCTGCCAAACCTAATCCGGGGTTTACGACGCATGAAACTTGCAATTACTTGGAACATTATTTGGACTGTAGTTGGGGCCGAACGGCGGGATGTGCGACGTGCCGCCACAGGCAAGCTCCTTGTGTTTACCTGAAAACAAAGAAAATTGGAATTAGGACGTTTAAAATTAGGTACGATTTACATCAAGACAAAGTTGGTTATTCAAATATTCCTGAAGTTAGTTCTTAAGTTAGCATGTTTTGAAAGGTCTCTGAGAACAATAAAACTTGGCAGTTACTCACATAATCTTGTTGATTTTAAACTCGCAAGTCTGCTTTATATCTGCTTTTAAAATTCTTAATAAAGCGAACCATAAACTATGTTTATGTTGAAATACTTCAGGACAGTTTAATGTGCATGTGGTCGTATTTTATTTAATATTGTACGTAGAAGAGTCATATCTCTTCGGGGTGAGAAAATAGAGGCCTTTGCCCGCAGTGGGGGTCAGTCACAGGCTGTATTATTTATGGAGAAGACTGTGCAGCTATATAAATAAGGCATAAACGTAGATGCCTTTTTCATGAATTATTAATTCGTAGTGATATATTATGTTGACGCTACAAGTTCAGTCAGCCGTCGCTAAACCGGACCTCGTATCAAGATTAATGAATGTGAAACAGAGTCTGACTGGAACCTGAACACAAACATGGGTATACTAATTTGCATGATCCTAAGTTACACAAATTTAAAACAGTGTATCTTTTGCATAGCTTTTGAAAAGTATTTCTTTAAATTGATATAAACTAGAGCTTGAATGCGATCCCACCTTATGTTAAGCAGTGATGCAATCTCTGTGGTGAGGCGCACTAGTTTATGAGCGTAATGTCATGATTACTTGAAGAAAGACTTTAAGGTACTTCCACCGGTCTTCCGCTATGCGATCGAATCTTTTTTTATGGTGGGAAAATCATCTAATGTTGTCATTGGGGCCGCCCGGGGCGGCAAGAGAGTCACTGATTAAAAACCCACTCCAACTTCATACCAGGGCTCGAGCTATTTTTCGAAAATAACCCTGGCTCCAGTATGCTTCGACCCAGCTGGGCCCGTGTTGCTGACTCCTTGTGTCGCGCGGGAACAGTGCGAGCCGTCGACGACTTGGGCTCGGTCCGGACAGTTACCGGACGGTGGGACAGCGAGCTACCCATAGCTCACCGTCCACAGAGTTTTTCAGCCTCATCGACCATTTGTTTAGCGTATCACAAAGGCAACTTTGTTTATACAAAAACTCAACAAAATCTAGTTAACTTTTAGTGCCCAAACCTACTCCACCTAAAAGTCTAACACAAAAGTTAGTAAACAACATCATCGTTAAATCTCACTCGTCTCCAGAGGCTATAACTCTATGGGCTCCGACCCTCAATTACTTGGTTAGTGTTATTGATGGCCCTATCAGCCAATACTCAGGTACGTTGAAGGTTGTTAGCTGGAAGGAACCTCATGAAGGCTGGCAGAAAAACAGTTCTGGCTAGTTTTAAAAAGTCATGCGAATTCTGAATCAGTTCAAAATAGTACAACTCAAATCATTTGAGCATGTCCACGCGCGCCTTTAGGAAATGTCAACAAAACCGTAGGGACCCAGCAGGGTCTAAGCCTACTGGAGCCATGAGTTCACTTCTAAAGACCCAGAGTCCTGGAACGCAAGGCATAAATTTTTTTTATAATCTCTGAGGAGAAGATAGTGCAAAGTAATCCATGTATATTAAGTAAGTACATATATCACCATCTACACTAATATTATGAAGAGGTAAAGTTTGTTTTTATGTTTTTTTGTTTGTAGGAGGTAATCTCTGTAAGTACTGGTCCGATTGCTAAAATTTTTTCCTCCGATAGAAAGTTGTTTTTTTTTTTCTGAGTGACATAGGATATATTTTAAGTACGCAGGCGAAGCCGCGGGCAAAAGCTAGTTAAACAATAAAAGTACGAGTAATGGTTTTATAAGAACAAAGTACCCTATTAATATTCTAACGTGTATCATTCACGTCGATCCCAGTTCCCAGCGATCGGAACACTTACCTACATATAAAAATAGTTTCAAGTCAAGACACCCTTCTCAAAGATTTACCTTCTAATTTAATATTCATGATACCCTTCTTTAAGGCAGTTTTATTAAAACTTGGGAGGTTTAATTAAGTTCCAATTTTATACTTTGCTGGGTCGCCCGGGTTTATTCGCAGAGTTTTATGAAAAAACTTAAGAAGTGATGAATAACAATGTATTTTCCTAGAAAAGAGGCACTTAGTAATATTGAGAGGTATCTGGTGCGAAACGATACCTTTATTGAGGCACGGTTTCTTAGCAGTAATTAATTTAGTTAGTTTGTTTAAATACAACGTTCTGGAGAAGATAATTTAGGTTAGCTTTCAGTCTCAGCGGTTATTTTTAGAAAAGTATTCATATCTCTAACACAAATTGAATTTTGCTGATGAAATTTGTCAAATTAATAAATAAAAACTATACCTAGCGTCAGCCAAATTTGGAATAAAATATTTTTTTCTAAAATCTCTACGAAAAACTAATAATAAACTGTTTTTCATTAATACAAAATGGGAGGGATCACGATAGATGTATGTACTGCAGTATAGTATGTACTGTCTAGTATGAACTGTCAAATGCGCGAAGACTAAAGCATTTTCTAAAATTTCTGTGCAATTTTCTTAATTTTTAATTCCGTAAGAAATTTCTAAGTACTAGAAATCTTAAAGAAAAGACGAATAAAATCAGTAAAAACGCTCAATTTATGGCGTGTCCAATATATCTGGCGCCGACCTTGTTTTAATTTCACAAGTAATTAAACTAGCAAAATTAAAACGAACTCTAACAAAGTCTCCACTATCTTAATCCCAACTAACGCTAATAAATAAAGAAGCAGCGCCGAAGCCTTAAACAAAAGCGTCGTAGCTGCCTATCTGGGTCATGTACCGACTACCCGGGTACCCGTCCCGCCATCCCGCACAGCACAGGCTGGGCCTAATCCCGTTTTTTCTCAAACAAAACCAGGTATAAAGCCGATAGCGGACAAAAGGAGGCTATAAAAGAAAGCTGCTGTTTGTAAAGAACGTAAAAATGTTGTTCGAAGCTGGTTTTTGTAGCCGACATTAGCATGCAGATACGGGAGATGTAATTATCGTTTTTTGGCAGACGGATCCGTGTGCTGCGACTGGTATTATGAGCCAGGTTTTTTTGTATTTAGGGTTCTGTACCTAAAGGATAAAAACGGGACCCTATTACTACAACTCTACTGTTCTTTTGTGATACTTAGACAGTTGAAATTGTTACAGATGACGTGTTTCTGTTGCCGCTATAACAAAAACCACAAAAAAGGAATTATAATATAGTGTCTAAGTTGTATAGATAATAATGGTACGGAAATCTGTGTGCGCGAATCCAATTAGCACTTGACCGGTTTGGATCAGACGAGATAAATGTATATAAGACTAAGTGCACTGTTCATATTAATTTATTTATTCAGAAACGCTGTACCTCAGATGAATATAAAAAGACAGCCAAGCATTTCCATCTCTCCCCCAAAACCCCCTCTTTCCCTCACTCTGTACACAGAGGACTCCGTTAAAACGGCCAATACACCTCGAGTGGAGGCGATAAGTCGAGCGGAGTGGCGTAATGTCCTGCCATTAGCGGGAATGTCCGCCATCGCGTGTGTTAACAAGTTTAACTTGAAATGTTCCACACTGTTACATTGGACATTTGTCGGATTTTCAGGATTAGCTTAGTCTATTAAATGAGAAAAGGTAAAAAAAATCGTGAGATCTAACGACTTACTTGAGAATGCTATAAAAAAGAGGTTATAACACCTCTCTCGAATTGGCAAAACTAAGGCAAAAGACTGGGTAAATAAGCTTTTATTTTGTCCGAAAGTTCATATTGATTCGCTTACCCTTATCTGAATGTACATGGTGACAATATACAACATGCTTTATTGCTATCTCATAATCTATATTACTTGTTTTCACACTCGGGGCCAAGATGTAACGAGTAGGCAAGGCTTAAGTTTTTTTTTTTCGGTGGGTAAAAATCAATGTATGACGTCCTCCACCGTTGGGTGGAGCGGGAGATAGTGTCAGACTCTTACTGAATACAAACCCACCCCGTTCTTTCTTGCCTTTTACACTGGGGCCGCGCCTTCCTTCCATCGTGTCTTAAGTCTACCTTTACCTACACTATATTGAGTACTCATCGTTCGTTGACTTCATTGGTCTTATGGTCGTAGACCTACTGATTACTGATACTGATTGTGAGCCTGAGTTCGATACCGAGTTTGAGCAAGAAATGGTTCTGAGATTTTCCATTTTAAATTTACTCAGTAACAGCCCAGAGTTAGTAAGCTGGTGGTGTGACACCCCCGTGACTCGACAAGCACGTAATGCCGTTATTCCTGCTCTTGATTTCTCCCTGTTCGTGTCGGATTACTGTCCCATCCGACTATGAGAATAAAGGAACAGAGAATGCACCTGAGTGTGTATCTTCTATACTTATAATAAATCTGTAGAGAGGTCAATTCTGTACATGAAATATATTTCCAAAATAACTATCAGGGGGTGATTAGTGATCGATACTGATGCTAAAAATGCAAACAGTTAAATTTTTGTCTGTCTGTCTGTCTGTCTGTCTGTCTGTCTGTCTGTCTGTCTGTATGTTCTTTATAGAAACAAAAACTACTCGATGGATTTTAACGAAACTTGGTACAATCATTATTCATACTCCTGGGCAGGTTATAGTATACTTTTCATCACGCTACGATCAATAGGAGCAGAGCAGTGAAGGGAAATGTTGGGGAAACGGGAGAAATTACCCCATTTTTTAAGCTTCCGTCGCGTTTGCAGCTTTAATGGTTAAAGCTACACAGAAAACATGTATAACGGAAATGCTCTCCTCAAAATTATATAAAAAATGTCCCACGACAGCATACGTCTATCTTTTATGGTTAACTCACAATAACACGTGTAACTCCCGATAGCTTAGCAGTGCTGAGCTTTCTGTTTTTTGTCTACTCTTACGTTTATAACACTGAATGTCGCTGGCATAAGCAACAGGATCTGCGTACGAAGTCGCTGGCAGAAGCTAGTTTTAAATAAACTTTCATACAGTTACAGCTATATGGTATATTTCGGCTTACTATACAGTACTTATACGCTGGAATTATTATTGGTATTGTCCTACTGGGGTCAGGGTTATCCGAAAGGAAGCTCGAGCCCCGGTATGAAGGCTAAAAGGAACGGGGTGGGTTTTTAGTCAGTAAGAGTCTGACACTATCTCCCGCTCCGCCCAAGAGCGGGGGTTGCCATTGGATGATTTTTCCCACCATAAAAAAAGTATTGGTATTGTAGAAATTATAAGCCACATATTTCTTTATTAAATTTAACACGTGATCAATCTTCTCTTTTTTTAAACTAACCGATCGGAAAATTAAGTAGCCTCTAATAAACAAATTCATCTTTTTTACAACGCCAACAACTAGTGGCTATGCTCGTTAATTACGGCTGACTTAATAATTTAAAAGGAAATGCAGATTTTTAGGAAGCGAATAATGCTTTTAAAAAGAAGTTTGTTTAATTAGCACTCTTGTATAATAAGCCAAATTAAAACTGCACATCCAGTATAAACAATTAAAGTATGTATAGTATTAAAATATTTTCAGAATGGGGTCACAGATTAAGCCGCGCTTGCATTTTCTCGTCAACAAAGCACTCGGAACAAAACTTAAAGCCTACAACTAAACAATGCGGCGCAAGTTATGAACGATAAGATGCTAAACGAGCTTCGTAATGAACTCGCCCTCAGGGTGACTGGACTAGCTCGCTGTCCGATCGTCCGGTAATTGACCGAATCCAAGACGTAGACGGCGCGCACTGTTCCCAAGCGCCTCAAGGAGTTATCAGCAGCAGGAGGGGCCCAGCTGGGTCGAAGCCTACTGGGAACAGGGTTGTCCGAAAGGGAGCTCGTGCCCCGGTATGAAGGCTACAAGGAACGGGATGGGGTTTTTAGTCAGTAAGAGTCTGACACTATCTCCCGCTCCACCCAAGAGCGGGTTTTGTCATAAGATGATATTCCCTATAGAAAAAAAAGGGTGACTGGACGTTTCTTGTCTCGGAAGTAACGCCCGAGTGTCACCGTTTGCTCCAATCTAGAGCAGGAAAAGTCATTGGATGATTTCTAAACATTTCGAAGCCATTGTGGACCGCCTCCGTGACTAGCTTCAGCCAACGGTTTCGCCCGCGTGAATGTAGAAAATTATCCCCAATGAACATACTCTAAGACATAGTATAGTTGTGGACTAAACATCCGAATTCATTCAGTCTTTGGACGTAAAGGTGCAGCAAACATACACACATACGTATACTTATTCAAACTTTCGCCTGTATATTAGTGTAATAGTATCGATAGTAATCAGCCTTCTTTAGTTCTTCCTCGAGGTCTCGGATCGTCACAGCGATCGGTGCTGTGCGTCTCACATTCATTGGATTCCCGCGACCCGCACCACGTCACAGGCCACCATACGAGAGGTAAGAAGCAACGCAACCTAACACAATTACCTTAAATTCTACAAAACTCAACTAATTTATTTTTCACAACATCTTTACATTCAGTGCCCCGCTCTCTCTCGTGACTTGCTCCTGTCTCCGCGGAAGCACAATCTCATTGTTTTCCGCGTCACCTGCGCCGTGCGGGCGTATTGTTCCACAAATTACGCGACAACATTGTACGTCGGCCGCTGCGGACTTGCGGCCGCTCTGAGCCAAATCCTCGTTGTGTGATACGCGAGCCTTTGACGCTTAGATAACGTTTGTACAAGTTTTACAAAGTCAAAAACTCAAAGCATTTATTCCAGTTACACCATTTACGTGTGTATTGTCGACGGCGTGTACGTAAACGTAATGGCGGAGGTGGGCTTGTGCTATTTATGAGAATGCTTTGTGTTAACTTATGCGAGTACTTTTTCAGTAGTCTGCCAGCCCTCTTCCAACTGATATACACTCCATTTGTATTGTTTAACGTGGTGTGGTTGACCGATTCGATGTGGTTCATGCGAATGCAACGCGATGTGGCGGCGTGTAAAGTGCCGCTTTAAATTAGCAGCAAAGTACCGCGCGACTGCTGTGCTACTTTGTTATTTTCATGGAATAACAAAGCAGCGCGCTGACAGCGCTGCAGCCGCTCTACGGTCGCGCGGCAATTTGCAGCTAATTTAAAGACCCTTAGCAGCTATCTATATAAAACAAATCATCGCACCGCAAGAGTTTGCGCGAAAATATCCAAGCCGACTGATTGCAACCGCTTCGCTTTCACATCGCTGCACCGCACCCACGTACGATTGGTCACTTAGGCCACCGCAATAGAGTATTCATTGTTGGTTCTATTCACACCGCGACGCTTCGTGATCTCGTTCGCGTTGCCTACTCAGAACACAAGTATAAGCATCGTCTACTTGTCCTTGTCTCTGGTATCTCCCACGAGGTCGATGTAACACGTCTTCTTTTTCCATTCCGTCTTGTCAACCTGTTGTGATATGTCTTTCGGTGTGAAAAGCACGGTTAGAGCAGTGGTTAAGCGTTTTGCTGCTGTGCTACGTGTCACAGGTTCGATTCTCGCGCGAATTAAATATTTATATGAATAGTTGTTCTGAGTCTAGGCGTAACCATGATACAGGAGTTATTCCTAGAGTGTGGTATCGTTTAAAAAAACTGTCTTGTTATAACTGACTCGACCTGTGTCATTTAAGCAAAAAAATATATTAAACTTCATCCGTACCCTACAAGCAAGAAACCATTCGATGAAGAAACGTAATAATATGATCTTGGATATAAACTGCACGAATCACTCCAATCAAAATACAGGAATATAGGTCAAGACTCGCCTGTTCACAGCTGCCAAATCTCTAGCCATTAGCAAGCCACTTGATCTACCTCAAGACCAGACAATCAGCCAAGTTACACTGTCGTGGCCACCCGGGTTAAAGTAATAGCCGGAAAAGCTAAATAATGACCAGAGAGGCTAAATAATAGCCAGAGAGGCTAAAATACCGTCCGGGTGGCTAAGGTCGCGCCGGACATCGAGGGTAACGAGGGCCACTTGGGGGATCATAAATTGCATCTCATAGTGCATCGGCGAAATACACGGGGGAACGATTTGTGCCCACACGGTGGTGAACTCAAGGGATATTGTGGAATATTCAATTTGAAAAGTGTTCGAAATATAGCTTTATTAATAAACTAGCGTTTGCTTGGGGCTTTTTCCATATACATAAAATATAGCCTATGTCACTCAAGAATAAAGCAGTTCTTTTATGGATTACTTCCTACAAACAAAAAAAAAAAACAAATTTTACCACTTTATAAGAAACAAAAATGACCGAAAACTGGTTTTCGGTCAGTAAAAAAATTGAAAACACGATTGCAACGGGTTCACTCGTATCTTAAAACCATCCAGGGCCTCACTAAAATATACACACAGTTTCACCCAAATCGCTCCAGCCGTTTGGGGAGTTAGGTGACCAACATACGTACAGAAGAACTAAGTATATAAAGATTATTCTGTGAAAATGAAACATGGGGATCGGGAATAAGAACTAGTATCTTTAACATAAGTTACAATTATTAATGTGCATGAGAATGTATATTTTCATCTCATTACTGGTTGAGTGTGACGTAATAAAGCATAATGACTATTATGAATAAAACAGCAGCTTTAAAATTACTATCTCAAACTATTTTTATATGTGTCATTAAAAGACAAAGTTATAAAACGAGCAACTAGACCTGCTATTATCCTATCATGTTCAATTAAAATGAAACAAAGCCAGTAATTAATCAAGGCTGAACTATAACTATAATTAACACTTCAACACCATTTTATTATTCATTTACTTCAGTACTAATCAGACTCATTATCTGAATAAAACCGAACTATAAAAGAAAATACTGTCGCTTTTAATCAGTGAAAAATCATTGTCGGTTCAGTACTTACAGAGTTTACCTCTTTATAACATCAGTCAGGCGGTGGCCTATTGGTTAAGGTACTCGGATCTACTACCCACCTCTCATACACTAAATAGTGCAGTGGCAATGTGAATTTTTCAAGTCAAATGTATCTACTTTTCCAAGTTTATCAAGTACTTTACTGACACCCTCTTCCCTCGGATTTCATGTAAAGCCGTCGTAGTCAGACGCCAGAAAGTATGACCATCAGTCCATCCAAGTATCGTGGTGCCCAGTAACTGGGTTGTAGAGGTCTGCTAGGCAGTCGCTTTATGACAAAACAGGTATTCAGCCGCATCCAGTTCGGCTTGGGGTTCTCGGCGCACGAACCAACGGGGTCGGATGGTGGAGGACTGGGCCTTGGAGCTGGGCCTGGTCGTCCTGAACCGGGGCTCTGTCCCCACGTTGGTGCGGATGCGGGGTACATCAGTGGTGGACATCTCGTTCGCCAGCCCTGCTCTGTCACTGCGTGTCGTCGACTGGCGCGTTATGGAGGAGGTGGAGACGTACTCCGACCACCGGTACATCCGGTTGGACGTCTCCGCCGAAACCTCGGCCGCGCCGGTCCGACAGAGCCCTTGTGGTCCGCGGTGGGCGCTTAAGCAGATGGACCGGGAGCTCCTCCTGGAAGCCGCGACGGTACAGGCCTGGGTGCAAGCACCGGACAGGCCTGTCGACATCGACGTCGAGGCGGAGTGGTTCCAGGAGGCCATGTCGCAAATCTGCGACGCGGCAATGCCCCGAGTCCCTCCAGGTCGTGCTAAGCGCCGCGTGTACTGGTGGTCGCCGGAGATCGGCGCACTGCGCAACGCGTGCAACCACGCGCGCCGCCGGTACGACAGACACTGCAGGCGCCGCAACCGCCAGCCGGATGCGGAGGTCAGAGAGGCGGAGCTGTATGAGGGGTACAGAGAGGCAAAGCGCACCCTCCGAACGGAGATAAGGCGGGCCAAACTCGAGGCCCGCAACGTGTGGCTGGGGTCTCTGAACGCGGATCCGTGGGGGCGCCCGTACAAATTGGTACGGGACAAGCTACGCCCCTGGGCTCCGCCGCTGACTCAGAGTCTCCGGCCCCAACTCGTGGAGGGTGTGG
Source organism: Mythimna lalbum (assembly GCA_949319445.1). NCBI lineage: Eukaryota > Metazoa > Arthropoda > Insecta > Lepidoptera > Noctuidae > Mythimna > Mythimna lalbum. The sequence continues at coordinate 731,600 of OX439354.1, forward strand.
TAACCACTCTGTTCCCTGCGCGAGGGGAACACTCCCCCCCGCCCATGGCTCCGCCCCCGCCAGCAGTGACTGACGCGGACCACAACAGCGACGACGACGACAACGCTCCAGAGGTGACCGAGGTAGAGGTGAGAGTGGCGGTGCGAAGGCTGAGTGCCAAGAACACCGCCCCAGGACCCGACGGCTTGCCAGGGAAAGCCTGGGTCCTGGCCATGGAGGCTCTCGGGCCTCGACTAAGAGGGCTCTTCAGCGCATGTATGGAGAGGGGCCAGTTTCCACTTCGCTGGAAGATGGGGAAACTGGTCCTCATCGCGAAGCCAGGGCGCCCTGCGGACTCTCCGTCCGCGTACCGGCCCATTGTGCTGCTCGACGAGGTGGGCAAGCTCTTTGAAAGAGTCATTGCAAACCGCCTCGTCGCGCGGCTAACACGGGTGGGGCCGGACTTGTCGGACGGACAGTTCGGTTTTCGCAGGGCGCGCTCTACGGTGGACGCCATCATGCGCGTGCGAGCCCTCACGACAGGGGTTGCGGTGTCCCGGGGCAGGAGCGTCGTGGCAGTGTCCTTGGACATTGCCAACGCGTTCAACTCCTTGCCCTGCAGTACGATCCGGAGGGCACTCCGGTACCACCGGGTGCCCGAATACCTCTGTCGAGTGGTCGAGGCTTACCTGTCGGACAGGTCCATTATCTACCCCGGTCACCAGGGAGAGTGGAAACGTCGAGAGATGTCGTGCGGTGTTCCGCAGGGGTCGGTTCTAGGCCCACCCTTGTGGAACATCGGCTACGACTACGTGCTGCGCGGCGACCTCCCTGACGGGGTCAGCGTGGTCTGCTACGCAGACGACACGCTGGTTCTAGCACAGGGAGAGTCGCACCAGGCGGCGGTCGCTCTAGCGACACGCGGGGTTGCGATAGTCGTTGGTAGGATCCAGGAGTTGGGACTCGAGGTGGCGCTGCACAAATCCGAGGCCATGTTTTTCCACGGCCCTCGGACGGCGCCACCATCGGACTCCCAGCTTACGGTAGGAGGAGTTCGCATCGGCGTCGGGTCGACGATGAAGTACCTGGGACTCGTTCTCGACAGCCGATGGAATTTCGGAGAACACTTCCGACGTTTGGCTCCCAAACTCAACCGGGCCGGAGCTGCTCTCAAGCGGCTCCTGCCCAACCTTGGGGGTCCAGACGCCTCCTGCCGGAGGCTCTACGCGGGGATCGTTCGGTCCATGGCCCTCTACGGGGCGCCGGTGTGGGCGCCGTCGCTGGCAAAGCGACCGGCGTCCATACTGAACGCCTGCCAGAGGGTCATGGCAATACGGATGGTGCGGGGTTACCGCACGATCTCCCGCGAAGCGGCGAGCCTTCTGGCTGGCCTACCACCGTGGGATCTGGAGGCAACAGTCCTTGCACACATGCACGATAAGCGCGTGGAGATGCAACGCCGGGGTGAAAGTCCACTACCGCGACAGGTCGAGGTATGGCGGACAGAGCTCCGGCGGGATCTCACAGTGAAATGGCGTCAGCGACTATCGCAACCCAGTGCTGGGCACGCCACAATTATGGCGGTAAGTCCCCTCTTTGAGGCGTGGCTGGAAAGACCTCACGGCGTCCTTACCTTCCGCATGACGCAGGTCCTCACCGGACATGGCAAGTTCGGGAGGTTCCTGCATCGGATTCGAGCGGAAGAGACGCCCGGGTGCCGCCACTGTGCGGAACGCCCGGAGGACACGGTGGAGCACACAGTTGAGGTGTGCCCTGCTTGGGCGGAGCAACGCCGTGTCCTCGTGGAGGCGATCGGCGGCGGAGACCTCTCGCGCCGGGCCTTGGTTCAGGCCATGGTCCGGAGCGAGGAGGAGTGGCAGGCGGTCGCCTCCTTCTGCGAAGCAGTAATGCTAGCAAAGGAGGAGGCAGACCGCATCAGGCAACGGCGCCCCCGCCGCCGCCGCCGGGATTCCGATCCCGATTTCCGGCCACCGTAGACGCGGGCTCGCGGACGGCGAGCCATGGGTAGCTCGCTGTCCGATCGTCCGGTAACTGTCCGGACCGAGCCAAGGCGTCGACGGCGCGCACTGTTCCCGCGCGCCTCAAGGAGTTGTCAGCAACAGGAGGGGCCCATCTGGGTCGAAGCCTACCGGGGTCGGGGTTATCCGAAAGGAAACTAGAGCCCCGGTATGAAGGCTAGAAGGAACGGCGCGGGGTTTTTAGTCAGTAAGACTCTGACACTGTCTCCCGCTCCACCCAAGAGCGGGTTTCGTCAATGATGATTTTCCCCGTCGACAAAAAAAAAAAAAAAAAAAAAAAGCCGCATCCAGTTAAATTGGAAGTCGACCCAAGTTAGTTTGGAAAAATCTTTGGAAAATAAATAACCTCTGTAGTCTGTATAACATTTGTTTATTTGATACTTACGTCAGGTGGGATCACAGTCAAGCACTAGTTTGTCGTAAAAGACGTCTTGTGCCTACCCCAAGTAATATGGCACAAGTGCAGGAAGACGATGATGACTTTACGCATACAACTGCAATGAAGTCCGTATCTGTAACGCGAACTTAATGACTTAAGCAATTTCAACCCAATAAGTTTATTAAGATTAACTCCCGCCGCGGCCACGCCCTCACCGCGGCCCGTATGTTTCCGACTAGGAAAATAAATGGCGGTGCTTAAGGCAAGCATTTAGGTGGTGCGGGACACAGCCGGCTTACCTGGCTCGTTTGTCTGCCTAGAACTGGTAATATGGCTCGCTCGGGCCCCTATTAATTGAAGAGGATACAGGTATTGTTTGTTAATGACCAGTTAAATTGTGGAGCTTTAGAGTGGAAAATTAAGAGAGACGCGGCTCTCAGTAGTTAAGATCAGGGATGTTATGATATGAAATTTCGGGTCTGGATTACGTAATCCAGATCCAGAACATTATTTCGAATTGAGATACGTATCTCGATTCGAAATAATGTATAGGAATGAGTTTTTAGTCACTAAAAGTCTGACACACCCACCCTATCGCTCCGTCCAAAAGCGGGAGATGTTATTGGATAATTTACCCACCTAAAAAAGCTAATAAACGATAATTGGACAATTTCGGTTAAAGTAAATACAAATAGCAAGATTGGGAGTTTAATTTCTAGTTTAGATTTATCATTTGTTTACCCGGCAATATAAACAAAAACCTGTCATTTAGACTCCGCCTATCGAAACTTTGATATCAGCTTCTGATGTTTTTCTATTTCGGATATCTAATAGTTTCTGTTACTTTCTTTCGTCCCTAGTTTAGATTGAAGAAGGGTATATTTATGGGTCTGATTTAAAACGTGTTACTAACGACAAGTTGACGAAGGTAGCAGTTCTGTTAGAATAGGCTTTATCTTTTATAAATAAAGTAAGTTTACAGCGACATTTATACAGTGCGTTTCACTTAAGAAGTTCCTTTAGCGTAATGTTGGCTCCCCTGTCTGTCTACACCAAAAAGAAGGGAAAATAGGAAAGAGTTGCCTACCAAAATTTTTCCCCGAAATGCGAAACGAAATCGATTTTAACGGTAGTTGCAGCACTTTTTGGAGAATTATGAGGAGAATGAGACTTTATTTAAAAAAAAAAACAGGTCTAAAAGGACGTTGTGGAAAGATACGATATTGTGGCATGGCATTTTCGGTATTTGAAAGAATTGCAAGACAATCGGAATGGAGCCCAGCGCCCTATACTTTATTCAAAAATAGTAAAAAGAAAAACAAAAAAAAAACGCAATTGTTAAAAGTAACGAAATAGAAGTTAATCTCCCTAATATTAAGTAATTTAATTACTAAAAATATTGCAACACTGTTTTTCCGTATTGCCACAACATTATGGCAAAGGAACGTCTTAAGTGAAACGCACTGTAGTAAGTTGTTGCTAGGCAGTGGATTAGAATAAGATATTGATATTAGAATAGGAGTGTATCTGCAACCACAGCGTCGCTATAAATTAGCCTTTGAATTTACTTTGTAAAGCTTTTCCATAACAAACGAGTGCGCTTTACATAAAATTCAGTTTACATTCAAAGCTATTCCAGAGAAGCTGATAACGCATCTATAAGAGTGAAATATTTCACTAAAATGATGCAAATACCGTATTACAGTACCGGTGGGGACATAAATCAAGGATTTTCGAGTTCCACCAAAACAAATTCGAATCTGACGGGTTTTTAGCATTCGTAAAGTGATATTTGATGTGCGAATCTGAAACTGCATCGCAGATGTGTCCTATCTCCTTTTTTCCTGCCTTCTGTGCTCCAAATCCTGCAGCTATAGCAATCTATATATATATATATATATATATATATATATATGTTGTGGCGAAATCTTAGAAATTGATCACTTTATGATATGGCCAAATAAAACTGAACAGAACGTTTTAAACGTTAAAATTTGATATTTCAATCTTCTTTCTGCGGACTTTCTTTAAACCTTTTATTATCATAGAATTCCTACATCAATGATATGGCCAAACGATGACTGACATATCAAATATTAACGTTTAAACGATCTGAATCTGATCATATCATGAAGTAATAAATTCTAAGGTCCAGTCATGACACCATCAACACGATGCCGTGAAAAGCGGCGTTACTTTATGTAAAAAAAAAACCAACAAATTATTTTTACGTTGCCCGCTGCGAACTTGAATACGTGTGTTTTCAGATAGTAAAATCGGTGCGCGAATTAGGGGGTCGCTTAGTCCGCAATGCGAAATGTCACGAGAAGAAATATCGGTGTAAAACCCGGGTGCTAGAAGTTGATAAACTTAAACCTCACGAGCTTTAGTCATAGATAAGAAATAGTAAGTAGACTACCTGGCATGTGAAAGGGAGAGTATGTGGAGAAATATACAACGTGTAACAAAAAGGGTATATACATCAAAAAGCCCTGAAGTTTACTGGTGGTATAGAATCTCTACACAAAGTTTCAGCTCAAAATAAATTACTCAAAGAATTGATACCAAATTCTTGGTATCCTTGGTATCGTATGATTCTCGAATTCAAATCATAACAAACGTGTCACGACACTACGAGGGTCAATAACATTCCACGTCACTTGCTAATACTAATAAAGACTTCTTCTGTAAATCTGATCGCCTAGTACCTCTCTTCCTAATTCTACCTAATTTCGATACGCGCGGCGCGTGTGTGAATGAAACGCTGTTTGCCTAGTACCTGCCTACTTAAAATTTTGCCTCAAAAAAGCAGAAGGTCACGCGAGGCAAAATATCTGCAGGTGTCAGTTCCTGGATGCGACGGAAGAGATATGGGTGCTGACCTTCATTCTGCAACACTCGCCATACCTACTTGCATATGGTTAGAGGTATACAGCGCTAATGCAGCTCGCCGAGTGCGCTAGTACCTACGTGGGTTATTTTCAAAATGCTCGAGTACGGCCTCCTCAAATTCTGGATCGATAGTGTTTGGGCGACCCCCTAAACCAGAAGCGTGGAACCAGTTTGTTGCAGACGATGTACCTTTCAGTACCTATGTTACAAAGTACTCTGTGAATGTACCTACCTACTATCCGATGGAAGCCCGCCACCGAAGAAACTGTCGGCGCTCAGCTCCTTCTAGGTACCCGCGATAAATCGAGGACGATAAAGTTCGCGAGCAGCTCGCACATTACCGGCCGTCCTCTCTTCCGACACACAACATCATCTCATAATATTCACTATTACTTAACACCATCACCATAGAAATGCCATCACACACGATTATCACAACTGCAATAAAATAATGTTTAAAATCCAAATCACAAACACCGGAACGGATAATTATGCTATGCGACTGCATCGTAAGATTATTGGTCATCCACTAATGCAAAATTATAGTTATTTATTTACCTAAATTTGACTTTCGGCGCGTACAAAGACGCCGCCAGTACCGCCAAAGAGAGTAGCCGAACGGACGACGACAACATTGCCATCTCTCTCACATTAAACACGCAGGCGGCGCGTGCGACTGGGACAAAACTATTATATCGTGTTCAATAACATTTGAGCTTCTCAAAGGAATTTTTTTAGGGATCTGTGAACCGTTTTTTTAAATTATCAATAACAATTCTCGTTTCTTATGGACTCCTAGTACTTTCGCATGTTTTTCATTTATTTTAAAATGATAAATTAAGACTAAACTGTGCTACTACTCGTAATGTTTTTGTAGAAAAGGCAAAAAGTTACGCAAAGACCTAATTGTGCGCAAACGTATAGTTTTTTTAGAAATAAACGCGAAAGATTTGTTGATTTGATTATAATCTCGGGGTAAAATTAAACTCACACGCATTCACGCGGCGTCGTGAATGCGCACACTACATCTAAATAATTAATTTCTTGTTAACTAAGTACATATCCTATGTATAGCAACCGACATAAAAAGAATTAGGAACGTAAGAAAATTCATCTCGACCCTGCAAAAAGTGACAACTTATTGAAGTCCTCTAATTAAATTAAATTCAAGAACGGAACCCACTGGGAGTTTATTTGTACCAGGAGGCACATAAGTTGCTTAGAAATGATATTTGGGTTCATTATAACAGATATGAAATCCTTTTTCGCAGCGTCTAACGCCGAGTACAACGTTCGTTTAGATTTTACGTAGGTAGGTACTTCGTTTAAATTTTTCGTAAATTGAGTATTTGTTATTATCCTATCTACGTAAAACAATAAAAAAGTTTGTAGATATTTCTTATTGTTTCACGTAAATACCAGATAGGTACCTAATTATTCCATATCCTTACGAATACCCTTATCTAATTAGTCTCCTCTAAAAGCGGCGTGAGTCGCACGAAAAATAATATGCGCTGCGCGCTAACGAACACGGGCCTACGCGGCGCGCAGGTTTTTCGATGGCCAACGCACGCACTCGCTCTAGTTTTTGGCTTGGTTTGTTGTACACAAACATAATCTTAGTCTGTAGGAAAAACTTATTTCTTCATAAAACTATTTTTCTTAAAAAAATATGTTAGAAAATATAAACATGCGGAACCCTTTATCCACTGTTTGAAGAAATACCAGGAGTAAGAGGTTTGTTTTTAGTCATAAACAGTTCAATGACACCGATCAGCTGACTTTTTGCTAGTGATGTATTGGTTTCAGTTTGAAATGTTCGGTTTCTGGTATCATATGTATGGAATAAATCACAACTTCCTACCATGTAAACATAAGGTTAGAAAACCCTTTCCGTATCGTTTGTTATCTTATCAAGAGGCCTTGCACTTGGTATGTATACCCCCTTTTTGTTACACGTTGTATATATGTGGCAGGAATTTGTAAAGGTATTTCTATAGTATAGTATACAATATTATTTGTATTTTATGTGAAACCTGAATATAGTTTGTTCAGAATTAATAACCGAATGGATTCCAATAACTTTTACACCATTTTACATTTTTTCCCAAATATATTTTTGTTTAGACACCAACGACATTAACAACACAGGTCACAGCAGGTCATAATGAGTATTAGGCGCCAGTAAACAGTTGGGTGCAAGTGCAAAACCAGCCCTCAGTCGCCTGGATCACCCGGTGACTATGTATTTTTGCTGACATAACTTTGCATGATACAGTTATGAAATTTTGTACATAGATTCTTTACAAAAAATACTAGACACGTGTTTCGGTTTTCGCATATACTAAAACTAATATCATTAAAAACTCTCTAAAAGCAAAGTTGCTTGTTTTTCTTCAGTTCCTAATATAAAGAGCATACCCGTATAACTTTATATTGGTAACAAACATAAAAAGAACGTATTTCGCAAACAATAAAACATCTTAACCCTTTTAAAAGCAAAGATATAAAGTTTACAAGAAATTAATTTCCGCAAGAAGTCCCGCGAGTACCGACTGTATGATTCAGAAGGCAAGGTATTGTAAACGTCTATAATGTATCGGAAACATATTCATTCCACTTCCCAACTTCCTTCCATCATTTCCATCTGTCTTTCGAGATATGAAGATCTACTTTTTATCGTGTTTCTTTGACTCAGTTAAAGTGCTTACAGTCACGTTTATTATTTTACTAGCTTTACCCGCAGCTTTGCTTCTGCCAACTGACTACTATGTTCTTCCACATTACCACAGTCCAACTCTACCCGCCCTACCCTCCTCTACCCTACCCTACTCTACCCTACTCGATATAAATACCATATGCTCGTCTCCTGATTCTAAGCTACCTTCCCACCAATTTTCAGCCAAATCAGTTCAGCCGTTCTGGAGTGATTTGATTTCATTCACGCATTAATTGGTTTTTATTTACATAAATTGCTAAACTCGCATTTGACCAATATCTCACCTGGTAAGCGATAGTGAGGTCAATGATGGAGCACGCTTGCCTAGAAGTAATGCATTGGTCTTGACTTAAATACCCCCGGAAAAGGGTTACTAAGACGATGAAGTGCTAACAGCAACTGAAGAAACAGGTGGGTTTTAGTGAGTCTGACACTCTCTCTCCATACAGAGCGGGAGGAGACAATCGATGATTTCCCAAAGAAAAATGAAAACAAAGGTTGTAGCTATCAGGAAGCATAGACTGTACGCACAACCAAAGCATTCCCATAAGATTTTGTGCTTATGGGAGGGTGTCTACCATTACCATGTAACACAAACACACATAAATAAGTATACGTTCCGTTTCATTCGCGTGACTAACAGTTAGAAAATATTCTTTTATTCGCAGGAGCACATCATGAATGGAGGAGTGCCCCTCGAGAGTCTAAGGTTTCCCATAAATTACGTTTTCAATGCTTCCCTTCGTTTTTATCACTCAATAAAAAATACATATCTCTATAATTCATAATATGGGGAGGTTTCATAATGTGGGCACATTTGATAGATATGCGGTCTTCCCGTCTGATTATAATTAAGGTGTCTTCAAGGCAAGAGTGAATAGGCTCTTAATAAACTAGTGCGCCTCACCATCAACGATTGCGAGTAACTTTGTCATTGTGACTGACGACGTTTTCCAACACACTTATGAAGAAATAATAAACGGGAGTTGCCGGGCGAATAGTGAGAGTTGCTATTACCAGCCTGATACGATACATATAATATATTATGGTGGGGACGAGCTGGCAACTTTTCCGCACTAGTGCGAAAAACAGTAAATGTGTAAAGTGCCTAAAAGCAGTAAGGGTAGCAACGGGTTTTCGAGTAAATGAGTTGGAAAAGATCTTTAGATCATTTATTTAGTTTGAGGAACATTTGTACCAAAATTTATGATTTTGCTGATACGACTTTTCAAACTTTGCCAACCTAGAATGTTAGTTGCCTAACGTCTAACTGAGTCTTTTAGATCTGAGAAGACAAAATATTTCCCGATTTCTTTTATCTAAGTCACCGAACAGCCTCTTTATTTACCTGAGCCGGTCCCATTTAGCCACAAGTCCCCTTTATGCCCGGTGATCAAATCCCCCATTTGTAGCCCAAACGTATTCCATAACTTTATCTCCCCTACGTACATCATTGCGACTCTGTGATCAATTCCTCCTTTTGTCCTGCTTGAATGGATTGTGACACTTTTATTGAGGTATCTGTAATAATCTGGAGAGAGTTATTGGTCGGTCCGGGGGTTATTTGAATAACCTACATCGAGAGTAACTAGGTAATTGTATCTTGTGACCCCTCAATCTGCCTTACCATTTGAACTTTAGATGGTACAGTTGGCGCAATGGTTGTACGATTGGTAGTTACCACACGACAAAAAAAAAATTACACGCCCAACAGATTTATTTGATGTAGTGACAAAATCACCCAATGAAATCCCCCGGTTTTGGGTGGAGCGTCAGGGCATGTCAGACTTTTAGTGACTAAAATCCCACTCCTGTTCCTTCTTTGCCATTGTTCCATGGCCCCAGGGATAGGAGGGGCCCAGCTGGGTCGAAGCTAACTGGGGCCAGAGTTATCCGAAAGGAACTCGAGCCCCGGTATGAAGGCTAGAAAGAACGGGGTGGGTTTTTAGTCAGTAAGAGTCTAACACTATCTCCCGCTCCACCCAAGATCTTTGTCATTGGATGATTTTTGTCTACCGAAAAAAAAGGGCCCCATGGATCTCTTTCACTTCACCCACGGGCGGCCAACAGCCCTCTGTTGGCCGCCCGTGGCCGTGGATGTTCCGGATCTGAATGTATATGAGAGTTTACATGTTTGTGAACGTTTATATGATGCTGGTAGGTATTGGAGTGATTATAAAAAAACACAACTTTCTTGGAGCTTCTTCTGAACTAAGCAAATACTGCTGAATACCACTATTTTACAAAGAACAACTGCCTCACAATTAAATCACTGTGTAACACGATAACTCCATGTCCGGATGGTTCGGTTTGATGTCAAACCTTTTGGTAATCTTAACTGTTTCCAACTGTCTTGAGGAATGATTATGTTCATAACACGTTTACATTTCGGGGAGTGTACACTATAGTTGCACAATCTAATGCCGCCAAGTCCATGCCATCGTCGGACCACTGCGTAGGTTCCATCATCGGACCACTGCGTAGGTTCCATCATCGGACCACAGCGTAGGTTCCATCATCGGACCACTGCGTAGGTTCCATCATCGGACCACTGCGTAGGTTCCATCATCGGACCACTGCGTAGGTTCCATCATCGGACCACTGCGTAGGTTCCATCATCGGACCACTGCGTAGGTTCCATCATCGGACCACTGCGTAGGTTCCATCATCGGACCACTGCGTAGGTTCCATCATCGGACCACTGCGTAGGTTCCATCATCGGACCACTGCGTAGGTTCCATCATCGGACCACTGCGTAGGTTCCATCATCGGACCACTGCGTAGGTTCCATCATCGGACCACTGCGTAGGTTCCATCATCGGACCACTGCGTAGGTTCCATCATCGGACCACTGCGTAGGTTCCATCATCGGACCACTGCGTAGGTTCCATCATCGGACCACTGCGTAGGTTCCATCATCGGACGTACAGCGTTGCGTTGGACGTACAACTCTAAGTTGTAGCTATCAGGAAATACAGACTCCGGCAGGGAATTCCACTTAGCTGTACGCACACTACCTATATATGTTTCCAAAACGCATAGCACGTATGGGTGGGATGTCCACCATGTACCGATGGCGCAGGGAATTTTGAAGTCAAGTGTGAATAGTTTGCTTCGAAGCAAGCGTGCTTCGTCGTCAGCCACATCATCGCTTATCATCAGGTGAAATAATATCAAACGCAAGCCTATGCATAGTAAAAAAAAACATGCTACCTTCATCGAGAGAAGAAGAAAGAAATAGTACATTGTTACACTAAGGGTGAAAGTTACTTATTTCGTCCCGAGAAAGAGTCGGCGGCCGAGCGTAGCGAGGTCGCTAATTCGAGGGACTAAATAAGTAACTTTAACCCCGAGGTAAGCATTGTGCTTTTCATTACGAATACAAGAAGATAGACCTAGTTTTTTTTTAAATAATTTGGCAGCTATTAGTTGAAAGTAAAACTCCCTAGGGATGAAAAATGTGATACTTTTCAGCCCGCTCCTCGGGCAACTTTAGACCTACTTTCAGAGTATGAGTAATGAAAAACCATTTTATTTACGCGAAATAAGACACGATTGAGTTCTAGTCGTTCAACAAGCGACAAATACGAGCTGGTGAGCTAATTGCTAGTGGTGTTAATATGTACAGCTTAAGCTCTGATCAAACATAGTAGTATTAAGTGGATTGTAAACCAATTATCTGTGGATTAGCTACATAGTATTGACATTCTATCAGTCGGTGGACATTGATTGATGGAGATAGTCCAAATAATTGTAGCTACCACACGTGAGTGTAACTTAAGGGATAAACTCAATGCCACGACTGCGATCCTGGAATGCAAAGAGTAATTGGCGGAACAAGGGTGGGTTTTAGTGAATAAAAGTCTGACACAGCCTGTTGCTCAGTTAAGAGCAGGAAAAGTTATTCAAAGATGGGACATCTATAAAAAAAAACAAAGGGATAAAACCAATGCAACGACAGATTATTAGGTACCTACTACGTAACTGTTGAATCCAAAGAGATTCAAACGCCGAGCAACAACAAGATCCCTGTGCTGAACCACAAGCTAAACAGTACATTTTGATACAAGTTTGTCAATGTAAACAACTTACAATTGAAATGTAATCTTAGATCAAAGCAAGCAACTTGAAATCGAAAACTAATTCAAGTCGATTCCCTATCGATAGAGCCCCGAGCTACAAGCGCTAAAGTTCCGCCATAGGACCGACATTATCAGATTATGTAGACGACACTTTAAATACTAGGTAATGGACGTAAGTTATGTTCTCTAAGTTACAAAGTTATGTAACTTGAGTGCGCCAGCGCATAGTGGAACTGTGAACTCTGTGTGATCCATCAAACGATTGCGAAGTTATGAAGAAGTTCGTCGCATAAGATATGTAAATGACGAGGACATGTAGCTGTGATTTGAGTTTCCAGACTAACAAAAAGTGTGTGTGAAAACAATTGTGTTGTTTTCATTTTTCTGTAGCTTACACAATAGATATTCTAAAGAACTGCTTCCAAGAGATAGAATCTTTTGCCTCCTTGTCTAATATTTACCTGTTTTTAACCGACTTCGAAAAGGAGGAGGTTCTATGTTCGGCTGAATGTATGTTTTTTTTTGTATGTTTGTTCACCGATATTTCGGTCAATTGTGGACCGATTTTGAAAATTTTTTTTTATTGAAAGGTTATGCTTCCAATTTGGTCCCATAGAAATATTGTTATGATCTGATCATGAACTTCGAAGATATGGAACAGAACTCCTCATAAAATCATAGCAGAATTGTCGTAACAAGTAAAATTGCTTTGTTTATACGTGTAGTCGATGTCTGACTGAAAGAAAAGGAGGAGGGGAAAGGGGGAGGGGGTAAATTCATGTAATATTTACCGTATTTGGGATTATAAGAATCGTTATGAGATGCACTCTGGCTATAAGGTAATTTATGTTTGGCTGAAGGGTAGGTACTTTTTAGTGGTGGTACCATAACTAAAAAGTGAAAAATAAAAAACTTAAAGTTTTTTTGAATTCATAGTTAGTGTATGAAATTGATTTTTATTAATAAAGTTGAGTCAAGTATTTTAAGTTGAGAATATCTCGAATTCCACTTTAGTCTGCTAACTTGCAAAAATTTAACATTAAAGTAGAGTTTCAGGCGTGCTTAACTCAAAATACTCAATTTAGAAACCCATCATTTGTACACAATCCTTTAGTTAGAGTCTAAAGTTTGGATAATAGCGGGATGAGGGATGTTATGAGTTAAGCCACCAATAAATCAGTTACTAAGTAGCCAAACATGTTCCACATCTCTCAAAACTTATGTGAAAACCCTACTTCTTTAGAAGTCAACACCAACATTGGTAATAGCTGCGCTAAACTCCGTTCTCAAGTAGTGACGTAGCGAACCCACCAGCAAAGGCGACGGGCCAATAGCGACTTGCAATTCAAACTGTAAGTGTAGTTACCCTCACAAGTGCAGGCTAACAAACCGCAAGTTTTAGTTGCAAGCTTGTCGAATATCTGATGCGAATCGATGTTACCTATGCAAGTTGGAATGTTACCGAACTTATAAAGTGCGACTGCATTTGAATATTGGCGTAGGTACGTACCCTAATTTTGAATGTTAAAGTTTTTAATTTACATAGCAGCAAACTATCAAAGTACCTAAAATATACACGGTGTAAGGGACAGCACTCCAGAAACTTTAAGCGCTTGCTCAGTAGATGAAACTGAAAAAAAAAGTCAGCCTCACCATGGAAAATTAAAAAACTTGATTGGACAGTTCGCATGGAGTCAATGGAGTGGCCGTCACAGACTCCGGCAGGGAATTCCACTCCTTGTGGAGGGCTGTTCCTTAAAATTCAATCTGTATAATATGCTGCTTTCTCAGCCTAAACACGGTAAAGAACCGGTATCGTATATAGAGTGATATATAGGTACGCATGGATGATCAAATACGAAAAGAAAAATACTCAAAAGAGTCCCGGTTCACGAGATATTCTAAAAATCAATATTTCTGTCTAGGATTCGATTTCGTAAGAAAAAAAGGAAGGTTTTATATACCTATTCTAAGTTATAACTTCAAACTATATCTTACAAGCAGTTTTGTTTCTCTATTCACCACTGAATTAAAGCAGCTGGAACTGAACGCAACTCACCGTCCCACAAGTTTGAATATAAACAAAAGACGTGCGTGAGAGCGTGCGAGCGCTCTCGGGAACTGTACCGCATCCAGTTTCATTAGTCTCGGAGTGTACGTGTGAAACTATTATGTTCTGAGAGAGGATATTTAATTAGCAAGTGTTTTCAGAAAACTCTAGCGACATTCATAATAGGGAATATGCATGCAATTTCTTAATTTTGCTAAATAAAATCATTTTTAGCTCTAGTAAAAAAGTATGAAAGAATTTATAAAATATCTTCATCTACAACGACAATAAACCTAAAGTTTCAGAGCTGCTAATAATAAATAAAAGTCTGGTGTGAAATTTGACGTGAAATTTCATCAATCCCGTATGACAGCCTGCCGTGGAAAATGGCGTTTTGATGTAAGAGACATTGCGTGATTCTAATATTGTTTTACATTTAGTATTCTATGTTTGTATAATTTATTGATAAACTGCGTAAGTATATTTTTTCATGATCTTATCCATTTCTAATTTATTTATTTCAAGTAGACCAGGTACTTTTGAATAGTCAAATGTCGGTCAGTCCAAGAAAAATGAAGCTAAATCTAAATCTAAAATATTACATTACGATATCTTTATAGCGACTAGTTTTCGTTATTTTACCCAGCTAAAGTCAAGTTAAACTTTCATAAAAATTAAGAAGACATTTTGGTAAATGTCTTGTAATAATATTCCCTTAGGGAGAGAAATTAATATCTACCGTAATAATTTACCTCCCAATTTAACCCAGAACAAAATTAGAATTTATTTCATCGCACTGAATAACGCAAAAAAAGTAAATTCTCTTATTAAAATGAGGTTTACCCCAGAGTATCTCTAATTTACCTCCCCGGCAATATAAGCCACGATAGGCCAGGGAAATTGTGGAACAATTACAGACAGATCTAATATGTTCGTGTCTGGGGAAAGTTAGACTGTCCCGGAGTCTGGGGTGAATTAATTAGGGGAGAAAAGAAACGTTTGATGATATCTGGAGCAATCGTGCGGAGATTTGCTGAGTCTGAGCTTATACTGGGAACCTCGGTGCTGTTAGGGCCAACCGGGAACTAGCGGTTCTCCAAACATTTGACATAGAACCGCTGGCGTCACAGCATAAGTTGAACAACGGCCTATTCTTGCCTAGATGCGACGCACAATTTGAATGTATTCATATTGGGTCTGTTTTTGTGTTTCTTTTATTTTTGTTTATTTATTATGTTGTGTGTCTCTGTCAGACTCAACGTCTCGAGTCGGCTGGAGTCGCATAGATTATACAAGTTATAATAGATAACCTAGACAAACGAATTGTCTATGGTTCAAGTCAGTTATGCCCGGTCCACACATAAGCTGACGGGGAAACAATTTTTATTTTTTATTTTTTTTTGTGAGTCTATTCGTCTGTTTCTTTCTTATAGTTTTAAAAGGAATTTCGTTTACATAGACCTAATAAAACACGGTGTCATCTAGTAATCTATAGTAATATTATAAAACTGAAGAGTTTGTTTATTTTTTTCAATACGCTAAAATAGTATACATATATGTAGGAGCATACGAAGGGCCGGAGCCAACTCACAGAGGCCCTTTAGACACATTTTAAGGAATCACTTGTCAAATTCATAATGTTTTTATTTCACAAAGGCCTACACGGGTCCTTATAAAACGTCAGCTACATTACATACATATACAACGAGCATGGTTCCTATTGGTCGTTTTCTATGGAAAAAAAAATCCGGCAAGAAAGTCCATGGATGCTGTTTAAAAAAATACGAGCCGATGTAGTAGAAATGACCGCCACATTGCAACACAGTTTTTAACAATCAAAGTGGCAAAGTAAATGCCACGTAAGGTTAAATACACAACTAATTTCCCTCAGCACTCAACCCTCCACGCTGCCACTAATTATTCAACCCATCCATCGCCGTTAAACCTCGCAAACAAACCAATCAGGCCACGAGCTCTCGCCATCACGACGTGAGGCCACCAGCCGGCCGCGCGGACTCCTCGTTAATACTTGATGACCACCAACAGGTTCAGGTATGATTGACCTGTTGACTGCACTGACGGAATGCGTGGAAACGGGTGAAGGTCAGGTCAGGGTTGGTGATCAATGTTCTTTGTGCATTTTGAACTACATAATTACTGTTAGACTAAAAAGTCGATGAGTGAGCGCATCCATACGTCACCACGTCCCATCGCCCCGCACTAGCATCTTTGACAACCGGGAGACAAAGAATTGCATGCCGTTTTCGTAACGTTGTTCTTTACTGAGTAAAAGTCGAAATTATTTTTTGGCAGGTAAAATTGCAATTACCATTAAGTAATTAAGTAGACAATTGTCCCAAAGGAACGTACCCCTGGTAAAAAGGTATCCTCCGTGCTATTCAAGACAGTCCATCCGTGGTCCAAGTTTCATTGTTCAAGTATGATGATGACATAAACAACATACAATCACACAACACAAGCTCTGCTTAGCTTGAGACGTTGCGTGATAGTTGTCTAATATTATACGGACACATGGATATTTAAGTACATTTAAAGTCGCTGTAGGGACCTAATATATTGCAATGCGGTTGAAGTGGGTAGGTTAATTAATTAATTATAATTATACACGTTCACAAAATTTCACCTTATGACACCCTAGCACTCTTTGATTTCAAAAACAGAAATTATATCGAAGTGTCACAATAACAAGTTAAATCTAAATTAAATTCAATAAACCAGTCATTTTCTTAACAGTTTCATTACAAAATAAATGTAAAAAATTGCCAACCAATAATCAATTTTTGTTCCAGTAATTGGGCGCATCTATTGGCCAATAGTTTAGCCGATTTACTAATATTTATATGTATTAATTGTATTATATTTAAAGGACGGCAAACATGTAATTAAAAGCTAGTAAAAGTGAGAGACGGAACGGCTAACCAAATAACAACCTCGTCACTTTAATTATTATGGACGTCGTTATAACTTATAACTAAAATATGGAAGCTTATTTAATTATACGTCTACGTACTCTAGGTAATTACTAACGCTCGTATATTTTATAAAGGAATATTCCTCATTCAACACAAACACATGAATAACGCCTAAAAATAAAATAAGCTCAAATATTTAAAAAAGGAAAATTCCTATTTAAATTATTACGCTTCAGTTAGCAAAGTAAAAATGTAAAGCAGCGAATGCAAGACAAGCAAAAAGGAATAATTTAATTAGGAACTTGCAAACATTCTTCCAGCTCAATCAATGTTGAACAAATCGAGAGGAAACTTAATTAGAAAGAACAAAAATAATCGCGAGAATTTTGTTTGGAATTTGCGACTCAATCGCAATAGAAAACTTCATTTCTGTGTAAGAGAAACAAAAATGTGGTGTGTTGGCGCGCAATGCAATTTGACGGCAGAAACAATATGGCCGCCGAAATAGCGCGCCAAGCCTTTGGTACCAGGCGAACATGAAACATGTAGATGTAGCACACGGTACACAGCCACAAAGGATTTCGGTTCGTCTGTCTAACGAGAATATGAGTGGAGTAATTTTGCTTGTAAAATAATATGAGCATCCGCCGGTACATCCGTTCGTGGAAATATTTCAGAGAACTCGCTGAATTATGCGAGCTTTATTTTGATGTGAAAATGAAATACACAGAGATTTCATCAAATATACGTCTTTTTGGGTTTGTTGGATACAAAAGCTACTTTAGTTATTACGGATTTTCCAAAATCTAGAGAATTTACTTGTAAAGGAAACACTGTACGTTATCCTTTGGAAGAAAATACTCGGCGTTTGTGTTATTCGTTTCCAAATGAAAACTACGTTTTTTTTTATCTTCCGTTCTGTCCTGTCACCCGTCATACTATATGACAAGTGATATGACAGAAAAGGGTGGAGTGATAAATACTAACTCCCTTTTCTGTCAAATCACTTCACACACAATAATTCATCTATCATTTCTTTGGTCTCCCTCTCCAACCATCCACATGTACGAATATTCTTTTAGTAACATGCGTTTAATCCCTTCTATTCACATGGCCATACCAAGACAAACCATTTCAGCTTTTCAGTCACTACAAAGTATTTAAAGTAGCTGACAATATCGTTCCAAAAATACGTGCATAATGCGTCCACTCCAACGTAAAAAACATTATTAAAATTATCCCAAATATCGCATCACAAAAGCCCTTTCACATCGAAATCCGATCAACCCCTACGGCTATCTCGTCCATTAACAACGTTACATTTCATTGGCAGCCATGCATATCATATCATACGGCACAATATGCATACACGGGCGACATCAAAGGAAAATGCTACTCATTATATGAACTTTACGAGAATATCGCCCCTCGCTGACAGACGTATCCACGTGTGTAAAGGTTTTAATGAAATATGTTCGTCTGTTA
The DNA here is from genome assembly GCA_949319445.1 of Mythimna lalbum. Classification (NCBI taxonomy): domain Eukaryota; kingdom Metazoa; phylum Arthropoda; class Insecta; order Lepidoptera; family Noctuidae; genus Mythimna; species Mythimna lalbum. The sequence goes on from OX439354.1 coordinate 750,158, forward strand.
CATCCCTTTGTTATATTCGAAATGATAGTTTATAATAGTAGGCATTGTTTGGTTGGTAGAACTATGAATTTTGTTTTGTTCTGAGTATGTTTTGTCATATTGGTCATATGGAAACATAGTTTGTCGCTCCGAGTTTTTAAATTCGGTGGCTATTTTAATTATTCGAAAATTGATTCCTTGTGATCTTAAGTTGGCGTAAAATGTGGAATTATTAAAACAGGCGCGATCTCGGTAAAATGGGTCTGAGAATTTTATTAGTATTGGCTACCTCAGCGTAGTTTGCTGAGAAGGTTAACTTGATACATTTGCTGCCAAAACTATAAAAATATTATTAAAATGTCTACACTACTATATTGTAATGGTAAAATAATGAACTATTCATAGAAAGACATGGCTCAAAAGACTTAGTATCAAAGCCAAAATATTAACAAAAAAAAGGCGCTGATTTTTTTAGATCGGTGGGCAAAATGGTCCATATATCCAAAAATGGAATACATGTGGCGACATCTACGAATATGTATTATATGCATAAGAGGGTCCTTTTCCAGTCGCCTATCGTAAACATCAAAAATGGTTTAAAAGCTTGTTACTTCATTTAATGCAATCCAACGCGATGTTTGACGAAAAGGCAACATAAAAAAAGAGAGATAACGCCTGAAAACTCTGTTTACTCGAAAATTTCACAAAACTTGCGCCAGTAAATAGCTCTTTTTTTAAACCCTTAAAAGTTTTTGGAAAAAGTTGTCGTCATTTAGAATCTTAATAAAATTTGCAAGGTCTCTATTGTTTTACTTTTTTGACTTTTTTAATTTTTAGGCAAATTATGAAGTGTCAAAGTTGATACAAAATAGGAGATTTTCAGAGGTTTTTACTGGATTAGTTTTACACAAATTTAGAAATTGAGACACCTGGATAATATCCACAAGATACTGTGTTTCCAAAACATCTAATGAAAAATGTGTAATAACGTCATAATCAGTTATGAGCGGTTGTATGAAAAACAGTGAAAATGTGAGTCATAATGCACCACCTTAATGCATCGCTGTATTAGAGTTCTACAAGCGATGCGCAAAATAACTATCGGAAAGTGGTCCGGACTTTACAATCTACCCGTCTGGTCGGAGTATCCTCCTTTCTCTATACTCTCTTAATCGAAATTCTAATTTCATCAAAACATGCTCCTCCACTACATCTGATATTCATAGTAAGTATAACCAGATCATAGTGCGCACTATCAACTTAAAAGGTTTTCATTAAAGAGGTCGCGACTCCCCAACCTCCCCTTACTACCCATTTCAATATACATTAGGGTTGTATAACTTTGAACTTTTAAGTGCATAAAAGCTAGAATAAATTATCTCTTCGTTTAAATATTTAGTGGCTTTGGATGTGAGGGAGTCGTTTAGTAACTTTGTGAAACCTTAATTATTGAGTTCAAATGTTACCTACGTAGGCATTTTGTTTGCAAAATTAGATATGATTGTTGTTTCGTATTGTTTACATGTTTTCCATTACATTGCTTTTTTTTTAAACATCCAAAAAACTGTATGTTGTAGGTGAAAAAAAGTGGTGAGTTGTTGCAAATAGATAGATACGAGTATATATATATAGGTATTCTTAATTGTACACCATTATAAATTACACTAGGAAAAATTATTAGGGTGTAACAATAGGCTGTCTTAACGCAAAGAGATTTTTTTTTCAAAGTTCTTGTTGTTTTCTTTTTCACTAATCCTCGACAATCTAAATCGACACTAGTTAATATAATAAAGAGGTAAAGTTAGTTTTTTTTTATTTTTTTATTTGTAGGAGGTAATCTCCGGAAGTACTGGTCCGATTGCTAAAATTTTTTCACCGATAGAAAGATGCTTTATTCCTGAGTGACATAGGCTATATTTTGTGTACGCAGGCGAAGCTGCGGGCGATAACTAGTATTTATTATAATCCTTTATTTCAGTCACACAAAAATTGTGTGAGACTGAAATAAAGGACAGATTATTCAGACAGGACAGAAAGACAAATTATTATTATTCTTATAAATAAATATCAAGTATGTGAGAGATATATTCGTTCTGCAGGTTGGCACTAATTTCATAAACTAGTCTGTTACACATTTACAAATCCAATTTAATAAATTTGACTGTAATAAAGAGATTACCCCACTACCACCGCGTCGCTATTACATTCACAATTAAATACAAATGAAAACGGTTTTGTTGCGGAAATTGTTTCTGATTGTGCCAATATTGTGGGCTACTCTGATTATTGCCAGCTTGCAGTTACATTGGCTTCAGGGCTGGCTGCATTAATAGAAGTGGATCAAGGCTGTTTTGTTTTGTTTAATGCGCTTTTAACTTGTCTGTTTGACTAACTTACCGGTACAATTAATTGCTCTCTAGCTGAGTTATATTTCGTAGAGGTGGACTTGTATGTTTACCTAGAACAAAAGAAACAAATCATTAGTAATTTACGAGTTATAAAGGTAGAACTACACTGCGCACACGTGTGCCAATACGCTGATCTGGGCGCGTTGGTCTCAATGCATTATAGATGGCAACTAGACTTGTAAAGCTACATTAGTTCCACGTCACTCGACGTACAAATCAGGCGTGGTCCACATGTGTCAGTCTAAAGCTTAAAAGCTATAGTAATTTATCATTACTACTTAATACACATGTACATGTGTGTGTTAGATACTCTATGCAGATGCAAAACATATATCGTTCAACATATTTATCAGTATTATAAAGCGGTGTCACATTTATGATGATGGTAGTAAAGATAAATCTAAAAACAATCTGAGCCCACGTATGCTACGCATTATGATATCTAGACTTGAATGTGCTTGAAATTTGACGTGGGACGCGTGTCATCTGTTTCTGTGTCCAGTTCATCATCTGGTTCAGTTCAGTGTTGTTGTTCAGTTGACTTAAGTTTTATAAAATCGGTATACCCATAATGACTCCTCATAACTCTTATAAAACAACATATTGTACAGTTCAATCGACTTCAATTTCTCATTCAAGTAACTGACATGAAACAAACTCAACAGCACATTCCATCTTACAACAACAGTTTCAAAACTTAAAACGAGTGTCGATGTCGATTCCCGCGGGAGTCGGGCCTGGCATCCGCATGGCATATGGCACAGTTGCCAGTTGATGGCAGACCTGTCAGCACAATACTTGTTATTAAATCCAGCAGCCAGATTAATGTGTGGCACACTGGCAGAATAATTTTGAGCATTTTTAGGGTTGCGCCAAAAGTAAATGAAAGCGCTGTTACGGATGTTGCCTCTAAGTGTTATTGTTGTTACTTCTGAACTTTATAAGTTATTTATGAACTTCGGTTTTGTTGGAACTTTTATTGACAGTATTTATCTTTTTGTTCATTTAACTTGTTTGTTTAGACTTTTAACTTTTTGGTTGTTAACAGATAAGAGTGGATTTCAGACCATCTATTAGGTATATACCGAATTACTTCAGTACTTTAAAAAGGCGAAGCTGTTTGTCCCGGATACATTTGAAGATCTTCGACAGCCGTTACGGATGATCAGGAGACGGAAAGCATGCCAACAGCTACTGTGGTACCCAGTCACTGGGTTATAAAGGTCAGATCAGAAATCGTTTGATGTACATTGGTGTTATATTAGCCGCATTTAGTTAGACTGGAAGCGAACCCCACCTTCGACAGCAAACAACTGTACAGATCTATAGAATGTTTGGTTAGAATACTTGTTACAAGCAAAATGGGGGATTATAGACCCCTTCGATACCCAGTTGTGGGTGTGTTTTTAATTGATATAAACTAGTGTGCTAACTAGGGTGCCCAAAATATCATCTGCACTTTGGACTTGGAGTAGGTAAGTAGGTACCTAAAAAATGCCATTGACGCTGCTATAAACGTGCCAAGCTACTGGACCCAAATAATTTTAAGGAAAAGAAGAAAGAAGAAGAAGCCTTGGTTTCCTATGATACAATCTTGATTTATTGATCAACTCGATTTCTGTTACTACAAAAACTCGCAAAATTAATGTATTCAATGCAAATACAAACTTCCTATTTCATAACTTTCCTTACAACATGTTCTGATAATTACAAGCTTGTGCTAACTTTAGTAAAACGTTTGCGTGTTCAGATTAAAAATACTTTTAAGACTGTAGCGGTAACATTCAACTCATGAATTATAAAAAGCATTAAAAAGTAGCAAATGTTTCCAGCACAAATTAAACAAAGTGAGTATCTACACTGTCTACAGTATCAATCCCCGGGCGCTCTATAACAAAGCAATCCATCTGAGACCCAGTTGACTAGGTTTTATTACTTCGACGACGGAATCGCCTTAGTTCACCATCTTTGGACTAAGCAAATAGCGTCTAGTAATTGAAATGTTCCATTTACAAAGTTCGCCTCAGAAATGAATTTTAAAATTTCTAGGAAAAGATTCGTTCTAGCGGCAAGATTTATCACTGTCAACTGGCGAACAAATAGCACATTACCTGACAGCAGGGAAGCTGCAGCAGCCAATTGATGCCAGTTCGCAACCTGGCGGGAGTCTGGCAATTTTTCAAAGTTGCCAGAGAATTCGCTGGCACGTTTGCAGATTACCTCCGTACGTATCGGATCGCGTTGGAGTGACGATAAATATTCGGCGATCCAATTTCAAAAAGGATTTGGAATTTGGAAACTTTACATCGTTTTGTAAACTTGGCCGTCGACGGCTTAGTATTTGGAGAAGACGCCATTTTGTTGTTTTTTTTGTCGCTCCGGTATTTTTGGTAACATTTGTACAGAAGTTTTCATGTATACATAATTACATACCTATATATGTGCTGCTGTATCGCCTCTAAGAAGATTATATGCAAAGTAATGATGTCGAATACAATTACACATTTGTTACAGATAAAAAAGCTTACTGCAGGTTGCATAAATAAAATACCTAGCGAACTAATTTGTTAGCTGCATCTGGACATGACAGAAGCAAACTGCATAAACTTATTAAAAACGGCTGCAATAACGATCTAACCCGTCTTCAGCACAGTGTCACTTTTCATAAACTTTAAGCTGAACTGTCATTTGTGTAACTTTCTGGTTAGCGTTCCTCCGTCAGTGAAGCGAGTAGCGTGGTCCACAGATGCTGTAAGTTATTCTGTTGCGCTGAGCTGGCGTTAATATTTAATGCGCTCGTTATAAAGTCCACCTTTCTATGGAAACATTGTGCTTCGAATGTGGAACGGGATCGCGCTTGGGATAGATTACGTGGGAATTCAGAGTTTTCTACTAAAAGAGGTTACTAGCAATACAGTTCAACTGCTAGGTTTAACAAACCGTACCCTAAAGGCTTTTTTTTCGTTTGGAAAATCATCCAATGACATCTCCCGCTTTTGGGCGGAGCGGGAGATAGTTTCAGACTTTTACTGACTAAAATCCCACTCCTGTTCCTTCGTTGCCGTTCGTACCGGGACCGAAATCTTCTTTTCGGAAACAAATCCTTGTCCTCAGTAGGCTTCGACCCTGCTGGGCCCCTACGGTTTCCTGACAACTCCTTGAGGCGCGCGTGGAACAGTACGCGCCATCGACGTCTTGGGCTTGGTCCGGCCGTCGGATGGCGAGCGACCCATTGCTCGCCTTGATAATTTACGGCCCATTCTCTATCCCAGAGAGGAGACTTAGGTCCCAGTAGCAAGAACATTATCAGGCTAACTATGCGTAACTAACCGTAACACGTCTTTTTCTGCACACACATCATACCACATAGGATACGAGTATTGTAAAGTTTAAGTCGCCAAACAAAAAAACGTAGTCGTCAACAATGTCAACAAAAGTATTAGGGTATGTTAAATGAAATATTTTTTTGCTTTCATACCTTATCCTTTTTTTATGGCGGTTCCGTTCCTGACCCGTATGTATCCACATCCGACATGGGGAACTAAATATTATAGCTAAGTTTAGGCGCGCCAGCCGCTGTTTTGTGCCCGCTTTTAACCAAACAGAATTTTTACGCAGTTTAAAAATAGCCAACCTTATCTTCGGACAGATCATTTTGTTAATGTTTGAGTAGAAAATTAGAAATAACATAATTTCTAAATGCTTGTCTGGTTTAATAATAATTTATCCAAGTATCCTAAGTACATTTGACCTAAAAAAACTATATTCAGATTACAAGACAAACAGACAAGTTCAAACGGTGTTTTTAAAAAGCTTTCAAGTAAATTGCCACCAGAATATCTAAACGATGAATTAATGAAGTCGGAAGAAGACATAATAAGTAATTAATACAACTTAAACCCATCAGACACTTGCGAAAGAAGTTTGATGAGATCTCGCCTTAAAAAAAGAAGCCTAGTTGAAATTAGTGTCAAAATAAATGCCCTCAACGACGTAAAAAAAGATGTACAGTCTAAGCCTTACACCGATACCCTAAATCCCTCTGACAAGATAATTCCCTTGAGAAAAATACCTATCTATGATACAGACTCCATGTTTTAAGTCTAGCAAGTCACTAAGAAAAAGGAACAAAAAAAATTGAATAGCGAACAAATTCCGATATCTACAGAAGATATACAGCATTTACACATTCGCCTCGCCAGTCACCTCGTCACTCGGGCGAATGTGTGAATGCGGCTTTACAGTTGATGTTATCTTCTGAGTGGGAAGGGCGTGAATGAATCAAGGGTTGAATGTATCAAGGACGCTTTAACTATTAATGTGCCCATCGCCCTTGAATGGGGAACCTTTGCGAAGGCTTTCAGGATTAAAACCTATCTTGGTTACTAACAAAATGAGGTAAAATTTAAATAACGGTGAATGGCGAGCGAACTCCGCTCGGTACTGATGAGATTAAAGAAGTTGCTTCGTAAGAAAAGCGTGACGAAGGGGTGACGGGGTCAGGGTGTGAAGAGGTCAAAGGTCACTATTAATTCTGCTAGCTGTATTGGATGTGCGAAGGTTTTCTTTGGTTATTGGTAAAAAAGGTAGACCTTTACTGATGCAAAGAAAATGTAATTAAATTGATAGTCTGTTTCTAATGGGTCTAATGAACCATTACAAACACTTATCTTTTTTATTTTAAGCGGGACATCTTTAATTGACTTTTCCCGCTTTAGGGTCGAGCGTGGACTAAAACCCACTCCTAAGTGCCTCCTTTGCGTTCGTTTTAAGACCCTGGGGTTCTTATTCGCTCAAAGCAATTTTTTTTTTTCGGTGCTCAAAAATCATTCCATGACAACCCCCGCTTTTGGGTGGAGCGGGAGATAGTGACAGACTCTTGCTGACTAAAAACCCCACCCCGTTCCTTCTAGCCTTCATACTAGGGCTCGAGTTCCTTTCGGATAACCTGGTCCCAGTAGGCTTCGACCCAGCTGGGCCCCTCCTGCTGCTGACAACTCCTTGAGGCGCGCGGGAACAGTGCGCGCCGTCGACGTCTTGGGCTCGGTCCGGACAGTTACCGGACGGTCGGACAGCGAGCTACCCATAACTACAGTAGACTTCGACCCTGCTGGGCCTCTCGGTTTTGCTGACATCTTGAGGCGCACGAACTCTACGCGCCGTTGTCGACCAGTCGGGCTTAGTCCGTTCATTAGCCAATATCGTATTAATTTATAGCAAGACTTTGTTCAACATTTTAATTATTAACAGTGTAAATAATTAAACTTAATGTTTATTATGTTCGTACTTATTGAAATTCTTGAACAGCTTTCCAAACTATATTTCACTTCAAATTACTTGAAGGGTTATTTTGTAAGGCAATTAGAGGCACCAGTCAATGATCGTAAAAGTTCGCTCGAACATTATGCGTAGTTAATTAAATGCTGCAAGCTATTAGCAATCTGACCACACACCCAGATACACATACACAGTAGGTAGATAACACTCTCAGATACACATCTACCTAACACACACACCTAACTACAAAGGTACTATACGGTATACCTGGGGGCAAATCCCTTTTATTATGGGCGTTATTTTTTGTAACACGGTTTCAAATTGAATTTTAACACCCTTTGGTTTAATTGCGAAGAGGGCTGCGTGCATGGACATTGATTTAATTTTCATATTGGTACAGCGTGGCCCAACACCCACATCCATTGTACAATAAAAAAGCCTAAAAAGTATTGAAAAGTCACACAGAGCAATCGATAGAGATAGTTTCCTGATAGCTACAACCTAGGGGTTAAAGGGGTCTTTAAAGTCAAGAGGTAATAGGTTACTTCTAGGTAAGCTTTATCCATTCGTTGACCACATCATCGTTTACCATCTGGGGAAATAATGGTGAAGTGCGAGTCTATCATTAATAATTTAAGTCAATCTGATTTTTTCATTTGCAAAACAAGATTTGTCAACAAAATAACCGAAAGACGTACGACGAGTGTCCTCCCATACGTTGTTAACACTTCTACGGTCTGGACTAAGCGCTTTGACTCGTCGTTAATATCGCGATTAAATCACTGCTTACCATCAGAAGAATCCCTTCTGTTTATTAAGAAAAATGATTTACATTCTAACAGCTACGATAATGAAACTAATCTTTCAACAAAGAACTAATCCATGCAAGGAACTCCACCCGCCATGCTAGTGAAGTAACCGACTTTGCTAGCTAAATGTATTTCCTTTGCCATAAAGTAGTGACAATGTTCCATACATTATGGTAAAGTGCGCTCGCAAATGGGTTTTTCATTAGCTGCAGTCGCATCCAGAACCGAGTTGCAGTTATTTTATATTTTCATAGTAGCTTCCATTACTTAAGAGGGTCCTTCTCCACTCGCTTATCGTAAACATTGAAAATGGTTTAAAAGCTTGTTACTACATTTAATGCAATCCAACGCGATGTTTGACGAAAAGGCAACGCAAAAAAAGAGAGATAACGCCTGGAAAATCTGTTAGTATTCGGTAATTCCGAGATTTACTCGAAAATTTCACAAAACTTGCTCCAGGAAATAGCTGTTTTTTTTAAACCCTTAAAAGTTTTTGGAAAAAGTTGTCATCATTTAGAATCTTAATAAAATTTGCAAGGGCTCTAGAGGAATACTTTTTTGACTTTTTTAATTTTTAGGCAAATTATGAAGTGTCATTTTCAGAGGTTTTTACTGGATTAGTTTTACACAAATTTAGAAATTGGTTTCTTTAGAAACCTAGATAATATCCACAAGATACTGTGTTTCCAAAATATCTAATGAAAAGTGTGTACCTAATAACGTCATAATCAGTTATGAGCGGTTGTATGAAAAACAGTGAAAATGTGAGTCGTGATGCACCACCTTAACTGTGGCTTGTGAGTCCTTTCAGATCTTAAGTGTAGCGTCTAGCAGAATTAATCGAGAAAAACGACTTTTTTACAAAGAAAAACCTAGACGGATCAATGCGATGGTTTTTTTTAAGGGTGTATATCATCCAATGACTTCTCCCACTCTGGGCGGAGCGGGATGGCGTGTCAGATTTTTATCATTACCTAATTACTTGTACCATTTTCATCAGAACCATTTTTTTTTTGGTTCGTCATTGTTGCTTTACTATAATTAAAATCTCTGTGAGATTGTGAAGTTCTGTTGGCCATCTATGGTCTTATTCATCAGTTCTACTCGTACTTCATCAAATGCTACTTTTTAACTATAGATTTGATGTTCTCGATAAAATACGAAATGCCTATGAGATTTGAAAATTTAATTCCTCACAAATCCTATCATCAAAACTGTAATATACGACGAATTTGGAAGTACACGCTTTTTAACCCTTCAGATACCGTCAATTAGAGACACAATAGTAAGACAATAGATGCGCGGCCACCGGTGGTCGCTTGGGGATTCATGAATTAATGAAAATATTTTTTCAAATCGGTTCATAAATGACGGAATAACAACACAACCTAATCCAGAACCACCACTTTTTTATGAAATCGGTTAAAAGTACTGTTTTACTTCGTGTAAAACCTTAATTAAAAAAGTTTTCCTGGGCAAAATACATTTCACCCCTTTCTGTTCGTAAAAACCTAAACTCACAATCATAATTAAATTACCGCGAACCAAAATCCTGTCAAACTTATTTGCATTAATAAAGGCCTGCATATACAAATACTTGTATGTATCTACATGAACATACGAATCAGAAACCCGCATTGCACTTTATATATCACTGTATTTAACTCAGAATATTGGTCCAATTTACGTTTGATATCGTGCACACAACCTCCCCCCGGGGGCGCTGGGGGTGGAACTACTGTGCCGTTCAACCCCTAGTTATCTTATTTGATTTCATGTTAATTAATCGCGGCATCAAATGAAATGGACGTTTTAGTTTCAAATTTATTTATGACTGCAATTAGTAAATAGTAGAGCTAGAGGTCAAAACTTTACTGCTTTAATAACTGTTGCTTTAACAGCCGTTAAAATTTTGTGACGCTACCCCACATTTTAATTTTGACTGGCCTGTTGGTCTAGTGATTAGTGACCCTGACTGCTATGCCGGATGTCGTGGGTTTGATTCCCACTCAGGATAAATGTTTGTGTGATGAGCATAATCATTTGTTCTGTGTCTGAGTGTAATTTAGTTGTCTAGTACTCATAACACAAGCTCTGCTTAGTTTGGGACTAGACGGCGTTGTTGATAGTTGTGGAATATTAAAAAAAAAATTACAGGCTAGTAGCGTTTGAGTCCTATCACACTTGAGGCCCTACTATAAGCTCATAACGCGATTCAATTATAATATAATAGTCAACTGCTAAAGGGATGACGATATGGCATATCATATATGGTCTACCGTCAAGATGACATTAAAATTTTCCATATTTTCAATTTAAATAAATATCTTTTGAAAAACTTTAACATTTCAAAAATATGTTCGATATGGATTTGGTATTATATCCTGGATGAGCGCTGGCCTGATGCTGATAAGATGCGGAAAAGAGCGTATGTGACCCACCACCGCGCCGTTCCTGTGATGACTACCACTCTACTGCGCACATGAAGTTAAAAAGTAGCCGGTTCTGCACTAATTGTGCTTCATTGGTGTAATTGCTGGGCGTTCCTATGTGAGGCTAAACAAATAAATGGCGGCAGGTGGAACACACTTGCCTTAAAGTGGCCCCTTGCTTTTCATACCCCAAATTCAAAATGGGACCACCATAACAGATTTTGTTATTATTATTTTATTGATTGAATTTTAATAATTACAATGTTAATTTATTATCTAGTAATATAGAAATAATTTAAAAAACGAAGACAGAAAATTGAATTATAATTTCAATTTAATTGAATGTACTTGATATGATGTAGCTTAATTGATTTTAATTTTAAAACTAATTTTAATTGTGACTGATTAATATTTTTGATGTCTGTATATGAGTCATTGTTACTTGCAATAAATAAATTATTATTATTATTTCCTTTATTTCTCAATAAACATATAAATTATATTTTTAAATATTTAACAAAAAAATAAAAAATGCATTTAAAAATATAAAAAATAGTGTCCCACCGGTATCGGGAACAGGGTCCAAGCTACCGGCGGTCAGGGCTCCAGAGAAAGGAACCTCCTGACTATACGAGCCGTGTCCAGGAGTACCGCTTTCTGAATCAAGCCCTTGATCCAGCTGCCTAACGAGAGCCTCCTAAGGTGTTGGTCGAAGCTCTTGGCTATAAAGCCATTGGCTGAAATTATTATTATTATAACATATCCCAACATTCTTAATACAATTCCTGCCATAATTCCAAGGAGAATATATCTGATTACTTTTTAATCCCATTTGTTCCGGAATTACGTTTAAAAGCGAAGTAATTACATCGGAACTCCGGCGCGGAACCGCCGGATCTACTAATTAATATTTCGTACTTCGGAGCGCTTCGTAAATCACGAGATGGATAGGACCCCGAGTTATTGCATGTTTACGACTGTTTCTGTTTTTAAAGTGGCACGAAATTAAATTAATTACAAGGGAATTTATTTCAACGGCCTCCGATGTTCTTAATTGGTTTGATGTTAAAGTCAATCTGAATTTTATATCAGCTGAAAAACGAAGCCTATCAAGTTCTTGTTTGCTGCTACAAACTGTGGCAACACCGTCTTTCATTAGATCACTCATCAATTTGTTTTTTTTTTAATTGTTAGACTCGCGTTTGACCACTATCTCACCTGATGGTAAACGATGATGTGGTCTCAACCGGAGCACGTTAGCCTAGAAGCAACCTATTCATTCCTGACTTAAATACGCAGAAGTTGTACGAGTAGCTATCAGGAAATACAGACTCCGGCAGGGAATTCCACTCCTTAGCTGTACAATAAAAATATTGAAGTGTTTTGTCATAACGATTGAAGGAATTTTCTTATATCCAATCGAATTAATCAAAAACTGACTTGCTATAAATAGACTGTTCGTTAAACAGAATTAAACTAAACTACGTTAAACTACGAAGTTATGATTCACCCAACAAATAAAACTACAGCGACCTAAATAGCTAGCATTAATATAAACACAACCGCATCTCTAAAACTCCTGTTTTAATAACTTCACAGCATAAAGCTCCACAACACAGCTTCTTATAAAACGGCGACGTCTTCTGAACAAAACTTCTCACCAACCATTGTTTTGAACTAAAAAGAAATCGCGGACAAGACGAAAAACAATCAGGTTTTTTTGGTCCCAACTTTGCAGACGACCGCAGTCTAACTAAATGGTTGTAGTCAACCGCAGCAGACTAGAGGAGTTTGAGACAAAAACTTGAGATATTGCGAGGAGGCTTTAAACTCGTTGGCAAAAACTGGGGTTCACGAAGTAAAAGCAACTAATGTATTTTTCGTTTTTAGGGTTAAGTAAACGAAGTGTGCCAACAAGACTCTACTACTAAGTCTCCGTTGTCCGGTCTTTTAAGGTGGCAAATCATCCAATGATTCCTCCCGTTCTGTATCTCATAACCGTTAGAGGTCGAGAGTTCCAATTTTCACACAATGTGAATTTCTATGACCTATTTGTTGTAATAACAACAAATAATAAAATTAAATAAGGGAGTCCCCATAAGAAACGTTATTTAGTGGACGTGTTTCTTTTTTGCTTGGTTTTTTACTGTATTACGGAACCTTTCGTGTGCAAGTCCGACTTGCAATTGGCTAGTTTTTTTAAGTTGATCTGTTCTGTGGAAAATAAGTACAGAGTTAGCTTGAGGATAATAAATGGATGCGGAGAGTGCTGTTCCAAGTTTGGGTCAGATTGGAGTGTGGAAACACGAGCCAAATAAGTTAAACTTGTAACTCTTGCAAGAACTGCATTTCCAGACACAGTCCAAGTGTACTAATAGTGTACATTCTTCTGAAACTGTAAAACCATTTGGCAAAGATGTTGTGCTTACTCGAAAACCCGCTCTTATCCTACCAATTTAACTGTTTTCCGGACGAGTGCGTAAAAGTGCGCATGCTCAACTCCACAATGTTATTACAATTATCGTATCAGGCTGGGCGCGCCTGTCAACCTCCACTTAATCCATTTCATGCAACACATCTAATAGTTTTGTTGGCAACATATCTGACAAAACCATTAGATGTGTTGCATCTACGTTCTAAAGGAACTTAAAATAATTTAAAGTGACTGAAACTCTAATGCCTACTTTTTATAAGCTTTTATTTAGTTTCACCTGTCCCGTTGTTTGTCTGTCATCAAATCTTGTAAATTAAATTTGACCCACTTCCCGGTTACCGATTGAGCAGTAATTTTGCATGCATGTGAAAATTAGATGACAATGCAAAATTATTATGACATGGTACTGATCAGATGATGGAACCGGAAGGTGGCTATAGGAACTTGGTAGTTAAACGACACAACCTCATCGAGTTTGAGCTCGTATGATTCGTCTTGACGAGTATCAATCATATAGGTTTACCGAGCTATAAAAGCTTGCTATGAAAATATGATTTTCATTAAAAGCTTGTTTAACCGTGCGAAGCCAGCCAAAATGAAGCAAAAAATATATAAACAAACGTAAATGAAGAATACCCCGAAACTTTAGTATGACAGAATGAAACAAAGCACCTCCCGAGGACGCAATGCGGCGAAGAAGCAACTGTCTAGTCTAGTAGAGCGTGCAACCGCAATGCGTTCTGTGCCGTCCACGTAAATTACCTTTTTGCTAATTATAAAGATTCGCTGTGGTTTCGACTATGACACTGATTGATGTGGGTTTAAAACCAAATTATTATAAACTAATGGCATTATTTTTCATAGTCTCGCTAGCCTTTTACCAAATAGATTTTTATTTGGGTGGGAAATTATCTAATGACATCTCCCGCCCTTGGGCGGGGCGAGTCAGACGTTTACTAACTAAAAATCCACTCCTGTTCCTTTGTTGCCTTTCGTACCGGGGCCAAGTCTTCTTTTCAGAAGCAGGACTTTGTCCCCAGTAGGCTTCGACCTTGCTGGGCTCCTACAGTTTGCTGACATCTCCTTGAGGCGCGCGTGGAACAGTAACAGACACGCCAGCGACGATTGGGCTCGGTTCTAACGGTTACCTACCGGACAGTCGGAGGGCGAGCTACCTGTTGCCCGCCGTCTGCAAGCCCAAATAGCTTGGAGTCAGCTTCCAGTCTAACCCGATGCGACTGAATACCCGTGTTTTACATAGATCGATGACCTATTAGACCTCCACAACCTAGTTACTGGGCAACACCATACTTCTTGGATAGACTAATGGATCAGATTTTCTGGTGTCAGACTACTGTAACGACTGTCAAAGATCTACGAATGACAACCACAACAGTAATGTCCTTAAAAAACTTAGAAAAGTACACATGTACTGAAAAATTCACATTGTTACTTACCTGGTTTCGAACTCGCGGCCTTATGCACGAGAGCGGGTCCTTTTAAACCACTGGACCAACACGACACTGACTATTTTTGTCTTTGCATAAAAAGGAACTTTATTATTGATACAGGAAATTTGATTCTTGATGAATAACTTGTTACAATATAGCTATCGTGTACTGTTAATTGAGTTGTCTTCCCAGAAGCGAGCGGGGGTCGAGTTCAACGGCGCTGACCCTTCGGTCGAGTGACGTCACGCAAATTGACCACTTACGACTGTGCATGCGTGCTCTTGGACTTGTAAAGACTTGCTACACATGTGGACAGTTTATTCTATACTATACCACAGGATCGATGCATTTTCTGGGCTAAAAAGGAGCCTAATGGGTTGGCCACACGGTCGAAAACTAGCGTTCGAACCAAGGAGACCTTGGTTTGTATGTTTGGTTTGTGTTGAGGCTACATGGATGTAATCCACGCGCTAACACGTTCGGTGGTTATAAAAACGCGCCTCCCAACCGAGGGCGTTGAAGGTCATGGATTGCAACTAACAAGGTCACCTGGGTTAGGACGTTGGATTCAACCCTTAAGGCTGCCGTCTTTTAAAAATTCACCCGCGGCAAATTATTAGCTTAGCTTTTTTTGAACAAAATAATGAAAGAACTTGAAATATTATTATAGAACATATTTAACCATAGTATGAGTAGTAGCCTGTTATTTTTTTAAGTCAATTTGAGTGTATTATATTTGGTAAATCAAGCTTCGTTAATGGCATAATATAACGAATTTACAAATCTTACGAATGGAAACTTAGCGCAACATTATCATCTTTGAAATGCATTCTAAAATGCATTCTGAATTTTTAAAAGACGGCAGCCTTAAGGGGATGCATCATGACACACATTTTCACTATTTTTCATACAACCGCTCTTACCCGATGAAGTTATTACACATTTTTCATTAGATATTTTGGAAACACAGTATCTTGTGGATATTATCTAGGCTTCTATTGAAATCAATGTCTAAATTTCGACAATCGTCAAACATCGCGTTGGATTGCGTTAGATGAAGCAACAAGCTCTTATACTATGTTCGATATTGACGATAAGCGACTGGAAAAGGAGCCTCTTAAGGCCTGAGTTGATCTTTCTACCATTGAAAAAAATTACCTACATGATTTATCGTTACAATTTATCCACATAATATACCAATATAATTAATCCACATAATCGGATCAGTGCTTCCAGAGATAGCCTACTAGTTTTTGTTTATCTTATTTCATGGCAATAATTAATTACGTAGCCATTAAATGACCTAATTGATGGTTAGGAAATTAAGAACCATTTGTCGTACACTTATTTCTTGTATCGCAGAAAAGATGGATAGAAAATGTGGCTATGAATTATATCTAATTGCTCGTGACTGTACAATTTTCTCACAAAAATTACCATTTTATCACAAAACGTACACTTTTCGAGGCCCTCACGCTCACCACGTGTAGCTTAACTTTATTGAATGTGTAGTTCTAGAACTGAACAAACGAGGCAACGGCCCTCACGCTTCAGCCGCCAGAACTCCAATCCCGATTTATGGCCACCGTAGGCGCGGGCTTGCGGACGTCGAGCAATGGGTGGCTCGCCGTCAGACGATCGGTAACCGCGCGGACCAAGCCCAAATAATCGCTCCTGAAAGGAAAAACTGATGCTGGAATAAAAGGCAACGAACGAAGGAACTAGGAGTGGGTTTGGATAAATTCTAACCTAAAAACAAGTTTTTAATGAAAATATTTTTTATAGCAAGCTTTTATAGCACACTAAAATACTTATATAATTAATACTCGTCAAGACGAATTATACGAGCCGAAACTCGTTGGGGTTGTGTCGTTTAACTACTAAGTTCCTGTAGCCACTTTCCGGTTCCATCATCAGATCAGCTCCTTGTCATAATAATTTTACATTGTCATCTGATTTTAGAATTTTAGCTCAATAAGGTAACCGGAAAGTGCAAAATTTAATTTGCAAGATTTGATTACAGACAAACATCGTGACAGGTGAAACTAAATAAAAGCTTGTATAAAAGCCCTAGAACTATACAATATGGCTTAGTTATTTACAGAAAGTCTTATACTTTCTGTAAATAACTGCAAAGGTTATACATCCGCTTATGTACCACAACTGATCATAAAGTTTAAACAAATAAACGCTAAACATTATTTACATTAGTTGTCGGAAGGATTCTAAAACATTCTCAAACAACTTTAATGTTCAAATAAAGTAGTTATACGGTTCCCTTTACGGAGTCCCATAACAACCCGGTCAGTGTCCGGTCCGGTCCGGACGGCGGCCGGGGCCCGGCGTCCGGTTTATGAGCTCTTTCACAACACTCATTAACTCACTTTGGCATGTTAGGGGCTGTTCGAAGTGGGGGACGTTTTATGACTTATTTTCAAGTTTATTATCGCGTTTAAAACTTATTATTTTTGTTATTGCATTTAGTTTATAATGTTTCAAATGTGTATTATATATTGTGAACTAGCTGCTCCTAGCGGTTTCGCCCGCGTGATAGCAGAAAATTATCCCAAGGGAACAAACTTCCGGGATAAGAAGTATCCTATGTCCTATTCCAGGACATCGGTCTATCCGTGTACCGGTTCGGTTTTGCCATTTAGGCGTGTAGACGTAACAAACAAACAAACTCACTTTCGCTTTTATAATATTAGTAAGGATGTGGAGACCACGAGGGTCTCGGGAATTTGACGGATGCGGGACCTTGTCATCATGGCGACAATTGGGAAGCCTATGTCCAACAGTGGACGAATTTCGGCTGAAATGATGATGATTATATGGAGTCTACGAGGATTGTTTTTTCTTTTCAGTTATTTCAACGTACATCTGGCAGTTAGAGTATTTTGTGCAGCCTAACCGTGTGTCCTTACTCTGGTATCGTTCGTCAAGTCGTCGTGCTTCTTCGTAATCCTGAATTCAGCTCCACGAATACTGACAATTGCTTGCACTGACTGGACGGGTCACTTAAACCTGTAAAATTCTTTCCTCAAAAGCATCTCAGACGCTAATCTGCATGCTTCTCATACATATTATTGGACTATCATGTTTGCTGAGAACGAAAAAAAGCTAAGAAACACCGGCCTCATAATGACGAAAACATTATTTTGATTTCGTGAAAATTATTTTTTTAAACCTTCTTACAAAATAAATATAATTTATCATGTTTTCGGTATCAACTTTGAGCATCCCGCTCATGCGTAGATTCCTGAGTGTAAGTAAGTGTATTTGAACAATAACTTTATTATTTTAAAAATTATTAATTATAGTAATCTCAATACCTGAGCTACATTGTCGAAGCCTACTGTGACCAGATAATCCGAAAGGGTGCTCAAGCCCCGGTATGAAGGCTAGAGAGAACGGGGTGGGTTTTTAGTCAATAAGAGTCTGACCCTATTTCACGCTCCACCCAAGAGCGGGAATTGTCATTAGATGATTTTCCACACCATAAAAAAAATCCCTGAGCTACATTACTCCCCTTATTCATCCTTCATCTTTTTCTAAATAATCTCTATAAACTAGTTCTAGAAACAGTTAGATAAACCGCCACCCTTCTTTTCATCCCATTTCAACAAGCTAACAGTAACGTCGGAACTCAAGCGCTGTATGCGTCGGCCGCTTTGTGTTGCGCCGCCCATCTCCGCGGCGGTGTCCCATCCCTCGGTCGGCGGTGTGTCCCATCCCTCGGCGGTGTGTCCCATCCCTCGGCCGGCGGTTGTATTCAATGGCTCGAACTAACTCACTCAACGTTGAAATAGATCGCGCTGTCACTGATACAGGGGCTGAATAGTACTGGCTCCGAGCCCACGTGCTAACGTTTTGCTGAACAGGCTGTACATTAAGAATATCAGAATTCAGAACACGGCCTATTTCTAGAAAAACCAGTTTCTTTTTCTATAATCCATCCGACAGAGCTTATTGAGGCAACTGGTCAACATTTGTGTTTAAGTGATTTGATGCAATCGTTAGTGGTGTAATAGTATCTAGTTTATTAGAAGCCTATTCAATCTAGCCTTGGAGACAACTAAATTGCAATCGATCGTCTCTCTCAAGTGACATGAAGTCACTTGAGAGAGACGATCAACATACATATATACATGAGTCAACATGAAGTAAATAACAAAGAGGAAGTTTCATTTTTTTTAACGAGCTAATTTCTGAAACTACCAATCGGATTAGATAATTGTATAGAATAGGCAGGTTCATGACGACTTCATGTCATGTGGAGTCATGACGAATGGACTACTTACGTAACATTAGGATATGACCTACGGAAACGGAACTAAATAGTAATAACACAGTAACCAAAGACGCGGGTGAAACCACGGGAGACAGTTAGTGTTAATATAAACAAGAAAGTAAAAATCCAGTTAAGGCTCACAGCATTAATATAGAATAGAAATACTTAAACACAAACAAAGTTAAGTAACTAAACGGATAAAGAAAGTAGCACCGATACGTAAATTGTATTTTTTGTAAAGAACACAACGCATCGAGTAACAAAGTTCACTCCCCGAGGAAATTCACTGGACACTGTGCTCTCACAGCGAGATTAATTCCGTCCAACAAACTTTATATGTAGTACTTTTTAATGGATCTACGTTTTACTACTTTATTTCTAAAGTAAAGTTTCAATTTTCAAAAATACTTTGCGATTCTTCTTCTTTTCGTGTCGATGCTCTTAAACTATACTTTCTCTGACCGATATTTGGCAACCTGTACGGCTCTATTGTTGGCCTCGCATTGATCCTGAAAACTGCAGGTGGTAATGCAGGATGGGCAGCATAGCAGGTGCCGTATGTCTCCTACGCATAAAATCGTAATGTGAAAATTTGTTTTTTTTTTTTTCAGGAGAACCTTGTTTTATTTTATTATGGTTTATAAAATAATAAAAGTAATTAGTGAAACACTTTTAACCGATGTTTTTACATTATGTAATCAGCAATGTTTTTAAAATCACAGTTATATCAGACGCTGGATGTAATAAGACAAATAATAAAATTTATTTTATTTTCTCGTAATAATTTTACTCAAAACATTTATTATAATTTTGCATTGGCGTCGATTGAATCATGTAATTTGACGAAGAACTTAACTATTATAGAACTCTAATAGCTGTTTAGACTTAGTATGAAATTCAGAACATTTTACTCGGCTAACTATTTTAAAACAAGCAACAGTTCCTAACTGAATCCTCACAAAACATTTCCAAAACAGTTTAACATACCCATTTGCATTCAAATCCAGTTCCCAAACAAATCCCTATAAGCCTTAGATCTTAAGTTAAGACCTAAACACTAGAGCAGCCCCTTGAAGCTTAACCCTCCAGTGCTAAGAGCAGCCCGTAACGGCCAATTGACCCGTTTGCGGTAGACAGCTCAGCAGCAACGGGTTAATGACTTTTTCTCTAGCCGTAACTGAGTTACAAGGCTTTATGTTCTGTTAACACGGGACGGGTTAAGTTAATTCAGTAAACAAGTATCTTGAGCCACTTAGTGCTTAAAGAGGATCTAGACTAGTCTAGGATCCTATAATAAAGGTTTAAAAGAGAAAAGCTGTCTTTAAAAGGATATTTAAGACGCAGGTTGGATAAGAAAAAGGTAAAAAACTGGAGCAAACTTCAGTGAAACAAGATTAATAAGAACAGGTGGAAGTTTGTGGAAACTTTTACTAATAACTATTGAGGAAAATACGCTGCCTCCGGCTACTCTAATTAAGGACCGACTCCAAATATAGTTTATCTGTTTTTTTAGCTGTGTGCTAGTTTACTTTATTAATACTAACCCCAACTTCTAATGGGTGTTACAACTGTTTGAAATTCTCGCTTTTTCTCTGCTATAATTTGCATGTAATATATAATTATTATTTTTTTAATTATATAATCCGTGCTTGACTGCGATCTCATCTGATGGTTAGCAGTGATGCAAGCGTTGATGGTGAATCGGACTAGTTTATTAACATTCTATTCACTGAAGCCTTGAAGACATAAAAATTATATTCGACGGGAAGACCGCAGCAGGCAAATTGTCCTTCAATTTACGTGGGATAAACGGCCGGCGAGGCGAAACGCTTCTTAGTCCGGACTATACAGGTTAACAAAAAAAAGCAATTTTAAATACATAACCTAGTAAAATTTCACTTCTATTCATACTTATAAATACTGAAATCTACGTAATTATTAATTTGATTGATTGATAAGTAAATACTTTGTCGGGCAGACCGTTCAACCTCTATCTAAAAACGGGTTTACACTTTGGTAACTTTTTTAGGTGGGAAATCATCTAAAGACTTTCACGCTCTTGGATGGAGCGCCAAGGCGTATCGGACCCACTCCTATGTTCCTTCTTCATCTTCGTTCCAGGGCCCCAGGGTACATTTAAATAACTACCTACTGTACAAAATCTTTGGATGAGAACTTTTTTTGTTATATTTTTCTCACACGTTGCAGTATTTTCCCCACGTGTCGCACGAGGGAGCTTTAATACCTCCGGAGCACAAGATAAGCCCACGCCTGAAGTTTCGACACAAGTTCGATAAAATACGGCAACAGGAGCGGGTTTAAAAACATTTAGGTACCTACTATTTACCCGACTCATTTATGAAGGACTTGAAAAGCCCCTGAGGTTGAACCTGTTATTGAATTGGGTTTTAATCTGAATTGATAAGTTATCTAACTTAAAAGGTTTTAGTAAAAAAAGGTTCTTTGACGATTTCTACTTCTAAAGTAAGTGATTTTCTTAGTTCCATGAAAAAACTTTTGATTGAATAAAAAACAAACTTCATTTCTTCAATAATACCTACAGAAAGAAATCACACTTAGGTCTTAAGTTGTTTTTTGGATTTTTAAAGATTATATTTCCATCGTAATGATCAATACTGTTGAGGTCGGCCCCGCTGAGGCAGGAGCATTCATCTGTGAAGCAGTAATGCTATCGAAGAACATGACCGCAACCGTATGGGTTCCCAGCCACTGTAGGCGCAGGCTTGAGAGCAACAAGCAATGGGTAGCTGGCAGTCCGGTAAGGAAGGAGCCCAGGTCGGTTCCTACTACACCCACATGACTCAATTAGACGTCAGCAAAACCGTAGGGGCCTATTAGGTCCGGTGCCTGCTAGAGTCACGGGAATTTTTGAAACTGAAGGACACAGGTGGGTTTAGTCAGTAAAAGCTATAAAAAACCTTTTTATAAAAAAAATAACCGACTTCACTAAATAATTTTATTGAATTTGAGGAGTTCCCTCGTATTCGCCAAGATTTTAATTTCCGATCCCAACTTGGTGTATATGGGACCTTCTATGGGAAACAAGAATTTTTCAAATCGGTTGGCAAGCGACGAAGTTATGCGCGAACAAACATAAAAAAATACAAACATTCGAATTGAGAACTTCCTTCATTTTTAGAAGTCGGTTAAAAAGTCGGATACGTCCTCTCGCTTTACCCAAAAGCGGATGAATTCATTGGACGATTCACGAACCAACACTTTAACAGCAATATCAATAACTCGAATCAAAGCATTACAGAAGATTAGTATCACTACAAAACCAGATGAAGTTTCCCTTCGACTTCAGAAGCCTATTAGCTCCGATGAATGGCCGCTGAAAGTTATGAAAGAACATGATACCGACGGTAATTGATCGCTAAGTCGATCCAAGAGCAGGAGGCTGGAAGTTAGGCTTCAGAACTGTTCCAAGAAAGCCGCTGGTAAAGATCGGTGAAGTTTTGCTGTTTATCTGAATAATGTTGGTATAAGGAGAGTATTGTGGTCGTTAATAGAAAGTTTTTTGCTTAGGAGATAGATAAACTGATTAGGTATTATATAAACACTAGCTGTTGCCCGTGATTTCGCCTGCATGAAAGTAGGAAATCGACCCAAGGGAACATACTCTCGGGATAAAAAGTATACTATGTGCTATTCCAGGACATGGTCTGCTCGTGTACCAAAACCGTTAGACCGTGGAGATGTAAGAAACACACTCACTCTCAAACTTACACCTTTACGAGCACGATAAGATTCTATAAACGACGGTTTCGCCTGTTCTCATGTTTTAAGCAAAATCCTACAATTTCTCACTATTTCCTCATTCTTTCCGTTCTTCTAGCGAATAAAGCAGAAAAAGAAAATGATCCTGAAAAATTACTTAAGTGTCGTAAAACTGTTCGTCTGTAACACAAGCACATAATTCAGCACCCAACGTTCTCTAATCCCGGATTAAAACATCAAACCGAACCGGAATAAAACCTAATTCCACGTCGATTTCCAGCGGCGCGATTCCATTGGCCAGCCGCCACCCGTTGACTAGCGCTCTCCCCCACTACTTCTACTACACATATTTCACATTTAGCTACCGTAGAGACGGGGCTAATCCCCGAACGTACTTTTTTACACAAAAATTGTTTTACAGACGAATTTTCGGGAGCCGGGAGCCTCCGGCAGTAGCGAGTGGCTAATGGATCGTTTGAATGTTCAAGTGATAAAATTGATGGTTCGCCTCGGGTTCATGTTCGACCTGATTTTGTGAGGATGTTAATTTATCGTTTATCTTGTTTTAGGGTTCAAAACGAATAATTTACTAGTTAGATTAATAGATAGGCATTATTTTAAAAGGTGTGAAACTTTCAATCAGACATTTTTCGATTATGTTTTGATAAAAAATAAAACTTTGAATGCTGTTCCTCGTGTGTCTCAAAGAGCTGACAGCAGAGCCGTATGGGCCTA
The DNA here is from genome assembly GCA_949319445.1 of Mythimna lalbum. Taxonomy (NCBI): domain Eukaryota; kingdom Metazoa; phylum Arthropoda; class Insecta; order Lepidoptera; family Noctuidae; genus Mythimna; species Mythimna lalbum. Next base: position 773,715 of record OX439354.1, read on the forward strand.
GCAGGGTCGATACTTTCTGGGACCACATGGCTTCCCTTTTGGCCGTCACAAAAAGGAAACCTGGGGAGTTTTTGGTAAGGTTTTATTTAGTAAAAGTCTGACACGCTCTACCGCTCCGCTCTAGAGGGGGAGATATCATTGGATAATTTCCCACCTTAAAAAAAGGCAAAGACTATCTTCTTCACTGTACATATATTATATAGCCACCAGTATTCTCTCCAGCACAATATAAAGCTAGGCAGGTTTCTGGAGCAGCACATTACTTGTTGATAAGACGACGCCCCGGAGCACTGTCCGCCATCAAATGCATAACAACGACGCGCCACGTCACCGTCTCGGGGTTGCCTCGTGAACTAGCTCTTACTGCTGGATATTTAGTCACAACAGCTTTAAAGATTATGCTTTACATTATTGGTATTGGTAGTGGACGAACTGATGAACTTCTGACAGTCATGATCACATCTAACTTACATTATTATTCAATCAATCAATCAATTGTTTTATTTGCATAAAATGTGGTGCACAATGATGTTATATCAAAAATGCTTAGAGCATACATGTTTTGCTTATATCACAGCACGCAAATACTTGTTATACATTAGATTATTAGATGAGATAGTGTTCACGCACGTGCCTATCAATCATAGAGAAAAAACACTATCTAGTTGGATGAGAGTTTGACACCTTAACTATAATGAAACGGGAATTATAATACTAAATATGCAAAAATTATAAACTAATAAATGATATCAAGTCATTATAATGAGAACATGGATGGTAAAAAACATTTTTTTTCATTCATATTAGATACAATAGCCGAAAATACTCTGTTCACGATTTTATGCAAACAGAACACAACACTCCCCCTAATGAAAAATAATATCAGCCGTTTGCATTAATACCCCAAAATATGCGAAATCCAACCCCATAAAATAAATCAAACCTACATTAAGTAAACATCGTACAACTTTATAAAACGAAAAACTGGGTGGAAACAACAGTTTTAAATGTACGATATCCATTGCTCGTCATTCAGCGTAGGCGGCAATGTAATAGGGAACAGAGCGGGCAGTGTACATAAATTTAACGGCCGGCCGCGCTATGGTAAACATAAAGTCAGTTTGATAGTACCGGCGCTGACCTACTTGCCAGTTGTACAGGGTTGACAGTGACACACATTTTACGAGGTTTTAAAGAACCCAGATTTTTCGAGGGCATTGCTTTGTGCTTTCTTTTTTAAGGCTTTCAGCTGAATGTTTGAAGATTTTCTTCTTAAATGTCGTATGAAATAAAACAGTTCCCGTTCAAGGTGAGACCTTGGTAAGCGAAGCTGTTGGAATATTATTTGGAAATTGCCCGTTTAGGAAAATTGCTTCGTACCTACGATTCCCTTGAGAAATAACACCCGTGATTGGAAAATTAAGTAAATGGGAAGTAGATACCGTATAGCCAATCGATATTCAAATTAAAACAGTAACTACTGTTTGAGAGGCACATAAAAACTACTAAGCTACAATCATTCCGCAGAACAAGAACCAAAACGAATTGACAGGCAACAAACAGATAAATTTCTATCATCCATCTATTCCCAAGTAATATCAGTTCGCCATTTTCGCATTTGACAACTCATAACTCAACACAATCACACCATATTTCGCTGTATAACCCAATAAACTGTGCTTCGACAACCCTACGGACTAGGTAGGAACTAGGATATTTTTTGTTCGTCGTTCGGTTGCTACAGCACGTTTTGTGTTGCAGGAACTCGTTTTATTGTGTTGCTGTAACTTCGTTAGTGCGCTCTGACGCCTACCGAACATCGACGTATCACTACCTAGACCCTTTTATTCTTTATTTGCCATACTAGTTTTAGGATGCGTTTTTTTAGGTGGAAAATCATCCAATGACGTCGCTCTAGAGTGGAGCAGTAGGGCGTGTCAGATATTAACTGACTAAAATCACACCTGTGATTTTCAGCTGTCCATTCCAGCAGGACCAAGGTTTTCCTTACCAATAATTTCCCGCGGCCCTACCGGACGTCGGCCCTGCTGGGCCTCTATGGTTTTACTTTGAGGCGCACGTGGAAAACTAGCCGTTGACGTCTCAGCCTCACTCTAGACGGTTACCGGACGACCGGACAGCGAGCGACCTATTGCTCGTCACCATAGATCTCGTCACCCACAAGGTGGCCGGAGATCGCCGAGTGACTTCCGACGCCCAAAGCTTAATATTAGAAAGTCTGTAGAACTGTGAAGTAACACTGTGTTAAAACCGTGCATATTTAAACTTTTTCTATAGAAGTTGTGCAAGTTCTGCTACCGTGTAAAATTATGTTTCGGTTTAGTGAGCTAGATTGTAAGTGAAACTTTATTTTCAGCGAACTGAAATTACACCTTGAAGGCTTAAAATATTAACTAGTAAGTAACTGTGTGCACAATTTATATGAATTTTGCGAAGTCACCTTGTATATTTATAGACACTATTAATATGTACTACGTAGGTACAAAGTATTTTTTTAGGTGGGAAAATCATCCAATGACAGCTCCCGCTCTTGGGCGGAGCGAGAAATAGTGTCAGACTTTTACTGACTAAAACCCCATTCCTGTTTCTTCTTTGCCATTGTTCCAGGGCCCCAGGGATCTCTTTCGCATCACCCATGGCCGCAGTGGGCTGCGACCCTGCTGGGCCCCTACGGTTGCTGACAACTCCTTGACGTAGGTGCATAGTTTGACAAGGGTTTCTTAGTGGTCTTTAGATTAAGATTAATGCCGATGCTACAGCTGCGGGATTATACGACAGAGCTAGCAACTGAAAGAACACAGATGGGTTTAGTCAATAGAAGTCTGATACTCCTCTAGCTCCATTCGGAGCGGGAGGATTTCCTACCTTTAAAAAAAGAAATAACGTGTATCTACTGTTTTGTTTATTATTTCTTTTTTTTAATCTTGATTCTTGATTGACATTTAAAAACCTAAAATAAATTTGTATATTGTAAAAAAACAGGTTGTAATAACAAGCGCAAAAATAGCACATTCTCAGCCAAAAACACGCCATAAAATACACAACCGAAATAAATGTAATTGAAACAGGACATGGTGAACCATTTCAAGTTCACGATAATGTAGCCGTCGCGTGTTCAACGATATAATTCCACAGTTATTAGAGAGTCAAGCCACGAAACTTGGCTACATGGCTACGTAATTTACTTATAGGTTTCCGTGGAAAGGTAAAGTCATGGACTGGTTACAGGCGAAGATAATTACGTAAAATTACATTTAATATAACCTCTACATTTACTGCAAATGCATTGAAGATTATACTTTAAAAAACTGACACCAGTCTTGTCGTGGGGTATTTTATCTTCGTGAACTGGTTTAAGAGAGCAGTGGTGGCCGAGTGGTAACGGCCCCGACTTACGAGTAGTACTTAGGTTCAAACAAAGCTAGGCGCATTACTTTGTGTAATTTATTTTTTCGGTGAAGGAAAACATCGTGAGGAAACCGGCATGTCATAGAACCAAAATTCGAAGACATGTGATATCCACCAACCCACACTGAGCCCGCGTGGTGAATTACGGCCCATTTCCTCTCCTAGAGAGAAGGCCTGAGTGCCAGCAGTGGGAACATTAAAAGGCTGATAGTGAACTGGTTTCCTAAATTAAATCGAGTCTCGACAATTTCTTTCTTATCGCAAAAAGAGTATTTTTGTAACGTACTACTAATTTATAGTTTTTTTCCTATACTTGTACTACGAGACCTTACTTCATGCCTTTCGGAATTTTAGGTCAACGGGAAGTACTTTCCTAGTGAGTGACAAAAATGCACCTAAACGGAGCATAAGATTGCGTTGACTTAGAAAATTGATTTTTCACTGCTGCTTGGGGTTTGCTACCCCAGTTGTAGTAGTGAGTATTTAATAATAGTTTCAGCTTCATACCTTCACATGTTCTAGATAAAAAGGGTCTTGACAGACGTGCAGACGACTTAAGTACGGGACCCTAATAAAAATGAAGGCACTTTTTTCATTAAACTCAGTACTTTAATCTACTGTTCCCCTCCAACAACAAGATGTAAGGATATTACATCTCAAAACAAAGCGCAAATTCTTTGAGGAAAACTCAACATACGCTCTCGAATTCGCTTTCAGTTTCATGTGACTAGTCTTGAAGCGTCGCTTGAACGGCTGTCAGGCTCACAAAGTTACAATATAACATCGGAGTATCGGAGCTGGGTACATTATCGTGCTCGAATTGTCAAAGGTGTACGATCAATAACCGGGACGTAATAACTTGCTCCCGGAGTGATCGAGGAGCATCTCCTCTTGATGAGAACTGTCGGAGAGGGTTGAAGCCTTTGACGTGTTTGATCCGGATGTTATTGTGTTTATGGATTGTGCTGTTTATCAAATGGAATATTGGTTTGGAGATTTCTCATGTAGATATTATTTAAGTTATTGGTTGTTACTTTAATGTCATAGTCCGTCCTTTGCAAGAAATTTGAAAAATCTAAAAGAAGGGGGTCCCTCACTTAGCGATAAGACTGTCCATTGTGACACCTTCTTCATTTTAATTCATTAAACCCCAAGCAAACGCCCGCGCTTCGCTCTTTCATTCAAAATCAAAATCAAACCATTTATTTCATATAGACCATTTGCAGGCACTTTTGAATAGTCAAATGTCGGTCATTCCAAGAAAAGTGAAGCTAAATTGTACATTGTCTTTTCTCTCAAGTTCCTACTGCAATTTTATTATTGGTGTACGTCAAAGAGTATATCTATCTATCTATTTTCTGTGAGATGTAGAAAATATAGTAGTAAGCTTTTGTTGTTCCTGCACACATTCATTTTAAAAATACTTCACTAATGTAAATTCAGAGCCTTTATTTTCAATTTTGTAAAAGCTTAATAAAAGTAAATTGGTCGTTGAAGACAAAATTGTGGCAAAAAAGATAACATTCTCCAGTTCCGTCGCTAACTACTCCACAGAGATGGCTCCATTTTCCTTAAACCCCCGATGACCATAAAGTTGACAACCCGTAGTCTATAGCACCCTACTGCACCCTCAAACATGGGAGAAACACGCACGCTGGCAACACAGACAGAGGCTGCTCTTACCAATATGAGATTAAACGGAACAGCGCACCACTATAGAGATGATAGCAGAAGAACCATAGATACAGGCAGAAGAGGATGCCTGTGTAAGTAGGTACTTGTACCTCCTAAGTTACAGGTACTTTTGCATAGTTTAAACTTTTTTGTTGTCTTTTTAACCCAAAGGTTGACTGGTGGTTGCCTTGTTGCATTAAGTCCGCCTATATACAACTACTATACATGAAGTTTATATAAATACATAAAAAAACTAAGTCCCATCACACTAAAAATTCAATTTACATAACATGACGTACTTTAATAACGTACCTATATTACCGACATAGCACGAAGAATCACCAAACTAAAGAGGCAATAGGCAGCACACATTGCTCAAAGAACAGCTGGCTGTTGGGGCTGAAAGGTTCTGGATTGGCGACCGCTTACCGTAAGACGCAGCGTTGGAAGCCCTCCTACAAGGTGGACCGATGAGCTGATAAAGGTTGCGGGAATCTTCATTGTGGCGACACTCGAGGGAGGCCTATGTCCAACAGTGGACGTCTTTCGGCTGAAATGATGATGATGACGTTCTTTACAAACGGTACGAGTTACTACGTCTTTTCATGTTTTTTTCTAGATTATACTTTGTACCGTTCAATTCTGCTTACAGCGTAAACATAAGACTTTACAGTTCAAAATTCTTTGTAACATAATATTGCTTCACTAGACAACACTGCAAAATGTGTAAAATTTAAGCTTGAGATAGTAAAAAGCAGAAAAGCAGTAAACTAAGAATTCTAGTTAACACTCGTGAAAGTTGAAGCAGAATTTCTAAACTTGAGTTTCAAAGAAATTGTAGAGAATCTAGCAACTGAAACTTCCATTTTAGGGAAAAGTTCTTCTAGAACACTTCGTTGCTTTTGGAATGCAAACTGCAGTACCCGAGAAGTTGAGCGAGGCAATGACCTACACGCCTCAGCCGCCGGAATTCCAATCCCGTTTACCGGCCACCGTAAACGCGGGCTTGCAGACAGCGAGCAATGGGTAGCTCGCCGTCCGACCGTCCAGTAAACGTCCGACCGTCCAGTAAACGTGAGAACTGAACCCAAATCGTCAACGGCGCGTAGTGTTCCACGCGCGCCTCAAGAAGTTGTAAGCAACTGTATTGGCCCAGCTGTCGAAGCCTACTGGGACCAGAGTTAGTTCCGAAAGGTAGCTCAGCCCCGGTATGAAAAGGGTGCGTTTTTTAGTCAGTAAAAGTTTGACACTATCTCCGCTCCGCCCAAGGGTGGGAGATGTCAATCAAATGATTTTCCCACATAAAAATAGAAACTTCTTTTGATAGAGAGAAGTTATAATATCTAAACTGGAGAGAGTGGAACTTCTGTTTGTAATGTATGTGCAACCATATCGTATGTAGTTAATGGGGGGTATGTGAGAGGGGTAAGCACAAAGAAGGCTCGACGCAAAGAGCAACGAACAAAAACGGAATTGGGTTCACGAGACAGAGGGACACTTTTTAGAGGAAAATAGCGAGTGAGACGATTTTCCTTAAACATTCTGTGATAAAATTATGTGAGAGGAATGGTAGGAATTGGTTTTTAGAACAGTTGGTCTATTTTGGTGAGATATTTATGCTCTCGAACTGCGGAATTTCTTTACTAACATATATAGGTTAATTGAATCGAAGGTCAGATATTGGAATAGTTTCTGAATTCTAAAACATTTTGATATAAGTGTGGAGAAAGTTTGTCATTGATGGTCAAGTGGTACTTGATCAAACGACGTTTTTCAATACACTTACAAAGACATGAATAAACGGGGGTTGACGCGCTCGGGCGCTTAGCGACCCTCGTGGGGGTCGCCAGCCTGACACAATAATTGTAATAAGATGTAGTGGGACGAGCTCGTGCATTTTTCCGCACTAATGCGAAAAGCAGTAAATTGCGTGCCTAAAGACGGTGAATTATCCTTACCGCTTTTGTGCAAATAGAGATAGAATAGATTTTCGAGTAAGTGTATTGAAAATACCTTTGTCTACTTTTGCTCCATTGAGAGTAGAAGAAAACTAACTCGATGTGTTACATTACGCTATTGCAAAGTTAGTCACTAACTAACTTAGGACCTGTGCTCCCAACATTAATTGACTTTTCTGTCTCAAACTCGTCCAACTAAGTATATTACAGAATCAGCAATCGCAAATCTAATTCCAACGTCGCCATATTAGTTCGAAAATTTTAATCAAATCGCAGTTCTCAGCGCGAAAGCGTTGGAACATACAGTAGAAGAGAACTCAAAGGAGTAATCAAAGTTCTTTGAGAGGTGCGGAGGTCTTGATCGAACTGCCAATATTTTGTTTTAATTAACAACTCCATTCGATTAATGTTTGAACGAAGAAAGTGCAGAACTTGGCAAATAAATCTGTCCGGAAGTAGCGAGGCGAGGAAACGCAATGTTGACTAGGGAGACGTCACGTTCGCACGGTTTATGACGGCCCCAGGAGTGAGGTTTATTTCACATTACTTTGTTGAAAACAAAGAGTTTTAAAACTCCGAATTGTGTGGCGGTTTACTACCGCAACGTTGTGTACGACACCTATAATACTGTATATCCCACGTTTACAGGCGCCGCCGCGCCACTCTGTCGCAGCTGCGTTCCTACCTCATTCAAAAATGGAGTTCACTCGCGAATCTTTTTTTGTTTCGTTCATTCGTTCACTCACTTCTTTATTGAGTGAACTTATTTATTTAGACAACTTGGAAGTCGGACCTATTCATTCTTTTACAACGTGTTTCCGGACTGCGATCAAAGAACTATAAATAACGAAAACTTTTCGGTAGTAACCATTCAAGTAATATTAACGTAGAGAAGTTTATTCTGCTATCAATTCAGTATTTCGCGGATAAAATGTAATAACTGTTCCCTGAAGGAGCATTGTGGGGAAATATTACTGATTGTATTCGATTCGACGAAAGTTGAGTTGAAATGGGAAAATATGGATTAGGGTTCCATTCAGCCCCGCTTACGGCTTCGTACGAACATTTGCAAATATAAATGAATGGCAGGGTTTACCCTTTTCATGTTTTCGCGGAAACTCAAAGCTTTCGGGAGTCTAAACAAGTGCTAAAGAGATAGCAAAAAGATCTTCAATAATACTTCAAATGATGACGTCACACAGTTGGTAAAAAATGTTTCGGTGGCTGAACCAGTTTGGGCGGAGCTCCCATGTTTAACACTCTCTTTGAAAGTTAAAGATCTGAGAGTTCTTGTGAACTGGTGAAGTACTCGCTCGGTTCGTGACGAATGTGTGATATCATTTCTTCTGATTCGTCATACGAATAAATTACACGATGACTTTGTGCTTTTCCTCTGCGAACATTTCGCGAGACATTTTGAAGAATTTTATGGTATCTTGTATACATTCATTGGGTAAATAAAATGCGTATGTGTGAATGTTCGTTCTCGTAATAATACAGTTATGTCAGAGGGCAATTTGTGTTACAGTTGAATCAACTTGGTGGCGACAAATTTTGGAAATGACGAATGGTTTTACACATACAAACATGTGGATATATAAAAAATATATAATCTATGCTAGGATGATAATAGAATTGTGAGGAACTCTCAGCAAGAATATATATAAACTTAGAATATACAAGCACCTGAAATGTGCTAGGTAACAATGTAACCAATATATCTATTGTAAACCCAATATTCAGTATGAATCAGCCATATCATAACCAAGCCTTGCTGAGGCTTTAGTGATATTAATCTGAAACCCTCCAATTTCTCAGATTAGCAATTTGGCTAGGGGCACAAGCTCGACTGGACTTCGTAACGGATACGAAATTCCATACAAAATTTAATTCCCTAAACTACGTTAATTGTCAGAAATGCTTAATTTCTCTGATCGGATTTAGGTCACGTGACCCAATCTCAACAGATTAGTCAAACACGCAGGAGATATGATGCACAAGTGCGTGTGCAAACACAAGTACACTCTGTTCCTTTCCTCTCATAGTTCGACGAACGGACGGTACGAGTATAATCCTGTGGGACGGTACTCCGACGCGATCACAGAGAGAACAAGCGCTGAACCACGGGGCGGGGGTATCACACCATCAACCACCAAACTCCGGGGTACCACTGAAAAATGCCTAATGGAAAAACCCAATAACACGTTTTGGCCGACCAGGCGGAATTTCACTATTTACTTTTTGTTTTCTACTATGGATAGACTCGCGTTTGACCACTATCTTACCTGATAGAAAGCGATTATTTGGCCTAGATATACATCACAGTTCAAACAAACTAAAATAAATAAACACACAGTTCGTCCTACTTAGCATAGGATCGTATTAATATAAATGAAATTCAACGACATATTAATATCATTTAATGTCCGTAGATCCAAGTTCCGATAAAGCCATCAAATACCTACGGAACCCAATAACTCGAATGTGACATTTATTAGACACCCGGTTATCGCTTACACAATTACATACCTTTACGTGCCTTTTTATCAAAGACTCAATAATATCTGATGCTCGACATATTGGTTGAGCTATTGAAAACCATTTTCATATTATATGTGTGACTGTTACAAATATTCTGTCTCACGAACAGTTTCTTTACTGAGACATTAAAGAAACAGCACACGGGCTTCAAAAAAACGCCACTTCATTTTGAGACGGCCTTTTTTTGTGGCTCGAATGCGGCGGTGCCGCCACAAAAAAGCTTCACCAGACACAAGAGGTGCCGCGCGCTTCAGCTGTTTTTTGCGTCCGTTTCTAGCTTTTTTTGTGGCCGCTTCAAGCGTTTTTTTGTGGCGGCGTTTTTTTTTTGAGGCCCGTGTGCGGGGCAGTTACTGCGTGCTTAAGAATTTGGCTAGTTGTCATAGACAAAGGTCACGCACGCAGAAACAATTTGCACGTGAATTTACACAGTCCACCAAGAGCAACATAAGCAAGTCCGTAATAACTGAAATTCATTCACGAAGTCGTAGTCAAGAGGTAGTTTTAAATAAATTATTTGAGCTTAAACACTATAGGAAGGCATTTTGGAAACTCATCCCAGGGAAAGAAATATTTTACAGAGGTTCGTCATATTTGCCAATGGGAAATACCTTCAAGCAATTTGTCTGCTGCGGTCTTCCCGTCCAATTATAATTTAGGTGTCTTCAAGTCAGGAGTGAACAGGCTCTTAATAATTTAGTGCGCCTCACCATCAACGATTGCATCACTGCACTATCACGTGGGATCGCAGTCAAGCACTAGTTCATATCAATTTAAAAAAAAAAACTATATTAGCCCGACGCACACGTATAACACGCCTGATTTGTACGTAAATGACGTTATGTGGCGTCGAGTGTAGCTCTACAAGTCTAGTTTCCATATAAAATGCATGGAGACCGACGCGCCTAGTTCAGCGTGTGTGCCACACGTGTGAGCGGCGTAGTTCCACCTACATCCACGCGGCTCGTTAAATGTGGAAACATTACAGGTTTGTCTACAGGATTACGAGGTTGAATATTTAATAAATGAATATCAATTAACGGACATTGGGGTCCGATTGGATCGGTTGTCGCAATTATAGTAATTGGAATCGATTACAAATAAATGGGAAACGAATGTGTTAAACGATGCCATCATCGCATGAAATCCAATTCATTTTCAACTACATAAAGGTTCATATCCATTTCATGTAATCATTTATTTGTCGACTTGTTCCTGGCAGCGGTCCCACCAGGTTTTTTTATGGTGGGAAGTCTTCCAACGAATGTCTGACTTTTACTTACTAAAACCCACTCCTGTTCCTTCTTTGCCTTTGTTTCATGGCCCCGGGGTTAGCTAACCCATGACATGATTCACCCAACACAACTCTGGAGCTCTTGTAGAAATTCCTGCTGAAATCTGTGTTTCCTAACAGATACAATCTGGGGGTTCTTCAAGTCAAGATAACTTCTAGGCAAGCGTGTTTCAACATCAGGTGAAATACTTCTGGCGTGTAGCCGTGCCAGCCGATAGAGTTGCTATCTATATCTGCGTAATTTCAAAAAATTATGTGAACCTGTATTGATTCATAACCCTCGTATTCAGATATTACGGTATTTGCAGAAAACCTTTACTAGGAAAATGTTATGATAAAATGTAGAGAATATTGAATTTAACAGTACCTACTCGTACCTAATAACTTTCCCAAATCAAACATTTATGATACACAAGCACTGTTTCTTAGACGGTAATTATGAATAAAGCCTAAAACAATAAGCTTAGGGCAACAAGAAACCCTAAGATGGCCACGCAAGAACCTAATAGTATTCAAAATTCAATCTAACTAAACTAATACCTAAGTTGTAACCAAATGTAGTACCGTAGTTATGTGTGGGCGAAATGAGCCCTAGTCCACGGCTTCATCCCCAAAGGGGCCTCGCACAAGCGAGGGCTCTTTAAGAACGAGGGTTTATTTTATAATTGATAGGCTGGCGTTTGATCACTATAATTTAGCTGATGGTTTTTTTACCTGATATAAAATTGTGTTTGACTGTGATCCCACCTGATGGTAAGCAGCGATGCAATCTCTGATGGTGAGGCGCACTAGTTTATGAGCATATTCAGTCTTGCCTTGAAGACACTCAAATTATAATCGGACGGGAAGACCGCAGCAGGCAGATTGTTTCAATCCTTCGACGTACCTACGCGGTAAGCGACGATGGGGTTGGACACCGGGTTACGACAGTTGCCGTCTTGTTTTCGAATTTATAAGAAAAAATGCCTCATCGCTGATGTGGCTTCGCCCACGTCTAAATTGGTTTACGCTACGCCTCTGGCCAAATGTTGACTCGAAGGTGCTCACCAGTCTGGAACCTAAGTCAAAGTAACGCCCACCTGTGCTAAGTAATACTAATTGCTTGCCTACACAGCTGTACCTACAATTGTTAGCTCTACTAGATTTTACTAACTTGATGTAATTTAAACTTAAATTAATTGTGTCTAAATACTTATCACGCTATTATTTTAAAGGCGAAAGTTTGTGAGCATGTGTAAGTTTGTTACGTGTTCTGTTCACGTTTGAACTTCTTAGCGGATTTAAATGAGACTTGGTACCAAATAACCAGGTAACCAGCCAGCGGTTTTATCCCGTGGAATTATTACTTCCCACCATTATAAACTATATGTTACTATTCTGTCCCCATAGATATATAATACAGTGAACAACGGAATGTTTTGCTTATTTTTGATATTTACAAACTATTTATGATGAATTTCTTAGTTTCGTTCTTGGATAAATTTTAATAGATACCATATAAAAAAAACGCTCAATATTGTATAAAATATGCTGATGCCGCTTGGGGAGTTAATCCAGAATATATAAGCTATCTTGGTACCAAATTTCGTCTAAATTCGTTCAGCCGTTTGACCGTGAATAAGTTACAAACATATAACTACATTCATAAAAGCTTTTGATTTTATAGTAGATATTAGTGTGTTAAGTAGGTACCTAATAATTAGTAATTATGCTTTGGAACTCCAGAGAGCATTACTGAACGCCTGACAAACATATTCTAGCAAATTAGCTTCTAGCAAAAAGCGTGCCTGTCAAAAAAGCATTTTCATTTAGGTGTAACAGTAAGAGTAAAACAACAATCAGGAAAAGTGTTTCTCTTTTATGGACACTCTCCAGGGAGCAGCAGCATGGCTACTATCAATTACTTTCGTTTCGTTTTGTTACAATTAAGGAAATTGGTAGAACTTATCTACAGTACTCGTAAACGGAAATGCGATGTACGGAGGTGCTCACGAATTTTATAACCAGTATTTTGTTAGTATGGTCAGCTACCCACTTCTTCTGCCTACGTCCGTCCGTACAAAGACTAAACGCTGCTCTTAAAACGGTGAAGGAAATCATCGTGAGGAAACCGGCATGTTCTAGAACCAAAAATTCGGAGACATTTACCAACTGGGCCCGCGTGGTAAATTACGGCCCATTTGCTCTCTTAGAGAGGAGGCCTGAGTCCCAGCGTGAGAACATTGAAAAGGCTGATGATGATGATGATGATGATGATGATGATAGACTAAACTAACTTATCCGACTTCGAAATCGAACCCAGGTCTTCATGTTCAGCGCTTGCAACCGCTAGACCACGAGTCAGTGTGTCTACTTGAGATGTGTGTTACCCTACCTACCCCAAACTTCAATGTACGGCGCAGTAGGTAGGAGACAGATCACAAAGTCACTCCCTCCAACCATGACTGGTAACATCTAAAAACATATTATTTGGCACTCCGAGAGGCAATTTGTCTCAAATCACACATCTTTCAGCAAATCGCTGCGAGGCGAACGTTTTTCGAGTCAATATTGAGACGCAACACTTAGAGAGAAAGAAGAGAAACCTTCCTAATGATTATTACTTTCGTAGAATCGCTTTTCGTGGAAAAAGTAAATGAGAATTACGTAAAGCCGTGTGTAAACTACGTGATAAAATGTGGAGCAGAAAAGTTGTAGGTAACATATTCATCCACCCACAGCGATTTTCTGTGACGCTTGATATGGGCTCCGTTTAAATAATAATTAGTCACTGTTTAGGAAAACAGAGAAAATGTATAAAATATATTAAACATTTTGTCGGAATGATCAAATTATACCCTGTTATGTATCCGCCTGTCGATTATATTAAAAAGGCCGCTGATTTGGCAATGATAGAACTGAGGTAAGCATTTGACACCGTAACCCACATATGACGGACGTACACCCAACTTATTGGTAACAAGTTGACCTGGCAAACTTCGTACCGCCTAACAATCAATGAATGCAGTACCTACATCTTTCAATATAGGCAACGGTTTGCGATGTCATGAAACAAGTAATAATATATCAATTTGCACCCAATTTTAACATATAAAATTTATATACATCGATTTCGTATATTTTACGTGATGCGCGCACAATAAAAGCTTATACAGATTTGTTATATGTATAGATGTGAAAAACTGACAATGCAAACACGGCACGAAGGGTTGTATCTGAACTGTCTCAACCCTTCGGCGACCCATTTCCAAGACTTCAACATCAGTCTTCTAAAAGAAATGAATGAGCCAGCGATTTTGCTAAAGACCTAGTAAAGTTAAGCAATGATCCAGAAAGGCATTAACAGCAGACAACAGAAGACTACCCGAGGAGCAATAACTCACTCATTTAGCACCTCCTTGTTGTAAATAACTTTCCTCCTTACCTGAAACAAATAAATTCAACATATAAATTTATTGCCAACAAAGATTTCCTTTGATTGCGGTTTTATAACGACGCTTGAACAAATTGTTAATTTGTTCAAGCGTCGTTATAAACCAATAAATTATTTTCTAAATTCAATGTTTGCGTGTAGTACGTCCTAATTGAGTCCGGTCTGACAATCAATCTAATATTTTTCTGTACGTGATAATCTATGAAGCTACAATATAATAGATAAAACCGGGGGATCTTTAAATCAAGAGTGAGTAGGTTACTTCTAGGCAAGTGTGCTCCATCATCGACCACATCGTCGCTTACCTTCAGGTGAAATAGTGGTCAAGCACGAGCCTATTAGTAATAACAAAAAGCTTTCCCTTCTTCTTTATTCTTATTACCTATGGCTATAAAGTTATCTAATAACTTGGTTGTGGAAATTTGAATTGCTTAAATTCAGCCTAAAAAAATACCGGAACACAAGCCCAACAAAATTAGAGAAGGTGCCTCTGAAGAAATTAGCTTTGTGTACTTTCAAGTCGATGGTTCAATTCCTATTTGGTGGTTAATCACAATGATAGGCCCCTTAGGCCACCTGCCATTCATGAGTTCCATTAAGTATACAAAATTTCTGTTTTATCTAAGAATCTATCACAGCCTGCCTTCGACATTTTCAAAGTCACCTAACTCGTAATTATGATTACGTCCGCGAACGATTAGTACACACGTGCGTGGCTAGGGCTTCGCCGAGCACTAAGTGGGTTCGAGGCGGCAAAGGTCGGGGCGTACGAGCACACGACGCTAATCCCTGCGACGCTACGTAAGCGTCTGTCAATGTCAGTGTCGCGAAGGACTAGGTTACTATAGGCTCGCGTTACGTACTGACTTCTAGGGATGGACGATATGTCGCTCATTTGGTGCAACAATGGCGTAATTACACTTTTAGAAATTTTACAGGAGATGCAGTCAAAGATTAATATTAATGGTTATGGCATTTTAGCGAAACTTATTACGATTCTAATCGTTGGTCAGTGGGTCGTCTTATTGAATAAAATCAACGTAAATTATGTTTCTCCCGATGTTAGTCTTTCGCACATTTTAACATCATAAAACTTGTTTTGAAAAAAGTGTAATTACGCCGTTGTTGCACCAAATGAGCGATATATGTACATCATTGTGTAGTAATATTTCTTTGTCGAGGTTCACCAGTTTGGAGGTGAGCGAAACAGAGAGTCCCGCAAACCTCCCATTAAAAAGGGAGGATCCTCTGGCCAGACGGGTGTTGTGTCTGGTAGGCTACTGCCCTATAGATGATTTCGGGCTGTTCTATACGTTCAAATCGCGCAGCGATGCAGGATTAGTTCTTATGTGACGCTATAGATGTCACTACAGATGCATCGTGTTGAACCGATGTATTGTTGATTCTTCAGCGTCAACTATATATATCGATGCTTTTTATTCGATGCATCGAATACGCAAACTGTGAGATGAGTATTTATCAGTATGACCTACACTGACTGGTGACTAAAGTGACTCACTATGTTTCGCGAATCAAAACGTAATAATCTGTTCAGCCAATATAACACGCCTACCATTTATTAGTTTGGCTGAATAGATTACGTAGGTATCCTTTGCCGGGGTGCCAACGTAGTCAGTAAAAAAATAAAGTCAAAACAACAATATCCGCTTGAATTTCTGCTGTGTCAAAGTGTGCTGTGTCGAAGTTCACATCAAACCATATCTATTTCCAGCCAACTGAAGAAATAAATACAATGCAGAAAGAAAAACAACACGAGTTGCGAGACACAGAAATAACACTAAAAATAAAACAGAATCTTTTCAATAACAGTTGGAAAAATTGCAAACGAGACTATAAACGAACAGAAGTCCCGATGCGGTGCGCTGCGTGAATTCGTTAACTGATGAAACAAAAGAATGTTGTGAGCAAAGTTGCCAGGACACTCGACACTACAAATTAATGGTACATTGTATATGTTATGGACCAAGTGATAAATTGGGCATTATACATGATGCCCGGTCATTAAGAATAATGTCCAATATGAGAGTGCAATTTGATAATAATTATTCAAGTAATCAAATTGACCGGGTATTATACATATTGCCCAATCACCACCCAAAAAGTTTTCAATGTTTGAAATATTGTACCCTAAATACAAAAACCAATTAAATGCACCAGTATTTTTGTATTATTATGTTATATTATTTTATTCAATAAAATCTGTAGGTTATTTACTTTTTGCCGAAGCTATCTTTGTAAATAAGTGTCGTAGCTAATAACCGATTCTACCTGTACATTCGTCTTGATGAGATGAATCGATAGCTACGAGTATTTTTAATTTAATTTGGATAAAAAATTGCAGATAAGTATGTAGTTGGCTTTTGCAATAAGAGTACAATATACTATTTTGTTTGTTGTCCATTTTTAGGACTTTGTACCCATAGGGTATAAACGGGACCCTATTACTAAGACGCCACTGTCCGTCTGTCAGTCACCAGGCTGTATCTCATGAACTGTGACAGCTAAAATTTTCACAGCTGATAAAGTATTTCTGTTGCCGCTATAACCAGCAAAATTAAAAAAAAAAAAAAAAAAATTAAATTGCATTGGTGCCGAAGCCTTCGTGCATGAGCCCGACTCGCACTTGGCCGGTCTTTACTTATGGGTCGATTGTGTAAAATTAAAGAAAAGAGCATGAGTGATATTTATCATGATCGTTGACAGGAGGAAATAGCAGAAAAAAATTATTGTACGCACCCCAAGTAACATGGGGACAATACCAGTTAAATGATGAAAGAAAGAAATGTAAAAAAATACGTTGAAACCTAAGGATTTCTTGATGATAATAATTTTTCACACATCTTTTTTTTTATATCCCTCGATTTTCATTTTCTGATACCTATTATTATTTTTAACAATCTATAATTACCGTCGGGTTCGAGACGCACAAAAACGCTCGTCGTGGCGACGCTTGGGGGAGGCATGTGTCCAACAGTGGACGCATATCGGCCGAAATGATGATGATAATGATAATAACCTATAGACCACAAAATATATAGGTATCTAGACACTAATGATCATTAAACTGTCGAATACCGTAATTAGAGACTCAATAGAAAAACAATGAGAGAGCCAGCGCCGCCGACGCACGTTCGCTTGGGGGACTTTTTTTTATTATTATTATTAAATATAAATCATGTCATGGCAATGTGTCGGTAACCTTGGTAAAAAAACATTTAATCAACTGTGTTGATTATTAAGTTATATTGTTTTTGTCAATTTATTTTAGGTTATTGAAGTCCCTAAAAAAAGAGAATAAAAACAAAATAATAAATATAAATCAAATCTTCATAACAATTTTGCATTTAAGTATTACATGTCCTGAACACTTATACGACAATTGTATGTTTTAAGTATAAGGCTCAAATATGTAATTTGTTATCTTGGTGTACAATAAAGTATATAGAAATAAATAAATAAATACGACCGACTGACCAACGTCGATCTCGTATTTAAAAAAACCTTTTTTCATCAGTTTGAAATTCACAATACATATACAACGTGTCACGTTAAATGCGCAAAACCTCAGACACCCCAAATGATTTTTAATTCGATAGACCTAATAATGTGAGAAAAAATAAACATTTATAAAAAGTTAAAGGTTTTATGTGCAGTTTTAGTTTTTTTAAATTCATATCTGCATTGAAATAAGAACTTTTATTATCCCGTGTATGAGAAAATTTCATTGGATTACAACGATTTGTGTTTTTTTACCTATTTCAGTGGGTTTGCGCACGTGATGGCTTGACCTATTCAAAAATAGACAGGTCGAAGTTTTTAATGAAGAATTTTTTGAAAAATTTAACCTATATTAAAAAGTGGTCTAATTGATTCTGCTCGTTATTCTGATCAAACTAATTTCAGGTTTTACGCATTTAACGTTACACCTTGTATAATCGTTTAGCCAATCATCCTTCTGCGTCTCATCCCTGCTGCTTGGCTAAGAGAGGGTTGTAGTAATTGCCTCCTACTCTTCACTATTTCCGCTCCAAGTAAATCTAATTGGCCGGATGCGCTCGGTGCTACCGATAGCGAGCATAACATAGCACAGCACAGCGAAGCATAGCACAGCACAGCTTGACGTGGTAATTGGAAGACTGAAAAAAGATTGTATCTAAATGCTGCTTTGGCTCGTTTTAAAGTAGTTAAACGAGTTAAAAGTAGTTAAACATAGAGGTCAGATGACTTGATCGTCTGCCAAATAGCCGAGCTCGTCACTGCAATGTTCTAGCGTGTAGTTAAGTTTAATGGTAGCCTGCTTCTTTTGGTTAGAAGTTGCAAGTGCTGTTACGTAAGGGCCTGGGCTCGATTTCCTTTTCGGGCAGTGTTATTGGTTTTTTCCGTCTGGTATTTTCTTGGTAGCAGCTCGGTATCAAATCAAATTATTTATTTATACAAATATTATAAAGAAGTAAAAATTGCTTTATGTATTTTTTTTTTTGTAGGAGTTATTATCTGAAAGTAGGTACTGCTAAAATTTTTTCACCGATAGAAAGCTGCTTTATTCCTGAGGCTATATTTAAGGCACGCGGGAGAAGCCGCGGCAAAAGCTAGTACGTTATATTAGTTTACTTAATGTTTTGCTACATCGGTTTCTCAAATCCACTTTTCTGTATAAAAACAGCATCTTTGAACAGTTTGTCGACTCCGCTTTCCGCCAACATTCTACCCGTTTCCTAGTATTTTTTATTCTCATATAAAAACTTTTATTTATACTTTCTAAACGGTAAATCGTGGACCATTTTGTAATTGTATCTAGTTTTTATTAGATCCATTAGTCTTTGTTTGCATTTACTTTGTAAAAGAGGGTTAGTTTGCGTTTATTAAATTGCCCCGGGATATTTGTGCTGCTGCTTTTAGTTCATGTAATGTTTGCTTAGAAAGGATTTTAATTTACCTCTAGTAATAATTAGAAGTAACAAAAAAGACTTCACGAGTTTTCCTCTTAAACTGACATGGATTTTTATTAAGAATACTTTTGAATGATTTCCAATACATTAAAAGTATAATCAATCTCATGTTCCCTCAGCTGGGACTCAGGCCTTCTCCTTAAGACAGGAAAGGGGCCGTAATCTACTTCGTTGGGCCAGAGCGGGTCAGACGATTACTAGCTGACTCGGTATGCCTTGTTCTGACGTAAACATTACCAAAACAATGGGGTTTGGTGGGGGAGTAGGGTAAAAAATAGCCTTAGACCTATTCTCAAAGTTACCAAATATACATAAAAAAAAAATAGTTTGACACGAGATTTTTAGATATTAGATGTTATTCTTGTTATATAGAAACTCAAAATTGATAAATAAAATATCTATGAAAATGCCTGCAGTACAGTGCTCTTTTTTTGCCTGATCTGTTTTTCTTTCTATATGTTTCCGATCGCAGGCAACACACCAGTTTATTATAAAATCTCAATGTTCAACAGTGGCAGACTCAACAGATTCCATCTCGTGCCACTCGTAAAATTGTTTGCACAGAGTCAGTCTCTTCCTGTAAGACATCTGAAATCTTTTCCTTTTATCTCGTGTTTCCTTCGGAAGCTGGTCTCTAGCGTTTTATTCATGGCTGCAAATGTACCGCGACATGGTTCGAGACTGCACTATTTTTATATTCCTCTTAGTATTGCTTCGTGTATGTTAATTGAACCGGTTCCAAGTTGTTTTCTTGTATTGTTTTTGCTACGTCTACACATTTGGGATGATATTGGGATAAAGCAAGAAGTATCAAGAAGTAGAAACGTTTTTTTTTTAAACAGATTAAATCCGTACCTGACATCTATACAGACGACTTAATCAGATGCTGGAGACTTAGACCGGCTCTCCTCCACAGCTGGTTTACCATGTAGCAGTGGACTTCCCGAATCTTATTTTTGTACATTTTGTATACGTGGGATCATCATCAAATACTTCTCCGGCTCTGAGTGGAGCGGGAAGGCGTCACAGAGTTTTACTGACTAAAACCCACAGTGTTATAGTTGGCCTTTTTTGCCAGAATCAATTTCGTTGACATGTCTTTGAGACGCGCGTAGCACAATACGCCGTCGACCCGGGCTTACCGAACGTCTGGACCGCGAGCTACCCATGGCTCGCCTTCCGCAATATCGCCACTTTTATACTTAGATGCTTTATAACACATAATTCCATACTACGTGGTGTTTTTCCATAGGGATCTCCTTTCGTTTATCGCATCAACATGACAAATTAACTGCATTATTTTTAAATCTGTCTAAAGCTAACTTTCCTATAACCTATTCTATCAGATCATCCTATCAAAAACATTATGGTGCATCCATTTTCCACCCTAACTTTCCTATCTTCCCATAACTTTAACTATGGGATAGTCAGTGATGTCCAATTCGCGCCTGTCAGCACGCGTCACTAATTCATTGATCACCTGTCACGTTGATAGACATCCGATGAATCAGTCCGACCGGACGCGTTGCTTCATTATATTTCACACTTATTTGGGAATCATATCACCGAGCAAATGCAAGGTTGATGATGAGTGAATGTTTCAAATATTTCATTATGCACCTGATCTTCATGTTTATTTATGTCACTCATTAGACTATTATCAAAGATCTCGCTTAGCACAATGTGAAAAAAAATACAACCGACTTCAATTTAAAATCACTAAAAGATGCCAAATCCCCAAAGCTTGTCCTTTCGTTCAGTCCATCCAAAGGCTGTCTAAAAATTGTCTTGTGCATTAACTTATCCCTACTATATCCTTAATAATTAATATGCTTTTTCTGAATTATCCTTATCCTTAATATTATAAATGCGAAAGTAACTCTGTCTGTCTGTCTGTCTGTTACGCTTTCACGGAAAAACTACTGAACGAATTTAGATCAAATTTGGTAGGTAGGTAGAAGAGACACTGGAATATCACATAGGCTACCTATAATTCCACTGCTGAGCACGGGTCTCTGCCCGCGCGATATAAACTGTAGTCCACGCGGGCGAAGCCGCGGGCGGAAAGCTAGTTTTTCATAAATGTTTGTCCTGTGAGAAGTTACGGTGTGCAAAAAGAATTATTAATAACTTAAATTTTGGAAATCGATGTTTCTTGTTAGACAAACAAACAAGTAGTGTGTTCCTAAAGACAGGACATCGAAATAAAACATCATGTTTCGGACAATAATAAAGTGAATCATAAATAGAATCAATAGTATTATAACTCCAATATTTTCTTTCCCATATAGCAATGTATTAATATTGAATGACGTGTTATGGGGCGGGAAAACCGTGATCTTTTCTCTATGATTCCTCAAACATATATTTTCCTCATGAAAAAAGACGCTGATGATAGATCGCCTTCTCCGACAAACTCGACCAGTGTCATTAATATTTCAGATAGCAATATTGTCTAACGTAGTGTGAAAGTCTCGGAGATGATGGATCGACAGATCGGAGGCTGCGACAAGGTGGTCTGGACCAATTTGCTATCGTCTTTGTCTAGTTGTGAACTGAAATGGGCCGAGTTTATTATGTAGGTAAGTAGGTAATAAAGTTCAGATAGGCGCCATACTGGTTTTGATAGGCGCCATCTGAAGATAAAATTGATTGTTAAAGTAATGTCTGGAAGTACAGCTCGGGTTTAAAAACAGTACATTTTGATACAAGTGGAGATATTTTCATTGCAATCGGCATTGCAGGCGTATTAAAATGCTTTACGCGAATATAATGAACCATATAAATACTATACAAAAAAAAACATGGAGGATGTTATAGAGCCAAGTACTGCAGCGCCAAAATTATTAATTTTTCTCATGTCACTGATACAATGCACGCTATGGCCAAATATCATAGAAATTTTTATTCCTAAAAAAGCTGGGGGAAACAGTTAGCTGTTGTAATATTGATAGATTAATACAGATTCCTTACATTTATAATATTTGATTACATACATAGACTTCTATGATAACACATAAAAACAAAAATTCAAAATCCTACATTTTCAATTTACAATCCAATTGGTAGGTAAGTGAAGAACGGATGCGTTCGAGATAATTATAAAAAAATACGGTTGAACGCACGTGGGCGGTCATATTCTATGGGGTATTCATCATCATCATCATCATCATCAGCCTTTTTAATGTTCCCACTGCTGGGACTCAGGCCTCCTCTCTAGGAGAGGGAATGGGCCATAATCCACCACGCGGGCCCAGTGCGTGTTGGTGAATGTCACATGTCTTCGAATTTTTGGTTCTAGGACACGCCGGGGGTATGGGGTATTAAAACCTGAAATAACTGGCCAAGTGCGAGTCGAACACGCACATGAAGGATCCCTTACTACAATAAAAAAATCTTACATTATTGTACAAAATATTCAGCCGCTCAAAATCAACTATGCAGTCGCCCGGACCAGACTCGACTGGTCGGAGGATCCTCCCTTTTCAACAGAGGTTTCCGAGACTTCACTCTCTGTTCCTCATACCTCTGAAATATACAAGATTTGTTCTCGAGATAAACTAATTAATTTCAATGACTATTCTCGTCCGACGCGTGATCATTAGACCAAGATCACGGGTTCAACGCCCGTCTGACTCAGACACTGAAATAACGAGACAATTAGCGAATCTTACTACAGTGTTAAATGTAGTTAATTTCTTTATTTATCTTTCCAGTACTACGAAGCGCTGTAAGAATGTTGTGGAAGTCGAAAGGAAGAAGAAGCCTGGAGTCTGGGTAGTACCGTAGCTATGCCTAGGCGAGGGCCCCTCGCCCATGGCAGTGCGACCAACGGGGCCTCGCACAGGCGAAGGCTCATTAATGACGAGTGAACGAATTTTTGAAATTGACACAGTAGTTTTTGAGTTTATTTATTACAAACATACACACAAAAATATAAATTTTCTCTCTTTATAATATTAGTGGCTCGCGTTTGATCAATATTACGCCTGATGGTAAGGGCCTTATCATACTAGCGAATTACGAGCGTCCTCAAAGCGGTGCGGGTGCGCAACGAATACGTTACGGGCGTGCAACGATCACGCCGCGAATGCGCAGCGAATATGTTGCGAATGCGCAGCGAATATGTTGCGGACGCGCAACGAGATGCAGATCTCGTGGCGCGTCCGCAACATACAACGAAGTTACAAAGCGAACAGCAGTGTCTCTTCGTCGGAATTCGTTTTGTTACTGAGTGTATTGAACGTCGTTACCCTGCTACAAACACGCGTTGAAAATTTTGCGAATTTGCCACGCGTCCGCGACGCCTTCGCTGTCCAGCCGCGGCGTGTTCGCAACGCATTCGCTGCGCGTCCGCCCCGCCCCTCAGCCGCTCGCAAACCGCTAGTGTAATAAGGCCCTAAGTGACGATGTGGTCGAATACTGGGTTGCATCAGCCGCTGTCCTATTTACGAATTTATGAAAGAAAAAGGTCTAATTAAGTCCACACTACGCCTCTGAGTCTGGGCTAGTGTTGATGGCCAGGGTCATACCCTGGTACCCAGGTACCAGGTAAGTCCCATGGCATTACCTGGCACCATGTGTATGTGTACGTTCACCTGTGTTTACTAACTAACCTATTTTGTAAAGACTTTAATACCAAAAGTGAGACGGAGAGTCGGGCTTTACTAACTAAAAACTACTCGTGTCCCTTCAGTTGCTCTTTGCGTTCTAGGGCTTCTCGCTATAGGCAGAGTGGGAGGGAGTGTCAAACTCTACTATAACCCACCCATATTCCTTCAAACAATCCCAAACTAAACTGGGTTAGGTAAGTTCAAGGTATAGGCGCGATATTTTTTTATTACTAAAAATCTTGCGCTTAACAACTTACTCTTTATTATTTCTTTATGTTTTCGATTTTGTCCTAAAAGTTCCAAATTTTGGAGAGCCTCTTCATAAGTAGACCTGTGAGAGTAGGAGCTTATTCGAAATGTGTAGTGGTCTTGTTAGAATTCTCTTTGAAGTAAACGTCTTTCAATGGGTACGTTGTCGACCGCTTGAGACCCTCGCTGAAGAACTAAACTCGAGATGAAACATGTTTTATGAACACCATTTTAGGCTGCGGCTTTTTTTATTATTGATAGGCTCGCGCTTGACCTCTGTCTCACCTGTTGGTATGAGACGATGTGGTTGGTGTAGTAACCTATACTCTTGACTTAAATACCCCTATGTTGTAGCTATCAGAAAACCCAGACCCTAGCAAAGATTTCCACTCTAAGCAGTTTAATTCTTGCCAGACTGTACGATGTACGCACAATGAATGGCATGCGTGTGTAAGTATTGGTGTTAATTGTTCAAAAGAACCAGTCTTGAAATACACAGACTCACACAAAGACAAAGGAACACGGGAGAGTTTTTGTTAGTCAGTAAGCGTACCCCGCACACGGGCTTCAAAAAAACGCCGCTACAAAAAAACGCTAGAAGCGCCCACAAAAACAGCTAGAAGGCAGTCGCAAAAAGCAGCTGAAGCGCGCGACACCTTGTGTCCGGAGAAGCTTGAAGCCGGTGGCACCGCCGCAAATGAGCCACAAAAAAGGCCGCCTCAAAAAGAAGCTTCAAGCGGCGTTTTTTTGAAGCCCGTGTCCAGGTCAGTAAAAGTTTGATACTCCCTATTGTGGCATGCCTAGAGGAGAACAAAATATCCCACCACCAAAAACAAAAAGAAACAGTTTATATAGGTACTTAAAGGATTTTCATTCCCATCAAATGTTATATCTAACTTCTATTGAAAACGATATAACCTAAGCTTATACATAACAGGAAACTCATCAAAAACAATTAAGTAAATCCCAGTTGTATTTCAAAAGCAAACAAACAGAAAACCAATTCCAAGGTAAACAGTAGCGGCATGGCGCCACGATACACGCGGGGTCCTCGTTTATCGTCGTTTCCGCACGATTTAGTTTCATTATGTAAATATGACCGTCGGCTATGACGTCACAGGGGCTACAGATCCCTGAGGAGCCCACAGGAGAAATAAGGCCCAAACCTTGTCGGTCTAAACAGGGTTATTTGTAAAACACTAGCAACCTCTTAGGTGCTAGTTAAAAACATCATAAACTACAAGTTTTGTTCTATGACTTTTAAAAATGTATCATATTTTAGTTCATCAGATTTTCATAAAAAAATAAAAATATTTAAATTGAACGTTCTAAATATTACGAAGTCTATGCGAAGCTATAATACAATAGCCGAGGGTACCTGAACATGAACTTGACTTAAGTAAGATAGAAAAACGAAATCTTAAAGGATTGTTAACTGTTAACTAGCACCTAAGAGGTTGCCAGTGTTTTACAAATAACGCTGTATAGACTCCCCAGGTGTATGGGAGCCTTTACAATATCGAAATAAGTAACTTTCATACAAATTAGATGCTCCACAGATATTTCTTAAGATTCCATTCAAAGGAATATTTCCAAATGGTTTATTTTCAGTGAATAGCGCTTTCATAAAGTTTGTAGCTGAATTATTTCGTAATAGAAATAATAGCTATCTGAATATTTAAGAGGTTCACAAAATTATTAAGATTTGTAAATTGTGAGCTCTTATGAATTTATGATTTTAGGTTCTGATTTTTCTTAATTTACGACTGAGATCAGAAAGTACTATGAACAATTTTATTACGACCCAAGTATTGTACAATATACTTATCTACAGGTCTTCGGTGAAGGAAACCGGCATGTCCTACTCGTATAATCAAAAATTCGAAGACATGACTGTGACATCCACCAACCCGCACTGGGCCCGCGTGGTGGATTACGGCCCATTTCCTCTCCTAGAGAGAAGGCCTGAGTCCCGGTAGTGGGCACATTAAAAAGGCTGATGATGACGATGACTTATCTACAATGCGTTCCAAATGAGAATAGGATCGATTGCATGTTGTGACGTCACAATTTACTGTCAAATCGAGGAAAGAAATTTTGAAACTTTAACTATTTTACGAAAAATTTAATTGATTTACGAACTGTGAACGAAAAAGGTTTAATCAGAATTCAGTTCTTCAATTTTACTCATCTCCAAGTTCCTCAATTTTTCATTGATTGTATGACTGGTAAATAAATGGCCCTAAAATAGATACCAGAAGGGTTTAACTAAAACCTATTCGTAACACAAAACCAGTAATTCGTAAATAACTTTAAAGTAATTAAACTTTATGGCAAAACCCACAGCACCTTCTCTAGCAGGTATCCGGATTACGCGAGATGTGTAGTTACCCATATAAAAGCAATTATTCCTTTCATACAAGTATGTCCCCCGTCGCCGACCGCGTAGGTGCCGCGAGCGGGACCATTGTCACGTACGACCCAATTAGTGAGAGCCATCGGGTCGGGAAACTTTTGTCCACACGACAACCAAATAATGAATACACTGGAGAGAGAGAGTTTAACTGATATTTTATTGATATAATTCATTTAAGCTGGAACGTGTAGGTGTAGTTTGTCCTGTAGTTTGTCACGCACGTGTTAAGTTTCCTAAATATACTGTTCTTCAGGCTTTTCTAATGGCATGATGTGGCTAAAAAGTCAAGAGAGAAAATATGATAATGATGGAACTTTACATCCTGTATAGCTCCATCCCTTTAACAGTTCAGTTAGGTCGTCAAATGGATCGCTTTAAGAGCTCGTGGTACGAAATAAAAACTGCCCATAATTGTTTTCTACCCATTTAATGTTTTTTTTTGGTGGGAAATCATCCAATGCCATCTCTCCCGCCATTGAGCGGAGCGCGAGAGCGTGTCACACTTACTGACTAAAACCACTCCTAGTTCCTTCATTGCCTTTCATTCCAGGGCCGGGTTTTCCTTTCAGAAGCGAACCCGTGGGCCCAGTAGGCCTCGACCCTGCTGGGCCCCTACGGTACCCACGTAATGTTTGAGAGTAATTCCGCTAGAACACCTACAGAATAGATTCCCAAAGGATATAATCACAGTAATACATATTCTCCACATCCCCCAACAAATAGAGGCCTACAATAGGAACAGGATTTAATAAGAACAAAAAGAAAAGAACCCTAATTCCGTATTCATCTGATTTCTCCGAGAACCGCCTCCAATACCTGAGCTACACGAAGAAACATCTGTAAATTGTCACAGCTTATCATAAACGTGACAAGAAAACAAACAAACCAAGGAACAAATACTAGTAATAGCTAGTAGGCGGCCGTGCCACACGTATATTTCCGTTATTTATGGCTTGTGCGAAAAAACTCAAACAACATGTGTTGGTCGTTTGATATTTCATTTTAGGCGTCTTGTTTTTTACCAAGTTGTGACCTTAGGCACTAAATCTTCTGAAAAGAAATGTGACAAAAATAAAGTTATTTAAGGCTGCACTAGTCGGCGGCTCCGACTCGTTGATGTTAAAATGAAAGAAAGTAAAAATATTTATTTGGCAGAGACAACATAAATGAAATAAAATGTAAACATAGTAAAAAAAAATTGTCTGCCTCACGGCCGCGCAAAACGGTCTATACCTGTTGCATTTATCTGTTCGATATTAAATGAATTGATTTTTTGAATATACAAGGTGATTGGAAGATGGGTGCAATGTCAAAATGGTTTGGAGAAGTACCAGAACCCTGGGAAAGTTTTATTACCTAATACTGGTGCTAATACTGAAATTTATCATGATCATCTTCCTCGACCTACTGTTAAGAACACTGATACACTACATGCTAGTTTAGAGAGACCTAGTTCTTCGCGGCATACTTACTTACAAAGATCCTCCACGTTTGATAGTGGTCTCCATAAACGAAAGTTGGTTCCAATTAAAGATTGGGGTGTCAAATTCACTGGGAAGGGTCCCATAAGTGTGAACGCGTTTTTGGAAAGAATTGAAGAACTTAAGGAAGCACGGAATGCTACAGATGAAGATTTATTTCGTTATGCTATAGATTTTTTTGAAGAGGAAGCGCTAATATGGTTTAGGGCCAACAAAGGCATGGTAGAGGATTGGTCTCACTTAGTGACGCTTTTGTTAGATACGTTTCAGCATCCATACTACCAGGAGGAGCTACTAGAAGAGATCAAACGTAGAACTCAAAGCAAACAAGAAAGCGTTTTGGTTTATATAGCTATTATGCAGAATATGTTTAATAGATTACCGACACCCATTCCTGAAGGACAGAAACTATTGATACTTAGAAGAAATTTACAGCCATACTTTCAGAAGGCTATATGTCGAGACACGTTCGATTCAGTAAGAGAATTGACTTCAGTCTTAAGAATTATTGAACGCACTAAGTTAAGCTGTGACAATTTTAAGGAACCAACGCAAAGTGAACACTCACTGGAAAGGGACTCGAACGATCGTGCAAAGCTGTTCCAACTTATTACTTATTCTATTTTCACTAATTGAGCGATTTGATTGCAATATAAATATCTAACGTAATTCGTGCCATGCGAGTATCAGTGGTGTATTGAGGAGTTGTAGTACGTTTGAGGCGAAGTGTGGAGGAAACGGGGTAAGTGTTTGCGTCTATTTTACAAAAATGGTGCTTTTGTGATCGGGCACGGTTCCACAATGCTGACACATTCATTATTGTTCTCAGCTTGCGGAAACGCCCCTGTACCTGGACATTGCACAAGGTCTTCGACTCCAGGGCATTTCACAACAGACTCGTTGTCCGGCTGACATAGTGGCAACCGTCATATTCGCCGCAGTTTCAAGGAGCGATCAGCTCCTAGGCAGAGCCTGCGGACAGGCATTCTCCTTGCCACGGGTTCGATCCCGTCATGCGCTCATGATTGGGTCACATTAACTTCTAATTGCTTTAAGGATCCTTGTTTTAGTTGATAAGTTCTCATTGTTTAGTTTATTTAACTTGTAATCTGTGCATATATTGTTATACCGATCTTGTTCGTCTTTCATTTAGTTCATCTGGAACCCTGAGCATTACATTGGCCATGAAAACCATTTTGCGATATTCATACTCCATAATGTTATTTAGGTATTCACGCCTCAAGATGCGCAAATCAGTAAAAAAAAAAATTTCAACGTACATAGGTGCTTCCAAAGTTTTTTTTTTATCTTTTCGCTTCCATAAAGGACTAGATAACAACGAAACAAACCGATAACGTTTCTTGGTTTGAAATTACACTGTCATACAATTATGATTATCACTGTACTGCGTTTGTATGGAAGAATGACTGACTAGGTCACCCTTAACCTAACATCTTTGAGTTATGGCTTACCATTACTTTAACCAACACAAGATTTTTAAGAATGGAAATAAGTGTGCACTAAACATAAAACATAAATGCTTTACGCTAGCTTATTTTCGCGGCTTCGGTTCTGTCCCACTCGAGCCGAGCCTTGTTCCGAAATAACAAGTGGCCTATGGCAGGCAGCGATATTGTACTTTGAACAAGCACGTGAAGCCGTTGCACCAGAGCGCCTGAACTCTCCCCGGCCGGGTCCGATTGCTGTTCCATCGGACTAGAGTAAAGGAACAGATACTGCACCTGTTTGCGGACATGCGAAAGCACTATAACATCTCCTGCGTACCTGGCTGATCTCCGAGGTTAACAACCATGGTGGAAATTTTGTCAAAAAGATTATTGCTTTATTTCTTACTAGCGGCCCGTACCGGCTTCAACTACCAACATACGTACAAAAAACCAATTTTTCCCTCTATATAATATTAGTGTACATTTGTTTTATAATCACTACAGAACACAGATAACATAATAGAATATTTTCCCATAGAATTAGGACTTATTAGTACATGGCAAACGTACCTAAACAACGGTTGCTTTCTATACTAACTGGATTAACATTTCGGCCCAATTTAAAAACAAAAAACTATTCAAAATTTTAAGTAAGTGATCTCCATACACATGTAGGTATATGCTAACATAATATAAAGCGGGCACGTCAGCGACACAATAGCCGTAGTTTGGCTAACTTATCTAAGATACGGCTATTTCGGGCCAGCACCGGGACGTCCCCTGGGCGCACTATTGTCTCAGGGTTGCCACAAACATGAAATTATTTTATTACCAACAATTGGAGCCGTTAAGGTCGGTGATGGAATTACTTTGGAGACGTGTAATTGAGAATAATACCTATGCGTGGAATATTACTTGAGTTTACTAATAATATTAGAGATAGGTGCTATTATCATAACCTTAAGCACAAACTAGGCAGGTACAGAAGACAATCTACGTACAAAGCGCGCTCGAGCGACGCACACATAGACACCGCTCCCGTGACCGGGCGATTGAGACGAGATGTGTCCGGACTAAAGATGTGCCGTTCCCGGATTGCCGGCAACGGCACATCTCTAGTCCGGACATCGCGTGCCATGCGACTGGTCGCGCCGCCGTGGTATCCTGGTAAAATACAGCCCTTAGATCTTCTGATAGTAAGCAAAATTGTGGTCGTCGATGCAACACGCTTATTCAGGAATAACCGGTTGTCAAGAGTCAACCTTTAATATCCTCAAATATCAGGCAACAAACAATCAAAGTATATTGTAACAAAGCTGAAGTCTACGAGCATCTTCACGAGCAATACATTTTATTGAACACCTAATATGTAAAGAGCTTCTTGTTTACAATCTCTGTGAGTAAATGACTCGTAACAGAAACCCGATACAACCGGTCTAAGTGGTGCTTCCTAGGCGCCATTACACTACAGAGTTCGTACTTTGATACAAGCACATCGGAAGCACTTCGAATAAAGATCTACGTGATAATATTTATCTTAGCTTACAAATTAAAGCTCTGAAAGTCTACTTGAGGAAATAACGTTCTTTGAAAAAATGTACCTGCGACGTAAGTACTCCTGAGTTGATCACAGGCTAGCCATCTTCTGCCGAATTGTTTGAAAGAGTCAACACGACTCTTTTTTTAAGTGGAAAATCTTCTAATTACTTCTCCCGCTCTTGGGCAGAGCCCCGACCAACTGAGCTCCAGTCGTCGACGGCTAATAGTGTGCCTCAACGAGATGTCAGCAAAACCAAAGGGACCCAGCAGGATCGAAGCCTACTGGAGCCATGGGTTGTGCGAAGAGATACCCGAGGCCCCGGAACGAAGGCAAGAAAGGTACAGGAGTGGGTTTTAGTCAGTAAAAGTCTGAAGCTGCCTCTTGCTCCACGAGGGTTAGTTTCAAGAGATAGCTCAGCCCCAGTATGAAGGCACGAAGGAACGAGGTGGGTTTTTAGTCAGTAAAAGTCTGATACTATCTCCCGTTCCGCCCAAGAGCGGGGGTTGATATTGGATGATATTCTCAACATAAAAAAGACTGGTACTAGTTATTTGACGATTTCACATCACCAAAACAAAAAAGGGCAGCGTCTTATCTTGTTGGCTATAGTAAAAGGGTTACCCAACGTCTTTTGGAAGTATTTTGAACCCAGATTACCAGTTATTTATTTCCTACAAATAAGGATAAAGTTCCAACATGCCGTGATTCGGTGCCTACTCTCTTACACTAAACGAAGCCCAAAGGTACAACATTTTAAACCAGCTTACTTCGTAACCTACACAAAAAACACAATAACAAAATTCTAAAAAGCCTTTTCACATTTCTAACAATTCCCTTTCGCCATAAATCGAAACAATGACCTGTAAAACGGCGCCGGTCGACAATCGAGGCGTCAGTGACAACCCTGGTCGGTGGGGCACGCAACAAATCATATTTGTACAGCGGGTACCCGAGGGTGCTTCATTGTCATTGGCAGTGACAAGGTCAGAGAACCTTGAGGACACTTTCCGACAGATTAATGGTGAAAATCACCAAGTCTAAGATTGCTTTCATGCGGTTAAAATGAGCAGTTGATGCTATTTTTTCACCTACGTGCAGTAAATGGGCTTTGTCTTCAGAAAGATAAGTTCACTTTCTGGCGATTCTAAATTTTAAAGCGTTGATTTTTATAACATCATAACATGAAGGGTGGCAAATCATTAAATGACTTTTTCCGCTCTAGAGTGGAGTGAAGATGGGTTTCTGTATTATATCCTGCAGATATAATACATAAAGATAGTTTAGGAGGACAAACAAGTCCTCCGCCTAAGTAAGGCACACCTTCACCGTGTCTTCCGGGCAGACTGCAAATGTCACCCAAGCATTTCTTCCACCAGAATCTGAAACAGGAACCACCCAAACTGGTCATATCCGGTGAGGACCTGCGTCAGGCGGAAGGCGACGACTCCGTGGCGTTTCTCAAAGAGAAGACTTACTGCCGTTATTGTGGCGTGCCCAATAAATCATCTACTTACAGACATTATGTCCACAATTTCACTTTCGTAAATTACTTTCATTGGGCAACCTTAATATTGGAGCGAGGGACGGCCCTGGCGCGCTGGGCACGCACAAATCATATTTCGTACCGCATCGTCCCGGCGGGCCACTAATATAAAGGCCTACGCCTACGATACGCGGCGTGTTCGGCGTACTGGCGTACTGCAGGCCACATCGGGCCTGTGGCGGACAAGTCAGATGAGGAAGCAATGGCCAGTAAATCAGTGACATGTGGGGAACTGTTTTGATTTAGGTGCAACTGTTGTTTTGGTTACCAAAAATTTAAGAGAAATTTAATACAGTGGATGAATTGGACTGTTTTTTTTGTTCGACGGCTGCTAGGTTTTTAGACCTGTCACTGTCTCTATGCTTGGTGGAGACCAATGTCCAGCAATAATCTATTGGCTGAATGACGACAGTGAAGAAATGAGAAAACTTTTAAAAGTAAAAGCTTATTTTGGTTTACAACAATAATAGTCAATAATACTGCCAAATAACGGTTATTAAAATATTATGAATGTGAATTTATAATATGGATAAATTATAACTTATACATTTTATTTTTATTATTGACAAGTTTGCGCTTAACCGCTGTCTCACCTGATGGAAAGAGACGATGCGGTCGACGATGGACCGCGCTAACTTAGAAGTAATCTATGCACTTTTGACTTAAAAATCCCCAGTTATTTTTCCCCAAATTTATTTTGCACATAGATAACATATTACACGTCATAATTAAGAATGTTTATTACCTTATTGTGTGCAGTATTATACTTTATCTAATCTGATCAAAACCACAATTTTCGATAGGTAAGTATCTTTAATAAAGCGCATAAATCCAACATTCCTCCGCGATCTACTTATGTGCCGGGAATCTATACGAGGTGCTCTGTCACAGATATCTAATGTAGAAACAAAGTGCACTTTTGACTTTCAGAAATACGATATGAGAGAGAGAGCAGATAAAATATCTATTGTTTATGCATTGCCAATTATTTTGTAAAAATGTCTTGGTCAAAGGTTCTGAACTGAACTGACGACCACGTAACGGAAGTCGGAGCATTGGAAGGCCTCCCACAAGATCCAAAAAAAAGGACCGGTTGTTTTGACGACACTTGGTGGAGGCCTATGTTCCACAGTGGACGTTCAGAGTGGCCCCGTACCCTCTAGCTGCGCCTCTTGTCTTTATATCGCGATAACTGGAGGATCTGGAGTTACTGCTTCTAGACTTGTGAGTGGTACCTAAGTTAGAACTATATTAAACCGACGCACACGAGTAACACGCCTTATTTGTACGTGGAACGACGTCGCGTGGCGTGTGTAATGTAGCTTTACAAGCTTAGTTTCCATATAAAATGTGTGAAAGAAAGAAACAAAAGAACAAGTTGGGCTGACCTCAACTAATATGCGACAAGGCATATTAGTTGAGGTAAAGAAAGTAGAAGCAGTAGTAAATATTTCAAAGAAGTATAATTGACAATCATTTGATTTATTTTCCGTTGATAACGTAGAGACATAGGAACTAAGGACAAGACATAAAATCCATTTGGTCGTAGGATCCTCTTCTTGACCTCACAGCCTGTTGCGCAAATCTCTAAAGTAGAAATGCCCCAGTGTTTGACTGCGATCCCACCTGATGGTAAGCAGTGAGAGAGTTTATTAAGAGCCACTCTAGCCTTGAAGACACTAAATTATACCGTAGTTAATTTATCAAAAATTTAATTCATATAAATTCTACATTAGAAAATATTAGGGCGCGTATAAACTTCTCCTAAGCTCCACAAACTCCACAGATTCTAAATATAACGAGTTCCAACACAGCGACCAGTTACCCAACTCCACATACCTGCTGGCTGCGTCTACGACAACTTCCTATTACAACTACAAAGGGCGCAGTTAATTCCTATTCCTCGTATAATCCTCACAAGATGGCTGTGCTCCCCGGCCACGATAAGCTGCTAATAAATATGTATCGCCACTTGCAAGCCGTTTCGGACTGACTCCATTAGCTGCACAAATAAGATTGTTGCTTGTAATTAATGAGAAACGAAACGCAGCATTTGATTGAGATTTGAGAGGAAAGCTGTCAAAAAAAGTTTCGATTTTGAACTTAACACCATAGCGCCTACAACTTAAGCTCAAAAAAGGTTGTAATGAAAATATTTTTTTCATAGCAAGCTTTTATAGCTCGGTATACCTAAGTATATAATTAATACTTGTCAAAACGTATCTATCATACAAGCCTAAACTCAATGGGGTTGTGTCGTTTAACAACCAAGTTCCTATAGCCACCTTCCGGTTCCATCATCAGATCAGCTTCATGTCATAATAATTTTGCATTGTCATCTGATTTACACATGCATGCACAATTTCAGCTCATTTGGTAACCGGGAAGTGGGTTAAATTTAATTTGCAAGATTTGATGACAGAAATCGGGACAGGTGAAACTAAATAAATGCTTGTAAAATACCTATCCAACACACAGCGATTGGAAGGTGGATGCAAATCGTGGTCTCACCTCGGTGGTGGTAGTGGTGGTGGTATAGAGTTAGAGTTTATTGCCGGTTCTTCGCCATAGCAAACAACCAAATGGAACCGTGGACTAGCTCTTGACGTTAAGTGTCCGTGTAGGCCCATAAGGAAAATAAAGTCATATTAAATTGGATTGAATTACGGGTCCAGTGCGGGTTTTATTTTATTGACTGCACAATCAATTTCAACCAAACAATAACAGTTATAATTTATAAAATTTATGACAATGTATAATGAAAACCGAATCCCGGTTCTTAGGCGGCGTGCACACGCTCGTAAAACCTTCAATCTCGGACGTAGTGCAGGGGTTTACATAAAACCGTTCGGTTCTGTAAGCTTACGCTTCGCGGTACGCGGTTATGGCGGCGTGTCACGCACGTTACTGTGCCCTGCACTGTTCATGTTAATACCGAGATGTTGGTACAGCTGGGGATTGTTTTCAGCGGTGGTAAACCTTCCAATGACTTCTCACGGTCTATGGTGGAACTACAGGGCGTGTCTGACATTTTCCGACTCAAACCATACCAGTGGCATTTAGTTGGCCTTTGCGTTCTAGGACTACGGGTTTCATCATCATCATCATCATTTCAGCCGATAGACGTCCACTGTTGGACATAGGCCTCCCCCAAGTGTCGCCACAATTAACGATCCTGAACGTCCCGCATCCATCGGATTCCCGCAACCTTCACCAGGTCATCGTTCCACCTTGTAGGAGGCCTTGCAACGCTGCGTTTTCCGGTACGCGGTCGCTACTCCAGAACTTTTCGGCCCCAACGACTATCTGTTCTGCGAGCAATGTGCCCTGCCCATTGCCATTAAGACCAGTTTCCTTTTCAGAAATTCCTCTTAGCTCTAGCGGACGTGACCCTACTGCGGCCCTGTGGATTGCTGACATCTCTTTGAGGTGCTCGTGGAGCACTACGCGTTGTCGACTTGGTCGTTACCAGATGGGTGTATGGCTATATACCTACTTTATTTGGCCATATTTACATGGTCAATAATTTTAGGTAAGAAAGAAATTATACAGTGCAATGATCGATATGACACTTGGTGTAGCAATTAGTGATACAATGTCAAACAGTTCAGAAAACCCACAACTCTCGCGTATTCAATACAAAAACACGTCGCCAACTTCCCTCCGTGTTCCCCAAGTATTTCGAGCCATTATTTCCAATTTGTCAGCCAACTTTCCTTAATAAAAACATTATGAACGTAGTTTGAAACAACTCTATATTCTTATTTACGAGTTAGAGCCAACGGTTTGTGAGTAGGGTTCCTTATAGCCAACGTTTTAGTACACGTCTAAGTGGAGACACAAGCAAATTGTCGTAAAAAGGCATTTTTATATAAAACCAAGAAAACAAAGTTTCCGTAGAAGAGCTTTTAGGGTTTAACAATATTGGTTGAAAGGTTTCTCATAACATAACACGTCTATACATTATGCCAAGCCAATCAAACACAAATATTACTTAGATGCCAAAAAAGATACGAGTTTTTTTTTTATGAAGCACCAAAAAGGAAAAGAAAATATTCAATCCGTACAACAGGCAGCCATACCGCTAAAAGCAATTTCTTAAAAATATTGGATATGAAAGGAACCCACAGAAAAAATAACGATAGCAGCATCGTAAAGTTCGGAAGAACCCATCCATTGCAGTCATCGTAACAATTACTGCAGTCTCCAAAGGCAAGCCATAGATGGCGCCACAGATCGTTAAGCAGAACTAATTAGGTCAGAATAATTAACAGTTGAAACCACGGAATCAGCATAATTAGAAAAGTTTTATTTTAATATGCAACCCTTAACGGTAATCTTTTTCTGTTGGCGGGTAGTGATGAGTTTTAGCGTCGGGAATGGTGGCAGGTGGACATTTGAGGTCGTACTAGAAGATTGAGTTGGGTTGTGTTTGTAGGTCGTTCGTGGTGAGAAATTCAAGGACTGACCTGATTGAAGAATTAGAAAATGATGACTAGCAGATAAGTGAATAATGTGGCAGAAGAAGATATGTGGCGCATACCAAATAAAATTGAATGATGACATAAAGTTAAGGAAATTTTGAGGCCCAGGTGAAAAATCGTATGTCTCAAAATATCCACTCGATCGAATATCTACTATGGTGGTCATTGAAAATGCAGACCAGCCAAGGAGATGTTATAGTATATAAGTGTCTTTACTTCCATATAAGGAGAAATATAGAGGAGAAAATGAATTCCGCAACAACAAAAAAGCATATTATATTATATGTTTATAGTTAGATAAGATAGACAGATAAATTCTTTATTGCACACCAAAAATAAAAAAATACTAATAATGATAATAATCATTTAATTAAAGATATATGGATCCCTTTAGAAGGAAAATACAGAAAAGTAATCCTTTATAACTTTTGTTTTGAAAGCATAATAAGAATAGAAGCGGAATTCACTGATGACATACAAAAGAATACTTCGTCGTTTCTTTGTCAAAGAAGGGAGGAATTTGATTATGAAGAGATCTGATCACTCCAAAGAATTTCTTATTGGGTATACGGAAAACAACGTTAAAAGAAAAGAACAAAATATTATTAACGAGTTAAAGATGTATAATGAAAAGGATAAAACTCAAAAAGTGAAAGCAATCAATCTTTCCTATTTAATACAAATTAAAACAAAGCAATTTGAAATAGTAAACCACTTGACAAAGACGCATTTAATTCTACAGTTCTATTCACTCTCCCTCTATTGCTTTTAGAACAAAGCGGTTACAATGCAAAGCCTCAGGGGATTCAAACACACACACAAACAGTGCTCCTTGATGGAAAGACAACTAACCTGCAGGTAAACTAACTAACTAAGATGTGGGGACTCCTAATTAACATAAACTAACTAACTAGAAACTTTACAAATAAGGTGTATTAAATTTGGTTAGAAAGGGATTATTCTAGACTAATGGTGAAGAAGGTCTTGAAGGTGCAACGCTTTTGAAGAAGAATGTTGTCAAAGGTAGATGTCTAGCAAATAAAAGTCTTTCGGCAGAAATGGCAGTGATAGTGAAGTAATATCTAAACTAAAAGCATAATGAATCTGTAATACAACACTAAGAGCAAAACGAAAGGAAACATATCACAGTAGATATCAACCAAAATATGTTCGCATCTCATTCTGTTCTTTTAATTAACAGACGTTCTACACCTGCATACCACAAGTAAATAGAAAGACTGAACAAAAGCAACACGTCTTCGTAATAACACAAAACAGCCCCCAAAGCTAACCCTCAACTTAGATGTGAAGACTACTAATTGACGTGAACTGAGAACTTCAGATATAATGAACGTCTCTAGTTGGAATCAAGTTTCGCGTAGCTAGCATAACAGGTATTAATATCTAACATACATATTTTGTTATTATTTCGTTGTTTTATTATATTATCCTTTGTCTCGGGAGAATCGATGTTGTTTCTGGAGATGTTTTTGGGAAGATCTTAGAATAAGTGTCGATTATAGTTTCATACTATAAATCATTAAAGGCAGCAGATTAGCTTACCGTTAGTTATGTTATGAATATGTAACTTCTTAATTTCCAGTCACGTATATTTTCTAGATTAGGATATGAAATCGAAAACGGTTCCTGGTACAATAATCAGCAATATACAGCGAACCACACAAAAAGAAGCAATCGATAAAGAATCCATATATCTTCGCAAACAACTTTTCTATCCAAGCAAAGATGAACCTTGAATCATCCAAGTAGATGATATAAAGAGAAAATCTTCTATAAAAGAATAACGTAAGATATTATAGGAAGGACAATAACCCCATGAGCAGCACAAACACTTGTTGGTGCTGTTACTGTTTACCGAGGGAGCTCACATATTATCCGTCACAATATTTGTCTATAGCTCCATGAGTGAGCGGTATCGACCGAAGCGTTTTTAAATTTTTTCCATTGTCAAATTCTAATTTTATACTACAAGTGGTTCAGACTCTGTTTAAAAACCAAAACATAACGTTATGTTGAAAAAAGTTGAAAGGAAATCGTTTGTCTTGGTATGGTCATGTAAAGAGGAGAGATGAAACGCATGTTGTTAAAAGAGTTATGAATTTACATGTGGATGGATGGAGAGGGAGAGGGAGGCCAAAGAAAAGATGGATGGATTGTGTGAGAAGTGATATGAATGAAAAAGGAGTTAGTGATAGCGTGACGAGTGACAGGACAGAATGGAAGAAAAAAACATGTTGCGCCGACCCCAAATAAAACGGGATAAGGGCAGGAAGATGATGATGAACGTTATGTTGGACATGATGTTACCTATTATTGTCTCAGTTTAGATATCTACAGATTATGTTCATTTCATTTCGCTAGGTTCCATTGCAATCAACCATTTTATTGTAGAACTACAGAAACATTAAATAGGAATATGGTTATAACTTCTGGTCGTAATACTCAAATCTTTTATGACGCCCAATGGAAAAATCAAAGCATAATCTTCAAACGTAAGCCACAATATGACTACCTAGCAGAAAACGCTATAAAAACACATTCAGAATTGTTACTTTTACAATCTACAGTATTGTAGGTACCAAGGTACGTTCACATCCGTATGTGAACAAATCCGGAATCGAATCCGATCCCCTAAGGACGGAAACCCAATTATTTGGTTTGACGCCCGTGAAGCTGCGGGATACAGCTTTCAGATATAAACCGATTACCAAAACTTTGTGATACGATTCTTCTCAGGAAGTTCTTGTTTTACCACTTTGTTATTAGTACTCGGGATATAGCCTTGCGGCACTCCAACATGAATGTTTTTAGTACTCGGGATATAGCCTTGCGGCACTCCAACACGAATGTTATTAGTACTCGGGATATAGGCTTGCGGCACTCCAACATGAATGTTATTAGTACTCGGGATATAGCCTTGCGGCACTCCAACATGAATGTTTTTAGTACTCGGGATATAGCCTTGCGGCACTCCAACACGAATGTTATTAGTACTCGGGATATAGGCTTGCGGCACTCCAACATGAATGTTTTTAGTACTCGGGATATAGCCTTGCGGCACTCCAACATGAATGTTTTTAGTACTCGGGATATAGCCTTGCGGCACTCCAACACGAATGTTATTAGTACTCGGGATATAGGCTTGCGGCACTCCAACATGAATGTTTTTAGTACTCGGGATATAGCCTTGCGGCACTCCAACATGAATGTTTTTAGTACTCGGGATATAGCCTTGCGGCACTCCAACACGAATGTTATTTGTACTCGGGATATAGCCTTGCGGCACTCCAACATGAATGTTATTTGGTTTGGCGGGGATTATAAGCCTGTGATGACAGGCGAATACATAATTCACATATTGTCTAATTTATATTCAATGTTATCTTGTGGAACTGTTTGAACAATATAACCATTTTTTTAAAGAGTAACCATGGAATTTCTTGCCGGTTCTTCTTCATAGGAAACGACCAATTTGGAACTGTGCACTAGCTTCTGACGTTTTATAAGTGCCCATGTAGGCTTACGTGAAATAAACACTTTTGACTTTGACATTACTAATGTAGTATCATTATCAATTATTATGTAAAGATGTGATGAAGTATCTTCCAGGATAGATA
Organism: Mythimna lalbum; assembly: GCA_949319445.1. Lineage (NCBI taxonomy): Eukaryota > Metazoa > Arthropoda > Insecta > Lepidoptera > Noctuidae > Mythimna > Mythimna lalbum. The sequence goes on from OX439354.1 coordinate 814,423, forward strand.
GATGGTTAGGCTACGACGTCATTTTCCATAGGAAACTAAGCCCTTCAGTGTCCCCCAACACCGTTGCAGTCCACGGTAGGACTCATCAATCGTTTTGCAACCACACAGAGCTATTATGCAATTATTGTGTTCTCTCTAACATTTGCTAACTTAGCCAAATTACACCCGTTCATAAGAAATAGTACTTTAATATTCAAGCTATAAAATAATAACTCCTATCTCACAATTCATTTTATAACAGCACGCGCTGACGTTGTAACGGCGTGCGGTCTCTATACATCGTGTTCATTACACCGGGCTAGGGATGTATCGGAGGCAACCTTAGCGGAGGCGGACCGTACAGAGCTTGACTTTCGTGTCACCAGATGACATCCTAGGTGGGGAAAAAAGAGAACGCTTGTATTCTCGTCTTCTTCTTAGCGTATCAGCTTGAGGCTAGAAAGTGACCATGTTTATTGCAGGTTCATATCGTACAGGTATTGGAGACAAATTGATCAGAAGCACAACAGTCGCACTAGTAAAAACTGCATAAATATTTCACCAAAACTACATTGCGAATTTGCCATGTTTCAGGCGACTTAGTGCATCAAGATAAACAATTTGAAAAACAAACTAAACAGTTGCTTACTTGATACTAAACCTGGCAGCGGCAATTATCTTAACTACATTAAAAGGTTTTTGATTAGTAGTCGATTTTCTTCAGTTATAACTTCTATTCGGATAGACTTCCGTTATAACTCTGTAAGGCCTTGCGGAGCTGAGGTTCCGCTACAGCCCTACTCCCGGCTCCCACTCCACTGCTCTCAGTGCTCTGTGCGCGGCTATTTGCGATCGCTTACATTAGCATAATGGCACATTACGAGTAAGTGCTAGGCTGCCAGCCATTCCGAATTAAAAACTGAAGAGCACGCAGTTATAATGGGTTTTGTGATATACTTATTTAATGTTAATATTATGATGTGTGCTTTGATTTATCTTGCAAGCTTGAAAAATAAATATAGAGCATGAAGTGTTCTTGGAATAACTAGACAGCCAATATAAATCAAAATTGAAGCAGAACTGATTTATACTATGCATTTGTACATCAACAGACACATAAATTTGACCGTTCTAAACAAAACTTCTTCAATAACATATAGCATACAAACATGGTTCAATTTCTCTGAAGCCATTAACAAACTTTCAGTTCGTAAAACGTGCGCAAAACTTGCTGCCAACTAACATTTTAGCACTAATTGCAATTCTGCTGAACTCATTTGTGTTACGAGCGTGATTATGTATGTATGTTAAATCTATTCAACGTTCAAAGTGTGCATTAGTTCCCCTAACAAGCTTCAAGCGCATCCGTTTACCTTTAATCACAAAGTGATCCGAGCGCCTTGCATACAGTGTCAAAGGCTTTTGATAAGTCTACAGTAGAATTAGAGAGAAGATCAACATTTAGAACCTGTATTCTCTGCAATATTTTATATAAAATATACGTATTATTTTTTTAAACCAAATTAACCCGAATACCTACCGACCTGCTGTACATAGCTAGAAAAAAATGAATCCCTTATATAATCACCTTGTTTTCCTTACGTGTGTCTAGCCACTGTTTCTCAAAACCATAGGCTGGTATCTATAAAGTAGAAATCTTTTCGTTAGGAAATAAAATAAAATTACAAGACTAAATTCATGAGTTCATGAAACCAAGTCGAACTATGTATTTACTTGTGTAAGTTTGTACGAAAACCGTCGTATGCGAGTTCGTTTCGCGGTTGTCGTTCATAAGTACGACATGAGTATAAAACTAACTTTTTATTTAACCTAAAACTGACGTTTATTTCATAAGAACTTTTTCTCAGTAAGTTAACAAAGTAAGTTTCTGATATATGTCAGACCAGCCTATGAGCCAACGTCGTTACAAGTTTTAATAAAGTTATGAAGGTACAACAGTGGTAAAAAACTAGAATATACATCAGCTAGCGTGAACAGAATATAAAAATAAGTCGTGAATTAAATGCGTTCAGCTAAAATAAGTAAACAAGTACTACTGTAACTACACTGGACAGCAAATAAACCGAGCCACCCGCTACCTAGGCACTCTAATTCGATTTTCTCAAAAACTAAAAAACCTATAATTATCAAACTTGTACCTACAGAAAGTACGTTTTATGGTGATTAAAATTAAAGGAAACTCATTGGGTTTAATCAATATTTCAGTGTTTATTAAGGATTTTACAAAGAAGAGTCGTTTTCCAGTCGTGACAATCGTTAGTAATGATAAAGTGAAAAAAAAAATTAAAGCCAAAAACAAAGATAAAATCAAAAAAAAGTTTATGATCAATATTCCGTATTCCCTCCCCTTGCTCGGATAACTGCCAGCATCCTTGTATTCATCGATCTTACGAGCCTGACGATAAAATCTTGAGAAATTGTATTCCACTCCTCTTCAATTGCGATTCGCAGCTCTGGAAGCCTTGTTGGAGCAGGTACCCGGGCTCGAACCCGACGTTTCAGCTCATCCCATAAGTGTTCTATCGGATTCAAGTCCGGGCTTCGAGCTGGCCAGTCCATCGTACGAATGCTGACGTCGCGTAGATACTGGGTCACCACATGAGCAACATGAGGCCGTGCATTATCATGCATCAATTACATATCCTGTCCGATATATCCTGCGTAAGGTACCACATGGTCTACGAGGATTTCAGTAATGTAGCGATGAGAAGTCAGTCCACGTGTACGGCCCGTCGGTTCGATGAATACTAACGCTGTATGTGCTGTTAACGAGATGCCACCCCAGACCATTACAGATCCTCCTCCATAAGCAACAGTTTCCTCGATGCAACACTGAGAATAACGTTCTCCAGGGCGACGATATACTCTCTGACGTCGATCACTTTCATGTAGACTCACCTTGGTCTCATCAGTGAAGAGTACATTACTCCACTGCTCTAATGTCCAATCCCTATGCTCTCGAGCAAATTCAAGCCGTGCTCGACGGTGTGCTACCGTTAATGCAGGGCCTGTTGCAGCTCTTTTTGGGGTCAGGTTCCGTTCAGCAAGTCTCCTTCTGACGGTATCTGAACTTATGACCACTTGGCGTTCGTCACGCAGACTTTGTTGGACTTGAACTGCGTTGAGGTGGCGATTTCGAAGATCTGCTGATTCGAAGCCTTCGAGCGACTTCACGTTGCGCAATGCCTGCTTGAAGTAATGCTACAGCTTGAGCTGCTTCCTGAGGTGTTGTATCCATTATTAATCGAAAAAAGTAGCAAAAACACACGCGTCTGAGCAAACGATGGACAAAAACTAAAGAAATGATAAGAAATATCCGACTACATTGTAGAGAAAAAGAACGCCAATTTCAAACTCTGGTGAAAACAGAGCAAATCGTTAGCATTGTGTTTGTTGCTTGATTACAATGTGAGTTGACGGTACTTTCGAATTAATTTGTAGTCATTTTAAACACCACGAAATGCACTTTTTGTAGATATAACTTTGATAGTTGTAAGTTTTATACTTTTTGAGAAAATCGAATCAGAGTTCCTAGGTAGCGGGTGGCTCGGTTTATTTGCTGACCAGTGTATATTAAACGATTTAGTTTTAATGCCTATCAACGTGTAACTGTAGGTAATATAACAATTTTAATGGTCTTGGCAGAATTCTAGTGTTGACACCATTTTAAATGAAAAATAATAGTTATTTAGGACGTAATACACGCACACATCATACATATGATACGTAGCTGAATTCCGTACCTATTTTTTTTTTAGTGGGAAATCATCAAATGACTTCTCCCACTCTGGGTGAAATGAGAGGAATTGTCAGACTTTTACTGACTAAAATCCACAGTGTTCCTTGAGTTGCTCTTTGCAAAGACTAAAGTAACTTTGTATTGGTTGATTTGCTAAATTCTAGCAAGCTGCACATTAAAATACATATATAATGAACACAAATCAAATATGAATTATTCAGAAGCTTACATCCAGAGCATTTCTTTAGCACACGTGAAGCGATAAAAGTAATAAGTTATTTAATACGCAGTCACGCCACGCTGCCTTTTATTATTTTTATAATAGTAGGAACATGTGCAGCGCACTCGTACGACATGCTAGCTTGTTTATGATATGGAAGGCGTACCCCGGGAAAATCCCGAGGTAAAAACACTTAATCCTCTATTGTTCTTTAGAAAATATTACAACAGGAACTACACCATAAAAATACACTCCAAAATTCTGGTGCATTTTGTATCCAGTTATCTCTGTATTAAACATGTATGTTTTTCCGGTGGCATTTATTCGCAAGAATTACCACGGTTATAGAAAACCACAGGCAACTGCAGAATTACCTACGTGTGGATTTTAGTCAGTAAAAGTCTGACACGCTCTCTCTCTCTGACTCCGCCCAGAGAGAGAGAGAGAAGAATTATTTGATGATATACTCAACACGGGTCAACACTTTCAAGACGCAATTGATATTGAAAAGTTTAGCCTTACATTTTGCAATATCCATGATGCCGATATCAAAAGACTATTCCGTAATCTGTACCAAAAATAGCAGCAATAAAAAATGGCGAAACCTGTCGTCTGTTCGGTACCTTTATTATCTACATACAAAACCCAAAACTGAACTGGCAGTACTGTCAGTCATGCGGGCACAATATCACACTCATGTAACAGAGGTGTCAGAAACGCCGAGCTAAATCAATCGAGTGATCGGGACTCCGGACACCGCGGCGCAATGCGGCGGCACGTGTACAGTGTACACAGTTGGCAAGCTGCTGGTACCACGTAAATACTACACTACATTTGTTAGGGAAGACACACATACCTCCATGCATGAACTAATGTCATTTTGCCACGGGAATAGCCTAAACTACAGAAAGCCACTCGACTAAGCTCCGGTGGAATAGAGGTTAAAGATCAGGATAAAACTAAAGCTTTATCGGAAACAGAGGTACATAAGGAATATAATTGTGAAGAGAAACACAAAAAAGAAATGAAAAAGTACGACGCAACACGAGGTATCCTAACTATTAAATCACAATATGGTGATGTTGCTATAAATTAGATTTATTTTCGAGTATTCAGAGGCATAGTCTAAGTAACATCTCAATATTAAACCACTAGCTACAGCAAAATTAGAAATTCAATTAAACAGAGTGAAACGGCGCATACGGAACCACACAAGATTAGAAATTAACATAAAAGTAATACAATATTCATAATTATCTCAACAATCTTACGTAGAGCAGGTTTTCTCAAATATTCACTCAAATGGAAACGCAAGTCTTAATTTCGGCTTAATTTAAATACTGAAGTATTCACTTTAATACACCTTTGAAGGCTCACATACGATATTATACCTTTAAGTAAAGTTACGACTTATGTTTCTAATTTGTGCCAAAGTTAAGGTAAGGAAATACTTTAGGCAACTCGGAGTAAACTTTGGCAACAAGACATTTTATGAAAAGAACTGATATAAAAGTTTTAAGACACGACGATTGTGCCTTGAATGCTCTGACTCCTGAAGCTTGAGATTACTGTTTGTCATAAACAAGTTGTAAAAACAAATATGGCGGGCTCTAGTTGAATGACTCACTATGGGTGTTCCTTTTCGTAGAAGTAAGATTCATTGTAACAAAAATGAGAAAACTGAAGAAGTAAATGTTACCACAGACTATGTATAAGTAGACCGAGATAAAAAGGAAGCAAGAATTGAAATAAACTCAGAAGGACATTAGCATAAAAGCCGGAACTCAAATAACATCAACATCGCTTCATACGCCCCACATAAACACACATTACATTTAAACGCCTCAAAGAACGTGACTTAATAACGTTTAAAGATCGCAATAAGATAGGGGAGCAAATAATTCAAATAGGGGATGATATCATCTGAGAGGATGACGTCACGGGCGCCATATTGTGTGAGCAGACGGCGGTAATTCGTGTCACTCACGAACGCAATAAAAGCATGGAGACGCAGAAGGTTCAGGACCCAAGACACGTATCAAGCTCATGGCTTTTAAAGATCTATAGGTACTCATAGCTTAGAATAATGAAGTCATTCGTCTTAGCACGTGATATCCTAGACTAGGCTGTCGTTTATATTCCGGAAGCCAAGAGGAAGTCTCAGTCATCGTATAAACGTTCATTTGACAAGAGCCTCCTCATAGAGTTATGGATAGCCATCCCATGCATATTTGGAAAGTGTTGGCAGTCGGCTGTCTCTCCTTTTATGGTTGGGAGAATTCTGGAGACCATACTGCAGTTATTCCAATACCAATACGAGAATAGCAGTATGTCCGAGTTACTTTTTCAAGGTCTGTCTGGAGTAACCCTTCTCGTCACGCAGCTACACAACACATTCGCGTGGGTGTCGCCGTGTCACCAATCACTGCTAGCGTTTAATTTGATGTGCGACATAACCTTGCCCCGGCGTCGACCAAGATTTACTGCGCGTCTGGGCTAGATATCGTCCAGTCAAGGTTGATGGCAAACGTATAGATAATTATCTTCTTGAATTTCTATGGTGATCTGTGCAATGTTATTGAGGTCTTCATGTCTTCATTGTAAAATAGATACTATGGTGATCTGAAAAAACTTGACAGAAAATTTAATCTGATCTATGATTCATTGAACATATTTATAAATTGTCTTGATATTTGTTTCAGTGCCTAAAAGATCCTCTCATCTTTGATTTAATTCTTTAGGATTGTCACAACATCTCTTCTAGTTACATACTTCCCTATGGCATCCATCTCAGTGATCACCCTCTTTTTAGCACACAGCAGTGCTTTGCTGCTGCTGTTGTTTTATAGCATCTTTCACACAGATCATCCTTCTGCCAGTAAATGTGGTTTGCAGCAAGATTTCTATTAGGTCGCTACACGTTTCTTGAAAGATGAAAATACCGAGCATTGACCGTCGGCGTCTCAGATTACCAAGTCTGTCTGAGCGGCTAGACGTCGTGGTTTAATTAGGTCAGCCATGATTAACTCTAATCTTAAGTAGGAACTCCTAACATAAAACAGACGGCTGAGGAACTTAATCCAAGTGTAACATCTCTGAGTCATGTGATAATGTGCTAAAACTCTGGCTATATTTGACGCTGCTGTCTACTATAACAGTATTTGCAACTGAATGAACGAATAAGTAGTTCCACAACCCTTTAGGAAGTCTTAAATTTGTCTGCGTTAAGACATGTAAGCTTAGGCATTAGTTTATTTTGGACTCAATTAGCAGCTACGTATAAGCCACTTATGTGCTAAAAAGAACATGATACCTCATACCTGTAAGCATTAGCTTGACCTCCCAACATTCCGCATTAAGTGCCATTGCTGCTTAACCCTTCAGATACCGTCAATTAGAGACACAATAGTAAGACAATAGATGCGCGGCCACCGGTGGTCGCTTGGGGATTCATGAATTAATATTTTGACAGGACCAGACCATTTAATATTCTACCAAAACTTTTACAACCATCATGATCCTGATTCACGTCTATCATAGGTAACAAACGTCAGACGTTCATTTAATCACTCAATAACCCTGTCAGCTAATGGATAGCCATTTTGATCCTACCTTGTTCCACGAAAAATAGATTACCAATTTGTAACATACTCGTATACGTTGAAGTAAGTGCTACTTGTATTAAGCGAGCCCTATACTCCATCAGAAATAATTCAATTTATCTCAAGATGCTTTGGCACACTTGAATTTAGTGAACGTGAGTTATGTATTATTCTTACTGTTCAATCACAAAGACAAAAATAACAAGAACAACGTATGATTTCCAGACCGCGCTGTTTTAATATAATGGGTTCAATGTCAGTTCATTTTACAGAAATAAAATGTCTGTCTTTTATCGTCTTGTCATGTTCTACAAAATTATTTTATCCTGCCTGCTCCATCCCAGATACCAAAAAAAATCTACTCTATATTCTCAAGCCAAGAACAACCCGCAGCCATAAATTCAACGCTGTCCCTGCCTTATCAGACAAACACCATAATCCCACTTTTCCAATCTCGCAATCTGATACCCGCTCGGCAACACCCCAACTCGACGACCATCCTTCTCCAAGCCCTCGAGGCATTAAGACTGTGCGGGACGGGACCGACACGACTGGAGACTTGAGTCGCCACACATAAAGGCTCGGCGAGGTCACGCGATACCGAGCTCGATCGATGACACCGCATCGCTTTGCACAACAATCACGCACTTTCTTTAATCTAACGCTTAATTGAGTCATCCAGACGATTTAGGGGCCACATTACTTTGATGGACGGAATTAAATGTCTGGACGTAAAAGAGATTTCTTTTAGTTAAGGACACTAGTTTCTTGATTAGTGAACCATTTGGTATGATAATGGAGTACTCAGTGGAGTACGTGAGGAAAGTAGACGAAGCGAAGTGGGGCTAGAAATAAGATATTCTTTAAGTGTTTCCGCATTTCGCTGTATTTGCACGCGCCAGCACTTCCGCAGTGCCAAATTCTAGATCTAAATCCGAAAGTAATCCTATTAGGATAGGATGGGATGGTTTTGCTATCTAGATATTGGGTTTCAATTTCTATTGCGACAAACAAAAGAAATTCACCAAACAATTTTTGACCAGTCAATATTTTCAATTCCAGTTCAGATGGAGAGACTGTTTTTGTTAATTACAGATACACTAGTAGGTATACAAGCAACCAAAAGAGACAATACAAAGCCCACATCAAACCCCCCTAAAAACAAACTAATTACGCACTTCATTCGCTTAATTTTCCATAATTAATCTTCTTTACAAAACTTCATCCCCGGGTGGCATCCGCACATGGGGTACGCTGGCACCCCAGCTCATTTCCATCCTGTTAATATGGCACTCGCTGCAAATAAATCACCCTCCATGGTGGCCCAGTGACCCCATAACCGGCACACGCCTAATCTTCACCAAAGGGTTCGACGTACTCATATTTAGAGCTAAACGTTCCATATTATCGGACGCTTAACTTTGTGAGAGAATTCTGCTAAGATAAAGGACGAAGAATTTTTATAGGAATTCATAGCGCTCCTTAATCAAGGGGAACTTTTTTTTACACGTAAAAATTTAAAAAAGCCGATTACGTTTCGTTGAAACCTAGGGTATTAGGTACCTTATTAGTAAATCAAAAAATCCCTTCTAATGATGTTTTATTTCATACATTTTCATGCGAGTGTCGGCAAAGCTTTAGAAATGTACATTTTTACACGCCGAATGATTTAACGTGAACTTTAGAATCCTATAGTACTTTAATTCTATTGTACAATTATTTTATGGCAACACCAACGTGGTTTTTAATATGTTAAAATGCATTAATAAGTACGTACGTAACGGACTTGATGAATCAATCAAATACGAGTTTTTTTTTTCAAATTAATTCATTTTCAATCCCAAATTCTCTTTCAAATATCCATTTCCTTTCGTCATGCTCCTACACACATACGCCACATAATCACTCTCGTAAATACTCGCACCCGACACGGGTCATTGTCATTATTTGCCATGGCAACACAGCGCCACAGATAAATCACTGGCGCCATGATTGCCCCACTGACCCCCACCCCCCATTACTCGATACCAAAGGGTGAGATGAGGCCTTTATTTTATTTGTTTGCTGAATTATTGCTGTAAACAATGCCTGGAATGGCTGGAATTTGAGTTTTTTTTTGGGTTAAGTGGATTTTAGATTAATTTGTATTGTGTATTTTTTTTATTTCATTTGGAAAAGCCGGGATGAGAACCGTAGGATTAATGGTAATGATTTTAACCTCGGAGAATTTAAGACTTACCTACTCGCATTTGAATTTTTCATAGATCTGAGCTTTTCGTTCCGAAATTATCCATACTAATATTATAAATGTGAACTCTATCTGTTAAGCTGCCACGGTTAAACCTATTTTGATGCCATTGGTACAAAGGAAGCTTGAACTTTAAAGATGGACATGGCTACTTTTTATCCGTCTTCGACTTCGCTTTCGCATCCGGAATAACCAACATAAGCCATTGGCAAAACTAGTAACCTATACCTAGGTTGATTTTACTAGATATACTCGTATTATAGCATTAATTTAAGCTAACTTGACTTTTTAACCAACGCCATCGCTAGTTTTTCGCCTTCTGCAGAAATTTCAAGCCTCCTTATCTTTCTTGCAACTTGATTCATTTAACGATATGCATGCCTCTTCAGTCTTCAACTCTTCAAATCCTCACGCGAAAGCTAAAGATAGTTATCAGATTTGCATTTTAAATGAATCTAACCTCAAGGTCAGGATTCTTCTATCGCTGTGACCTTGAAAAGGTCAAAACGGTACTTTGATCAAGTTTAATATATTCAAGGGGATGGCTGGATGGTGGATGGCACTCGTATCCACGTACATTTTATCCGATTATGGCGGAGACGCAGTAAAAGGGTTAATTTTGAGTCTGTTTATAAATTCTGAGTGTCGAGTTCTGGGTCAAGTTGATCCCTTTCTCGTTCCGGGAATATAAGGCTGGAATTATATTTAACAGCTTTCATAATTTTGCTGGTCACATGGACAGGACTAAAAATACGTAGGTACTTAATGTACTATTTTTAAGATGGCCAATATAATTTGCTTTTTAAAATAATCTATTAGCCTCGGAAAGTACGTAAATTCGGTACTACCTGATCTAGGCTGTTCCCAGTTAAAGTAGCCATACAGGCTAGGGTATACCGAACAGGTTTGCCTGTACAGTTGCTTTTACAGGTAAACCAGAGCGTGTATGTTGCATACAGAACTGTGTAGGTTTTCATACAATCTTACCTAACCGGTACCTATAAGTAATAATAATAATAATGTGCTGGCATACCTGTAATGTACACCCTAGCGTGTATGGTTACCTTTACATCGGCTAGCCGTCTCTTTAGACAATGAAAGAAAAGGAATAGAGAGTGCACCTATGTTGGTGCATCGTACCCTTGAGCACTACATTATCCTACCTCCGTTGTTAAACTGGCAGGAATAATCTAATAACCTCTACAGCTTTTATCGACAATCTTGCTAGTTCAAGGTGTTGAAATTGTTAGGATGGAAGAAAGGAATTACAGCTATGAAAGCGGCGCGCGTACTACTTTCCTCGTATTTTTGACGGGTGTCATTTAATGGCTGGAATATCGTTCAAGGGCCGTAAAACTGCATATTTTGTGTTTACTTAGATTATTTTGAATTCTTGTTATTTTGTTCTTTTAATTAAAAATATAGAATTGTTTATTTTTGTTGAGTGTCACGTTGCTTTTTTTTTTAGTATCTTCAATTTTGATCGCTAAAAATATAATTAAAATTATAAAGTTCTCTAGCCATTAACAGTATACCGGGGTCGGGGTTATCCGAAAGGAAACTAGAGCCCCGGTATGAAGGCTAGAAGGAACGGCGCGGGGTTTTTAGTCAGTAAGACTCTGACACTGTCTCCCGCTCCACCCAAGAGCGGGTTTCGTCAATGATGATTTTCCCCGTCGAGAGAAAAAAAAAAAAAAAAAAAGCCATTAACAGTATCAATATAAATAAAATCAATCAAAATCCAATAGCTTCTATTAACCCGAAGTGAATCGTATATTATATGTGAATATGTGTAGGCTAAATAAAAATTAGGTGTGTTCAAGGATAGAGTGAATAGACTCTTAATAAACTAGTGCACCTCACCATCAACGATTGCATCACTGCTTACCATCAGGTGGGATCGCAGTCAAACACTAGTTTATATCATTAAAAAAAAACATCCACCATGAAATAAACACGCATTTACGGCATTATCACACTAATAGTGAACAGCAATAAGTTCTATTATCGTGTGTAGCACTCAGTCAGAGAAAGTATCCGTGTTTCTGCCGCTGCGTTAGTAATTAGTAATTACGTGCTTTAAACCGGCGACAGATTGACGCTCGGTAATTAATTACACGTTTTCTAAAACGCTAGACGCCATTTGTAACAATTGAATTCGTTTTAGTGGTAACAATGCCACTATCGGTTTTGATTGAGGGCTCTAATTTTGGTGTTTGATATTTTTGTTTTATATTCAGTGGAACGAAGTGGCGTAGCTAGGCGACCAAGGGCCCTGAGGTAAAAACAAACTGGGGCCCCTATTAACAAACAACAACATACAACAACAACAACATATTTTGAAAATGCAACGCTATTTTACTTTATATTTTATATAAATCCCAAGTTATAAGAAGATTCATCATTAACATGCACGTAATGTCATGAGACATGGTCGTCGTTAATATGATCGGCAACAATATCTGTCACAGCTTAATTACCAAATCTTCATGAGTAGGTTTTTCAAACAGTGCTGCAGTGATCACATTATCTGATTCACTAACACTATCAACAGAAATATTTTTCGTAAAATTTTTCGTTCATTCAATAAGCGGTTTGTTAATCAGGTTCTGGGGGGCCCCCGAGCTTGAGGGCCCCGTGGCACTGCCCCGCCTAACCCCTTAGTAGCTACCCCACTGAAGGAGGGAGGCCCTTGCTCAGCAGTGGGACAGTAACATATATGTAGCTACAAGTAGATTCTAAATTCAAACCAATGTGAAACATATTTAAATGTGTTTTTTTTAATCTGGCTTGTTGTCATTAAAGTGACAACATCTACATTACAAGGAAAAACACGAGTCCTGTGATGTTCCTCATCACACAATCTTGTAAACAAACAAAACACTTTCACTCACAAACATTGCCTTAATTAGTATTCCGTCGTCGTGCGCTGGCCAACAGAAACAATTACTAAGGAGAAAGTTCATCCCCGGGAGGATGGGGGATGGGGGGTGAGTGTTACATTGATCCTCTATTGATGAGGGGATAAAGGAGCTACATGATAAAGTACATAGGAGAAGGTAAACTCATAAGGCGTTTTGTATTCCGGTGACATGGTAGTTGATAAGTAATTTAAAAATGCTTTTTAGAATAAGGCTGATTCTACTTCAATGGGTAGCTTGCCATCTGGTTATCTGGTAACGGCGCGTCTCAAAGAGATGTCGGCAAAATCGTTTATAATAACTTCTCCTAGTCAAGGGTGAGAGGGCGTGTCAGACTTTTACTAACTAAAATCTACCTGTGTCCTTCCGTTGCTCTTTATGTACCAGGACCACATGTATCCCTTTCAAAGGTACGCGTTTAATGTACACCTAAGGTTTTATTTCCTTTTAATCTCGATGCCCGCGGGCCCAACGGACCTTTTTTTTCTTCTTGTTTTCATTAAATGTCGAGAAAAGAATGAACCATCTCTAAAAGGCTATTTAGAGAAAATAAACCTTCGTGGATAGTGGGTGTGAAAATTTTTATTTACAATTTTTTTATAACTGCAGTAACTTTTTTGTTATTATTTACAGGCTCACGCTTGACCACTTTCGCGATAATATAATTGATGATGTTACCACGCTTGCTTAGAAGGAAGTAATACACTCTTGACTAGCTAAAACCTAGGGAAATCAAGGAAATGACAACTCCGGCAGGGAGAGATTTCATTTATCAGCTGTGCGCGCATCACAAATGTCATATTCTAAAACAGGGCAGTCTCCTTTGACGTGTTAAATATGCAAATAATAAGGCGATGTCTGTTTTTATTTATTTTGATTTTTAATAATAAAATAGAAATTACGTTTCCTGTTGTACATTTACATTTATTAACGTTTATCGATCGATATACAGTAAAGCATGTTCGGTACAATTTCACTAAAAACTATTCGATAAAACATTTGTTTATCAACGTTTGACCTTTTGGCACAAACTATCGACATAACTTACAAATTAACATCAAAGCCGGCCATTAACCGTCGTAATTAATGATTAACGACACAACTTAACTGTGTTTTGTTATTTTTGTCGACACGCGACAGGTTCACTGTATCATTGTGTATTGATCCATTTGATTGTGTTTTACAAGATTTGTAGCTCACGCAATTTATAAATCTAAATAGGTAGTGCAATGGCGCAATGATCGCTCAATAGAACGGTTAGAGATACCAAAACCATGACACTTAGCGATCGCAGTAAGTAATGGGAATAGTACGTAACCGAACAAACTAAAGTTTAGATAAGGATAAGAACCATATCTATTTCTTTTTTCATGAAAAACACACAAGTATCCTCCGTTACGTAACGGCGTCAACGAGAGCTTTTCAATGTTAAAAAAAAATCGGGACCAATCTGCAAGTACTACTTTCAAATAAAAAAAGAATTCCATAAATTATTCAATAAAAAAAAAGTTCAAAATCAGTTCATAAATGACTGAATTTCAAAATACGATTGAATTTAGAACCTCCTCCTTTTGAAGTCAATTAAATAAGTGTTTCTGCTTGTCCTCTTGATGCCAAGCCAACAGACTCGTCAGAATAAACTTAATCGTCGCGGGACATCGACTTTTCTGTATTAAAAAGCAAAATGACACAACACTGGGGAAAAAAGAGAACAATTTAAAAAAAAAATAAAAAGAACTAGTCGCGAACTAAAAAAATGTCTCATTAAACTGCCATTCACACAATAATATGAATGAATGACGGACAGAGGAACACAATAGAACCGTATTTTTTACATTCCCATTCATTTTGTAAGTAGTCAATGAAGTAGTTAAGTAATCAGCCCCCTTAGAGATACTACGCACAGATAATACCTACATAATTACAACTAGTAACGTAGATGGACACGTTTCATTCTTTGGAACTTGGAAATAACCATTATTCTTGTTGTTTAAAAAAATATGAGTCATATGCGAGAGCGTGGTGGTAAAAATCGAACATTGAAAAAGATAAATTTAATCTACTAAATAAATACATTTTTCTCTCTGCAAAATGGTCTTTGGTAGCGTTTATGTCCATCTCTAGGCAGAGTGTCATTTGACCTAAAGGTCCAAGTGACCAGGTGATAAAAAAAGCAGAGCAATAGCATATTTTTTTCTTTTTAATTAATTTTTAGACTAGTGCTTGATTACGATCCCACCTGATGATGAAGTGATGCAGTCATTGTTGGTGGGGCGCACTAGATCAATCACAATTGTCAAGATTCTATAATATTTGGAATCATTTCGAATAACAAACAAATTCGTTTGAGCTTATTCGATTTTTTTTTTTATTATTTGTATCAAAAACTGTCATTTCATCGCTTTTTTTTCTCTTCCATTTTTTCAAATCTGTTTAACATTAACGTTGGTAGAAGAAGAATACACATGTTGAAATGTGACGTCACCGCCATAAGATTACGCGCGTACGAGATAGAGAGTTGTTCCTACCAAATTTTCTCATACTAATATTTGAGGTGCTAATAACTGCTTCATTTACTAATCATAAACATAGGACAATATCCTATGATCAAGTGACATTGCGGCAGATATTTTGCCCTCTATAAAGATGAGAAGATTACAAATATCTAGTCATAGATGCGCGCTTTCAAAAACTTTGCCAAGCAAAGTCACGTTTCTCAATTAAAACAATATTCAAACAAGCAAAATCAAACAAATTAAACTTTAAATCCTTCTAACGTCAGTAAAACGGCCGGTATCTCCCGTTCGTCCTAACAATGATAATAACAAACCATCATCCCCCGGTAATTGTTATGATAATTACAGGAGAAGCCTCCTGAAGCCTTTGAATTTAGCTGAAAGTGCTCAAACTCAAGTTTTAAGTGACGCTGATAAAGTTACGAATAATTTGGAGTAAGAAAACAGCAGGTAAGTACTTAAGCACGAAGAGGGGCTGATGTGTTTCTTGAATATCATTAAAGATATGTAATTTTAATATAGGTAAAACACTTTGTGATCTGTGTGAGTGTTCATTTATCTTACAATCATTTTGAGTTAATTTGTTTTGATCATTGGGACACATGCTCGGACTGACGTAAAACATGTAAAAAGGATAACACTGCAACAAATATAGTTTAATCCATTTACCACAATTTTCCTCAACAAATTACGTTATTAACAGACTAAATAAATCTATTATTAAAACCTGACTATCAGGCACGACGAAATAAAGGCTATTTGAATTTGAAAACAGGCACGACATGTTAGTAATGACAGGGTGACATCCCTAATTAGAGACTAACAAGAAAATAGTTGTCAAAGTTTGGCGCGAAAGGACGCCATCTTGTAATTTTGTCGGTAGGGACCGAAATTTGAATTAGGACCGGGACATATTTACGATAAACTTTAGAGCAACGAGTTTCTTTGAGCAAAAGGACCAAGTTTTTACGCAAAAGAGAATATGTACGGTATAAAGTGATACTGTTGGAAAGTTATGAATAAAAGGAGTTGCGTTTGTTAGTTGTCAGAAGTTTTCGGTACTAACCGCCTCGGGGAAGGTGGGAGGTGCTTTGATATTTATGAAGATCGCTTGATGGTGATGAGAGGCACAAAAAGAAAACTTGTTTCATTTCTCTCCTAGGTTTTTATATTTGGAATATTTCTATATTTAGTACCAAAGGCCCAATTTAGAATATTTTGGCAATAATGCTTAAGTTTTACCATTGAACTAAATAAATCGATCTTTTAGACGATTCTTTTAGTTCAATGAGATTCAACTTAAACTGGTTTTAAATAAAAAAATCTGCTTTATGCATTCTCTGAAAATCTTTACCACAAATACATTCATTCGTATTTCTGCCATTCCTTTTTCCAGTTTAATCCTGTCTTAAACATTCTCATTCAGCCGGAGTTAGGCCGAACATTAAATAAGATTACTTACTCACTATAAATCACCGCTGGAGCCGAGATTACAGCTTACCTGTAACAAAACAGTCAGTTATCGAAACCGTTGATTAATTCGTTGCAAAGCCGTCATTACAAGGGTCCAACACGATTTGGGTTACACTCAGACCAACTATGAAATGTTTGAGAAGGTAAAGCTTTCGTTTGTTGTGTTTTCAAATGACAAGGACCATTGAAACGACTTCCGTTCCAAGTCAGAATGTATTTAGAAGATATCTGTTTCGGAAGAAATTGGTCCTTTTGTACTTACAAACCTATTACATAGAAAAGGACCAATTTTTTTCGAGGCCTTTGTTTGATACTTAATCTTGCTTTAATGATAAACATACAAAATTGGTAAGATAAATATTGAACATAGGATTAATCTACACTATCTATTATACATCTACACTAATATTATAAAGAGATAAAGTTTTTTTTTTTGTAGGAGGTAATCTCTGGAAGTACTGGTCCAATTGCTAATTTTTTTTTACTGATAGAAAGCTGCTTTATTCCTGAGTGACATAAGTTATAGGCCATATTTTATGTACGCGGGCGAAGCTGCGGGAAAAAGCTAGTTAGAACATATTCAATATCACAAAATGATAGCTCGTTTGAACTAGTTCAGTAACTAAATATTATTTCACACAAAATTATTAGCCTACGTGACAGATATTCTCAATCTACGAGTATCGATTGAGAAAACACAGACGCTCCATCGTCAGACTTAAACTTCTTCAATTTAGCAAATCGAATTTGTGTTAGCAAATTCTAACTTAATCTGATCTAATCAATCAAAGAGTTTATAACTTTGCTAAATATAGGGGAGTGAGTCATGGAAAATATTCAGATGAAAATCATGTTATAATATTGTCAAAAATATACAGGCCTGAGCTCTAGGTTATAGAGACAGGAATAGGGTATAAGGGTCTAACCCTAAGGGTGACGTTATCTTAATCCCTTTTAGGCACTCTAAAAGCAAACTAATGTTTTGACTTTGTATAATAATTTTGCGCACATAAAACTCTTTGATCAAAAAAAAAAATATTTTTGTTGGACAAGCAAAGTTGTAGATGCTACTGGATTTCGTTTTCTACCCTAACCTTAACTTAACACCTTGCTAGAAACCAATATTCCCATCACGTTGCCATCTTTAGAGATACCTAATTCCTGGTGGTGTGAGGATTTTATTTATTTACAAGTACTTGTGAAAATTCCGGGACAGATCCAAGACATTGTAGTGAGGAACTTACAAACTAAAAATGTAGAAAGAACATTATGTGTAATGGACTAAAGGACCAGTCTACATGAACAATAAGTAAATAATAAACTCGTTTTAGGTGTGACATTTTTTATTTTCTCAAGGGATTTCGACGAATTCTGGCCCTTCACTGCCTGTTGAGTAGGTACTCATAACACATCAACAGAAGTGATGTGGCTGTATATTTCTCTTTTTTTTTAAGGAACATGAAGGTGCAAAACCTTGTCAAATTTCCATTCAAAGTGGAAGACATTAAGAGAGATCAACTCACTGATATAAAAAGCAATAAACCTATTTTCCCGAACACTGAACACGAAAAGCAGAAGTGAATTCAAAGCAGTCGCTAGTAACCAATAAAATTTACCCAAACGAATGAAAACCAAAACTTGGCGCGTCCAATGACAAGCGAACAGAAAGAACATGACCAAGTGAAGCGTACTTGTAAATATGACCGTCCTTGACATATCTGGCACATGTCCAATATGCGTTACTTTCCCTTTGTACAACTTGTCTATGACAAGGTCGGGGTGAATGAACTTCAAGATTGATGTTTATTTTTGCGGCATGTTCAACAAACTATAAAAGGTTGAGTGACTATCGAAATGTAATGGAGCTACAGAAAAATGACGAAGGAAATTGCGGACTGAAAAGTGAACACTGCGGTAAAATGCGTAAGGCTGAAAACAGGTTGATTTAGTACAGCTCCTTGCCGTAACTTTGACAGATCGTAATCATTATGGCCATTTGGTCCCACTCAATGTTAATATCTATAGGTGTTAAACAGCCTTTTTCAAACTAATTTAGGGCTACGATAGGCTGTGTTTATCGATGGGAACGTAAATCTGGTAATCATAGTCAAAGGGCAAAGGTACTTCATTCACTAGCATCTCAAGCAGGTTTTTTTCATCATTAACGCTTAAAGCTGTTTAATTTAGGGCCCTTTTTGCGCTTATACAGCGTCTATACAACTTACAGTGTACAACTTAACCTATATACAACTCTTATACAACTTTGGATCGTTTCTCCGTTCTTTTACTAATTTAATTCTTGAAGAACATTCAATTGATGACCCTGTCTATACCAAGATTAATGCTAAAGCTCAGCAATGACCAGGTCTGTACATCGTCAGTCCCTGATGGAGACCACACGTACTAAACTCACCTGCAGTTAAACAAACCGGAAATTGTGCACTATCTCCAATATTACGGCCAACTAATGGAGTTAGTATTAGAGGGACCGACTCCGGTAACTAGTCGTGCTGACCTTTCCTAACGATTGGCTCCGAATTATTGGGTTATTGGCTACTTGTAATTTAGTTATTGGTCCGGTTAGTAGTTGGTGGAGGGCGTTGGGAGATAACAGCTTTAGTGCAAATGCTTCCGGCAAGGAATTTGATAAATTGGTTCAAGGTTGAACCGTGTGGACTACAAAAACTGATGAAATGACCCCAAATTGCTAAATGCAGAGAAAAGTAAAAATTAAAAGATTTTCATTGCCATTTAGTACACAACAGGCTCAGAATAATAACTTCCTAGTCATTTTTGGCCCGAGAGTAAAATGAGAATATTCTAGGTCGACGGGAAGTACTACATAGGTTTTAATTCGCTTGCGAGTGGCAAAAAAGCACCATAAACGGATCAAAAGCTTTATTTTTAAATTGTGGTGACTTAGAAGTTTAATTTTTTCACTGCTCCAAAGGAATTAGGTATTTCATATTACTTTCAGCTTGATACCACCACGCCTTATTGTTCTTCCATGAGTTTTGACAGACGGAAAAAAAAGTGATCTTATAAGGGTTCCCTTTTGTACCGATTGTAATACAGAAACCTAAAAATATAACTATTCCAGAAGTTTCATAAAAAATATACGCCTAGAATATTTCATTTTAAAGCGTATACTCGTATATAATATAGGTACCTATCGCTGTAAAATGAATACGAAATGGTAACGTCATCAATTCAATATACATTATTTAATATTTATAAACAATCCACTCCGCCACTCATTATTTATCAATACAACGTTTTTAATTACCTTTCTCTGATAACGACTCATTACGAGAATCGATAACGATAATTAAATAAATAGTTATAATGCTATTAATAATCATGCACTTTTTGTTTCATTCCTACATAACATATTATTGTTGATAACACCTATCGCAGTTTAGTTCCTGTTAGCAGAATTAAAACGGCTTTATTATATTTAGCTTTGTGTTACTGGGTCAATATGTTGCCATGGAAATTGCAAATAATTTGCAAATCAGATTTTTTTAAGTTTAGTCTACAAACTGTATAATCCACTACAATACCACCATACCACTTACATCGAAGGACTGAAACAATTTGCTTACTGCAGTCTTCCTGTCCTATTACAATTTGGGTGTCTTCAAGGCTGGAGTGAATAGGTTCTTAATAAACTAGTGCGCCTCACCATCAACGATTGTATCACGGCTTACCTTCAGGTGGGATCGGAGTCAAGCACTAGTTTATCAAAAAATAAACCGTCAAAATAATACATTTGTATACTGTGAAACAACTGGACAAACGAGAAACCAATATAAATCGTGCACTAGTTTTTGACGTATTATAAGCGGCCATGTAGACTCATGTCTAATCTAATTAGCTCATTTTGTCCCACTGCTGGGCGAAAGCCTATCTCTCCCATTTCCACACATGTCTGTCTTCAGCCATTGCGGACCAGTCCCTCCGGTAAGAGTAAAGCTCATCTCAAGAGATGTCGCCTTGCGTTTAATGGGACCCAATGAGAGGCTCTTTTAGCCCACAGCTCATCCGAAATGCAGCACACATTGTCTGGCTTAATCCCACTTAACAGTAGCAGTAGCAGCCGCTACTCTGCCAAACTCTATCTGAGCCCATGCTTATAGATAGATAGATAAAAAAATTATTCGTTAAAACACAAAATCCACACAAAAGCACAACTAAATATGTGAAATAAAGTTATGTTTTAATTGAATTGAGAGAAAATAAATCAATCAAATGTTAGAACGCACTTACAGAAAACAGAAACACATGCCATTATTTTGACAACAACGCACACATTTTACTACATCCAGCATAATTCACGTTGACCCAGAACAAGCACTGGTATTAACCTTAACTTCGGCTGCCGTCAATAAACTTAGTTCCGGAAACATGGAGGAGTCACGCGAAGACATAAAGTTTAGGCTGAGCTCACTGACTGGAGCCAATCGCGCTGAGCTTGACAAACTAGTTGAATTCGATGCGATACATTTGTACTACACAGTTTATGTCACAAGCAATACATAATACCTATTCGCTTATGAAAATATCCCGCAGAAACTGCAATGAAAACTAAAACTTTAAAGACAAATAAGACAATATGCAATATGCCGTAGGGGCCCAGCAGGGTCGAAGCCTCTTGGGGCCAAGGGTCTATTTTTGGAAGCAAGATTTGGCCCCGGTACGAAAAGCAACGAAAGAACAAGAGTGGGTTTTTAGTCAGTAAAAGTATGACACTATCTCCCGCTTAGGCTAAGGGCGCGGGACATTGGATGATTTTTCCACCTTTAAAAAAAAATCCAAGCCAAAGAGGATTTTTTAGGTAAGAATTATCAATTGTTACCTAAAAAAAGGGTCTCTTTTAATCTGATGCTCCAAGATGGAGCGAGAGGACGTGTTAGGTTAAAGTTGTTTAATACTCATAAAGAAAATCGCATCCCACATAAATCTATGCAATAAAGGTTTCTTTCACACTGATTTTTTAAACATTACCTACAACTTGAAAATAAAATAAAAACAATCAATGTAAAAATAAAATCAATTATCTAATATATTAATGTGACAATACCAAATCTAAACCCTCCGATCAAAAAGATCGACACTACTGTCTACATACATCAATCAAATAGACAAACATAAATTTAACCTCACAAAAGCTTTTGAACCCAAACAAACATAAGAAATTACTGAGGGAACTGAAGAACCAGCTACCAAAGATGGAAAAAAAAACAAAACCAAAGATTTAAGTCCCCCACTCATCCACCATAAGATTTACAGACAGGAGTCGACGAGTTACCTCAAGCCTGAGATGAGAGGAGCCCGATCGATCGCGACCTTATGAGCGATACTAATAATATTACCAACCCGGTTAACAGCCGTATATTTATGGTTACAGCTTTGACATTAGAACCTGGTGGTATATACAATATAGCATACTGCATAGGTAACGTCAACGATGTATTTATAGTAGAAATGCTTCTATACATGATGATATTGTTTCGAATGCGTTGTTTCTTCTGCTTTCGGTTATTGGTCCTTTCGTCCACGCATGTAAGTTGTCTGTTCTTTAATCTTCTAAGTCTAGCGTGACCATAGTCGTTACTTTATATCTTAAACGCTCTATCTTATAGCGTCTATCCTCTTAAGTATTATTATTATCAAAAGTGTATAATAATGCTGGATGACTCATTTGCAGGACTGAGGCCTCTGGCCTCCTTACTCTTTATGATTTATAATTGCCCATCATCTTGCTGCCCTTGTCGCATGATACTTGTGGTCGGTAACACATTTCTTTCTCCCACTCTGTCCTACCAACCGTCGCGCTATCCCTGAATCCCTTTCCTTTCATATCACTCTTCACACAATTCTTTCACTTTTTTTTAGCTTCCTCCCTTTCTATTTATCCACATGTATATATTCTTAACTCTATTATGAACCTCATTTATAACTGCTAATGATCTATAGGTACTTTGTTTCCCATTATAATTTCCATTTCTACGTATGTATATTCAGGGAGACCACAAACCACACAAGTTCTAATTTGCTTCACGTAACAAACCTTACACAGTCCACTAATGAGTTCAAATCAAATACACACCTAAAGTTTGTATAAACAAAACCCTAACTCTCAGCTAAACCTCGTAATGAGCTGAAAATCAACCGATTAACCAAATGCTAATCCATTTAATTACCAGCACGTAGACCCGAATAAATCCCACAACTATTCGGGAACTATAGATCTTTCTATCGATTACCACGACTTTCGGAACTCATTTGCATAAAATAACTTTATTAACATTTATCCGTAATTTCGAATGTCGATGTGGATTGGCAAACGAACTAAACTGAACCGCATTCCACTATTTCAACAATCTTATGATTTCACACGAACTTTGTCTGCACTGCATCCGTGTTTTCATGTTGTTTATCGTTCACGAGGTATTTCTCATAATTACTTGTTATTAAATATTATGTTTAAGATTTCGCTTCGGCTGCAAAGACAAAATCTTGCAAAAAAATTAACGATTCTATCTCTTCATTTTTAAACCTTTTTTAAAATGCACATAAACTCCAACCATATCACCGAAAGTCATCTCTATACCCAACCATACCTCAAGACAGCAGTCCGCTCCGTACCGCTGCACCCACAAGCTAAGTTTTGCAATGAACTCTTGCGTATGAATCGCGAATGCAGATCAAGAGGTGAAGGTCGGGTCAGCCGCGTTGAGAGCTTGCCAGCGGCCGCGTCCGGCCTGCCAACTTTATGCGCGGGTCATACATCACGATGATAGTGAAATTAAGATGCATTCTCTTATTCTCTCTCGTATCTGCATAGTTTTGAGATTTCATTAATGATATACTCGTACATATAATCAATCTGTAAAAGTTTTAAGTTGATAGTCTCGTAAAATGTAAGAAATCGATGTAGATTATCGTTACAAATTAAAATTCTGTGTAACGGAGTCTGTGTTTCCTGATAGCTGTAACCTAGGGGTCTATAAATCAAGAGTTAGATTGCTTCTAGGCAAGCGAGTGCCATCGTCGGCCACAACATCGCTTACCATCAGGTGAGATAGTGGTCAAACGTGAGCCTATTCATTATAAAAAAAACCTTGGTGTATTACTTAGACTTTGTTTCATCGCAATCGGTTGACTATATCGAAAGATACAACATTCATTGACTGTTAGGTGGTACAAAGGTCAGCTAGTGATTGAATAAGACAGAGGTGATATCGGGCTTTAAATGATGAAATGATTAGTGTTGTGAATGTTGTGATCACCACTCGAGGACAATGAATAGAAACATCTAAACATATTACTTGATTTTAGATTGCAGGTCCACTGGTGAGACCATCAGTTGAAACTGGGTCGAAAAAGAAGCAGATTAAGAAAAAAATCGTATTTTAGATTACCTAGTAGAAGATTAGGTGGGCTCCATGTAGATAGACAACTAAATAGCAGCAAACAAAAAAGCCTATGATAAAGTGAATGAAAAATAAGAATGCAGAAATACACAAATTGTATTCGCAATAAGCTGTATTGATTCTGATGCACTAACTAAACTGCAGCAATGCAGTTGAACAATTAACAACAATCAATTTAATGGGTTTACCAACCTTAGCAAGCACGAAACGAGCATCCTATTACAAAAGGTTATTACAAGACTTTGTTTCATTTTTGTACGTTGCCGATCAGTAATATAATATCTTAGGTATTGTTGCTGGCAGTAACGCAATATTTTTCAATTGATGTGGATGATCGAGGGACACCGCCCACTCTATGACCAAAATTTTAAAGGGTATTTGCTTTATTGCGATGTGGTCTTTTGTAGGTCATTCCACTTATAATATTTCTTTGAACTTCCCAAATTATTAGTTCAAACGATTCTTACGTATCAATTAAGAGCCACGGAGGTCAGATGGCGGTTGACCTACAATCGTACCCAAACATAGTGTCTGGTCTGACAAACGATTTAGATACTCAAGTAATCTTTAGAATGTCAAATAATGAAACTGTCAAACAAGATTTGTTATGGTAAACCAAAATATCGCCCTTACATCAGCTTTCCCTGCAAGTCCAGGTAATAAAAACACGGTAGATATTACACGGTAGGTATTTATGTATTTAAACCAATGATATACTCGTACAAAGGAAATATATCGTTTGTAACTTAAACAGTATCCATCACCAAGGCAATCAACGGTCTACAAACAACACAACAACGACTATACAATCAACTAAACTAACAACAGACCTAAAGCTGTTATTATATACTACGTAACAAGTTCCCGCTTGTTAGGATTTCAATATTTTATACGTGTCTTACTAGTATTACACACAATACAAGCTGAAGAATGTAATGCCGGCAGATAAATGTGAAGACAATTTTTTTTTAAATACTAATGTGGAGGGCTAAACAAGTAGAAAATGACCAGAATGACTGCGTGAAATATCTAGAAGACGAAATTTCTGAGATGGTAATTGAAGTATAAAGGAACAGCCATGTGCCACCGATCCCGAAAATATTGCAGATGTCGTCTAGAAAAGCATAATGACAGACTGAGGATAAAACAACAAAGATGAAGATTTTAAAAAACATATTGACGAAAGGAAACTAGTAAACAAGGAAGACAAGAATGCAGTGGCGGAAGTAGATAACAAGAAATAGGTAAGGTTTCCTGCAAGATTGGCAATTGCAAGAAAACAAGCTGTGAAATTGTGAACTAAGCAAAAATAATAAAAGCAAACGCTGTACAAAGTAAAACAACTTTCTGTTTGTTTTCTTAGACTAGACGAGGAAACTTGTAGTTTCTGTTTGTTTTACTTTAAAGGAAGCTTTTAGATCGATTCGACCCTCGAGGATTCACAAAAAGATGCAGTTGGCTGGGGATTCTTGAATGCTAGAAAATGGTATTAAACTTATTTGTTCCATTTCCGGAATAGGAAAGTCTTGCAGCAATTACTAAAGTGTTTCTAAGTTTTTCCCTTGAAAACATATTAGTTATATAGTCCTGATAGCTACAACCTTAGAGTCTTAAAGTAAAGAGTGAATAGGTTATCTACTTCTAGGTAAACGTGCTCCATCGTCGACCACATCATTGCTTAGCTTCACGTGAGATGGTGGTCAAACGCGAGACTATCTATAAGTATTAAATACTAGCTTTTGCTTTTATATTTTAAGTACGCAGCTTCTCCTGCGTACTTAAAATATAGCTGTCACTTAAGAATAAAGCAGCTTTGTATTGGTGAAAAAATTTTAACAATCGGACCAGCACTTTTAGAGATTAAAAAAAAAAGAAAGACTAAGTATGATATCTCCAAAATTCTTTTTCAAAGTCGACGGCAAGTTCTTTGACATCGTGTACGTCTAAAGATTTCAGTAAAATGTCGGCAATGACGTATAGTAAGTAATTGTGTCCTTGGAAGTCGGAAGTCACCCATGCTGATACGGAAATTAAAAATCGTACGCGCGTAAAAATGTCGGCTGACGGAAATAGAGCGATTTGTATTACGGGGAACTATGTAAGTTAGGGCAGGACTTAAGTAAATGGAAGTTGGAATTGAAAGATTAGTGCTCCAGGACCAAAGTTTAAGATATTCAACCAATATAGATACGAGTAGTACATACCAATTCAAAAAGGAGGTTGGTTTATATCAAAGTACTCATAGACATAGTTAAAGTAACCATGTGTGCCCAAATCTATATTATGATGTTCATAATCATTACCCTCCTTTTGGGGCAGCCAAGTATTCTAGGGAAAGTCTTTTATCAATAACTATAAACAAGAAAAAATATTGTTAGAGATTGGACGGCTGTCAGGCCGATAGGCATGAGTAAAATTATAAATACATGTAGGTACAAAACATATAGGAATAATCCCTTCAATTTTATCCGCATAAACCTTTTTACTATCTCCGGTCCTTACAGAAACAACACTTAGAGCACAGCATCAAGGGTGTTTTAAAAATATGAGATGGGACTATTCTAATTCAACATCCATATTTCTTACTATTTTGACAGTCGTGAAGGCCTGTCCTAGAATCTCTACATCCTATCTGAAGCTATCAATAATATAATCTAAAATAGGGGTATGTAAAACTACTATCCCTATCAGCTTTTTCACATTCCGACGAGTCTTCAATTTCATAGTTCGGTAACAGCATTTTCATACAGTTATTCTGCTGAGATTTGGATATGTTATTTTTCATGGCTGAAGTCACACGCTATCCGATGTACCACGGAATTTCATGTAATCCGGTCTGGAAGAGGATTTTATCTGTAATCTAAGGCTACGGGCCTCAAGTCTGCCTATTTGAAATATGACTTGTCGAGAAAGGAACGTCAAATGGAGAAACGTGATGTATTCAATCTGAGATCTGACTACGTTTTAGAGCATTTGGGAGAATAATAAAAGAAATGTTAGAAAACATGATTGAAATGAAAATATTAATAAAAAAAACAACCATGACAAATAAGTTTTCACAGATTCAGTTTACTATTTCCGAGTTAGTTTAACTTGGAAATGTAGTGTACTAAATCAATTATTACAGAAAAAAACACGATAATCTATCCATTTTTCGACTCCATTTATAATTTTAATATCCGCTCGAACTTGGTCCGTCCGTACCAGGTCGAGCGTGGCTCAAAATGCAACCTACTAATTACGGACCAAATCCGTCGTACCAAGTTGGAACTCTTGTTAACAAGTTATTATGTAGCTTGTACGCGCTGCACTTTCATTGCATCACAAATTACGAAAGTGAAAGTGCACAAGCAAGAACTAACCTCTCCATTTTAGGCCTCTACAATCCAGTTTCCCTCTGCCTCTATAACTAGTTTCTTTAAAAGCTATATCATACTACCCACACGACATACCTCTTGCATTGATATGGCTACGTACATACGACATAGGTGGCTTTTCTTTTTAGGGCGAGAAATCATTAAATAACTTCTCCGGCTAAGGAGTGGTTTTACTGACTAAAAGCAATCACTCTTTAAAACAATCTTGCAGCTCCAGGAGGCATCAACTTTAGAGGATCACCTCCACTATGCAGCTCTTTGAAGCATACATAAAATTGACTACACTAGAAACCAGGCGGAATTTTCAAGAAAAACTGGTAAGTAATGTTTCAGCAATAAACATTTTTAGTACATCTATAGATTGAATTTAATAATCCTTATGTGACAACCAGAAGACTGAAGAGCATCCTGCTATGCTCAACTAATGATTGTGTCGAACGATTCACGTTCCATTCGATGCAGCAATCCATTAAACAGCTTAATATGTAAAGCAGAAGACTGCTACAAGCTAATGTAATGATAAACAATGCTTCTACTCAAGTAGCGAGCTATCTGCAAGCACCTGGTCTGAAGTGGGCCAATGCATTCCCACACGCGACCCACTATCTTCCGTACATCAAGAGTTTGAACGTGTATTGCACTGTTTTACCAGCTATTAGCATTGTTTGAACAGTTAGTTTAGCTTCTAGCTTGAGCTCTATTTTAGAAATGGAATAGCTAAGTAGTTTTGGTAGTTTGTCTTTCGTTTCTGTTTTATGTAGGAGTGAACTTAGCTGTTATGAGTTGGTCTGGATAACAGTCTGACTAAGCTGAGTAAGCAGTTTGTCTGTTTAACGAAAGTTACGAAACTGTTTTGTTTTCTTAATTGAAATAAACTAGTGCTTGACTGCGGTCCCACCTGATAGTAAGTAGTAATGCAATTGTTGATGGTGAGACGCACTTGTTTATTGGGCCTATTAACTCTTGCCTTGAAGACATCTAAATTATAATCCGACGGGAAGACTCAGCAGTCAAATTGTTCCAATCCCTCAATGTAGGTTTATAAACGACGAGGTTGGTCCGACCGAACCGTAGAGGTTTCCATAACGTAAGGCCAACAGCGTAAGGCAATACTCGCCGTTCGTCGGCTTGTCAGATGGTAAAAATGAGATGGTGGAATCAAGTCCTGCAATTCTTGCGCACACTCTCCAAAATGCATACTGTAAAATACCGAGAGCTATGCTGGGAGGCTGGCTACCCTTCGCCTGTGCTCAAGGCTTTGTATATTGGACTTAACCAGCTGTATGTGAAAGAGGACAGCAGCAAGACAATATAGCTCTAACTGCCAAAAATATTGTGCTCCAATTTCGTCTCTCAATTCCAACTGGATTGTCACCCCAGCTTCCTAACATTGTCGGCTCGTTCCTTCCTCTCGACCTCCTAATTAAACTTGAGCACGTGTAATTGAAGTATTTCAACTTAAAGTCGTATCGATCGTATCTTCGAGTAGGTTGTCCAATTAGTGACGAAGGCTGATCCTCGACATGGCGACGTGTTTGTCGGATTCTCGTCTGGGGATTAGGAGGCACGTGCACAGTAATGAGCTGTTTACCTGGCGTGGGAGGAAGGTCCCTCTTTTATGAGAAGAATAGAAATCATTGTTATATTTGTTCGGTTTCGTTTGTCGCTTGTCGGATTGACAAACGAACCGGGGACGGCAAGCGTGATTGCATATCATGTTCTGTTTTTTTAAGGGGTTCCCTGTTTGGATATTCATCACTAGCTATTCAGAATCTGAATTTGCTTAGAATAACTGAAATAAATTTGCTAATAACCATAGATAAATAAGCAGGGGAGCCCGGGTTAAAATCGTATAGCTAAAGGTTTATGAATGTAAGTCTTTCATTGCAAAACATTAATTTATCTTCTCAACAATTATAATTAGTTAGTCTCATAAGGATCATAATCACTTGAAAATCATCATCATCATCTTCCTGCCCTTGTCCCCTTTTATTTGGGGTCGGCGCAACACGTTTTTTTATTCCATTCTGTCCTGTCACTCTATCAATATCATAACCACTTGAAAATATTTTGAATAATTAAAATCTGAAACAATGAAAACCAAAAATCCGATTGGTCGACGCCGCTGAGTAGTTTGCGCGCAAGGACTTTGAATTATTGACAAAAATAGACATGCTGTACTGTTTTACCCCGGTCTACGGTTTTTTGCAGGTCTCCCCTAGGTACTTTATTAATGTAAAGTTGAAAACGTTTCATAAATGTCTCTGGGGCCTTACTATGACGTGTTAAACTGTCAGGCGTGCGAGCGAGAAAGAAGGGTGAAGCTATACACCCTAAATTACATTTTCATCCCCTTTAACAGATCAATTTACGTCGCAAAATGAGGTGCGTTAGGGCCTCTAATGTCTTATCATCCCATACATTGAATCCCAGTTCGCAGTCTGTAGTTGAACAAAGTTTTGAGTCATCCGTAAACACATCCGACATTATCAAGTATTTAATTGTTAGGTTATCTAAAGGTTACGTCTAGTGCTCTGTGCTCGACCACACACATTTCGGCGATAAAGCTTAATTTACACACAACAAGCTTGCTGGTCTTCGAGCAGTTCGTAGTGAATGGAATATTTATGACTAGTAAATTACTTTAGATTTGATAAACAACAAAAAGTAGACTATATGTAGGTAAATAGCTCTTCCTTAGACTACCTACGGCAGGTTGTAAGAAGAAACAGTCGCAGATTCTTTGAAAGTAATGAACGATCGGATTGAGCAGGTTGCGTTATGTGTTGTCTGCCTACTCCCATGGGAATGATGCTTGAGCTTATGTATGTTCTGAACGTCAATGAGAACCC
Organism: Mythimna lalbum; assembly: GCA_949319445.1. Lineage (NCBI taxonomy): Eukaryota > Metazoa > Arthropoda > Insecta > Lepidoptera > Noctuidae > Mythimna > Mythimna lalbum. Next base: position 844,810 of record OX439354.1, read on the forward strand.
AGTGGTGAAACTATGTCCCTATTTTGAAGGTATAATTAATCGTTTCATGAACAATGCAATCCTCGGGTAGTAGCATCGCGGTCATTTCTGCCTTATCACTTATCCCTTTGAAGTTTTCGTTACAAGTGCAAGCAAAAATCAACTTAGCGGTGATCAGGCGGAAGTGTCTTTGATGGTACATATTATCTATAAAAATCTAAACAGATTATGACGTAGTTTTCACCAAGAGACAGTGATTGATGAGGCAGGTTTAAGTGTACCCCATACATGGGTATTATTGCAAAGAAAAGCAGAAAATGTCAAAGATTTCTCTCAGAAAAACAAAAATGAAACTAACAGCACATTTCAGAGCAAAAAAAAACAAAGCAAACATTATCACATTAAACAAGGTTCAAACGAGCCGCGAGAGGTTGGAAAGAGTCCACAAATTCCCGCTAATGAGGCAGGTATTCTGCGGAGGGCTCTCGTATTTAGCGAGTCGAGTGTCCCTTTGACGGTCTCTCGTTCGCGCCCTCTGCTGGAGCCGCACTAAGGGCTTGTGCACGCCACGATTTTAAAACGCGCGTTTGTAGCGATACAGACGAGAGTCAGACCCAGCAATGGCGCCATATTATCTACGCACGTTTCCAAAACGCGTGTCGATGGCGCATTTAAGAAACGTACGAACGGTAGTATTCAATAATTTAATTTTGAATGCGACTCTATTACCTATTATTTTTTTATTTTCTATATTGGATTTCCTGTTCTCTGATACAAAAACCTGAGGTTACTACTGCATCAAAGTAATTTCGAACTCACTACTATTAGTAAATACAGCTCCGGTAATACGCGAACATATCCATCGCCAGAATAGCAACATGGCGATAACATACTAACATTAAACCGACACGTGGTTAGCGCTATATGGACGATGACGCTTCGCAAGTTGTAACAATATAAAACATTTTGATACAAATGGAGTCATTGCGATTGCGGAGTAACACGAACAAGCCTCAGGCTAGGGTCTCACACTATCTATACATTTACAGTTCAACGGAGAACTATATTTATACAGTGTTATCTGATTTTTAGATGTATGCAGTCAACGAATTTAACGAAGCAATTTCACCGCCTGTTAAGGCCGACTGGCTGGAAACCGACATAAACCGTACGAACAACCTACTACACCCCAAGTTAACCGGAAAAAAAGCTTCAACTGAAAGCAAATACATGAACAGAATGGAAGAAAATACAATAATAGAACATTCTAATCAAGGACAAAGGAATATTTTTAAGCTGGCATGAGTCAAAGCAAATTCACAAGCTGTTAAGTTTCCACCCTCAAATAATCACATATTGTGGTGCCAAGACTGATATAAACCAAAACTTGGAAAATATGCCAAGGTTAGTGGATCCTAGAACACAAAATACAGCCTCATGGATTGTGGAGGGATGCCAACAGTGCCGACGTAGCCTTGAGCTAGATTCTAGATCACTATTTATGGGATACAGGCTACATCGATACAGCTTAATTGCTTCTTGTAGCAGTTTCCGTAAATCTTATATCTCTAGTTTAATGGACAATTGGTAGTTTAGCATTTATGTTTGGACTAGCTGATCGGGCAAACTTCGTACCCCCTAAGGCCTATTATGTCATCGGGACACCATGACAGCGCAACTGGTGCTAGCGCCATGGTATCCCGGTGAAATATAGCCCTAACAGTCAATTAATGTGGTATATTTTTCGATATAGTCTGAACCGATTGCGATGAAACAAAACTTAAGTAATATATCAAGTTACAATGTAAAAAAGTTGTCTACATCAATTTCGTACATTTTACGTGATGCGCGCACAACTTCTGCAAATTTATTATATTTGTCAACAACTTCTACAGATTTATTATATGTATCAGCAGTGTCAACCTCATAATTTCTTTATGTCTTCTTCTTGGTTCTATTGTATTTGAGCACAAGAATAGTGAATTTAGGAACGGAGTATGAAGGAAGAACGAAGTGCTTATCGGCTTTTTCATCGTCTACTTTAACCAATTTTAATAATAGAGAATAATAGATCAGGGGATAGAAGAGTGTCATAGTATATCACGAGCGTCTTTTTGAATTCCGACGCCTACTTCAAGTCACATTATTTATTGACCTGGGGATTGTAATGAGTATCAGTATCGGGATTGGCTGTTTCAGGGACCCTTAACGTTTTTGACCAGTCGGTAGTGTAATAAGTCATAAGACTACGTTTCGTGACCCTATATTACAGACCTACTCATTGGAAAAAGTCAAAAGATTTTTACGTTTCCAAAACTCTAAACTTGCTAGTTACCCATATATATATTCAACTATATTATCGATATATATAAAAGGAGAAACTGACTGACATATCAACGCACAGCCGAAACTACTGGGACTAGAAACGTGAAATCTTGGACAAAGCTTTATGACGTAGGCGAGCACTAAGAGAGCATTTTCCAAAATTCCCCCTATGGGGATAAAACGGGGGTCCTAAGTTTGTATGGAGAAAACTATTTTCACTATCCACGTGGGCAAAGTCACTGGCAGCAGCTAGTAAACCATAAAAAACAGTCACAAATCCAATTCCCATAAAAATAAATCTCAGTCAGTAACAGTTGTTACAATTACGTTACAACTATATAGTTTATTAGCTCATTTTCCTAACAGTGACGGCATGACCTAAAGTGTCGTGTCATTTACGAGCTCATAATACTTCGACCAATTTATTAATCACTAACATATACAGCCACCGGTTCATAAAATTAGTGGCGCTAATAAAGTATTAACTAGCAACGCGCCCTGGTTTACTTGAGTTAGCTGGAAATGTAATGGGTACCTTTAATAGTTTAGATCTTTCATACCGAAAGGATTTTGGTGGTACTGTGTTTTCATTACAGCATTGATTCCATATGAAGCTTTATCAAAGGTTTAGAAAGCTCTTACTTGAACAGTTCCAAAGCAAAGGTTGATTACTTTTGAAACTAAAATGACATCAATTGCAACTGACTGAGCTTACCGAAGGAGATTCAGAGTTAAAGCAAACAAACATTTCGATATAAACTTTTAAAGGAACTCCTTCAGTATGACTTTACCTTTTCAGCAAAGAAACCCTTTGTAAACAAAGACTTCTTACAAACGCGATTCACAAAACCGCAAGTCGCAACATAAGGCAAGACAAGACACGATTGCCGACACACCCGAACACAAACGAATCAAGAAAATGCCATACTGCTTGCCAATTCACTTCTACATCAAAAATTTGCTTCCACCCTACGAGAAGGAAGTAAAACCATCCTCTGTCCCCCTTCCACACAGTAATGTAGGTCGCTGGAATATTCTGACAACTCAATTGTGTGGATTACACTCGCCTTCTGAATTTTGCTCTGATGTCAGAAGACTGATGAAGTAATATTGTAGAAGTTGTTGCTATTCCTGTGTGAAATATTACGTCAGGTTTATTTCTTGTATCGCTTTTTTTAGGTGGAGGCAGTTTTGTAGAAGCATTACCTCAATTTTTACTGACAGGCAAATATTCTGAAATATATTTTGTAGACAAGATAATGAATTCTAGAGTTTATGGAGAAATGGAAATAAATCAAGCGACTGTCAGACTGACAAAACTGCTGCCTTATCCCCATTAGAATATTCAATATATTTTTTCCAACGTACTGGTTTTTTCAGTTGACACAGTCAGGTGGTTTGCCTCGTCTATGTATAGGTAACCTAAACAAGATGAGAGGCCTCTTTATGTTCGCCTGAAGTCTACCCACTCAGGCGTACCACGTAAACCCGGGTACATGAACGTGAAATCGATAAGTATCCGCATTTAAAACAGGCAAAGATGGTTCTAGAAGCGATATTAAAACAAAGCCAGCAGAAGAAAACTTGCGATATTGGATATTGCAGTCCAGGCAAAGTTAGGCAGTGTTTGGTACGCGATGCTTGATACCAAACTTATACATATCCTAACTTCAGGCACACTTGCCTGCGCTACTTGCTAAGTTCTAAGATATGTCATCTACTAGACACTATCTGTGTTACATATGAACTTCATCGAGATTGAGAATAACCTAGTTAAATGTAGATGGGTTTGTTTCAACGCTTCCATTTAGTCGACTATTTGCATTTCGGATATACGCATCACTTGTTTCAGAAAGCCTAAGCAAGTCTTTGATCAATATCTGCTTGCATTTAAGTATGTACGACGTACGTAATGATTCCATGCTCTGCTCTTGACATTTGATTAACTGATGTGATTGGTCAATTAAAATATTGGACTTGACGTTAGTTTGACAGTATTCCAGATTTGAATGTCTTTTTAACCGACTTCGAAAAGGAGGAGGTTCTATGTTCGGCTGAATGTATGTTTATTTTTTTGTATGTATGTTCACCGATATTTCGGTCAATTGTGGACCGATTTTGAAATTATTTTTTTTTTGATTGATAGAAATATTGTTATGATCTGATCATGAACTTCGAAGATATGGAACAGAACTCCTCATAGAATCATAGCAGAATTGTCGTAACAAGTAAAATTGCTTTGTTTATACGTGTAGTCGATGACTGACTGAACGAAAAGGGGGAGGGGATGTATCGAACTGATCTGGTGATAAAGCCGGAGGGTAAATTCATGTAATATAACCGTATTTGGGATTACTAGAATCGTTATGAGATGCACTCTAGCTATAAGGTAATTTATGTTTAGCTGAAGGGTAGGTACTTTTTAGTGGTGCTACCATAACTAAAAAGTGAAAAATAAAAAACTTTTTACAAAAAAAATTAAACCGACTTCAAAAAGTACAAAATAATTTTAATTTCGGAAGTCCTTTTCAGAAGAACTTTTTGAAGTCGGTTTAATTTTTTTTTTGTAAAAAGTTTTTTATTCAACAAAGATTGCGTTATCAATATTGATACAGATATACTTTTAATTTAAAGTTTAATAGTTTTAAACTTTTACAAACAGACCGAATTCATGCGCAAAAATAAACAATAAACAACAATTTCATCGGGCAGCGTACAATATTTGCAACTTGAATGTCCAAACCAACGTTATGCATGTCCCTGATATGCACAGAGCTAACAACTATTTATTTGTACAGCTCCCGGCCGAATTCGATATTAAAAGCAAATATTAGTTCAAATACTTGCTTCCGATACACAACTACAGTGTCTATGTTGACATATGGTGGAAAAGGGAACTATTTGTAAATTCAATTGTACTGAATTTGACATTTTGCTATCATATTCATTTGCATACAGTGCGGCCATAATTTGTAAAGATATACCGGGCACACTATACATGATAATAGTTTTGTGTATTAGAAACGGCGCGGTTATCGGCACACGTGACCGCACTGGCGCTGCGGATATGTGCTAATCTTTGCACAAATTCAGATAACGCATTGTCTGCCATTGTCAGCCTGCTGTGAATTGTGATCGACGTTTTTATGCGTGTTGTTGGGAAAATCAATATTTGCTCAACAGGTTTCATGTTGGGAGAATCTACCTATATACATAAATGCTGCTTATTCTGCTTCGTGAATTCATTTCTTTGTTAGGTATTTCACAATTTGTATTAGGATTATTTTTAGGATGTCTGAATGCTTTCAGTTGGAAGCTACTTAAAAAGCAAAAATATCTATTTTATGGCAGTGAGATCTTCAATCGCTTAATGTCGTTGTTAACGCCTAATATTGAAACAACCCTTATAGCTAAGACCCATAAAGAATGAGACGCTGGTGATGATATTGGTCACAAATGTATGGATAGCAACAATACCCCACGCTACTCGCAAGAGAAATAAATTTCAATTGTGTAGTTAACCTATTTTTTTTTATTATTTAAATAAAAAATTAGCGTAATAGCCTAATCAGCCTTTCAATGTTCCCACTACCGGGACTCAGGCCTCCGCTCTAGGAGAGGGAATTGGCCGTAATCCACCATGCGGGCCGAGTGCGGATTAGTGGATGTCACATGTCTTAGAATATTTGGTTCTAGGACATGCTGGTTTCTTCACAATGTTTTCTATCACCATTTCGAGAGCAGTGGTGATGAATTAACACGTGTCAATGCACTTGTAAACTCGACTAACATTAACTTGTCAAACTAATCGTTTTCAAACAGTAACTTCACTAACATACCCAGTTGTTAAACAAAGCCAATATTACCACAGAGTTGTTACGATTGGGTAGTTAAGTAATATTTATTTAGCCAGCTGCTAACTACCTCACCTTCGACCATGTGTAGGTAGATAGTAAAGCTAGATCTACATTAGACACACACGTGGCCCACGCCTGATTTGTACGTAGAACTACGTCGCGTGGCGTGGATCTAGTGTAGCTCTACAGGTCTAGTTTTCATATAAACTGTATGAAGACCGACGCGCCCGATCAGCGTTGGTACGTGGCATACGTGTTTGCAGTGTAGTTCTAACCATGAGGTCTCTTTTCATTCTTACCTGCAGATAGGTTATTTGGTATATTAGGACTACTGTCCATGGACGAGTAAATCCATAGACGCGTATTCTTCAAAATACACTTTGTGTTGGTATACCTTATTACAGCTTAGGTATATACAAAATTATGAAGCTCTGTCGACGAAGACCTACTGTCCATAGACACGTAGCTTCATAGACGGATATTTGTCATTACACGCTTGGTGTACCTGCGTTAAGCTTCATCATCATTATCATTTCAGCCGATACACGTCCACTGCTGGACATAGGCCTCCCCCAAGCGTCGCCACACCGAACGTTCCTGTGCCTCTCGCATCCATCGGCTTCCCTCAACCTTCACCAGGTCATCAGACCACCTTGTTGGAGGCCTTCTAACGTTGCGTTTCCGTTGCGTTAAACTTACATACAAAAAAAACTATGAAACTCTGTCGACGAATGTCTACCGTCCACGTACACTAAGCTTGACGAACACGCGTCTATGGCCTTACTTCTGTCATTTTTTTTAGTAATTTTCACAATCAACCGACTAGGGTATTAGGTCATTGATATCATGGTCTCCGATGCGTAACTAATATCAATGTCACCTAGTCGCATTCAAAGTCATGACATCTTGTTTAGAACAAATGATTCAGTGATGTACATTATGTCAGTGTGTGTGTACTTACTCCGCGATTGTTCAGTGGCTTCAAGCCCCACAATAATTACATTTCCTCCTATTGTTACGTTAGTACCAATATTATGTTCTGTGTATATTGAATACTGAATACATATAGGAACTCTACCAATACTATCTATAACATTAGTTTTAGCATATGCGAAACCCGAAACATGTGTCTAGTATTTTTATGTAAGGAATCTATGTACAAAACTTCATAACTGTAGGTATCATGAAAAATCACAAAGTTAAAAAATCATAGCTTGTTATGTCTAAGAAATACATTGTCACCGGGCTATCCAGGCGACTAAGGGGTTGTTTTGCATTTGCACCCAGCTGTTTGCTGGCACCTCATGCCCGTTATGACCTGCCGAGACCCGTGTAGTACTTACGATAGGTGTGTCCAACTTGTGACCTTCTTAAATATTTTTCAGGCAAAATCTAACATGACACCATGTTAGTATTGCAATCCATTTAGTTACTGATTCTTAACAAAATATATTCAGATTTCACATAAACTAAAAATAATGCTGTATTATCTTTCTGTGCAATTAGATCGCAATAAGTATTTAATTCTCCTACTAATACAGAAGATAGTAATTATGTAATACAGACCAATAGCAAACATCTCTACATCAAATAAATTAAGAAGACTATGTTAGGACTAATAATGGAGATATAATAAAAGTAATGAGTATTCCGACAAAGCGCTTCGTATTCGGAATATTAAAAAAGATTCGTAGGCTCGGTCCAGCTATAAATCGGAGCTGTTTTAATCATTGCCGAGCCGCATTATAGTCTGTGCCCGGCACAATACATCCGGTATTAAAATAAAAATACGCGTTTCGCGTTTATCACAGATAATAAAATAATAAAAAATAGAATTCCTAAATTCGTTAAAAAATTAATGGCTTTGACATTTGCAAAAGACTGGCTGGAATGTAACTTGGAACGAAATATAAAGCGTAGCTTATCACTGCTAGGACTCTGGCTTCCTCTCTAGGAGAGGCAATGGGCCATAATCTACCACGTGGGCCCAGTGCGGCTTGGTGAAGTTCACAAGTCTTCGAATTTTTGATTCTAGGACATGTAGGTTTTCTCACGATGTTTTCCTTCACCGAAAGAAACAATAAAATAATAATTTAGGGTCCGACGTATGCAGTAGTAATAGTTACACTACACACTGGACAAACAGCTAAGTAGCCAAAATACAGATGTCAAAACGGGCCTTTTATTTTTTGACCACTTTCCACGTTTCCCGAAGTACTCATTTGTGGAATAGTTATTATAGGTACTGTGGCCCCTAAGTAGAACGTCTGCATAGATAAGTTTTAATTATTTTCAGTGACGTAGTGCACTACGTTAAAATGTAAGACATCCATATTGGCATTTCATTCAGTCTCATTTTAGCATGAATGAATCTGCAAACCACAGACTATGGAATACTGTTCTAATTTAATTACGAAAGCAATGTAGTGTACAGCGAACTCATAATAAGTATTATGTTCGAAATTCAAATGACGTCACCTAGTCGTCGAGACTATTAGTGCTGTGAATACGAATGTGATTTTTGAAGTAATAAAATAGCAGTTCCGCTTCGTTGACTGTATGTATTCATTAGGAAAAATTAGGATATGATACAGATTCGCTTATGAAACATGAGGATAAGCCAGCAACATCCATTGAAAATTAATTATATGGCTGACAGAAATATTTTGCTCTACTTATTAAGAACATATCTTTTCCTGCTCATTAGGAACGTGATTTCATTAAATATCTTTAAATTAATTAATAAAAAATTAAGGGAATAGATATTAATTACACATTTTCTTTAACTGCGATGCTGTGCCCACGCGATAGTAAATTAGAATATATAATAATCTAATTAGATCTTTGAGAATTGAATTAAGTATTCTATTTCAGGACTGAACAATTTCACAAAATAATATATCTTTACAGAAATATTTCGTTAGGTTAGGTAAGACCTCTTATTAATGAATTCGGAGTATCAAGGCTAATAACACTTAAGTCTGCGGTATTGTTCTAAAGAGTTATCGTGGCCCTAGAACGCAAGGGGCGACTGAAAGACAGTCTGACACTCCTCGCTCCACCTAGAGCGGAAAACTTATTAAAAAACGGGCAAATAACACGGAGAACTATCTATGAACATAAAAAATAACTGCTACTTCTTAAGAACCAGTTATTAAAGAAAACTGCCTAAGTTATTACTTACTTAGGGAGTTTTTTTTAAATTGACAATGTTCTAGTTTTGAATTTATAAAGTGCTCCATTAGATTTAACAAGCATAACGAGTTTTATTTTGTCTATTACTAATGTAACAAGGCGTCTTGAAAATTACTGGAGGTATCTAAGTACCTATAATTTTGGCACCTAGGTAGGTACCATTATTACATTCGGATGAGTGGCGATCAGGAAAATTTTCTTCATGATTGTTCTTGGAAAGAATTACTGTTTCATAGAACAAATCGAGTGACCCGCCTTCGTTCACTGTAATCAAGCTATCGTAATTGCGATCACGTTCAACTGTGATTTACGACGCGAGACAAAATATGTGGAGCTATATGAAAATAACTGTTATAATAATATACACAACTGTCGTCAATGAGCGTGTCTTATCGTTATAAATGTCGTAATATGCATACGGTTTATTACGATATTATTATTTTGTTTTAATTCATGGTTTTTTTCAATGTAGGTAATAGTTACGCGACCGATTTAGGTCATTGGGTATATAGATAACAGATATCTTCTCGCCATTGGCAATCGGCCATTATTGGTATTATGTTTATGTTACCATAAAATTGTAAATACCGTTAGCTTATTATCTAACTCGCAAGATTGTAAAAAATCGAAAGATTGTGAACCGTATAATTTAACGCATTAGTTTTTCATTTACAATATTATTGTGTTCTGAATAGCAATTTATATTTGCTTTCATTTATTCTGACTGCAAAGGCAGGGATTATGATTGTGGAATGTTATTTCAAATCACAAAAAACAACCCCTTCTTTAAAGTTAAAAAGTTTCTCAACGGCAAATTAATTCAGCTGGGCAGCTTATGCTTTGGACGTAAACTTTGTCAAAAGTTGTTCTTCTACTTCGACTTATTTCTGCAGGCCACACTAAAACTAACGAGAAATAAGACCTTTTAAATGAAAAAAAAGAAATGAATATTTCAAAAACAGAATTGTAAACAAAGATTTTATATATCCTACTAGAGTAGACTAGATTGACTACGAAGAAATATTACACTGTCTAAAGTGTTCTTTATTCTCATTAGCATTAAGTTCATGTGTGTTATTGACACGCAAAAGGGAAAAATGGCCTGGAGTAAGACACTGAGATAAATCCTCTCTGTCCCTTTCTCACATACTACCAGAAAAAAATAAGAAACAGATGGTAGTTTTTAGATTGTTCCAGTTATCGTTAAATAGTCCGTGTTCATGCATTTTGATAGGTTTATGCAACATAAAATGAATTGCAACTAAATATTTTATTTTAAATATTGCTTCTTGAAATTTTATACGCATTCTTCTTGTATTTAATGATGATTTCATTTAGATTTAGTAGCTATTCGTAGTAATTTTCAAATTATGAAAGGCAACATTTAGGAGGTTTCAATTTGACAGAATTTGACATCAATAAACAATATGGCTGATGCTTCATAGGACTAAAGTTGTATTTTTAATTGTTACAAGTTTTTATCTCAATGTTTAGTAAAGTATAAAGTGTGCAAGATGTTCAAAACGATGCTGTGTAAAGTTTCGCAATAGTGATGGGTATCCTGGTTGTGGAATTTCATTTTTTTTTAGTAAGTTTTCTGTTTTGTTTACAAAATATTTATGTAGGGTGACAACAAACATCGTTTTGAATTTTTTTTGACTGGGTGCAAAATTTTATAAAATTCGATTGTCCACTGTTCAAGTTTTATATTATTATAAGCAAATTTCTAAATATCTGAGAAGGCTCAATTTTTTTTTTTAATAAATCAAGCGCGCACCAATTTTACTAATTTTATCTTTTCTGTTGATCGGGCGCCTTTGGCCGCTCGGCGATCTTCGGCTGCTCTCATGACACAACGGAAAGCGGCGAGCAGCGGCGGCCAGAGGTGCGGCATGCGGGACGTGTCTTCGGACCAATTCAGTATTAGTTATCTGTGACCACTTTTTAAAAAGACGCGCGTGCGCTCCAAAATCTTCTCCACATCGATATAGTACATTCGAGAATTATATTCATTTTAAATCATAGTCTGTCTTTAACTTTAGTCCTTAACCCTTCAGATACCGTCAATTAGAGACACAATAGTAAGACAATAGATGCGCGGCCACCGGTGGTCGCTTGGGGATTCATGAATTAAGTAGGTCCCTAATAAATGCCGCACGCAATGCTGCATGTATGTGGCTTAACCGTTAACTACTAGTAATATATTATTTTTTATGTTTTGTTCTAGATTTCCAAGAAACGAGAACCATAAGCAACAGTGGCTTTGAAGTTGTGACATTTAAAATTTTTTTTTTCAGCAACAGTTTTATTTGTGGTTGCCACATTAAGTCTGAAGATGTAAAGTTAAATCAACACTAAAACGTAATTCTATTCCATCTATATACCCTTTTGTAAGTTCATCCGTTTTTAAAAATCCATTCAGTAGTTTTTGAGTTGATTGCAAACAGATATAGACAAACGAACATAGTAGGAGACTTTTTTTGATGTGGTAAAATCTCCAATAACTTATCCTGCTCTAAGGTAGAGCGCCTTACGCTCCATCCTAGAGCGGGACAAGTTATTTGAGGTTTATACTGAATAAATCTACCCGTGTCCTTCAGTTGCCCTTTGTGTTCCAGGACCATGGTTTCCCTTTCGTAAATTCCCTGTGGCGCGTTAATGTATTATTCATTGTTTGTTTTTTAGTTAATACGTGCAATTTGACGTAATAAAAAATGTACAATTTTATGTCACGCATCAGTCTATTTTTAATAAAGTAAAGTAAAAATAAAAGAATAATATTAGTTTTATTATAACCTAACTAGTTTTTTCTTTCAGACAAACCTTATTCCGATAGGTGTAGCTGTTCAGAAGTGATCTTCTTACGTAGGTACACACACATTAAGCATGTTTTTATCAGCGTAGGTATTTCATACTCGCATAAGAGGATATTGCTATTATAACATATACGGACATCAGCTATTTCCTAGTCATTACAGAGAAAACTCACAGTTCCCTTTTGGTAAGTGCATGTCTATTTTGATGTATCAAAAATATCTTTAACTAACTTTTGAGCAAAATTGTCCCGTAGTATGTAGCTAGTGTATGGACACACTAGTAGAACGAGATGACAGGACTCTTTCTGACTTTCCTTTTCAGGTACGCTTTTGAGGTTGTCGTAGTCAATCTAGTACTAGGATATATAAAATCTTTGATTGTAAAACAACATGACTTAGTGTTGTTTCACAATTCTGTTTTAGATCCAATTTTGTTGCGATCAGTAGGCACACAATTTTATCGGTAGATATGAAGCCGCCACATCCCTACCGAAACAATTGTAATTCAACACGAATCTCGGTAATCCGCTTCAATTCTGCAAAGCCTCCTGGACAGTGACCACAACAGCCAGATTAATTATGATACAGAAACTGGCGTAGTTTATTGATGACTAGCTTAGGATAGGTCGGCACTAGACACACGAACACACGTCATGAAGAATTGCTTGTCTCCCAAATCCTAGTGTGTTGTATCCAATTTATCACTGCTCCAATTTGGAATTTGTAACTGAAATCCCAGGTGTACGGTTAATTAAGTTGGTAAAGATAATTATCCCTTAGTCTATGGAGCAATTCAGACCAATTAATACCAAGCCAATTACGTACAACTATTCTAGAAAGTGTTCGATGTAATTAATATTTCTGATCTATTGATTACCTCTGTCGACGAGTAATGCCTGAAAATGAAAGATAATAACATCATAACGGGCAACTCAAGCCATTTGGATGATAGGGCCGATCAGATCGTACTTTACAGGCTCAAAAACCGTTGAGTAGATTTTGATGTGCTTTACATCTTAGCGTTCTTCATAAAAGATCTCGAAATTGTTTCATAAAGACCCCTCGCCGTCATTATTGTCTACAAAATGTGTTCAAATACGTCATAAATAAAGGAAAAACGGTATTGAGATACGCTGGGATTATTAGCGATAAAAAATGTAATACCTAAGGTATTTTAGTGTCTCGTTTTCCTAGTTGTTAACATTGAATAATAATAGTTGTTTTATTATAACACAATTTCCTTAACGCAATAGCTTGCGTAATACATTGAATATAAGTAGGCACTGTATACACAGCAGAATTATTACGTGTAACAAAAAAACATTCATAAAATGATGAGCTAAATACGAAAATAACTAGTCCGGGTGTCGGGTCTTAATTAAATGAATTACTAACACAAGTCCAAGATAACAATGGACAAACCCAATTCTCCCTGTAATTACCTCTCTCGAGAGAGAGCAGAGGATAATGACTGCTCGTCCGTGTGCTACCTCTCTGCGAATAACGCTCACTACAACTGATATACGCGTATCACAGTAAAACTATTATAACTGTTATTTGTGTTGCGTACATCACTATCTAAGGGTATCTTTTTTCTGTACCTATTGTAGGTAGAATACTATGACGTAGTGGTATAAAAATTATGTTTTGTAGCACTGTTTCTGTTTTAATAGTTTCCTGTAACTTTTGTTTACTTCAAGAGTCATAACCATTGGGCATCTTTTCTTTGGGTGGAACGAGATAGTTTCAGAATTGTACTGACTTCAGATTCCTGATCGAAAAACCTAATCCGGAAACCAATCGGGTGCGTCCGGCCTAGAGATGTGCCGTTGCCGGCAATCTGGGAATATTGCTGGCAATATTGCCACCAATATTCACGCTAAACGCGAATTTTTAAGCTGTGTTACTTTTTGGTGTACAATAAAGTGTTATTCTATTCTATTCTAATATTCATACATCGGGCAATATTCCCGGTAATATTCCCACTTCACGGCAATATTGCTGGCAACGGCACATCTCTAGTCCGGCCTAACCCAAAAGTTCCAAAGAAATCCTAATGTTTCTTTTTTTGTTGATATATGCCATATTATCTATGGTCTATCCCACACTGACACACTGACTATTGTCGTTTAATGTTTAGTTAAATAGTTATTGATTTACTTATATTGAATCGTATCGTTGATGACCGTAATAAATCATTCCGAAGGAGCACCTTCAAAGCATCAGCATCAACATAATCGTTCCAATTTCCTTCTGAACACAACGAATATAATCCCACAATGTTCAGTAAAGTGAAAATATCGCATCAATCATTGATTTTCCCGTTGGTTTAGCCCACAACACACAATATAAAAGGATGTATTCAGAGGATGTGTGGCTGTAATATTTATCAGCCATGCAGCGGTGGAAGATAACAGCGATATACGGGGAGCTGTTATCGTGCTCAATTTACTACATATTGGATAAACCTTGCAGAATGCAGCATTCTTTACTTGGCCATACAGCGGTGTTATTTTTTAGTTGACGTGGGGTTCTATCCGAAGTTTCGAATTTGTTACCCTCAAAATAGTTTGTTTCATTAGATATTTTAGAAGAATTTCAGCTGATTTTCTAAAATCATATAGCTAAATTAATCTAGCGAGAGGCATTTGCAGAATTTTTGCCAGAAATATTATGATTTCGCAACAACGAAGCGTTTATCAAGGTAAAATATTCGAATCGCGTTTAATTTTGGAATTATCAATGAGCCAGTAGCTAGAATCGAAGTAATCCTTGTCACAACGATAACTTATTCAATAGTTATAGTAAAAACCAGTTTTATTAAATAATTTAGCCGATAAATCCTTTAGTTATGAGTCAGCGTAGCCCCGAGGCTGTGGGTCGGGCAGATCCAGCTGTGAACTCATGTTTGCTTACATCATATCGTATTAAAAATAAATAGCGACGTGCGCGGAATGACATTGTTTTCCTTTTATCTTTGTTACTAAACATTGGCCGATATTCTATTAGCTACTAAGTATAGAACATGATACAGAGTAGTGAGTTTTATCATTGATGAAATCTGCGATTTATCTTGAGTTCCTGACTTTATTTATCAGCTCCTGGCTGAAATATTCTTCTCAATACCTGAATTACAAAAGAACAATGCTCCAATTAACCTATAAATAAGGCTTTCATACTTATTCATTTCAGGATTATGGAGAAAGAAAAATCCGTCAATAGCTACAAAAAAATTGGCGAGGGGGACTTAAACACCCCCAGTACGTCTCAGAGACTCATTCAACTTTCGGCCACAAATTCGTGAAATCCTCATACAACTCATGAAAGAATTAACTAACGAGAAATTGTTTCTTGGCTCACAAAATTGCCTCGCACCGCAAATTCGGACAAAGAAAGGGAAAAGTTTTAAAAGCAAACCGCTGTTCAAATTTGGTATTTTCAATGGAGGACGATCACAAATAAATGTTTGTTTTCCATTCTCTGTTACGACCGAGACGTAATTTACTAGTTAAAGAGTTTGGTCATTAACTTTGCCGACGGCTAGGTTGCTGGACGAGTTCGCAAGGGGACCAGATGGGCCGAGCAGCACCTGAGTTCCGAGGTGCTTAATAAAACTTTTCAAAATAACCAAAACTTTACTGGAAACAGCAACGTTCCTGACAAACTTCGGTAACGGTTCAATGTCGTTTGTTATAAGTTTCCTACCACTTGCAAGTACGCTATCGATCATTAACATAGCCGTGTTAGGCTTTTAGACCTTGACATGGAAATTTTTACTTTCCTGATTTCAGGAAGTTTACGTTATAATGAGAAAGTATTTTTGTAACGCCATTTTTTGGTATTGGTGGTGAGGGTAGGTGAGCGAAGAAAATAAGCAGTTTATTTCTGCCCTCATTACAACTTCAAGCCTTTTTTCTTGTTATTAACCGACTTCTAAAAAATTCGCGCATAACTTTGTCGCTTGCTAACCGACTTGAAAAAATATTTGTTTGTTGGAAAGGGTATAACTTCCCAAATGGTCCTATAGTCACCAAGTTGGAATCTGATGATGAAATCTTGGCGAAATCGAGAGAACACCTCAAATTCAATGCAATTTTTTAGTGAAGTTGGTAATTTCTTTTTACAAAAAGGTTTTCTTAGTTTACCTACTTATTTCAAAAAGGCTTCGAAGGATTTTAGGTTTAACCCTTCAGATACCGTCAATTAGAGACACAATAGTAAGACAATAGATGCGCGGCCACCGGGTGTCGCTTGGGGATTCATGAATTAAACTATTATCATCGAAAAATCTGCAAAGCATTAAATATTTCAGGAAGAACTCTGAAGAACTGTACCCCTAAGACGACCCACTGACCGTAATGTGCATTTTAGTCATAACAGTTTTACGACAAAGGGCAAAGGCATTATTAGGTGCAGCTACAATCTAATCTGATATCAGTTTAATATTATGATCGCTATTCACCGCCTACAGGTGTACCTACACTGTTCAGTAATCTGACTAAAATAATATCAGCCAAATAGACTCTGTTATATTAAAATTGCCTAATCGTGCTTCCACGCACTTTCAGGCTGCCGCGGTCAGTAAGCAGATTACATTCATCGTAATAACGCCAATAGATTAAGTAAGTAGATGGTCAAGGCTGCTCGCTGACGTAAGCGAATAACGGCAATCACAAACATTTTGCAGAACGCGACTACGAAATAGTCTGAGATACACATTACGCGTGAAACACGTTCTTGGCTAAAGAAATGTCAACAAAGCTGAGTCATAGACGATCTGTTGGTGCAGCGGCGAAATCAGCGATCTGTTGTGATTGTTTTGATATGCACGGCGCCGCGGCAGGCTGTGGCCGTCTGTCGCGGGCTCGTGGCCGCTCAGCGTGCGACAGTTTACACAACACAGGCTGCACGCGCGCCGCCGTCGGTTCAGGTGAGTGCTGTTATAAATACGGCACCGGCACTGGAGCGTTGCCCCTCTCCCCATGCCCGCAGCCGCCTGCTCGCGTGCCGCTCATCGCCATTATCTGCGGGACCTTGGGCCGCGCCGCGCGATAAAACCACTCACCTTTTTGATTTGGAAGTGGTCGGGCCGCAGAGTCTCCTGGATCTCCTGCTCGGTGCCTCGCGGTGCCGCCTGCACCGAGCTGCGGAACCCGTCGAGCACCCCCTTGAACGTGAACTTCTTCATCGCGAATAACCGAGTAGCGGGTCCTTTGTCCGAAGGCCGCTCGCGCCGGCCGCGGCTACATCACAGCCGTCCGCCGCGGACAGCGAGCCGGTTTTGGCGGAAGGAAGGTCGGTCTCTCCCGCGCTACACTTGGTCGCTACTGCGCAGGGCCGCCCCGGGCCGCCGCCGACGCCGACACGCGCCCGACACGCCGACGATCGACGAAAACTAGGCGAGGCACCGCCTCCGGAATGTACAGCAATGCGGTTCCACTGACGGATCGATAGCCGGGACAGCGAAGTACACACGCGCACTGGCGACACGCTGTCAGCGAGGCCGCCGCGGACTGGCCGGAAAGAGCGCGACACGACCGATCGATGCGCTCGGCCCCGCTCGGGAAAGAGATGAACACATATTGCGCATGTAGGCGCGTCTTGCGGAAGAAAAATTTCACAGCTGATAACCAAATAGTTCCGCATGCCGCCGCAGGGTGGCGCGCGCACCATAACAACGTGTGACATTTAACATCTGTCAAGTGTCAAACCGGCTTCGCTAGTCCGCCTGTCAAAATAGGAGGCTTTGGAATTTGGAATTTTCATTTTCTTACAAGTGGAATCGGTGGTTTTCGTGCTGAAATATACAAAAAATGTCTTATAAAGTGATAACGAGGTGTTTCAATGCGCTTAGTTATGTGGAGACATTCAAGAAGATCCGGGATAGACCCGCGTACAGGTAGAGTATTTACATTATCATTTTGTGTATTTATAAACACTACTTAATATCGATAAAAAGGTTATAAAGGTATGCTTATGATCGGGGTTTGTTACTCAATCTATAAAAGTTGAAATTAAGAGCGTGTTTTACGTAGTATTTAAATTGGAAATGACTACTATTTATGATGTGTGATTGGCGTACGTGATCGAATGGTTGTTGAGTCATTCATAATGTAAATAACGAGTACATTCTATAGAACTACCACTTAAATAAAAGATTTATATGTCTTTTGAATACGTATACACATTTTCATTCCTACAGCAACAAGTACAGTTACAAATAATGCTGGAAACCTTGTTGATTTAAACTTTTATCAATGTTACCGTACTACACTATCTAGGCGCATGAAAACGGTGGTCATGTGACCATAATACAGTAATCTCTCGACAAAATTATCTATACAATCGTAAGTTGAATGAAATATCCTATCCTATTGTGTAAGATATAAAAGTAGGTCAACATCAATTGATTGTGCCCAATCAGTGGAATAATGAAAACAAGATTATATATTTTGTATTACATTCTAATAAGAACTAAAATGTTTCACATAATTGAGTAAAATTACCAGTAATTTATTATTAGTATTATTATATCTAGCCTAAAGCCTAAAAGTTATGAGTTTACATGTGGATGGACGGCGGGCGAGAGGGAGGCCAAAGAAAAGATGGATGGATTGTGTGAGAAGTGATATGAAAGAAAAGGGAGTTAGTGATAGCGTGACGAGTGACAGGACAGAATGGAAGAAAAAAACGTGTTGCGCCGACCCCAAATAAAACGGGACAAGGGCAGGAAGATGATGATGATGATGATGATTATATCTAGCCTATATTGTCCCACTGCTGGGAAAAGGCCTCCCTCCATACCAGTAATTTATTCAATAATAATAGTGTCCGAGATCATAAGTTCATTCACAAACATTTAAGCTTGCATACGCAAGACACCTAGAATCGAAACAACTATCTATCTGTAGGCCAGTTAGTTCATTAAACCCCAAGCGTCTGCCAGGGTTCTCTCTGTCATTATCTTTCTATTGTGTCTCTAATATCCGTATTGGAAAGGTTAATGCCACAGGGGCACTATTTTTGTATTTAAGCTTTGGTTGTCTAGGATAGTGCTGCCGTCATATAGCGGCCATTTTCCGGAACAACGACTATTTTCCTCATCTGATGATAGTTCATCCTCAAAAAAAATTACTAAAGCTAAATCAAGGTTGTCCATTTTCTATCTTGGATAGGTACTTTTCGTATGACGTTTTTGACATTTGTTTTGAAAAAATTACTGACGATGTATTACTTAAAATGGCCTCTATATGACGGCACCGCTTTTCTAGGAAACCAAAGCTTTAGCCAACATCAAGTTTAGAAAGTCTTTAGTTTTTTTAACTCTGATACAGAATACAGCCACTTTGTTTTCCATTACTTTGCAAATATTAGCATTATAATGTTATTGCAGTATTCGGCTGCAAAAACATATTATATGAGTATCAGTATTGAGTCAACCTTCTCAATAGGCTTTGCTAAAGTAGTCAATACAGTTAAAATAAAATTCTCAGCTCTATTTTACTGAGTTCATGCCTATTTAAATGTTTCCAGATATTGTCCAGTTGTGTAGACTGCTTGTTATGCAAAACTTCAGCAATTTTACGTCACCATATTCACCAGAAATCAATTTGCAAATAATTAGATCATCTACAGAATTCCACTTTCAAAAAAATCCTACCATAAAAATAAAAAAAGTCACCAGTTCGATTTTTTTTTTCCATAAAACTGTTATCATAGTCTAATATACTTGTTCACCATAGTAAACACTTTTTTTCAGATTATACTGTGCTGCTATTCTAGGCACAGGCTATGTAGCATACGACCAGCTGAAGAATAACAAAGCTGAAATGAAGGAAATCATACAGCTTAAAAACTACATGGCCGACCCTATCACTCCATTAGAACAGCTTGAGAAAAACAAGGATGATATGAAGGCACAAATGGAACTGCTCATCATGAGGATACAGGCAGAGTTCTGTAGGGCTTTGGAAGCTGAGGAAGACCAGGTGAGCATGATTTTTGAAATAAGAACAGTAAAAATATGACCTTACTGTGTAGACATTCCAAGTAGATAGCAAGGGTCTTTATTATTATGCTCTAAGTCAATATAGGTTATATTCAAGTAAAATTCTGATTTGAAATTAATTAGTTACAAGTATAGGTCAGTATTTGCCTAGCTCTTGGTTGACAAATATATTACAATTTCTCTCAAAATTATATACATCAATTTGTATTTAAAAAGTAATGGAACTATCATATCTTTGATAAAATAATGTACTTATACATAAATAACTTATTTTCTTGTAGGCTTGGGAGGATGACAAAACACCTGATGAATATGATTTTGACAACGATATTTTCTTAATATCTCCGGTACGAAACCATTGTTTTAGTTTTAACTTTAGGAGGTTTAAAAATGTAAATAACTATAAATAAAAATACTCTCCTACATTGAATGCTTTTTTCGGCCATACTAACAATAATTTTATTACATTAATGGGTGTCAAATCAACTTAGAACCAACTTAAAATTATAGTTTGTAGAGCCAAAAACCTCAGTAATATTAATTTCAATCTACATGCAACCATGAATATACATTTCCATTACCAGTACATAAATTCTAGAATTATATTTGATTCAGTTTCTACTCATAATTCTCCCAACAAGGGCTTTTTTGTGCTTCACCGCTTCTTTCTAATTTCAAGGCCTATATCTCACTGGGATAGTACTACCAATAAAATGTATACAGCATCATAAAGGGTTCTTTACCTGGTGTAGCTTGGTTGCGATAAACTGTTGGGCACTGTGTGGAAATCGGCGATTGGCTGCTCCACCGTATCCTACTGAGATATAGGCCTAACATTAGTAAGTGGTGAAGGAAGGGTACTTTAGGAGCATCCAGTGTTTCTTATTTACCCTTCAGAATATTATGTGTCCCATGTCATTTGAGATGATCCATCATCATCATTATTTGCATGCATCAGGAAGCAAAGTTCCAAGTGGACAGATGGCTCCGCAAGGAAGGTGGTGGCGGCATCACCTGCGTCTTACAAGATGGCCGCGTGTTTGAGAAGGCGGGAGTCAACATCTCCGTCGTGTCTGGAACCTTGCCGCCGGCTGCAGTCCAGCAAATGAGGAGTAGGTTAGTAGCTACGAAGCTTTCCATAACTACAGTAACCGACTAAATATGATCATCACTATCAATTCAGCTTAAAAATTTCCAACTCGGCTGACATTACATCATTTTGCTATTGACGACGTCCACAGGAAGACATGGAATTCTTTATCTTATATTTCACATTACCTACTGCAATGCAACTATCCTCTGACTTCCTATAGAGTATAGATGATGATAAGCACCATCAATCCTTTGCGGCCTGGTCAAGACTTCGACCTTAACGGCGAGCGGGGCGGCACCGGTAAGCGGGTGCGGGGGGCACTATAAGCATAGGCATATTTTCATACTTTTGATCTTACCGCTCGCCGCCCCGGACTTAACTCCCGCTCGTACCTACTGTAGGCATGTCGCGCCTGGCATTTCTAGATTCTAGACATAGCTAAACATAATATCTTCACTGGTAAGACATACCTGCTAAAAATACATCTAAGTATTATTTTGATAAGATAGATAGATAAAACATTTATTATTTATTGATATGCTGATGTTTTTAAAAGTCCAAAGTCGTTTCTTTTGTACGATTGAGTTTATGTCCAGAGAATTGTCCAGTGTTTGAAAACAAATGCAATCATTCAAGAAGACACTCAATGAGATTATTCAGAATCACACAATCATATCTTATCGCTGGTTTTTCGGATTCTGATTTAATTTCAAGTGATTGATTTTTGCTGGATTATAGTTTTAGGTATTTCACAGGCCATGTTTATTGAATGAGACTGCAGTAGGTATTTCACAGTGATTAGTTTGGTTTCGACCTTCTAAGATGTTTTTTTTTTATGGTGAGTAGTCTTCTCTCGCACTAGGCCGGACTGGGAAGGCGTATCAGAATTTTACTGACTGAAACCATCTACTTATGTTCCTTCAGTTGCATTTAACGTTATTGAAACACGGGTAATCTTTTTAGAATCTAACCCATGCCCTAGAAACTTTTTCGTTTCCTGAAATAAATTTTTGTGGAAGGTTATTCAGTTTCGTCTACTGAGCAAGCCCTTAAAGTTTGCGGAGGCCTGTTCCTTACATCTTGTTTAGAATAGGGTTTAAGGAAATACACAAATGCTCAATTCACATGCAGGTGACATGACAGTGCTGTTTCGTTCGAATGCTCGATAGGACCGCACCGCGGACATCTGTTCAAACAAGGCGCACACCGCAAACACACTTGTAAACTAGAATTACCGATTGTTCTCTTGAATAACGTGGTTTGATTAACGTTTTTAGGGTTCTGTACCTCAAAAGGAAAAAATGGAACTCTTATTCACTTGTCCGTCTGTCAAAATAGGGTCTTGTGTTGTTCTTAAGAACGCGTGGAGATATCATAATAAAATTTCTAATAAATCATTTACAGGCATTTTTGAATTGTCAAAAAGTCAATCAGAAAAAAATAATAATTTCAAAGCGTAGATCCCTACGGAGAAGAATGTGCAAGATGAAAGTAATGCATTATATAAGTATATAAAAATCAGACTTAAATACAGATAAAAATCAAGCTTACATCAAAATAAATCAAGAATCTTTTCAGTTATGTTTGTCCTTCAATACAGCTTTTCTTTTCGTCGGAATAACGGTCGGCGTTTTCATAGTTTAGGAACTTCTATAGCTAATGCAAATTGATCAGATTTTTCGGTTTATGGTACAGGACCCCTCTTGTAAAATTCCGACAAGCACTTGCCTGATTTATCGTAGTTCAATAATATTATTATTGATTTAATCACAAAGGTGTACAAAGGCAAATGTATTGCGTTTGGCATTTGCTGCCAAACCAAGGTGGCATTGTTATAAGAGTGTAATAGTAACCACATAATATTTATTTTGTCGGATAGAGAACGATGCCGTAGATTGCAAAATGATGACCCAAATGTTTATCACAGCTCTCCGAATTTTTTTTGGCCCTTTACTGTCTACCAAACGATCTTGATCACCGAGCCAGCGCTTTCCGTCCGTCTGTTTTTCAGTGAACTGTATGCTCATTAATCGTAATAGTAGGTAGAAGTTTTATGGCATATGTATTATCTATTACCGTTATAAAATACTAATTATCCCGCGCTGTTCCTTTTACTAGCGTCATGTTAGAAGGAAAAGGATTTTTTTAAATTCAAACCTATATAGTTGTTGAAATTAGCGCGTTCAATGTGGCGTAATTTCTTTGTTGCTGTCCTAATGAGAGTTGTGTTTTTCTTGAAAGGAATTTACTCACATGAATTGTGACCGGAATCATTTTAACCCCACTTGGCTCGAAGTCAACTACACTCTGTCAAGTGCTATTCCTTCAGAGTAGTAAATAATGAGATTCGCGATTATTTTCGTGTTTTCCTCGGGTTAGGCATATAAACATACCCATAGCAACTAATGTTAGGATAGGGTTTTTAAAAACCGCGGATTCAGCCCTCAAAGGATATCTCAAAAGGTGATCACAGCCTGACAGCCACTCGAAAATCGACCAAATGCGTGACGCTCTCACCAAGATTTTGTACATTGTAATAGTTCCACGTGGTCCGAACAAACCTTAATTAATAAACCTGTAATTTTTTTACATTTATTGTTAGTTGCTTCGCTCAAAAAAATACACAAGTAGCATCATAAGCATGATCGTGAAAGTGTTAGTTCACAAGCCAATTAGGACTCTAGGCATTGCCCATCGAACCCACAACTGTGGATCCGCGCTTGATCTTAGCTTGCATAAACAGCTACTATAAAAAACGTATTCAGGTAAATTCAATAAATTAATACGCCTCACCATAAACGATTGCATCACTACGTACCATCAGGTGAATTCTCGCAGTATTCGTAATAAAGTACTAGTTTATATTAATTACTATCTTTTGCTCGCGGCTTCGCCTGCGTACGTAAATTATTGTCTACGTCACTCAGGAATAAAGCAGCTTTCTAAAGGTGAAAAATTTTTTTGCAATCGGACCAATACTTTCAGAGATTCTTATAAGCAAGAAAAACAAACTAATCCTAGAAAAAATTAAATATATTAGAAGCTGTCCCTAACATAGGACGGGACACATTTATATAGGATAGAATAAACTTTAATGTACACCAAAATAATAACAAAAGTTTTACACAAACTTAAATGTATCGGTACAATCATACAATGGCGGTCTTATCGCTGACAGCGATGTCTACCAGACAACTTTAGAATGAGTTGTTTTGGTCGCTGTGCTGTGTTGTTGGTTGGTATATCTAATGCATGTTATTGTTTCAGAGGTAAGAAGCTAGAGAACGCCGAGCTGCCATTTTTCGCGGCGGGGGTGAGCGCCGTGATCCATCCACGCAACCCCATGGTGCCCACCATACACTTCAACTATCGATACTTCGAAGTCCAAGATAAAGATGGTAAGTCCAAAGATAGTTTTTTTTACCATTTTTTCATAACAAGCTTTTGTCACGCGGTAAAAGTACAAAGGGCAACTGAAGAACACAGGAGTGATTTTAGTTTGTAAAAGTCTAACACACCCTCTCGCTCCACCCGCACCCGCTCCTTAGAGCGGGAGAAGTCATTCGATGATTTCCTACCTCAAAAAAAAGCCCTGTATAGTACACAAGACTAATAGCATCAATATAATCTCTTGTACTATAGAATTACTAGCCCATCTAGTTAGATAACTGGCAGTGGTAGACAATGACATCATCCCTATAGATTTATGTTATGGATGCGGAAAGTCCGCATTCCATCTATTTACATTATTGTCTAAGTAGGTTTAAGCTAGCATTAGACCGACGCACACGTGTAACACGTTTGATTTGTACGTAGAACGACGTCGCGTGGCGTGGATCTAGTGTAGCTCTACAGGTCTAGTTTCCGTATAAAATGTATGGAGACCGACGCGCACAGATCGGCGTCTGTGACACACGTGTGAGCAGTGTAGTTTTACATTTATTATTTCGTGTTTATGTTAATTTTATTCATCTGTGCAATAAATAACTAATAATTATTCTTCAGGTGTCCAGTGGTGGTTCGGCGGCGGCACTGACTTGACACCTTACTACTTAAACGAAGAGGACGCAGTATATTTCCATCTCACACTCAAAAATGCGTGCGATAAACACGACGAAACATACTATGAAAAGTAAGTTTTATTTTTTTAGCAGATTTCCAAATAAGGAGGAGGTTCTCAAATCCTCTGATTTTTTTCCCAATTTTACCTCAAGATTTGTATTCGTGCTTAATAAAAAAAACGACAGATAAAAAAAGTTATGTGATACCTTATTCTACCATAACATACCATAATTTCTTCTCTGGCTACAATAAAATGCTAATCGAAGAATTTTATGGTCGATTAATTTGTTCAACAAATTAAAATACCGTTTCACTTATCTATTAAGTAGTTTATTATTGTTATTAAATCTATAATTTGTTATAGCGTTGTTTGGATTCACGAAAAATGGTTATTCTGTTATTATCAGTTGGAGAACAAGCTATCGGAGCCGACTATTGACCGAAACCAGCTATAAACAAACAGTTTCACTAGTGTGGTCTTTGGACCATACTATGTAGTTCCTCTTTAGACAAAAGATTGGCCAAATACACAGGAGATATTTAAGACTGCATGTTTATATATACGCAAACTCGGGTACACACTCAGTTTCTCTTAGGTTGATTGGACGGCAATCCAACACCATTGGGGAGAGATCAGGTGCAGGATCTGTGGTTTTATGTACTTTCCAAGATACAGGGGTGTCACCACCTCTAAATTCCTATTTATCACTAATCATACACCATATCTCAGGTTCAAGAAATGGTGTGACGATTACTTCTACATTCCCCACCGCGGCGAGAGGCGCGGCGTCGGCGGCATCTTCTTTGACGACATCGACGCGCCGAGTCAGGACAAAGCTTTCGAGTTCGTCACGTCCTGCGCTGAAGCCGTTATTCCTAGTTATATACCTATTGGTAAGGAACTTGTACTTGTCGAAAAACAAACTGCTACTCAACAAATACTTTTTAGCCATGCTTAAGACCATAGAGCACCAAGCTTCGCCTGCAGTGACTAGAACCTTTACTGTCATTCCATCGTGCCCACACAAGTAGCGCTGAGCGCTTGAGTAAATGCTGAGACTCTTGGTACGTCACAACGAAAATTTTGTTAATTCCGTCTACGATCAGCTTTGGAGACTTGAAAGACCGCTCTCTGTACACTTGGTACTCTTGGACACATACATTAGCGATTAGGTAGGCACCAAACTTCAGTTCATCATTCTATCCACTAGCCAATGTACGAGACAATGCTTTGGTTCCGCCTGCCGATTTATAGACCAGACATAGACGCAACTAATGAAGTCAGTAAGAGAGAAAATTTAACACACTTTGCTTTTAATCTCGCGCCTCTTAAGTTTCATGATATAACAATAGCCCATCTAGTCAAGTTACAACCGTTTCGTTTCTCTTTCCTCGATCACCTCGAGTTAGCCTCCGATTCCTTTGTTCTAACGTCATCTCAACGCTCAATCGCGTGTTCAGAACAAGGGAATAGGAGGCGTGGCTGACTCGAGGTGATCGACGAAAGAGAAACGAAATGGTCGTAACTTGGCTAAGCCTGTACAATTGGTTATCGGATGTGTTGAGAGAATGCAGGCTGTAATGCCTTGTCTAGAGGTTGAATAGTCAATGCTGTTACCATAACTTTTTAGTGAGTTTTAAAACGAATGACGTAATCAAGGAAATCTATCTTAATGTTCCAGTTCAAAGGCACAAAGACGACGCCTACGGCTACTACGAGCGCCAATGGCAGCTGCTCCGGCGAGGCCGCTACGTGGAGTTCAACCTCATGTACGACCGTGGCACCAAGTTCGGGCTCCACACGCCACAGGCGCGCTACGAATCCATACTCATGTCGTTACCTCTTAACGCTGTAAGTATACAAAGAAAATAACTGAAACTATATATTATATCCTTGTGTGATACGGCCCAATGGCCAAAAGACCAAGGAGGACAATTCCCATCCTTGGTATTTTTTTTAGGTGCTGCCACATCAATCGATCGATCTTCGAACGGTGACATAGATCGGCATTGGTAGCTTTTGGTGTAGTAACATCTGTCGATCGACAACGACTAATTCTTTCTAATTTTCGACTTTCTAATTTTCGATTGACTGTTGTGGACATAAACTAAAATGAAGACAATTTTTTACAAATTTTGACAATAATTCTCTGTAAATTGAAGATGGCCTGTATTTATTAGTTTTTCCTGGCCTGTATTTTCTAAACATAAATAAAAACACATTCTAATAATTTTATTATCGAAAACAGATACTTAAAACATAAATAACTTGTTGCAGAAATGGGAGTACATGCACACGCCCAAGCAAAATTCACCTGAAGAGAAGCTAGTGCGAGTCCTGAAAGAACCCCTTGATTGGCTGAACTTAAATAAACAGCACAGGTCCGCAGCTTGAAAAGTTAAAATGTACAGGTTCGGGATTTAGGTGATGAGTTGAAGAGTTAAAAACATGATGTATTTTTTTAATAATTGTGAATAATGTTAAATTATACTTTTCTAACAGTTCTTTTTTTGTTTTATTTGTCCCCTATTATTATAATTCAAATATAAGATGAGCAATATACCTACCTAGAAAATAATGAAAAACAATCAAGTAATTTCAACAATATATTGATAGTAAATATCGAAGAAAAATTATTTGGTTTTACGGCGAAATTATGACAATTGTTATAATTTCGCATGGATGTTATTGATATGCCCAAAAAGACAATACTAGACAACGTAGTGCTTACATTATTTTTGTACTAGACTAAAAATTGAAATATTTTTTGCAGGATTGTTGAGTTTTAGCAACATTGAACAGTGAGTGATATTTTAGGGTTTCGTACTCAAAAGGTTTCAGGCAGTATCTCAAAAACCGCGATAGCTAATCAGTTGAAATTTTCACAAATTATGCATTTCTGTTGCCGCTATAACAAAAAAAATCTAAAAACAAATTAAATAAATATTTATCCCATACAACAAACGCAATATTTTTGCGTTTTAATTTAATTAATTACTAGATCAAGTTTCTATTCTTTCAAAAGTAACGATGGAGTTTATATAGCTGACCCGGTGAACCTAGTAGCCGCATCCCTACTATTTCCTATTCCCTACTAATATTATAAATGCGAAAGTAACTGTCTGTCTGTCTGTTACGCTTTCACGCAAAAATTACTGAACGGATTTAGATCAAATTTGGTAGGTAGGTAGAAGAGATACTGGAATAACACATAAGCTACTTATAATTCCACTGCTGAGCACGGGTTCCTCTGCCCGCGCGATATAAACTATAGTCCACGCGGGTGAAGCCGCGGGCGGAAAGCTAGTAATAATATAAAATCTTTGGTAGCCGCCTAACAGTCAATTGCGTGTGGTATGATCACAGAACACAGAAATCATACTTACATGATAGATAACTACTGAAATTTCTAGTTGCAGTTTACTCTAATGATAGGTACAAGCGCAGTGAGAGCTATTCCAAAATCTCTTAAAAGTTAAAAAGAAATATGCTTTTCTCACACCGCGACGTTTATTCTTTTAAAATTTTAGAACGAAAACTTCTTTAATTCAATTATTTATACCATTTTATTAAAATGACTCGTAAATTAGTAGAGCTTTTAAACTTTATATGGTAACACCAAATACAACTGTCAAACCAAATTGTCACTTTCTCGATGGCTTCAATGTTGTGAACGTGAATTTCTTATTTTCATAATACATATGTGTTTACTCGACAACTTTTATTGCTTTCCGCTGATACACCTACGTCATCGCTACCGTAACATAAATTCGTTCAAGTGACCGGTATTACGTCGCGAAATTGAGACAAAATGTTATAAATATGTGGCGCGCGTAACGGATGCATCGTTTCCTACATTCCTTCGCCATAAAAGAAACGTAACGTTTGTTTCCTATGTGATGTTATTGCAAAGTGGTGGCGGGTAGCTTAGGAAGATGCCTTTCAAGTTGAAACTGAAGAAGACGCGGCAGTATAATGTTGCGTCGAAGAGTTTATTTGTGATAAGTGTGGAGCTGCTGGATGGCGGGGTGGCGGACTGCACCCTGTCGGTGGACAGCACGGGGCAGGAGTGCCTGGACAACGTGTGCCAGCGGCAGGCCGTGCTGCAGCCGGAGCTGTTCGGGCTGCGCTACGTCAACCGCAGCCAGCAGCCGCGCTGGGTGCAGCTAGAGCGTCCGCTCAAGCGCCAGCTCGAGAAGTACGCGTCCTCGCACCAGCTGTACCTGCGTGTCATGTACTACGTCATCTCTGGCACCAGCCTAATCACTGACGAGGTCACAAGGTACCACTACTTCTTGCAACTCAAGAATGATCTGGTGGAAGGTAGGATCATATGTGACTGCCAGCAAGCTGTAGTGCTTGCATCCTACAGCCGGCAAGCAGAGTATGGTAACCATGACCGGGAAAGGCATACAGTTGAGTACTTAAAGAACTTGCTGACTTTCCCTAAGCAAATGCTGGATGGTGGTCAGATCATTGATGGGAGTACGTTGGCTGAGACTGGGCGGCTGGAGTGGCTGACCGAGGCTGTGATACAGCATCACATGGCACTACACAATATGTCACAGGTAAGCATGTCCATTGTCTTTAAACACATTCATAAATGAACATACAACCAAAACTCATTCATTTCAATATTTAAGTCAGCAGAATATTTATTCTTACAGTAAATATAACTGGAACATGTATGTGGATGCTATAAATAACTGTTCCAACCCGTCAGTCTTATTTATAAACATGATACTTGACCTTTGCAAACTTTCACTAAATATGTAAAATATATCTGTATGTATGTCAATAGGTGATAGTAGCCAATCAGATATAGTAATGATTTGAAAACATACATTGTGTTATGGCTTTGTCTGTTCCCATCTGAATCATTATGTGGGAAACAGTTTCTATATGTCTTCACATGTCATCATTCTGATACCATTTGAATACTAAAGATCTGAGATAGAATATAATACTTAATAA
This sequence comes from Mythimna lalbum, assembly GCA_949319445.1. Lineage (NCBI taxonomy): Eukaryota > Metazoa > Arthropoda > Insecta > Lepidoptera > Noctuidae > Mythimna > Mythimna lalbum. Next base: position 875,120 of record OX439354.1, read on the forward strand.
ATCTTATTCTTGTTAGTAATAAATGTATAAGAAATATTTAGTTAATTTCGTTAATTAAAATTGTTCAAAATCACACGTGACCTGTGTTTTTTGATTTAGTCATAACTGCCAATGTTCAAATAATATGTGTGTCTCATCATCTAATACAATAGTGTTATTATAATTTTTCAAATATGAATGTGATTCAGAGGATTTTATAGGTAGGAATAAAAATCATGAGGTTTTTACTCCACAAACACTCATCAGCCAACTTTTCCCACTCTATAAACATTTATTTATTTACTTATTTAATCTTCATGTGACTAAAGATATAAAGGTGGTCTTAACCCTTCAGATACCGTCAATTAGAGACACAATAGTAAGACAATAGATGTGCGGCCACCGGTGGTCGCTTGGGGATTCATGAATTAATGCCTTGGGCATTCTCTACCAGTCAACCAAGGGTGGTAATAATATGGCCGGTGCATAAAAATAGTACATATTATTTAAATAATCAAGTCACAAAAGTATATATAAATAAAATAATCATACAATACATATTTAATGTTATACTATGTACATATTTATGAAGGGAAGGGGTTTTTAAGATCAATATCTGTTTGTTATAAAGAGAAAAGATTTTTATTGGATTTTTGTTTGTAAGAAGTCAACAACTACTGAACCAATTTTAAGAAATCTTTCACCAGTATTATGCTACTCTATCACTGAGTGACAGGAATATATTATATTCTTTTTACTATCATGCAAGCAAAGCCGCAGGTAGAAGCTAGTAACTGCTGTGTTCAAAATGTTGTCACAACATAATTTTGATTATTCTACCTCTAATTAGATTTTCCCACATTACACTTTACAAGCAATTACACACCATTAGAAGAAACACAAATTATCTCCTACAGATAGTAATCACTACATAAACAATAGTCTGTCGCCTGTTCGTAAAAGAATTACATTATAATCCTATTACGTTAGTTAGTAAAACTGTCATGACCATGCCACTGGGAATACATTATTTATAACTGTATCTGTGCTAATATATTACTGTTTTGTATATACTGTGACAAACGGATTTATTTGGGAATGAGATATTTTATTGGAAAGTTGAGACAGTTGAGTTATCAAGAAATTGCTATAGAAACAAGTATTTCAATTATAATAATATTGGTAAAGATAACTATGGCAAATACAGCACTTGACTTTGGCTACTATGTTTGTGCTTAGTTACAATTTCTCAATTGTGGCAATGGTATCATATGTATGTGAAATATGCACTAAACAATTATTAACTTTGATTGCATAAAAAACATATTTTCTAAGTTAAGTAGTTTAATTATATGAGATGCTTTTTAATCACTTGGTCAGTTAACAACCAGTTTTTAGAGAACATTTTATCATAAATGATTTTTGTCTGGCAAAGGTTTTCTGGAAGTAGGCAAAATTCGCATTACTCTAATCATAGCCAAGCTGGCAGAGGCCAGAGGAGGAAGGAAAATAGGCCTACCTTCTCACAACTGCTGGGAAGACTGTTGGTAGTCTAAAGATGGGTCTACGCCAGAGGAGCCGAGTACGAATGAAGCATGGGCCGAGCTTAAATTCGTGTAATGTCGCTCGTGCTCGACTGCTTTAGAGTCGGTAGACACTACACGAATTAGAACTCGGCTCGTGCTCGGTTCCTCTAGCGTAGAGCCACCTTAAATTCTTACAATGGGGTCAGTTGTCGATGACCATAACAATGATTTTTAAGACTTGGGCCTTCGCGCGCTAGTCACATTTGCAAGCGCGTTAGGAAAAAATGCCAAGGTGCTACAGCATCGCGACTGTATCGATGCGACCGCGCTACAGCATCGCGACTGTATCGATGCGAACGCGCTACAGCATCGCAACTGTATCGATGCGAACGTGCTACAGCATCGCAACTGTATCGATGCGAACGCGCTACAGCATCGCTACAAAAAATCGCTGTGGACCAGAGGCCTTTGATTGTATAATTTGTTTACGTCTCTGAATTACCTAAAGCATATGACACACTTTTCTCCGAAAAAAGGCAAAGTCGAAAGCAAATTCTGGTTATTTACATCAGTAATTTATACAAATATTTTCATCGCCATATTTGCAATAACTACGATATTTGGTTCTAAAGACAGAGAACCAGGCATTGACCGAATACTTTAGTATCTATACCCAAGTATTTCGTTGCAAATAAAACCATGTAAACTTAATTAAAGTAAATGCGTTTCAGAGTGTTGTCTGTTATCTCTCATGTAATCGTTATGTATATTTGATAACACCTGATCGTCGGCGCCTCAAGTACACACCTTAAAATATCACCGTGTCTCATTATCATTAGCTATATATCTATCCTCACAAGCAGTGTTTATACATAGTTGACGACGTTTTTTAATTACAGTTAGTAAACAAGGAATATAAAATGGACGATCTTTTTAAAACATAGGCTTTGCTATCATAACTTGCGTGTTCAATTAGTTATGGCTGGCAGAAAGCATAAATTATTGTTTTGCCTATAGGTAACTCTAATAGGTTTGCACACACGATGTTTCCTCCGATATTACCTGTTCTTTTTATATGAGCCTGTTGTGTTCCACTGCAGGGCACTGAAGCAAAGGTGTCCTAGTGGTAACGGCCCCGACTTACAGATCAGGGTTAAAACCTAGCTAAGCGCTCTACTTGGTGTAATTGATTTCAACACCACTGCTCTCAAAACGGTACAGGAAAACCATCCTAAGAAAACCGGCAGGTTCTAGAAGGCCTGAATCCCAGTAGTAGGATCATTAAATGACTGATTATGCTATTAGGTTATATGCAGGGGAAAGGCCTCCCTTTCATTGTTTTACTTTTCGCTGTCCCTAGCTATATCTGGCCTGTCTTACCGGCAAGGCAAGTTTATGTCTTTGATGTCCCTTGCACATCAAAGGTATGCCTTCTCTTCTAGGCATTCCCTCAGTGTAGGCACATATAAGTACGTATACTACGATCACTGGCCAAACACACACACAGCACATCAAATTGGGCTGGCCCCAAACACAGCACAAGCTCTAGCTGCTTGTACATAATATATCCATGCAGATCTACCATCCGACATATTCTATCGGCCTATATCAAAACATAAGAGCGCTGGAGTAGATTTTGACGTGATCTTCTAAAGAAGGTGGTCAGACAAATGAAGTAAAGAACATTCTCCATCTTGCAAATAGCGAAAAGACAGCCATTAACTTTGCAGCTTATCTTTATGAGATATAGGCCAAGTCCTTCCTACCCCTTTTTCACACATTTGTGTTTCCTGCAAATGGGAGCCAGTTATTTTAGTAGTAGTCGAGATCATTCTGCCATCTTGTTACGCCATGGTCTGCCGCGAAATTGTTTAGCATTTACGGACCCCGCGATCCATTCGGTAGTTCTTTTCTCTAAGTAGTAGGTACCTATTATAGATGATATAATAATATGACCGTGAGCTCCCCCCTCCCCATCATGAGTAGCCACATCCTCCGTACGTCGCCGTACTATTGTTGTACGTGTACCTAAATATGAATGAAATCAATTCGACACACTTTACGTTTAGCGTTAGGCGTCCACGTCGCCGGTATTTTATAGTTATTTTAGCTTTAAATATTGTAAAAGTTATTTTAGTATGTTTCGTTTAGCAAATGTGCATGATGGTGAAATAATCGCAAGGCGTGAACTGACTGAAGTCACCTTCCCCCTTAGATTAATTTGAACGCAAATATGTCTAATGAAAAACCTAATTAACTACTATCCAAACAATTAAAATCTTCGCGATGATTCCAGGTGTCCCTTCTCTATCGTCCAGCTAGCGATTGAAATAAAATTTGTCGATGAATCCCACACTGTTAACCTATGACAGACCATTTCATGCAGGCTTTTCTAATTACAAATCTTTCATTGAACTGTCACTAAAGATGTATCGTGCAAAGACCACCAACATACAACAAAACAACCAACAACCAACATCTATTGACGACATTTGCTGGTTCTTCCCTATTCTACTTGTAGTCCTTCGAATACAACACCATCAACTTTCGCAGGCACAAGCAGAGGAAGGGTTCATCACAACATGCCAGCAGCTCCGCGGCTACGGCCAGGAGATGTTCAGCGCGCGCGACCAGCTCAACCAGAGCGAGGTCACCATCGCCATCTCGCTTACTGGTATCAGGGTGTTAACGGAAACCAGCGAGACACCACACTTCTACCGGTAAGCTTGGCTATTACTATGATGGAATCTATTTTCATTCTATACAGATGCTGAATGCCAGTATGTACCCAAAGCAGCAGTAGCTTTCCATATTTTATTTTTAATTTATTTAGTTTTTGATATGAATGAATGAATTTTAGTGTACCTACTTTTAACTTTATTGACATTGATTATGAATTTTATCGTATTTTAAATTTTTAATAAATTTAATTTTATTACATTTTAATTTTTAACATTTAACACTGTAACTACTGTTAATATTGTATGTGGAATTATGGGCCTAGACGCCTGAAATAAATGCAGAAGCGAGGCACTGCCTTGAATGCGTTGTTGGACTGGGTAGGTATGGAGGTTGGGAGGTAACGGAAGGACGTGCGATCAGCTCTAGTTGAATGGGGTCCGTACTAACGATAGGAAGCGTGAGTAAGTGCGTAAGGTAGAACTACACTGCGTACACATGTCCCACACAAGCCGATCTGGGTGCGTCGGTCTCCATACATTTTATATGGAAACTAGACTTGTAGAGCTGCACTTGATCCACGTCACGCAACTTCGTTCAACGTACAAATCAAGCGTGTTACACGTGTGCGTCGGTCTAATGTAATTCTAGCTTTAGTCTGTCTAACCGACTTAAACCCTACTGTTCGTGAGCCGGGGGCTTAACATAAAACTTCATACGCGTGCACCCACCCCTTCAAATCCTGGAGAAGAATCTCACTACGAGACACAAGAATGCCACCTTGCACTAGAACGCATTACAGAGTTCAATCGCAACTGTGTGACGCTACAGTGAATTAATGAACATAGCAAGTCACTAGGCAATGACACAGCTGATGAGCTGATTGGTGCGGAGCGGAGTGTACTTTCGGACCCGAACCCATCGCGCCAATACTCTTTTGTCTTCTATGGCCGACTGATGGATGCTAGTGGTATTAAGGTTTGTTTCATTCTGTAGGACTTCGAGATAACCCTTCGTTCTCTCTATATGGCGTAGTGGCATCTATTCATGATGACTTTCCAAAAAGTATTTAGCAGGGTCATCATGAGTAGCATATTGAGCGAGTCATTGACACGCGAGTTACTGATAATGCTGTAATCTACTCAATATACTGTCTGTGATGACTGTTAATTTTATTGTAAACTAGCTTCTGCTAGCGCCTTTGCCCGCGTAAAAGTAGGTTTCTCCGTACAACCTTTAGATCTTCGTTTGATCCCTTTTAGGAGGTGTATTCTGGAAAGTCCTCTCTTAGTGCTCTGTTATGGACATCATAAAAGGAAACCTTATTCAAAATTTAATGTTCCTAGTCCCAGTAATTTTGGCTGTGCGTAGATATCGACGCACAGCTCACTGACTGATATATCAATGTCAGTCAGTCAGTTTCTGCTTTTATACAAGGTTATTTGTAAAACATTGGCAACTTCTCAGTACCATGGTACTTACCAACATCATAAACAACAACTTTTGTTCTATGAGTTTTAAAAATGTATCATATTTTAGTTCATCAGATTTTCACACAAAAGCAAAATATTTAAATTGAATGTTCTAAATATTATGAAGTCTATGCGAAGCAAGCGATAGAACAATAGCGGAGAGGAGGGAGGCCGGAGGGCAGGGTGCTTGATGTGCTTGCGTCGCTTCATACAGACGTAGGCAGGTATAGCAAAATACAGAGTTGAAACGTGTTAGATAAAACAACGGAATCTTGAAGGTTTGTTTTTGGTAAATGTATTATATTTTGTAAAAAGTCATAGAACAAAAGTGGTTGTTTATGATGTTAGTAATACAGTCCTGCTTTTGTGTGTTTTACAAATAACCCTATAAAAACCTACTTAGATTAATGATGATACCCATAATACACCCGAGCAGTAAACTCCTGCTACCAACCTTGCTGACTGAATAATCTTTTAAAGCAACTTAAACTATCCATCTAGAGGATTACCTTCATATCCTACTTGGTAAAGCTCTAAAGTATTTTCTTTCGCATTTGACCGTGAGTTACATGGTCAGGATTTGAAAGGAAGCGTCTTGACTTTAAACCCGATTTTCGAAAGGAAACTAAATTCAAACTTAATGTTATAAAGAGAAAAAGATTTTTATTTTTATTTGTAATGAATAACTTAATAACTATGTATTAGACCGATTTTAAAAATTCATTCACCGTTACGGCTCGTTCACGACCTTGCCGCTGCGAGCGGTAGCTAAGTGCGTTGCGGTGAGCGGTAAGATTAAAAGTATGAAAATGTTTGAAGCACGCCTCGAGACGCCGCTCATAGCGCCGCCTCGTGCTGGTACGCAAAAGACAACTGAAGGACATACATACATACGTACATCGAGGGACTGGAACAGTTTGCCGGCTGCGGTCTTCCCGTCAGATTATAATTTAGGTGTCTTCAAGGCAAGAGTGAATAGGCTCTTAATAAACTAGCGCGCCTCACCATCAACGATTGCATCACTGCTTACCATCAGGTGGGATCGCAGTCAAGCACTAGTTTATATCAATTAAAAAAAAATAGGAGCATAGGTGTGGTTTTAGTCAGTAAAAGTCTGACACGCCCTAGAGCGGGAAAGTCATTAGATGATTTCCCACCTCAAAAAAAATGGTGTTTGTAGCAGGTAAAGTGAACCTGACTGACATATGGTCGCGACTACTGAGTTATCAACACCTGTGGGAGTTCGTTTTATGATAGGCAATTATTCGACTAATTTGGCCAAATCCCTCTTGTATTTGGATGATAGAGCGGTCATTGCCACATCATACCCAGCGTGGGCCTTCGTGCTAACACGCCCCAGCCCACAGCAGTAATCAGTAGTTGTCGCTCCGACAATCGATTACCCTCACGAATGGCGTGCTAACATTAATTTGCCATATCAATATTCATGTGGATCTAAGAATGAAAACGTGTTTGGATTGCAACTTGTAGTTTATTTGGTAAAAGGATTGTATCCACTGCCACCGTCACTGCTCAGTTCTTATTTATTGGGAGAAAGTTGTTTGTCGGCGCTCGGAATTATATTTTCTAGTTTCGTTAAAACTAGCTCGGAGACAATTTGTTAGAAAAATAATATTATATTTTTGTTATTTAAAACACCAATTATAGTAGTATTTACTGAATCGTAGACAGTTTCTCCAGGATTGTAGATAGTTCGGAAGAGTTATCGTGGCCATCACAAAAGGCAACTGTAGAAACACGTTGGGTTTTAGTCACTAAAAACCTGACATTCAAAATCATTTATTTCAAATAGACCAAATGTCGGTCAGCCCAAGAAAAGTGAAGCTAAATTGCACGTTTCAAAGCGTAGATCTCTATGGAGAAGAACGCGCAAGAAACTCCATGGACACATTCCTTCCGCTCAGGGTGGATCGAGAGGGAATCTCTTAATTTACCCTGAGCGGGAGAATTTACAAATTAATGATGTTCCACGTAAAAAAGAGAAAAGATATAGGTACTCCAAATCACCAGGAAACTCGCCGCCCTATTGTCATCGAAGTTAAAAATAAATCTTTAAAATTATTAAAGATTTATGGAGTTACCTACTTATAAACCTAGGAGTAAACCTCGCTACCAATTTTTTTGTCTGTCTCGGACGTAATATATCCAAAAAGAGCAAGGCTCTTAGCAGTTGGTATACTATGTTTTCTGCCTATCTTCATGTAACAAAAGCCTGAGTTTATGTATGTGCGAAGGTACTTGATACTTTCCTCTTGCCGACACAACCACTTCAACCTAGTGCGGAAGAAATCATTGGATGATATTCCGACACGAAAAAGAAGCATCTACCCCCTACATCGCAGTCTATTGCGTTTTTGAAAATAATAATAACTAAGATGGTTTCTTTTGACCCCCAGATGGATGGACATAACAAACGTGATCAACCACAAGCGCACGTTCAGCATCGAGTGCCAGAAGCAGAACGGCTCGGCGTCGTTCACGCTGGCCAGCCCCGAGGACGGCAAGTACGTGTGGTGGTCCTGCGTGCAGCAGCACACCTTCTACATGAAGCACCAGAGCGCGCTCAGCGAGGCGCCCAGGGATGAGCACAGGCCTAAGTTCCAGGTGAGATAGCTTCAAGATGCTATGGTACAAGCGCTTCGTAAAGTGCCTCCTAAAACTACCATGATATTCCACATTGAAATCATTGGTTTCAATTTGATATAATATAATTATGTTGGTAAAAATCAGCCTTACAATGTTTCCGCTACAAGGATTCAGGCCTCCTCTTTAAAGATGGTGAGATGGTGGTCAAACGCGAGCCTATCAACCATAAAAAAAGGTGGAATGAGCCGTAATCCATCTCGCGAGCCTAGTGCGGATTGGTGGATGTCACATTTCTTCAAATTATTGGATCTGGGATATGTAGGATATGCTAGTTTCCTCACAAACAACATCTACTAATACTATTGATAAAATATATTCTTACATATCCCTGTAGCTTCCTATGATAATAATCATTAGGATGATTTGGGGTCAGTTCCACGCGCGCCGCTGAGGTATCGGCAAAATCGTAGGGGCTCAACAGCCAGGGTCACGGAAATTATGGAAAGAGTGGCATTGGAATGCTCTATCTGAGTCTATCCCAAAGCGAGAGAAGTCTCCTTGGGTCGCTCAGTGGGTGAACAGAGTCCGCGGCCTGTTTAGTCCAATAGAGTATGGGTTGGTAAATTATCTCAAATTCACAATAATGCAAATGTAGTCCCACACACTAGTGGTGTGGGACTCTCACTGGTGTTTTAAATGCTTCCAAATATCATGAAATCTTTCAACAAATCATCTTATAATCATTACTGCTGCGTCCATAAAATCCTAAGTCTACAAATTCTTCAAATTGAAATTTCTTGCTGGAAAAGTGTCACACTAGTAATTTCCTACTCCACAATAAATGAGACAAAAACCGCGCACATTATGCTGAGCGTTGTTCCTCAGTTTTTGTGCGCATCGATCGACACAGCTTAGCGAATCGTTCGATGGTGTTGCCGTTATTATCAATTAACGAGTTATGCGCGCTATGAAAGTGTTCGCGCCATCTCCGCCTCGTGCTGCTTTTGGGGAGCACCATTCAATGGCTGATGCGATTTTGCGACTGATTTTGTGGTCACTAGCCTTTGCCTGCGGCTTCACCTCCGTACATAAAATATAGCCTATGTCATTTAGGAATAAAACAGCATTCTATCCTTGAAAAAATTTTGCAACACGGACTAGTACTTTCAAAGATTACCTCCTAAAAACAAAAAAAAACAAATTTTACCTCTTTATAATATTAGTGTAGATTATTTGGTTTTGCGCAGTTTCAGTTTTGTGGTTGATAAGCCCAATGCGTTTGTATTTAATTTCCTTAATTTTTTTTTTGGCTTATCCCGTTAAACCGTGTGGCTATTTATCTGAATAGACCTTGTGCATCTTTACACAGACAAAATGTTATGTAGTGTCTCAAAGAAACCTCAAATATTAATTTAAAATTGTGTTATGATAAACGAGGTGACATTCTATACAACAGTTCGTTAAAAAAAATTTAATCAATCGTTAAAAAACAATTTAAAACTGTTGCAGTCACCTGCACTATACAAATTATGTGTGTGTAACGTAAACACCATTCAAATGATGATACAATGAAAACCGGAACAAACTGTAAGTGCAAAGTAAAACAACAAACCCAATGAACTAGGCGACCGGAAGACAAACAGCGCGATCACTATCGGCAGCGGCGTGAACAGCGCGCGTTATAGATCGCGAGATATGGTCGCACGCGCGCCCCTCGCCCGGCGAGACTTCCGACGCATGGAGCAGACAGCTGCAGAAGGTCAACTCCATTTAACAAGCGAGAATAGCCATACCTACACTCACATAATAAATTTATTTATTTGGTACAATAAACATGTAGATGGATGGAGAGGGAGAGGAAGGCCGAAGAAAAGATGGATGGATTGTGTGAGGAGTGATATTAAAGAAAAGGGAGTTAGTGATGGTTTGACGGGTGACAGAACAGAATGGAAGAAAAAACGTGTTGCGCCGACCCCAAGTAATATGGGATAAGGGCAGGGAGAAGAAGAAGAAGATTTGGAACAAGAAACACATACAGAATATAATCAAATTGAAACGATGATAACAGCAGTACCTACTATAAAACTGTGTGGCGGTTATCAACGCCTCTCTCCAAGTAAGGAAGTAAATTGTTCCATAATATACTACGCTCAATTTTTCCGTCATAATTCGTAAACAAGCACTAAGGGTCGCCGCACACGGGTCACAACCACAAAACGCTGCCACCTTGGCATACCCGCCCATATTCCTTGAAGTTTAAAAAAAAAATTATGGATACATCCTACAAGGTTGACGCCGGTAGTTGCTACATGCTACAAATCGTCACTGCTCGCTTTTTGTGGCTTGCACAGGCCACTAAACTACGCCACACGCCACTCGCGCATTTAGACCTACTTTGTCAGAGTTCATAATGATACAGCCCATTGAAAAAAAGTAGCAGCCACCGGCCACAAGTTCTACTGCCTTTGTGGCCGCTTTTCTTGTGGTGGTGTTTATGGCAGTCGCGTGTGGCCGTGTACAGCGATTCTAAAGGCGACATACACCTACCTATTATAGAATAGACACTTTCGTACATTTAACATAAACAAACGCCTAGACTTGCTTTAAATTAAGCGTGTATTTTTTATTATTATTATTTTTATTATTGATAGGCTTGCGTTTGACCACTATCTCACTTGATGGTAAGCGATGATTTGGTCGACGATGGAACACGCTTGCCTAGAAATAACCTATTCACTCTTGAATTAAAGACCCCTAAGTTGTAGCTATCAGGAAACACAGACTCCGGCAGGGAATTCCACTTCTTGGCTGTACGCACAATAAATGTGGTGGAATGTCTACCATATACCGGTGGCGCAACGCCGTACGTCTTGTGGTCCGATAATGGAACGGACTTGGCGAAATTAGATTATGTAATTCCAGTGCACACTCCCCGAAATGTAGACGTTAGAAAACCGTGTTAATGTGCACGTGTGTGTTCACTTGTTTTATGAAACTGACCTTCTGCACGTATATCTTAGTGTCCGAGCGGTCTGTCTCGATTAGTTATTGAGTCATTTAACTAATAATACGCTTGTGATCGTGAAAGTGGACATCACTGCATTCCGCGCATGATTTATTGATCGCCGATAAATTATTCTGATAGGTCTTATTAATAAAGTGTTTTATTGCTAATCAAATTAGATTTGGATCATTGACTTTAATGGTGGATGTTACGCTTCCTAATGAACAGTACAATATTATAGTATTTTTTTTATTTACTTGCTGTTGCTTGTTGTGTTACCGGAAGACGAAGCGTTGGAAGACCTCCTACAAGGTGGGCCGAAGTTCTGGTCAGGGTCGCAGGAATTCGATGGCTGCGAGACGCACATGACCGGTCGTTGTGGCGACGCTTGGGGGAGGCCTATATCCAACAGTAGACGTCTTTTGGCTGAAATGATGATGATGATGACTTGCTATTACCCGTGACTTTGTTCGCGTAGAGTTTAAGAATATTACTTTTAAAAGCCCCGTTTCTACGGGTAAATAAAAAAGTAGCTTAAGTTACTCACTGTAACATATCCTAATGAAAGTCTCGTCAAAGCTTCCACCGTTTCGAAGACGTATCACATAGTTAGAAATCCTATTTTCGTAGTTGTAAAAAGTAGTCTAACTAGTTCCAAACCCCACAGCCCTGCGTTCAAATTTGAGTTTAGAGTTAACTCTAATGACGTCATAAGGACAACACACATTTTGTTGAACGTGAGTTCAACTGTCAATGTCAAGCATTGGCCGCTTACTCCAACCTAACCCGCTCAGAGTTAAAGTTAGTTGGGTAAACTCTAGGGTAGCTACTCGAGTTATAAAAGAACGACCCTTGGCTTTAACTCTACTCGACTCTGGTTATTTTTGATCGCAGGGCAGTCAATAGGCCTTGCGACCATGGAATCACCAGGCAGCTTATAAGCCCTGCACGAAGGCTATCTTGTGTTGTTAGTAACAACGTTTTATGATTGTGTTGTTCCACATATTTGGGCTGATTGCGCTTCGCTTGTACTCCTTGGGCAGCCATGCGTGCGCGCAAGTATTTTGTTATGATTTAATTAAACAAATACTAGAGATTTTCTTTGTTATTTATTAGCTAATGGGTTTTATTAGTTTACAATGGTCGGAATTTGGTCAGTTTTATTTGATTTTGGTTCCGGGGATTTCGGTGGGTAACCGATAACTGAATTAAATTAATTTGTTATAGTTTTTGTTCGTATCTTCAAAGATCGTGCTTTGAGGTATTTTGTGGAAACGAAGGTCTGGTTAGTAATTCTTTTCTTTTGGATTGGGTGACCAATACCTGAAATAAGTGAATTTATTTGAGTGATTTAACTGGTATTTGGATTCTTCAAAGATCGTGTCGTGTTCGTGGAAACGAGTGTCTAGTTGATCATTTTCGCTGAGCTTTTTTTATCACTGTGCTCCTTTGTAAAGGGTGTCTTTAAATCTACAACTTATCTTGTTATATGGATATGTTACCGGCCAAATCCGATTTTAAACTAGTTTTCGCTACACGCGCAGAGACCTACCGCCGAGTGGGTCTCTGCGCGTGGCTCGCGTGGCGTCGGCTCCTATTTTTGGGTGGTTATAAAAAAAAAAACACAATGGCTAAGGCAGAAGCTCAGCTCCACTCCGCTCCTACCTTAGCCCTCTAACGTAACCTGTACGTGTCGAGATACCCTAAAATTCAAAGCTTGCACCGATCGCTCTTCGACTAATCTCGTGGGATTGGTTTAGGCGAAACTAGTTCACTCTAAAATCGAGTTTGCCCGGTAAAAATATACTTCACTGAGCTCTCGGTGAGGGCGAAACTACGGCAAAAGCTAATGATATATAATTCAGTGTTCATTGTTCTCCAGGAACATGGCTTATCAGACAGTCGCGAAGAGTTGGACGCGCGGGAGCTGGGCAGCGTGCCTCGCCTGGAGCCCTTGACGGCAGCACACCGTGCCTACTCCACTTCGTGCCTGGAGCTCGACCAGCACCATATGCAGCATCAGCCGCCGCAGAACAGGTGAGCGTTCTTGATAGGATCTGGGGAAGCAAAGGTTATAGAACTGATAAAGATCATAATTGAAAATAGAATCGAAAATAGAATATCCCAATAGAAGTTACGAAATCTCTCCCTTCTTCATCTTTGTTAGCTGAATCATTTTTAAAACAATATTTCACTAAGGATATACCAACCTTTGAATTTAAGCGTATCTCTGTTGATACAATTATAAAAACATTCAAAAGACTTAACATAAAAAACACTGAAGACTTATGGGGTATATCTGTTAAGGTTCTCGGAGATATTATTGATTCAATTGCTCCTGTCTTAACGGGCATATTCAATCAATGTATAGACAGTGGTACATTCCCTGATTTAATGAAACATAGTAAAGTAGTACCAATTTTTAAATCAGGTAGTAAGAGTGATCCCTCTAATTATAGACCAATATCTGTGCTTCCAGCGTTGAGTAAAATCTATGAAAAAATCATGCTCGACCAGATGTTGTATCATTTTAATTCTAATAGGATTTTGCATAGTCATCAGTTTGGCTTCACGAAAGGAAGGTCAACGACGGATGCAGGAGTGAAACTCATCAGTCACATTTTGGAATCCTGGGAGAAATCCCAGGATGCTATTGGCATATTCTGTGACCTCTCTAAAGCATTTGACTGTGTTGACCATAATACTCTGATCTGTAAACTACATCATTACGGAATTCGTGGGCGAGCTGCTGATCTTGTTTTTTCCTATTTATCTTATAGGCAGCAAAAAGTATCCATTAATGGGGCGACGTCCTCGGGATCTTTAGTAAAGATGGGCGTGCCTCAGGGTTCAATTCTTGGCCCTTTCCTTTTTCTGGTTTATATTAATGACCTTCCTTACATGATGGCTAATTTATCCGATATAATTCTATTTGCTGATGACACCTCTCTTATTTTTAAAGTAGATAGAAAAGATGGGGATGTCTTGCATGTCAACGAAAGTCTGGCTGTTCTTTCGAAATGGTTCGCAGCTAATAATCTCCTATTAAATGCGAATAAAACTAAATGTATAAAGTTTTCATTACCGAATGTTCCTCAAGTTGGCGTCAGTCTAATTCTTGATGGCAAAAAACTTGATGTTATTGCGGACACTGTGTTCTTAGGTATAACTATCGATTCTAAACTACAGTGGGGCGCTCATATTAGAACTCTCTCGGGAAGATTAAGCTCAGCTGCATATGCAGTTAGAAAAATAAGGCAATTGACAGATGTAGCCACAGCTAGGTTAGTTTACTATGCTTATTTCCACAGTATTATGTCTTATGGCATTTTACTGTGGGGATCTGCAGCTGATGTAGACTCGATTTTCATATTGCAAAAGAGAGCTATCCGAGCTATTTATAGGATGGGTCCTCGCGAGTCCCTCAGAAATAAATTCAAAGAAATCGACATCCTGACTCTGCCTTCTCTTTATGTCTTAGAATGCATTTTGTATGTTCGTAAAAACTTAGGACTCTTTAAAATTAGAAGCGATATTCACAACAAAAATACGCGTAGTAAACACGAAATTGTATTGCCCAAATGGAGATTAGCTAAGACCAGCAAGTCATTCCTAGTAAACAGCATACGCTTTTACAACAAGCTGCCAAAGGTGGTAACTGAACTTAGTGAGGGAAAGTTCAAAACTCATATTAAGCGTGTCCTAACCAAAAAAGCATATTACAAGGTTAAAGACTATGTCGAAGACACGCTTGTTTGGCAATGACTACCTCTGCACATGTGGCCCCCTGGTAAATCATTAATATTGTGTCTATTGACTGCTCCACCTTTGTTTTAATTTATATATATTTATTTTTCCTTTTTTTAACGCATTGCTTTTGCAATATTTTATTTTTTTTATTTTTATTATTTAGACTTCAACTGCATTAAATTTGTTAGTAATTTAATATGTTAACAGTTGTAATTATTTAAAATTTTCCTGCTTTTTTATGTAGCCTCTTTTTGGAATGTGAATGTGAGAACACTGTATAATCCACAAACACTTAGATAACTTTCTATTACGACTTACTTTTTTATTTTATTATGATTAATTTTGTGCTTTTGTGTACAGTGTTGACTGGTCTACACTGTTCTTACATAAATCAATGAATATTGTAATAAACACATTTTTTAAAAGAGTAACCATGGAGTTTCTTGCCGGTTCTTCTCCATAGGAAACGACCAATTTGGAACCGTGCACTAGCTTCTGACGTTTTATAAGTGCCCATGTAGGCCTATGTGAAATAAAATATTTTGACTTTGACTTTGACTTTGAATTGAAAAGATTGCACGAAGAATATAGTATTATGTACAGACCTGGTTTAGCTAGTCAGAATACTCCTGGAATCTCAACTGAAAATAAGGGGTGTATTTTTATTCTTTGTATACGTCATAAAAGGTTTCTGTGCAAAATTTCATCGTTCTAGATGCAATGGTTTGGGCTGGGCATTGATGAGTTTGTACTACGCCTTTTATGCATACAAATTGTTTATCTCACGTTTGACAGTTACTCCATCTGATATTGAGCGTTGGTGTGGTCGACGGTTAGCAAGCTTGCCTAGACGTAACTTGTTCTGTTTGAACTTACAGACCTTTAGGTTATAGCTCTGCTTAGCTCCATCCAATAGGAAAATCGACCGGACAGATTATTTTAACAGTTCTAGATGACAAAATCTGTGTTCAAATCTGTTATTACTTGAACAACACGCATATTATAACCGTTTGTTTTCTTTCCAGAGCACTTCTACCACAATACCGACCCGCGCCCGACTACGAGACAGCCATCCAACAGAAATACCAGCAACAGCGAGCGGAGGCTGCGCTGCGCTACCAGAGCCACCACGCCGGCGGCCTGGGCGGGGCGGGCGCGGCGCCGCCCGAGCTGCCGCGCGCCGCCTTCCCCGACGTCACGCGCCACGCGCCGCAGCCGCAGCCGCCCACCGACGACTACCCCTACCCACTCAAATTCATGGGCACTAACTACCCATTTGCTGTAAACCCTAACGTACAAACTGATCTCAACCAACTACACTACGTTAACGTCTACAAACCTCCTCCCCCCTACCCCTCTAATGGTCTCGCATCCAACTCAACCCCCGACCTAGCCGTCGCCAGCCAAGCACTCAACTACCACAGAGGCTATATCAACTCCCACGTGTCAGGATCGAGCCCAGATTTAGTCTCAACAAGAACAGCCCTCAACAGGCAATACTTAGGATATATAAACACTAGTCATATTAACTATGGAAGACCCAATATCATGCCAGGAACGCACGGAACTTACAACAACCTAGCGTCAGTCCTAGACCCTAAACCACACATCATAATAGATCCTCATCACATATCAGATAATATACAAAAAGTTTACGACGAAAGAGGGAATATTATGTATTCCATGCCCATGCATAGGTTACCTTATCAGAGGCATGTGGTGTTACCACAATCGCAACAAATTAAAATCGGAGATGCTCAAGAACCTATTTATGAAAATGTACCGTTACCGTGGCAAAACGAGGGGAAGATTACCATGAGAGACCGTGCACAGAGTCTGACTACGACGGACGAAATCGCGAGACTGAACGAACGAAATAGTAGTCACCCTACTATAAATAAATATTTATCACCGAACATGAATTTACCGTATGTTCCTGTCAAAATAGAGAACCCAGACGGCCACTATGTGAATGCACAGATAATCAAAGGCGTACGAGAATCCAGTGTACCCAAAGACCTGACTGTATCCAGCCGTTCAGTAAACAGAGATGCTGAGTTCGAAAACGTAGCCCTGACCATCGACAGGCTATCTCTACAGCACGACGAGCGCGAGTACGACGAGACTCCCTATCAGAGTTTGTCGACGCACCGAGTATCGAATAACAACACTATTAACAAAGCTGATAACGTGACTTCGATCGTAGTGACGGACTCGCGGCCGAACATGGCGGACATATCGTCGAGCACCATCGAGACTGTCACTACGAATAGTTCTATGGACACGGAGACGAGTAAAACGAGCAGTAAGGAGAAGAAGCGGAGAAGATGGGGGGTGTTCATGGGGCGTGCCAACAAGGGGGAGCTCCGCAGCGCCACGTTAGGGCGTGCGCGCGCAGCCCCGGCGCCGCACACGCACCGCTGGTCCACAGGCCTGCCCAAGTTCCAGCCTCTGCCGCCCAGCATCACCAAAGAGACTATGGTACGTGATTTATCTATACTTATATTATAAAGAGGAAGGATTTGATTTTTTGTTTGAGTTCTATGTCCAACAGTGGACGTCTTCCGTCTTGTGATGTTTAGCTAAATGTTCCAGTTTCAAAAATTCTTTTTTCACGATTAAAAAGCTACGGCTTCACTGATTAGCATATATTTATTTTCTCGTGTTTTATTAACTAGTGAATGTTTTTTGACTACCAAGTTTTCATAACTACTAGAAATATACGCTGTGGTTTTTTTTCGTTTTCATTTAGTCGGTGTCTAATTTGAAAAGTATTCTATTTTTGATACAAAATGCCGTCACTTCTTTTTTCCGTTAGAGTGCGGATGCGACACATTGTAATGTTTTTGCAGTATTTAACAGCAAATGTATCGAGTCAGCCTTCTTGACAAGCTTTGCTGAGGCAGTCAATAATCCTTACTTTCTTACTAATATTATAAAAGCGAAAGTGAGTTTGTTTGTTTGTTACGTCTTTACGCCTAAATGGCAAAACCGATTTTGATGAAACTTGGTACACGGATAGACCATGTCCTGGAATAGGACATAGGATACTTTTTATCCCGGAAGTATGTTCCATTGGGATAATTATCTGCTATCACGCGGGCGCTGAGAGCAGCTAGTACTACAATAAAATCTCAGCTTAATTTTTACCAAGATCGTGGATCTTTCAATAATTCCACATAGTGTCCAGTTGTCCACATTACCATAACTAGCTACAATCTTAAATACTATAATATTCAGTTGTTAAAGTCCTACGATAACAATGTGTCGTATCTCTGATGTGATCGGATTGTGAGGCTTAAGAGTATTCAACATTAGCCGAAAGTATTAAAGTCATTAAATTGCCGTTCAATATTAATAAACATTTTATTACATTTATTTTGTTTGACCTTGCTTGTTAATCCATTTCTAATAAAAGATATATATATAACTTTAAAATAGGAAAATTCCTGGATTCTGTTAAAAAAAATCTTGCCGATACCGCACTCTCTCTCTCTCTAACTTAGCTGATTTCATAAGATTAAATAGTTTGCTGATAAGTGATAATGACAAAAATAATGAAGTTACAACCTTTTCACCGACTGTGAACTGAATAGAATAAATTGTAGTTCTATCACTTAAAATAGATATACTGTGTCTATTGTCGTATAAATAGACTAGCTTTTACCAGGGGTTTCGCTCGCGGAATGTAGGTTTACCCATACAAACTTTGGACCCCGGTTTCTTATCTTTTAGGGGTGAATTTTGAAAAATCCTTTCATAGCGCTCACCTTCGTCATAAAAGGAAGTCTTGTGCAAAAAATCACGTTCCTAGTCCTAGTAACTTTGGCTGTGCGTTGATATGTCAGTCAGTCAATTTCTCCTCTTTTGTACAAAGAATTTAATCATCAGTTTTAGCTACTCCCACTCCGAATGAAGCGAGAGGGAGTGTCAGGCTTTTACTGACTAAAACCCACCTGTGTTCTTTTAGTTGCCCTTTGCATGCAGTCAAGGGCCGCGAGGACTCGAACAATCCCGTAACTCTGGGAGACACATTACTTATACCGACTGGAGTGATGCATTTACAAATGTGAACAACTAATCTGTAATATCTTAACAATGCAAACACACTAATTGACATGCATTGTTTATCAACAATCTGCCCAAACATTATGACAAGCAACAAATCAACAACAGTTGTTTGTTTATCAGTATCATGTTTCAGTACGATTATTGTATTCGGTCGCATCGGTCACATCTGGTTCGGTTGCAACTATTGACAAATCATTTGATTCATAAAATATTGCGCCATTATCTAGAGAGGTATAAGAGCTGGGTTAGGAATTGCTATAGTGTTGCAATGGTCTAAAGTCAAACGATATGTTTTTCGTACAGAATTATATAGGATCAAACCTGGCAAGTAATTTAGTTGCAGTACTTTGAACCCTATCCTCTTCATCATCGTTTCAGCTTGCAGACGTCTGGTAGACCTTTTACAAGTTTCGTCACAGCAACCGGTCTTGTGCGTCCGATTATCGTGACCCTTAACAGGTCATCGGTTCACTCGACTCGAGGAGTCTCGTGGGAGGCTTTGCACTCGTATGTGCTCGCTTACACGTATTATTTGTTTTCTGGACTTTCAGTTGTGTTCTCTCTTTTCGTTGATGTACTGTGATTGTGTCGTCAAATTTGCTAACACCCAGTGTGAAAAAAAAGTATTTCTGAAAATCAACATGTTTGCGAGAGAAACAATATTAAATCTAAATCACTACATAGTATAAAACAAAGTCGCTTTTTCTGTTCCTATATCCCTATGTACGCTTAAATCTTTAAAACTACGCAACGGATTTTGATGCGGTTTTTTTTAATAGATAGAATGGTTCAAGAGGAGGGTTTATATGTATAATATTGCACTCGAGCGAAGCCAGGGCGGGTCGCTAGTATACAATATAGTAAAGAATTTTAAGAACATATTAGTCTAATGATAATGTGCTCTTAAAAAGTAGTAATAGGTTATTTTAGTACTTTTAAGTAACTTACCAGGCACAACTCAACATTATGGATAGTTGTTGTGTGGACTCAAGCCTATGTATCAGTCCATTTCAAAAGCTCATTTTAATCCCGATATTGATAAAATGCACTTTAAGTTGATTAATCTGGCTTGATCAGACAGCGACACAGTTTCCACTTCTTACCCATTATGCTCATCTTATCCACAGGTCCAAATCCTAGAACGAAAGATGTCCGACGAGCAGCTCTCGTTCGCGTTCGAGCAGATCCCCAAAGGGCGGGAGACCGGCGGCGAGTTCCGTACAGCCCTCCTGCCGCAGCACGCCGCGCTCAACGGCTTCTCGTCGGACCACCTGCCGTACGAAGACAACCGCGTGCGACTGCACCCCACGCCCAACAACCCGCACGGGTATATTAACGCGTCGCACATCACTGTGAGTATGCCACTCTGGAGTAGATCCCGATTATACCTACCTACTATTATTATTTTAATAATAATAGTGGTAGCTACTTATGGTAGATGTTTCGAGATTTTTCCAGGCCTAGGCAGGTACTTTTGTTCTAGAGCTTTTTTTTGGACAGCAATGCGTTTTAATTATTGGGTGTTACTTATTATTTGCTCGAAGATATGGCGTGTTCAAGTTTAATAGCGTAACAATATAATAGCTATGTTCTACTAAAGTATTTTTTTTTTTTAAGAATTTTACATAATAGCACTTTCGCACACAATAGGTGCATCGCATTGGCTTCACACCATTGAACAGTCTAGATCACTCTGCAATTCATAGGCATCGTCTTTATTTTTAATAATTGTAAAAAACAGTAAGAAATATCATTGATGAAGTAATAATTAATTCATGAATCCCCAAGCGACACCCAGTGGCCGCGCATCTATTGTCTTACTATTGTGTCTCTAATTGACGGTATCTGAAGGGTTAAATAGCACTGGACTCAAATGATATCCTTGTGGCACGCCAGATGAGATATAGCGCGAAGTTTAAATCCGTTCACTACTACAAAGAAAGACCGATCATTGCTTTCATGGTTGAGGTCATATGTAACTCAACCATGAAAGCAATGATGCAGTAATATCGTACGTTTGCAATTTATGATTCAGTATGTTATGTGAGACCTTATCGAATGCTTTACTAAAATCTGAAACTCTTACTTTAACAACACAAATAAGAAAAACAATGCTATTATAAGATTTATTAGCCTTTAAGTTTGTCATGTAGTCGTGACCGTGGCGTGTAGGGCATTTTTTTAAACTTTCCTTTTAGCATTGTAATTTCACATTTTGCTTTGTCATGTATACAAAGTGATGAAACGGTATAGAATATGCTTTTAAAACTTGAACTACAACCCCATCACCTATTTCAGATGACAGTGGGCAGTACCCAACGCTTTTACGTAGTGGCCAAGGTTGGCAACGCGACTCCCACCAACACCGTGGTGACGGGCTGCACGTGCGGCGGCGGCTGCGCGCTCGTGTGGCAGGCCGCCTGGCAGGTGGGCGCGCCGCTGTTGGCGAGAGTCGCCGGCCCGGGCCATCCGCACTATCTGCCTACGGACAACACTACCAAGGACTTCGGGAAGGTAAGTGACATCACCTACACACAACGCGACTCCCACCAAGTTATATCCCCGGGTTATTGTCCTCCTGTGTATATCTCTAGTTTTTCTATAATTAACATACTTTTAGTCAAGAGTCTCTTAAACTTTTAGTCAAGAGTCTCTTAAACTTTTAGTCAAGAGTCTCTTAAACTTTCAGCTAAGCTCAACTTCACCATTTTGTCTCAAGAAAACAGATTTTTTGTGCATTTGCTTACAATACATAATCCATCTTTAAACATATTTTTCAAAGAGATTCGATTGCTCTTTTAACGATCATGTGACTTCCACATGACAACAGAAACATGACCCAAATAACTAGGTACGAAATTGAAAACTCACGGGTACCGTACCCCCCAGTTCCAGGTGTCGTGCGGCGCGTCGTCGCGCACGGCGTGGGGCGCGTCGGTGCTGGCGCGCGTGCGCTGCGGCGCGCGCGTGCGCCACGTGTGGCACGTGCACTTCGCGCTGTGGCACGCCGCCAGCACCGCGCCCGAACATACACACTTCTTGGGTAACACTACTATATGAACATTGATTTATTATAAACTACTAGCGCGTTGCCCGCGGCTTTGTTCAAGAGAGCGATGAATGATGATGATAAATAATGACAATCTCTATTATTTATTCGTGCTAAGTTTTAATTATGTGTTGTGACTGGCCTGTTAGTCTAGTGGTTAGCGGCCCTGATTGCTATGCCGGAGATCGTGGGTTCGATGCCCACTTAAACTGTCCCTTCAATCGATTTTGACTTCTATTCCAGAGACCTAAAAATGACATTAATTTTCATGGCAACCGTCATCAAACAACGCTGTTGTTTTTCTTTCCGCAGTTTTTTAATATAAAATTGTTAAAAGTCGAGACTGGTCCAGAACTCGAAACTTGCCCAGTCTCGAGTTCTGTGTAAGTGGCTTCTAACAAAGAGTACAATACTTATAGACTTTTTAGTCTTGACTTAAGTGAAGCACTGAGATAACCACATTATGAAACTAAGTGATTTGGATGCAATGACTATACAACCACTTGACCGCTCATACGGGTGACTCCAGCTCACGACACATAAATGATTTTGCACTTATATTAGATGCCGATATCAGTGCATTTTTTAGTACTGACCAGTTGTTGGATCTGTGCACATTCCGTAATTTTGGTACCTTAAAAAACATTTATTGCCTAAAACCGAAGCAAAAATGAGTTCCTGTGCAACTAAATGTTGCGGGAAATCATCTAGAACATCTAGTTATAAAAAAGATGGCATAAGTTTTCATCGGTAGGTAAAAATGTTTAAATTTATTTACATTATTGGTAATTAGAGAGGTCAAGCTAAACTGGTTGGTTACAAAAAAAGTGATACCGCGTTGATGTCTTTTGAAAAAGTCCTTTACTTTCACTAGAATATTAGATAAGTCTATCCCTTTCTAACCATGAGTACTTTCTACTGAGTAATGAAGTGATGTGACAACTTCAAAACATAGTTGATAAATATTATTTTATCGATGATTCTCAATGGTGAATAAAAAAATAACCTTTTAATGTTAACATTTTAGATTTCTTGTTGTTACTTGTAGAGGAACATTAATATTGATGAGGCGAGAGTTTGAGTTTGACAAGCCTCAGAATTTTTTTTTTTTTGGGAGTGGGAAATCGTAGAATAACTTCTCGCGCTCTGGATGGAGCCAAAGGCTCCACCCAAACCATAAGAACATGCCATGCAAGCCAGAGTTTTACTGACTAAACCAATGACTATACAATCACTTGACTGCTAGACTCATGCTCACGACACTTATGTGAAAATTGGCCAAGAGCGTGTCGGGCTACGCTCAGTGCAGGGTTCCGTTGTTTCCCGTCCGTCACAATAAGTGTCCCCACTAAGAGTTAAAACAATGAACGACAAACAACGAGCAAGAATAAATACATAAACAAACCACCAGAGACCAATCGAACAATCGACAATATAATAGCTCATACCCGTCCCGACCCCATCAACTCAGGAAAAATATTAACAGGGCGAAGTAGTCCAAACTCCAAAGTATAGAGCTATTTCTTGGGAAATTGGGTTACTAATTTATACAAACTAGACGGGTTATGTATGTTGGGTTTTCGGTGGTAATTTTGGATTGCGTGAACCTAATATAACAAATCTTTTTTTATTTGACACGTTTAGGATAGTAAAATATGTAAACTAAGTTAAACAAATGCTTGCATATACGGTTAAATTACAAGTTCAAAATGATTTTCCAAGAAAGTATAAAGTTCTCCTTTTGAGATTTTTTTTATGTTTACTAAACTTATGGTTCAAAAATTAGAGGGACACATTTTTTTTTTACTTTTGGAGCGATTATTTCCGAAAATATTAACTTTATCAAAACCTAATTTTAGTAAACCTCTATGAATTTTTAAATACCTATCCAACAATACACAACACGTTAGGGTTGACAGGAAAAAATAAATCACTCCCCACTTAATGTGTACCCTAATAAAACATTTTTTTGTTCACTTTTTATTTTACCACTTGGTCGGCGTGATTGATATACATATTGGTATCTACCAAATTTCAACTTTCTAGTGCTAGCAGTCACTGAGATTATCTGCGGACGGACGGACAGACAGACAGACAGACAGGCGTGGCGAAACTATAAGGGTTCTTAGTTGCATACTGAACCCTAAAAATTAATACCTGTTCGATAAAATGGTGTGAAAAATCGTCTAGAACATTAGTGTTTGATTTGCAGTGATCAATTCTGCTTTTTTTTTTAAAAAGCAGATTTAATCGACGTCGATTTTATCGATATCGATGTTATTGTTGCAAAATTTACTTGTCCATCACTATGTTTAGTGACTTTGTTGCATCAGCCAATCACAGCCGCTATATTTCCCCCCGTCCCCCGACCTGCAATGGTGAATCGTGCGCCTAGACAAAATCGGTCTATCAGCTCTCAAGTGGTTTTATTCTCTTTGTTTGGATGCCTTCGCGACTATTACATTAACATGTCATATTTAACATGTGCTTCAAAGCTGAGCTTAGAAACGTGGTGAACTCCCAGATCACGGATAGAGTTGATCACCTAGAATATAATGATGTAGCAATACTTTAACTTCCCCGAGAATATGTAATTTAAGGCCCTTAAAATGAAGGCCCATAGAAAAAATACATAAAATAATCTTATAAAAAAAAATAAACATTGTAAACTTTGTGTGTTGTTTTTGTAATAAATGAACATTTAGTGAGATTGAGATCCAGTTTGCTTCGTTGACAATTATAATCCTCAAACTGACGCAGGTCGTCTTGGGGTATTGTTACGTCTATCTATGACGATTTAATAAAAAAAATATATAATATATTGTAGCATACATCTAAATATCATCAGCGAAACAGTAGTTTGGATGGGTTCAAGCAAGAGTCCATATCGTTAATAAATAACAAAGACCCGAGCAATGAACCCTGTGGCACTCCACTAGGAACAGGAACCCAGCTCGATATATAATTATTGAATACTATTGCTTGGGACCTGTTCACAAGTTAGGAGGAAAGCCAACCCAGTATATCACCGCGTATTCCCATGCTATTTAATTTTGTAATTACAATTCTATGGTCAATTCGGTCAAAGGCCTTGCTATAGTCCGTATAAACGCCACCGACAACTTACCGTTATCTATGGCAGTAGTTATAAAAACATTGAAGGAGAATGAGATTCGTGACAATGAACCGTGATAGAACGACCTGATAAAAAATATTTTTTTGAAATATTGTTAGATAGTTTTCATATCGATTTGCAATTTACTATGTTATATGGTTTTACTGTTTTTATCGGAAATTGGATCGGATTCGAATCGGAAATTATGCGAAACCGCTCTAACTCGTTCAAATTGAAAGTTAATTCTTATTAGTTTCACTGCTTCATCATATGTGTATTAGTTTTCTACCAATTCCAATGACTGCTATATGTATTGCTCTTCAAGGCTAGAGTGACCTATTCACTCTAGCCTTGAAGTTACAGTTAGTTTCTTAAGAAACTAGTGTGCCTTACCATCAATGATTGCATCACTGCTTACCATCACCTGTTGATTGACAGGCTATGTAAAACATAAAAGTGTGAATATTTGCTATCTATTGTTTCAGCGTTCCTGTCCGAAGTGAACAGTCTCAGGCTAGCTTGTGAGGCAGAGGCTCACGGCGAACGTGGCGCGGTGAAGGGGGCGAGCGCCCCCATCGTGTTCTGTTGCGAGCACGGCGCCGGCCGCAGCGGCACCGCGCTCGCAGCCGATCTGCTGCACGACATACTGGACAACAACCAGGTACAACAGTGAACAGTCTCAGGCGAGGCGGCGCGGTGAAGGGGGCGAGCGCCCCCATCGTGTTCTGTTGCGAGCACGGCGCCGGCCGCAGCGGCACCGCGCTCGCAGCCGATCTGCTGCACGACATACTGGACAACAACCAGGTACAACAGTGAACAGTCTCAGGCGAGGCGGCGCGGTGAAGGGGGCGAGCGCCCCCATCGTGTTCTGTTGCGAGCACGGCGCCGGCCGCAGCGGCACCGCGCTCGCAGCCGATCTGCTGCACGACATACTGGACAACAACCAGGTACAACAGTGAACAGTCTCAGGCGAGGCGGCGCGGTGAAGGGGGCGAGCGCCCCCATCGTGTTCTGTTGCGAGCACGGCGCCGGCCGCAGCGGCACCGCGCTCGCAGCCGATCTGCTGCACGACATACTGGACAACAACCAGGTACAACAGTGAACAGTCTCAGGCGAGGCGGCGCGGTGAAGGGGGCGAGCGCCCCCATCGTGTTCTGTTGCGAGCACGGCGCCGGCCGCAGCGGCACCGCGCTCGCAGCCGATCTGCTGCACGACATACTGGACAACAACCAGGTACAACAGTGAACAGTCTCAGGCGAGGCGGCGCGGTGAAGGGGGCGAGCGCCCCCATCGTGTTCTGTTGCGAGCACGGCGCCGGCCGCAGCGGCACCGCGCTCGCAGCCGATCTGCTGCACGACATACTGGACAACAACCAGGTACAACAGTGAACAGTCTCAGGCGAGGCGGCGCGGTGAAGGGGGCGAGCGCCCCCATCGTGTTCTGTTGCGAGCACGGCGCCGGCCGCAGCGGCACCGCGCTCGCAGCCGATCTGCTGCACGACATACTGGACAACAACCAGGTACAACAGTGAACAGTCTCAGGCGAGGCGGCGCGGTGAAGGGGGCGAGCGCCCCCATCGTGTTCTGTTGCGAGCACGGCGCCGGCCGCAGCGGCACCGCGCTCGCAGCCGATCTGCTGCACGACATACTGGACAACAACCAGGTACAACAGTGAACAGTCTCAGGCGAGGCGGCGCGGTGAAGGGGGCGAGCGCCCCCATCGTGTTCTGTTGCGAGCACGGCGCCGGCCGCAGCGGCACCGCGCTCGCAGCCGATCTGCTGCACGACATACTGGACAACAACCAGGTACAACAGTGAACAGTCTCAGGCGAGGCGGCGCGGTGAAGGGGGCGAGCGCCCCCATCGTGTTCTGTTGCGAGCACGGCGCCGGCCGCAGCGGCACCGCGCTCGCAGCCGATCTGCTGCACGACATACTGGACAACAACCAGGTACAACAGTGAACAGTCTCAGGCGAGGCGGCGCGGTGAAGGGGGCGAGCGCCCCCATCGTGTTCTGTTGCGAGCACGGCGCCGGCCGCAGCGGCACCGCGCTCGCAGCCGATCTGCTGCACGACATACTGGACAACAACCAGGTACAACAGTGAACAGTCTCAGGCGAGGCGGCGCGGTGAAGGGGGCGAGCGCCCCCATCGTGTTCTGTTGCGAGCACGGCGCCGGCCGCAGCGGCACCGCGCTCGCAGCCGATCTGCTGCACGACATACTGGACAACAACCAGGTACAACAGTGAACAGTCTCAGGCGAGGCGGCGCGGTGAAGGGGGCGAGCGCCCCCATCGTGTTCTGTTGCGAGCACGGCGCCGGCCGCAGCGGCACCGCGCTCGCAGCCGATCTGCTGCACGACATACTGGACAACAACCAGGTACAACAGTGAACAGTCTCAGGCGAGGCGGCGCGGTGAAGGGGGCGAGCGCCCCCATCGTGTTCTGTTGCGAGCACGGCGCCGGCCGCAGCGGCACCGCGCTCGCAGCCGATCTGCTGCACGACATACTGGACAACAACCAGGTACAACAGTGAACAGTCTCAGGCGAGGCGGCGCGGTGAAGGGGGCGAGCGCCCCCATCGTGTTCTGTTGCGAGCACGGCGCCGGCCGCAGCGGCACCGCGCTCGCAGCCGATCTGCTGCACGACATACTGGACAACAACCAGGTACAACAGTGAACAGTCTCAGGCGAGGCGGCGCGGTGAAGGGGGCGAGCGCCCCCATCGTGTTCTGTTGCGAGCACGGCGCCGGCCGCAGCGGCACCGCGCTCGCAGCCGATCTGCTGCACGACATACTGGACAACAACCAGGTACAACAGTGAACAGTCTCAGGCGAGGCGGCGCGGTGAAGGGGGCGAGCGCCCCCATCGTGTTCTGTTGCGAGCACGGCGCCGGCCGCAGCGGCACCGCGCTCGCAGCCGATCTGCTGCACGACATACTGGACAACAACCAGGTACAACAGTGAACAGTCTCAGGCGAGGCGGCGCGGTGAAGGGGGCGAGCGCCCCCATCGTGTTCTGTTGCGAGCACGGCGCCGGCCGCAGCGGCACCGCGCTCGCAGCCGATCTGCTGCACGACATACTGGACAACAACCAGGTACAACAGTGAACAGTCTCAGGCGAGGCGGCGCGGTGAAGGGGGCGAGCGCCCCCATCGTGTTCTGTTGCGAGCACGGCGCCGGCCGCAGCGGCACCGCGCTCGCAGCCGATCTGCTGCACGACATACTGGACAACAACCAGGTACAACAGTGAACAGTCTCAGGCGAGGCGGCGCGGTGAAGGGGGCGAGCGCCCCCATCGTGTTCTGTTGCGAGCACGGCGCCGGCCGCAGCGGCACCGCGCTCGCAGCCGATCTGCTGCACGACATACTGGACAACAACCAGGTACAACAGTGAACAGTCTCAGGCGAGGCGGCGCGGTGAAGGGGGCGAGCGCCCCCATCGTGTTCTGTTGCGAGCACGGCGCCGGCCGCAGCGGCACCGCGCTCGCAGCCGATCTGCTGCACGACATACTGGACAACAACCAGGTACAACAGTGAACAGTCTCAGGCGAGGCGGCGCGGTGAAGGGGGCGAGCGCCCCCATCGTGTTCTGTTGCGAGCACGGCGCCGGCCGCAGCGGCACCGCGCTCGCAGCCGATCTGCTGCACGACATACTGGACAACAACCAGGTACAACAGTGAACAGTCTCAGGCGAGGCGGCGCGGTGAAGGGGGCGAGCGCCCCCATCGTGTTCTGTTGCGAGCACGGCGCCGGCCGCAGCGGCACCGCGCTCGCAGCCGATCTGCTGCACGACATACTGGACAACAACCAGGTACAACAGTGAACAGTCTCAGGCGAGGCGGCGCGGTGAAGGGGGCGAGCGCCCCCATCGTGTTCTGTTGCGAGCACGGCGCCGGCCGCAGCGGCACCGCGCTCGCAGCCGATCTGCTGCACGACATACTGGACAACAACCAGGTACAACAGTGAACAGTCTCAGGCGAGGCGGCGCGGTGAAGGGGGCGAGCGCCCCCATCGTGTTCTGTTGCGAGCACGGCGCCGGCCGCAGCGGCACCGCGCTCGCAGCCGATCTGCTGCACGACATACTGGACAACAACCAGGTACAACAGTGAACAGTCTCAGGCGAGGCGGCGCGGTGAAGGGGGCGAGCGCCCCCATCGTGTTCTGTTGCGAGCACGGCGCCGGCCGCAGCGGCACCGCGCTCGCAGCCGATCTGCTGCACGACATACTGGACAACAACCAGGTACAACAGTGAACAGTCTCAGGCGAGGCGGCGCGGTGAAGGGGGCGAGCGCCCCCATCGTGTTCTGTTGCGAGCACGGCGCCGGCCGCAGCGGCACCGCGCTCGCAGCCGATCTGCTGCACGACATACTGGACAACAACCAGGTACAACAGTGAACAGTCTCAGGCGAGGCGGCGCGGTGAAGGGGGCGAGCGCCCCCATCGTGTTCTGTTGCGAGCACGGCGCCGGCCGCAGCGGCACCGCGCTCGCAGCCGATCTGCTGCACGACATACTGGACAACAACCAGGTACAACAGTGAACAGTCTCAGGCGAGGCGGCGCGGTGAAGGGGGCGAGCGCCCCCATCGTGTTCTGTTGCGAGCACGGCGCCGGCCGCAGCGGCACCGCGCTCGCAGCCGATCTGCTGCACGACATACTGGACAACAACCAGGTACAACAGTGAACAGTCTCAGGCGAGGCGGCGCGGTGAAGGGGGCGAGCGCCCCCATCGTGTTCTGTTGCGAGCACGGCGCCGGCCGCAGCGGCACCGCGCTCGCAGCCGATCTGCTGCACGACATACTGGACAACAACCAGGTACAACAGTGAACAGTCTCAGGCGAGGCGGCGCGGTGAAGGGGGCGAGCGCCCCCATCGTGTTCTGTTGCGAGCACGGCGCCGGCCGCAGCGGCACCGCGCTCGCAGCCGATCTGCTGCACGACATACTGGACAACAACCAGGTACAACAGTGAACAGTCTCAGGCGAGGCGGCGCGGTGAAGGGGGCGAGCGCCCCCATCGTGTTCTGTTGCGAGCACGGCGCCGGCCGCAGCGGCACCGCGCTCGCAGCCGATCTGCTGCACGACATACTGGACAACAACCAGGTACAACAGTGAACAGTCTCAGGCGAGGCGGCGCGGTGAAGGGGGCGAGCGCCCCCATCGTGTTCTGTTGCGAGCACGGCGCCGGCCGCAGCGGCACCGCGCTCGCAGCCGATCTGCTGCACGACATACTGGACAACAACCAGGTACAACAGTGAACAGTCTCAGGCGAGGCGGCGCGGTGAAGGGGGCGAGCGCCCCCATCGTGTTCTGTTGCGAGCACGGCGCCGGCCGCAGCGGCACCGCGCTCGCAGCCGATCTGCTGCACGACATACTGGACAACAACCAGGTACAACAGTGAACAGTCTCAGGCGAGGCGGCGCGGTGAAGGGGGCGAGCGCCCCCATCGTGTTCTGTTGCGAGCACGGCGCCGGCCGCAGCGGCACCGCGCTCGCAGCCGATCTGCTGCACGACATACTGGACAACAACCAGGTACAACAGTGAACAGTCTCAGGCGAGGCGGCGCGGTGAAGGGGGCGAGCGCCCCCATCGTGTTCTGTTGCGAGCACGGCGCCGGCCGCAGCGGCACCGCGCTCGCAGCCGATCTGCTGCACGACATACTGGACAACAACCAGGTACAACAGTGAACAGTCTCAGGCGAGGCGGCGCGGTGAAGGGGGCGAGCGCCCCCATCGTGTTCTGTTGCGAGCACGGCGCCGGCCGCAGCGGCACCGCGCTCGCAGCCGATCTGCTGCACGACATACTGGACAACAACCAGGTACAACAGTGAACAGTCTCAGGCGAGGCGGCGCGGTGAAGGGGGCGAGCGCCCCCATCGTGTTCTGTTGCGAGCACGGCGCCGGCCGCAGCGGCACCGCGCTCGCAGCCGATCTGCTGCACGACATACTGGACAACAACCAGGTACAACAGTGAACAGTCTCAGGCGAGGCGGCGCGGTGAAGGGGGCGAGCGCCCCCATCGTGTTCTGTTGCGAGCACGGCGCCGGCCGCAGCGGCACCGCGCTCGCAGCCGATCTGCTGCACGACATACTGGACAACAACCAGGTACAACAGTGAACAGTCTCAGGCGAGGCGGCGCGGTGAAGGGGGCGAGCGCCCCCATCGTGTTCTGTTGCGAGCACGGCGCCGGCCGCAGCGGCACCGCGCTCGCAGCCGATCTGCTGCACGACATACTGGACAACAACCAGGTACAACAGTGAACAGTCTCAGGCGAGGCGGCGCGGTGAAGGGGGCGAGCGCCCCCATCGTGTTCTGTTGCGAGCACGGCGCCGGCCGCAGCGGCACCGCGCTCGCAGCCGATCTGCTGCACGACATACTGGACAACAACCAGGTACAACAGTGAACAGTCTCAGGCGAGGCGGCGCGGTGAAGGGGGCGAGCGCCCCCATCGTGTTCTGTTGCGAGCACGGCGCCGGCCGCAGCGGCACCGCGCTCGCAGCCGATCTGCTGCACGACATACTGGACAACAACCAGGTACAACAGTGAACAGTCTCAGGCGAGGCGGCGCGGTGAAGGGGGCGAGCGCCCCCATCGTGTTCTGTTGCGAGCACGGCGCCGGCCGCAGCGGCACCGCGCTCGCAGCCGATCTGCTGCACGACATACTGGACAACAACCAGGTACAACAGTGAACAGTCTCAGGCGAGGCGGCGCGGTGAAGGGGGCGAGCGCCCCCATCGTGTTCTGTTGCGAGCACGGCGCCGGCCGCAGCGGCACCGCGCTCGCAGCCGATCTGCTGCACGACATACTGGACAACAACCAGGTACAACAGTGAACAGTCTCAGGCGAGGCGGCGCGGTGAAGGGGGCGAGCGCCCCCATCGTGTTCTGTTGCGAGCACGGCGCCGGCCGCAGCGGCACCGCGCTCGCAGCCGATCTGCTGCACGACATACTGGACAACAACCAGGTACAACAGTGAACAGTCTCAGGCGAGGCGGCGCGGTGAAGGGGGCGAGCGCCCCCATCGTGTTCTGTTGCGAGCACGGCGCCGGCCGCAGCGGCACCGCGCTCGCAGCCGATCTGCTGCACGACATACTGGACAACAACCAGGTACAACAGTGAACAGTCTCAGGCGAGGCGGCGCGGTGAAGGGGGCGAGCGCCCCCATCGTGTTCTGTTGCGAGCACGGCGCCGGCCGCAGCGGCACCGCGCTCGCAGCCGATCTGCTGCACGACATACTGGACAACAACCAGGTACAACAGTGAACAGTCTCAGGCGAGGCGGCGCGGTGAAGGGGGCGAGCGCCCCCATCGTGTTCTGTTGCGAGCACGGCGCCGGCCGCAGCGGCACCGCGCTCGCAGCCGATCTGCTGCACGACATACTGGACAACAACCAGGTACAACAGTGAACAGTCTCAGGCGAGGCGGCGCGGTGAAGGGGGCGAGCGCCCCCATCGTGTTCTGTTGCGAGCACGGCGCCGGCCGCAGCGGCACCGCGCTCGCAGCCGATCTGCTGCACGACATACTGGACAACAACCAGGTACAACAGTGAACAGTCTCAGGCGAGGCGGCGCGGTGAAGGGGGCGAGCGCCCCCATCGTGTTCTGTTGCGAGCACGGCGCCGGCCGCAGCGGCACCGCGCTCGCAGCCGATCTGCTGCACGACATACTGGACAACAACCAGGTACAACAGTGAACAGTCTCAGGCGAGGCGGCGCGGTGAAGGGGGCGAGCGCCCCCATCGTGTTCTGTTGCGAGCACGGCGCCGGCCGCAGCGGCACCGCGCTCGCAGCCGATCTGCTGCACGACATACTGGACAACAACCAGGTACAACAGTGAACAGTCTCAGGCGAGGCGGCGCGGTGAAGGGGGCGAGCGCCCCCATCGTGTTCTGTTGCGAGCACGGCGCCGGCCGCAGCGGCACCGCGCTCGCAGCCGATCTGCTGCACGACATACTGGACAACAACCAGGTACAACAGTGAACAGTCTCAGGCGAGGCGGCGCGGTGAAGGGGGCGAGCGCCCCCATCGTGTTCTGTTGCGAGCACGGCGCCGGCCGCAGCGGCACCGCGCTCGCAGCCGATCTGCTGCACGACATACTGGACAACAACCAGGTACAACAGTGAACAGTCTCAGGCGAGGCGGCGCGGTGAAGGGGGCGAGCGCCCCCATCGTGTTCTGTTGCGAGCACGGCGCCGGCCGCAGCGGCACCGCGCTCGCAGCCGATCTGCTGCACGACATACTGGACAACAACCAGGTACAACAGTGAACAGTCTCAGGCGAGGCGGCGCGGTGAAGGGGGCGAGCGCCCCCATCGTGTTCTGTTGCGAGCACGGCGCCGGCCGCAGCGGCACCGCGCTCGCAGCCGATCTGCTGCACGACATACTGGACAACAACCAGGTACAACAGTGAACAGTCTCAGGCGAGGCGGCGCGGTGAAGGGGGCGAGCGCCCCCATCGTGTTCTGTTGCGAGCACGGCGCCGGCCGCAGCGGCACCGCGCTCGCAGCCGATCTGCTGCACGACATACTGGACAACAACCAGGTACAACAGTGAACAGTCTCAGGCGAGGCGGCGCGGTGAAGGGGGCGAGCGCCCCCATCGTGTTCTGTTGCGAGCACGGCGCCGGCCGCAGCGGCACCGCGCTCGCAGCCGATCTGCTGCACGACATACTGGACAACAACCAGGTACAACAGTGAACAGTCTCAGGCGAGGCGGCGCGGTGAAGGGGGCGAGCGCCCCCATCGTGTTCTGTTGCGAGCACGGCGCCGGCCGCAGCGGCACCGCGCTCGCAGCCGATCTGCTGCACGACATACTGGACAACAACCAGGTACAACAGTGAACAGTCTCAGGCGAGGCGGCGCGGTGAAGGGGGCGAGCGCCCCCATCGTGTTCTGTTGCGAGCACGGCGCCGGCCGCAGCGGCACCGCGCTCGCAGCCGATCTGCTGCACGACATACTGGACAACAACCAGGTACAACAGTGAACAGTCTCAGGCGAGGCGGCGCGGTGAAGGGGGCGAGCGCCCCCATCGTGTTCTGTTGCGAGCACGGCGCCGGCCGCAGCGGCACCGCGCTCGCAGCCGATCTGCTGCACGACATACTGGACAACAACCAGGTACAACAGTGAACAGTCTCAGGCGAGGCGGCGCGGTGAAGGGGGCGAGCGCCCCCATCGTGTTCTGTTGCGAGCACGGCGCCGGCCGCAGCGGCACCGCGCTCGCAGCCGATCTGCTGCACGACATACTGGACAACAACCAGGTACAACAGTGAACAGTCTCAGGCGAGGCGGCGCGGTGAAGGGGGCGAGCGCCCCCATCGTGTTCTGTTGCGAGCACGGCGCCGGCCGCAGCGGCACCGCGCTCGCAGCCGATCTGCTGCACGACATACTGGACAACAACCAGGTACAACAGTGAACAGTCTCAGGCGAGGCGGCGCGGTGAAGGGGGCGAGCGCCCCCATCGTGTTCTGTTGCGAGCACGGCGCCGGCCGCAGCGGCACCGCGCTCGCAGCCGATCTGCTGCACGACATACTGGACAACAACCAGGTACAACAGTGAACAGTCTCAGGCGAGGCGGCGCGGTGAAGGGGGCGAGCGCCCCCATCGTGTTCTGTTGCGAGCACGGCGCCGGCCGCAGCGGCACCGCGCTCGCAGCCGATCTGCTGCACGACATACTGGACAACAACCAGGTACAACAGTGAACAGTCTCAGGCGAGGCGGCGCGGTGAAGGGGGCGAGCGCCCCCATCGTGTTCTGTTGCGAGCACGGCGCCGGCCGCAGCGGCACCGCGCTCGCAGCCGATCTGCTGCACGACATACTGGACAACAACCAGGTACAACAGTGAACAGTCTCAGGCGAGGCGGCGCGGTGAAGGGGGCGAGCGCCCCCATCGTGTTCTGTTGCGAGCACGGCGCCGGCCGCAGCGGCACCGCGCTCGCAGCCGATCTGCTGCACGACATACTGGACAACAACCAGGTACAACAGTGAACAGTCTCAGGCGAGGCGGCGCGGTGAAGGGGGCGAGCGCCCCCATCGTGTTCTGTTGCGAGCACGGCGCCGGCCGCAGCGGCACCGCGCTCGCAGCCGATCTGCTGCACGACATACTGGACAACAACCAGGTACAACAGTGAACAGTCTCAGGCGAGGCGGCGCGGTGAAGGGGGCGAGCGCCCCCATCGTGTTCTGTTGCGAGCACGGCGCCGGCCGCAGCGGCACCGCGCTCGCAGCCGATCTGCTGCACGACATACTGGACAACAACCAGGTACAACAGTGAACAGTCTCAGGCGAGGCGGCGCGGTGAAGGGGGCGAGCGCCCCCATCGTGTTCTGTTGCGAGCACGGCGCCGGCCGCAGCGGCACCGCGCTCGCAGCCGATCTGCTGCACGACATACTGGACAACAACCAGGTACAACAGTGAACAGTCTCAGGCGAGGCGGCGCGGTGAAGGGGGCGAGCGCCCCCATCGTGTTCTGTTGCGAGCACGGTGCCTTCTGGACGGGATGAGGGCCATGGTTGCAAAGGCTCCTCTGTTTTGAGTGGGAGCGAGTACCAATCACATCCTGGACTAGATGAAGGGCGAGAGCCTCCGTCACGTTCTAGATGAGTGCGAGCACCGATATCACCTTCTGTATGGGCACAGAGACCAGCTTTAGCCTCCATCAAAATTGAGCTCTTGAAAAAATCCCATTGCACATACCCTCAAAATTAACTCTGAAACTCGAACACATGCAATATATAAACGTCTTATATTTCCAGGAGCTAGACATCCCTCGCACGATCAGCATGCTCCACCAGCAGCGCGCCAACATGATACAGAACGTGCAACAGTACAAGTTCCTACATCAGTTGCTGCTGCAATACTTGAAACAGTCGCGACTCATTTAGACTTCATCTCTGCTGAACATCCTACACCGTTATAGGACTGATCTAAACTAGAAAAAAACCTGGAAGTATTATTTCAGATGTAACCTAGGAATACGCTTAGTATGACTAAGGAATATAATGTATTGTCGAATCGAGAAATGAGAATAGGATGGAAGTCACTATGTGTAAGGTACTGATATTTATCTACATTCTAGTTAATTTATATTGGCTGGTGTCAAAAAAATATATTGATGGAATTTTACATTGTTCTTATATAGAGAGGAATAAGCTACTGCTAACAGAATCTATACTAAATAGTTATTAATGAAATAACAAGCGAAAAATACGAAAACGCAATAATACGAATCGAGATTTTTAACAGAAATAAGATAACACAGTTGTGCTTTTTAAATGCAATAAGATTTTTCCTGCAATTTTGGTTGTAATGCAGGATTAGGTCATAAGTAATATAACATATTTTTAATAATTATTGCATGAGATTGACTAAGTAGTGCCTTATCAACGATAGATGCTAAAGATCGATAAATCCTATCACTAGGTTTTATCGATATTTGAGTGAACCGATTCGAGAAGATAATATCGATATTAAAATCGTCGATTCGATACTCTGCTAGTTGCTCAACACGGCGGTAAAATATAAGAGCATGCCTTACACAAATTATATCATAATTTGACCCTAAGGTTGAAACAATATTGTAATATATCAAGTTCTAATATGAACCTTATACATGTAGATATAAGATATAATATCGATCGACTGGATCATAGATCTAATACTTATGAGATTTTTACGATTTATGACTGAGATGGCAAAAAGTTCCACCTTCATCTAGTGATTTTGTATATTATGTATTTATTTAACGTTTTTTAATTGATGTTTGTATAGAAAGTGATTTTTTATGAACTTACAGAGTCTTGAGATTGTTGAATGGATTTGTATATGATAGACCCGTGGGAGTGTTTTTAAATGAATTTATATGTAAATTGATGAAAAGTATTATATAGAAACACAAGAGGCAGGATATCTCGTAGGTATTTTATGTTAATGTTCTAATAAACTTAGTTTTCTCCTGATCAATGCTAATTTGATCATGTTATTCCATGTTCGTGCTAACTGATAATTACATTACTAAAAGACTAATTCTCTAAATCCTAAACATATCACCACTACACGTGTCTCTCTTTGCTACAAATATATTTGCTAATAGTACAGGTAGAATCATCTACTGCTCAAGTAAACTTACACACAAAATACTCGCACAATGCTTTTGTTTTAACCACTACTGTAAACCCCTTATTTATCGTATTTTCAACTAGACATCCTGCCTCACAGTAGTTAGTGTGAACCATAGACGTAGAGAAATGAACTGAGCGTTTCCTATCCAGCTGTGAAGTGAATACGGTCGGAAAAGTGTGATAGAGACAAACTGATCCTGCGGCAGTAGTTGTCTTTCTCTTGAACTCCGATTGGTGACAGTCGCTTTTAGTCAAAACTGAAACATTTTTATCTCACATAGGCGTACATCATCATCAATCAGCCTTTTAATGTTCCCACTGCTGGGACTCAGGCCTCCTCTCTAGGAGAGGGACATAGGCGTACATGGACACTTATAAAACGTCAGAAGCTAGTGCACGGTTCCAAGTTGGTTGTTTCCTATGGAGAAGAACCGGCAAGAAACTCCATGGTTACTCTTTTAAAAAAAGTGGTTGTTGTCAAATATTTCCATATTACAGTAATAATTCATATTATGTAAAAACGTGTAGTGACACCTTCGCCCTTTTTTTGGGTTGGGACATCTATCAATGAATTATTCTGCTCTAGGTAGGATTGTCCCACAGTTTCTCTTTGCATTCTAGGGCCACGATCACTCTTTCTAACGTTCCCGTAGCCCTCGTTACACACACAGAAAGAGAAAAGATACAGATATTTTCCACAAAGTCGCATTGTCTCTTTCTAGCGTAGTCAGTTGGTTGACGATATTGCTCAATCCATTCCTCCAAGTCTATGGTGTGAATCGTAACAACGTGCCTTAGTCAGAGATTACCGAGGATCTGATGAACCTATCGCGTGCCTTCTAGACTTACGTTTATGTCTATTACGAAGAATTTTAACAATCTCGTTTAATTAGACACAATCGCTTTCGTTCTACAAGATATTGCCTTGTTAGTTCGCGTGTCGAACGCACACTTTGACGTGGCATGTGACAGTTATCGATCATGTTATTATGATGAAGTTTAAATGGCAATGATTGAACTGGTTTCTAGAAATGAACTGTGCATGAAAGTACATGTATTACTCTAAAATGGCAAAAAAATTTAATGAAGAAAAAATATTTGGAAATACAAACGTAATTCTTAGGTAAGTAAATAAAAGTTTAACTTCAAGCAAAATGAGTTGGTTGGCGATGATTTTTTTCACTCTGAAGTAAGCTATAATTAAATGCGCAATAGGAAGATCCGTACGCATAGGAAAGTCTGTTTCGGATTTAGTATTTGTATATTAGTATTTTCGTATCGAGCGATATTCTCAATGTAGTGTGAAATTATTGAAATTCTTCGTAATGACTGTTTTATACCGTTCGTATTCGTTGTATAGTCGACATTATTGTCAGTCGCCGTTTTATTATTTTCAAGTATTAAACCTAATTGTTGAAAATTTATTTTGAAAATATCTTAGTATGTGTCGACAGTGGGACAGTCGCATTTATAACGATTAAACTCACTAGCAATTTTTTTACCGCCAGTCATGACAAAGATGTGTTCAGCACGCCCATGTCATGACTACAAGACAGACGCTACGCGTTTTAAACGCTAATAAATCTTAGAAAAATAATTGTTTTTCTTATTTATAGCGTTAATTATGTAGCTAGACTCATCTTAAATTATAATATGTGAGCTGCTTATTATTTATTTCATCCATATTAGCATAGGATCACAAAAACTTACAAAGGTTTAAAAATTAAAAAAATCTAGAAATGTTACAGATGTGTATTTTTATATTTGGTTTGTTAGGTATGTACCTATACCTAAGTAATGTGCTTGAGAATTTCAACGTCAACCTAAAACTGCCAAAGTTCGTCCCACTGTCGATACGTACACCCATTGCACAGTAGGTGCAATATGTGTTCATACATGTATGTAGTGTCGAGTTGGTCCCAACTGAAATTGCGCGCTACTCCGTTAAATGATGATTGCATCATTGAATTCTTCCTAATGAAATTCGAATAATGGTGCAATTCATCATCAATATGAATTGCACCATTTTGCAATTCACATCAAGGTGATAGTAACCTATTTGCAACATCTTCCTAGTGAGGCTGGCAATTCGCAACATCTTCCTGGCAAGGCGCGCAATTCGCAACGCGATTCTTGGCGAGGCGCGCAATTTCAGCTGAGACAAGCTGTACCTGTCTAGTCCAACGGCAACTCCATATTATCGTTAGTTTGTTTGTTTGCGTGTACATACGCTTGGACCTTGTATGCACAAAATATTAAGGTTTACATTCTTAGTCACGTCTGCGTTACATTGTTAATCGTGTTCATTTTGTGATGTATTTATGACTACATTTTTTTATATTTTACTACAGTAACTTCTATATAATTCCAGTATTGAAGTTTTTTTTTTTTTTGTATAATGTCCTGTCTGGCTTGAGTGCCGTGGTATTCAGACGGGAGATACATTTACTTCGTGAAAAACTGACAATAAAATGTACTAAGAAACGTTTATCGTCTTCTTATTTTATCCTAGGCTCACAACATCATGAACTAAGTTTATTTTTTCAAGAGGTATTTGTTAACATTACCTGTTACCACTTTTTGTCTTAAATTATATAAACCAGTGCTTGACTGCGATTTCACCTGGTGGTAAGCAGTTGCAATCGCTGATGTTGAAGCGCACTATTTTATTAAGATTCTATTCGCCCGAGCCATGAAGACATCTAAATTATAATCGGTTGGGAAGATCGCAGCAGCATTTCCAAATAAAAACACAAAAATATTCTAAAATTATTATATTTCAGTATAAAATTATATAATAACCTATAGCTTACATTAGGATCACGGTGGCGGGTAGTAAGGCCGCGGCGGCGGGCCGGGAGGAGGGGGCCCGCGGCCCGGCATCGGGGGGGGGAAGTAGTTGGGAGGAGGCACGTTGACGGGAGGGAAGCGGGGAGGCGGCGCCGGCGGCGGCTCCGAGTACACGAGCGCTGCCGGCGGCGGGCCGGGGAGCGCCAGCCTGGGCGGCGGCAGCGCGGGCGGCGGCGCCGAGTACACGGGCGGCGGGTACGGCGCCGCCAGACCAGGGTGCGTCGCCAGCCCTGGGTACGCAGGGTACGCCGGATACCTGATCGGCTCTATCTTTGAAGGCTCTAACTTCAAGTCAGCCCCGTTCTTCATTGGCGTCAGCACCGGCTTAGAAGCGACAACGGCGACAGGAGATACGGAAGTGGGCGGTGTAATGGAGGGGGGCTTCTTGTCGTTTTTTGGCTGCTTGGCTACTGGAGGCGCGGGTGGCGAGTCCCCGCCCGAGGACTGTGGCTGTGGCGAATACAGATCTAACACCTGAAACAAGAATATGGCTATCAACCATAGCAGGCATGGACATATCCAAGGTTTCTGAAAGTCTGTTAAAAAAAGTTGAGAACCCGATTGCAAAGCCACTGACTGGGTCCAATTGTCTTTTCAAACTGTCCAGAGACCAACTCAATTGTACATACGCAAGTTTCAGAGGAATTAGGACAAACACATCAGAAGAATTAAAAAGATTACTCTCATTTGAAAAAAATTTTGAATCATGGCAATAAATAAAATGGCTATATCTCGAAACTAGGCTAGTTATTTTTAAACTAAAACCAAGTAACATGGGTCATTAATTTGATTAATTAATTGCCACGTGTAGCCAATCTACATCTTTCTATGACCATGACAATTTTTTTTTTATTATTATTGATAGGCTCTCGTTTGACCACCATCTCACCTGATGGTAAGCGATGATGTGGTCGACGATGGAGCACGCTTTAGCACAAATATTAATTTATTGGTCACTAGCTTTTGGTAGCACTGTAACTTGAAGAAATGTTGAAAAATATCCTATGGGACTATACTAGGAGGATAACAGGCGTCATAAGCCAGGCCACGGTCTACCTGTGAGCCAAGGTCCATCATGGTTTAGTCAGTAGTTGGAGGCATGTTCAATTAGCAATTTATCTCCAGACTCATTTGTAATATTTTTAATAAGGACTCATTAAATAAGCTGTGCCTCATTACATTTAAAATGTTTAGTAGATCACTGCTTATGTCATAAATGGACTAATGACTCACCTGGTCTACACTATCCTGTCATATCTTTTTAATATTGTAACATCTTAAAACTCTAAAGAGGACCAAACCATGTAGTTTTCTACCGGTTCTTCTTCATAGGAAACAACCAAATCAAACCAACCGTGCAATAGTTTCTGACATTTTATAAGTACCCATGTAGGCCTTTGTGAAATGTAATATTTTGCATTGAACTAAAGCTCACTTTACAAAATGACACAGGCATTCTTTCTTACCTAAATTATAATGAGAATAAAAACTCACCTGATGACAGATATCCTCGAGTAACTCCATAGTAATATCTTCTACAAACATATCCCACCAGGCATTGTGTTTAGGGTTCCGCCCGTTCCAGTCCAGGACTTCGAATTTGCTGAGCTTCCCTGCTAGGAACATCAGTGCTACAGCTATCACTTCCGGCTCCCATTGTAAGCACAATGTTGTGCATAGACTGTAAAAATAAAGAATAATGAATGTGAATCATCATAATTATAAGACATCAACCAATATTCATATAGGTACAGAAGTCAATCTACATACAAAGCGTGCTCGAGCAATGCACACATAGAGCCCGCTCACGGACACAATATCTTGGATCGCTTTGGCCCGAAAATATTTCATTAACACTAGAAACAGACTACCAATGTCAATTTTAGCCATTTTATTTTCGCTACAGCAATATAGAGACATGGTACAAAAATGAAACAGTTTGACGGGACTCAAAAACAAATTGTATATGAAAAGTATTATTGATTTACGGTATGTTTTGAAGTTCTGTATAAATAATAAGATGTTTGATTGGTTATTCCTATAAGTAAAAGGGTATTAAGGTGAATGCTCCAACCAGCCCGCGAAATTCAAATTTTCTTACGTTTTTTGCAATTTGTAGGCTGGTTGGAGCATTCACCTTAAACAATATGAAGACCTAACAAACGAATATGAAATACCTATATGAAGCAGATGTTAATAACGCTTTGATCTCTATTATCTCTTGGCTTAGTAATAATAATTTGAAAATCAATCTGGATAAAACTCAAATTATGCACTTTGGCCATAAAAAACCCAGTGTTAAAATGAATGTAAAGTTCCAAGATAATAATATTAATGACGTGGATAGTGC
The DNA here is from genome assembly GCA_949319445.1 of Mythimna lalbum. NCBI lineage: Eukaryota > Metazoa > Arthropoda > Insecta > Lepidoptera > Noctuidae > Mythimna > Mythimna lalbum. Next base: position 917,672 of record OX439354.1, read on the forward strand.
AAAATTCTTAGGCCTTATAATCGACAGTCAGCTTAACTGGAAGGATCATATAGAAACATTATGCAAGAAGATTAGTAGCTCATCTTTTGCCTTATATAAACTTGCACCAATAGTTAACACAGATACACTGCTCACAGCTTATCATGGTATTGTTGCATCTATACTAAGATATGGCATTATATTCTGGGGCTACTCTACTAATAGAGAAGCTGCTTTTAAAGCGCAAAAGCGTTGTATAAGAACTATGTTTGGACTTCAAGTGACGGACAGTTGTGTGCCATATTTCATAAACATAAAATTCTGACACTGCCAGCTCTATATATATATGAGACTGCCTTATTTGTAACATCCAATCCACATTTATTTCCTTACCTTTCTGATACAGTCCAACGTAATAGGCGATATGACATTCTACGAGGACGCAGAGCCAAAACCGCTCTTATGCGAAAAAGCATATTTTGCAGAGCCCCGCAAATTTATAATAAAATTCCAAAATCCATTAGAGAGTTGGACTTGACCGGGTTTAAGAAAAGATTTAAAGAATTTTTGTTTGACAAATGTTACTATAATTTAACCCTTCAGATACCGTCAATTAGAGACACAATAGTAAGACAATAGATGTGCGGCCACCGGTGGTAGCTTGGGGATTCATGAATTAAATTACTACTTAAATGACACTTTGACATATTAATTCAATGATTATTTATATGATTTTATTTGACATCTCTAATTTCAATTATATTAACTATCACTATTTAATGTAACTAAATAAATAACTTTTTATATTTGTACGCCCATGTGACGGAACGTGACGAGACTGAGTGTTTAAACCTAAGACCATGTAATGTACATACCTACCATGTTCTAACAAATAAATGATTATGATTATGATTATGACAAAAAAAGTACAATATGAATATATAATAAAATACTTTACTTATTTTGTAGTATTTTTCCATTAACATTTTGTTCTTGGGATTAAAAGGGTTTAATTTTCTGTCCTTTGTGATTCCATGTGTAATAAAACTTGAGCAGGAAGGACATAGCAATGACTCAAACAGATGTCCGCTCTTCTAGTTTTAAAACTCTCTATCACTTACTTGCTACAAGTTTTGCAACTAAGTAATAGTGTATGAGATCTACACATTCTGCCACAATAAGTTGTGGCAGAATGTGTAAAGTTAAATCTCAAAACAGTGGATATGCCATGCATTACTAACCAGTGAATGAAATAAAAAAACAAAAAGCAAATAACCAAATTTTAAACTTTTTGTTTAGAATTTGTGAAAAATACAAGCAAAGACACCACATGTTCATAGTTGTGATATTTTTGCTTGAGTACTAAGTTTTTAAGGTATGAAACATACTTAAAAAGTGAAAAAGGCAGCGTTATTTGAGAATCACAAAAGTTATTTGATGTTTTCCCACCCCAAAAAAGCTAAAGAACTAGCTGGTGACTGACCTGTCATTAACAAACGTCCACGCCATTTGTACCATCTTCTGTAACTTGGCCTTGTCGCCCTTCAGACACTTGGCGTACTTCAACAGGTAGCCATACGGATGCTCCACCTGCAGGTCGAACTTGATCGTCTGCAGCAGGATCCTCTCCAGCGTCATCACCTCTTCTTTGGGATCGTCTCCGAAACTTGCGAATTTCTGCTCCGTTAGCAAAGACTTCGCAACTTTTATGATATCTTTACATTTCTTTGGCGTCTCCTCTACTTTGCCCGCAAGAAAGAGGCAGCAACACGCGGTTATATACCTCGGGAATGTTCTGAACGAGTGGAACATGTAAAAGCGATGAAAATAAACAACACCAGTGGCCACTGTGTTATAACCTAGGTCCATCTTCGAGCCTGTGTCGATGATGAACCTCGCACCTTCTTTCCTGTATCGGTTCTCTGTGTCCGTGGATATTGCATCACGGAACGACGGCGTATTTTGTAGATCTTTCTTGTCATAGTACCAATAAGGCATTTTCGTTGCTTAACTATAACACAAATATTATCGATACACGGTCACTAACCTCGATGGCCATCAATTTGGTACTGACAAGTGACAACCTGTGCTGATAAATTGACAACCATAGTAGCGTTGTGCCGAGCACGGCTTGACTCGATTCAAACTCGATTCCTAATTTGAATTCGCCTACTGGAGTACTAATTTATTTTGAATCGAGTATCCCGGACTCTTGTCAAGAAAAATCGATGTTGTACTCGCTTACCCGAGTCTAGTATTCGAGTTAGTTAGATTGACTCCCTCATGCTCTAGTACATTTGTAGTTTTGGTGTTGAAACACCTTTAGAACGCCAACATTTTTACGTAAATGAGTTATGATAAAAAAAAAAACTTTCTTTAATCTAATTTAATTCTTTTAGATGTGATGTCGATATAATGATGATTTATCTCTAAGTATTTGAAAATCATTTACGCAAAGAGCTAATAGAACCAAATTAAATGACCAAAGTGGTTAGATAACTTCTTTTACCTCTTTTTGTTGTTTAATAAAACAAATAAAACCTACGAATATAACGTTTTTGTTTTAACTCTCCTTCCATTAGCAATCGGTCGCCAGATCATAATCGATTTAGTTATTAAAACAAATGGCCTTGTGGGGGGCCAGAGCTGCTCCTCTTATAGGTGATTTTTCTTCAGCATTTCCACCACTACAGTCGAGTGCAGCAGTTTAGCACCTAGTTGGTTCGGATTCAAATATAACTTGATCTCTTTTCTGGTTTCTAGGTACTTCCATAGTACGTTCTATTGTTTTTTTTTTTTTTGTAATGTTTAAAAATGATTGATTTATTACCGCTGGGTAATTATGCTTAACCTACATGCTGTTTGAAGTTAACACTCTATTATTTTTTCTCTATTTGATTTAAATCTACACTATTAATAAATAAAAAACCAACTTTACTACTTTATTATAGCAGTAAAGTTTTTTGTATGTACCTAGGAGGTAATCTCTGGAAGTACTGGTCCGATTACTGAAACATTTTTCACTGATAAAAAGTTGCATTATTCCTGAGTGACATGGGATATATTTAATTTATTTCATTTAACTTAGTTGTTAATAAACTCGAGTGCAGAATTTGAATTTCTAGATTTTAGTCGACTCGAATTAATTGTTCTAGACTCGAGTACCAAACATAGAATTCGAGTGTTGGACTCGAGTCTCGTAATCGAGTCACTTTCGAATACTACATAAACCAACTCGTTGAACAAAATCAGTGACTCGGCACATCACTAAGTCACAGACTAATAGCACACTAGTTTGAAGAGATCTGAAAACTTTCGTTAGTATACGAAAATCTTGACAACACAATTTAGTAGGATTATAGTAACACGTTTGACTAAACGTCAAACGTGTTACTTTTTTATGCAATCTTTGTTTTTTAATTTTTTGGCAATAATCTGCACTTTAACCCTTCAGATACCGTCAATTAGAGACACAATAGTAAGACAATAGATGCGCGGCCACCGGTGGTCGCTTGGGGATTCATGAATTAAGAAATTATTAATATTATTTATTTGATATCAGATATTTAATAAGCAGTAATGCAATTACGGAATATTACAGAATTTTAGACAAGACGGAAGAAGACATTTAAAAAATATTAAAAGCTGCCCGCCGGCATCGGGAACAGAGTCCATGCTACCAGTAGTCAGAGCTCTTGAGAGCGGAATCTTCGAACAATACGCACCGTGACCTGCGGGGTTACCATGACGTTCAATGTAAGATTGTTTTAATCTTGTTTCAGTGTGGGTAAGAGAAGGCTAGACAACCTGTATAGCTCTGTCTGTTACCCACACTGAAACAAGATTAGGTACCGGGTAAAACGGGGTGAATAGGCACTCAAGGGTGAATAAAAACAAAACTTCAAAGGGTATTTTCTCGATATTTAACCCTTCAGATACCGTCAATTAGAGACACAATAGTAAGACAATAGATGCGCGGCCACCGGTGGTCGCTTGGGGATTCATGAATTAAATGTTTTTTTCCGGATTTAACTGTATCAGTGTATTCATGCATTGTTATTCTAAAAAGTCGATGCTTTGTTGGAAGCCGATAATGTGGTATCAAAGTGAAAAGTTAAAAAAGTTTTGTTTCTATTCACCCCTGAGTTTCTATTCACCCCGTTTTACGGTACTTTAAACGTCATGGTCTAGGTCCAGGCCACGACATTTATACTCTCGAGTTGGAATACAGCAATTACGCCTAGGAGTATAAATGATTTCAACTGCTACCTTTCTTCATCCTGAGGCCGTACTACGAAGTTCCAATGCCATCAGATTTGGTCGTGCAAAAGGAATAGTGCTATACGTTCTGTACAGCTCCGCCTTTTTCTCACACTGGAAATACGATGCTTTGGGACATGATTGGATGGTCCAGGAGTACTGCCTTCTTGTGTTGTTATTATTATATATAGCTTAGACTGATCTCTGTCCCACAGCTGGGCAAAGGCGTCCCTTCATTCCTTCCACTATTCCTGGTTCTGAGCCACTTCTTTCCAATTCTTAAAACGGAATAATTATAATCATTAGAATCATAAACCCTCTGAGCTCGCCTTACTTACCCTATTGGACGGGTTATGGTTAAATCATAAAAAGTAAGGTAGTGTAGTGAGTACATGTGGAGCCTTTTTAGGAAGAACGTCGTAAGCGACAGTAAGCATTTTTGCAGGACTAGATTTTTGCTTCCATAATTATTAAAAAGTATTCATGTTATAAAAAAATATAACTTCATATAACTACTGATCATTAGTTGCTACATATAACATATTTTCTAAATACTTTTAATTATGGAAGTAGAGAAAACTCATTCCCATAAAGAAAGCAAATTGTCACTTACGATGTTTTTCCTGAAAAGACTCGATATTACGGCCCCGGCCGCCAATCGTGTTTTAATTAACATAATTACTTACAACTTGACACACAAAAAACCTAATAAAATAAAAATTTCGCTTTATCCGTAAATGTTAAACGTATAACTTATCAAAAAAAGCCTTATCTATGTTCTGCAGTGCACAATTATTCATTGAATCCGAAAATTTACAAAATTCAATTGGTATACCCACAGCCACACTGGGTCATTTCATCTTCACTGAACGGAAATTGAATTAATCAATCTTAAAGAGTCAGTGACTTTGCCCTGGCGCCTCTACTATCTGCTGATCTTGTAAATTGTAAATCTTTATTCAGCAAGAGAGTCGTCAATGAATAATGTTCGTGTGGTCAGTGACGTAGCTAGTCCTAATGGGGCACCCTATCAATGATTTTACTTTTTTTTTTGGTAGGTTCGCGCTTGACCTTTTATTTTTATTCAAAATAGGTCCTACTAGCACAAAATTAATACCTTGGAAGGTATCAAAAATGAAAATGAGTTCGTTTTTGGAGCAATCTGTAGGTACTAGAAAAGGTTGAGTGTTTATTGTCGCCTCACGAAGAAAAAGCCAGAACGAGTGGAGCTAGATAACAACCAGAACAACCTATCACTATCATTATCGATATTATTTAGATAACTAACTACTGGCATTATACCACAGGAGAATTTATAGTTGTGGATATTATGAATTATGGTATATACCTATCGGGGGCCATGTAGCTCGGGGGCCCCGTATCATTCATATGGCTGATACGGCCGTAGCTACGCCCCTGCGTGTGGTATAGATTTGCGAAAAATCAAGACCGTAGCGAGTATCGAACCTTATCTTATCAGAAAAATGATTATTGTTGTTTTTAGCTGAGATTGCACCATGTTATCAAAGTGTCAACACTGCTGGGTGGCAAAAGTTGCAACTAGATATCTTCAGTATTTTACCCAGTATTGTATTGTTCAATTTCATTTCAGCAATAATTGAGACTGCGAGGCAGGGGCAGTGTACCTAGTACCTAGTTGTATTTTATTTGTTGATTTCCCATTTGTTGATATGTCGTGGGCGGTTGCAGACGACGAGCAATAAGTAGCTCGCCGTCCCGCCCCGTCCGTCTAGTACGGAACGAGACCGAGCAATCGACGGTGATGCACCGAAATCCAATTTATTCTTTTTTTTACGTGAGAATAAATTAACTGACTTCGCTACGAGGTTCGGCCCTTACCAGACGGTAAACTACCCATTGCTCGCCGTCCGCTTGCATGCGCTTGCAGTTGCTGGGAATCGCCCTACTATCACTCCCTAAACCTGAAGCGTATCGAAAGCCGGAGCGTAAGGTTTGTCTCCGCCTAACGGCCACATTCTTTGCTTGCATGACTGCTTCGCAAAAGGAACTGACTGACATTTCCTCTCACCCTGTACCATGAACGTGAGAGTCGCCTTCGTGAGGGCACGTTGGTGCTCAGACCTGCATTGCGTTCTCCGGGATCATACAATGCTGTACACGGAGTCATTGAATGGCCCTTTTAAAACTATTTACCTACAAACTAGAAGCACTTTCAATATATCGCATACGTAATAGCCAGCACGCTTGTGTGATCGCCTTATCACAATTGCTAATGCCTTAACAACGATACAGTTTAATTTTAATGAGGCTACGTCAGTTACAAAATGGCGTTGAAGGCGGGAGCTAGTGTTTTGCGGCTGCACACGCTACGCAGTGCCGCTGTCAGGGTTAGTTAAATATTAATTTAAATATTGGTTCAATTAAGTAGTAATAAGAATAAAAATGTGCTTAGGTTTTGAACAAAAATACGTGCTTCGTTAGATTTTTAAAGTTTTTATTAAGTGTACAAAATCAGTGCGCTGAGTGATAATAATGATAATGGTGTTTTGGCTTGTTATCTCCACAGTCGGTCAATATTGAACTTAGTGGGGGAATAATAAGCTTGTTTTTTTATTACATCATGTAATTTTTGTAGATAAATACTAAGTAAGTAGTTGAATAAGTTAGCTTGTTTCTAATCCAAAGTAACACATTCGAGTGGCTAATTTGAATGTATTTAAATATGTAACTATTTTGCATTTGCAGTGCGTTCTCAGTAAGCTTACCGTAGGAAAATAAACATGAGAAATATTTCCTTTGTAATACTTAGGTATTGTTAAAAATGAAAGTCACATGGAAAGGGTAAAGCGTATTATAGCAGTGCCTATCCTGTGATTATAAAGTATGTCGAACGTATTTTCCAGTTGCTCTCTACACATACGAGGCCGGAAGTAGACCAAAACAAAACAAAAAATGCTGAGTTTCCTGGCGCAAAAGCTCCCTACGTGACAGAAATGAAATTCCTGAACGAATCGAGCTATGATCCCATCCCTATCTACAGAGTGTTGGACAACGATGGTTCGGTGATCGAAAAAAGGGAGGAGCCGAGTATCGATAAAGAGGAGCTTATCAATATGTACAAAACGATGATACAGATTACTCAAATGGACAAGATTTTGTATGAGTCTCAGAGGTAAACAAGCTATTTTTTTTCTTAGACGTCTTATACAGATGGAACAGATTAGACACATTTTCCAAATAAAATCATATGCACACGACCAACTTCATCAAATCAGGAAGTGTTTAAAGGTTTTAGGTAGTAGGTTTTCTCATAGCTGATGTTCTCGTTTATTACAGGCAAGGTCGCATATCCTTCTACATGACTAACTACGGTGAGGAAGGTATTCATATCGGCAGTGCTGCTGCTTTAGACCCCCGGGACGTTGTGTTCTCTCAGTACCGCGAAGTAGGCGTGTTCCTCTACCGCGGAGTGACCGTCACTGAGCTCATCAACCAGTGTTACGGCAACCACGAGGACTCTGGGAAGGGGAGGTCGATGCCAATTCATTACGGAGACAAGCAGCGCAATCTTGTAACTATCTCCAGTCCTTTAGGTAAGATGTGTAGTAGTTTTTGTTTATGTTACTTAATAGCTACTTTAATCATTGTGACGCAGTTGTGCACTGACGTCGGCAGTTGTAAACAAACTACTGTTTGCTTTTCATTCATTGTAGATTAAATTCAAATCAATAATATTGTCCCTCACATTACTGCAGGACAGCACTCTCAGGCAGTATCGGGCAGTCTTCTTATCTTCATAATATTTATAAAATCTTGAGGGACCTAATCTTAGCTCATGCTATTGATCTTAATATTTCAGCAACCCAGATACCCCAAGCTGTGGGCGCTGCGTACGCGCTAAAGCGTCAGCCGAACAACGACCGTTGCGTCCTCTGTTTTTTCGGAGACGGTGCTGCTTCTGAGGGAGATGCCTTCGCGGCATTCAACTTCTCAGCTACGTTAGACTGTCCTGTGATCTTCTTATGGTAAGTACGGTTTAACAAAGGCTTGTGAACAAAAGATGGCATGAATAATTGTTTATTTGTAAAAGATTATTAATCTCTGGAAATGCTGACATGAATATATACCTCGACTTCTGATTTATCGGTGAATGTTTTGTTACTAGTTTCTGAAAGATTACCTTTAATATTTTATGTATTACAGCAGAAATAACGGCTACGCGATCTCGACTCCAACCAGCGAGCAGTACAAGGGCGACGGCATAGCAGCTCGGGGGCCTTCTCTCGGCATCCGCACTGTCCGTGTCGATGGTACTGACACCCTTGCAGTCTACAACGCTGTTAAACAAGCAAGAGAGTTTGCTATAGCTAATAACAAGCCTGTGCTTATTGAGGCTATGTCCTACAGGTATGTCAGCTGTAGAATCAGCCAAGAAGTAATAGTTCTGATGATAACATTTATCGCCCTACTTGGTTAGCTACCATAAAACTACCACATTGGATATCTACTTGATGTAGTATACACTAACAAACCAGAATTCCCGTTTAATTAAGAGTACCTATAACGAAGGACAATAACATTTTAGTCTTGTTTCAGTCAATATTTTCATCTGAGTGATAATCAATCAATCACTATTATTTGCGTTTCAGAGTCGGCCATCATTCCACTTCAGATGACAGTACGGCCTATAGATCAGTAGAAGAAATACAAAAATGGACCAATGATGAGAGCCCATTGCAGAAGTTCAAATTGTATTTGGAAAGTAAAGGTATATAGATTCTCTGCTATTTTTTTTTTTTTTCATTTTATTTGATGGACTGTATGGATGTATGTCTATCTTTTATTGTTGACAAGTCTTTCAACGCTTTTTTTCTAATTCTCATTTAACGTATAACTTCATGTAATGATTAGGTACACCGACAAAATGAGTGTTTTCATACTAAACTTTTATGACTACAGGTATTTGGGATGAGGATGCAGAAAAAACTGCCCTTAAAGAATCAAGAAACACGGTTGTTAGAACTATGCAAGATGCAGAAAAGAAGAAGATGCCGCATTGGAAGGAAATGCTCGAGGACGTTTACTACGATATGCCCCCTAGGATTCAGTGAGTTGTTGAATAGATATTTCTCTTTTCATATTTATGCTAAATCTGACGGATTTTAAAAATAGAAGAGAGATAAAGATGCACTAAAAAGTCTAATCAGATTTCAGATTTCAATAATAAAACTGTATAAATTAGGATTCGAGTAAAGCGAGAAAATTTACGAATTCCTTTATTATTTCAGAAAACAAATGCAGCAGATGGAAGAGCATTTGAAGAAATACCCGGACAAATACCCTCTTGATCGATTCCAGACTGATTAATTGTTTTAACTTAAAGCCAATTCTCACACTAAAATATAGGTTCAATTTTATGTCGCAATATCATTTCAGCCTCAATCTCAAAAACTGGTCAAAATGTAAGGAAGTTATAGGGTTTTGCGACTGCGATTGGAATAAAAATTGGAAAAAAATTGAGAATAAAAAAAATCCCTCTGGTATAAATAGCGATATTTTGTATATAACAAATAAATATTTTTTTAATTTATCGATATGTTTGAATGTTATTTTGGACAGCCCTAATTATTTCACATTCCTAAAATAGGTCTAATTTCCATAAGATCTAGGAAAGAAAAAACGAAAAATACTTTTTCGATGAACGACGTGAAGTGTTGGACATGTGTGTACTTTACGACACACTGAACAGTAGGCTGGATTGTCCGGATTTGTTATCACAGATCAAATTTAATGCTCCTCTACGACGCTGACGCACTCGCCATACGCCAATGTTGCATGTACCTAGGCATGCCACTAACTATGCTAGTAATTGTGTACTTACTCGCATTGCGCGAGCCTACAACAAAGACTTCTCTCAGGTTGATGTGTGACAAAACCTAGTTTTAAAGCCCAAGTTAAAAAGATTATAATTGATAAAAACAAATAGCAAGCAACTTTGTTCCATTCACCATAAAGCATTTGCTATGTTAATTCATATTTTAATTTAATTAATATTATTATCTTTAGAACTAATTTAATTATAAAATAAACTTAAATTAATATTATTATCTCCTTTTCATAACAAGTAGTATACCTATTTAACCTTCAATTCTATATTAAAACTTTATTTTTAAATATTGTTTAAAGTCCGTTCGCATGGTAAATACAAATTAAGTTAAGCAGGGAAACCTATTATTAGCCTTACTAAACTGTAATATCTTTATTTGTATTATATCATATGTATCGCTGTTGGTTTTCTAAATAAATAATTAAATAAATACTCTGTTTAATAATTAGAGTATTTAAATTAAAATACAATCGTAGAAAATTATATACCTATGTTTATAACAATGATTTATATATTTTAATCCATTGTAAAACGGAACGTTAATATCTTATGTTAAAATGACAGTAATTTTGGTCCATATTTTGTAGTGCGTTACGAATTCACATCTTTAACATGAATTGTGTTTTTTCTCTTTTTCACACTGAGTGAGTCAAATGTGGCTGTACTCCACTATGTCAAACAAATTGTCAATAACATATTGTGGCACTTAAGAATTGCAAATTTTTTGCAAAAATACGATTTAATTTCGAATTTATTGAATAACTACGTACAGGATTCATTGGAAATGTCTTTATTAACGCGCACTGATGTTACTGCCGTAAAATTTTACGGAAATCTTGTGTTAGCCGGTGAGTTTTCAGGTTACAACTATCATGAATATATCCAATAAATCCTAAATTAACTCATAATCTATACTTTTCAGGCATTGGTAGCACAGTAAACATATTCGACAAGGCATCCACAAAGTTATTACAGCGATTAAGCGGTTTGAACGGCCAGAAAATATATGGATTTGTGCCTGCTCAATGTAGAGATATTATATTAGTTTTTGGTGGTAAACAGTTCACTGTTATTTCTGCGGAAACTTTCGAACAGCCTGGTGATGAAAGGAGGGTATTTAATAGAGTGTTTGAGCCAGTAGTGTGTGATGACTGGCTGCATTCAGCTGTGTGGGTTGATGATGAGCTGGTTGCTCTTTTGACAGCTCACAATGTGGTCCAGGTAAGATTTAGTTGAAGTAAATGTAAGTCTGTATAAAATTCGATGATTATCCACAAAGTAGTAAAGGAACTGTAAGATCAATAATTTTTCAAAATAGTTACACTGTCTTCTTCCCATCCGAATATGTGCCTATCTCTAGCTTAGGAGTTTACCACATTCGGTCTCGCAGAGTTTGAGGGCAGTTTGATGAAATGCTGTTCTAAACAATACAATGAAGACTGTGTAGTGAACAGTTGACTTGCAAACTATAAAAAAAAAAATTTAAAAAAATAATCATGTTTAGTTGCTATATTTATTTTGGTAAATTTTACATTTAGAACTAATTAAATTATAAAATAACCTTAAATAATTAAAAAGTAGGTACTTAAAAACATGAAATAAACTAATATAAACATAAAATAAACTCAGTCTGTCTCTCTATGTCCTAATCTTACATTGGTGAAGCAAAAGTTGTGCTATATATCTAATTTCTTTTATATAATCACATTATTCCCTAGTTTTGCTGTAGCTTACCCTGAAATAAACATAAAAAGTTGCATATTACATACAGTTATAGTGTAGCTTTCTATTTGTGAAAGAATTTTAAAGATTGCAATCAGACTAGCACTTCTTTTACCTCTAGATATATTTTTTTAATCTTATTAAAGGAGAAACTGACTGACAGACATATCAACGCACAGCCAGAACTACAGGGCCTCAGATCATGAAATTTTCCACAAAGTATATTTAAAATGTAAGTGAGCACTAAGAGAGGATTTCTCAAGATTCACTCCCTGAAGGAATGAAACTGGGGTCCAAAGTTTGTACGGAGAAACCTATTTTCATACGGGCATAGCCACAAACAGAAGCTAGTGAACTTATTAACAGACAATATTTTACCTCTTTACATATTTTACCTCTTACAATAATGTAATATTACAGAAATGGAACACTACCACCCAGACACTGCTATCTCTACACACCAGCCGAGACAACTCAATACTGTACAGTGGGCTGCTGCTCCCTCTCCAGGATGATGTCCTGGTGATGGCTGGTACCGTGTTCTCCGAGGTCATCATACATAGGTGTAGTGGAGAGCAATCACTACATCACTTGAGAGGACATAAGGTATGTTATTTAGGAATTGAAGCTATTTGATTTTTGAGCGTCAATTTTGTTAAACTGATCTAGTAGTTTATAAAAACCTCTCCTAGAGAGGAGGCCTGGGTCCTTACAGTGGGAACATTATAAGGCCGACTATACTACCTAAACTGTCCTCATGAATCACTCTTGTCTTTTAGTGAAAACTGCATGAATATCCGTTTAGTCGTTTTCGATATTTTCGCGTTCATAGAGACAGACAGACATTGGGGAACTTTGTTTCATAATAATTATGTAACAATATGATATGTATTTAATATTGAAGGGCTCCTTTAAAAAAGTTATTTCTTTTCAGGGAGTAATATTCTCAATATCCTGTGCTCCATATAAGAACATAATAGTGACCACATCTGATGACAGATCCGTCAGAATTTGGGGTCCCAATACCACACCAAGACACCCACACAACACAGCAGAATATTGGAAGACCATTGACATAGTTTGTAAGCACGAAGTATATGGACATTTGGCTAGAGTCATGAGGAGTTGCATTACTAATGATATTATTGTATCTGTTGGTGAAGACTCTGCTATATGTTACTGGGATTATGAAGGCAAGTTGCTGAAAAAGGCCCTGACCCATCAGAATGGTTGCATCTGGGCCGTAGACACTGATGGCCATAATTTAGTAACTGGTGGTGGAGACTGTGGGGTCATTATACATCCCCTAACCATTGCTACTGATTACTGCCACGATGATATCATTGATATTGGTGTTGCTACTCCCAAAAAAGTAGTATTTACTGCTAGAAAGAACATATTGGTCATGGATGAGAATAACTTGATATATTATGATGTTGTAAGTAAAAATAAGACTGAACATAAATTAAATCATGAGTCTACATATAAATTGCTATCACTATCGAGTTGTAAGCAACTGGTTGCTGTAGCAGACATGAATGGAAAACTAGATGTGTTTGTGGAAAAGTGTAAAGACGAGGCTTTTATATTAAATGTTATTGATACAAGATTACAAGTTGGAAAGATTTTATCAATGCATTGGGCTGGGAACAGACATCTTGTATTATGTTCCGGAGATGGCCAAATAACAGTCTTAGCTTCAAATGGCGCAAAAGTAGAAGATTATGCTAATTTTGTTTTACCGAACTGTAAAGAAAGATGGCTGACTGCCTCCGCTTTAAATGTAGTCTACAATAACTTTGTGTTTGGAGACAGATGTGGCAATATACACATATTCGTAAAAGGTCAAACAAATCCGGTAAAGAGTTTTCCAAAAGTGCATGGCAGATATGGTCCTACATCAATTAATATAAAAAATAATAATATCATCACTACAGGGAGAGATGGAACCATCAAATATTTTAGCATAAGTGATGACAATGTTAAATACATGAGCAGCAAAGATCTACCTTTTGAATGGGTCGAGAAATTCTTAGATAAAGACGACAACATAGTTTGTGGATTCCAAGAAAGAGTTTTTGTCGTACATAACGTTAAAGTCAATAGTAAAATATTAGAAGTGCCGTGTGGAGGTGGCCACAGGTCGTGGGATGCAGTCAGGTACTTCGAAAAAGTGAAAGAAGATTATGAAGAATTGATCAAACTGATTTACTTAAAAAATTCAGACATTAATGTTACAACATTCCAACTTTGTAAAATTGTCTCAAGAAATATGATAAACGGATCACACGCTAAAGAAGTCAACTGTTTGAGAGCACATAAATTTGAGAATGCTACAGTGTACATTACTGGTGGGGAAGATACGACACTGAGAATTTCTAGTGTTGATGAAGAAATGAACTTTAAAGACGAAGTTTGTTTCAAACATTTATCAAGTGTTAGAACTCTAAAAACATTTCCTTTAGGTGACAATCGTTTGCTAGTGTTGTCTGCAGGTGGAAGAGCTCAGCTTTGCATTAAAGATATTAAAATAACCAAAGAATTTGATAAAATCAATGTGTCATCAGAAGAACTAATAGATTACCAAATAAAAGGGACAGATAAAGAAAGAAAAGGTAATCAGACTTGGAGGAACTGCTCCATTGACTTTGATCCTGAAATGAGGATCATGGATTTAGATTTGATAAGAGATAAAGATTCCTATATTATTTTCGTTGGCTGTTCAGATTCGTATCTAAGAGTGTTTGCCTACAAACAAGACAGCAAAAAGGTGGAATATCTCAAGGATTCGAAGTATCACAAAACTTGCATATTGAAAACTAAAGTAATACAAATTCTAGATAAACATATCCTTATAAGTTGTACCACGAGAGGAGATGTGACATTATGGGACACAACTACAATCACAGAATCAGATTTCAAGCCATTTTTCTCAACAAAAACGAATAAATCTGGTATAAACAGCATAGACACAACCATTTTAACAGAAAACAAAATACTTATAACAACAAGTGGTGACGACAATGCTATTCATATAAATGTACTGGAAATCCCTGACCAGAATGACTTGACCTCTACAAGAGTATTATATACTTGGAACAGTTCTAACTACCATAGCTCACAGATAACTGGCTTGTGTCTGGTGGATAACTATCTGTTATCAACGTCGATTGATCAGAGAATCACGTTGCTTCGATGGGGGGTCACTGAAGAGGGGATAGGATGTAAATTCTTGTCTCAAACTCACACAGATATCGCTGATGTGCAGGGCATGGATGTTTTGGATCACAATAGGTATGTTAACTATTTTTCAACCAAATCAATGTTAGTATTGACGGCTAGCTGCTTCCAGCGGTTTCGCCTGTGTTACAGTTGAAAATTATCCCACAGGAACATTCTCCAGAGATAAAAAATACCCTGTGTGCTATTTTAGGACATGGTCTACCCGTTTACTAAGTTTTATCAAAACACGTTCAGCCTTTCGTGCGTGAAGAAGTAACATACACATTACACACACTCACAAACTTTCGTCTTTGTATATTAGTATAGTAAAAATAATCTTAGAACCCAAGTAGCTGCGGACCTGGAACGCAAAAGGCGACAGAAGAAGCACAGGTGGTAGTCAGTAAAAGTCTGACAATCCCTCTTGCTCACTACAAATAACCATACCAATCATAGTACCATAATTATCACTTTGTTAAAATTTCATTAAGTGACATGTTAAATATTTTTTAACCAATAAATAATTTTCTGCAGCAATATAAATATTTGTATAAGGAAGAGTGGAGGGAAGGTGAGAACACAGACTAATTTTTTTTTACACACGTAACCTAATAGCGGTGACGTCACATTTTAGTTTGCATCCTTATTGTTACTTGACAGTTTCTCCTACCAAATTTGATAGGATTCTAACTTACTTAATATTGAACAGATTTAAATAATTCTATTTGCGATTTTGGGTAAAGTCTACACTTAAATAAAAGAAAAGTGAAATACCCAATTATATTTATTTTTTATCCGCTATAAACTAGTGTTTGACTGCGATCCCACCTGATGGTAAGCAGTGATGCAATCGTTGATGGTGAGGCGCAATATTGTTAAAGTGTCCTGAAAGCTTTTTTTTAAAGGACAGGTACCTAGAGGCTGATATCATTATATCTCTATCATTACAAGAGGAGTGTGTTCTTATCAAGTTGATTGTGTCCACTCCCATCGATAACGTTTATATTTGTATCTTATCTTGTCATCATACGATAAATGACGTCCTTGTTATGTAATTCGAATCCAATACAAGGGCGACTTTTATTTGCCTATATTTAGTTCTAGTATAAATTCATTAAAACAATAATTGCACTAATATTTTATAATGGCGAATGTTTTATACGTATGTGTGTATGTTTGTTACTTCTTCCCGCTAAAATGGCTGATCAGATTTAGTTGAAAATTGGCACACAAGTCGACCACACAATAGGACATAGGGTTCTTTACTCTGCTAGGGCTGCGGAAACGATTAAAATAGTGACCGTGCCCCTAGAACGGAAAGGCCAACTGAAGGACACAGGTAGAAGCACGCATTTGTTAAGTGACTCGAATTAGGGATTTAGTTATTTGAGATTGCATAACTACGCCTACGGCGTTAGGTTTTTCATAGCAGCGTGCATTCGTTCTGAAGTGTTTCCTATTAGTAAGCATACGGGGACCTGTTATACGATATTACAGTTTTCTGAATCATGTTATTCGAGATCGCATGGCTACGGCGTTAAGTTTTTCGATGTTACGTACATTCGCAGTTAAGTGTTTCGGATTAGTAAACTTACGGGAACGCGTTATTCGATGTTACACTTTTCTGAATTATGTAACACCCTAGAGCGGGAGAAGTCATTCGACGATTTATCACCTCCAAAAACGGTACTTTTCATTCTGGAAATATATTCTCTTGGGATAGTTTTACTACCTTAATTAAATGAATTTACCTTCTTGTTGTCACTAAACGTTTATTTCTTTTTCAAGCGACGCAATAACAGTGTGCGTGTTCGGAAAAGGAATGGAGGTTATAGTCGTGCCGAAAGCTGGCGAATAATCGCCTGCAGCGGAGACGAGGGCTGGCTGTTGTGTGTGTGAAGAGATGACGACCCCTATATGTGAGTTCTACGACTTTTATATCACGCTTCCCTAGAAATAACCTATTCACTTTTTTTTTTTAATTTTCCGTAAAAATTTCCGTTTGTAAAAATTATCCAAATTACATCACCCGCCCTTGTGCGGAGCGGAAGATAGTGTCAGACTTTTACCCCATCCACCCATAAGTCTACCCCGTTCCTTCGTTACCTTTCATACTAGAGCCGAGCCTTCCTTTCAGAAGCAGACCCTTGGCCCCAGAAGGCTTCGACCCTGCTGGGCCTTGGGCTCGGTCCGAACGGTTACCGGACGGTCGGACCTACCTATTGCTCGCCGTCTGCAAGCCCGCGCCTACAGCGGCACCTATTCACTCTTGATTTAAAGGTCCTTAGGTTGTTGTTATCAGGACAAAATCTCGGTACGTCTTAGCCGTACGCAAAATCACTGTTTGCAGCAAAAATTGTAAAAAATTGATATTAAATCAAGTATTTTATGCAATAATATAGAGTCGTCGTCAGAGTCAATTTCATGCTTGGATGAAAATAGTAATGAAAATTACTTAAAAAAAACATTTGTGCCAACGTAAATCTAGCAACGGTTTCTGTAAAACATAAATGTTGGTACCTGTGTTTGTGATCGCTTGTGTCGCTACGTTAGCACAAAATGTGGTGCACAGCACAAGTAACAGGAAACTGAACGAGTCTGTCGAAGTCACGACCACCTCAACTGAACCAGATCTACAGGATAATGCCAACAGCACCACTGCTGCTGATATAGACTTCCTCTTTGATGTGAGTACGGAGGATGTTGAGATGGATGTGTGCTGTGACGAGAGTGGATACAGTGAGGAATGCGTATATTAGAGGAAGTTTGAAAGTGGCGCCAGTGACTAAAAAGTTGGAAGGAAACCGTTTGTCTTGGTATTGCCGTATGTTTTTTTTTGGTGGGCAAAAATCATCTAATGACAACCCCCGCTCTTGGGTGGAGCGAGAAATAGTGTCAGACTCTTACTGACTAAAAACCCCCGTTCCTTCTAGCCTTCATACCGCGGCTTGAGCTCCCTTTCGGATATCCCTGGCCCCAGTAGGCTTCAACCCAGCTGGGCCCCATCTGTTGCTGATCAGTGCGTGCCGTCGACGGCAAGCTACCCATGGCTCGCCGTCCGCAAGCTCGCGTCTACGGTGGCCGGATATCGGGATCGGAATCCCGGCGGCGGCGGCGGCGGCGAGAGCGCCGTCGCCTGATACGATCGGTCTCCTCCTTTCCTAGCTACACAGGGTGTAGTCTTGTATACCTTGTGAATAAATGGCAAGAATGAAATCAGATCTTCTGGTATCTGAATACTTATGGGTGGTCCGTATCAAATATATATATAATTGAATGGCCTGCTGGTCTAGCGGTTAGTGACCCTGACTGCTGAAGGTCGTGAGTTCGATTCCCACTCAGGACAAATGTTTGTGTAATGTAAATTATCTATTATAATGTGATAGCAGCAGTGTGGAAGAGGAAATAAAACTGTCGAAGATGCAGTTGCTTGACTTTATTTTCCACCTTTTCTTATTTTACATCTTCACCTTCTCTCCTGTCGTCTGTCGCTCTTCAGTCATAAGTCGCCATCTTTCTTCTGTCTCTTTCATACCGTTCCTTTTTTGAATCACACACTCTTACGCTTCATTTCACACATCATTCATACGTTCCTTTTACACATCCTACGATAATATGTATGTATTTAGAAATATATGAGTATATTTATCAGTTACCTAGTACTCATAACACAAGCTCTGCTTATTTTGGGATTAAACGGCGTTGTTAGATAGTTGTGAAAAAAAAACCTAGAAATAACTGGCGAGACCAACTTCTTGCCATGCTTTCCATATAAAACGCTGGATTTGTAATGAATGGTAACCGATCTACGAACCGACCTCAGTATACGTTGCTTACCTTCAACAACAATCATTGCAAGTCTCGTTCCACCACCACTATAACTCGATGACGTCACTATTTCCTTAAACGGGAGTAGACTTTAGTCTTGTATCTTGTGAACCGTACCTCTGTCCTCAGGAGCCAGAGGCGCCGACGGTGAGTGCAGTGGTGTCGCCGGTGACGTTCGGCACCAACCCGCACTGGGTCCATGAGACACAGACGCTGTATTACGTCAGTGTATTTGGCATGACCCTGATGAGGTATGCGGACGGCAGCCATTTTAAATCTAAGTTGAGTAAGTCCGTTTTAATTGTATTATTTCATTGGATTACTATACTGCCCCTGACAGTTAAAAAAACGTTCCTAACAAAAACGAAAACGGATAAAAAAATGTTTTAATGAATGAAACGGGACGTCGGGCGTTTTTTCCTTGTGTTAAAACCGCACTGGAGGAAGTTAGCTAAAAATAAAAAATACAAGCAGATGCGCCATTATGTCCTGATTCCGGCAATGTATATAAATCAACTCTGGAAAAAATGTTAGAT
Source organism: Mythimna lalbum (assembly GCA_949319445.1). Lineage (NCBI taxonomy): Eukaryota > Metazoa > Arthropoda > Insecta > Lepidoptera > Noctuidae > Mythimna > Mythimna lalbum. Next base: position 937,088 of record OX439354.1, read on the forward strand.
GCGTCTTTTTTACTAACGGGGGCAGTATAGTAGGCACCAGATAAATTAGTAATAAAGTACATTCACCTTTTCCTAATATCTTTGCGTAAGTACCCGAAAAACAGACTATAAACTGTTTATCATCAGTTGAAAATGAAGACAGCTTTATGTCTTTATAATTCCGTTTTTTTTTTATTAAGAAGGACAATAAATGTAAGTACCTACAGATAAGCATGAATCTTGAACGCTCGGCGTCAGAGTGGGGATCGCTTTGCGCATTCCATACATTGGCGAGCCAATCGTCGTCGTTGTTAGATACATGCAGCAAGTGAAGGAATCACGAGTGACGTCTATGACACACTGGCGCGGTGAGCCAATCACTGACACTCCCTGCCCCCGCGTCTCACTACGTACCACTAAAGAGACCCGATATTTTACTTCTGCGCAACTTGAAGCCAGCCCTCAAGATCCGTGCCGGTATCCGTAGGAGGGTTAATAACCGTTATTCCAAAATCTGACGCTTACCTTATCAAAACCTACGTTATTGAATATTTATTTAGATGATGAAGTAATTCGACTTTGTGAAAAAATTTAATAAAATCTATGGCATAAAAATAGGCCATACGCTTTGAAGTTCGTTCGTTCGTTAGTTGCGTTACAAAATAGATAGGCACAGAAGACAATCTCATGTATTTACTTCACTTTTTATACCTACGCTCGGTGGACGTACACTAATGGGCGTTTGAGCCGGAACTGTTCGACGAGCGGGCCGAGGCCCTACCGAGACATCGTGTCCGTGAGCGGTGTCTATGTGTGCGTTGTGAGAGCGCGCACAGTATGTAGATTGACTTCTGTGCCTATATATTTTGTGGTTGCGTCGTTGAAACTGAAGGGTGGGGAGACACTGGTCTTACTTTCATGTAATATCATAAAAAAGTATCATTTCATATTGCAGGTGGAATGCCTACCTTCATAATCCCAATCGAAGGTAAAGAGAACCGTTTCGCGGTGGGTTTGGGTCAGAAGGTGGTGGAGATCCAGTGGGAAGGCGGCCTCAATGGAGCCGTGGTTCTCAGGACCATCACAGAGGTGCATATGGAACACCCTGAGGATAGGTTCAGCCATGGCAAGGCAGATCCTAAGGGAAGACTGTTTGCTGGTAAGAAATTCATTCATTGTCTTTAAAAAACAAACCTGTCCAACTTGGAATAATTGCAAACGATAGAAAACTGACAAGCTAGCAACTTGGTTTCGGAATGTGTGTGGGTAATCAGCCCCCATAGCCAAGTTACAACCGTTTCACTTGCTTCGAACGTTTCGAGTTGACCTTACCGCCAATTCTTTTGTTCTGACCACGTGACTGAGCGTTGAGAGGACGTCATTCCCGTACATTTGAAGCTTTCTACTAGCGTTAACTATTGCAGATTAGCAACTTGGCTAGGGGTGCATGTAATTCTAAATATGCTATCAGTCTTAATAACTATCCTTTAGTAGCACTGTTATCCAAACATGTTTCAAGGGATTTGACAAAGAAAAGGGAGTTAGTGATAGTGTGACAGATGACAGGACAGTATGGAAGAAAAAAAAACGTGTTGCGTCGATTCCAAGTAATATGGGATAAGGGCAGGAAGGAAAGAAGAGGGTAAGACTTCTTCTTGAATCGATGGTTTTCTTTCCCTCAAAGTTTTTAGGCCCATTAGGTCGCCATATTTATAGCAGCGTCAGTGTAATTTTTTAGGTCCTCCAAAACGCAGGTGTAGGGACACTTTGGGCAGTGTAATACTAGATAAGACTTATCCAGTTACTGGGTTGGACCTGAAGAACCAAAGTTAAAAAGAAAAATCCGGGAATTCATCTGATTGCACTATTAGCTGTACCTGACAGTTCGTAAAGATCAAGGTGGATGATGAAGTTATGAAGATCAACTTGCCTATTGCTATCCTAACTATAAAACCTTATTTTTAGTGTATGCGAAACCTGATTAAATTTCAAAACTGTGTTATGAAAAATCATAAAGTTATAGGCTTGATAGGTCAGCAAAAATACAAGGTCACTGGGCCATTCAGGCGATTGAGGGGTTGCTTTGTACTTGCACCCAGATGTTTGATGGCGCCTTACACCCGCTATGACCTGTCGTGACCTGTGTTGTATTTAATGTCGGTGGTGTCCAACTTGTGACCTTTTTAAATATTTTTGGGAACAATATAACATGGTGTAAAAAGTATTGAAATCTATTCAGTTACTGATTCGGAATCCTTACTAAAATTATAAAAGCCAAAGTGTGTTTGTTTATTTGTTTGTTACGTCTTCACGCCTAAATGGCAAAACCGATTTTGATGAATTTTGGTACAGAGATATTTGAGACCCTGGAGACGGACATAAGCTATTTTTTTTTAAAGTGACAAAAGGGGGAGAAAGAATAAAGTATATAAATAAACGCGGACGAAGCCGCGGGTAAAAGCTAGTAAACTATATACAGGTTTCGCATATACCTACTAAAAATAATGTTGTATGTAAGCTTTATTATGATCTATAGTTTACTTGAACATTCTATTGTGTTCTCTTCAAGGGTCGATGAGCCATAATTACAATCCAGCCAGAACCAACAAGGCGAGTGGTGCTCTGTACCGTTTCGCAGAAGACGGTACTCCTCAGAAGGTGGTGGATAACATCGACGTGGCCAACGGATTCTGCTGGGACCTCGCCCAGAAGGCTTTCTACTTTATCGACAATTTCAACTACAGCATCAGAAGATACCAGTATGACGTGGAAACGGGACAAATTTGTGAGTAGAATATACTTTTGATTTACATACAACGTGTAACGTTAAATGCGCAAAACCTCAGACACCCCAAATGTAGTTTTAGTTTCTTTAAAATTCATATCTGCATTGAAATAAGAACTTTTATTATCCCGCGTATGATAAAATTTGTTTGGATTACAACTATTTGCGTTTGGGTTTGCGCACGTGATGGCTTGAACTATTCATAAATAGACAGGTCGAAGTTTTCGATGAAGATGTTTTTGAAAAATGTAACCTATATTAAAAAGTGGTTTAATTAATTCTGCTCGTTATTCTCATCAAACTAATTTCAGGCTTTGCGCATTTAACGTTACATCCTGCTCGTTATTCTCATCAAACTAATTTCAGGTTTTGCGCATTTAACGTTACATCTTGTATAATTTCTTTCTTTACAGTATTAACTGTTTTTTTAAACACTAAGTCTGCATACTCCACAAAAATGATGACTGATCCTCATTACGCTTAGAAACTAGTCTCATTTTATTTTGTTTTAACCGTCATCTTTACACAAACTATGAACTATAGAAAGAAGATATACAAATGTCAAAAGTGGTCATTATATTTTTTTGCTAGTTGACGGTGTGGAGCTTGCGAGCATTTGTTCGGCAAGTTGCAAAAAGCGAGTAAGCGCGCACCTCCCGTCTTCTTACAATTCTATGCACAAAATAAGAATTAATTAGCTTTATACAGTTCAACTTATTATGAACCTAACGTGAAGCATCAAGGTTTGAAGTAGATGCAGACATCTACAACAAACTACAAGCTTCCAGTTTATTTTGGTCACATTTGTTTTTCAAAAATTAAAGTAGCTTTTGCATACAGCTTCTAACATCAGCATCTACTCGGGAAAATACGACAATCGGTCTAGCCGACTCGTAATTATTTAAGAGGGAATTTTGAAAGGGAATTTTCGTATGCAAGTCAAAATCACTCTTGATTTTAGCCAACTGCCATAAATCATAAATATCTGTATATTATTTTATTAATTTTCTTTTGTTTATTTTTTTAGCGAATCCACGAATCGTGTTTGCAATGCAGGACCAAGAGTACATAGTTGCTAACCCCAGGACCTCCAACCAAGATATCACACAAGACGACTTTCCTTACGATAGCCTCGAACTCAGCAACCCAGGCAGTCCTCTAATTGGCCGCGAAGGTAACACCCGAGGCGATGAAGATGGTTCTCAAAGCCTCGAAATCGAAAAAAATATAGGTGGTCTTCTAGACCGCGACGATTATTATGAAGGCACAATTTCAAGCGCTTCCGAAGACGACGGCACATACGATTCGAAAGTCGCCCCCCCAGGTGGTCCAGGCTACGTTGAAGGTGGTCCCCAAAATCTTCGCCAAGGTGATCTTCAAGGCTTCGCACATGGTGGTCCTCAAGGCGCTTCTCAAAGCTATGCCGCTAGCAGTCCACAAGACTATAGCCAGAATGTTCCCGAAATCAACGTCCAGGGTGGTCCCGAAGCTGTCGCCCCAGAGGGTCCTGAAGGCGACGCCCCAGAAGTTACCGAAGCCAACACCACAACCCGTAACGACGACGACGCCCCAGACGGCACCCCAGCTGGTCCGCAAGGCTACGTCCAAACTGGTCAAATTGGTCGCCAAAAGTTATCTCAACGTTACGCCCGGGGTGGTCCTAAAGGACACGCCCCTGGCAGTCCTCAAGGCTACGCCTTAACCCCTCAAGCGCCAGGGCGTAGAGCTTACGCCCCTCGCGATCATGCTCCAGTCGGTCCAGGAATACTACGGACTGCTACGGTCCCGGACTATTACTCTCAAGATTTAGCCCAAGATGTTCCTCCAGATGGTCCTGAAAGCAACAACAATGGCAATATTGCAGACTACGTCCGTTATGGTTCTCCAGACCAAAAACCAGGCGGTCCTCAAGACTACGCTCGTAATGCTCCTCAAGACTACGGCCCAAAAGACTCTCATGGTTTCGCACCGGCAGACCTTCATGGTTCCGTTAGGACAAAGAAAGTCGAAAAAGATAGCAGCTTCAAAAAAAAACTAAGCGGAACCTTAGACGGCATGACCATTGATACGGAAGGCTACCTGTGGGTCGCCAACTACAATGGATCACAGGCAAGTCTGATATTTACAGGGTATTTACATCAAATGACGATAACAAAAAAAAAAAAAAAACATACACTACCACTATTACAAAATAATATCTACTGTAGCTACGAGTCAAACATGGAGTGAAGCTCAACTCAAACTGGTGGCCATGTTTTACGTCTTCGTGCGTCGGCGCTTGGTTAGAGTCGAATGTTTTTGACTTGGATACTAAGCCCTTTAAGCCATGCTTTCGTATGAATAGTTCTTTAGTTTCCCATTAAGGTAGCCATACATGCTAGGGTATACCTGACAGGTTTGCCTGCACAGTTATACCTGTAAGGTCAGCTTGTATGGAGACCTGCACAGGTGTGCAACATTACATGCTCAGGTTTACCTGTATACCAGGTGATCACTTTGGGATGATTTTCCTAATCCTTTTCTGTATCTCCCTTATTCAAATTCACCGCCACTCGCACACATATCGCACCGCCATCTGACAGCGGAATGAAGAAACGCCACTTCAAAAACGCACGCGGCCAAGCGTCAATTCGCGCGCGGGGCTCAGAAAACCTGAAAATATCGTGAAATCCAACTGCTGATACAGTGTGGTGATCATCCGGCTCCCAGCATCCTGTGAGTAACAGACTACGTCCTAACTTAGACGCACATTCACCAGGTATAACTCGGCAAACCTGTCAGGTATACCCGAGCATGTATGGCGGGCATTGCTTGCTGCATGTGCAACAAGGCCGGTGTTTCCTATCTGACTACCCTGAGAAGAAACACCGAAACAAAGGGGTCAAAAGTATCTTATAAAATACATAGGTAAATATGTAATGGTCAATTTAAATCACATGAGATGAGATGATGATGAGATGGTTTTTTGCAGATAGCCAAATACGGTATTGTGCATAGTTGAAGCTCGCTCCCTATTTCATGACATTATCAAATGTGTACTGTCCATAGGACAGGAACAACAAACCTTAGAACAGTAACGGCGTGATATAGTGTATTTTAAACCTGCTAAAAAAACATCAACCGAACTTATTGAGTTCTCACATGTTTCAGGTGCTAAAAATCGATCCCAAAACAGGGAAACTATTGCTCGTGATTCCTATAGGGACACTCCTTGTGACATCGGTGACGTTCGGAGGACCTAACCTGGAGGTCCTGTACGTGACGTCAGCTGCCATCGACAGCATGGAGAAGAAGGAGCAGCGCTCTCCGGCCGGAGCCACTTTCTCGGTCATAAACCCCGGCGCCAAAGGACACCCCGACAATAACGTTAAATTTAAAAGTATAACAAGGTCTAGCAACACTAAAGATGACCAAATTAAAGATTTGACATAAATGGAGTGCTTTTATTTTGGTTTCCGAGTAACAACAACCTTATACATACAAACACTATTAAATTACGTTAAAGATTAGTGATTAAAATCATAATTAGGTTATTTTACAAGGGAATCGTTTGTCTTAAAAACGCATACTGCTGAAAAAGTTATGAGTTTAAATGTGGATGGATGGAGGGGGAGAAGGAGGCTGGGAGGCCAAAGAAAAGATGAAAGGATTGTGTGAGAAGTGATATGAAAGAAAAGGGAGTTTATGATAGCGTGACGAGTGACAGGACAGAATGGAAGAAAAAAACGTGTTGCGTTGACCCCAAATAAAATGAGATGAGGGCAGGAAGAAGAAGCGTCAGTTTGGTCCGACGAGTGTTGACACGTCCTATTCGCCAAGGTCGTGTATTTGCGACTGGGTACTCCATCTCGTATAGCTCTTCAATCCCCATAGGTGACAGAAGAGCCTGGCGAGATTGAGTATTTGGTCGTGGATGTGCGGCCCTGGCGGAATATACTTTTTATCTGGTATCAACTTTTACTTGACTGCGATCCCACCTGATGGTAAGCAGTGATGCAATCGTTGATGGTGAGGCACACTAGTTTAATATGAGCCTATTTACTTTAGCCTTGAAGACACCTAAATTATAATCGGACGGGAAGACCGCAGCAGGCAAATTGTTCCAGTCCTGTCCTGATGTACGAGGTATTAACGACGAGGCGAAACGCTTAGTCCGGATCGTAGAGTTTTCAACAACGTAAGGGCGGATACTCCCTGATATCCTCATTTCCCTGTGACATATATAAAGATATTAAAAGTAATTGTTACTCTATCGCATTAGGTTATAAACCCAGTGGACCTGCAATGTTTGGAATAAGTTAAATAAAATAAAATAAATAAATTATCAATGGCCTCTAAAAAGGGCGCCCTTCTCAAGTACACCAGCAGACTGATATGGTTATAGGTATCTCTGTTATCACAAGAGGCGTGTGGTGATAGCTATCAAGTTGATTCGAGCCACACCTGTACGATGATCACATATCTGCGGTGCTATTCTCTAAGAAAACAGCCTTGAACGCAGCGACGAGTCCAGAGCGCAGATTTCGTCGCTGCGGCCAGCGTTGCACTCAAGGCTGTTTTCTTGAGAGAATAGCAAACCGTGTGAGTCTAAGTACCGAAAACAGTAAAAAATTTGAACAAAATGAAACTTTCGCCGATAATTATGAGTAAGATACCTATCGGGCTTGCGGACGGCGAGCAATGGGTAGCTCGCTGTCCGACCGTCCGATAACTGTCCAGACCGAGCCCAAGTCGTCGATGGCGCATACTGTTCCCGCGCGCCTCAAGGAGCTGTCAGCACAGCGGGGGCCCAGCTGGACCAGAGTTATACGAAAGGGAAGCTCGGCCCCGGTTCGAAAGGCAAGAAGGAACGGGGTGGGTTTTTAGTCAGTAAAAGTCTGACATTATCTCCCGCTCCGCCCAAGTGTCAGACTTTTACTGACTAAAAACCCATTCCGGCTCCTTCGTTGCCTGTCACACCGGGGTCGAATCTTCCTTTCAGAAAGATCTGAGTACTGAACCTAAGTATATTGCTACGTCACCACCATCACCAAATTCAATTTCATGCTTGGAAAATTATACCTAATGAAAATTACGTTTCAAAGAAAACTAGTATCAGTTTAAACCGAGCAACGCACGGCCGGAGCTCAACAAATGCTTTCATCGTTATTAATTATTGCTATTGTTGCTAAATTAGCGGAAAATGTTGATCAAGAGAAAAAAGCGGAGATCCAGATCCGTTCATATTACGAAGTGAGTAGATAACTATGCGAAATTAGTTTTACAGTTTGGTGGTTGATCCCATCACGGATAATATGACAGAGCATCGCCTAAGATAGTACCTATATGGACATGTTGGTAAGTTTTTCTTTTTTGGTGGGAAAATCATCCATTGACTTTCCCCGCTCTAGGGCAGAGCGAGAGATAGTGTTAGACTTTTATTGACTAAAAACTCATTCCTGTTCCTTCCTTGCTTTCGTCCCAGAGCCCCAGGTCTCATTTTCACACTGCTCGTGGACATGTAGGTAATGCGGTGTCGAGAAGAAACACAGCTAGGTAACACAGCTTTAAATGTACCCGAACAAAAGAGAGGGAGAGGCCGCCCGCTATCATTCTGGTGGTCAAACATCGAGAGGGACCTCAATAAAGCCCAATTGCTAAAATCGACAACCCAGGATAGGTTGTCTTGGCGCAGAATTGTGAGGAAACCAGAGCCCATGGCAGAAGCTTCTTTTGTCTTTATTCTTCTTCATATTCTTCTTCCTGCCTTTATCCCATATATACTTGGGGTCGGCGCAACACGTTTTTGTCTTCCATTCTGTCCTGTCTCCGTCACACTATCATCGTATTGCAATATTTATTTGTCACATCGCTGTCTTGCTCTGGTTTTTTTAAAAAAAATATTATCGTAACGTCAAAGGAAAATCCTATGGACGAAACCAAATTTTTGTGACTACGAGTATTGTTAAAAAATATTAAATTTACTTATTAGCCAAACAGCAATTTTCTTGATACAATAGACAGTTTTTATCTTGTTTCGATACAAATCTTTGAGTTATGAGTTATCTCATAGGAGGTAGCTGTCAGAAATGTTGCTGTACATATCGGATTTGTATGATATCTGTAAGTGCTTGCACTACTGTCGAGTTATGCAGCTGTTATCTAGAATTTTAAACAATCTGTCTACTAGAAAAAATTCCATTACCCTTTGTTTAATGCTTAAACTTGTAAGTTATGCCTTTTCTACTACATTCGATGTATCAAAAAACCTTTTATTTTGAGTAGGGAAGTTACTCCTTCCGCACTACTTGGATCGAGAGGGAGTGTTAGACACAATAACAATCACTCGCGGTCCTGTAGTAGCTCTTTATGTCCGAGGTTCGTGGTGACATATTCAAACGTTTCTGCAGCCCTGGCAGGCGTCCAGTCGCCAAGTAGACTTCGCTTGACACCAGTTATAATTGACGTTACCCCAAGGCACTCACCTGGGTCCTATTGTGTTTACTAACCGAGGTCCTTGATTGATGGTTGTAGCGGCAGGAAGTGTTAGATATGTGAAGTTAGTTGCTTGTTTAGGTAAGTTAGGTATAGAATTAATAAAAAAATCCCCAACTTTTAAAATCCCTAGTGAAACAGTCTGAACTTTCGGTGCAATTAACATACAATAATCCGCTTGTATATTTTTTTTTTGGTGGGCAAAAATCATCCAATGACAACCGCCCTCTTGGGTGTAGCGGGAGATAGTGTCAGACTCTCACTGACTAAAAACCCACCCCGTTCCTTCTAGCCTTCATATCGGGGCTCGAGCGTCACCCTGGCCCCAGTAGGCTACGACCCAGCTGGCCCCCTCCTGAATCCGCTCGTATGCTCACTAACTGCGTCCAGTCATAGTTATATTTATCGGTTATTGCCGACTTGTGTGTGACCTGTACCCCTAGCCAAGTTGCTAATCTGCAATAGTTAACGCTAGTAGGAAGCTTCAAATGTACGGGAATGACGCACTCTCAACGCTCAGTCACGTGGTCAGAACAAAACAATTGGCGGCAAGGCCAACTCGGAGCGTTAGACGCAAGCGAAATGCTTGTAACTTGGCTGATAGCGAGTCCAATCTAAGTATGTATACTTAGATTTGTCAATTATTATACAACGTACGACAATATGTAATTCGGTTTCTTACATTTACGAACCATCTAGTATGTGGCATAAACAATAGCAGATTGAATACATAACTAAGTAATTAAAGTGAGAAAAAAATGAATGCAACATTAAAATACCATTTGCTTTGTATTCAGAGTGAGTGTAATATCATATATCTTACTTTATTGCTTTTCATAACGGTACGAACGGCATAGAATATTGTTGTGCAGAAGCATTGAACGTTACTGATTTTATAATAAAAACTGTGAGTGTAAAATAAAAAAACCTTGACGTTGCTGTTGTAGCATCTAATTTCTACTGGTAAAAAACTTTTTAGTCATCTTAACTAGTGCAAAACTTTAAAAATGCCAATGCTGCCAACTCTCTGGGCACATTTTCAGATGACAGCAACGTGGAGGAATACTCCGACGCCTGATTGTGTTTTGTGTGTGTGTGTGTGTTGTATTATATGTAGGTACATAGTTAGGTTTAGTATTAATAGTTAATATTTAAGTCCTCACTATGTGGATGGATGGAGGGGAAGAGAGAGGCCAAAGAAAAGATGGATGGATTGTGTGACAAGTGATATGAAAGAAAAGAGAGTTAGTGATTGCGTGACGAGTGACAGGACAGAATGGAAGAAAAAAACGTGTTGCGCCGACCCCAAATAAAACGGGACAAGGGCAGGAAGATCATGATGATTTAAGTCCTCACTATGATTAAACAAATAGAGGAAAAATATACAAAACAACATTCAGTTTCAACGATGTGCAGAGTCGGTTCGACTTTTGTTATTATTAGATCTTCAAGAGATTAGATTAGATACTCGTAACACTATATAACATGATACGGCCATTGCCTGCATTTGTTAGTGCGATTGTGATTCTATCTGTGATATAATAGTGAGTACATTTTCTTTTTTATTTAGATACTTATGTTATTTTTTGACAATTTCTCTCGGATTTCTCATTAGCATTTTTGTACAGGGTAACTTTATTTGCATCATTGGAATCTTTCTACCACTTAATGATGAAGTGGCTTGTGGTTAAATTCGCACTAGTTGCAGTCATGATGTTGTTGAATGACTGTTCTAACATAAAAAAAAAAACACTATGACAGAAGGGATGTCGACAACGCCACAACTATAAATAATTATGAGTTGTTTTCCGATCAATTTGCAGTCGATTTTTAGGACTGTTGTCCTAAAACTCGACTATAGGATGCCGAGAAAACTGGAACTCTACTGCATCTATTTTATTTTAAGTGATGTTACTTTGGACACAAATATTAATGGTTGCTGGCTGGATATATTTCGAGTACCTATTTATAGAAAACCGACGACAGATTTGTGTATATGTCGTGGCTAGATTTAAAAAATTGATTACTTCATGATATATGGGCCAGGTTAAACTGCTCAAATCGTTTTAAACGTTAAAGTTCGATGATATTTCATTCCTCGTTTGGCCTTAATTTAAAGTACCTTTCATTATATAGAAATCCTACATCAATGATATGGCCAAACGAGGATTGACATATCAAATGTTAACGTTTAACCGATCTGACCAGTTTAAGTTCTGTTGTAGTTTTGTTAATCTCTCAGTTATTAGACTACTAGCTTTTGCCCGCGCGGCTTCGCTCCCGCTCTTCCCTACTCTACCCTACTCTACCCTACACTACCCTAATTTTATTTTTTTTCCATAAGAACCTTTTCCTCACAATAACAATCACAACAAAAAAAAAAAAACAGCCAAATCGGTCAAGCCGTTTTCATGCCATGTCGTGACAACGGAAAACGGGGCTCATTTTTATAATATAGACTAGCTTTTGCCCGCGCGGCTTCGCTCCCGCTCGTCTCTACTCCACACTACTATACCCAACTCTACCCTACTCTACCCTACTCTACCCTACTCTACCCTACTCTACCCTACTCTACCCTACTCTACCCTACTCTACCCTACTCTACCCTACTCTACCCTACTCTACCCTACTCTACCCTACACTACCCTAATTTTTTTTTCCATAAGAACCTTCTCCTCACAATAACAATCACAACAACAAAAAAATCAGCCAAATCGGTCAAGCCGTTTTCATGGCAAGTCGTGACAACGGAAGACGGGGGTCATTTTTATATATATAGATAATAGATTATGAGGTAATGGAGGAGTGCTTGTAGTTGGTAGGTATTTAGATAACACGTGCACTACATTTCCATAGTAATCTTCCTACTCATGTACCGTGTTGATTCGGGTTGGTTGTACATGTATTCTACTTCCATTGTTCCCTGCACTACATCCTCATCTTCATCGGCTATTGGCTGCAGTGCTGCGTGTTTGTGTGTGTGTGGGTTTGATTCCCGCTCGGAATAAATATTTGTAAAAAAAAAACACGTCTTTGTTTAAAAGAAAATTATAGGTATCTAAAATAATGGCCGGTTTATTACCGATTTAACAATATGCGACACTTGAACATACGCTTTAACAATTATTAATTAGCGTCGAATGTTGAAAATCTAACACGGCAATAATATTTATTTTTCTCTTTTCTTTTAGTCTAATTTAAAAAATATCCTTTTGGATTTGTCTCTTTCTTAGTTGTTTCTTGATGATGCTCTTAGCACACATTTCAATCTCCTGTCTTTTATCAGTTTTTTTGCGGTTTGCGTACCATGTCTTCTTTTCATTTACTCTCGGAGTCTCCATATTTCTTCCTTTCAAGAAGTCTCCATAGTTACCTTCTTTCACACGATCGCGATCCTTTACAAAAATAATTTATTGTTTTTCTGTGTAAAAACCGTAACCAATTTCAATTTTAATTCTGATACTAGTGTCATTTTCAAACTTACTAAGAAACACACTAGTTTCATATTCTGTTTTACGAGTAAACTCATCATCATCATCATTTCAGCCCAAAGATGTCCATTGTTGGACATAGGCCTCCCACAAGTGTCACCACAATGAACGGTCCTGTGCGTCTCGCATCTATCGGATTCCCGCAACCCTTACCAGGTCATCGGTCTACCTTGCACTCCAACGCTACGTCTTCCGGTACGTGGTCGCCCTTCCAGAACCTTTCGGCTCCAACGACTATCTGTTCTGCGAGCAATGTACCCTGCCTTCTTCTGCGGATATCCTCATTCCTGATTCGATCACTAAATGATCGAGTAAACTCGCTTCTATATTATTGTATTAAAATTTTACGCATTTTACCGATCATCATAATTTACGGAGGGTACACAAATATACGGCATATAAACAAGCACTATATGTATGCTGTGTTATTATTTTGAGTAGTGATAGCTAATGATTGATCGTCTACTATCTCATCTCGGCTGCATATCAAAACCTATCTCATCTCGGCTGCATTGTCAATGCTTATCAATTTCACATCTTTGGAAAGTCCACCACGGTAGTTGTCAGTTTATAGATCTTGATATTCGTTATGTCCATTGCGTACTTGGTTATCCCGGTTTACCCATATTACAAAAAAAAATGTTAGCGCTTTTCAACTCAATCTCTATAAAGTAGGAACCTTACTTGTATCTAAAAAGAAAACTAGTTTCATGCGGGCGAATCCGCTACCTGACAGAAGCTACAGTCTATAATATGTATGTATTTAGAAATATATAAGTAGGTAATATATTTACTTTTATTGTTTTGATTCATTTGCTAGCGAAATCATTTTTTGCTCATGATTTTTTGATGAAACAAAGTATCAACAAAAAAATATTACTTCGACCCTGCGTAATAATAATAATTTTTGAAAACTAATCGGAACAGATTAAAGTTGTTTTGAGATATAATTATACAAGTGAGTCTCAAGTTGACTTTTCACAAGTTAGCACAAATATAATAATTGCCATGCCTTTTTAATGTAACTGCAATTTAATGTGATAATCATAAGTGGGGGAACTCCTACACTAACGACGAACGAACCAACCATCGTGTTTTTCCGGTATCATTAAGGTTTAATATGAAATTCTCTATTGAACAACCAGTAGAAGTAAATATTTCTACATAGCTAACGGCAGTTTTAGTTTGTGTTTACGGCAACATAGAGGTGTTTCCGAAACTTGTTTGTGAGTGAGCAGTGAGTTTCAAAAGTAAGTTTAGACATTCTTTAGCACAAAGCGTTCATTTTTTTTTTACTAATAATGTGTAAAAAAAACTGCGCGGCTGGAATTTTATCTAAGTACTTCCCTGTAGACAGTCTAGCCTTTAAATGCACATAAAACCGTTGAACTGCGGTTAAGTTTCCACGTAACGTACACCATGGTTAGTAACTTAGGTACTCACCTTCTAAGGTTTCATACGTAATTAGTGGAAATGTGTAAGAGCTCTGAACAGCACCGAGAGTTCATAGTCCTACTGTTATTTATATTTCTATGGTCCTATTACTGCAAATTCTGAACAAAATAATACAACCTACTAGCTTCAAACATACCTAGGTACACTTTTTTAAGAACTTAGTGTGTCATTTTATAGACTCAATTATACCACAGTTTTTCCTGTAATATTTCGTCTGTCCTTGTGTTGTCTTAGACAACAGTATGAACGAATGTTAGTTCTTGAGATATTAAGTATTGAAGTACCTAACTATAAAGCGTTCTTAATTGTTTTATTAGTTCATTTACATAAATTATTCAACAAAAAACCAGTGCTAATTTTGAAAACAAACCTAACAGAGGTAAGCCCTTGGTTTTATCTTTTATCTATTATATTAATAACTAGCGACCCGCCCCGGCTTCGCTCTGGTGCAAACCTTCCTCTTGAATCACTCTATCTATTAAAAAAAACCGCATCAAAATCCGTAGCGTAGTTTTAAAATTTAAGCGCACATAGGGATATAGGGACAGAAAAAGCGATTTTGTTTTATACTATGTAGTGATTCATTTGTACTAATCTAACAGCACTTGGAAGGTTGCCGAGATTTTGTCCATCGACTAAGCAATTACTTAATGACGTTCTCAAACGTTTTGGTAATTCCAAACAAACCGCTTTGGTAACTTACATAACTCCATAGATTTTCGTGCGGAACTCCGTGTTTACGTATAATATTTATAGGTACTTCGCGACCTATGTTGAGCTAGGTTATGGGTTATACCTGCTTGGTATATACAGATTAGATAGTTGTTAGATTAGATGTTTACTGCGCCGATATAAGTTCCTTATGTTCCTAACTTCTAAATCAACTTTAAATTTAACCGACCCAAAACCTAACTGTAGGTAAGTACCTGCCTACCTATTTTTTATTGTTCAACTAGGTATTATATTTGTATACCAACAAAGTGGCGTTGACGTTAGTCGCACGAAGAGTCGACTAGCTGTTTGCCCTTTCTTATATCTATGACACTAACACACTAACTACTATACTAACATTTGGATAAATATTTTTCTAAAAAGTGACTTCTATTTCTAGTCTGACAAACATTGAACCTTGACCATCTACAAAAACAATAATAATAATAATAATAACCCCATCGTCGTATCTCCACGTTGACGTCGTGGTGGGGCTTGTGTGCTCCAAAATACCCTAGGTCTGTATCGGTAGAATTTTCTTTGCCGTAACATGCCTAGGGTGAGGGGCCAGACTAAGAGAGATACAATCCGCAGGGCAGTTTTGTGGCGAACTGTTGGGTATTAGCGACCCCACGGACCCGATCTCCCGGGAGAATTCTTCTTCATCTCCGGCTTGCCTTCATTGGCCGGCCGTAGTGAACAATGACGAGGAACAGAGCTCCCACCTCTCTCTTGCCTTTATTGGCTGGCTTGAGTGGAGATTCGCAAGAGCTCGTGCTCGGGAGAAGGATGTATAATCCAGTAAGGTGCTGGTAGGGATCTTGACCGTACTTCCGGGATTGTCCTGATAGCCGTGGTATGCCTCTCCACTCCTCAAGCGCCTCAGGATATGTTGCCCTCTTGTTGCTACGTCACTTCGTGCTAGCGGCCGTTTCTGGGGGCCCATTTATTGAGTGTGCAAGTCACCCCCTGCCTTTTATCGATGGATCTTAATAACATTGGTCAGGCAGGGGCCATAGTCTTAACATAGTTCCATGATATCAGTCCACCTAAGACTCCAAAAATCATAGCCTTATTATTTTGTTTTCCATATTGTATCGCAATAGTTTTTCAAACCGGGGGTTGTCCTTGGATGCACTAGCATAGCGCATACAGGGATAATCGCCGGTTGGTACCACAATCCATCATTAAAAGCATCTAAAAGGGCCTCTGCGAGTTGGTTTCGGCTCCTCGTACGCCTTCCAAAGGTCCAGGACCTTAGGGTCCTGAGATAAATAAATATATAAAAATAATAATAATAATAATAATAAAATCTTTATTAAACCCTTTACACAATATTTTTACATATTTTTGCAACAAGTAAATCTTAAATTAATAACTATGCTAGTATCCAGCAAATAACTATGTGTAAAATTAACTATATATTAGGACTTATAAAACTAATACTTTAAACCTAAAGTTATGTAAAATTAGCGACTTTCCTGAGCTAGGCGCAAATCAATTGCACAACCAAACTCAACGCGTCACTTTTCCTCATCGTTCTCATCTCAGCAGAAACGCTTACCTATTATGACGTCACACCCGGTTTCCCCAACCTACCGGAATTCAGAGAATCTATCTAAGGATAATTCTAAGCTATATAAACGACGTATACTTCTTCAAGACCTGAGTCTAGTGTCAGAGTCGGAAGTTCTAACAAAATGTTTTTTCATAACCATAATTTACCATTCTTAACAAATGTTGTTATTTTGAGCCTGGTGTCTTATAAACCGGTAATTTGATTATTTATTTTTGTTCAATAGCTTCAATTTTTGCGACTAAATTGCTTTCCAAAACTTGCTTATTAAAAACGGCTGTAAGATATTTCTTTCGCAGGTATTTCTTCCTGTTTACTTTAATAACAGAAGGAAGCTCTTTCATTTTGGAATCAAATTTACTCATTTAAATCTAACGCTAATCAATATTTTGAAGCTATTTCGTATAACACGCCGTATTACAAGTCAGCGCGACAGATTGAAAAATGACGCTGCAATTTAATGTGGCTACCTCACATTCAGCCTCATTTTAATTCAGCTGAAATAAAGTACGCCACATTGTATGCACACTTCGCGTTAGTACGCCACATTGTATGTGTGTTCGTCAAGCCCAACGTTGAGCCCAAAAATAAACGGATGCAATTGCTCTGTGATTTTTTTCAACTAACATGACATATTATGAGCAAACCTAGACTAAGCAGCACTTCAAAAATTGTTGTCATTTTCAACAAATCTTATCGGCGCGTTTCCCTCTTCTCCTACAACCCCAGCCGTTCGCTTCCAGATGGACCCGTTGGTGAGCCCGGTGACGGACCCGGTGTGGCTGGGCGAGGGCCCGCACTGGGACCACAAAGCACAGACGCTCTACTTCGTCAGCATTTTCGACGGCACCCTGAACAAGATTGTTGATGGCAGCTATTACAAAGCTAAGTTGAGTAAGTAATTTTTTGGCAATTAATTGGTGGTCTTTACACAAATACAAAAAGAGCAGTAGTGCACCACGAGCTCTTAACGCGATCCAGTTTACGTTCTAAACCAGGGGCGCCGGCTTTTAGAAAACCTCAGGATGGGTGCTCATGTTCATTTGGTGACTCGAAAAAGTGGCGAAGTGTGGGAAGCGAAATGCAGACTAATCGACCGACAAATAAATAAATGTTCTACTTACATACTGCGTACTTAATTACTATTATGTGTGCCTTCGTCTCAACTGGCGCTTAAATCACTGCGCTGAAAGCGTCTTCACTTCGTCAGGTAATGAAAAAAAGGCCATTCTTAAAAGGCGAATGAATACACTGTTTTTGCTGTTAGGCGATTATACTGTGGCACTGTTTATTTCTTATGGAGTCGGCGCCCCTGATCTAAACTGAACTGTTGAAGAGATGGAGCTATACTATACTAGGTGTCTTTGATATCGACGCACAAACGAATACCAGGTAGGTTTTTTCCTAATCCTTTAAATTTAATCTCTATAAAACGGTTATTTCAACATTTTTAGTAATGCATAAAAAAGTACAGATTATTTTTAAATTAGGAAAATCCGACGAAAAATTCCACCACTGGGGATCCAGAATCGTGTACTGAATTCGCGGTATTCGTTTGTGCGTCGAAGTCGAAGATACCGTGTATAGCTATTTCTCTCACGCACGCTTGACATTTTCACCGCACTCACCCAACATGCTAATATTATTCTTTATAACCTAAACTTTTCACATTCCAGATGGCATGCCCACCTTTATAATCCCAATCGAAGGTAAGCCGAATCACTTCGCGGTGGGGTTGGACCGGAAGGTGGTGGAGGTGGAGTGGAAGGGCGGAGACGGCACAGCCAAGGTGATCAGGACAATCGCGGAGGTGGACAAGGAAAACCCTAAGAACAGGTTCAATGATGCTAAAGCGGATCCTCGGGGAAGACTGTTTGCTGGTGAGTGAAATTGTATGCCTATAATATTTGAGGAGTCCCCTCAATTCCTCCTGGATCCCATCATCAGAACTAGATTTTGACAAAAATGAGATCAATCTGAAAGTAGATATATAAAAGACTTTTTCACTACCCTTACTCGAAAAGCCGCTCATCCTACCGCTTTTAAGCACGCATTCCGGCCCAGCAGGGTCAAAGCCTACTGGGGCCATGTGTTCGCTTCTGAAAAGAAAAACGGCTTTGGAATTAAAGGCAACGAAGGAACTAGGAGTGGGTTTTAGTCAGTAAAAGTCACACACACGCTACCACTCCGCCCAAGGACGGGAGATGTCATTGGACAATTTCTCACCTAAAAAAAGTGTTCCTTAATTATTTACCCTTCTTATACCTTACCAACCCAATTCCGTAAGTTTATCCTATATGTACTATTACATTTCTGTATTTTCTTCAAGGAACAATGGGCCATGAATACGAGCCGGGCAAATTCAACCTGAAGAAGGGTTCTCTGTACCGTTTCGAAGAAGACGGCACCCCGCAGAAGTTGGTCGACAACATCGACATCTCTAACGGGCTCTGCTGGGACGTCGCCGCGAAGGCCTTCTATTTTATTGATTCCTTTGAGTACACCATCAGGAGATACGACTATGACCTGGAAACTGGAGAGATTGGTGAGTAAACAATCACCATCATACACATCACCAGACCGACTTCGCCCAATGCTGGGAAATATGTTTTTTTTTGTATTATTGCTAGGCCCGCGTTTGACCACTATCTTACCTGATGGTAAGCGATGATGTGGTCGACGATGAAACACACTTGCCTAGAAGTAACCTATTCACTCTTGACTTAAAGACCCCTAAGTTGTACCTAGCTATCAGGAAACACAGACTCCGGCAGGGAATTCCACTCCTTGGCTGTACGTACAATAAATGTGTTCCCAAAACGCTTTGTGCGTATGGGTGGCGTGTGTACCATGTACCGGTCGCGCAAAACGTCTAGTGGTCCGATGATGGAAGGGAGTTGGCGGAATTCACTGCTGGAGCCCGTGTTTCCTAATAGCTACAACCAGTGGGTCTTTAAATAAAGGGTTACTTCTAGGCAGGCGTGCTCCATTGTCGACCACATCATCGCTTACTATCAGGTGAGATATTGGTCAAACTCGTGTCTATCAACAATAATAATAATTAAAAAATAACACTAAATTCCATTATACAGTTAGGACCAGCTAAGCGTACAAACCATAGAACAGACAGATATCAAAATGTAAATAAATAAGGGTTAGTTTTCTTTGTAACTTGCATTTTATTCAAAAAGATTTTATTATTGTTTATTTCAGCGAATCCAAGAAACGTGTTTTCAATGGCGGAGCACAACAAAGAATTCGGCGGCAGCAATAAAACACATCTGACCGGCATCTTCGATGGCATGACCATAGACACGGAGGGCAACCTGTGGGTGGCCAACTTCGACGGGAATCAGGCAAGTCAAGTCATTTACAGGAACAAATTAAGTAGCTCAGGACAAACCACCCCACGCCATAATCATGGCGACCCTGACCCTGACTTGGAAGTCACCGTAGGCGTGGTCTTGCAGACGATGAGCAATATGGGAGCTCGCCGTCCGGCCGTCCGGTAACCGTCCGGTCCGAGCCCGAATTGTCAACGGCGCTTAGTGTTCCACACGCGCCTCATAGAGAATATGTCAGCAAACTACAATAAGCTACTGGGGTTTGCTTTGAAAAGAAAACTCGGCCCTGGTATGAAATGAAAGGTAACGAAGGAACAGGCGTGTGTTTTTAGTCAGTAAAAGTCTGAAAGTACTTCCTGCTCCGCCCAAGGTCGGGAGATATCATTGGATGATTTACCCACCTAAAAAAAAAGGGGGCAGGCAGAAACTATTCCCTTTATTTCGTTTGTGTTTACCTTTGTTTTCTGAAGAATTCTTAAGAAACCAATAAGATCAGTGTAAGTTTTTTAGGGCTGTAAATCCCTGTGGTTCACGGCCTTTTCCCCGGTAGCTATCCGGACCAAGCCCAAGACGTCGACGGCGCGCACTATTCCCGCGCGCCTTAAGGAGTTGTCAGCAAAAGCAGGGGTCCAGCTGGGTCGAAGCCTACTGGGGCCAGGGTTATCTACATCCACCCTAAAAAAAGGGCCTCCTCTCCCAGCGTTACAAATCCAGTCATTGTTTATCCAAATCAATAGGTACTTAATAAGTGCTCATTTGTTCCAGGTGCTAAAAATCGACCCCAAGAAAGGGAAGCTGTTACAAGTAATCCCGATCCCAGCGCTGCAGGTGACATCGGTAACGTTCGGAGGCCCCAAGCTGGACATCCTGTACGTGACCACAGCGTCCATGAACCGCGGCCAGGAGCAGCTCCCACCGGCCGGAGCCACCTTCAAGATCGAAGGCACCGGTTCTAAGGGACACCTTAACAATTATGTCAGATTTGTTGATTAAAGAAATAACAAAATGTCATTATTTTATTTCGGTTTACTTAATCTTCTCGGTTGTAACAGGATTGAACATAAAATAATCTAACCGGTCGGTGCGAGACTTACTTGGGCACGGGGGATTCCGCAGTAAAAACTTTGCAAATAGTTCAGCAGTGTTATTCTCTAAGAAAACAGCCTTGAATGCAGCGCTAGTCGCGCTAGACTCATCGACGAAATCCAAATAGGTACCTACATTGGATTGTTCCTAAATCAATGTACCTACCTATTTGGATTTCATCGCTGCGGCTAGCGCTATGTTGAAGGCTGTTTACTTAGAGAATAGTACTGCAGAACCACAGAAGTATAGGGTTTTTTGTATATCAATGTGCAGAACCCTAAAAATAACCACTGAAAAAACAGTAGGTGGCGGCAGATGATACGGGTCACGTAATGTAGGTTTTTTTTTTTGTCGACGGGGAAAATCATCATTGACAAAACCCGCTCTTGGGTCGAGCGGGAGATAGTGTCAGACTCTTACTGACTAAAAACCCCGCGCCGTTCCTTCTAGCCTTCATACCGGGGCTCTAGTTTCCTTTCGGATAACCCCGACCCCGATAGGCTTCGACCCAATCACGTAATGTAGGTAGATACTGGCAGAAGACATTATAATTTTTGTTGTTAGAATGAAATGAATGAATGAATTTGAATGAGTGAAACTTTAGCATAGACTATCCTACAACTAGGCACAAAGATAGCAATCTATGTAAGTGATCGCTAATCAATCTGCTCCTACATAAATGATTATATTAGGTATACTCGTAGAGTCGCGGACGGTGAAAGTGCCGTCCGCTACAGTTTTCAGAATGTTTTTGGGAATGTGCTTTCATAAGGATGTAAAGACAGCATTTTTGTGGATGATAGCATACAATTCGTCGATATCTTATAGTTGTTTGCAGCACAGCATTATTCCAACACGGCTAAAAAGAGGCAAGTATCTTAAAAGTTTTGCTTGCGTAGAACATCCCATAATCTTTTCTGGTATTTAACCCAAAGATGTAAGTATGTTTAACATGTGACAATAAAATAATAAACTTGCTTTACTCCTTCGTTAGACACTTTATTGTATTTTTAAAAACTAAACAAAAAATTACCAACAAGCAAGCATCAAATTAATTTTGTCATGTTTCTTTGTAACCGTAATTTTAAACTTCAGAGCTTAAAATTACGGTTGGGTAAACCTTTAACTCCCAAACCAGTTACCATGAACACGGCGCCATCTTGAGGCCCGCGGAAATCATAGTTTGCGGAAGTAACGAACAAAATATCGAAGTTGGGACCCCCAAAAGTTACCGAAGTCACTTGATATGAAGGAATTGGAACCTCTTGCAACAAATCGCCGGTCGTGGGGTCAATTTTGATTACTTTGTAGCCTCCAAAACAGGCCACCCATAGATTACCATTTGTATCTATGGTCATACCGTCGGGAAAACCTTCTACATTGTTTTTCTTGAAATCGAAGATATGCGTTCCATTGGCTGTAAGAAATTGATTGGATTAGAACTTACAACTTGAAACATAGTATATGCGAGTGTACCCACTTGCTAAATGAAAAACTGATTCTCATTAGGTACAACCCGCGCACGAATTAAGTGACTACAACGACATCTTTACTCACATATTTTCCCCGTTTCCACATCGTAATCGTACCTCCTGATGTTCCACTCCCAAGAATCAACGTAGTACATGGCCTTGTGTTGGAGGTCCCAGGCCAGACCGTTAGAGAGTGTGATTCGGTCTTGCACCTTCGTGATGTTGGACTTATCCAAGCGGAATAGACTTCCCTTGTACATTTCTAAGTCCGGAAATATCCCAGGGCTCATGGTTCCTGAGGATGATCAAGGAAAGGTCTAATGAGTGATTCAATTTAATAAAGACTAAAACTAAATGCCGTCATCACGCGCGGAAAGACTAATTCAAAGTCAAATAGTTGTAGTATTGAGTTGACTCGTTGAGATAAAAATCTAGACATTTTGAGTGACCAGTATAATTTGCGCTACACAAGAATTAGACCTGTTATTTTTGCGTAAGTACTTAGTATCTTACTTGGGACTGATTTAAACTAATTGCACATTAACAACGGATTACATAAGATATTCATTTTATTACCTGCGAACACCCTTCCCTTAGGATCCGCCTTGCCGTCGTTCAACCTAGTTCCGGGTACGTTGTGGTCCACCTCTCCGATGACCCTCAGTACAGCGGCTGGCGAGCCGTCCACCCCGTCCCAACGTACCACCTGCAACTGGCGCTCTACGCCCAACAGGAACAGGTCGCAGGTACCTTCCACCGGCACCATGAAGCCGACACGACCCTCTGCGTAGGTAATATTTTAATTCATCATTATGTCAGACTAGAATCTGCTGCTAGACATCTATGGCGTGACATAAGAACTAAATCCTGCATCGCGCAATTAAAGTTTTCCGCGTGATTTGAACATAGGTATAGAACACCCGAAATCATCTATCGAGCAGTTGCCCACCAGTCATAACACCCATCTGACCGGAGGATCCACCTTTTTTAAAGGAGGTTTGCGGGACTTGACTCTCTGTTCCTCATACCTCTAAACGTCCGACATCGAGGTGTTCCCGACGGCTAGAGTGATACCGTCGTCGTTGATTTGTCTATGGGCCAACCATAGCCACCATTGGTTCGTACATCTTACTGCAGCAAAGAGTAGCCGTTTTTACTTCTAGCCAGGTGTCCAGGCTTCTAGACATAGTCACATTCAAAGTATGTAAGTCGGGCTGGTGTTCGCAACTCCACTCAATCACCGAAGGCCCGTCAGCGAGGCCTATTTCAAAAAATTCGAAATCCGACATCATTGCTTACAATCAGTTGAAACAGTGGTCAAACGCGAGCCTTTCAATTCTAAAAAACTCTCGTTAAGAACGAGGGTTTTGGAGTGGAGTGGAATCCTCGTTTGAGCAGGTTCCTTAGGGTGCGTGCAATGCCGCAGGCGAGGGAACTCTTTACCCACGTCTAACTAGGCAACTGTCTGTATGTCACTAGTAAATAGGTTACCTAATTACTTAAAAATAAAATGATAAGCAACTCACCAATTCTAGTCTTAGTATGAAATCCAGTAGCTAATTCATACTTGTGGATATTAAACAATCCCAGACTCACGAAGTACAGAGCTTGCTTACTGTCGTCCCAGTGAGGACCCTCGCTCAGGAGGAGGGGCTCCGTGATCTGTTGGACCCTCACTGACATAACGCAACTCACACTCGTGAGCAGGAGGACAGTATAACAAACCATTTTCTATGCTGTTTCTGCCATTACTGGTACGTTATCCACGCATATACTTTTGAAGACGGTATTTATTTTTAATAAGCACGCATTACATTCGCGATAAGTAGGTGACATGTATTTCACTTATCAACTAGAAAAACTAACCCAGAATCAGGGAAAACATGGTTTTGCTCATAATCGAATGATAAATTGTATTTATTTTTTTATACAATATAATTTTTAGTATAAGTATGCGAAACCTGAATATAGTTTGTTTAGAATCAGTAACTGAATCGATTCCAATAGTCGCCATGTTATATTTTTTTCCAAAAATATTTATAAAAGGTCACAAGTTTCCTTGCGTGATCGAATCAGGAATGAGGATATCCGCAGAGGAACCAAGGTTACCGACATAGCACGAAGAATTGCCAAACTTAAGTGGCAGTGGGCAGGGCACATTGCTCGCAGAACGGATGGCCGTTGGGATCCCTTCTTTTTGCATAATATTTTTTGTCCTAATATACTTTGGCATAACGATTTTGGCATAATTTGTTTTGCCATAATAATACTTTGCCATATTTGTTTTTTGGCATACAGTTTATGTTGGCATAATCATCTTTAAGGCTAATTTGTTTTGGCATACATTTAATTCGCATAACGTTATTAGGCCTAATGACTATTAGCATAATAATATTTAGGCATATAATTAATATAACATAACATACACCACATAGGTATAGTTTCTGTAACAATTCAATAATATTGTTGGTTAAAAATTCAATATGTTGTGCTACAAAAGTTAGCGACAGAACCGAATCGCTGCAAAACCGACTCCACGTAGTCTTGTCTGCCCTACCCCTAGAGTGTAATTGAAAATCGCGTAGGCGCGTAGGGGCGAGGCGGCCCGCGGGCTGAGGAGCAGGCGGCTGCAAGCGAGCGGCCTGCTGAAAGCTGCATGCTTGCTTGCATGCTGCATACCTGCTGCATGTTGCATGCTCGCTTGAATGCTGCATGCTTGCTTGCATGCTCGCTTGAATGCTGCATGCTTGCTTGCATGCTGCATGTTGTATGCTTGCTTGCATGGTGCATGCTTGCTTGCTTGTATGCCTAGTGTATGCTCTTTTGCATGCTTCTTACTGTGAAAAAAGCCTACAAAATTGATCATAACAAATATATTATGTATGACCTGGCTTCAGGAGATATGGTTTTTTCCAATCGTCGAAATAAATTGGTATATCCTAAAGTTATGCTTAAGAATGTTATGCTTAGTAAATTTATGCTTTAGAATATTATGCTTAATAAATTTATGCTTTAGAAAGTTATGCTTAATCATTATTATGGTTAGAAAAAATATGCTTAAAAAAATTATGCGTAAGCTGTTATGCGTAAATAAATTATGCGAAAATATAATTAGGCCAAACAAAAGTATGCCAAGTTATATTAGGTCTAAAAAATTTATGCAAATGGATAGGGAACCATGGCCGTTGGGGCCAAAAGGTTCTGGAATGGCGACCACGTACCGGAAGACGTAGCGTTGGAAGGCCTCCTACAAGGTGGGCCGTTGACTTGGTAAGGGTTGCGGGAATCCGATGGATGCAAGACGCACAGGACCGTTCATTGTGGCGGCACTTGGGGAAGGCCTATGTCCAACAGTGGACGTTTTTCGGCTGAAATGATGAAGATGACAAGATTTGACTATGTATTTTTGCTGAGATAACAAGCTTATAACTTTGTGATTTTTCATGATACAACTTTATGAAATTGTATAGGTACATAGATTCTTTACATAAAAATACTAGACACGTGTTTCGGTTTTCGCATATCTTCCATCAAATCAACACATCTACAGTAAAGCAAGTTGCGACCAAAGTTGAAACTGATCACACCCAGCAACTTCTGGAAAATTCTAAGAGCAATTTATTGGCTTCGGAACTATAGCAAGCCAGGGAATTTCTGCTATAACAACAACTATTGTTGTATAATTGTAATGTATGTTGTTCAGTAGAATAGGTCATTAGGTCAAACGTGATTGCAGTTGCTGCCGATTTAAAAATGCTAATACTGAATGCACCGAATCAGTTCGCGATAGGGTTGAACCGGAAGGTAGTGGAAGTCGAGTGGCAGGGCGGAGACGGCAATGGCAAGGTGATCGGACCCTTCGGTCCATGTGTCATGGTGGTGGTAGCGATCAGGTGGACAAGGAACACCCTATGAAAAGGTTCAATGATGCTAAAGATGATCATCGGGGAAAAATTGCTGGTTAGTAAAATAGTAGCAATATCTATAACGCAACGGTATTACGTAAGCAGTATATAGCAAAATATGAACTCCTCTCTCCTCTCGTCAGCAAATGTATCAAAGCGTCCCCCCCCCTTCATGCTTAGGTACATGTAGGTACATGCAATTTTCACTGTTCTGCCAGTAGTTATAAGTCTAGAAGTAAGGAATAAAACAAACCTCATTAATTTTTGGCATACTGTAAAGTAAGATTGTTTTAATCTTGTTTCAGTGTGGGTAAGAGACAGAGCTATACAGGTTGTCTAGCGCCATCTCTTACCCACACCGAAACAAGATTAAAACAATCTTACTTTGAACGTCATGGTAACCCCGCTGTCCATTCAAATTAACAGTCCTCAGTCTATAATACACGAATTCATGACTCTAAGTCTTCAATGACATTGCATGTTCGCTGCTCAGTGATGTGCGTCTGCTCACTTTCGTGTGATTTTAGAAAAGCGACGTCATTCTCTTAAAAAACTAAAAAAAATATGTACTGCTGACGTTATCATCCCCCCGTCACACGTCTTCCCCCCCCCCCCCTCCCTGTAGTGCTTACATAATACTTAAATGGCCCCGTAGAAACGAGAAGACAAAACCCTTCATCATATTAGAGTTTTCCGCATGATTAAAACTTATACAACAGTCCGAAATCTCAAAAATCGGCAGTTGTCCGGACCAGACCCAACACGTCTGGTCGGAGGATCCTCGCTTTTGTACGGAGGTTCGCGAGACGCATTCTTCATTATTATTACTTTACACCCGGCTCGTAGCGTGCTGTTCTGAGAGAAGGCTTACGCGCAGCGCTGGCCGCAGCGACGAAATCCAAATACGTATACAGGAATAAGGATTGTCAATCCAAGTACCTATTTGGATAGCACTGCAGAACTAGGAAAACCTGTATGACAGGGGTTGAGATATTCCCGATTATATTGGTCTGATATGGATATGTGGAAGCTTAGACAATGTTGCAAATAATAGGCATCTACTAGTAGACAATAATTGACAAAACGTGAAGTGAAAAGAAGCTAATATACAATGACTTTAATATTCTCGTAGCGTTGGAAGTGTCGTCCAGACGTCCAGTACAGTTTTTATGATGCTTTTGGGATGGCACTTTGATGAGGATGTACAAAGGAGAAACTTTTAGCGGATGATAGCATGCAAATCGTCGCCGTCGTTTTGTCGTTTTTTGATGCATAACATTAACATTACTCAAACACTGCTAAAAACATGACAGAACTTAACAAGTAGTATTTTCTGGTATTTCACCCAAAGATTTACGATTAATCATCATCATCATTTTAGCCGATAAACGTCCACTGTTGGACATAGGCCCCCCCAAGTGTCGCCATAATGAACGATCCTATGCGTCTCGCATCCGTCGGATTCCCGCAACCTTCACCAGGTCATTGGTTCACCTTGTAAGAGGCCTTCCAACGCTGCGTTTTGCCAAATGCGCTCTCCGCTCCAGAACTTTTCGACCCCAACGGCCACCTGTTCTGCGAGCAATGTGCCCTAGCCATTGCCCCTTAAGTTTGGCGATTCTTCGTGCTACGTCGGCAACCATGGTTCTCACGCGGATATTTTAATTTCTAATTCGATCACGTAAAGAAACTCCGAGCATAGCCCTTTCCATTGCCCTTTGAGTGACTTTAAATCTTCTGATGAGGCCCATTGTGCGCGACCACGTTTTGGAACCATATACAGGGTGAATTTGAATAAATGCGACAAAATGAAATGGGAGCTTCAGTTACAGTAACATAGTAATTATAAACTGTTTTTTCTACAATCTAAATCGTTAAAAAAATTACGCGATTATTTTGCCTATTTTTGTAAGTATCGCGCGACGTTGCCAAACCTCGCATGAGCGCCAGCGCTGACATCCCTTCCCGGCGACCGGTCCTACGCCTACCACCCTTCCTTCGTTGATCGTTCATTATTCGTCCTAAAAGGTTTGTAGGTCACGGTCGCGCGCGCCTTCCGCAAATCCATATTCCGCAAATAATTTTTTTAACGATTTAGATTGTAGAAAAAACAGTTTATAATTACTATGTTACTGTAACTGAAGCTCCCATTTCACTTTGAACTTGTATTTACTCTATATGTATGTTAGTCTGTAAGGTATATATCTATGGGCCAAGATGCCTGAAAATAAATGATTTATTATTATTATTATTATTTATTCAAATTCACCCTGTATAATCACTGGCAACCCGCAATTTATAATCTTTCGTCTTGAGACACTGTGGTATATTGGACGAGAAGATACCGCGCAGCTTCTGGAACGCCGCCGCCCAGCCGAGTCAGATTCCACGGTTGCCCTCTTTCTAGAAATTAGATCTGCCTAACTGGGCTGTTACGGTTAGCGGTTATTTTTAAAACTGCGACAGTAAGATGATAAACTTACTTCACTCTTTCTCGTAAGACACTTTATTGTATTAAAAAAAAAAAAACAACGCCAACAAGGAAACATCATGAAATTAATTTTGTCATTTATCTTTGTAACCATAAGTTTAATCTTTAGGGCTTATAATTACGGTTGGCTAAACCTTTGACTCCCAAACCTGTTACCATGAATGTGGAGCCATCTTGGGGCCCTCGTAAATAAAAGTTTGCCGTAGTAACGAACAAAATATCGAAATTGGGACCCCCAAATGTTACCGAAGTCACTTGTTGTGCCGGAATTGAAATCTCTTGCAACAACTCGCCGGTCGTGGGGTCAATTTTGATGACTTTGAAGCCTTCGAAACAGGCCACCCATAGATTACCATCTGTATCTATGGTCATACCATCGGGAAAACCTTCTATGTTGTTATCATTGAAATCGAAGATGTACTTGGGATTAGCTGTAAGAAATTGATGGGATTAGAACTTACAATTTGGAACATGGTATATACGAGCGTACCTAGTTACTAAATGAAAAACCGATTCTCATCATTACCCGCGAGCAAATTGGTTACAATGACTTCTTTACTCACATATCTTTCCCGTTTCCACATCGTAATCGTATCTCCTGATGTTCCACTCATAAGAATCAATGTAGTACATGGCCTTCCGTTGGAGGTCCCAGGCCAGACCGTTGGAGAGTGTGATACAGTCTTCCACCTTCGTGATGTTGGACCTGTCTAAGCGGAACAGACTTCCCTTGTTCATTTCAAAGTCCGGATATGTCCCGGGGCTCATGGTTCCTGAGGATGATCAAGAAAAATTCTGATATATGATTCATTAAAAAAAATTAAAGTCCTCTGAACATAAGCTAAAAAGCTAATAAGCTTTCTGAAATTATCATTGGCGGAAAGACTAACTCAAAGGTTTTTAGACCTCGCCTAAGCATTCGACGCCATCTCAATAGATTTTCATCTAGCCTTCCTTCTAACCTAACACTAAATGTCAGCAAAACACAAACACTTCTCACGGACCATATTCTGTAATTTTTTTATATTCATTTACATTTATGCAAAATGGACATATATCTCAACTCCAGTCCCCAAAATACAGGCACCACCGAGTTTGGGGACCACCGTATAGACTACACAATGAAGCTCGCCAATAGCTACCTACATTCCTTCAATAAGTTACGAATATTATAATTTAAGGTAGCAATGGTTCAATAAATGTATTATTATTAAAAAATCAAACATTTGGGGCATTGAGTTGACTCATTAGATAAAAATTTAGGCCTTCTGAGTGACCAGTTTAGTGCAACACAAGAAGTATACCTATTATTTTCGCGTAGATAAGTACTTATCTAACTTGTTGGGTTAGCGTTCGTATTACAATTCCAAATAGAGGGTAGAAATACGTGCTGGCGAACGCATTCCCTACCTATGTTCCATCCTACTCCCACACGCATGCTGACTGATGCTTTTGCTCTGTCACACGTTGGTTGCGAACATTCTATGAAGACACACCTCACTCTTGAAAATTCCTCCGCGCGAAGTGTCACGCTATCAATTAGTGTCTAAATTTTTTTTATATATTCGATTTGCGAACTTGTTACAAGCGTTGTAGCCTGGCTGGTGGTAGAGAACATCGAAGGGGAGTGTGCGTCGTAAACGTGCAGTGGTTCCAGACTGAACGAGTCTCGTTTCGACGGACAAAGTCAAGGTTAGTGCGCGTTCCTAGCATCCATTTTTTCCTAACTAAGCTCAACCTACTTTTGTCGTCCAAGAGTTGCGTTCGCGAGATCACGTATGGCTTTCTCACACCTCATCAATATACAGTCCACTTCCGTCCAATTTTCACTTGAACCAGCCTACCCAGCGCCAGGGTATCCGCACTTAACATTTTTATTCATAGTCCCGCCAAAGTAACTGGTGTAAGGCGCCACCATAACTTATCTGTAAACTAATTTAGTTAGACTAATCACCGGCCAAATTCTGCTGAAGGCAGCTTGACAGAAAGTATTCATTTTTTTTACCTGCGAACACCCTTCCCCTAGGATCCGCCTTGCCGTCGTTGAACCTAGTTCTGGGCTCGTCGCTGTCCACCTCACCGATGACCCTCAACACAGTGGTGGGTGTGCCCTCAGCCCCGTTCCAGCGTACCACCTGCAACTGACGCTCTACGCCCAACAGGAACTGGTCGCAGGTGCCTTCCACCGGCACCATGAAGCCGACACGACCCTCTGCGCAGTTAATATTTTAATTCATCATCATTATGTCAGACTAGAATCTACTACTGCCGGATTTAGCTCTCCTTTCTGCCAAGCTTCTTGGATCTACACATTCCTCATATAGGTGTTTCTTACGGTGTCTTGATACCGTCGTTCTTGACTGGTCTATTTGGAGATGCACGTACGAATAGTGGACAATTCGTTCGTAGATCTTACTGCAGTGGTACCCCTACCCACCTACTAAGTAGCCTTCTGTACGCCTAACCAAGAGTCCAGAACAAAGAAACAAAGTAACATTCAAGTTGGAATGATATCCGCAATTTCACAACCAAAGCGCGTATTTTGCTTACGGCATTCAAACATGTATGCTCTTTAATCTTTTATACCGTGTTTTTATGCAAATAAATGTTATTCTATTATATTCTATTCAGCAATAACTAAATATCGAAAACTCAAAAGGGGTCTATAAATCTGGAGTGAATAGGTTATACTAATTTATATATAGGTTATACATAAAATGACAAGCAACTTACCAATCCTAGTCTTAGTATGCAATCCAGTGGCTAGCACGTACTTGTGGATCATATTAAACAATCCCAGACTCACGAAGTACAGAGCTTGCTTACTGTCGTCCCAGTGCGGACCCTCGCCCAGGAACAGGGGCTCCGTGATCTGTTGTATCTGCCATGATATAACGCAGCATACTCTGGTTAGTAGGACCAGTAACAGAAAGGAATAGTAAACCATTTTATTTGCCGTTGCTTCTATGACTGTTACCTTTTTCGCGCCAATACCAATGAAAACGCTTTTTAGGGTTGCGTACCCAAAGGGTAAAACGGGATCCTATTACTAAGACTCCGCTGTTCGTCCGTCTGTCTGTCCGTTTGTCACCGGGGCCTCAAGTCTGCTATTACAATAGTGTCGGAATGGTCTTTCATTGATTTAATCATTTTTGATTTTGACAATTTTGGTAATCTTGATTTCCAATGGTCAACCACTGACACTCCATTGAAAGAAATGGCATAGAATGGTAATCTTGTACATATTGACAAATGAATATCTAACGTATGCGGTAATCTGCTAAAATTTTGACTGTTCCTTTGATCAGTGACCTACCATTAGAACGTCTCATTGTGCAGTAAGCTCGATATTGTCATTCTACCACAACTCTAGTACGAGACCATTGACTGGTCAATGATTAGCAAATTACGAACTTTTAGCAAAGTGACGATGGGATCGTGTTGGAATTACGAATTTATAAAAATAGCAGACATGGGCCCCTGGCTGTATTTCATGAACCGTCATAGTAAGACAGTTTAAATTTTAACTGATTATGTACTTCTATTGCCACTATAACAACAAATACTAAAAAACCGAATAAATAAATATCCCTTAAATATTTATTTATTCGGTTTTTTAGTATTTGTATTGCTCCCAATACAACAAACATGTTATTTTTCTCAATATTGATAGCGGCAGCAGGTAGACGTTTGAAATGTCCACAGAATATTAGATAAGTTATATATTCACTTTAAAAATAAATAATTAAATTAAAATAAGACACATATTTAAGAGAGGCTCCCATGTAGGGAATGCAAATCTCGCGAGATTGCGGCTCGAGCGAGATCTCGCGACTATCAATATCGCGAGATCTCGCCAATTTCGAGATCTCGCGAGATTGGCATTTTTTATGCAAATTCGAATAAATGAGGAAAAAAAAAATTATGAGTATTATAAGATAACCATAGGCGCGGGCATGCGGACGGCGGTAGTTTTCTGTCCAACCGTCCGGTAACTGTCCGGACCGAGCCCAAGTCGTCAATGGCGCGCACTGGGTCGAAGCTTACTAGGGCCAGGGTTAGTTCCGAAACGTAGCTTAGCCCCGGTATGAAAGGCACGAAGGCAGTAATAGTATGACACTATATCCCGCTCCGCCCAAGGGCGGTAGATGTCATTTGGATGTTTTTTACCCACCAAAAAAAAAAGTAATATAAGATAAACATTTATTTTCACGAATTTTTTCAGTACATTTTTTGCATCAAACATTGTTTCACATATCTGT
The DNA here is from genome assembly GCA_949319445.1 of Mythimna lalbum. Classification (NCBI taxonomy): domain Eukaryota; kingdom Metazoa; phylum Arthropoda; class Insecta; order Lepidoptera; family Noctuidae; genus Mythimna; species Mythimna lalbum. Next base: position 970,119 of record OX439354.1, read on the forward strand.
CTATAATTCTTTAACGTTCGTGTCAATCCGCGCTTCGAATAAGATGTTTTTATGCTCGAGCACAATCTCGTTAATCTCGCGAGATCGAGATTGCATTCCCTACTCCTATGCCTAAGCACGTGATTTTTTTTACCAATTTTTTGCTACGGACTGTACGAAACTCTTCGTGCGCGAGTCCGACTCGCACTTGACCGATTTTTTATTTAATAGGATGCACGTATTGCATTCGTGATAAGTATCTGAGTGACATACATTTCGTCTCTAAGTACAAATTAATGCAACAAAGAACTAGAAAAACTGATATAGCAACAGGAAAAACATGTTTTTCCCAATGCGCGAATAATAAATTGAATTACATTTTCTTTTTAAATATGCAAGTGTTGTTTAGAAGAACATGTATGTGCATGATACTGCAATTCATTATCAGTATTTTTTAAATTAATTCCTACTAGCTTTTGCCCGCGGCTTCACCCGCCTACATAATCCCAGGATAAAAAGTATACCTACTATGTGTTATTCTGGGATATGGTCTACTCGTGCCCAAGTTTCATCGAGATCCATTCTGTAGTTTTTGCGTGAAAGAATAACAAACATCCATACATCCATCCATACATACAAACTTTCGCATTTATAATATTAGTAGGATTAGTAAGATGATAGTCTATGCCACTAACATACTTGTAAATTTATGTAGGTATTTTAAATCAGAAAAAGGCTTATGATGATGATGATTTTAATCATTTTTTACCCATCGAAAAGGCTAGAGGAGGGTAATTTTTTGGTTGGTATTATATTAAACCTACTGCTCCCTTTTTTTTGGTGTGGAAAAATCATCCTATGACAACCTCCGCTCTCGGTCCGGACAGTTACCGGACGGTCGGACAGCGAGCTACCCATGGCTCGCCGTCCGTGAGCCCGCGTCTATGGTGGCCGGAAATCGGGCTTCTTTGCGCGGGAGAAAATTATATCTTCTATCTATACTATTTTATATACACTGTTATATTTTGATCGTTTTAATCCTGTGGAAGGTCGATCCGGTACATGGAACAGTGAACACTATCGATTTGTAACGATAAAATTAAAAAATAAAGTATCTATTTTTAAAGCTTGTATGTACAAAATTAATTTCTTTAAGAAAACGTCAGCTGAGCGAGTCCAATGACCTGTAGGTAGTAGTCGGCATTGCGTACTTACTACCTTTGGCAGAGTTTTATTCAAAAAAAGACAATAGTTTTTTTTTTATAAATAGAAGAAAAGTCAGAAAAATAAAAAGGCATTGTAAACAATGAATATGTATATTTTAAAATAGTTGCTTATATTGTGCTCATAAAACACGGTTTAACAATAAAATCAACAGGGTAAAATGTCTTTATAAATCTTTAGTAATATCAAATATTGTATAATATTATCCAGTCTAATATCGGCGGCATCTTAGGAACACTTTTACAAAGTTACTCTTAAATATATCATTTTAGTACATTTAAAAAACTTGATAAAATGATTAAAAAATGTAAGATATAAAAATGTGATGCATTTGATTATAGCAACCATGATTGGATAAAAAAATTAAAGCTTATAATTAACATTGGGGAATCCTTTGACCCCCAATCCAGTGACCATGAAAGTGGCCCCACATGGGGGCTCCTGGGGTCCATTAATGTTTAAACTGGCGGTGGTAACGAACAAAATATCATAGTTGGGGCCCCCAAAAGTAGACGATGTCACTTGCAGTGCCGGAATCGGGACCTTCTGCAGCAATTTGCCAGTCCTGGGGTCAATTTTGATGATGCCTGAGCCGTCAAAACACGCGACCCATAGATTACCGTCTGTGTCTATGGTAGTACCATCGGGAACACCATCTATTTTGTTTTTGGTGAAATCAAAAATGTGCTTGACGTTGGCTGAAAGAGAAACAAGAAGTAAATGAGTAAGTTATTTTAAAAAATGCGTTGTATTCAGTCAGGGATAGATTATTTCTGGTTGGTTATCATTTATCATATAAATCCACAGAATAAAACTGACTTCCGCCAGTTTTTGCCATAACAGACAAAAGCAGTAAACAAGTCCATCTCTACTCACAAATCTGTCCCGTCTCCACGTCATAGTCATATCTCCTGATGTTCTTCTCCATGGAGTCAGTGTAGTACATGGCTTTCTCCTTGAGGTCCCAGGCCAGGCCGTTGGAGACGGTGATCTGGTCTACCAACTTCGTGATCTTGGTCCCGTCTAGGCGGAACAGGCTGCCTTTGTTCATGTCGAAGGTGCCAGGAGGATCCTCGCAGCCCATGGTTCCTGAGGGTGGTAGAAATAGAAAAGTATGTAGAAAAAAAATCAGTCAGAAATCTGAAATGTTTATTTCAAACAGACCAATATTAAGGCCCTTTTGAATTGTCAAAATGTCGGTCGGTTAAACAAGTGAAGCTAAATTGAAGCAATGTGATTTGAAACTCACTAAAAGATGAGATTGAGGTCATAAGCTAGCTAATCGCAGTAATATCATGACAAAAAATACATACAACCAAACATAGAACCTCCTTTTTTTTGAAGTAGGTTAAAAAAGTTGTGTGTTAGTCCCCAGACCCTTCAATTTCGGGACGTCTCGCGAAAACCAGACCATAACAACACTAAGTAGAACTCACCTGCGAACACCCTGCCCCTAGGATCCGCCTTGCCGTCGTTGATCCTGGTAGTAGGCACATCTTTGTCCACCTCTTGGATCTCCTTCAGCACGGTGGTGGGCGAGCCCTCCTGTCCGTCCCAACGCACCACCTGGAACTTGCGCTCCACTCCCACCAGGAATTGGTCACTGGTGCCTTCCACCGGCACTATGAAGCCTACGCGACCACCTGGAAATAAGTAGTAAAGTTGTGTGATATCCTGGACATTTTAATCAGGTTTTAAAAAAAATCCTCAAGATACTTCAAAGAGAGACCTTTCTCTTTGAAGTATCTTAAGGATTTTTTTATGAATGTGGATTGTGCATGGATGGAAAGTAGACGGAACAAGGCCTCGCGGGTGCAGCCCAATACATTGATACGACCAGATCCGCTACGCTCTTGACTCCACGGTATACAAGCCTGGCCCTTCACACCGCCAGAGTCTTCTGGAATATCTTGAGGAACATCATAAAAATGAAAGTGATGAAGCAGATCACGACCCTCAGCGTTGAGGAATATGATGCAAGGAGGAGGGATGGTTGTAGGATCCAAACAAACGATGAATGGAGTGCGTGACAGGCGATATATCTAGGGAGGTCCCTTTACAAGCACTCACCAACTTTAGTCTTCGTGTGGGTTCCAGTAGCAGGCACGTACTTATGGATGGTATGCTCTGGAATGCTGACGAAGTAAAGAGCTTGCTGCTTCTCGTCCCAGTGAGGACCCTCGCCCAGACGGACGGGCTCAGTGATCTTCTGTACCTTTACCGACATCTGGACATAACACACAGAACTGGTGAATAAGGGAAGGAATTTCATAACAACGTGCTGTTTCTTTCTCATTGTACAAATGCGGTCATTTGTGCCTGATCACATTAAAAAAAAATCGCTTGAATCCTGCGGCGAGCGCCAAACCAAACTCTTTGAAGTTTTCATTTCGAGTGCAAGCAAAAATGAACTTAGCGGTGGTCAGGCGGAAGATCTTTGATGGTACCTATCCGATAGTATAGTTTTTGCATATTAAATCGTAAATCAAAGACAAAAGATTGACACATATTTTATACTAGCTTTCCGCCCGCGGTTTCGCCCGCGTGGACTACAGTTTATATTGCGCGGGCAGAGACCCGTGCTCAGCAGTGGAATCATAGGTAGCCTATGTGTTATTCCAGTGTCTCTTCTACCTACCTACCAAATTTGATCTAAATCCGTTCAGTAGTTTTTGCGTGAAAGCGTAACAGACAGACAGACAGAGTTACTTTCGCATTTATAATATTATATAGTAGGGATTGTCATTTTACGAAAGATATTTTATTTCTTCGTAGTAATAGATTTCTCTGAAATAATACAAGTCAAATTACAAAATCAGAAACTGAAAACATGAGAAAATTACTTCTAGTAAATAACATTAATTATTAAAATGCCGTCCTCTCTGGCTGTGGCACAAAGCGATCTCTAACTCGAAGTTGAGTAGGAATGTTGTTGATTTTTTTTCTGTAATTTATTATGCATCTATGTATATACAAAAGCGTGAAAACAAGCAGTATAAACAACTCGCTTAAAACGATTGTTCATGCTCTAACTGGTCCTAAACTACGGTATAGTCAGTGCACGAAACGTATTGTTACCGCCTACAGAAATAGTAATAAACAAGAGTTTAAGCATGAATATTAAACGCCATGCAATCATCTAGATAATTAGTTGTTGTGGAAATAAATTACTGTTCTAACCAAACGTGAAATTAGGTACTTATGGTATACACATAGGTAAATAGGTAAGAAAAATTACTTAACAAATCTTGTAGAACTATCATGAATTTAAAAGAAATTTTATAGGGCCATTTTCAGAGGATATCCATTATACATATAACATACAGGGATATATTTTGAGACTTGAGTTTTTTTTTTTAATGGTGTCGAAAATCATCCAATGACAACCCCCACTCTTCGGCGGAGCGGGAGATAGTGTCGACTCTTACTGAATAAAAACCCACCCCGTTCCTTCTAGCCTTCATACCGGGGCTCGAGCTCCTTTCGGAAAACCCTGGCCCCAGTAGACTTCAACTCGGCTGGGCCCCTGCTTTTGCTGACAACTCCTTGAGACGCGCGGGAACAGTGCGCGCCGTCGACGTCTTGGGACAGTTACCGGACGGTCGGACAACGAGCTACCCATGGCTCGCCGTCCGCAAGCCCGCGTCTACGGTGGCCGGAACTCGGGAACGGAATCCCGGCGGCGGCGGCGAGAGCGCCGTTGCCTCATGCGGTCGGCCTCGTCCTTTGCTACCATTACTGCTTCGCAGAAAGAGGCAACCGCCTGCGACCATGGCCTGAACCAAGGCCCGGCGGGAAAGGTCTCCGCCGCCAATCACCCCCACGAGGGCACGGCGATGCTCCGCCCAGGCAGGGCACACCTCGACTGTGTGCTCCACCGTGTCCTCCGGGCGTTCCGTATAGTGGCGATACCCGGGCGTCTCTTCCGCACGAATTCGGTGCAGATACCTCCCGAACATGCCATGACCGGTGAGGACCTGCGTCATACGGAAGGTAAGGACGCCGTGTTCATCCACGTTTAAATTAGTCCACGCAACGCCTCTGCTTACTCTTACTCGAAAAGCCGCAATTATCCCTACCGCGTTTACGTACACAATTTGCTGTTTTCCGCTCTAGGGCGCAAAAGAGCGCGATCTCGCCCCCGAAACCAATAGCTTGTATGCATGACATTAGGCTGGGCCCTAAGCGACCCCCACGAGTCGAGTACGCAAGGTTTGTTTAAGTGTTTAATCTTCTTGCCAATAGAGTATACCATTGTCCGAGTTGATTGTTCAGACATTACAATAGCAGATCTCAAAGATAACTTATATCAAAAGATATAATCGAAATAGACCACTTTTCTTGTTAAAGTATGCTGAATTATTATATTATGTGCACACTTAAACATAAAAGTGATGTATTGTTTTATATCTTACTAGCGTGAGCCCGCGACTTCGTCCGCATCAGACTCGTAAAACGGCAAAACGCCATTTGATCCTAATTTCAAGAAGTTTTATTTTTCCTTATAACAAGGTTTTTCGCGCTTATTCTAAAATAAAAGTAGCCTAAGATATTCCTTATAACATCAGCTGCCTACCAGTAAGGGTCTCGTCAAAATCGGTCCAGCCGTATCGGAGATCAAACGGAACAAGCAGACAGACAGACCATTTTTCTTTAATTTGCGTGTTTGTTACAGATATTGCTTTACTTAACTAAAAACAAACAAACACTTCATTTTATATGTATGTATTGTATTATTATTAAAATTGGAGAATCTGATACAATTGTTTTATGAGATTATTGAAGTATATTGTCATCTTTGATTGATAACAACAGATAACATGAATGTTACTGACATAATATCTAGAGATATCAGTCCACTCAGTTTATGATTACATGGACAAATAATAACAAAGATAAGGTTTTCAGTAATTATTATTATAATTATATAATAGTTTATGGACACATAACAACAACAATCTTTTAGGATTTTGACATAATTTTATCAAAGTTTAATTCATGAATCCCCAAGCGACACCCGGTGGCCGCGCATCTATTGTCTTACTATTGTGTCTCTAATTCATGAATCCCCAAGCGACACCCGGTGGCCGCGCATCTATTGTCTTACTATTGTGTCTCTAATTGACGGTATCTGAAGGGTTAATTTAAGTAAATGACTTAAAAGTATTTATTTAAAATAATGGTGATAGGTATGGAATAAACCATGATAAAATGTTGATTTTTTTAAAGATTTAGAATTGTTAAAAAACAAAGTCAAGCATATTCTATTCTATTTTTTGTCTGTCTGTATTTTTAAATCTCATGAAGTAGGTATGGTTTGTATGGATTTAAATATATGGATATGTGTGGTGGTTATGGCAAAAATTCTTATAGTAATAAAAACTAATATTGCTAATATATTACCATAGATACCTATTTCTTATTAAAAATGTATGTATGGTATCTGTTGAATATTCCATGGGAGGGAAAAATGTTAAATCAGTTTGGGTAGGAATAGCAAATTAGTTTTGAATACTTGATGGTTCCTGAAGTAGGTAATAAATATTACTGATATTTTATATTTGCTCTGATTTATTTAATTTAAGGTGGTAACTGTTGTGAGTTCTAAGCTAGACCATACACTTGATTATTTAAAAGTTTTAAAGTTCTACAAAACACTAGGACAGTTTGGAACTTCAGTCCTCAAATGACCTATCAGATTTTACTTGGGATAGATCTTGAATCTGGAAACCAAGAGCTTTAACCCTTCAGATACCGTCAATTAGAGACACAATAGTAAGACAATAGATGCGCGGCCACCGGTGGTCGCTTGGGGATTCATGAATTAATGAAAAATAAATTAATACATATAATAATAGAAAAATATGTATATGTGACCTAACTAAAAAACTACTTAAATAAAAAATATCAAATCCAAACAACAACAAAGCACAGCAATACTAGCACAGTGAGTTCACCTACCTTATTTTCCGAGCGTCGTACACCAAATAACTCCAATTGCAATCAAAAAGTGATTATATATATCTAAATCTGCACAAACCTACACATTATACGCTCACTGATGCCGCGTTTCCGTCGTATAGGCTCGTTACGAACCCAAACAAGAGTGTCATTCATAATCTCGAGCTCAAACGATAGCGAACGAGTTCTTAGCGCAAGGTCAGACAATTGCCGATTGTACCCTCTCCATACCAAGTATAGACACATTCATTATGAGATCTATGATCATTAAAGAGCTCTTTAACTAGTCACAGACTACGCACCGACTCACAATTAACTGTTTGTGCTACCATACTCGTGTTGAGATAAGGCAAATAAGAATCTACGCCATAAAAACAAAATATAAGGAAAAAGATTAGAATGTTAGCCGGTAAACGGAAATAAAATTAATTAGGTGTCATCATCGAATTATCATAGAGGAACAGTAAATTAAAGATTGTTTCATAGTCACAATATTGGTATTTTACCAATATTGTGACTATGAAACAAGCTTTATTACTTTTAAAAAAGCCGAAATACAAACTTAATTATAGGTTACTTTCCTGTCAAACTTGGACCCACAACAACAAAAGTTACAAGAGGTCAAGAGTCAAAATAGTAGTGATGTAACGTGACGTGATTAGATATGGGTAACGACCCGGGTTAAAACCCACCGGTGGGTTAAAACCGGGATTTAACCCAGTTATCACCCGATTATAACCCATTTGCTTGGGTTAAAACTAAAACATACTTTTCTTATTCTTTAAGCAAGCAAATCTTGTAGTAAACATATGTAAAACATAAATAAAATACTTTTACCCAAATAAATAGGTAATCTGTAACAGTACTGTAGTGAATAGAACAACGCCTGATATGCCGGGAGCTAGCAAGTGGCACCACTATTTGCTCCCAACATATACTTTTTTATTAATAAACAAGTTCCTGATTTTGAATTTATTACTTTTTTCCTACCGAAATGCAAGTAATAATATATTATCTTACTAGCTTTTGCCCACGGCTTCACCCGCGTACATAATCCCAGGATAAAAAGTATCCTATGTGTTATTCTGGGATATGGTCTACTCGTGTACCAAGTTTCATCGAGATCCGTCCAGTAGTTTTTGCGTGAAAGAGTAACAAACATCCATACATCCATCCATACATACAAACTTTCGCATTTATAATATTAGTAGGATTAGGGGTAGCAACAGCCTTATAAATGGGGAATCAAGTCAAGCCGCAGAAGTTTTGCCATTCTTAAATATACATACTAAGTAGGTAGGTATACATCAATTATCTTAGATTGTTGTCGTTTTTAACATCGTGGTGTGGTTTTCTTGACCCAAACTGAGTTTTCTACAGTGGACGCCATCTTGTGCGTGCAAGCCCTCACGACGGGGGTGCGGTGTCCCAGGGCAGGTGTGTCATGGCAGTGTCCTTGGACATTGCCAACGCCTTTAATTTCCTGCCCTGGAGTACGATCCGGAAGGCATTCCGGTACCACCGGGTGCCCGAATAACTCTGTCAAGTGGTCGAGGCCTACCTGCCGGACAGGTATATAGTCTACCCCGGTCACCAGGGAGACTGGACACGGCGAGAGCAATATCGTGCGGTGTTCCGCAGGGATCGGTACTAAGACCACCCTTGTGGAACATCGGGTACGACTACGTGCTGCACGGCAACTTCCCTGACGGCGTCAGCGTGGTCTGCTGCGCAGACGACACGCTGGTTCTCGCGCAGGGAGAGTCGTACTGGTGGCGGTCGTTCTAGCGACACACGGGGTTGCGATAATCGTTAATAGGATCCAGCAGTTGAGACTTGAGGTGGCGCTGCACAAGTCCGAGGCTATGTGTTTTCACGGCCCTCGGAATGCGCCACTATCGGGTTCCCAATTAACGGTAAGAGGAGTAGAGTTCACATCGGCGTCGGGTTGACGATTAAAGTACCTGGGTCTCGTTCTCGACAGCTGGTGGAATTTCATGGAGCATTTCCAACGTCTGGCTCCCAAACTGAACCCGACTGGAGCTGCTCTCAAGTGGCTCCTGCCCAACCTGAGGGGTCCAGACGCCTCCTGCCGGAGGCTCTGCGCTGGAAAAATGGCCCTTTATGGGGCACCAGTGTGGGCGCCGTCACTGCGTCAGCAACCGAAGGCCCAGCTGAACGCATGCCATGGTTATGGCAATACGGATGGTGCAGGGAAACCGCACGGTTTCCCGCGAAGCGGCGAGCTTCCTTGTTGGGAGTTGTCAGCAACAGCAGGGGCCCAGCCGGGTCGAAGCCTACTGGGGCCAAGTTTATCCGGAAAGGAGCTCGGTCCCGGTACGAAAGGCAAGATAGAACGGGGTGGGTTTTTAGTCAGTAAGAGTCTGACATTAGCTCCCGGTCCACCCAAGAGCGGGGGATGTCATTTAGATGATTTTTAATCACCAAAAAAAAAACAAACTCAGTTTAACTAAAATTTACTTATAGAATAGAAACCACATTTATAAACAAAAAAAAAAGCCTTCTCAGATAGAATCTTAGATTTTTATAATTTTTTACTTTGCGTTTATGATTTGTCGTCAAAATAATGTTTCAAAGCGACTTTCTTTTTTCAATTTCGCAACCTGCATGCAGCTTGTAACAATCATATCGCATGTTTCCTCTATTTTCACACACTAAAATAGTTGATAATGGGTTAAAACCGGGTGATTTGATTTTTAACCCAAACGGGTTGAAAGGGTGTTAACCCACTACCCATCTCTAGACGTGATCAAAGAAGGTTATTTTTTATCAAATAGTCGATTACACTGGTCAACAAATATTCGTGGAATCGAATGCGCTTACTTATTATAAATACCTGTTTAACTAAACTACAAATCCGTATTTAATTATGTTGTTTTACCTTACTTGGTTAAAGTGTTTGTTTCCAGTAAAGTAGCCAGGAACGCCGACTATTAGAGAACCTCATTGGTGATGTGATGACTCGAAAAAGTGGCGAAATGTGAGAAATGCAATGCAAACTGATCAAACTAAATAAATGTCCTACCGGTACTTACAAATGTTTCATCAACAAACATTGATTTAGTGCGGGAATCGAACCTGCAACTCAATCAGCGCTGTAAACGGGTTGTCGGGTAATGAAAAAATCTATTCTTTGATCTATTTTTACCGACTTCCCAAAAAGGAGGAGGTACTACGTTCGGCTGTTTGTGTTTTTTTTTTTTTTTTTTGTATGTTTGTTCGTCGAAAACTCCGCCAAATGTGGACGGATTTTCAAAATTCTTTTTTTGTTCGAAAGTAGATAGTTCTGAGGTGGTCCCATTATCACCAAATTAGGATCTGATGATGGGATCTTGGAGAAATCGAGGGCAACCTTCAAATTTTATAGGCTCACTTATTGATTTTCGCATATTTTATGAAGTAAGCTGGGCTGATGATGGAAGGTACAACTCCTTAACAGTAAGAAGTTACTCGAACAGGCAAGGACTGTTTTAGTAAATTGTTTTGATGTTTGATAGGGCATTTGCCACATTTGGTCTCATGATCATCAAGTCATGACCTGATGCTGCAGTCAGGATAGTCTGCAGAGTACCTAAGTCCTCGACAACAAACAGCAGATATATCGAGTTTAGGCTCATTGAAAACGGCTCGACGTGTGGATAAACGTACTGCTAATAAAGAACACCGAAGAACATAGAGACCTGATGCTGAAGCCAGGAGCATCAAAAAAAGTACAAACCTTGAAATTACAGCACCGTAGTCGTGTTTGGGCTCATTTTAAACAGGACTAAATTTTAAATTCATTGCAATGTTGACATAAATCTGGCCTGATGCTACAGCCGGGATTATCAGCATCTAGTCTAATCACTGATTGAAAGATTTACCTTTCGGCTTCATCATCAGATCAGTTCGATATATCCTTTCCCTCTCCAGCATCTAGTCTAATGACTGTTTGAAAGAAGAGGGGGAGAGGATATATCGAACTGATCTGATGATGAAGCCGAAAGGTAAATTAATGTAATCTAACCGTGTTTGGGATTATTAGAACCGTTATGAGATGCGCTCTGACTATAAGGTATTTAAGTTTGACTGAGGGGTACTTTTTAGTGGTGGTACCATAACTAAAAAGTGTAAAATAAAAAAAAACTTTTTACAAAAAAAATATAACCGACTTCAATGATAAAAAACACTGAAAAGTATCAAATAACTCTAATTTTGGAAGTCGGTGTTAAATAACGAAGAGACTAAACTATTATAGAAACACCGACTTCCAAAATTAGAGTTATTTGATACTTTTCAGTGTTTTTTATCATTGAAGTCGGTTATATTTTTTTTGTAAAAAGTTTTTTTTTTATATCTGGACAGGGGGTGCTCGGCACCCACTGTTTATTTCTCATGGGTGCTCGAGCCCCGAGTATCCACGCCACGGAGGCGGCACCCTTGAAAGTAATAAGTAATAATAATATTCCACAATTATCACACAATTCCGTCTAGTCCCAAGCTAAGCAGAGCTTGTAGCTGTGTTTAAAGCGGTTTAAAATTTACCGAGTTATTTGATCATCAAATAAATTATGGTACTGACAGGCGACTACATTTGTGGCGAGATTACGTAGGTAACTTTTTTGAGATTTAGGAGTAGTCCTAAATCTCAAAAAAGTTTGATTAAAACCACACAAAAATTTACTTTTTTTTTTATTTGTGTGAAATCTTAATGCGGTTCACAGAATACATCTACTTACCAAGTTTCAACAGTATGGTTCTTATAGTTTAAATTGACTGTGACATACGGACGGTCAGACAGACAGACAGACATGACGAATCCATAAGGGTTCCGTTTTTTTCCATTTAGCTATGGAACCCTAAAAATCGATCCTTCGGGCCACAGATACGAAGTCAGCGGGCGGGGCGCGGTACGATCCAATACTTACCGGTACATTTATATGGAACACCTAGGATGGAGCTATACATCCTATACCTGTAGCGGCTGTAGCTCCATCTTTTTAACAGTTCAGTTTAGATTGTGAAATGGATCGCGTTAAGAGCTCGTGGTTTGGCCTCAGCTCTGATCTCAAAGCCAGCGGCACGGAGAGCGACGCGCGGCGCCGATCACCATTCCGCCTCCGCCGACGCCCGCTTATTTCGGGTCCGTAGCCTTACAGTAACAATGCGCCTTCAGTATATGTAACCCTTTGATGTAACCATCCGAAAGCTTTATTTTTCACCGCAATGCTCCGCTTTAAAATCCTATACAATAAAACGCTTTGTACCTTAATCATTCTAATTTCTATTCCATGAAACTTGGGTAACCTCGTTCTTAGCCTAAACAGTTCATTTTGTTCTTGTTACACATGACAAGAGGGTTTTTTGTTGACTAGTGTTATCAGTTACCAAGAAAGACATAAATAACAGTAGTTGTCTGTTGGAAGATTAGGTTTAGGGCTATATTTCACTGCAGCACCGGGACACCGTGGTGGCGCGACCTGTCGCCGGTACCAACAAAATGTATACCTACAGCTCTATAGAGAGTTACTCACCTGGTGTATTCATCTTGGTATTTGCCGTCGTCTTAACGAATTTTATCCGAACCCGTTTAGTCCTTTGAACGTGAGGAAGTAACAAATATATACAAATATTCCAACTTCCGCCTTTATTACATTATTTATTGAGTTGTGTGTGTGTATATTTTGGTGTAGGTACAATAAAGTTTATTCTAAGTATATCTATTGCTCAATGTCTACTCATTAAAAAATCATGAATTTTACAATTCATCGTGGTAAAATGTCTATTTAAAAACATTAAAATTATGATTTTTATTACTATAATTAACATTGGGGAATCCTTTGACCACTAAGCTAGTACCTAACCTTGAAAGTGGCTCCACATGGGGTCCCTGGTGTCCACTACTGTCTTTACTAGCGGTGGTTACGAACAAAATATCAGAGTTGGGACCTCAAAAGTAGCCGATGTGACTTCCAAAGCCGGAATCGGGATTTTTTGCAGTACTTTGCCTGTCCCTGAGATCAATTTTGTCACCCATCTGTGTCTATAGTATTGCCATCTGGAAGGCCTTCTACTTTGTTATTGACGAAATCAAAGATGTGCAAGAGAAAGCTACGATTCAGGGACTGATTTATTGAATACTAGCTTCTGCCAGCGACTTCGTACGCGGATCCTGTTGCTTATGCCAGCGACAACGGAGTCGTCAAAATCAAAGCTCTGAAACGTCTGGTGTCGAATTCTAAGAGCCTGGAAAACAACGTGATGCGCGAGACGATTCGAAACGTTCCAGATCTCTCCCTTCCACTTACGCGCGTGACAGTGTGCACACACCTTGGTGCCATAGACAAAAATAAACAGAAAGCTCCGAACTGCTAAGCTATCGGAAGTTACATGTGTTATTGTGAGTCAACCATAAAAGATTGACATATGATGTCTTGGGATATTTTTTATATAATTTTAAGGAAAACATTTCCGTTATACATAATTTCTGTGTAGCTTTAACCATTAAGGCTGCAAACGCGACGGAAGATTTTTCTCGTTTCCCCAACATTTCCCTTCACTGCTCTGCTCCCATTGATCGTAGCGTGATGAAAAGTATACTATAACCTGCCCAGAAGTATGAAGAATGATTGTACCAAGTTTCGTTAAAATCCATACCGTAGTTTTTGTTTCTATAAAGAACATACAGACAGACAGACAAACAGACAGACAAAAATTTTACTGTTTGCATTTTTGGCATCAGTATCGATCACTAATCACCCCCTGATAGTTATTTTGGAAATATATTTCATGTACAGAATTGACCTCTCTACAGATTTATTATAAGTATAGAAAACTGAGTTTTACCAATTTTAAGAAAAAAACTTTCCAAACTCAGATTTCTCCCGTTTCTACATCATAGTCGTATCTCCAGATGTCCTTTTCCACAGAATCGACGCAATACATGGCCTTCCTCTTTTGGTTCCAGTCCAAGCCGTTGGACCCGCTGATCCTGTCTGCCACTTTCGTGATGGCGCCGTCCAGGCGGAACAAAATACCTTTGTTCATGTCGATTTTGCCTGAAGAATCCATTTTGCCCATAGTACCCGAAGGTGGTGGTCAAAACTCCAAACTCTTGAGCATCGACGCCGACTTACTAGCTTATCGTTTTTTTTTTTTGTTTATATTTCGGGGAGTGTGCTTTGGATTGCACAATTTAATTCCGCCAAGTCCGTTCTATCATCCGATCACTACGAACGTACCTACAGCGTTGCACCACTGGTACATGATAGACATAGCACCCATACCCAACCCATGAGTCTGTTTCCTGATAGCTACAACCGAGGTATCTGTAAGAAGAGTGAATGGGCTCCATCGTCGGCCACATAAGGACAGTACAATAACTTGTACCTACTGATGCAGGTGCCGCAGTATGACAAGAGACGCTCGGTTACATTGCAAAAAACCCTTATTCCTCCTTCAAACTTTCGATTACCTGGTGGTGGACCTTCTTCGTAAAACAACTAGTGTGATCGGGTCTGGCGCCATGTATAGAAGGCAGTTTATCATCTACACTTGAAGTCGCACGTGTAGGTAGGTTAACATATTTACAAGCGAAATATGGATCATTAAACAGCAAAAACTAAACAACCCACTGCCCCCCCCCCCCCTACGGTAAGTCCCCTCTTTGAAGCGTGGCTGGAAAGACCTGACGGCATCCTCAATTTCTGCATGAGGCAGGTTCTCACTGGGCGGGCTTGCGGACGGCGAGCAATGGGTAGCTCACTGTCGGACCGTCCAATAACTGTCCGGACCGAGCCCAAGTCTTCGACGGCACGCACTGTTCCCTCGCGCCTCAAGGAGTTTTCAGCAACAGCAGGGGCCCAGCTGGGTCAAAGCCTACTGGGGCCAGGGTTAGGTCCGAAAGGTAGCTCGGCCCCGGTATGAAAGGCAAGAAGGTGCGAGGTGGGTTTTTTAGTCACACTATCTCACACTATCTCCCGCTGCGCCCAAGAGCGGGGGATGACATTTGGATGACTTTACCCACCAACCCTCCCTCCTATCCGTCAATGAATGTAGGTACTCTCTAATATTTACCGATTCATGGCCAATGGCACCCCAGGCGAGGCGTGTCATAAGCAAATATCACGGAAGGCCCATGACGCACACAGGCAAGCAGGCGCGAAACAGATTTAAAAAGATTGAAATAAAGAGAACTACCACTTTTACCTTAAAATAAAAAGAAGATGAGGAAGCTAATGACACTCTAGGTGCATCGCCCTCGATGTAGGCCCATTACACTCCTAGCGTGTCATCGACGTTCGGGGGCTGGCTAAATAAATGGTGCCAATGAGTGGGTTAATAGATTTCCGACGTCAAATGAAACACAATAAGAAAAAAAAAAGAAACGAACCTTGAAATTTTTTCTAAATAATTCCAAAGGACAACCAAATAACAACTTAGTACAAGAAAACGAGACTCAAAGCGACCACCTTACCTTATCTCTCGAGTGTCGTGCAGCAAAATACAACAATGATTGCGATGGAAAAGTAACTACACACCTACATAAGTCTTTACAAACTTAGACGTTATACCTACGTGCTTACTAATGCTACGTTTCCACTTGTTCAGACGAGGCCAGATGATTACCGACTGTCCCCTATCTAGGAGTTATCAACGGAGATCAAATCTATTATAGCTGAAGAGTTTGTTTGGTTGAACACGCTTATCTCAGGAACTATTGGTTCAAATTGAAAATTTCTGTTGGATAGTCCCATTATTTTGTCGTAGAAGGCTGTGCTATATCACGCTATCACTTATAGGAGAGGATTACTTAGTGTAGTTAGGCGTGTCAGACTTTTACCGACTAAAAACCCACTCCCGTTCCTTCTTTGCCATTCTACTAAAACTCCTAGGAAGTTTAGGGTAGGTATAATTCTCTCAAGGCGAGAAGAAAAAATGACCAAATCATTAATATGTGTAAAATATTTCACGGGAAAATAGATGCTCCTGAACTGCACGACAAGCTTTGCCAACTGTTTGCTCTGATTAACTATACCCGTAATCGGAGGCACCGACTGTTCGCTGTTTCTGGGAGTCGTACCGTCGCCCGAGCCCAGTCTCCTATCCCTCGTGCATTTTCCGCGCTCAACGGTCTCTTGGATGCCAAACCTGATTGTAACGTGTTCGCGGATGAATGGAAGAACATTTTGTCTGTCTGTTTGGAGTTTTGTGAGATGAGTGTATGACTGTGGTGTAGCTTTTATTTTGTATTGTTACTTCATAAGTTTTCTAATGTCTTTAACTAATGTAATTAGCCTTTGGCCGTGTTATATTAAAGTAAAATAAATTGTTACAGGGCCCCGAGGATCTCTTTCGCATCACCCATAGCCCCAGTAGGCTTCGACCCAGCTGGGCTCCATGGTTGCTGATAACTCCTTGAGGCGCGTGTCGACGACCTGGGCTCGGTCCGGACAGTAAACCGCAGGGGATGTCTATCGCTTGAATAAGAATATCTCAAAAACAATACGGTTAGACCTACTTTATCCCAATTTATTTAGGTCGGCTCCCTTTAATTTCATTTTCCATTGTTCACGATTTTGTGCCTCATCAGTTTCGAGATGAGCTTTTTTGAGGTCTCTGGACCACCGTCAGCCAAGTGAAAGGTAGCCTTCCACGCCTGCACCTCGTCGTGGGCAGTTCAAGGTCAAGCTCACCTTATGATCGTCTGGGCACCTGACCATACCGCCGTAAACGCTTCTCTTTGACTTAAAAACTGCCTTTAGCAACTTTAAAACTGCCTCTTCCTGTATGTACTCATTACGGATTTTATCTAGTAGGTTGACTCCTGTCGATCAGCGAAGCTTTCGGTAGTGTGCAGTTTAAGTAGTGCTTGTTGACCCAGTATTCGGATCCATACAAGGCAACAGGTCTAATCCTTCTATACTTCTATTCTTTTCTTTTTTCTAATCGCTGTCTTGTACAAGTAGCCGTTGATTTATTATCTAAATATCTATAGAAGTTAAGGGAATAACAGGAAAATGAAAACACAAATTCGAAATCAGTTGACATTTTTATTTGATGGAATTTGGAAAAAAAAATACAAATAACATCTCAAAGGCGGAATTAACGCTAACTTTGAGCACTGTATAACCATATATAGTTATGACATACATCTACCCATATAGTATATTATTCACAACACAATTATTGTATTCATGTATGTATCTTTAGGCTGATATGACAACGACAATTTTGTTCATTGGCAGTCACGGTGATCTCGAGTACGGATGTAACTGCCAATTCACATAAAATACATCGAACTTTACTTGGCACACTCAAATTATAACTACGGTGAGAACAAAAAAAAAATGTACGCCCTAACTGACGAGATTACAAAGTAACTGACGGTATACTTACACAAAGTAATACTAGACTATAGTTACGTAAACAATAATTAACGACTAACATAAAATTCTAACTCCTAGTGATTTAAAACTAATACTGAAACACCAAAAATGACTTTACACAAACATGAACTGACACATACCTAAGAGAACACATACTTTTTTTTTGTTATTTTTGTATAATTTCAACAACTGTCTATACAAACATCGAGATTTTGTTACGTAGCTACAATACGCTAAATATATATGTATAATGTATACGTATGAATGGTAAAATGTGGATCAAAAATCATGGGCGGAGTTATCAAGATAGGTACATCCGTAGCGATCAAGAGTCGATCAAAATAAAGGGATTATCGGGTCTATAGACTTTTATGGTTACAGTGAAAAAATATAGCGACATACATATTATGTGTTTCGATAAGTCCGCCAATATCCTTCAATTTCTGAGATTACTTCCGAATCACAGCCGAATATCTATAAAATCATTCCAAAAATACGTGGAGTCAATTTAGTCGTCGTCACGCGACGCGATCTGTGCGTTATATATACCAGCGGTTCCGAACCGACGCCCTCTTCGAGTGAAGCGTAAATAGGATAATAGCAGTGCAAGGGGAAATGCTACATTAAAATATGGCCAACTAACATACATACATACTACTGACGGTTGTTCTCCTAAAAAGGAGCTCTACACTTTACTTGACTCTTTTGATCTTTCAGCCTCTGAGACGCGATAAATGCACATAACTTAGGATAGTAAATGCAGAGACTAGGCGTGATTTAGAGAAAAATATAAAACATTTTGTTTTTCTCCGTGAAACATGGATCATTGCATCAATTACATCTCAATGATATAATTAGTAATTGTGGAACAAGGGTTCTTACTTTTCCGTAATATTATAAAATGACAGTGAATTTGAAATACTTAAAAGAAAATTAAACGACTACCCAAGCACCAAGGTTTTTCTTACAAATGACATTTTTATGAGATCAAAATAGGATACTTATGTGTTCACGTTATTTGATTCACCTTTTAATACTAAGTGCTGTATATTTTTTTTTTATTTCGAGATTCAAAAGGTCTGCGATTTTATCGTGAGCTTGAGATCTTGGAATATTTAAACGAAAACTTACTTGTCCTAAACTGTGGCATGTGAAACCGTATTCACTTATTTCTAACTAAACTAAAATTAAGCCAAAAATTAAACTAATCACTACACACGGCTCGAGTAAAATTACAACTCGGGCAGCAGTGCTGCTGAGACTGCCTTGCTTGGGGTCTTTAGGAAGAGACGCATATGAGAAAGGTGTGTGGTTACGTCCAGAGCTTGTGTTGTGAATAGCGACTAAAAACTAAAGAAACAGAAACTTAAATTTGAAAATTAAAAACTACTTTAAATTGGCTTACAATTTACAGTTTCACCTTACATTATAAGGAATGATATACAGCGCCTAATTACTGCGCAACATTGTACGTATGTATAATGCCATTACACATACATACAAAAATATTACGCAAACCCTGTTCTGGTCAATTTCGCAGCACCAATGAACACTTCAGGGATTCAAAATGGCTTCCTATATAATCATTATACAAGGTGTAAGAGACAGCCTCAACAAACTTTAAAGGCTTGCTCAGTAGACGAAACTGAACAAACTTCCACAATTATTTTTTTCAGGAAACGAAAACAAAAATCGGCCTCTCCATATAAACTGTACAATCAAGATTATAATTTTGTATGGTGAGGCTGATTTTTTTTTTCGTTTCCTGAAAAAAGTAATTTTGTGGAAGGTCGTTCAGTTTCGACTACGGAGCCCTTAAAGTTAGCGGAGGGCAGTCCCTCACACCTTGTATAGCAGGTATACTAAGTTGCGTACAAAAATCGGCATCAGTCCAAGTCGATCACAGGTGTGCGATTAAAATCGGAAATTTTAAAGAGGTTTCCAAAACATTGTTCACTCCTCTCCTTACCTTAAGTACAATACAATGAATTTACCTTTTTAGCGACAACAATTGTCATACATTTTCGTTCCAAATCAAAATAAATAACATATAAATCATGCCGTGCTGTGCTGCGGTGTCTGCATCTGATGCAAGACTATTTCATAATTTCGTTGTCCTTACAGGATTTTAATATTTTTCAATAAATACTCAAAACGTTGAATTGACGGTCTAGATGTTTATTGTTCGCTTAATTGACGCAAGTTACTGTACCTACGGAGCTGTATTTTATCCCGCAGACAGCACGGCATGATGGAATAACACTGACTTGTTTTCCGAATGTTATTGACTCATATAGTCAGTGTTTATAGAAATTCGTATACTGGTATTTCTATGAGCATTTTCGTTGTTAGTTAAACATTAGTCACCATTGCTGCCATTAATCGGATCACATTCGACTCGTCGGTGACCAAGTTGTAATCGGCCGAGATTTATGGATTTTTAATATCAATTTGGTCTGTAAAATTGTAAAAAAAAAAAACCGTTCCTAAATGTGATTAAAAATCGAATGCATCTCGGCCGATCGGTAAAGTTTAGTAACTGAATATACACTGAAACATCTGAGATAATTACAATCTTGGCTCGATATGCTTTAGTATTCTGATGATTTGGTTCAACTTAAAGTATTTCCGGAGTTGTAGGGATCTGATGGTTGCAGTGTGTATTCAATTGATAAAACCCACTGCATGGATCATTGTTACACATAAACGATTAGCTTGGCAAATGGAATATGTGTACTGAATCATGTGGTGGGAACTGGGGATGCTTAGCATTTGAACTGTACTGGAACGGAATTTTATCCTATTGATGAGTTCAATTCAAACAGTAAGCACGTAAATACATATATCAAGTAAGTTTTTGCAAGCAAAATAATACTTAATCCAAGTGACCCTCGCTTTGTAAAATTTTGATTTACTTAATTATTTTCAATGACGTCGACATAAGGTTCGAATATTACATGTTTTTGATGAAACTTTGAGCTAAGTCACTTGATCGTTGTAATGGTAAATCAAAGCAATATCGCCAGTGCTATTGACACTACAACTATGTATTTAGGCTCTTTACAAGTTCCCTATCGTTTCCGAAGTTATTTGTTGGAGAAATTCTTGACGGAATTTATTGATGTTACAAAAGGACCGATTCAAAAGGCTGATTAGTCAAATAATCGACTAAAGCGGCTGGTTATTTTTTATTTTCGTAGCACAATAGGATAATTCAGTAACTGTATTCATAAGATATTATTATGAAAGACATACACAGTACATATCTAGACGATATTGAATTTAGTCGATTATTCGAGTAATCGATAGCAACTGCGAGACACGTCAGTGGCATTTAAACTGGAGATGATGTTGAATTTTTATTTCTAAAGTGACATCAATTCTTAAACCAAATTTTAGTAAATATCGTCATCATCACCAGTTTAAATAGTTAGTCCTTTCAGCCCACATCACTCATTTGCGATAACTCGTGCGCACAGACGGGATGGTAGAATGGATCCCTGAATCAATTAACCAGTATATAATTTCTCTAAATCCGAAATATTTCCGGATAACGTCACGACTGTCAAAAACTGGGTGGGTTAGTGGACACAGCTGTACTTATATTCAGTTCACCTATCTCTTTTAGTGCGCACTAAGGGCACTGAAGTCCATGAGTGCGAGTTATACAGAGCTGTTGCCACAGAGTATTGTAGCGCCGCGGCGCCAGCGAACAGACGACATTACACATTACATGTGCAGAAGAAGTCTTGATTGTCTTAGCTATTAGCAGAATTGACAATCATACGATTCCTTCGATGAAAATGTGGGGAAAACTACTGTTTTGTATGAATAAAGAAAACAAGGCAAGGAATTGGTAATTTTTTTTTTTACTTTTCTACGAGCTTTCATACTCAAGTGATATTAGTGAAAAGTCTATACTTTGTTCAGAATAACATTGGAAATTTATGAAAACCTTTTATTACTGTCCGTTCGACCCATTTTGACTTCAATTACGTTGGTCGAATGAGAAATCGCAGCTGCAGTAAATAGTTGGTATTGTAAGCACTTTTTTGCTTTTAATGCCATCCTTATGCCTACGAAATAGAAGTTAAAATCGGTTGAACAGACAGTAAAAAGGTTTCTTTAAATTTCTATTCTTAACGCGAATAGGGTATAGTTTCAATCAACAAATCGTCAACTTTTTTTTTTACTTTTTAACCGCTGGCGTCGGATTGGTCCGACAAATGTTTTCCGTGTCCCTTTCGCCCGGATCATGTGTTTGCGACTGGATACTCTATCTCGTTTAGCTCTTCAACCACATAAGTGACAGAAGGGCTGACTAGATGGGAGTTTTTGATCGTGAATATGCGACCCTGGCGGAACAAACGCGAGTTTTTGTCGGATACCCTTTCTGCTTATAGCAATAGTGAATAAATGGTGAGGTTCAGTTATACTGATTTGTATGAAGAGTTTTGAAAAAGTCGTCTTTAATATCGGCTGGCGAGGCGGTTCCGAACTCTGTGGCGGTAGCTGAGCAAACGAGTGTACAATCCGTTCATAGATATTTTAGTTCTGTCAGCAACTGATTAGCTTACTTACACCATATTTCCATCTATAACCTGTACGCGTAAAAGTTGCATTAGATTGACCATGGTATTGTGTGATCAATCGCTTAATCGTCTTCCACAGTGTAATGCTTCTTTGCGAGTTTTTTACAGGTTAAGCGGCCTTACGGTTATGACTATAAAGATCAGTATTGCGCTATCAGAAATAAAATATCTGTGAACGTGCCGTTTTAGGCCTACACCTCAGTAGGACACCAGTGGTAGCGCAAAAAGTCGAGTTACCAACAAAATGTATACAGTTCTATGAAGGATATCTTAAACTGTATATATTTGTTTGGCAGCGTGACCTCTGGCGTCTCAGTGAGGTGGCGGGTGGTGGTGGGGTGGGGCTCCTACTTGTGCTCGACGTGGTGCGGGTGCGGGTGCGGCGGCGGGTGGTGGTGGGGTGGGGCTCCTACTTGTGCTCGACGTGGTGCGGGTGCGGGTGCGGCGGCGGGTAGTGCGGCGCGGGGTAGTAGGCGGGCGCCATGCCGCCGTCGTACACTCCTCCCTCGTCGTAGCCCACGTACGACATGCCACCCATCATGCCCATCATTGCTGAAACAAGGCGTCA
Organism: Mythimna lalbum; assembly: GCA_949319445.1. Taxonomy (NCBI): domain Eukaryota; kingdom Metazoa; phylum Arthropoda; class Insecta; order Lepidoptera; family Noctuidae; genus Mythimna; species Mythimna lalbum. The sequence goes on from OX439354.1 coordinate 992,831, forward strand.
TCGTTATTTGCTTATTATAATACATAACTGGTACTTGAAAGCGTGTTACAAAGTTAAAGACTATGTTGAAGACACGCTTGTTTGGCAATAATCGCTACTCCATGTGTGGCAGTAGCTCATTATCATAGCTAGTGGCTAATAGCGATAATGTAGTTCACAATGATTGATGATTTGCCACTTTTGAATTAAAGATCCCTTGGTTGATGCTACCAGGAAACAGTCCAGCAAAGAAATTGACAGGGTAGCGGCTGCCCCATCACGCACTCGCCCTCTGCATCGAAGTAGTGTGTCTCACCTGGGTCAGTCTCCACAGGATAGTACTGAATGGGGTACATGGGCGGCGGGTAGGGGATGTAGGGTAGCGTGAGCATCGGCTGCTCCATCACGCACTCGCCCTCGGCGCCGGAGTAGCCCATGTGTGGTCCGCGAGCCTCGCCGTGAGAGTTGCGACTGTAAACGAAAAACAAATAAACATTTTTAAACAAAACTAATGGAATAAACATGAAAAAAAAATCTTGATAGCCGTAAGGGGGAAGGTTCATATCTGACGGACCATGCGTCGCGTATTATCGGTCGCGTAACGCCAGAACAGACAAATGTATAGAAAAACACTTGACCGTTCACACTCAAACGATGATACGTTAGTGCGTCGAGCGTACAGCGTCTATTCCGTTTCCGTCAACGCATTGTCGGTCGACGTAAGAACGGCAACGTCGCGCGCGCCACGCGCTACTTGTATTTTGATTGATGCATTCAGTCTAGGCGTAACATCAGCAGAGATCGTTTGTGTACAGGCCATATCACACAACACAACCGCTCTATAGATGCTAAACGCAGAAACTGACATGTGGCATGACGCATTTTCCGTTTGATATGAACTGACACATTCGACCGAATAGACGCGACTGATGATACACTCGGCGTATTTTACGTCAGATATGAATCTTCCCTTATAGGTGCAGATGCAGGTCACATACAGGCTCAGCAACATAAATTAAATTCGATTTTAATACATGACAGGATGGCCACAATGTCTTCCTTAAGAATCGGGGATGAGAAGCATATGATCATGAGTGATGGAAAAAATGGAGCGAAGCCTTTGCCTAGTAGTGGGATGTTCATGCTAATAGAAGTAGGGCAATACCATCAAACCAAAATCTGGCTTACAACAGGTTTAGAGGTATATGGAACAGGGTGTTACGTCCCTCAAACCTCTGTTGGAAAGGAAGGATCCTCCAACCAGACGGCAACTACCCGAAAGTTAACTTCGGACTGTTGTAATGTTTGTCCTATTGAATGCTAATCACTTGTAATTAATACACTTATGTCGCACTGTGGAACTTAAAGCATTTAAAGAGTTAAATCGCGAGGAGAAATGTAATACTCTGATACAGCATTCTAAACTTTATGTATGTGTGGTGGAAGTTCTTCCCCAAGAGCTAGAAACTTCTTCACAAAGAGCTTCGTCTACAAAATGTCACCTGTGTGTATTCGCTAAACCAGAAAGAGAAATGCTAACTAACCGGTTGTTAGGTCCCTTGTTGCCCATATTGTTATTGTGCTTATTCTGGTTGTGGTTGTTGTTCTGGTTGCCGTCCTGGTTGCCGCCGCCGCGCTTGAATCTGTTATCAATATGACAATGACATAAAATGGTGCAAACAAAAGGATGACATGAAACACACTGAGAAGCACACACAAATGAAGAGGCGGCTGAAAGAATACAATCATTAAGTTACCTTTGATTTTGGAGACTTTATAGTAGCTGCAGAATTTTCACATGATGATTGATCAATAATTAAACCATATTTGTGGCATTATGTGCTATCTATTATAATATTGAGAAGCCACAAGCACAGAACCTCGTATTTCAACAATCGTCGTACATTTAGGAGAGTGAGAGTATTGTCGAGATCTTATATACCACATAACTCACCTTGATCCATGTAAAGGTTGACATCCAATACCTTCATTAATCTACGACTACCCTGGCGTATGCTTGCGGTCATGGCTGCTATAAGGGATCCTAATATTTATCGATAATAGAAGGTGTCCCACCTGGGTCCCAAGAGAGGGCGCTGGCCATTGCCCTTGCCCTGGTTGAGGGGCGGCTTGTCGTTGGGCTGGCCCGGCTTGTGCTTGTGCGGCTCGGGCAGCGCGTGCGGCGGCAGCGCGCGCTCGTGCAGCGACATCTGCTGCAGCTCGGCGCCCAGCTCGCGCGGCGAGTAGTGGCGCGGCGGCGGCGGCGGCGCGCCGTACGTGCCGTACACGCAGTCGATGCCTTGGTTGTAGAAGAAGCGCAGCGTCGGCATGTCTGTGGGGGAGGTGATGCCCGATCTCCATAAACAACTGCACCCCTAACTCAAAGTCAAATGACCGAAATGTGTGGTGTTGTTGCTGGGTTAGTTTTTGTTTCACAAGACGCCTTACGCTAGCCCACTGTAGCTACGGTAGCCTCATCTAAGTCTGAGCTGAGCTAATATGATATTCTTTTAGTGCTTCAGATTCACATTAGCAACAGTGACATCCTCATCCTCAATCATCAATCTCAATTGAATTTGACAAATTTTACAATAAATCATGTCTCAGGCCAGCCCAATTCTAACTGAATTTCAATTTTCCTATCTGTTTGTCTGTCAAGTACATTGCTAAACGGCTATCAATATTATAGTAAACCTAGCCCTGTCACACTTCAATTACGCGGCTTTAAAGTAGCTTCAGTGAAGATCTCGAACCTTTATAAAAAAAAAAGTATTTATTGTTTTTGTTTTTTAATTTCCATTTTTAGATAAATCTTAAACTTTTCAATGTTGGTAATAAGTAAAACGGGCTGTTATCCGCAACTCCACGACTAAGGCGCATACTTTTCAATGTAATTAACACAACCCTTTAGTAACCTGATTGTCAAAATTTTAGTTCAAATAGTTGATGTTCCTTAGTAATTGATTCGCAATTTGTTATCAAGTAAATAAGTACATTGAAAACTTTATGACTGCTGGAATATCACCTTTTTGGTATAAGTGCGAATTTTGTTTCAGGGTCTTTTGATCACACATGCGGGATTGCTTTGCACATGCAACCCCCGCAAATGTCCATTTCATACAAGTATTTATTGTAATGCGTGGAATACGCACACGGAACGCTTTTTTGCATTTTGAAATTTTCTGCATGCGGAGCAAACCCGCTTGCGTGCTGAAATTTGCACGATATTAAAAACATCCCTCAGAGTGCGATCTGTGTTGTAGAAAACAGCACCACCTAGTGAGAACACATAAAAGACAGGTCCTTACTCACCATTCAAGGGCAGATCCGAGCCGTTGGCGAGCACGCTCTTGAAGACGTGCGGGTTGACGCCGGGCGGCGGCGGCGGCGGCACGTGCGCGGCGTGCGGCGCGGCGCCGGCGCCCCCGCACCACACCACGCCCTTGACGCCGCACACGTAGGGCGCGCACGCCGCGCCGCCCGCGCCGTGCCCGTAGCCGCCGTTGTTGGGCGGCGCGCCCACGCCCGGGTTCATCGCGTCTACACGGAAAGGTTACGTGTATAAGGAAAACTATATTGAAAAAAGTGTCCATGGACTTTCTTGCACGTTCTTCTCCATAGAGACATACATACTATTCAAAATTACCTGCAAATGGTCTGTTTGAAATAAATGCTTTTGATTTTGAAATAGAGAGGTGTCGCGAACGACCGATAACTAGGTAAATATGGAGATGAGTAAATAACGCAGTTGTAGGTCACAGGTTCAATCGAACCCAGCCAGACGCATTACTTTGTGTAATTTATTTCATCACCACTGCTCTCAAAACGGTGAAGGAAAACATCGTGCGGAAACTAAATGTCCTAAAACCAAAAAATCGAAGACATGTGACCTCCACCAACTCGCACTGGACCCGCGTGGTGGATTACGGCCCATTCCTTTTCCTAGAAAAGACCAGAGTCCCAGCAGTAGCCACCATTATACGGCCGACTATGTTACTATACTATGTTAAAAAACGCAGGCAAATGAGTGTCTCGCGTTAATATTATTGCTCTTTTGTATTAGGAAATCTTCAATACCTTCTACCGTTTTGGATGGAACGAGACGAAGTGTCATACTTTAAAAAGTGAAAGCACACTTAACCGAAATGAACACGTCGAACGAATGGAAAGAAAATAATTTTAAAATTCTATAGATGAAATCCTACGAATTACTGCACATAACGTTGTATCTTCCGAATCTCAAAGGGTTCCAGCATAATGAATTATTGTTAGTTAAAAAAAAAATGATATAAACCCGTGCTTGAGCGCGATCCCACCTGATGGTAAGCAGCGATGCAATCGTTGATGGTGAGGCGCATCAATTTATTAAGAGCCTATTTCACTCTAGCCTTGAAGACACCTAAATTATAATTAGACGGGAAAACCGCAGCAGGCAAATTGTTCCAGTCCTTGGATGTACGCGGTATAAAAGACGAAGTGAAACGCTTTGTTCGAACCGTCTAGTCTTTCGGTTCGTTTGACGCGTTCGGCTCGGCGTTCACCTTTCCTGACTACAACCCATTTGTTTACAATCCCGTAGATATTATACGTTATGCTACTTCATTCTATGACAAATCTACGAACATGTGAAGACACGTGTCATCTCACTACTGCGGCGATTGGACGAGTGACATCGACGAGCAAAAGAGGACAGCATAATGTTATAAACCAGAAACCTAAAAAGCTGATGTGTCGTGATGTCCTAGTAGTTAAAACACCCGCCTCTCATGCATGATGTTGTGGGGCCGAAACCGCGCAAGAAGCTACTCATGTGAATTTTTAATTTGAATATTTTTTAAGTTATCTTTCTAAGTTTGTCTAGGACATTATTACACCCCGAGCCTCGGAAAGCACGTTACGCACACAATCATTCTTGATCTTAGACAATCCTTACAGGTGGACCGCCACGAGAAAGTTTGACCGCATTTACTAGGTTGTGTGACAATGATGACATGAAGCTGAGATGGCCGTAAGAACTCCGCAATAATACAACACAACCCCATCGAGTTTGACCTCTTTTGATGCGTATTGACGATTACTTTAATCCTATATGATAGCCAAGGTCTGATGATGGAGCTGGAAGGTGGCTATGGAAACGCCGCAATAGATTCTTTTTAGCGCACTTCATTAAAAGCTTGTTTTACTTTTAATTTTATTAGGTACCAACCTAAAAGGCTTGCATTGAAACAGACAAGTAATTCCAATCCTTAGCAAGCAATGCTCACAACGAATAATTTATTACGTCCAGTCACATCGTCACAGACACAACAAAAGCACCATCGATCAATATATTTCGCCAGTCTAAATTATAAAAGCATTCCAAACCCCTGTAACATCCACCCTTCCGAGAACATCAAAGTGCACTCAAATTACACACATATGCATGCACGGGTCAGTTTTAATAAACAACAGCGAGCTAGGACATAATAACGTTCCCCCAAAATGAATAGTCCGCGTAGGTGAAGCTGCCGACAATCATTTAGTCTCCAATTACGGATTGAATCTCCCCATGCAACGGCGCGCCCCCACGGCCAAATTTTAATCCGCGTCCCTTTGAGTGTGCAGTTTCGATACGTCTGCTTATTTTCAATACCTTGCCCACCCTCGTGTTTTGGTCCCTGTCGCAAATTCGCCGTGAATGTGTCCCCAGGTAAAATATTAATTAGAGGTAGATAGACAGACATGTTGTTACTATTATTATTATATTTATAACTAGCAGACAGCTCCACTTTAAGTGTACTGTTATATGCATGTACTATTCGTGTAAGTTAGAAGTTTGAAGTATAGTTGGTACCTACACGGATTATGATTTTGCTTACAAGCCAAATTCCTTCTAAATTTATAAAAAAAAACACATTTTTAGTGCTCACCTACGTCATAAAAAGATGCTTTTTGTAAAACTTTCACGTTTCCAGTAGTTTCAGCTTGCTATGTCAGTTACTCAGTTTCTCCTTTTATTAAGATTATAATTTACTGTGGTAACAAGCAGATCCTCAAATAAGTTCTCCCGTCTGGGCGGAGCAGGCAGTGTCAGACTTTTACTGACTAAGGCTGCTCGCCCACGTCCGATAATCGATGACTGATTTTTTGTAGGAGACAAAAAGAACGCACTGATAGCAATAGTGCAACGCCCACGTCCTAAAAAAAAGTCGGTCAGAAATACAGAACAATGTTACAAATATACAAAATCGGTTATCTGTCCTACAAGGTCTAGCGTGGGCGAGCAGCATAAAATCCAGTGTCCCTTCAGTTGCTCTTTTTGTGAGGGCTACGGTAACTCCTTTGAAAAATCTGCAGCCCTAACAAGCCCCGTCAATGTTGCTGACATCTCTTTGTGGCGCGCATAGAATACAAAAAAAAAGAAAAATAAAGAAAGAAAACACGTTTATTTGGCACACAGAAACACGCACGACACCGACACCGAGCGAACGGCTTGGTGCTCACCGGACGGCTGGACAGCGAGTTACCAATGGCTCGCTGTCCGCAAGCCGCAATCGATCTGTAGCTCACCTATTTTTAGTGAATCGAAACGACTATTTTTGTTTTATATATGAAAGTAAGTCTGTCTGTCTGTTCTGCTTCTAAGGTTAAGGTATTAAACCGATTTTGATGTTTGCTACGAAGTAAGCTTGAAGCTCAAGGAAGGACACAAGTTACTTTTTATCTGGTTTAGATTTCACGTGCGTAATAACCGACATCACGCGGGCGAAGCCGCAGGTATGCATAAATTAAATATCTACCCAAATTTTCACGTAACAAAACCATTTGTGTTATGGTCTGTACGTAACAAAACTGTTGTGTCGCCTCAATTTCACATTTTCTTTAGAACAATAAAATTGTGAAAGAACTTTTCAAAAGTTTCCCCTCTTCAAAGAATTGCTTTCTTAAATTTTTCTTTTAATGAAAACATTTAGATTTTCCTTACCTCCCTTAGAAGGCTTCAGTGGAACTATTGTGTTTCACCTTTTTGTTCAAGTCAAAACATTGTAAAGAATAAGGTACATATATTTTTTGTATTCAATTTAACTTGGTAAGTCAACGGTACGATTCTGAAAGCGTCTTTATCACGTGTAAATAAGGACGACATTCATAATTTACATTAGCTTTTAAGTGTATCAAATACCACTCGAAGGGCGTTTTTGTAGGGCAAAAACGTCGTAACTTAATGAATCAATTACTATATAAGTGTATCAGTCTCATTGAATACGTCATCAACCTAAATTAGTATGAAATGAACGCCCCTTTGTATGCGGACCCTAAGAAAAATAGCTCTATTGCTTCCCGTGGCCCTTATTCGGGGCTTACAAGTAATGATGTCAAGTGAGTGGGTAGGAAGATCGACCTGACCTGTGTGTTTATTTTATTTTTCATTGATTCTGTCCTTGAGATACTTTTATTGAGAAAAGGTTTTTACTTGAAAGGAGCTTATAATTTATAATTAGCAGTGGATTATATAGGTAGGTATAGGTACAACGGGCTGTTTTCCGCAACTCCACGACCAAAGCGCGTATTTTTGTGACTTCTTCATTATTATAATATTGTTTTGCACAGAGGCGGCCCACGCCTTACTGCGTGGGCGACGTGGGCCACTGCCAACGGCCTCGCAGTCCAAGGGCCTCGCGCCTCGAGGGCCCGCGAACGCAAATGTAGATATAAATGAATAATAAAAAACTTGCTAGCAAGTATCTGGCAATACTAACCTACCACATTAGAAGCGAGGAAAGAAGCTCTTTGCCCACTGGGGCTTTCCCATTCTGTTTGCTCCGTCTATGTTCACGTTTCTAAACACATGCAGTCATGCAATCATGCGACAACGCATGTACCTACCTAATATTTTCCACGGAACAGAAAATACAGTCGAAGTAGTAAGTAGGCATGGCACTGTCACCGCTAGTAAGAACAGCAGCTATACTTAATAATGTAAAATAATTACAATGAAGAAGTTTGCACTTTCATGAATAAAAGTATGAGTATCCAAAATTTTTTTCTCTCAAAAAATCCGTCGTCTTGCGTCATCCATCAAGGGCCTCGCAAAATATATATTGCCCACATCTAATTTAGATTTCACCACGCCACTGGTTTTGCATCACAAGAAATCCTAATTTAGGGCAGTTTCTTTGCTAGCTGTACTGTCCCACTCCTGGGTAAAGAACTTCCTCCACTCCTTCCATCTTTCGAGGACCTGCCCTTCCTTCTTCCAGTTCTGGAAGAATCTGTCTTTATTTGTCCCTCCATCTCCTTCGTGGTCTGCCGCGACCCCGTCTGTCTCAGGGCACCAGTGTTGATTTGACCCAGAGTTCGCCAGGCATGTGGCAGACATATCCTGTCTTGTAACTTTTAAGATACAGCAGTAATCACAAATTTTTTATTTAATTAATTAATTATAGATAAGCTAACTAAAATATAAACATTACGCTATACGTATTTAGACAGTTGCAAATTAAGTTTTTAGTTTCAAAGTTTGCTCATTAAATTACAAAGACAAACATGCTATTTTTGTGATATTTATTTTACTATGTCATCATTTCAGCCGATACACGTCCACTGCTGGACATAGGCCTCCCCCAAGCGTCGCCACAACGAACGCTCCTGCGCGTCTCGCATCCATCGGCTTCCCGCAACCTTCATAATTTTACTATGTGTATGTATGTATTACTATATCTTTTTTGCATGTTATATTGTTGTATTGTTTTAGCTATGTTTTTTTGTGTGTACTCACTTTCCTTGTACTTTTACACACATTGTCTACATCTCTTTTTTTTTTCCAATTTTCCTTTCGCAGGTCTGCTGGAAAAGATTTTTTTACAAACTAGTGACCCGACCCGGCTTCGCTCGGGTGCAATATTATAAACCTTCCTCTTGAATCACTCTATCTATTAAAGAAAACCGCATCAAAATCCGTTGCGTAGTTTTAAAGATTTAAGCGTACGTAGGGATATAGGGACAGAAAAAGCGACTTTGTTTTATACTATGTAGTGATAACCACACCTCACCTTTGTACTATTCTTCTGTTTCCTTCATTTATCTCTTATTATTGTGTGCACATAAACTGTTAAATAAAGTAAATAATAAATAATGCTTTGGCGGCACGTCATGACCACATTGTTTTTTTTTTCATGTCTTGTGGTACGTTCTCCAATAATATTTCGCCATCCCTGACATATACTATTATCAGGATAGGATGGTGCGGCTGACAGCTGTCGGATTCATACAATGTTCCTATCCTTATCTATCTTTACCTGCCCTTTTCTCTTTTCTTAAAGATGAATATTTCGTCCTGCTGTCATTCTGCCCATGCTATGTTATATAAAGACCTTAGTGTACTGCGCTCTATTAATTGTGTAAACCTTAAAGCTAGAACTACACAGAGCACACGTGTGCCACACACGCCGATCAGGGCGCGTCAGTTTCCATACATTTTATATGGAAACTAGACTTGTAGAGCTACACTTGATCCACGCCACGCGACGTCGTCATAGAACTCGTACAAATAAGGCGGGTTATACGTGTGCGTCGGTCTTATGTAGTTCTATCTTTTTATTTTATAATTGATAGGCTCGCGTTTTCGCTTGGGGGAGGCCTATGTCCAGCAGTGGACGTCTTTCGGCTGATATGATGATGAAGCTCGCCTTTGATCACCATCTCACCTGATGGTAAGCGATAATGTGGTCGAGTTTAAGTTTAGACTTCTGGGGCCCGAGTCTGCTGCCCGAGTGTCGCCACTGTGCGGAACGCCCGGAGGACACGGTGGAGCACACAGTCGAGGTGTGCCCTGCTTGGGCGGAGCATTGCCGTGCCCTCGTGGGGGCGACCGACGCGCAGACCTCTCGCGCCGGCCCTTGGTTGAGGCCATGGTTCGGAGCGAGGAGTGGCAGGCGGTCGCCTTCTTCTGCGAAGCAGTAATTCTCGCAAAGGAGGAGGCCGCCCGCATCAGGCAACGGCGCCCACGCCGCCGCCGCCGGGATTCCGATCCCGATTTCCGGCCACCGTAGACGCGGGCTCGCCGGACGGCGAGCCATGGGTAGCTCGCTGTCCGACCATCCGGTAACTGTCCGGACCGAGCCCAAGACGGCAACGACACGCACTGTTCCCGCTCGCCTCAAGGAGTTGTCAGCAACAGCAGAGTTGTCGCCCAGCCGGGTCGAAGCCTAATCCGGGCCAGGATAATCCGAAACGGAACTCGAGCCCCGGTATGAAGGCTAGAAGGAATGGGGTGGGTTTTTTAGTCATTGGATGATTTTCCCCACCATAAAAAAAGATACATGTGAATGGATGGAGAAGGAAAGGCATCAAAATAAAAATGGATTATGTGAAGGGTGATATAAAAGAAAATGGAGTCAGTGATAGCATGACCTGTAGGAACTTTTGAATCACCGTGGCCCTAGAACTTTAAGAACAAATGAAGTAAAAATAGATGGGCTTTAGTCAGAAGAAGTCTGCCACATCCTATCGATCCACCCTAAAGCGGGAGAAAACATTTGACGATTTCCCACTTCAAAACTTTTTCACGCAAAACAAAATAGATGACAAAAACGTACTGCGTCGACTCAAAAGGCTAACTTCTACCGATACACCATGGCAGCGCGACCAGTCGACGCTAGAAACAAAATGTAAAGCTCTATAGAGTTACTCACCTGGTATATTATGGTAGCGCAACCAACTTGGTGACGCGACCAGCTCGGACGTGTGGCGACTCTGGTGTCCGTATGGTGTTTAGTTTGGCAGCTTAGGGCTATATTTTACCGGGACACCATGGCGGTGCAATTGGGCATCAAGTCTGCTATTACAATAGTGTCAGAATGGTCTATCATCGTCTTCATAATGATTGATTTTGACAAGTTTTGGTAATCTGCTAATATAATGGCGTCATTATGACTTTCCAATGGTCAACCACTGACAATCCATTGAAAGAAATGCCATAGAATGTTAATCTCGTACAAAATAATAAATCAATGTCTGACGTACGCTGCAATCTGATAAAATTTTGACAGTTGCTTTGATCATTGAACTACAATTAGAACGTCATTGTGCAGTTATTGCTTTTAATAACGTTGATATTGTCATTTTACCACAACTCTACTGCGTGACCTTTGACCGATCAATGATCGATCATTATGAATTAGCAAAATGACGATATGATCGTGTCGGAATGACGATTTTATAAAAATAGCAGACTCAGGCCCCTGGTCGTGCCGCCATGGTGTTCCGGTGTCCTGGTGAATATAGCCCTAAGTAAGAGCTCATACACACGGCTGCAGTTACCTCTGCCACTCGTGTGCATGAACTCTTACACACGACAAGAGCAGGAAGATGATAATGTGAGCACTTACTAGCAGTATAGATGGTATGCGTGTTGGTAGTGGCCGGGGTTGAGGCGCGCACCGACGCCGGCGAAGTCATGCCGTGAGAGCCCATGTCGCCGCTACCTCCGGCCTGAGAAAAAAAACAAATATTTAGTTCTTTATTACCTACGGCGAGTGCTGACGGCCCCAACTTCGAGTTGTAAGTCGCGGGTTTAAACCCAGCCAGGCACATTATTTTGTGTAATTCATTTCATCACGACTGCTCTAAAAACGGTGAAGGAAAACGTCGTAAGGAAATGTCCTACAACCAAAAATTAGAAGACATGTGACATTCACCTAACCGCACTGGGTCCGCGTGGTGGATTACGGCCCATTCCCTCTCCTAGAGAGAGGCCAGAGTCCTAGCAGTGGCAACATTTTGTCTTTTAAATATTTATTTGCAAATAGGTTTTAACCCTTCAGATACCGTCAATTAGAGACACAATAGTAAGACAATAGATGCGCGGCCACCGGTGGTCGCTTGGGGATTCATGAATTAAAAAAACACATTCACACTTTTTTTTTCAGTCAGTTTAAAAACTATATGAAGCCGGTGTTTCCTAGCTAACTATTCCGTGAATAAACACTGAAACAAACTCAGGCGGTCAAAGTTTTTTTTTAAAGACCATACAGTAAATATCATTATGAGAAATAATGCAGATTAATGTCTCAGACGGTATTTTGGAGAAAGACCTACACAGATTTGAGTGAACCTGTCCAGTCAGTGCAAGCATTCGTCAGTATTCGTGTAGGTCAAACTTAGGACTACTAAAGAGCTCAACGACTTGAGGAACAATACCAAAGAAAAGACATTTGGCTAGGCCGCATCAAATACTCAAAACTGCCAGACATCATGTTAAAACACAGAAAAAGTAATCCAAATAGTCCCCACGTTCTTAATCATCATCATCGTATCAGCCGAAACACGTCCACTGCTGGACATAGGCCTCCCCCAAGCGTCGCCACAACGATCGGTCAGGGTCGTGGGAATCCAATGGATGCGTGACGCACATTGTTGATAATAAAATAGAATTTATAAAATGTAACGCTTTACATAAATAAGAATAATAATAATAATTACTATGTGCATATATATATATATTATTATTAACTGCCAGACATCATCTTAAAATACAGTTTATAAAGAAATTACTGATATCTATATCTCATCTCTCTAAAATTGCAAAGGCGAGGAGAGTTTATGACTGTTTGTATGTTTAATACTTTTCATGAATCTTGGTACTTAGACGGGTAGACATGTTCTGGAATAACACAGGATTTTTATCCTGGGAATATGTTCCCTTGGTACTTTCTACTTTTACTCGCTGAGCACACAAGGCAGCAGGCGCGCAAAATGCAAATTACAAAGAATAGATATCATCACTCATTATTTATAAAACTGATAACAAAACTATTACTAACCTGGTTATGATGGTTCTCAGGAGGAGCTCCGCCATTCGGCTGAGAGTGCGCGAGCTCGTGGGGCGGAGCACCCGCGCTCGGCCGGCAGTCCACCATGAGGGGCAGTGCTTCAACTTCAACCTGGCCGAACATTTCACCAATATACCATACGATACGACTTTGAGGCCACTAACACTATGACTTGACAAATTACTGACAGTTAGACAAAGTAAGATTGGATAAATACGCGATGTTTTACTCAAGAAAGACTAAGGTGTATGAAAGAGCAACTTACAACCATAATAGTACGTGTCGAATCCGTGGTACGGGCTGGCGCGAAACACGTGCGATATGAACGAGATGCTCTTATCAAATGATTGATTGCAACTCAATTTTTAAAATAAAAGTTTCTACTTTGGTGCCCTCTGCGGACCAATGGGAGCTGAGTGTCGGCGAGGGTCACAGCCGCGCATGCGCGAGACGCTTATTGCCCGGTGCAATATTGCACTAACCCCGATGTAATATATATATTGTTTGCTCTTTACAAGACCGATGTCTGGAATTTACTGCTAATAAAAATGGCGCTAATTCTCCCGTGACCTAATTAGAAAACTATGCAGGTTTCACGACTGCCAGCTAAGTTCAAACTAATATAATTGTTCGCACTTATAATTGGAAATCTAATGTATTCATTCAAACCTGTCAGTAATTAACTTACTCCACCATCTACATAAGTCAATCACAGACCAAGAGCTAAAGCTAGATAGTTTTAAGCGCTCGCAAGCTTAATGATTAATTCATGAATCCCCAAGCGACCACCGGTGGCCGCGCATCTATTGTCTTACTATTGTGTCTCTAATTGACGGTATCTGAAGGGTTAATTACATACATATTTACACCGCTTAGCGTAAACAAAGAGCTTAGCTTAGACCTTGATCTGCTCAGATGCCTAAAGACTAACACAACAACACTAATTACTAATCTACATGACGCTCATTTGCCACAAGGATGACATATTTAATTCACAAAGAATGGTTTTACAGGTTTATCCTTATAATCATTTTATTAATTAAAGGTTCTCTACACAAATTATGACGCATTATAGAAATATTTGTCAATTTAATATAATATTTTATGCCTAAGGCGAACGTTACAGTTTTGCTGTCAGTTTTGCCACGGTAGAATTTTTGATTGACGAAAAACCTACCGTCTAATGCGATGATTGACGTTTTTTAGTAGTGATTGACGAAAACCGTCATTTATGATTGATGGAATTATTTGACGCTTGCATAAAACCGTGTAATGGTCGCTATACATTTATTTTTTTTAAATTATGCCATCCTTGTCGCAAATGAGCTTGAATGTATCCCAATTTGATTACCTCTAGAATAGCTACGATATGGTACTGTAGGATAGATTTATAAGCACGTCACTTTTATCGAATTTCTAGAATCTTTCAAAAACAAACACTTGAATAATCATTTATTTTATCAAAAACTTGCCTTGCAATGCTTAATAAATATTGCATGAAATATCGTAAATGAAATGAAAATTATAACTGTATGGTACCGCTGACAAAATTGCAAAGAGGGTAGATTAAAATTCTATGCGCAAATATGGGTAGCCCCTTTGATGTATTTGATAGGGCGTATGAATGGACATAATACGGACTTAATTAATAAAAAATATATATAATACGTAACTGACTTATAAATAGAAAGCAAAAATGTTGCTTGTTCGAAGGCTTCCGTTGCGAAAGGTTACCGCCTACGGAAAATGTTATTCTAGGACGCCATTTCCGTTTTGCTCGAGAAAAATATTGTACAACAGGATATTCTCGAAAAACAATAATAGAAACAGCTTCGTCAAGTGATATGCTTACAAGTCACCCATAACCAAGTTCTATTTTTGTCTAACTACAACTAACAGGCATTGGTTCAAAGTTCAGAAAGTCCAGGTGTTGGTAAGAGAAATCGACGTTGTTTTGAATGGATAGCTCAGTCTCTTCGTTCCACGACACTTTGCTTGGCTTGCTAGCTTTTTCAGGAGCCTTGTCGTCCGTAGCCACCTTGGATTTGTTTCGCGCCTTACTCAGACCTTGTTTCAGAGTGATGTTGCCTGGTCGCAGGACATTAAGTACGACAATTGTTATAATAAGTTTGTGCAGGAGTAAGAATATTTTAAGAATAAATTAATTGTGCAGAATGCTAAAAAAACTGTGCAAAATGATTAGTGAAAATGAGAGCATTTATAAATTACTTTTAAATAGCATTCGCAAGTCACAAGAAGTCAATAAATTATTTTGAACTATGTCGAACCTATTTGCTGCAACATTTGGCTTAATGTCAGGAACTGGGAGTGAGCCCGAGAGTATCTGTAAGGAGGAGCCCAGGGTCTTATTTCCTCAAGGGGAAGAGGTTCCAACTGCTCAAAATTCACTATTCGCTTCTCGCCCAACTCCTCAATGAACACGAGGCAGGGACCGCCATCAGGCCTCATTTCTTGGATGTGGCAGTGGTAAGGGACTGTCTGCTCCGGTTGAAGTTTGCACAAACATTTGACACCCACTTGCAGGGTCGTCCCATCCGAATATCTTGCCCCATAACGCATTTCTGTAATACCATTTCATAAGTACCGAAACACGTAAATTTTATGTTAAATTATTTCCCACAAAAATGAAATGGAATAAGGAACTGAAACGCCCAAACAAAACACATCTTCAGATTGATCCGGTGCCCTCGTTACATACAAAATGGTTTGGCATTTCCGTTCTTACGAAAACCAATATCGAAATAGCAAGACATTCGCAAAAGAAATCTAGTATTCATACGAATACGAGTAACCAGTGAATAATGAAACAGCGAATCGACCAAGCGTTCAATCGATCGAAACCTAAATGTAGCCAACAAGGTCACTGAAAATTATTCCAATCTAGTGAAAACTATGAACGTTTGTATAGGGTTCCCATTCCTATTCCATTCATGACAAAAACGCGTGTACCTCGTCTCAATTCGCTCCAGACATCGAACTCTATGTTCCTATAGATGTCAGGGTCCAAGGCCTTAGCCACTTTGTAAGGAAACGGGGTGATTCCGTTGTCCAGCAAGTCTTTCGCGCTGTTAACGTTCAGGCAGTTCATGCAGACATTCTCGAGTTGTATCAGACTACGGTTGAACACGAAGATGCTTAGGGACTCCTTTAAAAGACTAGCTCTTTCCAAATCTTCAGTATGGTGCTTACACTTGAGCGCTAGAGCGTTATTGCTCCTGTCTTTGTCATCGTCAGCAGCCTCTATGAATATCTTGGCCCTTTCTTTCTGCTTTTTACGGCGTTCAACATTCTCTGACATGAAGTACTCGATATGGTTGCTGGGTACTTTGTCATGGAGCATTTTGTCAACAGCATAAGACAAGTCTTTTAGCTGGTAGACACCGTCGTAAAGGATTTCATATACCAATGCTATAAGTATAATTTTGCACTTAAGGTTTATGGACTAGGGAAATGATGTGTTAAAAAATCAAAGGGGTATCTTGATATAATATAAAAATATTAGGGAAAGCCACTTTTTATGCTGTTTAGTCAAACATTTACAGTTTAGTTTTCTGACTGATTTGAGACAAAGAGGAAAAAAATGCTGATTTGCAAAAGACGATCAAAATCGCAATCAAATTATTCTCAATTCAAAATACATAAACATTTTCGAAGCAGTCTGGGTAACATATTTGAGAACTTATTGTCTAGCTAAAAACTTTGATAATTAAGTCCCATAATACAGAATGTCACTCAAAACTCAATCATTGCTTAAAACTAGTTTCAAACAATCAAATGGCTTGAATCTAGTTTTAAGTAATTCTTGAGTGTTGAGCGATGTTCTGTAATACGGGACTAAAATAGTCAGATAAACGTATCTGTTGAGGCTGTTTGAGGTCATTTCAGTTTTTATGTATTTACTATTCATGAGTATTAGTGAAAAAAACCTTTTCAATGTCTTAAATCTCCCACACGCCTTGATCAAGCATTCTCTGTTTAAGAGAATTAGTGCAGCATACACTGTCCCAAGTATATGTTTATGACAGGAGGCAATAATCCATTGCATACAACAGTAAAATATTTATTTTGTTCAACAACACAAATTGTATGCACTACACAATGTAACATGTTTCCTGTTTATGGCAGACAATCATTTTTGCTAAGAACATCCAAGCTCTTTCAACATTTTTGGGTTCCATGAATCAATCAGAATGAGTGAAGTCAAAACAATATTTTCGTACGTAAAAATGAGAAGAATTATTAACACTTAAGGACTCGCTACTGGGTCTAAGGGACCCAGTTCTTCAAGTTATGTGTAATAACTTGCCTGTAGCTATCACACGCAGAGTGCCAACTGACGAGTATGATTGCCACTCGCAGTGCTACACTGTCTTTGAAAGGTATTAAGAACGGCAACAACGTAAACATCTAATCTTAAAAGTTATTACACATAAATTGAAGAACTGGTTCCGTTAGACCCAGTAGCGAGTCCTTAAGTGTTAAAGAAGAACCAAATTACTTGAAAGTGATAGATTTTTAGAGGTTTCAGGACAAATAAACTTACACTGGCAAAAGGATGATGTGTTAATGAAATCTTTAGTGTAGACCACATCAAAGTGCTTAGTGTCGGGTGAGTAAAACAGGTAAATCGGGTCTCCGTAACCATTGCATATTTTTGTTTGTGGACCTTTGTTAGCTTCAAATATTACAAAGTCTCGTCTGCAAGGTTTTAAGGGCAAGTTATTTTATCTTGGGGCCATGTGCCTAACACAAGTGGCTATGTCTACGTTTGAGTATATAGAGGCAATCAATTTTAGTGCAAAAAGTGTAATTTTAGGATATTGCTTTGAAATGGAGGTAAGTATAACGATAAAGAAAAAGTTGCTTGCTTCAAAGATACATTATGTTATTGTTTGTAAATTCAATAACATATTGGATGTATTACTAAGCTTGTATTAGGCACAGCGTCAATGGAAATGAAATATTAGGAATTATAAATCAAGTAGTGGGTAGTCAAACTTCATTTTAAAAATGTTCTTACCTATAAAGATGGCTCATGGCCGATATTTCAATTAAACCACCCCACTCGGATGGGTTTGACATCTCTTTGAGATAATTTTCAAACGGACAAGTCAACGACTACAAAACAAAAGTATTTAAGTTAGCATGGTGCCTGAATATGAAAATATTTCACAAATATTTTGGCATATCCTACCCCTTCAAAGAGGTGTCTTTTAGTAGACATGAATTGAACGCAGTCCAGGCGTACTTTGTGGAAGTATCTCTGAGTGTTATACATATTCTCAGAGACAGCACGGAAAAGGCAGCTAGAGTCCCTAGCTGTATGTTTACGGAAAAATCCCATCTCGTCCAACCACCTGTCTGGCTCCGAGGAACGCTTGTGAATCTTCCACGGCCCACGACAACGGATGGGGGAAGGCGACATTGTACACTGCTAACAATCTGCAGGTAAACAAAAACAAATGACGCTGCCGCTTCCATCAACATATCCGCCAAAAATGTCTAACAAATCGACCCATTTCACATTCAGATGTGAACATAATAAAGTTTAAATAAAGGATAAGGCATCCAAAAAACCATATCGTAGCTATATCGTCTGGCGAATGCAAATGGTTGTTTTGCTGTCTACGTTAAACAACACGTGCAAACTTATAATCTTACGTGCGACGCTAAAATAACATGAAAACACTTACCGAAATAATATATCCCAACTGTCAGCATCAGTGTTTAACTTTGTTATATGTGCGAACTTATATTTTTCCAAAATTAATGAAAATTGCACGTGCCAAAAGCAAACCGTCAAGAGCCGGCGGGAAGCAAATCAAAATTTACAAGACGACGGCATTTTTGCAACTATCAACTACAAGCTAGGAGCGCATTCCATGACCGTATCTGTTATCTCATTTTCACTTTGCGTAAACTTGTATCGTGCTATTTCGTCTGATTAGATAAATGCTAGATTTATTGTTATTGCAATGTATCTGAAGCGCTCTGCAGTAACCATAGACAACGTCATAGACAAAGAAAAAAATCCTAGACCATAAAAAAAGTAAAGATTTACCACAGCTGCAGATTTTAAATATTTATTTGTTTTATTGGCTTTTAATTATTTACGCGCTTATTTTATAAAGTTTACCTATGTGTGTACCTTATGTTATTAGGAAGACTTGAAATACCTGACAGTACATACAGTAGTATTTTAATTTAGAATTAGTCTAATTCTAAATTATGTCTAATTTAATGTCTATAAAATATATAATAAAAAATGTCTATTTTAATTTAGAAAAAGCCCGGAATATGAATTTGACGTTTAATTCATGAATCCCCAAGCGACACCCGGTGGCCGCGCATCTATTGTCTTACTATTGTGTCTCTAATTGACGGTATCTGAAAGGTTAAATGGATAGGGCTGCCAATTACAGAAAACAAACCAGCCATATTCGAGGGAAGTCGATAGAATATTTTGAATCCTGAATAAAATAAATATTTACCACAAGATATCCAGATTAGGGTTTTGATATTTAAAAAATAATAAGCTTGTCATAATAAAAACTAGATCTTTTTGAAAGTGATACCTAATGTTATTTTATCTAAACTAATATTTTAAAGAGGTAGGTAAACAAAGTTTGTTTTTATGTTTGTAGGAGGTAATCTCGAAATGTATTGATCCGATTTCTAAAATTAAGTTATCGATAGAAAGCTGCTCTATTCCTGAGGGACATAGGCTATATTTTGTGCGTATGAAACGGCTAGCGAAAGCTAGTTTATTATATAAACGATATATCCATTAGATATGCGACTGGTTTTGTATCTCAAGATATGTTAGCTAGGTCACAGGTTACAGGGCTCATCAGGGCCGTAAACAACAGTAAACTGACCTTTAAATATGTATCTAGTAGAGGTCAGTGGTTGTAAAGCAGTTATTCCACTTGAACATATGTAGACGTGGCTTAAACTTTCGTATGCCGTAATTAGAGACAGAATTGAAAAGTCATTGTGTCCCGTGTATATATGCGCTCTCGGCATACAACGAGTTAAAAGAGATTGAATTTTGAAATTGATGCTTCATATACTTTCAACAGGATAGTTGCAAGACTGATTTTGATGAATGAAGCCTTGATGAAAAGGATGAAAGTAAATAAAAATACATAGGGAAAGGGAATAATGAAAAAGAAAATGTTTGTGCAGACAAAATGTGGATGACACTTGGACAGTCTTAGAATAAATAAGTTTGCTACTATAATTTAACTATAATTCACAACATGAATTGCTAATCGATGAGTTCCTCCTTTGATCGAGACAATTAAAAATTTAAATCATGATCCGGTTTCAGGAAAAATAAATAAAATACTGACACATTTTTTAAATCTATATTTATAAAAAGCACCGTCTGTAAAACATACAAAATTCCGGTAAAAATGGTTTATTGGCATCGACAGCGTTATTATAAAAATGGAAAAATGTTTGATTATGGTTGTATATGACAATATAAAAATTATGATTGTTCACATTACTGCTTAGACAAACTATTGCTTTCTTTTTGATTCAGACCGAATACTTATACCATAACATGGTTGAGCAAGTAATATTGTTACAGTACTACATTCGATGACTCTTATCATATTTCTAAGTTAATACGATGCAAAAATACTATATCAACGCAGAAATAAAGTTAAAAAATTTATTTAGACCCAAATGAGATTTGGTAACTACACTCCTAATTTATTGACCAGAGTATCACACATGCACAGATGTATAATTCTCATGACACCTAAACATATCTCAACTTAAGAGAACACAAGCACAGAGTAAGACTGAATTAAATTAAACCGTAGCATGATATTTGGAGTGCAGTGTGTTCCCGACTAAAATAAATCAGTACTGGACATTCATACTTAATTATTCCTTTCAATATAAATTAAATTATAAAATGCTCGTAAAATACGCTTATTAAATATACATATACCGTTAAAAAGTGACATAGAAAATTTGGTTCCTATAAACTAATGATAAGGACCAGTTTACAAAGTCCATTCTAAGTCTAGTCGAACATTGGTGAAGTTCTGTCATTTGATTAAATTAAAGACTTTTAAAAACGGACAGCGCAAACGGCCTATGACTTATATCGAGTTTAAAATACGGGCGATACTAGCGAGATATAGTTGCGGGTGGTTATGTTATGAGGATGTTCAGGCTGTTTTCTCCTGCTCAATGACGTCCTTGGTAGGCAGAGGGTTCTTCTCACAAGTCTCAGTGTGCTTCAACTTGGTAGGGTCGAAGTTCTCGATACCGTTCAAGAACTTGTTTTTCTCCTTCTCGGCTTCGATAGCTGTGAGGGAAAAGAAATCTGTTAATACTTGATTGGATAGGACTTGGTTTAAGGCTGATACGTTGCAATCTACTTTGTCATTTATATTGGGCTTATTTACTCGGGATGTTAATAATTGAATATTTAAAAGTATTTTTGGGAATAGATTTAGCAAGAGTCACTTTCAGATGTTTTGAAGACGTTTGGCTTACATCTTTTTTACTAAGTACTTATCAACATGCTGCTTCTCAGAATGCGCACTTCATATTTCAAGATAGTTAATTGGATTGAGTGCATAATAACAATAATAAGATGTACTTAATACGACAGTATTTTTTGTTCAATGTGCCCATTCTATACACTAATCACGTGCATCCAACTAAACTAAAAGAATGATTAATCGTATGCGGTAATCGAACCCGCGTTTTCAAATTTAACGACTTTTATATGACTAAACCAATTATTATTAATGGTTTCGGTACTGCCCGAGCTCTGCTCTCTACATTAAGAGAAAGTTAGCGTGCAAATAATATATATATATTACAGTCACGCAAAGGCAACAGACAAATACAGACTACCGTAATGAAGAAAAAATAAACTCGATAAAACAATAAAAAAAAAATACGGTAACTGACAAGGATTTGCCACATTAGTGCAAAATATAAAATATACAATAATAAAGGCATAAAATTATAAAGCAGCAAAAATAAACCTTCAATAGGCGGTAAGGGGTTCTTTTCTTCTGTTTCCGTATGCTTCATCTGAGTCTTGTCGAAGTGTTCAACGCCATCCAACAGATTCTGGTGCTGTTTCTCCGCGGCGACAACTGATGCAAAGCAAATCGTGCAAGGCAAAACATAATAAATGCAAGTAAATAATAAAAGCTTTGGATCAGTCTTTCACATTTTTAATACAATCATTCGATTAAAGGCAACATTTACATGCTAATTGACAGTGCCGTAACTAGAACGGTGCCAGTGGTGCCCAGACACAGGTCGCAGATCATTATGGAGAACAGAAGTGATCAAACCCAGGCTAAGTTTTGTATCATTAATTTCGTCAGAAGGAGGTTACTGTTTGGCTTTCCCTCTCGCTCCATACCATGGTTTAAACAAATGCCGAACGCTTAGATTGTTACCATCGATCGCCCCCCACAAGAACAAGACGGGGTTCCGCCGAATCCAAAACTGTTCCGTCCCGAAACACTCAACTTACCCGTTTAGGACTTTATTCAGTTTCAGAAATTAGCACTGAGCGTACAAAAGACTAGTTACGGCACTGCTAATTGACTCAGACACGACATGGAGTGCTTGAAATAAAAAGCGTGTCAGACCGTAAAAGGTCACGAAAATATTGATAAGCTAATGACAATGAGTCTTCTACTTATTTAGTCATTAATACTGCATAAGATTATATGCCTATTATAGCCTATATATATTTAAAAAGAAGGATATTGCCACTCGTAAGCGCATTATATTTTGTCATAATGATTAATAAGAAATAAATTGTACTTTACAATATTATTGCACATATACATGCGAAATCATAAGGGTGCTGGTGCTGATAAAAGATAATAATATAAAAACATACCATCTTTGTCAGGAAGTGGGTTCTTCTCCTGCGTTTCTGTGTGCTTCAACCTGGTAGCGTCAAATTTTTCAATACCATCGAACAGCGACTTTTGAGTTTTTTCGGTGGCAACATCTGAAAACCATAGACAAAACCTGTCAAAAAATATTCGAAATTTGAATTATTTGGCGCACTCTCACAACGTCTAAAACACATGCGCGTTATTATTTTAGTAAAACGTAGGTAGTTAGAATTTACAACAATAACTGCAATGAGTCGTAAAATACATATTAGATTTGTCCCCTGGTTTAGTCCCCCAGTTAAAATTAGAAGGAATGCGGTGAGCAAAAGAAGCCACGTCTCACAGGCGTATTGCGGCTCGTTATTATGAATTAGAGGCGCGGCATTCCACCCAGTGATATACCTAGTGCGTTTGGTAGCACGATTTTTTCCACCGTCTCCGTTTTCCTGAGGGAAGATGTCTGAAATTGTTCTACGCCTTGAAGTAGCGCGTTGTGTTGCTTTTCCTGCGCTACGTCTGTTGTGAAATTGAAATCTTTGTTATTCTGTTATCGATTACTCACGGAATGTTTGTTTTCAATCGAAGTGTCAATATTGCCTGGCTTCGAGATAAGTTCTTAGTGCATTTTGTTATGGATTTTAGATAAGGTGAGTTATTAATTTAAGTCGATTAGACAAAGTATATTTTCTTTCAATCTTATCATCAAAACAAAAGGATAATGATCTTTTTATTTGTCGTACTTTTCTGTTCGGTGTCGTGCAACCAACTTCTATGGATCTGATTGGAACGGAAAAAGTTATTAATTCATGATTTATAACTGCTCTCGCCAAATAGGTACCTAAGTGATTGCGAGGAAGTGTGGCCCCTGCTGTTATACTACTCAATCATCTCAGTTGCATGATTCTACATCATGCAATCGGGCTGTACCGTGTGCGTAATAAATATTTTTCAGCGATAAAAATTTAAGTACCAAAGTAATACGATATTAAACAAATTGGATAACTTAGAACTGTCTAGAAGTCAAATTGTTGACTCAAATAGAATTTGTAAAATTTGCTAATTCAATTACTTACCTACCTACTTCAATCATTTAAGTCAAGTAGATCAATCAATTAGATCGTCTTAATAGACGGTAACGATAAGCGATGAATAACGTGTTTAGTTTTTTTTTTACCTTCCATCTAGAATAGGTTGTCGACTTAGTAATTGACTTCACCATTCTAGTTTCTGATTTAAACTACAGTTTTCAGGGAAGAACCCATTGATTTTGTTGAATGACATCAAAATTCCATCGTGAAAAAAAGATGGTGCTAGTTGGCTTGTGTAGCTCTGTCTCTTTCACGACAGAATTAAAATGTTATTTGCATTTTAAGGGGGCAGGTTTCGCTTCCTAAAAACCCATTCTTCTCGATGATTTGTGATTTAGTTTATTTCAAGACTATACCTTCTGCGGAAGGCAGAACTATCTTCTCGTTGGTGTCGACGTCACGCAGGCAGCTCTGGTTGAAGCCTTCCAACTGGCTCTTGAGGTCCACCGCCACCTTGGGCAGGTCCTTGAGGGAGGGGGCATCTACTGAGCAGGCCATTTTTTTTATTGGTATCTGGAATTAAAAGAAACATTGACAGTTAGTTAAGGAGTATTACAAAAACTATTTAAACGACTTGGGGTCACAGTCTTTTATCAATATAAGCCAGACATTCCCTTTTGATACAGATGTTTCTAAGATGATCCTGTGGAGAAAAAACCACACAGATTTGAGTGAAGCTGTCAGCCGTTTGTCAGTTAAAGACAGCTCAGAAGTTAAGCAGCTTAACGACAGCAAATGTTGTGGGCCATAATACTTAATTCGGGAAGAGAAAGTTATTGCACAGAATGCGATAAAATCAGTGATTTACTAACTGTCAATGGGCCATTGCGCTCTCATGCGATACCCACGCTCTTACACGGATGATTGACTTAGATAAACCGCGTCACAAAGGTTTTCAGAAACTCATAAGTATTAGATAACTATCTACAACTATTTCCGGTAATTTTGGTAGATATTTTTTTATGGAGAAACATGATAATGAATATTAATTTTATTGCGCTTATGAAGGCTAACAGTTATTACGTCATCATTCTGATTTTAGTTGGAATTTTTCAAGCTCGAAGCATTAGTCAGATCGATAAGGCTCTTTTTCTTAGGTTACAAATCATGAAGTTGTTTCTACTGCTCTCTCGGATGGAATGAGAAAGGGTATCAGACTTTTAATGACTAAAAACCTAATCTGTTCCTTTATTTGGCTTTTGCGTTCTAGGGTAACATTTTCAAGCGTTCCCGCAGCCCGGATTCCAAGGCTTAGAACTCTATTGAATAAGACGTGCAAGAAACTCCGTACTTAGATACTCTTTATAAAATAGAAGCGACTATTTCAAAACCTCAATAACTGATAAATGGTTGTTAAATTTACCTACATTAGACTAATGTAGGTAACTTTTAACATTCTTTTGTCATTAGATTAAACGTGGGTGTGTAGTGAGTAGCTTTCACGCAGGCACCTCTCGCTAGCGAACTAAATTGGTAGGCGATGAAACATCGCATTATGGTGTTTACTAACAACAATCGATAAATACTGTACTTGATGGACGTGGTGTTAGGGATTATCGAGACGCCTTGCATAGTTTCAAATTGACTGGGTAATAATTTTAACAGGTTGATTGATCTATGGCTTCCTAATACGTTCTATCTAGTCCAGTCCCAATCAAACTATTTCAATAGGTAGGTATGTATTATGAAAATGTAGGTACTTATAAGAGACAGAATACTACATCGAAACAAAATTTATAAAGCGGCACAAATGTTTGTAATTTTTATCAGATTTCTTGTAATATAGCTTGAAATAACATAAACTTTCAAGTCAGTGGTGTTTAATGCGGTCACAGACTAACTCATTAACAAAATCTAATTATTTTCTTCTCATTGAAGCATCATTAGTTCGTGAGTTAACCGCGGTTCGTCACGGTTTCCGCGACCTCTTCAATTACAAATCGCTTGTGGAGCAGAGAGTGAAGTAACGGCAGTTTAACAAGCACATTATGCGTACCAGCGCCATTGTTGGTAACCTAACTGTTTCTGTCTTCGCCCACATGTAAGGTAAGACACAACAAACACTTGGGAGTTGTAGTCCAGTTTTTTCTATCAAAATTTTATGAAATAGTTTGTATGATGCATAATTCTAGAGCTACCTGGCTACCTATCCATAATGTTCATAATCTTATGAAACAAACTTCCGAAATCCGAATTCAAATTTCCAAACACAAAAATATTGAGCGCGAAATCGTGAACAGATAATTAATTAAAAATTGTCTGTGGTGTTTTTCTCCACCAGCCTTTATTCTCGATGACTATGAGTGATGCATGGCCGCAGCCGTAGCTAACGCTTGCTGCATATTAAAACACGGGGTCATTGTTGCCGGCAACTCGGCGTGTATACTAACCAGAATACATCCTGTGGCCAGGGAAACAATCTTTTGTTTCCAATAGGATGTTTGTTCAGGGTTGATATTGTAATCATGGGGGAGTTTGATGACAATATTGTTAGGTTTGTTTTTGTCGATGGTAGAGGACTATTCAGATGCTGCTTTGTTAGGGCAGCTTTTCGTGGAAGAGGTAACAATGTTTCTATAAAATCGAATTATATTTAATTGATGCAGAATAGTAACTAGGGCCTATTCTATTTTTATTTAAATAATACAGTAGGGTAAAAAGGTGAATGAAAACATTCTCAAACAAAACTAATAAAAGTTATAATAATACAGCAAGTAATAATACCACGAGGATAAAGCCTATTGTTGCAACGAGCCCTCCGATAGAATGAACCAGAAAGGTCATTAGTTAATTATATAATAGACTACATAGAGTTTAACACAATTCCAGTTTGATATTGTTGATTGACATGATGCCAACCAGTTTTACGTGTTTAGTAATCGAGAGAAAAGGTCAATGGCCTGTGTATGTTGTACGAGTAAGGTACTTAATTGTTTATTGTGAATACCTAAGTCATTAGGTATAACTGCGAGGTCGAGTCGTCCGTTATTGCTTACCGAATTGTTATTTGAACAGCTTTAGTTTTTGTATCATTTGTACAGTCATATTTTCGACCTACATTGAGAGGTTCTTGGTATTCACTCGTTTAAAGCATTGTTTACTAAATCCGACCAATGTTTCACGCTTTTTATGAGGTATTGCTCATTAAAATGAATCTATGACAAAACAATATATGACGCGCCTGCCGATTTCGTGACTATCGCTTGTTAGGAACGACTTCTTTTTATTGATATTCCCTCGGTTAACGCAGAAAAGTGTTTTTAGTATTAAAAATACCTACATGTGTATTTCAATTAACATGGGGCCCATAATACTGCCTTGCAGCATACCATTCTAGACGTAGTCAGCGTAGGCTCATTAATAAAATCGTTTTATGGTGCTATAAAAACTCAGTACAAGAACTCTTTTAAAACTTTTAGTCATTAAAAATAAAATAATTGTCTATGATAATTTTTATGTTCATAATTTTAAATTATTTTAAATCTCATTCGATGAAGTTATTTAGATTTCGTCACTAGACGGCATGTACCTGCAGGCCGGTTAGTTATACCTGTGTGTATTGATAAATAAAAAACCTGCAGAACATGTTGGGGTGGTGTAAGGCGACATGATAACACCTCGCGGTTCTCGAATGCAGGGACAGACTTTACCTACAGGTATTCAATATTGTGTAATAGATATGTATACAATACATAGCTAGAATTCTAATCTATGTTGTAGATTACTCATAGTTTGTATCAATTAATTAATTAAACAGCAGTGAACTAGGGCGTGGAAGACTCATCATAAATTCCGATACCAGCCATTGTGAACTTCCTTATAATACGAGCGTTATTAAATTTTTACTTGAATGAATAAAACAGATTAACCATTGTTTCAAAAATGTTCTTAAAAATAAACATTTCCTTAGATACATTCTTGTTTATTTTACGAGTACCCAGAATTATTTAGCTGTGTCAATAACCCTATAGGCTTAGGTTATGGTCAAACTTTTTGCAAAAGTTATAGAGGATCTTTTCTTTTGCTGCCTAAACTTGTAACAAGATAACTACGTATACAAAAAGGTCGAAAAAGTTTCCGATGTCCCCAGAAGAAATCCTTTAAAGATTTTGTTTTGGATGTTTTGCGAGACGAGGGTGAAGAGAAACAATATGTTGGTAGTAAAGAAACAATAAACTACCATTACAGCCAAGATGTTCAAACACGATGTTTACACGAGACTTTCGTGAAATTCTGCGCGTGCTTGTGTAGGAGGACTTCGTATTATAATAATGTAAACGAAAACAGATTATTCTAATTTTATTTGCTTTACGAGACTGTTTAGTCTTTACAGATTCTTAAGTATGAAGAGTTTTATGTTCTTGTTATTACTTTGGGAAGAATTGACGATCCATAACAGCGGAATAATGCTGGAAAAGCAAATTTTGGCAAAGAGCCGGGATCACAGGGCGTGAAGAAGTATATTATAGGAGATTTGGCAATACAGCTTGGCAGCAGGCACCATGTGGCGAAAATTGGAAGGGCACAAGTTGGCACAACAAATCCAGAAGAGTGCCTATGTGCCAAAGTTCCAAAATAAGGCTATGTTTATAGTTCTTTACTTAGTGGGTACTCCCAACCACCCACGACTAACTTCTAAATAAGGATCCTTCAGAAATATACCTCCGAAGTAACTCTATTTCTGTCACACAGCAAACGTTAGTAATGCCTCTACAAAGTTTCCAGACTCATTGCGTCCTCCTTGCGTCTTGTGAAAAACTTCATTACATAATATTCCGTAGAAGTAAACATTAAATGTCAGCTCCTTAAATAAATGTAAATTAACTTTAAAGTTATCGAACAATTTAAATTACACTGCAATATTTATCAATTGGCCTCAATAACTCCTTGTTTATCCATGGCTGTCAGGTTGTTCAAGGTTTTCAGCCGATAACTGGGTGCAGAGTCATCGGATGCACCAATCTATATACATGGGTATATAAAATAAGAAACTGACTGGCTGACATATCAACGAAACCACAGCCGAAACTACAAGGCCTATGCTGTATACTCCGTGGATAGTGTGGGGTTCGATTCCAAACAATTAATATTTTATTAGTAATCCTCGTATATGTAATAAAAGACACTAACATTAATTTTTAAGGTTTTACTAACAATTTTATATGGATTTATTGTGGTCTGAAATAAACATTATTATTATGAGCTTAAAATTCTGCACAAGGTTTCCTTTTATGTAGGCGAGCAATAAGAGAAAATCCCGAAGGGGATGCAATGAGGGTCCAAAGTTTATATGGAGAAACATATTCTCAAGCGGACAAAGTCGCTGGCAGAAGCTAAGTCACTAATACTAATACTAAGGAAGCCAATAAAGTTTACAATTATTAAATGGTAGTTATTTAGATTAGTCTAATCTATCTTTAACTAACATGATAATTTAGATAAAAAACTTTTTACAAAAAAAAATTTAACCGACTTCAAAAAGCACAAAATAACTTTAATTTCGGAATTCGATGTTTCTATAATAGATACCTAATCTTGTCTCTTCGTTATTTAACACCGACTTCCGAAATTAAAGTTATTTTGTGCTTTTTGAAGTCGGTTTAAATTTTTTTGTAAAAAGTTTTTTATTTTTCACTTTTTAGTTATGGTAGCACCACTAAAAAGTACCTACCCTTCAGCTAAACATAAATTACCTTATAGCCAGAGTGCATCTCATAACGATTCTTATAATCCCAAACACGGTAAATATTACATGGATTTACCCCCTCCCCCTTCCCCCTCCCCCTTTTCTTTCAGTCAGTCATCGACTACTCGTATAAACAAATCAATTTTACTTGTTACAACAATTCTGCTATGATTCTATGAGGAGTTCTGTTCCATATCTTCGAAGTTCATGATCAAATCATAACAATATTTCTATGGGACCAATTTGGAAGCATAACCTTTCAAGCAAAAAAAAAAATTTTCAAAATCGGTCCACAATTGACCGAAATATCGGTGAACATACATACAAAAAAAAAACATACATTCAGCCGAACATAGACCCTCCTCCTTTTCGAAGTCGGTTAAAAATATGGCAGAACAGTGCACCTCAGAAGCAGCTAGGTACTTATAGGCTATACTAGAGTTTTGGCCACATAATAATATCATTATCAGCTAATTCCAATTTTGGCATACAGATATTATGTCTAGTGCATGATGTTTTTATTAACAGCATTTATCTTCATCTTCACCATGCTGAGCCCTACCCACCAATTGTAATCCTACCTGCCATTAGATTAAACACTGAATAAGTGATAGCACTATAAACAATTGATAACCCAGTTATAAACTTGGCATAAATGGGAACCATCGCTGCATCGTGTGTATAGTTACGGGCCCTTCTTAACATTTAGCGTACGTTTAACGTTGTTTCCCATGGAATTGCAGAACCTCAAGTTATTATGGTCCGTTATTTATGGATAGTAGGCCCCGAAACTTGAAGGAATATTTTAGGTAGAGACCAGATTTAGAGGAAATTTCATGGTTATATATTTGCATAATTCATCTGCATCATGAATAAAAAAAGACAATAAATGTTGTTGATCTATCAAAAATTGATGTATTTTTATTAATTGTCCGTTGTTGTCCTAAAGTATCGAATTGTATAGCAGTTATGCTACCTAATTAGAGTGCACCGAAGTAAGTAGGCAGCAAAGTACCTATTGGGATTGCGGTAAGGTGTTAGTTAACATAGATACGTCCACACATATCTCGTTACACAGCCGTACCGCGCCTTGCTCCGCTAATCAGAGCATGTTGATTCTAATTAAACTGTAAGAAAACTGCCGATGAACATTTTAGAGATTCATCCTAATTCCTAACCGTTCTAGAAAAAAAAATCGTCTATGGTTGGTTTCTTTTTGGGATCTGCACTAGCCTCTTCCAAATCATTAAGCATGGATTTAGGAGATCCGTCAGAAGGTTAATTCGTATGTTAGCTGGAAATCGATAATATATCGGTAAAAAATACTGATATCGACACCCGAAAAACAAGATGAGGTCATTCTAGTCATGCCACCTTACTTAGGTATGTCCAACGTAGATAATAAAGTATGCGTCATAATTGATTCATGTTCCTTAACTACCTTAACCATTTAGAAATACAACATACATGCTAACATTTCTCTTTCGTATCGGGAAAGGATGTGAGTCATGTCATGGCCATGCCTAACGACATCGGCTGAGAAAAAAAAAAACAATGGGCCTTAAAAAGATATCACCATACTTTGCTGCTACAATGGCTGTGGCATACAATCTAACATGTCTGATTCTGACCATCTGTCTTGAATTGACGAAATAAAATCAGTGTTCTATTGTAACTTCAGATTAACTCGGCTTAACGGTGCGTGCCGTGTCATGCATGGCGCCTTTCCAAAACCTTATAAGGTATAGAACCTGCAAGAACGGGTACGTAAAACCACTCTTAACTCTGCGCCATAAAAATACGACGCATGTGCGCCATATGGTCAGAGTTTTCAAAATGTCAGCCGAAAGTTTTTGTTTTTAATCACTCGTAATCTAAAAAATAATAAGATGTGTTAATAAGATAGCGTTATTGTTTCGGGGTTCTGTTTATCATGACTCAAGTCTCAATTATATTTTACGTCTACAACATCTGTGCCTTAGAGTCGTTTCAAGCTTTCATTCTATGTAACGATGGCGTCCTCCATTTTGAAATGGTTTAATTGTTGTTCATAATGATGAATTCTCATGCACTCATTGTTATGCAAAACTAAGAATCGATTGAGTAACACTAAGAGATACGTTTTCGCCAACATTTTGGGGAATCAATACCGGCTTGATGGCCACATCTGCCGTATTTTGGTGGGGGAGCGTACAGTGAACCGAGTGAGTCATGCGATGCACGTCTGCGAGCCGACACCGTAGAAAGTTTAAAGTTATTAAAATTTCACCGTAAGAAGATCGCTGGCCGCCACACGTTCCGTTTTTGCTGATTTACAACTGCTACTTACTATGTTTTGCAATTGTGGAAACACATCTTAAACGGACTGTAATTAAGTACAAGAAACTATGATTAAGTTGTACTCTCAAATCAACATATACGATAGCTGTGAAGAAAGAAACGGTTTCCGGGGAAACGAGGTCTTAGGTAATTCTAATAGCAACCGCATTTTATTCAACATAAGGAAACGTTCAAGCAACTTCTTCCTCGATGAAACCTTCGAAGACTTACAAGTGAATGCTTCTCGGATGGAAACTAAGTCTTGTTTCCCTTTTACTTGAACAGGAAAATATAGATGAGTTGTCAAGACTAATTAACGACTTAGCGACGAGAATATAAAGGAAGGAACTGAATTAACATCGCTGATTTGATTTAAATCTGCTTGCCTTTAACACCACTGTTCAGACAGCAATTTCAAAGTAGAAGTTCTTTCAACAACTACAAAGTTGTCTATAATATAACAGCGATGGGAGGAAAACTGCGACGCCTAAGTGTATTTTGACCCTATATTGTTACGTTATAAATTTATTTATTATTAACTCATTGTTAGTTAATATTTAGGTCACTTATTTTGTTATTTCCCTTAAGAAAATATGGAAAAAGTACGATGTGGACTATAAATCGGAAACTTCCACTATAAAATAACCATTAAAACTGTCCATGCATCATATTGCACTAACAACGCAAGATAAACTTACTATTGAAACTACTTATTCTATTTAAGAATCAAGCGTAGGCGATCCCCGATACCAGCACCAATGAAATAGAAGATAGGAACAGATAAAACTGCGTCTTTAATTCAGCCGTCAGTCAAACAGACGAACATCAAAGTATCGATAAACAGTTGTCAAATAAGGACTATCTAGAATCTAGATATGCCACAAATGCAAAGCCACGGATCGACCTTGCCTCTATTAATACAACGACTAACTTCACGATCCAAGAGTCGTGACATCTGCAGTGCATAGACGCTAACCTTGGCGCTAGGACGTCCATACATGGTGCTCTCGTCACTTTCCACTTAAGGTCACAAACTATATGGGAATCAGGTCGACTGAATTCTGTGATTAGATATGGCAAACGTTCAATTGCTCTAGTGTTTTGTTTTTATTGTCACGTTCTTTTATTATCTTCACTACTGGCCTCATTTAACCTTTCTTAAGAAACACCGTTGATGGTCTTCAGTTTCCTCACACTTGTTTACGTATTTTTTAGCAATTTCCTAATCTAA
This sequence comes from Mythimna lalbum, assembly GCA_949319445.1. NCBI lineage: Eukaryota > Metazoa > Arthropoda > Insecta > Lepidoptera > Noctuidae > Mythimna > Mythimna lalbum. Next base: position 1,025,866 of record OX439354.1, read on the forward strand.
CAGAACTCGTACAATTTGTTTTCGAGTGCACAGCAAATAAGATCTATTAAACTTGTCTTTATTTACTTTTACCTCTACAAATATGTATTAGTCTCGAGTTTCAGTCTGGTGAATGTCTGTCTCTAGCTTCCACTGAATGCCAGCATTGCTATTTTTTTTTTAACGCAATGTGGACATCTTTTATGTAAATAGAAATACAGACAGGTAAAATGTGGCTAACGGTTTGATCAGGCATGAAATAACTCTTGGAGCCAATTCCACGCTAGCTGTTTTTACAGGATATAAAATCGGTCGCCCAAGCAAGGTGTTGGCTAGGTGCGACTAAATGTCAGCACGTAGTTGTCAGAGTGTGAAAGATTTAATACATCGCATAAAATATGACTAGCAGGTGATCTATGTGGGCGCTACGAGAATAACGACCACTGGACTCTGGACCACCTGGTCAACCCATTTCCTGAACGAAGTATAGATGCTATGATCTTTAAAACGGTATCATGTGGGTGGTGGAAAATGGACATAAAACACTTGGCAAGTGCATAGAAGGCAAATCTATAATTTAGACGTATTTAGACTGCAATTATTTAAAATTAAGGCATCACGAGATTGGAATAAGGGCTCCAAAGTATTTGCACGGGATCTGTCTATTGGGCAGAGCCGGCTCACGAAACTGAAGACCGATGATGGCAGAGTTATATCCGCCAAATCGGAGCTTCTGGGAGAGATCGAGGCTTTTTATGGACAGTTATACACGTCAGTCTCCAAACCCGATACAAATCTAGCAAACGACCCAAGAGCTAGATTGACTCGACACTACACTGAAGATATCCCGGACGTCAGCCTGTACGAGATAAGGATGGCTCTGAAGCAGTTGAAGAACAACAAGGCGTCGGGTGAGGACGGAATTACGGCTGAGCTCCTGAAGGCGGGTGGAAAACCGGTCCTAAAGGCCCTTCAGAAGTTATTCAATTCCGTCATACTCGAGGGAAAAACGCCGCAGGCATGGAGCAGAGGTGTGGTGGTACTTTTCTTCAAGAAGGGTGACAATACCCTGCTTAAGAATTACAGGCCCATCTCACTTCTGAGCCATGTCTACAAGCTGTTTTCAAGGGTCATCACGAACCGTCTCGCGCGCAGGTTTGACGACTTCCAGCCTCCCGAACAAGCCGGATTCCGAAAAGGTTTCAGCACCGTAGACCACATTCATACGCTGCGGCAGGTTATACAGAAGACCGAGGAGTATAACCTGCCTCTTTGCCTAGCGTTTGTGGACTACGAGAAAGCCTTTGATTCGATTGAGACTTGGGCGGTGCTGCAGTCTCTCCAACGGTGCCAAATTGACTATCGGTACATCGAGGTGCTGAAGTGTTTGTACGAAAACGCCACTATGTCAGTCCGACTACAGGACCAGATCTCGAAACCTATCCTTTTGCAGCGGGGTGTGAGGCAGGGAGACGTTATTTCTCCGAAACTGTTCACCGCCGCAATGGAAGATGTCTTCAAGGTTCTGGACTGGAGTGGACTAGGCATTAATGTCAATGGCGAGTACATCACTCACCTTCGGTTTGCTGACGACATAGTAGTCATGGCTGAGACTATGGAGGAGCTCAGCACAATGCTCAATGACCTCAGTAGAGCTTCCGAAAGAGTGGGTCTTAAAATGAACATGGATAAAACCAAAATCATGATTAACAACCATGTAGCGCCTACTCCTATCAAGATCGGAGACTCTACACTCGAAGTTGTGGAAGATTACGTCTACCTCGGACAGACAGTCCAGTTAGGTAGGTCGAACTTCGAGAAAGAGGTCAACCGTCGAATCCAACTCGGCTGGGCGGCGTTCGGGAAGCTACGCGGTGTCTTCTCGTCCAATATACCACAGTGTCTCAAGACGAAAGTCTATGATCAGTGCGTGTTGCCAGTGATGACATATGGCTCCGAAACGTGGTCGCTCACAATGGGCCTCATCAGAAGGCTTAAAGTCACCCAAAGGGCAATGGAAAGGGCTATGCTCGGGGTTACCTTGCGTGATCGAATCAAAAATGAAGACATCCGCAGGAGAACTAAGGTTGCCGACATAGCGCAAAGAATTGCCAAACTTAAGTGGCAATGGGCAGGGCACATTGCTCGCAGAACAGATGGCCGTTGGGGCCGAAAGGTTCTGGAGTGGCGACCGCGTACCGGAAGACGCAACGTTGGAAGGCCTCCAACAAGGTGGTCTGATGACCTGGTGAAGGTTGCGGGAAGCCGATGGATGCGAGACGCGCAGGAGCGTTCGTTGTGGCGACGATTGGGGGAGGCCTATGTCCAGCAGTGGACGTGTATCGGCTGAAATGATGAGATAGGAAGCTAAATTGGTTACATTGCAGACTGAAAACTTCGAAGACCTGTGACTATAAGTAATATGAGTTGGTCAAATACCGACCATAAACAATATTGCAGTTTATTACACCGCTAAGTACTACCTCAAAATTCTCATAATATTACATGTACTTCCATATTGAGTTCTCAATGATAAAGCTTGTACGGAGTATTAATTTTATCTATACTTCTACGTAGTTATATCCTTTGTCGGGACACTATTTGGTTATCAAGTCCAGAATGGTCTTTACCAAAGAAAATTCTGAATGACTACGAATTGCGTTATTTATCAAAATGATTAATGTAGTTCTGATAATTACACAAAGGCCAAAACAACAAACATTGTTGATTATTTATTATCTACGTTTATATAAAGAAATGTACCTACAGATGCAGATTTATTGTTTCTGCCTGACGATGCGGAAAGAAACGCTAAAGTGGAGACTTGCAGACCATATGAAGTAACGTCCCAGTGATGCGTTGATCTCGTCAGGTCAACCACTGAGGTGGCCGAGATCAAAAGATTAGACGGAACTCACCCCGTTAGCTGGAAACTCGTCACAGATGACATGAAAAAAGCTGGTCATGCGTCTAATGAGCATAACGAAGACACTGTATTGCGGTTCAACAGTCTTTAGAATTTTAACAGAGGGAAAATATTCTAGTAGTGAATGCAGGTATTTCACCTAGCCAAAAACTAGTCATTTCACATAAACAAAATTCGTGTCTTTCCATAAATACCGTTCCAGATGTGCGTCAGTTGGCACTGTTTTCATGCAAATCTGTTGAGGGGGTTAAAACTAAACATTTTACGGCACACCAAAGCTGTAAAACAGCAAATTGATGTACCTACCGGTGCCACACTTATGTGCCTCCGGACATCGCACATCCCTTCAAAGGGTAAAATGTTCAAAGGGAGAGTAATCAACCGTGGTCGGTACGATTCTATGCTTTTATCTGAGTGGCTTGTAATGTGATTTTTGAAAGGATATTTAGAATTTTAAGAGGAAAGTAACATGCTTATGTATGTACCGATAGTATTATAGCAGAAATGATTTTAGCAATGTTGAAAACCACATTACTGAAATTGTGGTTTATATTAAAAACTTAGAACTTTCCTGCACTGTTTAACTGAGGAAGCATGACATATAACTCGTACATGCAGTCGTATTCAAACCATATAGTATAGATGATTATAAATAAATACATCATGTTTTATTTATTTAAAAACACTTGGAAACATTGAGTTCTACAGGAAAACACATATCATACACGATACTATAAGGAATTTGCTGTTCATCAATTTAGTTGAATAATAGGTATACGTATGATAGGTAGGTATTTAAACTTGATTTTTGACTTGACAAATTACAATCCTGGAATTTTATTGAAAATACAAACATTGAAGCTTTTCGGAACGTTGGTCATTGGTTAACCTTCCAAGATATCTCCGTTTCGTAGGTCTTTGACCTTTGTAAGCATGTATTCTAAATTCCTGGAATACAATCTACAGCGAAAAAAGCTTCGTGGTCTTTTTCTGTGTGACAATAGAGATAATAATTTAGTAAAAAGTAACTATTGAATAAATACTTTAATATAAATTCATCTATTTGAAAGACATTCTACAACAGACTTCCATTCATGAATCGATCGGTTTCGTTGTCCAAGATGGCGCGCGACGGCATCAAAACTGTTTGGCGGAGAAACGAAATGAAACAAAGATACAAATCATTTCCAGATGCCACCTTCATATCCAGATTTTTGGTGAGTAAGAAGATGGATTGCGTTCCTTTGGTAAAAATATTCTTCTTCGTTTGCAAATATCTTCCCACTGCAATCATCGACGGTAATATTCCCGCCAACTCGGTTCGTTGCTCCAAATATTATTGGTGCATCAAAATAAACAAGAGAAAGCAACTGTAGGTAATCTTTAACTCCGGCTGGCTATCTAGCCCGTCCAATTTGAATTTGAATGCTGAGCATTCCATCAATCACAAACACTACACACCTACATACGAATAAAATAATAACAGGAAGAAGGAAACAGAAAAACAGGTACAAGAGCTTCGTTCTACAGAAATCCCTTCAAGCATACCTGCGATAGAAGAGTTGGAAAAAGGAAGTTTAGATATTTCAATCCGTTGGAGTTACGTCTGTTTGCATAATCTAAACTTTTGATAACAATTCTCCAATTTCTACTTCGTTTTTATTATATTGTGACTCATATGATTTTCTTTATGCGATATTCATTCGCAACGGATGATTCATTTGTTCCTCGGGCGTGTAGTCGCATTATTTTATTCAACTCCGTATTGGTCCTGGTCACAAATGTGTATATCAAAGATCGTGCAAATGATTGAACTATATTTGCAGTTGCAGATATTCTAACAACCGCAATTTGTGTCAGTAAACTTTGCACAAACCTAAATATAGTATCGTTCTACCCCGCTGTTGCAGAAGTTCCAGAGAACAAAGATAAAATTAGACTAAAGATATGGAGTCAGAATGAGAGCAAGACTTCGGACAATGTTGTTAAAATGCAATAGCATAAACTAACCGTATCAATAACTGTATCGTACAAATATTAATCATATTTGACTTTTAGATGAGCTACAAACATAACTATGGATATAATGAAAATGATTAGATATTTTAAATAGAAGAAGTGTAAGATCCCTTATCGAAGTTAAGCATCTAGTTATCAAGTCAGACACGAAGGAAGCTAAGCTACCCGACACGTTCTAATCAATGAAATAGTGCGTACTGCTTCAGTAAATCTTATAAACGGGATAAAGTAACGGGCTGCCACGAGATATTGCCCCGTCACATTGGCAACATCAATCTTAGGTCCCGTTCAGTTCAAGTTTCAATAAATCGCGAACCTAGGTAAGCACAACTTAATAATACCGGCTGGTGAAAAGCCAGATCATCGGAGTCAATGGCAGTAAATATCGTCGAATCATTTCGTAGAATGAATGTTGAATTTAAATAAATTGGTTCATCCGCGAAATGTTGTGAATTGAGCAATCAACCTTTCTGATTTAGTCTGCAGTATTTTATGTTTGCTTTAATCATGCGTTGTTTTGGTTGATGGTTGCCAAGTAAATGGCTGTAGATGAGAATTAAAAATGCGTTAGGATCTATCTTTTACTTCTTATTTAGTTTATCGTCATTCTTGTGCCCTTATTTCAATTTAGGGTCGATCTCAGTATTATCTCTAATAGGCGTCTTTTGAGTTATCGTATCAATACCAACATAATCTTCACTACAACAGTTAACCGATTATGTAATTGAATTACGAACATTTCCTCAGCATAGCCAAGCCAAACAATCGATATAGACCATTGTCTCCAGCGAGCATTGTTGGACGAGCTGAGGCGTGACTTGTGACTCTAGTGAGTCAGACAGTGGATCCTTTAAACCCGCTACACTTTCATTATGACTGTGTATGCCAAGGTATTCTACGCTGAGTACAGATAATAAAGTGGAACCAGTCCGGCAGTAGTACTACGGCATACAAGTTACGCAGGTCTCGAGGGCCGTGAATTGTCACTGAGTTACTACAGTCATACGCTCCAGCGTCGCCTTCGTGTCGGCTATATGTTACCGGGTATAAATTTAGCTGTTGCCCCGAATATTTCTCAAGGAGTAAACGCATAAAAGGTCACCGTTGACATTTGAATTATCTGAGAAAATTGCTCTTTTTATAAATGAAGCCACATTTTCCAGATTCAAGTCTTTATCATAAAGTATATTTAAGCTTTCTTCTACTTTAGAAATAAAACACGTTTCATGCAGATTGTATCTTTGAGACACGAAATATACTATGAAAACGAGATGTTATTTCAAGATCATTCCATAAATAACAAGACATGTTTGCCATCTGTTCAAATAAAACTATTTGTGGAATGCTAGCGACAATTTAAGTTATCAAACGAAAACGATTGATTAACGGTAGGCCGCCATCTTGAAATTGAGATCTCATCTGTCAATCGATCTCTCGACATAAATTCTATTCGTTTCACTGCACTTGTGAACGTAGAAGTATCTATTAGAGCTTTCCATTTTCTTTGACGAGTCATTAATTAAAGCTGCTGAGTGTAAAGCATACTTCAAGTTAATTATTCGCCTGGTGCGATAGGTACGCAACTTTCAGTCGTTAGAAAAGCTTATAAAACCCAATTAGTTTTCAAGACTAGAAGATCTTAATGTTTGGAAAGATAACGGGGAAAATAATTAAACGATTAAGATATTAGTTAAATACTTAGCATTGAGAATGGAATTACATAGTAATTATTTTGCTAATTGTATTGCTTTGCTACATGAGCTAGCTATAGTATCTATACGGTGCAGGTATGTAGATACATATACATATACATCTACCCTACTTAACCAAAATAAAAGATTTGAAAAAAAAAAACAAGATATGTAATTAAAAAAAAAACAATATTTCCATACGCCATTATTATGTCTACAGCACATTAAAGGATTACTTATTTTTTATAGTTAATGTAAGTACTGTCTCTTTTATAGCAGTTCCATATATTTATGGTATAGTTTCTTCACCCTCGCCACGTTTGGGGCAAGGGCGGACGAGGGTGGCTCCTCGACTTAATATGCCAAGGGCACAACAAGGGTTTTTTTTGTGAGATGCTAAATATCTTTATGATGTTAGATAGGACTGGTAAATTTACAAAAACTAATAAATAATCTGTTCTATTTGTTGCCAGAACCAGACAAAATCAATAAATGGAACTGTTTGTGACATTGATTAGGCATTGTTAGTTTTATCAATAGCCATTCAAGCTAAATTCAGATTATAACCTTTAGGAATCCTAAAGTTAGGTAAATGTTTTACTAATGAGATACGAGTAGGCACACCTCTCAAATAAATTCTAAAGTCATTAAGTTCGCTAATTAGTATTAATAAAAATGAGAACAACAAAACTAAAAAGTAGTCTGAAATTCAAATATGGTGTGAATTACCGTGTAGTGTCATCGACCCCGTCTAAGCTAGAGCGTATATCAAAGATACGTCTCAAATTTTATGGAGCGTCAAGCTGGCCGGCCAGCATCGGCAATTAAGAGATTTTCAAGTGTACAGCATCGCACGGATGGCTGAGGAAGCCGCGTTATGTCTGTGCGCCACATTTTTTACACGATCTAAATCTTTCGGTATGCACCAGACTAATTTAAAATCACCTCTCGCAAATGATAATTAGTCAACTAATAAAAAACTGTAATAACTATTATCTAAGCTAAACTATTTAATTATGAAAATGGAACTGAATTTAGTGAGTGGAATATATTATTAAGACATTACTCAGAGCTCGTCTCTTGCGAAAATAGCGTTATTTTTTTATTATTCTTGTCTACACGGGTGGGCAGGTTCGAAACGTTCCGATGCGGTTCCCCTCGCCGTTTATTGATCTATAAACCAACATAGGGTACCTAGGGCTTCATAATATATGCGACTGCGAGGGACCGAACCGCGCAATGGCTGCCACCCTCGTGAATTTTAGGGTTAAATATTGTCTTTCCAGTCTGAGATTGTTGTGAACTCTAATAAACGTTAAATCCTGCAAGAGTTCGCAGCAAATCCTTGTTTTATTAAGTTTATATTACGGTCCTAGCTTGACTTTTGTACGCCCATACCACAGCACGCACGTGGTCATACAAGAGGAAAATTTTCTTTCATCGCTCTCTTTTTTTCTATTTCCACAGTTCATCTACGAGACATAAAAGTAAAATAAACAACTTGAACTTGTTTACCTCATCTTGCTCCCCAGCTCAATTGAGTACTAATTCGATTAAAGCCCTTGCAGACAACCCTAGCAGTTAGGCATTAGGGGTGCGACGCGTCGTACGGTCTCCGGGCAATCGATTCGCGTATTCGGGAAGTTATTTCCTCTCTTTCTCGCAAACAAGTCTGTGTATATCCTTCTCTTTTGCACATGAGGCAGTGTCCTGTCTGGACAGATTTCATTACAAACTAACGCACTTGTGCATCGATGTTATAGGTACGCTGGAGTATTCGAGTTATGTACAAGGAAATATTTCCATGCAGGAGCCAAGCCGTTATTCCGGCAGTGATTCATAATAATAGGCTTGAAAAACGTTGTTATTTACAGAACAGGAAAATTAAATAAAATATAACTTATTCTATTTGGTTAACGATAAATCCGTTGTACATTTCTGCTTCATGAATTAAGTATAAATAAAACGGTAAGTTTAATTTGTTAAACGCTACTTCCTAAATCGATGACATAAAGCACTTACGTGCAATAGTAGCGTGTGTGCTAATTATAGATTTCGTCAATGATTACCGTTCAATACTCTATGAAGCGTGAAAGCGGCGAAAGTCCCAGCGTTCACACGAACCGGTTAACTCTTTTATAATTATCCACCCGTGGTTTATGACAACTGCGATTTTTTTAATCAAATAACATAAATAGACCCGTGGCTCAATAAAAAGATGTAGAACATAATAAAAAAAAAGTTTCTTTATGGTGTCCTGTCAGTGTCAATTTGGCGTTTAATTCTGCAATTATTGACTGAAAATAATTAAATGATGGGTTTTTTTATAAGATGAACCTTCTGATTTCAATATCAAAGAACCATTTATTATTCAAAACATTAACTGACGGTTATTGGCTGTGTCAAGCATGTGTTGTACATTAGTCAGATTTCTATTTTTAGCGGCCGACTGATACAAAACTTGGGTTCATTAACACCCGTCAATGGCTACTGTTAAGCTTAAGGGCCTCCATAAATGTAAGCCTTTACGCTGTAGACACACTGAAGATTCATAGATAGTCGTCTACCATGTGCTAAGCTAATCGAAAACTTTATCCTATTGTAGTAGCTACAGGATAAAAGTGATGTGCTGTGTAATAGCTAGTAGCTACACAATTTTTTTTTAAGAAAAAGTCTAATGCAGCTTTAATCCGTGAACTTAAGCCCGTTTTAATTTTTTTTTGTACCTCAAAATCTTAAGTTGAACGACTCTACAGTCGGAGTTAGCGAGACGGGTTAATTGTATTTATTAACATAATATCGCATGATGTTAAACGAACCATAACCGAACGGTTAATTCGGTTTTCTCTTGTTTTTACAATTTAAAAATTACTAACACGAAAAACTTTGTTGACGAATTGCTTCCCGGAAAATAACAAGCCGATTGTTGTAGTCATACGTTACGATTCCATTAGTATTTCTAAACAAGAAGCTTTTTGTTGCGTTCACTTAGTCACTCCACCCTCTGGAATGTCTCATTGTTATTTTAACGACTGTGACACTCTCCCTATGATTTATCAACAGCATTACCCAAAGTGGTGCAAGGGTAGCTCGTACCTACATTAAAAATGGATCCACAAACAAAATGGAGGAACCCCATTTTTCTCATTAAATGTAGAAGGAAAATTTAAATGTATGCTATAAAAATATACAGGCAAATCTGTGTGGATTAAAACGGGAACAAATTAACGAACCATTGTGAGCTTGCGGGTAGGAAGGAAAACCGTTCGGTTAATTTAATCACCACATACACCGATAAAACCATGTTCAAAACCTCACAGGAGCACATTATCGGCTTCATTAGTCGCCAAATGATTCAAATAATGGAACAATAAAAATGCGCAACGTACCTATGCTTTATATACAGCCTAAGTGCTGTTAGGCCGCATATTAAAAAGAATGAAGTCATACAACCGCTCCCATTGCGACTGACAAACAATGATTCCGTTAATCAAAAATTATAATTTCCAATTCAATTTATAACGAGATAAAATATCCAAAAGGAATTCCTGATCAATGAGTCCGCGATGCCGGCACTCCACCTCCACAATACATCCGATCGCTGGTTCCCGAGGGAGGGCCTCTACAAACCGTTCGATAATCAAGAATAAGCACGCAAAGTTGAATAGATGCTCATGTTTTATAAACGGAAACGTAACAACAATGTAATTTTATACCGAAATAGTAAAAAACCGGTTAAAACTATAAACTCACCAAGTGTTATTTGATGTGGAGGAAGAAAGGCGTCGTTCCGTGCACTGTGTAGCGACGTCAAAATGCGACTGGCGAGCCGACAGAAGTTGTATGCGGGCCTGCGAGTCGGGGGTGGCGGAGAGTGGATTCAGTGCGATGCCACGGATACAATAATAATATTTCGCTGTACGTGTTTGCGATGATTCAGTGTTCAAGTAAACTCAGTCTGTCGTTCTAAAATATAAAAAAAATAAAGTAGGACTTAATAATAATAAAGTAAATTGATGACATCACTGATCGTACGTAAACAATTACCTGTTGAAGCTAAGCAAGATAAAGAGTGTTCGTCCTACAATCAAGTCTCTTTATTGTTACTTTAATTAACATTCCTCTGTTTATGTGATCGTCTTTACAATTAAATAGTTTTACGGCCTAGATGTCTTCAATAAGTGAGAAGACCGCGGTCTAAAATTAAAAGTCCTGAAATAATATTTTACAATCAACATTTTATTAAGTATAAAGATATTCAAGTTAGTATTTACATATTTAATTAATAATTAGGTATCTTTATTAAAGATCAAGAGAGAAGTCATAATTTCCAAACAAAGAAATAAATACTAGGTATTACAATTCCTCTACTTTTAATAGTTAAAGGAAAAAAAATGTTCGGCTTCGTCACTGCACCGCGGGTCGTGAATCATTCGACACGATGGGAGGGGGAGGTCAAATGTGTACCGCTCGCTACTTAAAACCAAAGTTTTTTTGTCAACAGATCAGTTATTCAGAATTTCAGAGGACAAAATTAAAAGAGGACGCTCCGATCTCGAAGCCGATTTAAGCCCAACCTTTTTTTTTTTCAGAATATTTTTGCTCGTGACTTTGCGAGCTTCATGTCAGCTGTAGAACGAAGAAAGTCTGTAATTTTCGACGCCGGTTGGACTCCAGACTGGATCCGGCGGATCTCGTTCATTTTCCGGCCGGGAAACTCCGGTTTCATAAAATGTACCTGTACACTTTTTACCTTACTATATCTAGTCATCATAATTTTGTAATCTTTATATAGATTGCAAAGAGAAACCACCCCGCTATTTTCGTCGGCATTTCAATTCGCGATTGCTCTACGTGTTTCGGGTTCGATTCCCACACGGAATAACACACACACACACACCCACATACAGATATTGATATGACATATATTGCGTGTCTTGTGTATATGAGTTTATATGTTTGTGAACGCATCAACGCACACACGATACAGGAGTCATTGCTAGTGTGAGCCAAAGATTAAACAAAAATGTCATTTCACATAGCCCTAATACTTAGTTTACTTATTGTTTCTTTAATAGAGCTTAGACGATTTACAGTTTAAACAAACTAAAAATAAAAACAAACATAGACGACAGCAAGACAAATTACAAGACCTCACATACAATAGTCCCAGACTCATATTAAAAAAAATCTTATAACTATGGTCAGATCTAAATTTGAGAAAATTTAAACAGTTCGAAACATACAGCTAATATAGGGGAGCGCCACATCAGCAGTTGTTTTCAGCATCGCGTGGTACAGTTGGTACCTACCTCATGAAACGGACCCATGACCTGAAAACATTGTGACGCTCCACCGCGTCTTACTGTAAGACGGACTGTAGCGCAATAGCTTTCAAATTCAGACAAAGCAGCGCAAACACGATGCTTTTCCGTGTATACTTTTATTTTATGAAGCTGACATAGCAAAATTAATAATTGAATATGTCTTTTCGTGAGCAATAAGTCACCAACATACTTTCACCAAGCTTTATTACAAAAAACTCTTAAATTAGGTCAAGATATTAATGTCATTACCATTTATATTCTTCTCGAACCGATGTGGTTGTCTTTTCCCGCAGTTTTTGAGTAGGTTGCCACGTTTATAGCGGCGTCAGTGGCGTTTTTTTTGGTCCTCAAAAGTGTAGGTGTAGGGATACTTTGGACACTAACAAGTGTGCCATCGTCTGATCAGGAGCATCGCACTCGCACTGGGTATCGGAGATGTCTGTAATCCCCCACTTTGCCTAGATGTGTTATATTAGCCTCATTTATCCTCCTTACCCTTATCCCAATTCATTAGCTGTGGAAACGTTATAAAAAGGGTTACCGTGGCCCTATTAAAGAAAAGGGTAAATGAAGGAACATATGTGGGTTCTAGCGCAGCCTGCCACGCCATGTCGCTCCACTACAAAATGGCAAGTCATTTGACGACTCTTTTTTAAAATGATATAAACTATAGACTGCGATCCCACCTAATGGTAAGCAGTGGTGCAATCGTTGTTAGCCTCCAAAACGCATCCTATTAAAAATCCGAAAGTCTGGCTACATTACGCCAGGCTTTGTAGATTGGTGTTAACCGAGTCTGGATCACAAAGTTTCCACTATTTCCATCCAATACTGACAGATAGCAATTTTACACCAGCCCATGTGTGGCTGCAGTACTCCACACACGATCGGACCTGTGCTTTGGTAACATTAGAAGCTGGACCTTTACAAGAACACCGAGTTTTCTAGCAGCTACTTACTTCAAAAAAAATTACCTGTCCCAAAAAAGACGTAGATTTCTTGTTGTTATTTTATTTTGCGAAGTAAGGAATTAACGCCAGGCCCCTTCATCTGACGCGCAGCCGGCAAAGGAAGCGCGCCATTACGAACCCCGTGGGCGATGGGGCTAGGCTAGTGTCTAGACTGATTGATTATAATCGCCATCTTTAATACTCAGGCGTTTCAATATCATTGTCGACACGAAATTTTTCAATCGTACGGTGCTCTAGGTATAATAATATTCCACAACTGTCACACAACGCCATTTAGTCCCTAGCTAAGCAGAGCTTGTGTTATGTGTACTAGACAACTGATAAACATACTTATATATTTCTAAATACATACATATTCTAGATAAATTACGCCCAGACAAAGAACAAATGATCGTGCTCATCACATAAACATTTGTCCTGGGTGGGAATCGAACCCACGACCTCCGGCATAGCAGTCAGGGCCACTAACCACTAGACCAACAGGCCTGTCAAAAATCATCCAATGACTTTTCACGCTCTAGGGCGGACCCGGAGGGCGTGTCAATTTTATATTAAGATCCATGGCCCCTATGGTTTTACTGACATCTATTGGAGGCGCGCGTGGAACGCTCCACGCTGTCTACGACTCGGACTCGATCCGGGCGGTTACCGGACTGTCGGACGGCAAGCTACCCATTACTCGTCGTCCGCAAATAAACATAGTGCTGGAGTCGATTTAAGGATAGACCCAGGGGCGTAGTTGTAGAGGGGGGCCAAATTAATGATTCAGTTCCGGGCTACAAGGACCCTGATGTGTGCAAAAATTCGTATCGTGTTTTCCATGACCTTAAATTCTCTAATTGTTAAGAAGCCCAATAAGTGATAAATAATATTGACGACACGGTTGGCGACGCTGGCACAGTGCTTGAAGGATTGGCTGCTGCGCTGTGAGTCGCAGGTTAGATTCACACACGAAGTCAATATTTGTATGCCCTACTGATAGTTGTTCCGAGTCTGGGTGTTTTGTGTATGTGAACTTACATGAGGAATGCACCGACGTTATCTACGTGTCCGTTTCGACCGCGCGGCCATGAATAGGAGTAATTTCTTGTGTGGGGGCAAAAGGGGTATCATGTGTGGCGAGATTCGCTTTTCAGAGGAGCTCAACCGGACCTATTCGGGAGTACAGCTGACTGCCGTCTTAGACCAGCGTGACGGAAACTGGTTTTCCTCGAGTATATCCGACCCCTTAATAATATAATAGAATATTCCAATTTTCTAGCACGCTCCGCTCGTTCTGGCATTCTCTACATAAGATCAGAATAAAATCTTTAAACTATTGAACAAAAAATATATTAATACTAAACACAACGACCTTATACAAAGGTTTGTTTATAACTGAACGACTTGTCTCTCAAAACACTAATAGACAAGTTAATTTTTTCACAGATGACGTATTTCTGTAGGGTTCCCTTAGAGCTAACGTGACTTTTTGTGGCTTTTTTTGTAACGTACAGGACTAAACCCTTCGTGCGTGAGTTCAGCTCGCACTTGACAGGTTTTTATACAAGGCCAAACCAAAGGATTTTTGTCATCAACTACTTCACTGCGTAGACATCACTGGTGCCGTCTGCTGATGAAGTAAAATAATGCTGTTTTCTTCTAGACACACTCTATTTGGACACCTACCTCAAAGAAAACATTTCAGTAGTTTTCAAGTCACTCCAAAAAATAAACATTATGCTTTAATTCTAAAAGACCTTGATCAACCTCTTTGTAATCAGCAAATCCCTAGATTTCCGTACAAAGGAAGACATTCGGACACAAGGTGCACGTATATTTTGATAGACACGTGAAATCCAGCGACATTGTAAACGTGAGGAAACCCACATGGTAACAAGGAATGTCAAGTCTGCATGTTGATAACATCGATAAGGACTTCCACCTGGCAGAGACGTAGCGTCGACTAATTTAAACGTGGGCGAAACGGTACCGTACAACGGGGTGAATAGAAACAAAACTTTGGTCTTGTTTTTCACTGTGATACCATATTGTTGGCTTCTAACAAAGCCTCGACTTTTTTAAATATCAATCCATTAATAAACCTAGTTAAATGCTGCAAAAAATATTCCAATATCATGAAAATACCCTTTGAAGGTTTCGTTTCTCTTCACCCCATTTTACCGTATCAGCCATGCCTTTTTGTTACGTAAATTCGAAAATGAAATAGCGACTGTAGCAAGCCAGTGTTGGACCACATCGTCGCTTACCATCAGATGAAATAGTAACCACACGCGAGCCTATCGATTATAAAAAACAATCCTCGTTCTATTTTTTCGCTGGGAAAATCATCCAGTGACATCCCCCACCCTTGGGCGGAGTGGTAGGGTGTGTCAGACTTACTGACTAGTAGCTCACATCAGTCACCTTCGTTGCCTTTTATACCAGGGCCGAGTCTTCCTTTCAGAAGCAGACCCTTGACTCCAGTAGCCGTCGACGACTTGGGCTCAGTCCGGACGGTCGGACAGCGAGATACCCATTGCTCGCCGTCCGCAAGCCCGCGATCCTCGTTCTTAAAGCCCTTCTTTGCGAGAGGCCACTTTGAGTGTGAGGTCGCTTCGCCCTCGTACACTGCCACCTGGGTAACTGCATTTTATCGAAGTAAAAATTAGCAATGGTTCTCGGAAATGTACATATTTGTTATCGATACATTTAGAGATAAGTATTTTGTAGTTCTGTTAAGGTAATCTTTAGTTGTTTTTTTTAATTGATATTTGATTTGTTACTGTAGTAATGTCAAAAATTTTGTGTGTATCTGTTTTTGGGAATTACTTGTAGGGGAAAAAGGGTTATTGTAAAAAAAAGTCCAAATTCCTGAAAAAGAAAAGTTTTTTATTAATATTTTTTTATCTGTTAAATCGAGTTATTTTTTTCGATAACGTATTTTTTTTTCATCTTTTTTTTTTAAAGTGCTTATTACATCAATTTGAACTTAAAGAAAATGTAAACTAACTGTACAAAAGCTAATAAGAGATCTACAATTTAATAACTAATAATGTTTCTTTTGAAATAAATTCTTTAAATGTGTAACAAGATAAATCATCTGCACGGTAGGAAAGGTGGTGGGTTAGATTAAAAAGGACGATCCTATAATTACACACATATAAATTGAATATTAATAATTCTAGATTCGTGTCTAAGCTAGTAATGTTTCGCAACTTAAAAATATCTAAGGCTGTATAGAACTTGGCGTAACTTATAGCCAGTCTAAAGAAGGATATACTTCTTTTAATAACTAGATATAATGGGAGAGGCAGCGATTAGCCTGGGTGATCCTGATGCTAAGTAAACTCACGCTCAATAATAAGCAACACACGTAACGGTTTCTGTTTACATTATTTTCCGCGATTTAGCAAGGATAAGTAATAAAAAAAATGGTAACTAAATAATAACATCGCGTTTTCCTTCCCCCATTAAAATACAGTTTTAAGGATGTTTATTAAAGATTAAACATGAAACTTGTCAGTTTTGTAACAAATATAAAGCTGACACGATTAAATATTAACTGTATACGCAAGACCACATTCATATTATATTTTATTATACACTACGTTTACCGGAACACTTCAACTTCATGATTTACACGATATAACCAAAGACAATCTTTTGCACAGAAGTGTATTCAATATTTTAGCAACAACCTAAATATTAAATTTAAAATCATTAATCAAAAATGTTTAAAATTTTTGGCATTAATACAAATTAGCCGTTAATTTTTAGAAGAATCCTAACTAATAAATGTAATATATTAATCTGTTTCGTTCGGTGGTCGACGTCTCTACTTATTTACAATTACTTTTATTTACAAAACAGTGGTGTTCTGGAGCTTCATAATTTTATTAAAATCGTTAGTTACATACATTAATAGTTTTGATATTGTGGCTTTTCTAATAATTTGCTAAATACTACTTTTATCATTTCTGCTTTGTATTTATTGATATGATAAGCATGACGAGTGACAGGACAGAATAGTAGAAAAATAAAAATTGCGCCGAGCCCAAGTAAGACGGGACAAGGGCAGTAAGATAATAACCTCACGGTATTTTATTCAAACTGGCAAATTCTCATGAATCTCGGTACACCTACACAAGGTACCTAGGTCTAAGAGCTAGTTACGTACATTTTCGAAAAAAATCTCTATAGAGATGCACGGTAGACCAAAATTAGCCTTTCGTTGACATAGACACTTGAATTTTTGAGAAGCCTTCATGGCAAGTAATGGATTCTGCTGATCATTACTATACTATACTCTGTACGAGGCAATTGCGTGTATAACTTTTTAAGAAAAAATGTATATGGCGTCGACATAAAATAATGCATCTATCACTGAAATCGCAAGGTTGTTCGTTATACATATGCTTGTAACTAAATATAGTATTATTTATTTGTAATGTTTTGACATATCGTTTTGTGACACTACTTGGGATTTTTATAAATTTATGAAAAAAAAAGATCTTGTCAGTTTGTGTGAAATACCTTGAGGTGTAAAAAAAGAAAAATTCTACTAGGATATCTAACCCCCGGTTTCATCTCTTGCTAAAAATTTATTACAAAGGCTTCTTTAAGCCAATGGCTAACAACCTCTGTTTAGAAACACAGTATTTACTACAAAAACTATGAATGTACGTAACATGTAAACATAATTCACTAATTACGTTTGCGTGAATGTTGGAGCTACTTTCTACTTAAGAACCTACTATCAGATTGTTTATCACAAGGAATTAAGGGCATTTATTGATAGGTCGTTACGGATTGAAGATAGAGATTCCTTTGTTTGTTATTTGGCAACAACAGAAGTCACTCAGCCGCACTGTTCGTAATCTTTAGTTATTGTAACTGTGACAGTGTGTCACTTAACACTTAAACAGCTGAACTTTTTAAGATGGGATTTGGCACACAGATAGATGTTAGAGAGAATTTGCTGAAATAGTTTTTTTAAGGTTTCGCACCTAAAAGGTAAAACGGGTCTCTATTACTAACACTCCGTCCGTCTGTTTGTCTATCTCAGGTATCTCATAAACCATTATAGATAGACAGATCAAATTTTCACAGATGATGTATTTCTGTTGCCGCTATAAAACAAATACTAAAAAACAGAATACAATAAATATTTGGGTAGGCTCGCATACAACAAACGTGATTTTTTTGGCCGTGTTTAGCTACAACTCACACTTGACCGCTTTGTTTTCATGATAAGACAAGTGAAATCGAATTAGCAACCATTAATTGGTACAAATTACTATTTAGGAGCTAATAATCAATGTATTTCCGACTATTACTCAAGCGAATCAAAGTCCGCACAGTGAAGTCTAGGAGCGATATTCTTTTGTTTACGCCTTTAACATATACATAACAAAATCACGTTCATTAAAAAATTACGTCAATATTATTTTTTTCTTTGTTGTTTATTAAAATGACGTCTTATAAAGGAATCTCTAACTTAAACAGAAGACTTAAATCTAATTGGCGTCGCTTCGTTTAAATAAACTAGACATTCACACAAACCACATTCATGCTTTGTTTTATTTGATATTTGCATAGTTATGAACTATTAATAGAGAATTTAATCATTGAACCGCACGTTTGAACGAATAATTTTGTAGTTTATGGTAAACGAAATTTACTTTCTTGTGTTACTGGAGATGATACTATACGGATTAAAGTGAATGCTATAAGATAGGCCGAAGAAATTCAAACTTTCGTATTTTTTTTGCAATTTGCAAATCAATATCGAGAAGTAAAGAAAAACTTCAGTGTCTAGCTTCAACTTCACTCTTAAATAATGGCATTTGTGGAACTGTTAACACTTAAGGACTCGCTACTGGGTCTGGGTCAAACGGAACAAGTTCTTCAATTTATGTGTAATAACTTTTAAGTTTTGACGTTTACGATGTTGCTGTTCTTAATACCTATCAAAGACAGTGTAGCACTGCGAGTGGCAATCGTACTCGTCAGTTGGCACTCTGCGTGTGAGTGCTACAGGCAAGTTATTACACATATATTGAAGAACTGGGTCCCTTAGACCCAGTAGCGAGTCCTAAGTGTTAATAAACAATCAAACGCCAGGGTTGCACCTCCACGACCAAATACTCCATCTCGCTAGCTGGTACCTATGGGGATTGAAGAGCTAATCAAGATGGCGTACCCAGTCGCAAACACACGACCCTGGCGAATTGGACACAGAAACACTCGTCGGAAGGATTAATGAGTCCGCTCTTCATCTTTGTTCTCGGTCTAAGATGGAATGAGCTAGCCAACACTAAATTCCTAAATATTAATGTAGCCTTTTATTAGGCTAAGATGTTTAATGTGACACAAAGTTGTCTTCGCATTAATTTGCATAACAACGAGTTATTTTTTAGATTATAGATTATATGCACGCATCATGCGATCATGTTGCGCTGCACAAGTTAGGTCAATAAGATTGATAAAAAATATATAATTTGGTTGTGAAATTTCACGATGTTATGTGAACTGTGTCGATAGTACACTTCTATTGGTTGGTATTTTAAAGTGGTGTACTGATCAATGGATTGCATTAGATTTAAAGACCAATGTTCAAATGGTCATCATTCACAATTGTGCACGCATAGCCCATTACCGTGTTCACTCACTCTTCCATTCACTCTCTATTCAACTTAGTGTAATTCCCGGCCTTATATCAACTCCAAAACCTAACCTAGCCTTTTAGGACGATATTAACAAAAAAAAAAAATCAATTTTTTTACTTACCTATTTTTCGATAATTTTCTATATTTACCACCTTGTTTTTTGTATGGTTTAAGCAATTTCATGTACTTATTTAATTGCCAATTATTTATAAGCGTTTCAAGAAATCATTGCACGTGGATTATAGACGGACTGTCAGATGTTACCAGGGATGTAACGAATAATCTCGCATTCGCATACGCGAATATTCGCACACGCTTTTTTCTCACGTTTTTGGCATTCGCATTCGAATTCACAATAAACATGCGAATATTTAGGATTTCTTTTTTTACAAACCAAAAGTTATTTAAGTATTGATTGAACGGATATAGAATGATAATACAACTGAGGTAAAGAATGTTGAATTTCGACGAATATTCGCGACAAATATTCACATTCGCATTGAGTTATTAAACAATCGTTACATCACTAATTCATATCAGTTGTAATAATATTATATATCCCTTTAAACCAGTCTTTCCCAAAGTGGGCGATAACGCCCCCTTGTGGGCGCTGCAGGTCTCAAGGGGGGCGGGAAGAGACCCAGAAAGACCCGTTAATATACATAATATACATATTTAGGTCACAATAATTAATTAATTTAATTTGAAGTTATAGTGGTTTTTAAATAGGTGAAAAAATGGGGGCGCTAAAAAATATTTATTCTCAAAGTGGGCAGTAGACAAAATAAGTTTGGGAACCACTTTAAACTAATATTTTAATGCTCTTTTGTTTGTCAAAAAAAAGCCGAATTCGACTGCGAATGTCAATAAATATGCGAATATGCGTTTCATCACTAGAAGTTACTTAAAATTTAACCCATAATGATGTAGAATTAGGTAAAATCAAGTAGTTAGGTTAAAATCACCCAATAGGCCTTAGCAAACGACTTTAATGAAAGTGATATGTAACGCTAACAGAAAAGTGATAAGTCTAAGCCCCCAGAAGTCCTTCCACACACCTCACATGACCACGGCCTTCAAAACATTACTAACTTTACAATTACAGACGGGGCAGCGCTTCGCCTTGGCCCACACCTTGACAGCGCACTTATAACAGCAACAAATATGCGCTATCCGACCGTGCACGAACACGCCCGACTTCGGCTCCGATATACAAATCATACACAAATCTTTTTCTTCCATCTTTTCAATCAAAGTATTCGCTATGACCTTCTTAGTAATAAGAGGTTTCTCTATAGTGATCGCGGGGTCGCTGACGGTTTTAACGAGTGGTCTCACGTCGATTTTCGGTTTAGGATCGAACAGATCGTCGTCCGAATCTAGTTCGGTGTCGGAGTCTGTACGCGCGCGTTTGCGTTTCGTTCTGCGGTCGGCGGATTCCGCGCGTCGTTTACGGTACGAGTTTACGGTATTGCTGGGTTTAGGGTTAGAAGGTCCCTCACCAAGGATTGGGTCGGTTTCCTGGCTGGTTAATTGGAGTTCCTGGGTGGAGAGGTCCTGACTGGCCGGGAACATATCCTGGCTGGCCGCGAACGTGTCCTGGCTGGCAGGCACGTCGGTCTCCTGGCTCATGGGCGAGTCGACTCCGGAGTCTTGGGACATGGTGCGCGGTATTTGTATTTCGTCCGTTTTGGTGAGAATGTTCCGTTTGCGTTTCGGCCTCGGCGGGAAAAAGTTCTTGCGTACCTGTAATGAATGGGTGGTGTTGGTCAGAAAGGACAATAGTTTTTTTTGTGGACAAAAATCATCCAATGAAAACCCCCGCTCTTGGGTGGAGCGGGAGATAGTGTCAGACTCTTACTCACTAAAATCCAACCCCGTTCCTTCTAGCCTTCATACCGGGGCTCGAGCCCTTTCGGATAACCCTGGATAGCTTTTATAGTGGAGTTTGTAAAAAGAGAAGCTTTGCTGAGTCATGATAAGTCGCAATGCAAAATTAGACAAAAAAATTGTCAAATTTTTAGCGCAGAGCTAAAAATTTGACAATTTTTTATCTAATCCAAATTGCCAATTCACTTGGAACATTGCGGTTTGATCCTCGAGTAACAAAATTTAGTATCTACATGATTTAGGTTCCCCTCCCACATTAAAATACGACGTCAAACTTGGCGCAGTGGTTGAGCGATTGGACTTTCGCCGGTTCCATTGTCGTTCGGAAAAAATATTTGAATGGCCTACAGATAGCCGTTACAGGTCTGGGAGTCTTGGACTGCCGCTCACAGAGGCAAGGTCGTGAACAGGCCGATAGGTCTGGTGTGTTACAGTCTCCTCAGGGATGTGCCCTAACAGGCGTTGCACAGAGGGGGTTCCGGAATGGTATTTTAAGAGGTAACGGCGCCCCTTCTATGTGCTGGATGGTGATCACCGGGGTGGTTTTAGTGAGGTAAAAATCCCACACTCTCCGGACTTATCTCCCAAGTCCAGGAGCCTTTTGAAGGTAAGACACGAAAACAAAAAAAAGGTGTGAGTGTAAAGCGGTTGCGCGTTTACAAATGGTATGGTAAAGCGGTGTACCTGGAAACACTTGTGACAGTATCGGTAGAGCGGGTTGTTGTTGGTGGCGCGGCACTGCGCGCAGTTCCAGTAGTCGTAGAGGTCGAGCTCGCTGTCGCTCTCGTGCGAGTCCGTGCGCTCCGAGTCCGCGAACTGCAGCTCGCCATCGTCGCCCACCGACACCTCCACCACCTTCGTCGCTATTATGTCGTTCTGGAAACACATTTAGATGATTAACTTTTGAGGATGGACAATGCTGCCGAGGAAGAGGTGGCAAGATGACCTAGATGCCTACTGCATGGGCTGGGTTGAGAATGCTCAAGAAAATAATACCTAGAAGACATTGGAGGAGGCGTCTGCCCAGTAGTGGGAAAGAATCAAAAGGCATTCAAATTTAAAAATTACATTTATAATCCAAAATATCCGCCAGGAGAACTAAAAGTTGCCGACATAGCACAAAGAATTGCCAAACTGAAATGGCAATGGGCAGGGCACATTGCTCGCAAAACTGATGGCCGTTGGGGTCGAAAGGTTCTGGAGTGGCGAACGCGTACCGGAAGACGCAGAGTTGGAAGGCCTCCAACAAGTTTGACTGATGACCTGGTGAAGGTTGCGGGAAACCGATGGATGCGAGACGCACAGGATCGTTCGTTGTGTCGACGCTTGGGGGAGGCCTATGTCCAACAGTGGACGTGTATCGGCTGAAATGATGATAATCCAATAAAAGAATTCTCTCGACCGTATTTTGATCATGGTGGTCATTCTCAATAGAGATAATTCAAGCAAGTAGGAGATAATAAAGTGCACAAGTGCGTGCGCAAACACACTCTGTTTCTTTACTCTCATAGTTCGATGACACGGCGATCCGACACGACCAGGGAGTTATCAGGCGCAGGACCACTGACTTTACGTATGTACACGTCCAAGGCACGAGGGTGTCACACCTCCCAAAAAAAAACTCAATAGCACTTTTTGCCCTACTTGGAATCGAAACCAGAAAGAACCCTATGCTCAGCAGTCGCGCTTGCAACCAACAGACCAACGAAGCGGTTACAATCATATTTATTACTAGCTTTTGCCCACGGTTTCGCTTGCGTACCTACATAAAATATAGCCTATGTCATTCAGGAATAGAGCAGCTTTCTATCAGTGAAAACCTCTTTATTATATTAGTTTAGATGTTGTATGAAACAATTTCGAAAATCTGTGCATATTGTTCATAATAAATGTTTTCAAACATTTCGTGCTTTAGTTTTATGTACAAGGGACTTTATTTTAAAATAAATTAGGTTCTTTAGTTTGGAAGTTGAGTGAGAGTGCTCTTGAGTTGAGTTTTACGAATGCTTGCACTGGCTGGACAGGTCCACTCAAATCATTACACGATTAGACCATTCTTTCGATTTCGGTGTTTCTTATCAGGGTAGTCAGCTAAGAAACGCCGGCCTCATCCAGTTTAAATTGACGTGTATAAGCGTTTTTTTTTTATAAACTTTTTGCAAAAGAAATATCATTTATCAGTACCGTATTTACTATTTCTAGACTCAAAAGAACTTTTGTATCTACGTTTATCTATATCACACAGATAAGATTACCGCTAAAGATATGGAGACGTATTTATACCATTATCGGATCAGCTATACAGGCAGTTATGAGCCAAAACTTATCGAAGATCACACAGCATAACGGTCGTAAGTTTGGATTTTGTATAAAAAAAATATATCTTTACACCTTCACGGTGAAAGAATTATGTGGCGTTACAATTGATGCTCGCGTTAACGTTTTAATTAAAGGAATTAGCTTTTGGAACCGTTAGAGAGAATGTAGTCTACTACAATAGAAAAGGAGATTATATGAATAATATTATCTGATAGATGTTATGAATATACATTATGTGGAGCCGACTCTGTGTTTCCTGATAGCTACAACTTAGAGGTCTTTAAGTCAAGAGTGAATAGGTTACTTCTAGGCAAGCGTGCTCCATCGTCGACCACATCATCGCTTACCATCAGGTGAGATGGTGGTCAAACGCTAGCTTATCAATAATATTTTTTTTTTAAATGTGATTGGACGCCGAAAAAAAGATAGTTGGATTGATTGAGGAATGATATGAAAGACAAGAGAATCAGTGATAGCGTGATAAATGACAGGACAGAATGGAAGAAGCAAGAGCTAAACTCTTGCTTCTTCCATTCTGTCCTATCATTTATCGTCGATCCCAAGTCCGTTTTCACATTAAGCGATAACGATAACGACACGATATCGTGTCGTTATCGTTATCGCCTTGGGCCCGACATATCATGGTGGTTAGTCCTATCTTTGAGGAATGCCTGGAGAGGAGTAATGGCGTCTTCACTTTCTGCATAACGCAGGTCCTCACAGGACATGGTAAGTCCGGAAGGTTCCTGCACCTGATTCGTGCGTAAGAAGCTCCCGGGTGGCGCCATTGTGCGGACCGCCCGGAGGAGACGGTGGAGCATATGGTGGAGGTGAGCCCCGCTTAGGCGGAGCAAAGGGGAATAGGCGGCGGTTGCCTCCTTTAAAAAGTAATGCTAGGTGGCCACGCGCGCGAGGTCATTCAGCTTTGAGCATCATTCGCTTCAGCCGCTGGGACCCCGACCGGATTCCAGCCGCCGTAGGCGTGGGCTTGAAGAGCAATGGGTAGCAAGCCGTCTGCACCGAGCTCGAGTCGTCGACGGCGTGGAATACTACGCGTCGTACTACGCATTGTTCGTCATCCGCAAGCCCACACCTACGGTGAAAAGTATTTCCCTCACGCGTGCAGTACTTCTTTCACTAGCATTACTGCTTTGCAGGAGGCGATCGACTACCATTCCAACTCGGTGAGAGACGTCGCTGCCGCCGATCGCCCCCATGAGAGCACGGAGTGGCACACATCCACCACGTCCTCTAGGCGGTCAGCACAATGATGGCACTCGGGCGTTTCTTCCGCACGAATCAGGTGCAGTAGCCTCCCGAGTTTAGCATGCCCGGTGAGGACCTGCGTCATGCAGAAGGGGAGGACGCCACCCGTCACGTCTTTCTAGCCACTCCTCAAAGTGGGGATTTACCGTCATGATTATAGTGTGCCCAATGTAGCCAACAGTGAAGCACGCTTTCCAAGCAGTAACCTATTCACTCTTGACTTAAACACCCCATCATGATGATATTAGAATTGCTACACACATAAGCGGGCAGGCATTATTCGGCATAGCACAGTCATGTTAAAAAAAATGCCGATCGGCTTTCGCTAGGTTGCTGGGAAAACCGATTGATGCCGACAGTAATGGGGTTGTTGCTAAGGATTGACTTTTTCGTTTCACAAATATTACCGAATCGACTGATGTGTCTACCTGAATGAACTACCGGATTGGTACAAGTCGGTCGAAATGGAAAAAGTGCAGTAATCGTGTCAATTCCATTTCGACGTTGACCATGATGGTAATCATGATCGATAATAGGGCTGTTACGCTTGCCTAGAAGTAATCTGTTCACTAGACCCTTGTATGTTTGACTGGCCTTTTTTTAAGTAAGAAAAGGGGGAGAAAGAGTAAAGTATATTATTAAAAGCAGACGAAGCCGCGGGTAAAAGCGAGTTTATCGATAATATGTATTTAGAAAAATATAAGTATGTTTATCAGTTGTCTTATACACATAACACAAGCTCTGCTTAGCTTGGGACTAGACTGCGTTGTGTGAAAGTTGTGGAATATCATACCATGTTAAAGATGTCGTAAGTGCACTTACGTCGCTGTTCGCGGACGTATCCTCGTCGTCGACGGGGCCGTCGTCTTCGGTTTCGGTCACGGGCTCGTACTCCACATCGCTCGCATCGGTCGCGTCGCTGTCCACCAACTCCGTATCGGTCGTATCGCGCGCAAAATCTACAACACATACACTGTTCAACAACTGCGGGTAAACTGCCGTGTAGCCATTATCCTGATGTGCCCGACACTGGTGTAACTGCCTGTAAAATGTCCTATGGATATTTAAAACTGTATTTTTTTTTCTGCTGTATAACTCTCTTTTTATTTGAAACTAGACTGTCTTCCCAATATTTTTTTTTGGTTTTCAGAATTTTCACTTTTTTGTAAGCACATATTTAGTACTTTTTCTCTGGTTGTCGGTCTGTCTTTTTCACTTTTTTTTTTTCAAATTGGTTTTCTCATTCTTTGTTTTAGCCTGTACAAATTGTTTTGTGTTTTTTTTTTTAATCTTTTCATAGCCAATTTACACATACATAATTTAATCTACACACGCTAAAATACATGCAGATATGGCTGTGATAAAATGTCCAAAAATATACCCGATACAGATATGATAATTTTGGAAGAAACCTGAAGCGAAATAGGACTTTAAATTATGCAAATACAATTTCAAACCATAGTTGAAAAGCAGGAGTTAGGTTATAAAAATTAATCTTGCAGCACCTGATTATTTGCTGTTGAATAGCATTCTCTTGATACAAAAGCCTGCAGTAACTGTATGAGAAACTTCACAGAGTAAATATTAAACATTCTCGTCCGACTTGTTAAGCGTGACTAAAGCGTGTTACAATCATGTGAAATCTGACAGTCACCGATGTGTTCTATATTTCAAATTACCTAGAAACTATGAATCATAGAGATATTTTTCGACTATTTACCACAACCATGAAATGATCTATAGACTAGCTCAAATACAAAATTAAAAAGTACAATCACACAAAAAACATATTTCAAATTAGGGTTGTCACAGGGATGCGTTAATGAAACGTGCAGTAATGAAATAAATTGTGTTTGGTTTGTGTACTTACCCCCTGCCCTTGTTTGAGAAATTTAATTGCCTATAAATTTCATAAAAAACAATCGGGCACCAAGTGTTTGCCAAAATTTTGTTTCTATTAGGCCATTCATTTGGACTAAAGACAAATAAATAATACCTGATATGGAGATTACGTATCACGTCTGATAAATTCAATTTCTCATAAATCGTCAACATTAGCGCAAAAGTAAACTTGCGCGTCATCATGCAGTATTTATTTTGAGAGGCAAATGTTTGTTCAAGTGTCGACCGCCATTGTTTTAAAGTGTGTTCGGCAGATGGCGTTAAAAACTTCCATATATAGTAGTGACAGTTTAACTTGCCAGTTTCCTTAATATTTTCCTCCACCATTCCAAGCTGATTAGGCATTAAATTGACCTGTTTTTAACCAAGAGCCGCTATGTCGAAGCTGCACTTTTAAGAATGATCAAATCAAATGAACGAGCGGAGAACCTGAATTTGAAATATGTTGCATTACCTATATACTAAAATTAATACACAACGTTCTAGTTCTAGTCTACTTCTATTTAGAGATCATGAAATATGAGTGATGATATTACTATATACGGTGACATCAAGCGGACAGGGTCCACGGTTTATAAATAAGTGTTACATGCACTGGTATTAACACTAGACTTATTACAAGTTTAGTGATATTATTGACATTGGTTTAAACATTTTCTACCTAGACTTATTATTTCTATTCACAATATCACAGTACAGTCATGTAAAAATGTGAATCTATTTAAAGATTAACTTTTTTTACACTTGTGTGAAATTCTGAACATTTAGAAACACGTATCCCAATTACATCTTGTAACCCTGACAGTCGACAATAACGTAGCAAACTGGTGTCAAAAATCCACTAAATCATTTTCATTAGATGCTAAATTGCTGAGTGATATCCCATTATCATCATCATGTCTTCAGGTCGACTGGATCCTGTGTACCCTGGCCCTGGGCCCTGGCTCGGGGTCCACCATGTTGCAGTTCAGAACCATCTGACAATCACCAATTTAAAAAGTTAATATTTTTCTTATTGATGACTGCATACCCTACCTAATTGAGGTGTAGCGAATTTTTGTAACAGAAATATTTTTATAATTGCTTAGTTATTTAATCCAACATAAAAGATTATCTATCACTAATGGATACAATTTTGTTTTAAATCTACGACTTAATAGGCAGTGTTAAAAATTCGCCAACCGGACCTAAATAATGGTCCAAAAATGCTCGACTAATTTGTAAGTAACACAATTGACGTGTTACTCGACCATTCCTAATTAAAAGATATAAATTAAGAGGTAAAACGGTTAAAATTCGAGACTAGATTACCATCAAATGTAAGTTGGAGCTTTAGTAATTATCATAATCGTGTTCCGAGCTCATTACGATTCTAGTTACATGCCGCAGACAAGATCGCTGTCTGGCGGGTGTCGAACTCATTAACGGAATCCTCTTACCTAATAATTCTTGGATTCATTGCACAGGGATATTATAATTCTTAGTATGAAGTGGCAATATCTTGGATTATATTCATAACTAGCGACCGACGGCTCCGCTCGGGTGCAATATTATACATATAAACCTTTCTCTTGAATCACTCTATCTATTAAAAAAAACTTCATCAAAATCCGTTGCGTAGTTTTAAAGATTTAAACGTACATAAGGATATAGGGACAGAAAAAGCGACTTTGTTTTATACTATGTAGTGATGAAAAAAGGGGTCGAACCTCTTTGTGTAGACTGTCAACGGTCCTGTCTGGGCCTTTGTACACCAGTAAAGAGACTTAACTGTCTTTGGATATGCTTTTTTGACCTCTCGGGTCATTATTCGATAAATTCTGTAATAGGCCTATGCAGCCTCTATAACAAGGATTGTATTCTTTGTTGCAAAAAATGCGCAACGTTTCATCTCGTAATATTTTCAAAGATTTCTGTCTGTTCGCTACCCACTCAATGATATCATGCATGCCTGAATTCCGACAATTCCCAACCCGTTCGCATGGTCAGTACAGAGCAGGCCAGATAAAGATGTCACAGTAGATTACCAAGCGGAGCTCCTGACGTAATGCAGCCCACAGGCCACATTGTGACTCATACCCACCATAAGTCTTGTTCATACTTGCATAGAATCAGGACTTTGACTCCTGCAGTTTTTGGAAGAAGCCATATTTGCAATTCAAGACGCAAAAAAGGAGTTAGCGTGTGTCTTGTTGGCACGAACGCGACAGTGGCCGTTCGCAAAATTTTCGATGCTTATAGGATTATTATATAAATGCAGATATTTATTACTCAAAATACTTTTATTTGAATGGCGTGACGAAAGAAAGTCTCAAAAATAGCGCTAACGTGACTTCCTAGTGTTTATTATAGAGAAGAAACGGCGCAACAAATTCATTGAATAGGATTTTTAATTTAGATAAATCTACGTGTTTATAAACGTAATTGTTTTTTTTTTGACAAACAACTCTTTTCTTTCAAACCAGAACATAATAGTTATAATAAATGTTGAACCATCGAGCACGAAGTTTTATTCAAACACGGTTTTTAGTCAAAACCGCTGAGATTTTTAGAAAAAGGGATGTCTTTTTTGAAATCTCAAACAATAGATAATGCAAGTCGAGACAGGTCTAGACCACAGCACTGAGGTCAACGACTGGAAAATCGTGTAGCGACTGGGATGCAGTTCCTGCTCTAGTTTGAGAACCAGACAATTACACGTAAAAACTGTAGTTTGAACAGAAATTAGTAACACTAGAGGCAAGTTTAAACTTGTCTGACACAAACGATGACTAAGTACTCGAACATGTAGGAAGGGCTTTTGACGATTGTTTTAAACATTGGGGGAATTCCCCCGATGTAGAGGGTTGGGTCTATTTTTAGAATAAGAATAACGGTCTTTTATGTATGGTTAATTATTTCGGCAGGATGTTTGAGAATAGGACTGCCGGCTGTTACATTGATGGTGAAATACATCAAACGAAAAGTTTTTTTTATAAAGAGTTGGTTGCACCGTTTTTCCTCTTAAGGTTTAAATTTTAGGAAGCGGTGGAGTTAGGGCTTTTAACATCATGATGTTAAAAAGTGAAAGGTTTATTTTAAATCTTTTTTAATTGACTTATATTATTTTTATTTTATATCAGCCTCTCCATTATTAAGCAGATACTCTGAAAGGTTTGTTTTAAAAATAGTTTTTTAGTTTTATAAAAGCTTCTGGGTATAATAATATTTATTTTATGGTCATAAAAGTTTTCGAAAATTGATCCCTCCTTCTCTGCAAATAACATGGAAACGTGAAAATTATAGCAAAATTACTATCGTAATTTTCACTTTGTCCTCAAGCGATTTAAATAGGTTTGATTGTGCGGCGTATTTTGTATTTTTTTTTTTCAAAATGGCGTCTGTTTGTTATTTCGGCTCCATACAAAAATATTTGTACTTTTTTATACTCAGTACTGAAGATACTGGGATCGCAAAAAAACACCACAGTTCTATTACACTTACGTCCAATTTAGACTAGACGGTGAAAGATGACCTGTTCTAAAATAAATAAAAAATATTCTCATTCATTATTTAGGGTGGATGTGGGATATTAGACTGTTTTAGGTAACATAAATATGTAATATAATGGAAATATAGTAATTAAGCAATTTTACGTGCATAAAAATAAAATAAATGGCAAAAAAAATATTTACCTAAGAGGCAGCCCTAATATGACTAGATACGGTACTTACCTAATTCGAAAATAGTGAAAATATTGTCTGTAAATACTAGAATGTTTTGTCTTTTGACTGAAATATAATGTATCCTCATAATTATTTTCTATTGTTTCGATATCTCAATGTTACGATACAAAATTGACGCAATTTGTAACTTAGTGAATTCAAATTGATAGGTATTATGATCTGTTACAGTAACTTTTTATTTATTATGGATAGGCTCGCGTTTGACCACTATCTCATCTGATGGTAAGCGATGATGTGGCCGACAATGGAGCACGCTGGTCTAGAAACATTCCTATTCACACTTAAAGACCCCTAGGTTATAGCTATCAGGAAACACATACTCCAGCAGGGAATTTCATAGGGTATTTTGTATTGTCATAAATCAAAATTTTTGAGTTATATCTTTCTTATCGCAAATTTGCTCAATGTTTTATAAATTTTTAATCATACAGCAACAGACAAGGACTTGCGGTCGACACTAAATACCTCATTGCCCCCTGATAGCGATAAAAGCACTCGTATCGTAAATGCAACAACATTTTGTACTTAATGAGGTTTCCAAAATAATCGAGACTTGTTTCAACATGTCTGAGCCAGTTCATTCAATGACGAAGAGAAAAAAACATTACTTTTCGTGAAGCGTGAAGCCACGGTTTTGGACAGTCACGTACAAAAGGTGTTTCAGGAAACTAGTTAGCGATTTTCTTCGAAAATAATAACGCTAATAACATTTTTTTAGATATATTTTCGAACTATCACGTGTACAATATCTTCTATTTAACTTACTAACAATAATTTGGAGATAAATATGATTTAAGTCTTATGTAACTTGTTTTCCTCTCTACCTCAGTGTATTACCTACCTATCAATCATAGAACGAATTTAATTTATTAAACCCCAAGCAAACGCCGGCGTTCGCTCTCTCTTTGTCTTTCTATTGCGTTTCTAATTACGGTATTGGAAAGGTTCGAAAGCTGCAATCTTTTAAGGGAGTCAGTACTCATAAATAAAGTACGATCAGCCCTTTAATATTTACATTGCTGGGACAGAATCTAACACGCGATGTTTCCCTTCAGCGTTTTGAGTGAGAGTTAAGTAGTGGTGATGAAACAAAGTAAAGCTCTTGCTTGAGATCGTAGGTACCCGTTATGTAAGACTCATGTCGGAACCACCTTCGCACTGCTCAATAAATATAAAAACGTAAAACTTGTAATTTCAAACAAAACTAAAAACAAAAGCAAAGCAACCTAACAGCAATTTTGTTTTTGCTATTTTAGTTTTGATTCCAAAGTAAAATAGTTCATATGTATGATACTATCAACCCCTGCATTATTGCCAATTAATCGCAAGACACCTGTATACCTACATCAGCTTATGTACGCGACTGTACCAAGTACACATATAATTTTTTCGACATTTTAAAATACCTAACAGGGATAACAGTAAATAATTAGTGAAGTAGAATTATTTTGAATATTATAATATGTGGAATGGGTAAAATAATATTTTGCCTCCAGTTAGAAGAATAACAGTTTAATTATGATATGAAATCAATCAGATCTATACACACGTTTTTCATCAGTAATTTAATATGCGAGTGTTACATAATCTATAGCTTAGGTAGGGTAGGGTAGGTAAGGTAGGATAGGGAAGGGTAGGTAGGGTAGGGTAGAGTAGGGAGTGTAGGGTAGGTACGATAGGGTAGTGTAGGTAGGATAGGGTAGGGTAGGTAGGAGTGTAGTTAGTCAATTGACAGGAATGAAGCCACGGGCAAAATAATATAAATGTATCAATTCCCAATTACATCTAGTGTTCATTTACTGCCACAATAAATCATTATGCAATAAAAACATTTATTTTCATACAACGGGGGTCGCCACTATCATATAAGGTCATTTACTTCTTGGTATAATATTTTAGCAAAAGACCTGACCTACTAATTTAATTTTATAGCTCATATTGCAACATAGTAATCAGGCTTTATCTTTGTAAATCTTATAGACAAGTCTAGCATTTTAGACCTAATAATATTAACCTAATAAATCTGTACTTTTTTTGTTATGACTGTACTTTGTTAGGGCTGCCCTAAAACTTTTTTTTTATGTCTTCTTTTTGTTAATATTATTGTTTTCTACCGTCTCAAACTAAAATTAAATGAATTAAAAAAAATTAATGTGCAAAAATAATAAATAAGTAATAAGATATAAAAGTTATGGAATGGATGATATGGAATTTTATGGATTTAAGTAAATACATTTTGATTAATGTAAAAAAAAATAGAATGGATTTTGTGAATTATATTCATAACTAGATACTATTTAAAATATTTTCTATATACTTTTGTTCTAGACTAATTATTACACAAATATCTAACTAATTAGAATTATACATACAATAAATACATGCAAAAAATAAACGGGGACAACCACAAAGACAAACACACAAAAAAACAGAACAGTAGACTAGTTGCACTAACAAACTTACCAGTTTCCTTCCCTTGTATGCTGAACACGGTCTCTGTAGAACAACGTCTGCTCCACGAATGATCTGCAAAGAGTTTTTTATTCAACTTTTGATAAAGATTAACTCTTTTCTTTTTACTCTTTCGAATACCAATGTATATGTATATCTTTCAATTATGTAAATAAGAGAGCTAATGCGGTGGTCGCTAGGGATTTAATGAAAAACATGCTGAAATAAAATTATAATTATTAAAAATGACAAAATAAAGTCGATTTTTTTTTACTCTTCCCATAAATAAAAAAAGTGTGTACAAACAAAATTTATTATTAATTTCTTTAATTTTTATGCGTTTGTGTGTACATAAATAAATAAAAAAGTTGGCAAAAATTAATTATTCTAAAACCAGTCCTCGTACACCAAAAACCCAAAAAATATTGGTCAAAAGGCAGAACATAATTATTTTACTGACCCATCCAATGAGAAACAACCATTGTCCTTGAAAGTAAATTATCTACAAAAAGTGGATAAAAATTTGCCTTAATCAGTATATCTTTTACTTATATTTTATCTGTAAAACAGTCTTACTTATCACAAACTTTTGTTGAAAATAAAGGAATGATTTCAAACCAAGTTGATTTCCCGCCCAGATGAAAATGTACACAAATATTGAATACTTTTATCGCTAATTGGACAAAGATAACCAACGATCTTTAATCAAATTAGGCATTATTCATTATAATAAAGTTCCATTATTTACAATCAAACCAAATCAACCTTGGGCAGTGGTGTTGACAACATATTTTTATGGAAAGAAACGACGCGCAATCAAAAGTTTAACCTCATTCGGAATGTTAATGATTTTGACATGTCGTACTCCAAATGCTGATGAATGAACGTTGATGCCATTCAAAAGTGACCTCCCATTTCAGTATAATATCCTCTATCTCATAGACTTGGCTTTAAATTGACGCCACATAGACTTGGGAATCCAAATAAACTACTAACCACTGTTCACTGACCACACACCACGGTACAAAACTTTCCGTGAATTAACACAATCAACACTCACCTGAAGAGAAGGTTGCTGTTGTGTTCATAATAGTAAAGCTGTCTGGCGTTCGGTCGTTTACCGAATAGTTTTAATTTTGATCTCTATTAATGCTTTATTGTTTTCATAACACAAATTTTAGCCAGATAGCCTGGCGATTGGAAAAACCAGGTTTTTGTAACTGGTTTGTAGAACTTCGTTACACGCTTTGACGCTTGCCAAGTTTATGTACTTTAGTCTTTTCAGTGTTGCCAGACTAAAAATCTAAAAATGACACAGATAAAATATGGCCCATAATGACGCCACATCATCAGTGTTGTCAAGGTAGAGAGATTTTATATAAAAAAAGTGTTGCAAAAAAGTCAAAATAAGTGGAAAAGCAAACGAAAATCATAAATATATCTCTCTCTTTAGTCAAAACGGCGATTTGTACAATGACCTTATGGATGGGACTTGGAAGCGGGCGTGATGAATTTGGTCGTCAAAAACCAATATAACTTCATTGTTGATAAAGGTATTTTAAAATTCCTTTTACATTCATCTTTTATTAAAGCTATTTTTTTTTTAATTCCTCATTGTTATATTGTCAAGTGTCACTACACCAACGATCTTGTGCGTCTTGCAACCATCGAGTTCCCGCGACCCTCACCAGGTCATCAGTCCGCCTTGAGGGAGGCCTAACAACGCGGCTTCTTCCGGTGCGAGGTCAGTACTTCAGAACCTTGCAGCCATCGATATATATGTACTATATTTGTACTGTATGATAGATGACCTTATCCTTCACTGTTTCAGTACCTACCTTTCTTGTATAGGCTTATCAACCAACACTGCAGTGATCACATTAACAGATTCACTATTCTATTAACAGAAATATTTGATACAGAACTGATTATCAAAAAGCTAAAATCAAACGGCAAACATACATTATGTTTGTCATTTGATTTTTGCTTTTTGCGTAATTTTGTTTTTTGTATGTGCATATCTATTAGATATTAAAACATGATAATAATTAAAAACGTGATTATTTTCATGAATGTAGTTGCTAAATAGTTCGCACATACGATTGCTATTTTGAAACCAAACGTTTCGATGAGCATGGAATGGATGTAGTTTCAGCATTGACATAATACTCGTATATTATTCCTTTGGAAATCATTGAGTTTCAGTAATTGATTCACATTACTGCACCTACTCTAGTAGGATATATTAAATCTTTACTGCACTTATAAATTATGCTGTCATTCAAACCTATATGACGTAGACTGTAGAATAATCACCTTGAAAGGTTTTATTGTAGTCCCAGTTCTACAATTTTATTGAAACAATTTTTTTTAAACGTTTAAAATTAAATAATAAATACTTGTCTCAAAATACAATGTCTCAAAAACCAAGTCGCAATAATGCGACAAAATTTGATAGTACTACGCAATGTACTTCTTACAACAAATTGTATCTACATTTTTATTTTGTATCAGTTTAGCTATTTTCGCTATTGGTAACACAACAGTGAACTCGTTTCCTTTTCCAAGTGGCATGGTGTCGGCGTAAGGTGAGTTTGTCAATCTTGTGAAATAAATTACAAATTAGTGCGTAATATTAGATAAGATTGCAACTACAAAGTACGTATTACTACTTTTATTGTAAAGAAACAATAATATAATTGGTTTTTTATTTGAAAGTGAACTTAGATGTGAAAATATTCACACGTGGAAATTGGTGTTGGACTTGAGTATCGGGGTGGAGTTTCGGCAAATTCACATAATTTACAACAGTTTAGCAACGATATCGAACGTTAATTTGCAATAATCTCAGCGTATCTCTAGTGTCTAACAAAAACACGGATAAAAACGCGCATCGAAGAGGTTAGTTTTGTGAAGAAGCTTTTTGACTTTGATAATTTTGTTGTAGTTGCCGAATAAGCAACCACAATGCCGCAGAACGAATATATTGAACGCCACCAAAAGCTTTACGGTAGGAGGCTCGATTATGAGGAGCGGAAGCGAAAGCGTGAGGCGCGTGAGCCTCACAGGCGCGCTGAGAAGGCTCGCAAGCTACGCGGTATTAAGGCCAAGATCTTCAACAAGGAGCGCCGCAATGAGAAGATACAGATGAAAAAGAAGATTAAAGCACATGAAGAAAAGAATGTTAAACAGAACACAGAGAAGGTGGCAGAGGGAGCGCTGCCCGTGTACCTTCTGGACAGAGATGTGCAGTCCCGGGCTAAGGTTCTATCTAACATGATAAAACAGAAACGTAAAGAAAAGGCTGGAAAATGGGACGTACCTATACCTAAGGTCAGGGCACAGGCTGATGCTGAAGTATTCAAAGTACTAAAGTCAGGAAAGACTAAACGAAAAGCTTGGAAGCGTATGGTAACCAAAGTGACATTTGTAGGAGAGAATTTCACACGTAAACCACCGAAGTTTGAGAGGTTCATCAGGCCAATGGCCCTTCGTTTCAAGAAAGCTCATGTTACGCACCCAGAGCTGAAGGCAACATTCTGTTTGCCAATCATTGGAGTGAAGAAGAACCCCAGTTCGCAGATGTACACAAGTTTGGGAGTGATCACGAAGGGTACTGTCCTCGAAGTAAACATTTCAGAACTTGGTCTGGTCACGCAGGCTGGTAAAGTTGTGTGGGGGAAGTACGCACAAGTTACGAACAACCCGGAGAACGATGGATGCATTAATGCTGTACTCTTAGTTTAATTTTTTTAAACAAAACATCTGACTGCTACTTTCAATTCTGAAACTGGAACTTTTTTAGTCTATGAACATGAATTGTGACCGTATTGTAATATCTTGGCTTGTCAATAAATACTGTAAAGCGTTTATGTCAATTTTATTCATTTACCCATTCTGAAGGTTTGGTCTTCCACACAAGTTGTCAACATGATCTGTACTGTGAAACTGATTGTATTGTAGTTGCAAGCATGTGAATTTGACGAGTCAGTGTACTCATTAACTTGAAGTAATCATTTAATTACTTTTTAACCGTTTTTATTTTACTATGCAAGAGGCGTTTATGTCGACATTTGTATTGTACTAACAACAAACATATCCTGAAACTTGTTTCCTACTTGTTTTAGAACCTTGAACTCGTCGCTGCCAATAGCGGTCAAGTTCGAGGCGGCACAAAAACTTAACACCTCTTTTATACCCCACTAGGGTGAATAATTTTTGTTTAGTGTTAGAATTCATGTCGAATTTATTTTTATTATCCTGTTTAGTTTGAAGAGATAAGTTACGGAAACTTTCAACTTATTTTTTTTTTTTTTTTGTTTTCTTTGTTATTTAGGTGAGCCAAGATGCAGATTTTTGTCAAAACCCTCACGGGTAAGACCATCACTCTTGAGGTCGAGCCCTCTGATACCATCGAAAATGTGAAAGCCAAGATCCAGGATAAGGAGGGAATCCCTCCGGACCAGCAGAGGTGAGACGTCATTTTACTTTATGCGGGAATCGAACCTGGCACAAATGGAAATTTTGTTTTTGGCATTTAAGATCTTAATTAAAATTAATTTGACTGACCTGTTGGTCTAGTGGTTAGTGACCCTGACTGCTATGCAGGAGGTTGTGGGTTCGATTCCCATCCCAAGAGAAATGTGATAAGCATGAGCATTTCTTCGATGCCGAGTGTAATTTATGTTAAATATGGGTGCCCCAATTCGAAAAATCCCTAAGTCCTAGTTAGGGATTTTTTGCACTACTAATACAGGTAGATTTGCCGTTTTTTCTCTATCGATACGTCCATCAATTTTTTTGTTATATCCCAACAGAGGGGATATTATATAGGACTTAGGGATTTTTCGAATTGGGGCACCCATATGTAGGTATTTAGATATACTATAAAGTAAGTTTATTAGTTGTCTAATAGCACAAGCTCTGCTTAGTTCGGACTAGTTACGTATCATGTATTATGAAATTAGTGCATGTGTAAGCTTTATGACGATAGCACCAATACGCCATATTATTATAACGTTTTTAGAATCTGCTTCAATCGTCAATGTGCCTTTTGTCCCTAAGACGAGTTGTCCCTAAGCACGTGGGTGTAAATCCGACGCGAGTCGACATCGGTTGACATCATTGGAATTCGGTATAATATAATTCGCACGCGATCGGTTTACAATCCGACGAGAGTAGTAACTACATTCCTTCTTAAAGTGAAAATGAACTTTTAAAACGTTTTGTTTCTCAAAATAAAAGGCATAACTCGGTCAGAGGGTCATTTTGGGGGTCAGTTCCAATACCACATCAATAAATAATCTAATATGTAGCGACATCGACGCGTCACATGAATTACGGATCCAATGTTTTTTTTTTTAAATTATTTGTGAAATGAAGACCAGTCCAAAATCA
Source organism: Mythimna lalbum (assembly GCA_949319445.1). NCBI lineage: Eukaryota > Metazoa > Arthropoda > Insecta > Lepidoptera > Noctuidae > Mythimna > Mythimna lalbum. The sequence continues at coordinate 1,064,379 of OX439354.1, forward strand.
TCCATGAGGTAGCTGCCCAAACCAGACATACTTAATGCCCATTTGGTTGGAGGATACACCCTTTTCTATGGAGGTTTGTAGGACTGTACACCCTGTACCGCAAGTCTCTGAAGATAAAACTAATTTTTCGTAAAATCATCTACACAAGGCTAACAATTTCCTCTTGCATCATCCCAGGTTGATCTTCGCCGGCAAACAGCTGGAAGATGGTCGCACCCTGTCAGACTACAACATCCAGAAGGAGTCCACGCTCCACCTGGTGTTGCGCCTGCGTGGTGGCGCCAAGAAGCGCAAGAAGAAGAATTACTCCACACCCAAGAAGATCAAGCACAAGAAGAAGAAGGTCAAGCTAGCAGTACTTAGGTTCTACAAGGTGAGCCTCGAAATGTATTACAGATTCCTCTGAAGATGACAGAATTAGCGATAGATATTAAAAATTGAGACTGATTTTAGGTTAGGGTGTTAGTGAATTTAGATTAATTCACTAAACCCCAAGCGACCCATTGTCTTTCTATTGTGTCTCAAATTATCACGATTGAAGAGTTAAAGGGCAATTGGGGTAAACTTGCTCTCACAGGAGACCATTGTACAGTCTCCTCAGGGATGTGCCCTATCAGGCGTTGTGCACAGAGGGGGTTCCGGAATGGTCTTTTTCGGTGCCCCTTCTATGTGCTGATGGTGATCACCGGGGTTGTGTTAGTTCGCACCCTTTTGAAGGTTTTTCCTCGAAAACAAAAAAAAGGGGTAAACTTGCTAGTTTTAAACCGTGGTGGTGTGTGGTTTACATCCATGTAGCTGCAACACAAACCAACCAAGGTGCCCTTACTTAAAGGTTCCACTACTCCCTTATTTCACGGACCCGCGCTTCCTTCTTCCAGTTCCAGTACAATTCTTGGGATTCTCAAAAACGACGTATCGTTTACCTATTTCATAAAAGATGAGAAAACGCCTGGCAAAAAATCACGATGGATTTAAACGATTTCGTGATGTTTGCCTTTGTCCAAGACTTCTTATTAACATCTCAAACATTTTTTTCAAGCATTTCATTGATAACTCACGCATTCCTATTCAAAAACACGCTCAGACATGTTCACAACAAGGAAAATCAGGACACTACTTAGCAGTCAATAAATAAAACGACGGCTATTCAAAGAACTCTCCCAGGAATGAAAATAAAAGCTTTTGAAAGTGGAATACTCGAGTCAGGTCGCGACTTGCGAGGGCGCTTCGCAATCTTCGCATGTTTATTTATTGTTGAGTCAGGGGGTAGGCAGACACGTTCGGACTCGTCGCGTCGTATGATTCATGACATTCGTGGAAACTTTGTATACCGTGACGATGGGTAGGGTCATGTAATAATCGTTAGGAAGTTAACAATGCATCGCTTTTGTTACGACCGGTGATGCAATCGTTTACATTGTGTGCATATCAAAACAAACGTGATAGTTTGTAAAGCTTTGTAATTTTTTATTAGGAAGTAAGTAGTCAGGAATTTATCTTACAACTTGTTGATATTGCCGTATCTTTGGCGTTAGGAATCTTTGCATTACTCCAGTTCATAATGAGGTTTAGATACATTCACTTTTTACTCTCCGAACTTTTGTGAGTTTTTGCGGCGTTCAATGATTTAGTTGATTTATGTTGCGTTTCTGAATTGAGTATTTTGAGACTACTTAGGTAGGCACCAGATTATGACAGGTTTTCAGGCTAAATCAAAGTTTAACTGACTTGCTTAGGCAAAGTGGCCTCTTGCCAGCTTTTAAGTACCAGGGTTTTTTTTATAATTAATAGGGTCGCAATAGACCAATATTTCACTTGATGGTAAGCGACGGTGCGCTCGAACACTGTTGATAGGTGCTGTCTCGTTTTAGAATTTATGAAAGAAAAAGGCCTCGCTTTTGCGACTTTGCCCACGTCTAAATTAGTCCACGCTACGCCTCTGAGTTTCAGAAAGGCTCAACATCAAATACTTAAATCAGATATCGAGGTAACACCTCTGTTTCTACTCAATTTATCACGACAATTGCGACCATTTAAGTCCTTTCTATACCTCAGCAGGTAATCACGACAAATTAGTAACAACTCCCCTCATCATTCCAGGTTGACGAGAACGGCAAGATCCACCGTCTGAGGCGCGAGTGCACGGGCGAGCAGTGCGGCGCCGGCGTGTTCATGGCCGTGATGGAGGACCGTCACTACTGCGGCAAGTGCCACAGTACGATGGTGTTCAAGGACGATGAGAGGAGCTAGACATAAGACCAATCCCAACCCGCTCAGACAATGTGTATGATGGATTTGTAATAAATCTTGACACAGTGTCAGAGTTCAATCTTGGTTTTATTTTACGATTTTGATGAATTTTTTTTCTGAGGCCGTATTATGACGTGGAAAGTCATTATAGTTCAAGTGTTAGAAAGAGAATCATAATGGCTTTGAAACTTAATACTGCGGCCTCAGAGGTTTTCTCAGTTGGTAAGTATGTCCCGTAACCTTAGGCTTTCGCCGTTTCCTTCTCATATTCTGCTTACACTCAACCATCAAAGACACTTCCGTCTCACCACCGCTAAGGTAATTTTTGCTTGCATTTTTTAAGTGTTCAGGCCGAACTGACCGCGATGGTACCTTATAGTAGAGGTAATCATGTAGTTTTGTTAACTTACTTTTTTTACACATCTGCTAAGTGGTAAGTATTCAGATCACAGTGGCTTAGTTTTACACAACACATCTGATTCTGGTTGAGTGGATTTTGACACCATCCATCGCAATAAAAAGCCTCCATTCACCATCTGAACCTGGAACCTCATTGGAAAACTTTCTAGGTGAGTTCTTACGCCACTACTGGAAGAATAACTATCGTCATTATTAAAATAAACGTGATTTTATTAAGACTTCGTATTTTTATTTCATAATCACCATACACCACCCACCTTCGCCCGCTGCTGGGCACGGGCCTCTTGTCCCGATTCCCACGCTTTTCGCAAGCTCCGACGTATTTTAGCCGACAATTAATACGGTTTCAAAAACCGCGTACGTAGCTAGGACGTTTGACAATAAACACAAGTGTTGGAACTAACAACAGTTGTAAACATGAAATAAAAAATTACAAAAGTATAAAGTGCGCCGAGCGTGCCCTCACCGAAAGGGTGACCAACTCTGCATTTGCGGACGTTAAACACCCAGTGCTAATTTTCAGTTGGCCACCCCAGTGATATAGACCTTGCAAATTTTATTAAGATTCTAAATGATGACAATTTTTCCAAAAACTTTTAAAGGTCTAAAAAAAAACAGCTATTTCCTGGAGCAAGTTTTGTGAAATTTTCGAGTAAATCTCGGAATTACCGAATACTAACAGAGTTTTCAGGCGTTATCTCTCTTTTTTTGCGTTGCCTTTTCGTCAAACATCGCGTTGGATTGCATTAAATGAAGTAACAAGCTTTTAAACCGTTTTCGATGTTTACGATAAGCGAGTGGAGAAGGACCCTCTTAAGGTGGTGCATCATGACACACATTTTCACTGTTTTTCATACAACCGTTCATGACTGATTATGACGTTATTAAACATTTTCCATTAGATATTTAAGAAACACAGTATCTTGTGGATATTATCTAGGTTTCTAAAGAAACCAATTTCTAAATTTGTGTAAAACTAATCCAGTAAAAACCTCTGAAAATCTCCTATTTTGTATGAACTTTGACACTTCATAATTTGCCTAAAAATTAAAAAAGTCAAAAAAGTAATCCTCTAGAGACCTTGCAAATTTTATTAAGTTTCTAAATGACGACAACTTTTTTCAAAAACTTTTAAGGGTTGAAAAAAAAACATCTATTTCCTGGAGCATGTTTTGTGAAATTTTCGAGAGAGTTTTCAGGCGTTATCTCTCTTTTTTGCGTTACCTTTTCGTCAAACATCGCGTTGGATTGCATTAAATGAAGTAACAAGCTTTTAAACCATTTTCGATGTTTACGATAAGCGAGTGGAGAAGGACCCTCTTAAGTGAAACGCACTGTACTGGTGTCTATCATCATCATCATATTAGCAGAAAGACGTCCACTGTTAGACATAGGGCTCCACCAAGCGTTGCCACAACGACCGGTCCTGTGTGTTACGCATCCATCGGATTCCCGCGACCATGACCAGGTCACCACTGGTGTATAATTCCATTGAAATAAAATACATAAATTTTATAACTCGTAAATAGCAACACAATATCTATATATGTATATAAATAAAAGAAACTCGTGTTAGTTACACTATTTATAGGTAACTCAAGAATGGCTGTACCGATATGGGTAGATAGCTTAGAGCCAGGCGACGGACGTATGATACTGTAGAGTAGGGTGGAGTAGGGACGATCCCACTCTTCTGCGAAGCCGAGCAGGCAAAAGCTAGTTATAAAATAAAATTTGTACAACATTATATAGGTACCATATCGATAAAGCCAGAACTACACCAGACCAACACACTTGTGTAACTGTCCGCGGCGCTACGTAGAACGTCGATGGCGTGGATCAAGTGTGGCTTTATAAGACCAGTTTCTGTATAAAATGCATGGACACCGGCGCGCCCAAGATAGGTGTGTGTGGCACACGTGTGCATAGTGTAATTCTAGCCTTACCATTAAAATTACTTGGTACCCACAATACTCAAATAAAAAACATCAGCCGACGCGCGGCGCGATTATCAACGCCATAACGCACAATCGAGCCACCGCTGCACCGGCCCGGCAATCACAGAGTACCTACTTTGTAACATACTGCCGGCAATTAGCCGTCACCTAGGACTAATATAATAATCAATAAATATAAGAAGCCAGTAAAAAGAAAAACATTGCCTTGACGAAAATATTTTCAAGTGCCAGTAAAACAAACCTGCAAGAAATATTTGAATATACCTACTATGAGCTTTTTTATTGCATTTGAAAAAAAAGTAGAACGGAAATAAATAAAAGTGAAGTGAACCATGAGGTTTTTGGACACAGAAGCCAAGGGATCGCCGCATCAAGGCCACCTACCTACGCTACCTATCTATAGCCAAGAAATAGGAATATAACGTAAAGGTGAGTTTTTATACTTATTAGTACTTATTACGCGATAAAATTACCTGATTCAAATAAATTATTAAAATTAAAAGAAATGTTATTAGTGGTGATTTATTAGATATGTTATATCCATAAAAATTCTCTCTCTCATTATTAGATATGTTATATCCATAAAAATCTCAGCGACATTAAGCATAGTTTACAAATGTGAACTCTAAAAATATTTTACTTCAAATCACTCCTTTGTAAAGTTTATCCAATGTCGCTTAGATCATTTTGCCTTTCAACCGTCGATATTAGCGTGTTACTATTGAATTATATAAACGATTTATCAAGGCAGAAATTCTGGGGCCTACTTGTTTATATGAATTAGCTAAGGCCTACGGACCACAGTTTTCTGAAACCGATCCCATACCAAGGCTGCGTCCAGCGTGATGAACTAGCCCACTATATTGTGATTACAATATTCTGATGATTGTCGTGACCATCAGAATGGCTGGTCACTACCCAATTTTTTTACTTTGAAATAGTTACTGCTAGTTGCTACCTAGTTATTACTAGTGCCTACCTAGTTATTACTAGTGCCTACCTAGTTATTACTAGTGCCTACATAGTTATTACTAGTGCCTACCTAGTTATTACTAGTACCTACCTAGTTATTACTATTGCCTACCTAGTTAGTACTAGTAGCTACCTAGTTAGTACTAGTAACTACCTAGTTAGTACTAGTAGCTACCTAGTTAGTACTAGTTGCTTCCTAGTTAGTGCTGGTAGCTACCTAGTTAGTACTATTTACTACTAGTTGCTACTAGGTACTACCTAGTTACTAGTTGTTATCCAGTCCGACCAAACTGCAAATAAAACAAGTTTTGCAAATAAAGAATGCTACCTTCTTAAATATTGTATAAGACGTTATAGCTTTACAGAAAGACGTGATCATCAATTTGAAGCCGTTTATTTTAAAAAATATATGCGTGCGTAGTGTAGCAGTTATCTAATTAATAGTAGCAACCAAGAATCTACTTTGTATAACTGTTTCGATGTAAAATATGGGTATTGCTTGTCTTAATTATAGTCCTGCTAATTTAATTCTACAGGTAAATAGTAAAAGTTAATAACTATCCTATTTTTTCAAAATAAAAACGTATGACCTTGATAGAAAATGTTCATACAAGAAAGAATTGGGGTACTACGTAAGGTACGTTTGTTTTTGTTCAATATTTTATACTAAACAGCAAATAAAACCAAAAGATCTTTTTTGGAAATGGTATCAAAATACACTTCTGGACACATCTATTGGCCCACCTTAGAGTTTAGGTTTCGATGGCCCCTACCGAAATATGATTGCTAGATGGAACAAAAACTGTTGATACAGTTTTAAACCTGATACATTTTACCATCTTTTTCGATCGTATTGTTTTAAATTTGAATTAAGAATACCATACGACATGGAGCTACGCCTAACAAGTCGGATATGCGCTTTGTTAAAGGCAATTGATTTTTGAATAAAAAACATGTTTTATCAAATAAAGCTTTAATTTAATAATGCGTGTTGCCTCTATGGGCATCTACCACAGCTCTCATACGATTGGGCATAGAGTTTATCAACCGCTCTATGAAATTTTTAAGGATCATCTCCCATTCCTCTTCTATGGCAGTTTTCAACTCCTGCATCGTCTGGGCAACTGGCTGACGAGCCCTAACATGTCTTTTTAGCTCGTCCCACATGTGCTCAATGGGGTTCATGTCTGGGTTTCTGGCTGGCCAGTCCATAACTGTGATGTTCACGTCCCGAAGATATTCCCTGACGATGCCGGCCGCATGGGCTCTTGCATTATCATGTATAAAAAGGAAATTTGGGTCCACATAGTCCGCGTATGGTATCACGTGAGGTTCTAAGCACTCACGAATGTACCTTTCAGCATTTAATGTTGGCAGCCGTGGTCCTGTAACAACCTCAAGTTGAGTTTTGCCGCTCGCGGATATACCGCCCCAGACAGTCCATGAGCCACCGCCATAAGCAACCCTCTCTTCAAAGCAGCATTGTGCGAAACGCTCTCCCTTACGTCGGTAGACCTTCTTCCTTCCATCATTGCCATGTAACACAATTTTAGACTCATCAGAAAAGAGTACCTACACGGCTCTAATCTTGCTGTGTCCAATTTAAATGACTGCGTGCGAAATGAAGGCGCGCTGTTCGGTGGGCTCGCGTTAGTTCGGGCCCATTAGCTGGCTTGTGTGGTACCATATCACGTTCTTTTAACCTTCTCTGAACAGTTCGAGCGCTCACAGATACTCCGTGGAAGTCGCGAAGTTGGTTTTGTATCTCAATGGAGGTAAGGTGACGATTTCTCAAGCTGGTCGTCACGATGAATCGATCCTGCCTTTCAGTTGTGACCCGAGATCGTGGCCTTCCTTGGTGACGAACCAAGCCGCCAGTCTCTAGGTACCTCCGATAAACATTTCGGACCGCAGATCGACTTAAATTAAGTTGAGCTGTTGAGCAGTTTCTTTGGCTGTGTCCGGCCTGAATAAGTGCCACAGCTTGGGCGGCGACTTCAGGTGAAGTATCCATAGATTATTGATAGAACCTCACCTTAATATTAAGAATAAGTAATGTTTGTTGCAAAACCAAAGATATCAATCACTTTTTCAAATCTTTCTTTTTTAAATCCAAGTAAACCAATAAAACCAAGTTTTCTTAGTATTCGATTGTTTGATATCAACAAACAGGCTCCAAATTGTCTTTTGTTTCTTTAAATTCTGTGTTCGAAATTCAAAAAAAGACTATTGAATGAAAAAGTTTTTATGCAGTTTTGAACCTGGCACATTGCCAGGTTCAGAACTGCATAAAAACTTTTTGCTCGACCTAATATAAAATTTTAGCTAGGACAAAACGAAACTGAAAATACAAGGTGGGCCAATAGATGTGTCCAGAAGTGTATATTCAATTATTTAACAGTTTCCCCACCAGATTTGAAGGATTATTGAAGAAGTTAAAAAAAGAAGTTGATTTTTTTAAACCTTTCGATCGTTTTTTGATATACTTACCTAAATAATAAAAACAAATCCAATCTAATATCCAATTAAATTGCTGAAAATGTTTGTCATATAATCTTGGCCTTGGTCGTCGTATCTTTGTATTCCAAGTCCCATCCCATACCATACAATACAAGAAACATCTTAGAATCAATCGAAATCATCTAAAGGCTTCTCCCGCTTTTGGTGTCAGACGAACCAGGACATGGCGGTGCTTCGCCCAATCGAGACACACCTTACACAACGGTGGCACCCTGTATCCGATACAGGAACCTTCTGAACTTACCATGTCCGGATCTGCGTCATGCACCTCTGGTTGGGCTTCGTCTAGCTTCCGTCCTAATCGAATTTTAATAAACATCATAATGATGGGACAAACTGACAAACACTTCGCTCATTTGGTGCAACAACGGCGTAATTACACTTTTTTCAAAACAAGTTTCATAGTTTAATTGTGCGGAAAGACTATTTACATCGGGAGAAACATCATTTACGTTGATTTAATTCAATAAGACGACCCACTGACCAACAATTAGAATCGTAATAAGTTTCGCTAAAATGCCATAACCATTAATATTAATCTTTGACTGAATCTCCTGTAAAATTTCTAAAAATGTAATTACGCCATTGTTGCACCAAATGAGCGACTTGTATTTGAATGATTTTTACTACGTATATGTACACCAGTAATAATTTGTACCCATCCTGAAATTCCGGCGAAACGGAATTTCACGACAACGTTTTATAATGGCGGAAACATGCTAGTAGTCCAAAACTATAACTAATTTCATCATTCTGATCAAACTAGTTTTTAGTAAGTATCTCTAAAATCAATAGTGGATGATGAAGATATTAGTAGTTTTTTTTTACAAAAATAAATTTTTGGTTTTCTACGCCTGAATAATTTGACGAGCAAAACATGCTTCAAGCAGAAAAATTGCGTTGTTGTTCAATTCTGCTATAAACTTTAAACGCGCTATAGACTATTGAATATAATTTTATAGCGCGCTATTTTATACGCTATCTTGGTAATCAACTGGACGCGGAGACGTTATCATTTTATTCAGCATCGCGCTAAACGGACACAATAAATGCTATATTACTATCCCGCTCTTGCGTTTTGTTGAACGAGTCGTTATATTATAGACGATAGGCTCACCAATGTATGGAATGCGCAAAGCGAACCCCACTCTGACGCAGAGCGCTCAAGATTCGTGTCGGTACCTATAGTTAGGTCCTGGTAGACTGCTTTTTTTACTGTGTGACTAGTTTTTAAATATATCGACCCTACGAAAGTTAATATAGGTAATGATTTCATCAGTATATAAACAAAAATAATACAATTTTGGAAAAATTAAACTCAAAAATTCATTAAAATATTTATTCAATACTGAGAATAGAATTGTCTAACTTACATAATCCATAACACCTAAATGGAATTAATTGTGCAATAAATCCACCATAGTTCTGGCAAGCGTTCCATTTGACGCAGATAACGGGCATAGAAGCGGGCATCGGTGCTGTGCCATAGACAAAAGAGTTCATTACAAGAATATTATTTATCTAGTAGTTAATAATGAGAGCAGTGGTGGCCGAGTGGTAACGGCCCCGACTTGCGAGTTGTTGGTTGCGGGTTCAAACTCAACCAGGCGCATTACTTTGTGTAAGTAATTTATTTCATCGCCACTGCTCTCAAAACGGTGAAGGAAACCGGCATGTTCTAGAACCACAAAATTCGAAGACATTTGTGACATCCACCAGCCCGCACTGGGCCCGCGTGGTGGATTATGGCCCATTCCCTCTCCTAGAGAGGAGGTCCGAGTCCCATCAGTGGGAACATTATAAGGCCGACTATGCTATGCTAATAATGGGTTGAGCACACGGTTGCAATCGCGTTCCAACCAAGGAGGTCTTGGTTTGTGTTGCGGCTACATGGAAGTAATCCACACGCCATGTTCAGTGGTTGGGAAAACGCGCCTCCCAACCAAGGGCGTTGAAGGCCAAGGATTACACCTGCTGTCTACACGGATTGCAATTAGCAACGTCACCTTGGTTGGGACGTTGGCCATTAGGAACATTTTCTACGCACATTTTTATTTTCTTTGGCAGTTACACTAGTTAATATAGATTGACTGGTAGCAGGCAAGATAAGTTGCAGAAAATATCTCCAGATCCTAGTTTACGAGATGATGAGGTCATCAGCTCTCGTCCATTTAGGGTAACAAGATATTTCTGAACTTCCAAATTTACTACACAGTCAGTTACACGGCACTATTCCCGACAATCCATTCCACATAAATTGATACCACTATTCACACAGAATAGAGTTCAAAATGCAAAGTATGGTTATCGAAAGTGGTGCTAAAAGCATTCTTTACAACAGAATGCTGAAATTTTGGTAGACCTTGTTCTAACCGTTGAGCCAGGCTGACTGACGTCTGATATCTTTGTAAGCAATTGATCTACTAATAGACTTCATAATGTTCCAGCACCATTGCCCGCTTCTGCAAGACTAACCGATTCCATTTTACATCAGAAATGCACAACATAGGTATACCTAATAGGAATCTATATAATTTGTCCCACCATTCCAACTTATCTATATTTTCAGATCATTTCACACATCTGGAATGAAGTTTTAATACAACTGCAATGAGTCAATATCATGTAACAATTTATTTACTTTATATATTCTAAAAGCAACACAGTTCCCAGTGTAGGTATATGTAAATAGCTCAGTGGCATTTCATTGAATGTTATGTTGTGGATTCCATCTAATGATTTCCCAATAAATAATAACATAATTGACATGTTTAATATACAAACATCAATTTAAAAATAACTAAAAACATTACATTTTTTATTAATTAAACTAGAGCACCAAAAATAACTAGGTGTAGTAAAATATTTTTTACAATAAGAGATCATTACTACAACTGAAAAATTTACATATTTTCCTTTTTATCTAGTCGAACATTGACTTACTTACTTTAATACTCTTTGTATATCCTAAACAACACCATGATATTTTCTTTTATATATTTTTTACAAATAAATCTATATAACTTTAGATTCGTTTCTGAATATAATTAATTCGCCTATTTACTCTATAAATCAGACATGTATCGAGCACTTGATTTCTCGAAATTATAGATTATTTCTTTAGCTAATGAACCGTAGGATAATGCACAATTTATTTGTTTCTCTAACCATAAGGGTGTACTTTTTGTTATAAAATTGATTCTGAAAGGACAAGAGTTGGAATCGAAAAGACCGATTGTTTTGCTTCCGACATGTATTAAAACCATCTGGCTAAATGCGGCCTCCTCAATCCATCTCAAACACAGTGCCAGTGTGAAGCCACTTCACAGGACATACGTATCCTGCTATGCTGCCCATCCTGCACAGCATATATACGAGGCCAATAACAGAGCTGTACAGGTTACCAAATAATGGTCGGCAAAAATTTAAGTTCCTTGAAAATCTACAAAAAATATGTAAAACAAGACAAAATCGATACATCTCTGATTAAATTCAAGACCTTACGTTCATTCACATTGAAATGATATATGCTAGCACTTAGCTCTATGCCGAATACTAACGACGACATTTGGCGGAGGTCAACTACACAATACCCTTATACTTGTAATTACTCTAAACTGTTCAAATGCAACAACGGAACCTTATACCAAGCATGCTTAATAATTTTTGGTAGAGCTGTCAATTTTTTATTTAAATACATACATATTCCTATGTACCTGCGGAAACCATGTTTATATACGCTTCATAAAATTCATTAATAAATATTTATAAAATTACTACAAAAAAAGTAAAAAAAAAGTAAAAAGTATATTTTGATTACAAAAATTGCAGGCGCCAAAAAGTTTTCCAATTATGACAATATATTACATAATGAAGCGATCGCAGTTTCCTAAGCGATAATTGGTTCTATATTTATTATTAACTAATATTGCGCCAGCGTGATTTATATCAACGGTACACCATATTTTAGACGACAATAAATAAATAAACATATGTACATTTATAATTTCAAAATAGATGGACCTTATCGCAAATTATTGCAGAATCAATCAGTCCAAACCCATTTTTGTTTGCTAAAATATTGTGAACCATCCTTTCACCACTATATACACGAATTTAATATAACTGCCGTAAGTACTTATTACGTTTTAAACGTTAACGCAAGCCTCGATTGCACTGTACTCGATTTCGTAATACCCTTTTGAAAATAACTTTATATACGATGTCTAAATTGTGATGCTAGTGCACATATCAAGCTTGAAATAAAGTACAGTGACTGAAACCCCAGGAAAGAGGCTGTTAAAGTACTGAGGCAAATAAGGCCCTTTTAGCGTCGTTCTGCCAACCCTCATGAGAGAAAAGTGTGATGTTACGAGGCTGGCATTCGATCGCCTTCCATTTGAAAATGTCTTTTTAAATTACCTATTAATTCGGCTAACATAAAGCTTTACTCAAAACAGAAGCCACAACGCACTGCATGTACGCGCGAGCGTACTGCACTTTTTAGACTATATCGGGCCTAACGTCTCTTTTACAATTAGTAAAAGCCTTCAGCCCTTAAAGCCTAATCTTTAAACATTTTACCCAGGGCCTTATTCACCTCCGCCGTCTTACTCAAATTAATCTAAGTATATTTTACAATAAGCAAGGAAACTGGAAAGGAGTACAAACGCTTAGCGTCATACGTCACGAAGGATTACAGTATACACAAGAGGAATAACATTACTATTTGTATCTACTTTATCACAGTGGGGATCTGTGAGGTTCTCTTTATATACAACATGGGAATGAGGGATCGGGCAATTATAGAAGAAATATCTTTTGTTGAGTGAAATCTTTACTAATATTATAAAAGCGAAAGTGAGTTTGTTTGTTTGTTACGTCTTCACGCCTAAATGGCAAAACCGATTTTGATGAAACTTGGTACACGGATAGACCATGTCCTGGAATAGGACATAGGATACTTTTTATCCCGGAAGTATGTTCCCTTGGGACAATTTTCTGCTATCACGCGGGCAAAGCCGCTGGGCGCAGCTAGTGAAAATATAAAGGCTTCATCCATACTTTTAGCCAATTCGTGTTAAGAAAATAGTGACTCATCGTCGTCACTCTGCTTAGTTACGCCTCTCGACCAATTAGATCTTAGCAAATTAGAAAGCAGTCTTCACAATGACCAGTTGATGTAAGCGGTAAGCCCTTCAAAAATTAATACCTCACTACTCGTAATGCGGTTTTTATTCACGCGGATGATCTATAGGCAAGATTATGTTGTTTTAATCATCATGAGCCCTCCTTTAACCTCGGTCCCGGCTGATAGTAAGGGATGGACGTTTACAATGGACCCAACAAGCCCAGATGTCAGTTCTCTTTTACTTGAAGGGTCATTGGTGCTTTTTTCTCGCATACAACGACATCTGCTTGATATCAGGCTATTGAAGACGTCTACTTTCAGCAATGGAAATATCTCGTCTTGTACGATTCCAATCTCTTTAGACTGTTAAAATGTCAAGCGTGTGAGCGAGATAGCAGGGATGGAGCTATACACCCCACATTCTTCATCGCTCAAACATTTCAGTTTTGGTAGGCAGTTGTTAATCTCACTCAACAAAAGATATTCTACTCAAAAGGAATAAAACTAACAATAATTCGTGTAGCGGAATATAAATAAATTAGGTGTGCGTTTAACTAAATGTTACGGGTGTTGGGAACTGTCGAGAAAACCTCTAGCAGACGTATAGGATAAAAATATGTTTCACTTTGCCAAGCACTAGTATGATTTTATACACAGCTCGAGTTCCTACAGAATCGGTGGCCTATCAACAGTCATCGTATACTCGTTATTTTTAATCTTACTGCGTTGCGAATTGAGCAATATCTAGAGATATAGGAATGAATTGAGGAGGATTATTTATCATTATCATTTTTAGAGAGATTTGGCTTTGGTACACTCATATACGGCAGCACTATTTTGTATGTAGTTACTATTTTATGTGAGCAAAAGTTCTTCAGAACATCCCTTCGATCCACATTCTGCACGCATGTGCTTATGGACCTGTATCATCTGAGCTACACTCTCGAATTGAGCTACTGAGTCTTATCATCTTCAATCTACTGTATCGATTTGAAGCTGGTTCACAAACCATACTCGAAGCGGAACTATAAGGTGGCAAGGCTGGCAAAATACCAGGGCCTCTGAACCGACAGGGCCCCCGACCGCAAGCTCAGAAGTACTAACCCGACCTAATTTACTAAATTTCATAAAATTAAATAACAACGTGTCGATTTATTTGGGGCCCCATCCTTTGATATTGCCGAGGGCCTCAGATGATATGGTTACACCGACCGTAGCATTTATACTTTCTTAGCTACGTTATGTTCCCACCTCATCCTCATCATCCCAACGGTCTCTGTAGCTCCCTACTCGTGAGTGTATACAATCATACGGGCAAAGCAGTGACATACGCGCATCGCTCAGAGCTCGTCCCGCGACTCCGCTTCTTTCTGCGCCCTCTCCAGGGAAGGCTTTATCGTCTCTAATAGCTTCGTCAGCGCTTGCTCCGTCTAGAATTAAAAAAAAAAGTAATAATTAGTAACTGATTGATTTGAAAAATTGTTTTAGTGTTGCCCCAGCATAGCCCTCACTACTGCTGGCAGAGACAGATCTCGCTCGATCCTGGCGACCAGGACCCGTCCTCCTGTCGAGCGCGTCCCTCCACGCCAGCAGCTGTCCGCGCTGCCGGTGCGTGTGCCAACCAGTCTAGTGGAGTGTATACCTGTGCGAGATGCGCGACGGTCCTGTCGAGCGCGTCCCTCCACGCCAGCAGCTGTCCGCGCTGCCGGTGCGTGTGCCGACCAGTCTAGTGGAGTGTATACCTGTGCGAGATGCGCGACGGTCCTGTCGAGCGCGTCCCTCCACGCCAGCAGCTGTCCGCGCTGCCGGTGCGTGTGCCGACCAGTCTAGTGGAGTGTATACCTGTGCGAGATGCGCGACGGTCCTGTCGAGCGCGTCCCTCCACGCCAGCAGCTGTCCGCGCTGCCGGTGCGTGTGCCGACCAGTCTAGTGGAGTGTATACCTGTGCGAGATGCGCGACGGTCCTGTCGAGCGCGTCCCTCCACGCCAGCAGCTGTCCGCGCTGCCGGTGCGTGTGCCGACCAGTCTAGTGGAGTGTATACCTGTGCGAGATGCGCGACGGTCCTGTCGAGCGCGTCCCTCCACGCCAGCAGCTGTCCGCGCTGCCGGTGCGTGTGCTGCTCCAGCAGAGCCGACCAGTCTGCCATCTGGGACCCGCTGACGCTGCTCATCCTACGACGGAATAACAACACTTATTAAAGCGTAAGAGGCAAAGAATCGACACGATCCAAACGCTATTCTAGGCCAAACAAACCGTTAGCTCGGAAGCTTTTAAAATCCAGTCAATCAATACAAAACGCCATGAACATTTATGAATGATTCTCAAATCAACGATGGAGCCATGATAATAAATACCTATAAATATATGCTGGCTATTCGTTCGAGAATGCTCGTGCTGAAAATAGCGTTAATTATTCGTGACACTTTGTAGAGTTAGCGGTCGATAACATTATATAGAGAAACGTACGATTAATAAAATTATTATAATACTATAGGACCCCTTACCTATTCTGTAAGTCATCCAAATCTAACCCGTAGCCACTTCTGTCAGTATAGTACAATTTGTAGTAGAGCGCCGCGTTGATAAGCAGCAAAACAGTTAGTAAAACCGCCAGCCATGTCCCGGAGCGCCCTGGAGGCCTGTGTACCCTCGAGACCGAAGCCCTAGGCGCTACCAAACTAGCTGTAGGAAGCTTCACCGCCGTGGGAATGCCTGGCTCCTGTGAAGACGCTGAAAGTGAAAAAAAGAATTAAGTACTTCTGATTGTCGAATGAACGATCATGCTTTTAGATGTTACATACATTGATTATCCTCTACGATAGACATAAGGGGAAGGCAAGGTCTACACTCTACGAAGTCTTTGTAAAGCGAAAAGTCAACTTGAAATAAATGTTCATTCCAGAAAGTCGCAACATAATCTTTACTTTGCTGTACGAGTGCATTAATTGGCTTATTTTTTTAGTAATGTTAGCTACTCAAGCACAAAGTGAACAGCAAGGCATAGCTGTGCTACGTGAAACATAAAGTACAGTACCGGTCGGAAATATGACACATCGAATTTTAGAAAAAAATCCTTAATCTACAAAGACATTTCGTTTTTACCCGACTACGGCGCAGTCAAAAAGAAGGTGAATATTGAATTAAATTGAATGACAAACCAGCTAACGGTCACCTTATTTCTTTGTATTTGTTTCTGTCAAGATAGAAAATAGTTTTTGATACAAAAATCACTTTTTTTTAAAATAAAATTCGGATTCATTTATTAGGATCGTCAACATTACAAACACTGGGAATATAAAAGTACATCTCACAACATTACTCTAGTGCTGCAACACTTAGATATATCTATCAGATGTACGAGTATCGAGACAGCTTTCTGCGCAGACTTTGCTAATTTAGTTGACATGGATATTATTGTCATATTGTGTCTAAAATTTAAGATAGAAAACGTCCACCTGATGCCACATAAGGCTTCTGTCACATGTACTGTCAACAATATTTAAAGTTGACCCATTCAGTTTAAGAAACAAGATCGTCGGCAATGATGCACTTAAAAAGCTCCAAAGTCTTGAGCATCGACGCCGATTCGCTAAAATGATAAATGCTGAAAGTAAAGCTCAGGCTCCCTATAAAAATGTCCCTGAGTTTTACGTCAAGAGAGAGAGAGAGAGAGAGAGAGAGAGAAGTTCTTTCACAGACTACGGATAGACCGGTACGGCTCCACAATTGTGCTAATAATATCTCTAGAAAAGAAATATTTGCTTACGGTGGATCGATTTTCAATATTATCGACTGTACAATTAAATCCGAAAGACTTGCATTATAGAAAAAAAACTTATCAAGAAACCGGGACTAAAAGGCATGTTTCTAAACTTGGATGTGTCGCATTAAACTATAGGGTACTGTTATAAAAGGTCTAGTGACTTCTCGCTCTACGCGGACAAGTAATGGGGAAGACCACAGTGGCGACGGAGGCGACCGGCGCGAACAGGCCGGCCGTGGGGAACGGCACGCGGGACGGCGTGACGAGCTTCCACGCTGCCGGACAAACAACACACGTCAGTACACCGCATGCCAACACACCAGCACTGCTGTCTCTGTCGTTTGGATAGTCATAAAGTAGAGATGTTACGGAGGGTCCAATTTCGGTTCCGGAACATCGGAATTTGCAGCTTCAATTCAGATTTCAGTTCCGATACCTTATAATGGTTTTTTTTACCGGAGAGTTATGCAAAGCGGTTGCGGTAGCGGTGAGCAGCGTGTACATACTTATAATAATACATGTCGCTCGGGAAAACTCCCTCCTCTTTGAATCTTTCTTTAAATCTTTATTGTACGCAGTTACGTTAATATTGAAACAGTGATTTGACAATTCATATACAAAGGCGAGCTTCTCCTGTGCCTTCTGAGTTTTTTAGTAGTGCTGTTTTGGTAGTGTTTTATTTAACACTTCCGATTCCAGGGGGTTTACTAGCTTTCTCCGAAAAACGAAGTTTCGATTGAAATTTCGCGTGTTTGCTACCACGGTTCCTTTCGTTCCCGATTATGACAGAGGATTATTTGCAATTTTAACGTCAAATGAATATCGTTCGTTTACGAAAGTTTCGTTTCGGAGAAAGCGAGTAGACCCCCAGTTCTGATTCCGGTACCGATTCCAACATTGTAACATCCCCACTATAAAGTAAGGAGGTTTTTGAATTTGGAATATCAGAATCGGAACCAAAACCGGAGGAAGGCGGAAGCAGAAGTGTCAAATGAAACTCAACTAATCAAGAACGAAGATATTTCACAATCTTCTAAATACAAAACAACAATAAGGCTGCTTTTACAGTCACGCTGACGATCATCGCTGTCAGGCTGTATGTAAAATTGCTTAAGAAGTGTTTCAGAATGACAACGTATGCGCCGATGAGTAATGGCCATGTCTGTATTTTCCAGCAGAGAGACTAAAACAAGTTGCTGCTGCCAATTAAACTCCGAGTTGTCAGCTCCGACCGCCAGGGTGACTCTCCAGCCCAAGTGAAAGAGTCATTGATAGAGGAAGGTTCCCCGCACAATAAGTATAAACTTATTTGTGGCTCCAATATAAGTTTCAATAAGACTTTATCGCAACCGAAATCGAAGTACCGGTCCACGTTGAAAACCAGCGCTGTGAGCTCATCGCATTATGCGTGAGGTCACAGCTTTATGCTGAGCGTTGGGCCGTTTTGCGCGGGTGAGACGCATAACTTCCCTATCGACTGATGTTGTGTTATGTTTGTTATTTAGCTTTAAGTATGCGTCTTATTTCGCGTAAATAAAATGTTTTTCTTTCTTTCTTTCTTAGTAAGAGGTGCAAAATCAATCGAAAGTTCCAATCTTTCAGAATTGAAATCAAACCTCAGTAACATCTCTAACATAAAGCTTTAATTTCTTCATCGAAGTGCACAACGCTACAGCACATGGTGCCAGACACACGGATATGAAAATACATCTAGAATTTTAACTATTGTTACAATTAAAATTACCGCCTTTGTAACTTGAGTTTGGTAATTGTCAAATAACTTCTCCTGCTCTGGGTTGAACGAAAGGGAGTGTCACATTTTTACTGACTAAACCCCACCCGTGTTCATTAAGTTGTCCTTTGTATTCAGCTAGTCAGTCAGAACAACCACTTATAAGATGGAAAAAGTGCAAGAGAGAGAGAGATGATAATGGAGGATCTAGAAGAGTCTGCAGATCCTAGAACTTGGAAGGCTAAGATTCGTTACACGATCAGAATCAGTACGTGTAACTTTACATATCGCAAACGTTACAAAAATCACCAAACTCTAATTTGTTATGTGCTCATTGAATTAAATGTTATTATTATCGACGACCTTACATCCACTAGACGCCTGATGCATTCTCGCACCAAAACGATTCTGTCAACTAGCCGAGGTACGGGGGAGCGGGGTACTGCGTTCTGATTGGTTGACACATCAGATCTATAAGTCATAAGTGTCGACAGACATGCGTCGCCTGTTATTAGACTTCTAGTGGCTATAAGGTCGTTGATTATCATACGGAGGTCTGTCCCTTACACCCTAAGGGACAGACCTCCACAAACTTTAAGGGCTTGCTCAGTAGACGAAACTGAACAACCTTCCACAAACTTCTTTTCAGGAAATGAAAAAGAATCGGCCTCTCCATACACTGTGCAATCAAGTTTTTAATTGTATGATCAGGCTGATTTTTTTTGAGACCAAACTGAAGGTTGTTCAGTTTCGTTTACTGAGTAAGCCCTTAAAGTTTATGGAGGGTTATCCCTTACATCCTGTATATTTTTAGTAGTTTGCAGGATTCACGCAATAAAATCCATCCTGTAACGTTTACTACAGTTTTCGACGCAGTTATTTTGCGTTGATACATAACATCAAAACTATTCATGCTGGACAGGACATAGACAACGCCACACAGAGTGACAGGTCCGTGTATACATACTGGTGACGCGGCGATGCCTGCGCGCCTTCCTGGCGGCGGGCACGGCGCACTCCGCCTCCGCGGTGAGGCGCGCCTCCAGCAGGCGGCTGAACTCCTCCAGCCCTGATATTGTGTTCTTTTCTAGGAATGCTGTTGAGAAAACATGTTTGCAGTTAATTTTACATGTTACCATGGTGGACTTATAATAAGTGTAAGTTGTTTCACTAATATTATAAAGACGAAAGCTTGTGAGTGTGTATGTTTGTTACTCCTTCACGCTGAAACTGCTGAAGATAAAATTAAAATAAAAAACATTTCAAATAGACCATTTGCAGGGACTTTTGAATGGTCAAGTGTCAGTAAGTCCAAAAAAAGTAAAGCTAAATTGCACGTTCCAAAACGTAAATCTCTATGGGGAAGAACATGCAACAAACTACATGGACACTTTTTTAAATCACATTATGAGTTACATATAATATTGGTTACATATTTCTTGTTGCTTCTATTATGTAAGCACAATGTAGATAAAATAAAAATAATTAAAAGATATAAATTGAAGGTATTTGGATGAAACCTATGTAGCGACATCTACACACATAAAAACAAATCCTACATCGCACAATTCAAGTTCTACGGGCGATTTTAACATATAGAACAGCCCGAATCCACCTGCCGGCCAGTTACCCACCAGACATAACACCTGTCAGTTCGGAGGATCCTCCCTTTTCAACGGAGGTTTTCGGGACTTTACCATCTGTTCCGCAACCGCCAAACTGGTGGCCCTAGACAAAAAACGTCACCGCAGCCTTCGTGCAGCCCCTACTTCGTGACGACATCATCACTTCCTCAAGCGGGGACACACGGGTATTTGGTATAGTTTACTTTTGAACCTGGGAGTATGATAGACGTACCTTTGATCATGGGCCACATGCTCTTCTTGTAGTGCACGTGCCCGTACAGCGACAGGTCGGTGACAGACTCCGTCACCCTCTGCAGACAGTAGTGCACTTGCACGCTGAAGTAGTCGGCGTAGGGAATGCCGGCGTTCTCACTTGTCGAGTCGATCGAGTACAGGACGCCGGGTTTCGAACATTTGTTCATTACCTGCATGTTTACAGACGTTTCAAACACCCTCTTTACTCCATGCACGCTAAGATTAAACATTTATGCAAACTTTTTTTTACTGTCTGTTTAAACGATTTTTAATTCTATTCCGTAGGTATAAAGATGGTATTAAAAACAAAAAATGGTTACAATACCAACAGGCTAGTTGCCGTAAAAAATGTAATTAGTCTTTCTTTTAGATTATTCAAAAATAAGGGACATGTAAAGTTACTAAGTTACTAAGTTGTTAAGGGACATGTAATGTTAAGGGACATGTAAGTAACGACGAGAGCACGTCACCATCAGAGGTCGGAATTAGGTAGAGTCATTCATGTACTTATACTGATTACATATAGAGAAAGAATAGGGTGGACATGTCGCATATCCCAAAATTAATTTAAAGAGCAGAATTGTTTATGATACTATCAGAAATATAGCAAGCTAACTTCATCTCAGTTGACTTAGAGAGATCTTTTTCAATGAAAAGTACTAATAAAAGTTGTATGTTAATTATCTTTGTTTTATTTGTCTTATCTCTGAGGATTTTACTATTATTTATTTGTAATATTGGCCACACGGGATTTTTCATTAGAAATCTCGGTAAGATCTATATTAATATCAATATTTCGATGCAAGTACATGCTACCTAATTCCGTCCTTTGGTTACTTATCATGCGTACTTGTGTGTACGCGCTAGTCTTGTGCAATACCCCGTACCTGCGTCTCCGTGACCTGCACCTCCTTGGGCCCGATGGGTCCGGACGTGAGGCCCAGCGTGTAGCGGATCTGCCGACACTTGAGGCCGCCCTGTGCCTGCCACGGCGACTGCACATAACAACATCTAGTTCATTACATTATACAAAACGTCGCTGATGGAAAGCACGGTGAGATTGATTTGCAAGCCGCCACTTTCAGACGATAGAAGCCAGTTTGTTGCAATAGTAACAGCACGGATTTTTGTCAATTTAAAAAATAAATACCTCACCTGTTCGTAAAAATCAGAAGTGACAATAGGCTAGTTGCCGTACAAAATGTAATCAGTCCGTGTTTTAGATTATTCAAAAAAAGGGACACGTATTTTTTAAATCGTAAATTAAACCAATAATGACAAAGTACGTGTAACGGCACGCCGTGCTGCATTTTTTCGCACGGGGTGACGTCACACGTAACTTTAATGGGCTATATTTTCGTTATTTTTTGTTTAATCGAAAAAAGAAAAAAAAAAACGTGTCCAATATTTTTTTATAATCTAAAGTACGGACTAAATAAAATGTAGTTATTTTGACCAATGACTGAATTGACTTGAATAATGACTTAATAAGTACTTATTTAAAAAAACCTATAAAAAACCAGCCCAACCAACTATACCCAACTAACTAACCAACCAACCAACATATACCGTTATATGTGTTCATCCCACGTTGCAAAGAACTGGTTCAAAAAATGAGAAATGGATTGTATTGATTGTGGTTGACCTTGCAAATGCGACACAAATAGGACAGTGATTGGATAGGAATGTATTGACCACGTGACTGAGCATTGAGATGACGTCAGAACAAAGGAATTGCGGGCGTGGCCAACTCCAAGGGTTTAACGAAATGATCGTACTTGCCTAGAGGGCAGGCGTGTTACACGTGTGCGTCGGTCTAATGTAGTTCTAGCTTCAAAGTGAAGTGAGGTAATAGTTCCAAGCGACAGAGAAAATACTAGACAAGCGTGCACATCTACCCTACAATAGAAATTATGAAAGGTATGAAACGACCACCAGACGATTAGTTTTGCAACAACTAACTAATTTCGTGCAATAATATACTAACTTCACCGGTTACCTGCACATAATCTGTGGTAGTCCTGGCTGCCAGTAGCTCCAGGTTGAACTTTGAGTTGGTGAAGATCATGGTGAACATCTGGTCGATGTTGAAGGGGAACTCTTGGCGGAGGAGTAGCTTCCCGTCGTGCAGCGCCGTGCATTTCTCCGCGTCGCCGCCACTGACAGGAAAATAATCACGTATATTTTTGAAACAACTTAAAAAATGTAACTATGATTTTTTGATCTTGATAATCTTGAATCTTGAGAATCTGATTCATAAATAAAGCAATTGGAAAAATATAAATGTCTTTTAAATGACGTATGAGACCTTCCCAGCAAAGGATTATGGCGAAGTCCCGAACAAAATTTTGCTGGCATATTTTTTTATCGACAACTGTTGAAAAATATTCAAAAGTATATAGATTAAACTTTCAAACAATTTTTTCTCAGACATTCCTATTAATAATATAATATTCTACAACTATCGCACAACGCTGTCTAGTCTAAAGCTAAGCAGAGCTTGTGTTATGAGCACTAGACAACTGATAAACATGCTTATATATTTCTAAATAATAAATAATAATAATAATAAATAATAAAATTTTATTCAAGTATAAAGTACGTAAAATTATGATTTACATTAAGTGCAACCGAGATAAAAAGTAATTCTAGCTGTAATATAAACCTGCCTGAACTAGGTTAATGAACAACCTGTGTTTCAGGCGATCAATTCTCATGAAACATTTAAAAAGAAGAAAACAATAATACCATTAAAAATAAATGAAAAAGACGACAATATTTCTAATGACATAAAAAGTAACTATTTGAATAGATTATTTTAAAACTAGATTATGTACGATATATTAGGTTTAAACAAATTAACGAACAAATAATACAGCCGATAAACTAGATACTATATTAATTAGGTAAAGATAGAGACTTATATTATAGTAGTTATATACAAACTTTATTTTATAATTTCTAATAGTTTTTCCGTGTCTGCATAATTGAAAATACATACATACTATAGATAAATTACACCCAGACAGAACAAATGATCGTGCGCATTACACAAACATTTGCCCTGAGTGGGAATCAAACCCACGACTCCGGCATAGCAGTCATGGCCACTAACCACTAGACCAACGGGCTTGTCAAAATGAATCGCGTTAAGAGCTCCTGGACCGGTCGTTGTGGCCACGCTTGGGGGAGGCCTATGTCCAACAGTGGACGTCTTTCGGCTGATATGATGATGATGATGATGAAGAGCTCCTGGGTGGAGTCTCAGGACTTCAGTCACACTCCAGCACTGGAGGCAGACCACGTCTTAGCTGAGTACATTAATGCAGATAAATGCGTTTTTAGTAAATACGTACTTGTGCGGCTTGTCGGGCTCGCTGTCGCTGGTGTCGGACATGTCGGTGGGCAGCGTGTCTCCGGCCTCCTCCTCGCGGTACTCCGCATCACCGTTCGTCACTGCAAACATCAACATACGTTATTTCTAGGCAAGCGGAGATGATAAAACTATCAATAATAAAAAAAGCCAGGGTGAAGCCAAATACAGGATGTAAGGGACAGCCCTCAGCAAACTTTAAGGGCTTGCTTAGTAGATGAAACTAAACAACCTTCCTCAAGATTTTTTTTCAGGTAGCGAAATAATAGTTCAGCCAAAATTATAAACTTGATTGCACAGTTTATATGGAGAGGCCGATTTAAACAACGAAGAAACAAATAAACAAACAAACGAACGATTGAAACAGTACCTTTGTACAAATTTTAATAATATTAATCTAACTTCTTCTGTTATATGTGTACATATACATCCTACTAATATCCTATTAATATTATAAATGCGAAAGTTTGTATGTGTTCGGAGCAATACAGCCGAACAGCGAAGCACTTTTGCTTTCGTGCATTTTTATAAAACTAACGAATGTAATTATTAAAGTCAGTACGAATTCGGTCGTCGATCGCGTAACTCAAACCATACCAAAACCATTCAAGCCATCATTTAGATTAAATTAGTTTAATTTCTTACTTATAAGTATATTTAGTTGTCTGAACCATAAAGCCATAACCAAACGAAAGTCGTATCCTTTAAACCGAACCAAAATCAACCCGTACCATCAAATAAATCAAAACCACTAAGACATCAACCAATCCAGGAAGCTGGTATTGCGCAGACAGATACCAAATTTCTACATGGTCCTTCGAGCATAAGGGCCTCGGTTCGCGAAGTTCAGTAATAAGTGAAGTGTTTGTGTACCGGGACCTTGCAACCAGTGTGAAGTGTCTGTAGGGCAAGTAGGTAGGAGTGAGATCAAGTTGAAGGAGGTTTACCAGTTGTGGAGCGTAAGCAGTATATAAGGTCAGACCCAACCATTTTATATCTTTTTTCTTAACAATTTATACGTACGGGAGAAACATGGAGCAACTAGCAATCAACCAAACTGAAATATACGACTCTCTAGTTAAACTTTTAACCAATATCAAGAAAGACGGAGCTGAGCGTAAGACCATAGATTACTGCAAGCGGAAATTGGATTTATTAGAGAATTATTGGAGAGACTACCAACGCAACCATAGGAAATGTTGTGAATTAGCGGAATTTGATCACGTATATTTTACCAAAAATTGTTTCGACAAAGCGGAGGAACTTTATATGTCGATCAAGCAACTAATTACCAAAACCATGGAGAACCTGTTACCGAAGCAGCAAGGCGTCAACCAGCCGCCGGCAGAGGCCCGGACCACGAACCAATCAGGGGATTCGTTTCGCTCTCAGGCATCCCAACAGCAGCGCAGTGAGATGCCAGTACCAGAAGATAACAGCAAGTTAGAGGGATTGATTAAGAAGCAAAACATTAACTTCAGAGCGTTCATGAGAACCGTGGCTAACATAGAAATCGACCAATTGCAGACCAAGTGGGAGTTCGACGATGCTTTGAAATCTCTCCAAAGTCGGTGGACCATCATCGATAATCTGCACTGGGAGATAGAAAGCGAAAATGGAAATGAAGATGTTTGGTATCAGGAGGAATTCACAAGATACGAAGGAATGTATAACAATTTGAGGAAAACGATCAGCTCAAAGATGTGGTCTGTATCCCATCGCGACAAATGTACGCCACAGATGGATATCCCAACGTTCCTGGGTAACTACCACCAGTGGACCTCTTTCAAAGATTTGTTCACAGAAACCATACATAAAAACCCATCCTTGTCCAACGCACAGAAAATGCAGTTCTTAAAAAGTAAAGTGTCAGGTGAGGCTGAGCGTCTGATACACCATCTTCAGATTAGCTCCGAAAATTATGAAGTATGCTGGGAATTACTTAACCATAGATATGGCAACAGCAGACTTATTTTTACATCTCACGTGAACATATTGCTGAACATTCCTAACATGCAGCAACCATCCATAGGCATGTTCAAAAAACTGCATGACGTCACCAAAGAATGTCTTCATGCTATACAAAATATGGGAGTGAATATCGCTTCTTGGGATCCATTGCTAGTACTATTGTTGGGTCAGAAACTAGACAGTGAATCATTCGCTGAATATATTGAGTCAGTGAAGAACCCTAGAGAACTACCAATCCTACAAGAATTCTTAGATTTCCTGGAAAATAAGTTTACAGCTTTGGAAGCATCTCGCCGTAAACCGGAAACAAACCATCAAAAGTCGACCGCTCAACCACAAAACCATTTGAGTTACCAGACAAACCAAAAGAGAAACTTTAACTCTAAATACAATCAGCAGGCATCCAACAAAGATCCCAATAACATGAACCACTACGGGAAATCACTCCACGTTTCGCGTTCAATGACCTGTTCATTGTGCAACAATGATCACGGACTTTGGATGTGTCCCCAATTTTTGCAAATGTCGGATGAGCAAAAATTAAAAACAGTCAACAAACTGAAGTGTTGCGTAAATTGCCTATTCAACCATAATGACAAACCATGTTTTTCTAACAAGACATGTCGCAAGTGCAACGCCAAGCACAATTCGTTATTGCATGAAGCGATCGCTACCAAAAGTAAGCCAACCACATCAGCAAAATCCAACCATAAGGCTATGCACACACCAACTACGTCTAGCGTGACCAAGAACGAACCAGTACCAAACTCAACCCATGTGTCCTGGGATGAGGTATCGGAAACACTTTTGGCTACGGCTATAATCAAAGTGATTGGATCCGATGGCACATATCACACCATGAGAGCCTTAATTGACCAAGGTTCGCAAATTTCCTTGATAAGCGAGAAAGCGGCGCAAGTTCTGAAATTACCAAGACAACATTGCAAAGGAACAATATACGGCGTAGGAGAAAAAGAAAATAGCTGCAAGGGAGCGATGAACATACGATTCAAATCTATTCATAGCGACTTCGCTTTAGAAGGAGACGTCTTAATAATGAACAACTTAATAAAGCACCTACCAAACAAATCTTTTGTAAAACCGTCATGGCCTCATATTCAAAATATTAATTTAGCAAATCCTGAATTCAATACCAGTCGACCAGTGGACTTACTCCTTGGGGCAGACGTGTTCTGTAAGATTGCATTAGGTGGCATTCTGAGAGGTGATAGTGAAGATCAACCAATTGCCCAACAAACGCAATTAGATTGGTTGCTTTGCGGAACAATGACACCAAAGTACCTATGCAACGTTATCCGTCATAATATGGATGATTTACGTAGATTTTGGGAGAACGAAGATATCAACCAACAGATCGAAATGTCCACTGAAGATTATGAATGTTTACAATATTTTCTCTCAACCACGGAGAGATTAGAAGATGGGAGGTACCAAGTACGCCTACCATTCAAACCAGAAGCCAAGGAACGACTGGGTTCCACGAAACCATTAGCCTTAGCGCAATTTCGGAATCTAGAAAACAAGTTTCAGAAAAATTCGGATCTGAAAGATCAATACACAAAATTCATTGATGAATATCACACACTAAACCATATGAAACCATCAACCAGAAGCACGACATCCGAGTGCTATTTACCACACCACTGCGTCACTCGAGCCGAGTCCACCACCACGAAGCTGCGTGTAGTTTTCAACGCATCAGCTAGGTCATCATCAGGACTAAGTTTGAATGACGTCATGTACCGCGGTCCAAATTTGCAGCAAGACTTGCAGGAATTGATTCTGAAATGGCGACAGTATCAATTCGTTTACACAGCGGATATTGAAAAAATGTATCGACAGGTAATGATACATCCTGCAGATCAGCCTTACCAGAAAATACTATGGAGAGATTCACCCAGCCAACCCATACAAACATACCAACTCACGACCATTACCTATGGCACAAAACCGGCCCCATTTTTAGCTATGATGTGCTTAAAACAGTTAGCCGCTGAAGAAAAACTGAAATTCCCTGACGCAGCAAAAGCATTAGAGGAGTGCTTCTACATGGATGACTATTGTGGAGGGGCCCATTCAATGCAGCAAGCAAAACTTTTAAAATCGGACCTCATAAAACTGCTCCGCAAGGGCGGGTTCAACCTACGCAAATGGGCCACAAATGAACCACAGTTACTTGCTGACCTAGAAAAAGACTTGTGCAACCAACAAGTCTATGAGTTCAAACAATCAGATTCAACCAAAACATTGGGGCTGGGGTGGACTCCGCAACAGGATAAATTTATCTTCAACCTAAAGTTGGAGCCGGCATCAGTAACAAAACCAACCAAGAGATCGCTTCTCTCCGACATATCCAAGCTATTCGACCCGTTAGGCTGGCTAACCCCGTTAAGCGTAACCATGAAAATGCTCTTTCAAAGTGTGTGGTTATCTAGTCTTAACTGGGATGACGCACTACCAGATGAAATCAAGAACAAATGGCTAGAACTAAGAGGCGAGTTAAATGACATCAATACCATAGAAATAAAACGTTGGTTCGGTACTACCGAAAACCAAAGCTTGCAATTACACGGTTTCTGTGATGCGTCAAATAAGGCGTACGCCGCAGTAATCTATTGCAAGGTTATTAACCAACGCAGCTCTAATGAGGTGATTTTGGTAGCAGCAAAGGCTAGACTAGCTCCCGTAAGTAAAGATATATCCATACCAAAGCTGGAGTTAATGGGTGCGCACCTGTTATCTCAATTGATGCAGAAAGTTCAAACTTGCTTAGCAAACTATAACCAGGAAGTATATTGTTGGAGTGATTCGACAGCAGTTCTAGGATGGATCCAAGGAGACCCAGCTAGATGGAAACCATTCGTGACAAATCGTGTGAAAGCAATCACCACAATTGTACCAAAAGACAAATGGAGATATGTCAATACCGCTGAGAACCCAGCTGACTGTGCAAGTCGTGGATTGAGAATCAAACAGTTCAGAAAACATGATCTGTGGTGGCACGGGCCAAGCTGGATCCAATCGTTCAAAACTCTCGAGGCACCTCGAACCATCTATGAAACGAGCCTAGAGATAAGAAAAGCGGTACGATCTAATGCGATAGTCGCGGAACCACATGAACAACCAACCATGACCATACCTAACATCATTGACCATTTAATACACAAATATAATTCCTTTGCAAAAATCATACGTATTTTCGCATGGATACTACGATTACCAACAGCGAAAGCGAGCCGTCAACCCTATCTCACATTACACGAACTACGTCGTGCAAAACTGCTGATCATTAAGACTATACAACAACTAGAGTTCACAAGTGACGTTCGTTGTTTACAAGAGAATAAAAAGGTGCATCCGAAAAGTAAACTTCTATCTTTGCATCCCATCTTAGACCAGGACGGAATGTTGCGTGTAGGGGGTAGGTTAAGTAATGCCCAACTAAACACCGAAATGAAACATCCGATAATACTACCTCATAACCACCGAATAACCTCATTAATAATCAAACATGCTCACGAGTTAACCCATCATGGCGGAGCTCGACTAACTTTATCTAATATTAGGCAAGGTTATTGGATAATCAAAGGATATATGGCTACAAAGAGATTTATACGGCAGTGTATCATCTGTAAGAAGCAAGAACCAATCCGACAACATCAGCTCATGGGCGACCTCCCAGAATTCAGGGTTAACCCTGAAAGCGCCTTCTACCATTGCGGTGTCGACTACACAGGCTTTGTGGAAGTGAAAGCAAACAAGGGAAGAGGCGTAAAGACTACCAAGGGTTACATAGCCCTTTTCGTATGTATGGTGACGAAAGCTGTGCATTTAGAACTCGTGTCTGATCTAACCAGCTCAGCTTTCCTAGCCGCACTACACAGGATGGCAGCTCGACGCGGAGCTCCACGTCACATCTATAGTGACAATGGAACTAATTTTGTTGGAGCAAACAGAAAACTGCAAGAAGAATACTTTCATCTTCAGAACGTCTTTAGTGAGAAGTTTTATACTCAAATAACGGAACTAAATATTGAATGGCATTTTAATGCACCTTCTTGGCCTCAGGCGGGAGGACTTTGGGAAAGAGCCGTGCGCAGTCTCAAGCACCACCTCAAACGGGTTATTGGCCAACAAAAATTAACTTTTGAAGAGTACACCACATTATTATCAAAATTGGAGGCTTGTCTGAATTCTCGGCCACTTTGTGCGCTATCGGAAGACCCTGAAGATTTAGATTTTCTCACACCAGCTCATTTCATAACAGGACGACCCGGTTTAACCATTATTGAAACGCCCGAAGATGCCAGAACTAGATGGCACTTAGTGTCAAAATTATTCGACGATTTATGGAAAAGATGGAAAACGGAGTACTTGGCTCAATTATCAACTAGAGGAAAGTGGATGAGAAACCAAAAGAATATTAGCGTGGGTGACTTAGTAATGATACATGACGACAATCTACCAGCAGGAAAATGGCCAATGGGTCGAGTAATAGAAGTTCATCCAGGAAAAGATGAATTAGTCAGAGTAGTGACTCTAAAAACCAAGAATGGCCACATAAAGCGTCCTATAGTGAAACTATCCGTCTTACCTATAGGACAAGCAGAGAAACCAGAGCCAGGCCTGCAAAAGGACACACCATCCGGACAAATGGAAACCAAAACAGCTGAGAAAGAACCAAACTACCATCAGCAATCTAGCAGCAGAACCCACCCTAAATTAGTGAATATTGCACTAGCCTTGTTATTGTTTCTGAGCATTATATTACCTACCACGGCTTCATTCAACATTACGCAGTTCGACTACGATAAAACTTTGTACTTCGACAAGATAGGCAAGGTGCGATTAATCAGAGATAATTGGAAACTCATTACTTACTACAACATGGCCCCATATTGGCAAGGAGACAAAGCAGTTAACGATTTTTCAAATTATCTGGAAAAAACTTGTCAATCAATCGCAGAGACAAGTCATTGTAAGACGATACTCCTACAAATACGTCACGATTACAACGAACTGCAATACTACAACCAGCTGTTGCTTAGCCAGCATTACGGCGCACGCCTACGAACCCGACGTGGCCTTATCAATGCCGTCGGGTCAATTGCAAACTCACTATTCGGCGTATTGGATGAAAGCTTCGCAGAAAAATACAAGCAGGACATTGAACTTGTGCAGCGTAACCAACATCACCAAGGTCAACTATTCAAGAACCTAACGTCTATCGTTGAAGCAGAGCACAATATCCTACAAAGAACTGAAAACTTAATAGAGAAACAACATAAAATCATAAACAGACACTTAAATGAATTGGCCAACAACAACAGTAAAATGCAGCAGGAAATCAACGTGATGTCAACGCAGCAAGACTTCACATCAGTATCAATAGCCACCATAAACATGATGCAAAACCTTAGAAGAATACAAGATGTGTTAATAGATACCATTTCAGACATATACCATGGACAAACCAGTTTGCATTTACTGACCCCAACACAGCTCAAAAGAGAGCTTCAAATTATATACGGCCAAATACCTCAAGACCTAGCTCTACCTATCGAGAACGTTGAAAAGGATTTGCCTCAACTGTACAAGCTCCTGAGAACAAAAGCTCGAGTCACACAAGAATATATTATCTTCGAAATTACTTTCCCGCTAGTAGCGAGGGAAAGCTTTCAATTATACCGAATAATACCAGTTCCACAACAAATCAATGACAGCATGATCAGCATCAAACCAGTATCGGAATACGTAGCCGTAAATCTGAAAAAAGACTCTTACTTTATAGCAACCATCCATGAACTAGACACGTGTTCGTATCATGGTGAATACTTCATGTGCCAACTTTTTAAACCCATCTTACATTTGGAAAACGACGAAAACCTTTGTGAAACTAACACAATAAATAAAAAATGCAAGACAGAAAGGTCAATGTGTACCAATAGATGGGTAGAATTACACTCAACGTCACAATACATGTATTTCTGTTGTGACACATATTCAATTAAAATCATATGTGACGATCAAGTTACGGCACGTCAGCTGACTCGGGCAGGGGTCATTAGCATGAACCAGAAATGCTTTGTCAAGGGCAAGGATTTTGCACTGTATTCGCTACAGCAACAATCTAACCAAATCGAGGTTTCACCAAATATACTAGTGCCAGAGCTAGACCAAATAAACCACATTGTAAACATAAAACTGCCAACCGAGGAAGAATTACCAGAAGACATGGGGATTAACAGCTCTCTGTCTATCCTCAGAAAACAGATCGAGATCCTGAAATCGACCAAATCAGAAGTGAACGATATATCAGTTCACGATATTCACCACTACACCATCATCTACGTTTTGCTCGGAATCGCCATTTGTGCGGTAATCATCTGGATCTGGAGAAGAGCGAGATTATGTTTGCGTTCAGCGCCCAGTCGTGCGGAGCCTCACCACAGACAGGAGTCTGCGGCGTCTACATCTACGTCGACCAACAACAGACTGTACGGTGAAGTGCAACCCCGAAATGTGACCAATATGACGATTGCTGACCGTCAACAACATGAGAGTGATCATATAGAACTAAATTCATTTCTAGCCAAACGGTGGCCCAGTGCTTTGCGAAGTAAAAATAGAGCTACGATGCCGGTTGTGCGAAAAGAACGGGCGTCTAAAATAGAGGACTCTTTAGTTTAATGTTTTATGTTTCTTAAGGACTACCATTTTACACACTTTCTTTGTTATTGTTATTGTTATTGTATGTTTAACCATTTATTTTTACGCTATTTAAATATTACTTGTATGTTTATACTTTTTTTATTAGTTCACCACATATTGTCAAAGATGATTTGATGGTTAATTTATATTTTCCTTTCATTTGGTGCTCGGGAATATGTTCGGAGCAATACAGCCGAACAGCGAAGCACTTTTGCTTTCGTGCATTTTTATAAAACTAACGAATGTAATTATTAAAGTCAGTACGAATTCGGTCGTCGATCGCGTAACTCAAACCATACCAAAACCATTCAAGCCATCATTTAGATTAAATTAGTTTAATTTCTTACTTATAAGTATATTTAGTTGTCTGAACCATAAAGCCATAACCAAACGAAAGTCGTATCCTTTAAACCGAACCAAAATCAACCCGTACCATCAAATAAATCAAAACCACTAAAACATCAACCAATCCAGAAAGCTGGTATTGCGCAGACAGATACCAAATTTCTACATGGTCTATGGATGGATGTATGGATGTTTGTTACTCTTTCACGCAAAAACTACAGAACGGATCTCGATGAAACTTGAAATTATAAAATAACAATTACAAACAATGATTAAATATATTCAAAATGTGACAATGTATATAGTCTTATTGACTGAGACTGTATATTATTGAATAGGTAGGTAAGAACAATTTCACTTATTTAAGTAATATCCGACTTTTATTTCAATAAGATCAACAAATCATATAATCAATTAATTTAACTTAACCTAATTTAAATAAAAGCCCTAAAGAACTAAAAAAAGGCTATAGTATTTACTATATTACTCGTATCTAAGGTACTAATCAAATTTTATTTGGTTTTAACCATCGTCGCACCAACTATTAATATTTTATTTTCTTAGAATTACTTTGTGACAAAAAAAAAAACCACCTAAATGACAAAAGTGGTTAATAGAAATTTTATTTTGTTTTAAAAATCACACAAACTATCAATATTTTTTTTCTTAAAATCTCTGAGACAGAAACAAAATATTAAAAAGACAGAAACGATTATTATATTTTTTCCAGTCGACAGAGTAAAAATAGAATAAAATTACCAGGTACATACGGAGCCGGAGTAACCTCATCGATCTCAATGTATTCCATGTCAAATATTTCACACACCATAAACTCGTCGTCTGAATATGCAATCACTTCATCATCCATATTTGTTTACAGCACTTTAATTTGTTGTTGATGTTTTTTAACCGACAGAAGACTGCATAACACAGTCACTTTTCAAGTTAATTTATTAGTTAGTATGTCATTTCCTTCTATTAAACTTGTGTGGATTACTCAAATTAAATAATGTTCACACTGCACACTGGTAACCTCTAGTCACAATACTTGGACAGTCTCATTTTGAGCTCGCGGCCTATTAATATAAAGTCCCTTCATTGTTTTTAATTAGTTTAATTAAGAGATAATGACACAAGAAACTCTATTGTTTATCAATTAATAATGTAAGTATTTATGTAAGTGATATCTCATTAGCGGTAGTTAACCACTTTGCTAAGTACATCAACAACTCAAAAAAGATGTCTAAGAATTTTATAAATTATGTTCTAACTTAGAAAAAGTTCAGAGTGCCAATTCTTTAAATAAATTAACTTTGAGTTGAGGAAACCACTATTGTTTATTCAGAATTTTCACAGCATCTCAACAGTGTTTTTATTTTATTTTAATATATAGCACATCTTCAACGACGTAAATAAATAAGAACAAAACGTTAACCTGAGAAATCATCAAAAGACTTCTCCCGCACTAAATGGAGAGAGAGGGAGTGTGAGACTTTTGCTAACTAAAACCCACTGTGTTCCTTCAGTTGCCCATTGCGAGTGTCACTCTTTCAAACGTTCCCGCAGCCCAAAAGTTCCGCCTATACAACATTATAAGTGTGTTTTTTTTTAATACGGATAGGCTCGCGTTTGGCCACTAATTAATCCTTTGTACAGTTTTGTTGGTAAACAAGGATATTTACAATATTCTCTAGTGTAATTGTTGTATGTGTGGTTTGAAGTTTCTATTTTATAATACCTATAACCCATAATTTTGTTATTGATTACAGTTTGTTTTGTAATATTTTATTTGATTCTCTCAAAAAAAGTTCAAAGTTTAAAAAGTAACTAGTAATTCCAACATCTATACTCTGTGAGCGCTGGAGTCTATACTGGGTTCAAGACCTGTGTGACAGAACTCCAGGCTCACACCTTCAAAATTACAATTTTGATTGCACTGTAACTATTTCCTACAGTCGGACAACCCATCCCTTGATTATGATTGAAAATTATTTATGTATTCCAATTTGTTTGACTATCTTAAAGAAGTATCGGGGATTTACCATTACTTTACACTGGACCGACGTTTTTCAAGACAACAACGTCTTCATGAGTTGGGGAGTCCCCGCACGCGATAGGTTCGAATGATATAATGATATTTATTCTTATTTAGAGATAAGGAACCTCGGGTCAAAACATAATTTAGAGATCTCAGAATATTGTTAACGATAAGTAGCTCATAAGCATAGCCAATAATTTTTACATTGCCGGTATGCCTTTTTACTGTGAGAGATAATCGTTATAATTCAACACATCACTCGAACATTGTGCGAGCTGGTGGATATCGCTTGTCTTTGAACCACTTCAAGGATAGCTTGAAATTTATTTATTTATTACAATTTCATGCCACACAAAGGTACAAAGGCCGATTTAATGCCTTAGGTATTCTCTATCAGTCAGGGTCGGCGCCGCCGCGCCCTTCCATGCACGACGCATCCACCAAATGTGTTGTTGTATATGTACCTGTGTACTGACCGAGGGGCGGCGAGGAGTCGCGCGGGAGAGCGTGGCGCGCGCTGCGGGGCTCGTCGGCGCCGCCGCGCCCTTCCATGCACGACGCATCCACCAAATGTGTTGTTGTATATGTACCTGTGTACTGACCGAGGGGCGGCGAGGAGTCGCGCGGGAGAGCGTGGCGCGCGCTGCGGGGCTCGTCGGCGCCGCCGCGCCCTTCCATGCACGACGCATCCACCAAATGT
Organism: Mythimna lalbum; assembly: GCA_949319445.1. Lineage (NCBI taxonomy): Eukaryota > Metazoa > Arthropoda > Insecta > Lepidoptera > Noctuidae > Mythimna > Mythimna lalbum. The sequence continues at coordinate 1,100,165 of OX439354.1, forward strand.
GTTGTTGTATATGTACCTGTGTACTGACCGAGGGGCGGCGAGGAGTCGCGCGGGAGAGCGTGGCGCGCGCTGCGGGGCTCGTCGGCGCCGCCGCGCCCTTCCATGCACGACGCATCCACCAAATGTGTTGTTGTATATGTACCTGTGTACTGACCGAGGGGCGGCGAGGAGTCGCGCGGGAGAGCGTGGCGCGCGCTGCGGGGCTCGTCGGCGCCGCCGCGCCCTTCCATGCACGACGCATCCACCAAATGTGTTGTTGTATATGTACCTGTGTACTGACCGAGGGGCGGCGAGGAGTCGCGCGGGAGAGCGTGGCGCGCGCTGCGGGGCTCGTCGGCGCCGCCGCGCCCTTCCATGCACGACGCATCCACCAAATGTGTTGTTGTATATGTACCTGTGTACTGACCGAGGGGCGGCGAGGAGTCGCGCGGGAGAGCGTGGCGCGCGCTGCGGGGCTCGTCGGCGCCGCCGCGCCCTTCCATGCACGACGCATCCACCAAATGTGTTGTTGTATATGTACCTGTGTACTGACCGAGGGGCGGCGAGGAGTCGCGCGGGAGAGCGTGGCGCGCGCTGCGGGGCTCGTCGGCGCCGCCGCGCCCTTCCATGCACGACGCATCCACCAAATGTGTTGTTGTATATGTACCTGTGTACTGACCGAGGGGCGGCGAGGAGTCGCGCGGGAGAGCGTGGCGCGCGCTGCGGGGCTCGTCGGCGCCGCCGCGCCCTTCCATGCACGACGCATCCACCAAATGTGTTGTTGTATATGTACCTGTGTACTGACCGAGGGGCGGCGAGGAGTCGCGCGGGAGAGCGTGGCGCGCGCTGCGGGGCTCGTCGGCGCCGCCGCGCCCTTCCATGCACGACGCATCCACCAAATGTGTTGTTGTATATGTACCTGTGTACTGACCGAGGGGCGGCGAGGAGTCGCGCGGGAGAGCGTGGCGCGCGCTGCGGGGCTCGTCGGCGCCGCCGCGCCCTTCCATGCACGACGCATCCACCAAATGTGTTGTTGTATATGTACCTGTGTACTGACCGAGGGGCGGCGAGGAGTCGCGCGGGAGAGCGTGGCGCGCGCTGCGGGGCTCGTCGGCGCCGCCGCGCCCTTCCATGCACGACGCATCCACCAAATGTGTTGTTGTATATGTACCTGTGTACTGACCGAGGGGCGGCGAGGAGTCGCGCGGGAGAGCGTGGCGCGCGCTGCGGGGCTCGTCGGCGCCGCCGCGCCCTTCCATGCACGACGCATCCACCAAATGTGTTGTTGTATATGTACCTGTGTACTGACCGAGGGGCGGCGAGGAGTCGCGCGGGAGAGCGTGGCGCGCGCTGCGGGGCTCGTCGGCGCCGCCGCGCCCTTCCATGCACGACGCATCCACCAAATGTGTTGTTGTATATGTACCTGTGTACTGACCGAGGGGCGGCGAGGAGTCGCGCGGGAGAGCGTGGCGCGCGCTGCGGGGCTCGTCGGCGCCGCCGCGCCCTTCCATGCACGACGCATCCACCAAATGTGTTGTTGTATATGTACCTGTGTACTGACCGAGGGGCGGCGAGGAGTCGCGCGGGAGAGCGTGGCGCGCGCTGCGGGGCTCGTCGGCGCCGCCGCGCCCTTCCATGCACGACGCATCCACCAAATGTGTTGTTGTATATGTACCTGTGTACTGACCGAGGGGCGGCGAGGAGTCGCGCGGGAGAGCGTGGCGCGCGCTGCGGGGCTCGTCGGCGCCGCCGCGCCCTTCCATGCACGACGCATCCACCAAATGTGTTGTTGTATATGTACCTGTGTACTGACCGAGGGGCGGCGAGGAGTCGCGCGGGAGAGCGTGGCGCGCGCTGCGGGGCTCGTCGGCGCCGCCGCGCCCTTCCATGCACGACGCATCCACCAAATGTGTTGTTGTATATGTACCTGTGTACTGACCGAGGGGCGGCGAGGAGTCGCGCGGGAGAGCGTGGCGCGCGCTGCGGGGCTCGTCGGCGCCGCCGCGCCCTTCCATGCACGACGCATCCACCAAATGTGTTGTTGTATATGTACCTGTGTACTGACCGAGGGGCGGCGAGGAGTCGCGCGGGAGAGCGTGGCGCGCGCTGCGGGGCTCGTCGGCGCCGCCGCGCCCTTCCATGCACGACGCATCCACCAAATGTGTTGTTGTATATGTACCTGTGTACTGACCGAGGGGCGGCGAGGAGTCGCGCGGGAGAGCGTGGCGCGCGCTGCGGGGCTCGTCGGCGCCGCCGCGCCCTTCCATGCACGACGCATCCACCAAATGTGTTGTTGTATATGTACCTGTGTACTGACCGAGGGGCGGCGAGGAGTCGCGCGGGAGAGCGTGGCGCGCGCTGCGGGGCTCGTCGGCGCCGCCGCGCCCTTCCATGCACGACGCATCCACCAAATGTGTTGTTGTATATGTACCTGTGTACTGACCGAGGGGCGGCGAGGAGTCGCGCGGGAGAGCGTGGCGCGCGCTGCGGGGCTCGTCGGCGCCGCCGCGCCCTTCCATGCACGACGCATCCACCAAATGTGTTGTTGTATATGTACCTGTGTACTGACCGAGGGGCGGCGAGGAGTCGCGCGGGAGAGCGTGGCGCGCGCTGCGGGGCTCGTCGGCGCCGCCGCGCCCTTCCATGCACGACGCATCCACCAAATCCTGGGGGGAACATACGCCAAGTTACACAACAAGCTTATCGTTCGAGCTGCTCTTCTCACCCTGGCGACCAAGAGTTAGCCTTTAAGCAGTATGTGCGAGTGTTGACGTAGGCAGTGTTACATGGCCTTTCTTTTTTTGACTCTTATTTATTTACTTGAGCATTTTACGAGGAAAGAATTGAGGTAAGATTACTTGAATTAACATCGAATGAAAAAAATCGCACACACAATAAAGATACCTTTACAGCACGTCAAATCATAGTGATATTTCTCTATTAGTTCCTGCTGCAGCTAAAAACATGAGATCTATCCATACTGTCGTTGAAAAAGGGGTATATTAAATGATCAATTTATTTCAGTACTGTAAAAACTGTATAAAAATATGCAATATACATATATAGGTATAAAATTAAATTAAAACAAAGATGGAACAGTTAATAAACTTTGTCCTGGGGGTTCAATACAGAAACCTCAAGCAAGCCTAATAGCCAGAACTGACAACCCAAGACGGAGCCACTTGGATTAGAAAGGTGGAGAAAAAAAAATAAACGTTACTGATTTGTTTCTATTTAGCTTGAGCTCCAAAATAGTAGGATTATTGTGTGATACATGTTTTGTGCAGGTGTATTTAATTATATTATCTAACACTAATCGCTGTAATCTCTATCCTTATCAACCATTATACAATAATCAGGGCAGCAAACTTCGCGTAGGTACAGATTGAAAACATAGGTATCTCTTTGCGTACCTCATCATCATCTTCCTGCCCTTATCCCGTTTTATTTGGGGTCGGCGCAACACATTTTTTTCTTCCATTCTGTCCTGTTGCTCGTCACGCTATCACTAACTCCCTTTTCATTCATATCACTTCTCACAACATCCATCCATCTTTTCTTTGGCCTCCCTCTTCCTCTCCATCTTTGCGTACCTATGACATGTTATAACGCGGGACCGACAGTCTCTTTATCTGTGAAGTCTGTTATTGAATATGTTGGAGCTTGCTTCCCAGGGCTGATGGCCGCTAGAGCCACGGGGAATTTCTGGAAAGGGAACCATGAGCCTAGAATGTAAAGAGCAACTGAAGGACAGGTAGATTTTAGTCAGTAGAAGTTTGATATATTCCCTTTTGCCCATCTCTAGGGCTTGTGAAGTCATTGGATGATTTAACAGAACAAAAAAAGTGTAACTGCATAGACACCAAAATTTTACATAGAAAGGCTGCCTGACGGACCTCCACAACCCAGTAACATGAGACGGTTACCCAGTAACATGGGACTTGGTAGTGGTTGAAGTAATCTGAATCTTTGCTTGCTCGTGTGTAAAAATAATATAATAATCATGCTATTTGTTAATTGTTTTATTATTGTTTATTTATAGCTTTTATATAATGAGGATGAGAGACCAGTGTAAACTCAGCAGATTCATATCAAAGTATGATTCATAGTAGGTTAATTTTCTATTTCGATTTACTTTTCTGTTGTTTTTTTAATATTATTTGGTACCTACATATATTAGCTGATGTAATGAGATTTGAAAGGACAGAGTAGACTCTAAATAGTCATGTCATATCTATTACTATTAATATTGTAATATAAGAATATAGAAAAACAATTATTTCTATAAAAGAGCAATCATGGAGTTTTTTGTCTTTTTCTCCCGGTAAAACAAATAAATGGAATCGTGCGCTAGCTTTTGACTTATACCTATTCTATACTGTCCTACTGTTGAGCAAAGGCCTCCTTCCATCCCTTTCATTGTAATTATAGCTTCTGCCAGCGGCTTCGGCTGTGTGAAATTAGAAAATAGTCGGGGTAAAAAGTATCCTATGTGCTACGCACATGGCCTTCCCCCGTGCCAGTGTTCACCCAAATCTACTTAACCGCTTGTGCGCGAAGAAGTTACTAACATAAATACACATACACTCACATTCACACTCGCCCCACACACATACCACGCATGCCGTTATCTACTTACTTTTTCTTCATTTTAATTTTTGCATCCATTGTGAATATGAGGATATTTAAATCTGCTTGTGACTATGAGGGTGGGCGCTGATGCTTATACTACAAGATATTAAGTTATCTTAGCTTAGCTATCAGCTGTAACTCTTAAATATCACAATTAATAAACCTCGTAACCTAATTTACTGTTATTTGGAAAATTTGTTAACTTGAAGGTGCAAATAAACAATTTTTATTTTATTTATTTATTGTTCCTAGCTCTGAGCCACTTCTTGCCAAATTCTAAGGCTTATTTTTTTTATTTTATTGATAGGCTCGCGTTTGACCATTATGAAATTAAATATTTTTGAACTTTTATACTTTATTATGTTACAAAATCACGTTATTTAAAGGATAATTCCGATCAGTTGTTTCCGATTTGCTAATTGCAACTGTTGTTAATTAGCTAGTCATTAAGACTCATTACCACTGTGGAAGGTCAGTGTCTATTCGTTGTGGTAGGTAGTTGTATTTCCTGACTTGTGATATGACTATTGCTTGGCACCCAAGATACAAACTTGCCTATTTTGGGGTCAATGTAATACATAGTAATCCCTTTACTAATAAATGTTATTCCTTTATTTTCTTTTTCGATACATATTTGCCCTCGAAAGAGGTGGCGAGATGATCTGGACGCATATCACGAGAACTGGTTCGAGACGGCGCGGGATAAGAATGTCTGGAAGGACTTGGGGGAGGCCTTTGCCCAGCAGAGGGACAGTAAGGGCTAGGGAAAAAATACATATTCCTTATATCCATACCATCTTTTTTTTAAATTATTGATAGGCTTGCGTTTGACCTCCTGATGGTAAGCGATGATGTAGCCGACGATGAATTACGATTGCCAAGATGTAACCTATTCACTCTTGATCAGCTCGAAAAACTCTATCTACATGGACTGTTTCATTAATAGTTTGTATTCCTGATGGTGGTATTATGATAATCCCCGCATAAGACTCATCCAGTTTTTATCTTTTTACTCAAAATTTTATATCTGTCAAATGTCAAACGCTATAGGTACATATACATACAGTGCGTTATTTTACTATACTATAAACTTTATCTCATATCAAACTTATCTTTTGATTTCAAGTGATTTCAGTGGGATTTAAAACAAAAATACATGTAGGTATATATTTTATTAAATATATACGTATGTTTATTTTATCTATAATAATGTAAGTATTGTATTTATTTGGAAACTCTAAGACATACGTACTGAAATTCTCGCCCCAGCCGGTCGACTATCAGTACTTTAGATAGAGTGTCTATCTGGCCCTCCACCATCTGTACCCTATTCGCGGTAAGATTAGACATTTAAAGAAAACTTTTTTTCTGTCCGTTCAACCGATTTCAACTTCTATTTCGTAGACACAAGGATGACATTAAAAGCAAAAAGGTGGTTACAATACCAACGATTTACTGCAGCCGCCATTTGTCATGCCACCAACGTAATAAAAGTCAAAATCGGTTGAACGGACAGTAATAAAAGGTTTTCATAAATGTCTAATGTTATTTTGAACAGAGTATAGTTACCTATTTTGTATCACGGAACCAATTTGTTCCTATTTGTCTTGCAGTGCCTTTACAGGGTCTATGTTTGAAAAACTATTTATTATTGTTTTTAATTACCGCACAAAACTGAATTGGTTTTTGCAAGATTGGTCAAATTTTTTTGGGCTTTAGAATAAACGTAAAGACAAAATAATGAAAGCCAGGAGAAACGTCATTTCAAAAGTAATATTAAAATTAGTTCTTAATAAACTACTGCGCCTCACCACCAACACTACTTACCATCAGGTAGGTTCGCAGTCAAGCACTAGGTTATATCAATTTAAAAAAATATATATACGCGGATAAACATTGTACAGGAAAAGCACTTTGTTTTCAAGTCTTATCTGATAGAATGTGCATTTAATAATAATAAGTACTTAAAGTTTATAACAAAAAAAAAAAAACTTTCACTGGCAGTACTCCAGTGTGAGAATGGAGTATTTATTAGTTAGAACTCACTTTTTTCTTGGACTTGCCGGGATACCTCATGGCTGTGCGCACGTGCTGTTATCCCGCTATCACTTATCGACTGATACGGACAATGAAGCCATTACCGATTGATTTTTTTTTTCGGTATTTCTATAGTTATCGCGTCTTATCTATACTTATGGCACTTTAAAGGATAAACATGCTTTAGAATTATGAACCTTAAAACTGTAAAGAAAAGGTTAGATTTCGTGTAAATATTTTTGTATTTACGTTATTTTCATTTTCTTTTGTCATTGTAAAATTATCTTTGTTCTTATGTACTTTAAGCTGACATTTGTCATAGTCGTAGTTTTTTTTTTTTATAGTAACGTTGGCTTTTGACGCACAGGTGTTTAAGATTATCGTTTACGCGATTATTTCGTTTATTTGCAGTGCGTGACTCAGTGTGTTTTATCTTAAAGACGTAGTAAAATATGGATGATTAATGCAAGTTGCCATCTCGTAAATGTACCTATTGCAAATATTTCAAGTACGTGAACAGGTAACAGGGCGCGTCATGCAGGATGGAAGGTGGGACATGGCCTGCGGAGCACAAACACTGCAGATAGGAACCGTCCGAGAACCCTTATCTGTGGAGATTATCTTTGCTGTGCTCAACTTTGGTGCGGAGTCTGTTTAGAGTTTTTCAGGTTGGCCATGGCAACTTGTGTTTAGGAGAGAAGGTCTCCGACGGCTCGATAAAAATAATCATCAGAAGGTGGGTTTATATTTTAGGCGGGAAATCATCCAATGACATCTCCCGCGGAGTGGGAGGGCGTTTCAGACTTTTACTGACAAAAACCCACTCCTAGTTCCTTCGTTGCCTCGCACTCCAGGGCCGACCTGCTGAGCCACTACGGTTTGCTGACCTGTCCTGGAAGCGCACCTGGAACACTACGCGTTGTCGACGACTTGGGCTCGCTCCGCAAGGCTACTGAACGGTCGGACGGCGAGCTGCCCATTGATCATCATTCACAAGCCCGCGTTTATGGTGGCCGTAATCAGAAGGTGGGTGGGGACACTACCTTGGAGAGATGCGTCCTCTGGCGGAAGAAGTTTATTGCTCATGATGCTAAGGTAGGAGTGAGGTGGTGGTACTTACGGAGTCGGGGTCGTGCGGCAGAGGCGGCACGTCGTCGACGGCGTCGCGGCCGTAGCCCTCCTCGTCCGAGTTGAAGCCCAGCTCCTCGCCGTAGCTGCTGTGCACCTGCAACGCAAACATACACACGTTATTATTTATTATCCACTAGCTTTTGCCCGCAGGTTCGCCCGCTTATTTAAAATATAGCCTAATCACTCAGGAATTAAGCAACTTTCTATCAGTGAAAAATTTTCGCAAACGGACTAGTACTTTCAGAGATTACCTCCTACAAACCAAAAAATATTAAAACAAAGTTAACCTCTTTATAATATTACTGTAGATTTAAGTTAAAGCAGAAACTGATTGATATATCAACGCTTAGCCGAAACTGGTGACTAAGCGGTATAGTCACCAGTTTCGGCTATGCGTATAGGGTATAGTCTATACCCTATTCGGGGTAAGATTAGACATTTAAAGAAACCTTTTTTATTGTCTTTTCAACCGATTTTAACTTCTATTTCACAGGCAACAAGGACGGCATTAAAAGCAAAAAGGTGGTTACAATACCAACTATTTACTTCAGCCGCCATTTGTCATGCCACCAACGTAATAAAAGTCAAAATCGGTTGAACGGACAGTAATAAAAAGTTTTCACAAATGTCTAATGTTATTTTGAACTGAGTATGGGCGTGTGAAATTTGCACAAGGTTTATTACCTAGGCGAGCGCTAAGAGGATTTCACAAAATTCACTCCTAAAGGGGATGAAATGAGGGTGGGTCCAAAGTTTTTTTAGGGAAAATCTAAGTTTACACGGGCGAAGTCGCTGGCGAAGCTAGTCTATACAAATAAATTAAACTGAAGTGTCTGTTTATAATATGAATATACACCATTTTTTCACTAATGCTTATAGAAAAAAATGAATTTTTAAGGTGGGTTCTCCTGTTCCTCATACCTCGAATCGCACGACTGCGAGCAATCATCTGTTATCAAAAAGAAAACTATCAACTGGAAACTTTATCAATCTGCGATAAAAAAGGAAATTATTAACAGGAAACGTTGGTTTTCCGCAAACCGTTTTGTGGAATATATTTCCTACCTACTCGCAAATTATTCCCAATTAAATACCATATTCGGTTTATGAAAATATGATCATGTTTCAAGTTCCGTGTTAAACCACACAATGGAAATGTTCATATTCTTCTATATTCCCTCTTGTATAATGTGCTATTTTCTTTTCACCCCTATTTATGTTTGAAACCTACTGGGGCAAGGGTTAGCTCCGAAAGTCAACCCAGTCCCGGTTTGAAGGCACGAAGGAATGGGGTGGGTTTTTGTCTGACACTATCTCCCGCTCTGCCCAAAAGCGGAGGATGCCATTGGATAATTTTCTCATATAAAAAAAAAGTCTTCAGATAATTTGAGACTCAAAATGCCGATGCATTCCACTACATTCCTTGATAAGAAAGACCTTTACTGTCCAAGCCACTCGTCTGTAGAATGCTTTCCAGTGTCAAGACAACGTGCGTAATATATTAGTAAGATATCATCTATACAGGATCGTTCATTATGGCGACGGTTGGGGGAGGCTTTTGTCCAGCAGTAGACGCCTGTCGGCTGAAATGATGTCCATCAGCTTCTTCATTATTAATCCATACCACCATATCAAGCACTGCCTGACTTCCTTAATAAAATTAATAGATATTATATTTAAAATAACAAATACTAATTAAATACCAGTTTAGTCCTACTTTTCCGGAAATTACCACTGATAAAATAATACATTAATTACAAAGATATATTTTAGCACTGGGATATCATCAACACAACCAATGAAACAAGCGAGTACGCAAGGTTTTAATGAATGAAAGAAATAATTGGTAACTGAATGACAAGCACAACTACAAGATGAAGAATAATCAAAATGACTTATCACAGTAATTAAATATTAACTTTACCGAATATATCTTTTCACAAAAACTCATCTAAACGATAAGGAAACTTCACTCTGTTCAAAATACAGGATATTTCAATCAAAATCATATGATTATTATGCCTTGACACTGGTGAAAATGAGAGGAGTAATATGGACGGGCAAGACTCCAAGTGCATTGGCCGCGCTCCAAGCAACGCAGAAAACATATAAATAAACAAAGTTTTACAACAACAAATTAACGTAGGGGTTGGCATGTGGACGACATTAGTCCGTCAGTGAATGCAGGCCATGCAAGCCAAATAACTCTGCTGGCAGAATAGTCGCAACCGGCTCAATTGCCACAAAAAAAAAACTCGCTGTCAGTCATCATGAAATCTCCGGAAGAGTAAAGATAAATATATTTATTTATCCCTAATTTATATGCAACAGAATTGCTCATGAATTGTCGGTTTTATCTTAACATATAAATAACGCTAAAATTGTTTGTACCTTTGTCCGTTATACGTTAGAGACTTTAAAACCATCCAACCTTGCAAGGCGAAGATGGATAGACTACTAAAACACATTTCAAAAAATGCGGAATTACTTTTTTTCTTCATGGAATAAACAAAATGTATTTCTTTTTTAGCTTAGTAGCACACGCCGGAAATCCACTCGTTTATTCATGCAAACAAAATTCTAAGAAGTTATTCAGTAATTTTTCCTGTTTTCTAAACGAATAAAGTGAAACATTTCAACAAAGACTGAAATCTTTTTCAAAGAATACTTCTTTAAATAAAATCAATCGATTTTTTTTTTTGTCAAATAAAGTTGGTTAATTTAAGCCTAGCCTTTTCCCAATTAACTTGGGGTTGGGTTCTAACCGAAGACTTATGAGCGGTTACTCATCTGACTTCTAATTCTAGAACTTGATAACACGAGTTAAAAAAAGCACACCACAGATCATAATTGTAGTACATTAATCAACATATATAGTGAATACCTGCCCCCGGAATCCCGCGCACTCCGCACCACGTCCCGTGTCGCACTGCCCGAGCGCGGCCAGAACCTTGAGTGGTGCGCACGCGCCCACGCGGACAACTCATCAACTTTATAATGAACAGCCTCCCGGACCAACGTGAGAGAAACTCTTCTAAGAGTATTTACTTGAAATTTGACTGCTCTTTAATATCGTTGGTATACATGGTTATACATGCTTAGGTAAACACATATGACAAAAATTGCTAAAATATCTTCATCAAAGATGTTATAAAGCTTCCTAATATGAAAGAGAAGTCCGACATGGTCTTTGACGCCAAAAACCATGCCATCCGTAAGGCCGCTACCAAAAACGGCGTAGGTACACGTATCTTGTTTGCCTATCTACTTATTTTGATAGTTTTCCTTATTAAGGAATATTTATTTATTAACTGGTTAGATATCAAATATTGTTTTCATGCATATTCCCCCTGTTAAATGGGGGGTCTCTAGTCAAAAGTGAATCAAGGCGCTCCATTTGCGAACACATCATTATTTGGCATCAGGTGAAAAAGTGGACAAAAATGAGCCTATCAAAAATAAAAATAAATAGTTGCTTAAGAGAAATATATTTTATCTCCTTGGGCATTTTACCGAGTACGCTGACTTTAGCGAGCCAGGAGCCAGACCTGAGCGCATTATTAAAAAGGTTTTAAGTAAACACACTTCAATAGCTTTAAGATTAAATGAAATGAAGACATTTTATGATGATTCCCTCCTTCTATCTACTACGTTTTAATATCCTATTGTTCGAAGAAATAACAGCTAAATATAAATTAAATGGAATAAACATTTATTGTTATCACTTATCAGTATTTTTATGAATGAAACTGGAATGTTTTTGTTTGTCGGACTGGAGGCGGAATGTTGTAGCTGAGATGGCGTTGATTGATATCGGTTATCATAGATCGATCTTAGTTCAAGCACTTTTTGTAATGACTTCCCTATTATCCTTATTTTGACGTGTTGACATTGTCCTGGACCTTCCAAGGGGTATTTTATCAGGTCCTCGCCGGACGTGGGTTTTTCGAGAGGATTCGGCGAGAAAAAAGATCTTGGTATCACCATTGAGCGTATTACCCGGAGAAAATGGTATAAGGACTTCCATCATCTTCTCCGGGCAAAGCAAGTGTACGTATAGGTAAGGAATTTACTGCCGGAGTCTGTATTTCCTGATCCCAAAGCTACGACACAGGGGGGTCTTTCAGCTAACAGTGTAAAGGTTACTTCTAGGCCAGCGTGCTTCATCATCACCCTCATCATCTTTTACGATCACGTAAGATCACTATCTTGCATTAGACATGCTATTGACAACAACTACAACAACAACTGTCAATAGCATGTCTGACAATAAGATTAATAATTAAATGAGTTTTTAACTTGAGAGGCAAATTAGATAATTAAAAATGATGCTGCTTGGCGACAGAAATATGTAGGTATAGCCAAGGTTATGAGGAGCTCTATCGGTGGTAAATCTGTAAACACAATATATTTTATACACAAAGGATAAAATATTTTAGTACTAAATTATGTGTCCGCTGAATTCAGCCCGTTTAGCTTTGAGGTCAAACATATTTGAATTATTTTAAATTTCTAATCTGTGCCAATCTTAGGTTGCCAACCATAAAATAAATAAATCAACTACATGTGCTAATGTCATGGGTTAGGGAATTGTTTGTAAGAGTTACCGCGTCCCTGGAAAGCAAAGTACAGCAGAAGGATAGAGAGGATTTGTCAGTAAAAGTCTGACACTTCTCGATCCAGCCGGAGCGCGAAAAGTTCATTGATGATTACCCACTTCAAACAAAAAATGTACTATCGACAAGTGTTTCAGTAGGCTTTTTTGTCTTGCTTGTTATTTTAGTCCTAAATTCTTTCATAAATGTGATCGACTCATTTATGGGTATTAATTTATGAACTACTTTGATCTACGATTAGGTAGGCTAAACTGAATAGGCTTTTAATAAACTAGTGCGCCTCACCATCAATGGTTGCATCACTGTTTACCATCAGGTGGGATAGCTGTCAAGCACTGGTTTATATCATTTAAAAAAAAAGTTATCCAAAATAGATGATGATGATATTTGTATATCCCTATTCTAAAACTTTTGCCTGATTGCATTTTTTGCCCAAGAAAAGTGCATACCACCAATAGGCAGAAAAAAAGCATTTTTTATAACCTTTAAATTTTTGTATAGCTGGCAACACAAGCGACAAGTTGGCAAGCCACGCCACCCCTTGTTTTTCACTTTTAGCATAAATATTTATTTGAGAGCGTTCAGCTATGCGCATGATTTAGAATTAATAACTCAATGTGTGTCGTGGCTTTCCGAATCTATTTGAATGTACAATTTTATGGCCCAATGTGTTTGTCCAAGGTGTTTAGATAGAAAATCATTTCGTAGGTATACTATTTACTAAAAATATAAAGTTATAATGCCACATCCGCCGTATGTCGCAACAAAATTGGGCGAAGACAATCACTGATTGCACCAGGAGGGGCCCAGCTGAGTCGAAGCCTACTGGGGCCAGGGTTATCCGAAAGGATGCTCGAGCCCCGGTATGAAGAGGCTGGAAGGAACGGTGTGGGTTTTTAGTCAGTAAGAGACTGACACTATCTCCAACCAAGAGCGGGGGTTGTCATAAGATGATTTTTGCCCACCGTAAAAAAAAAATCACTGATCGCATCCCGAATAGCAGGCGGTAGGCCCAGAAGGAGGTGGCGTGAAGATTTTGACTCCTAACTCAAGGATTCGCCAGAAGTAGCTAAGAACAGAGAAGAGTGGAAGAGTGGAAGAATGGAAGTGAGACTTTTGTCCTGCAATGGGACACAACAGACCCATAAGAAAGAATAAACTGCTTTTCTAGTTAGTGATCGCGCATGTACTATAAGGATAGCGATTCTTCTCAAAATATATCGATTTTTCAAATCGATTCGAATCGAAGTCTTAAACAATCGATTCAATGATTAATCGAGTTCTTAATGATCGATCCTTTAGTTACCGTGCAGTAACTAAGTCCTAAAAAGTACAGTACTGCTGATCCTATGGTGTAAATTCGTTTAAAAATTGACATAAACATTAGATTGAATAAAATAGATGCTTTAAACGTTTTTCTACACAAATCTAAACTAATATTATAAAGAGGGAAAAATTGTATTTTTGTGTGTATGTTTCATCATCATCATATCAGCCGAAAGACGTCCACTGCTGGACATAGGCCTCCCCCAAGCGTCGCCACAACGACCGGTCCTGTGCGTCACGCATCCATCGGATTCCCCCGACCCTGACCAGGTCGTCGGTCCACCTTGTTGGAGGCCTTCCAACGCTGCGTCTTTCGGTACGTGGTCGCCACTCCAGAACCTTTCGTCCCCATCGACCATCTGTTCTACGTGCAATGTGCCCTGCCCATTGCCACTTAAGTTTGGCGTTTGTATGTTTGTAATGAATAAACTCAAAAACTACTGTACGGATTTCAAAAATTCTTTAACCATTAGAAAGCTACATTCACCCTGAGTAACAAAGGCTATATTTATTGCCCGTGCGAAGCCGGGACGGGCCGCTAGCAAATAATAATATGATTGCAGAAAAAAAATTAATTTCGATTTTATGTTTTTGAAAAATCGATCCACGGTATAAGATCGACTTAAAAATTATATTTTTTTACGTATAAAATCGATTAATCAATCTCAGATCGCCATGCCTATTGTGCTAATGCTGAGCAAAAGGTTTTGGTTTTGCTATGCAGTGTTATTGGGTTTTTTTCATCGGTTTTTATTAGTATGTAAGAGACCATAGTCTGGAATAGTATCAGGTTCATGGCAAATAGATTTACCGTCTATTAAGTGAAAGTAAACATAAACGGCGATATGCGGTTGCACCATACGTACACTCAATCCATCTTTCGGATACAGGTTTGACGTAGTTTATAAATTTGTAATTTTTTTTAACTGAAACTGTGGCGACCACGTACCGAAAGACGCAGCGTTAGCAGGCCTCCAAAAAGGTGGACCGATGACCTGGTCAGGCTCGCGGGAATCCGAAGGATGCGTGACGCAAGGGTCCGGCCGTTGTGGCGACGTTTGGGGGAGGCCTAAGTCTAACAGTGGACGTCTTTCGGCTGATATGATTATGATGATGAAACCCGATGGTGTTGCGTTTCATTTTTGCAATATCAGTTTAAAGTCTGCTTTTGTGCCTGTCAGATATCAAAACAATCGCCTCCTCATGTAATTATAATTATGTGATTATACTTAATTGGCAAGAGCAATATAAGATTAGATAATTTATAATTATCTAAAAAATCCTATTACCAATCCAAAAGATATTTTCCAAAATTGCAAACCAAAAGAAGATTATAAATTCGTTCTATTTCAAAAAAGTTACCTAAACCTTTCAAATCTAGTGGAAGTGAAACTGTCAAGTACCAGAATAAAGATTACCGTAATAAAGATTCCAGTGATTAAGACGTCACTGCCATAAGGTTACATGTGCATAAAAGAGAGCGAGATGTCCCCACCACGCCCCAATCGTCCTCATACCTATACCCATATATTTATAATGCTAATTGTTGCTGCATTTCATAATAATTTTTATGGTGTTTGCGGAAAAACATTTCTTTTTAGTGTTGTACTTATTCGCACGATTGGAACAGATGAAAGCGGCGACAAGCGCGGGGCAGCTGACATTAGAGTTGCGAGTGTGCTCGGAGGATCCTCCCGACGTCAACACAAGTTAGTCAGTTAGCCCATTTATGTCCCATTACTGAGCGAAGGCCTCTTTCCTTCTTTTCTCTGCCTTTTCCACACGCGTCTGTCCTCAGCCATTGCGAGCCAATTCCACCAACTCAAGCTCATCTCTCCACCTTAACCTCTGTTTGCCGCGATTTCACCTTGCGTTGAATGGGACCCAATAAGTGGCTCTTTTAGCCTACAGCTCATCCGACATGCGGCAGAGATGTCCGGCCCAATCCCACTTTAGGGTAGCAGCTATTCAATCCAAGTTGCAGGGCTATTTTTTTATTATTTTTATTATTATTATTATTTAACCGAGATTGCATTGAAACAAGCGCACATTTTCCAGTTGTGCTGACACTTGAGATACAAAACTACATCAATTTTACATCACAATATCCACTAGGAATCAATTTGCCAACAATTTTTCTAAAATTTACTCGAAAAATCCCACCACAAAACTCGGAGCCGCACTTTACAACCTACAGACTTAACACACTTAACTTTTCTATTAGGGTGCGAAAACCACAAATATATGGCAATGACGTAGCTATTGTCACTTCTAACGTGACAATAGCTACGTCTGCTCTGTGACTCAAAAGTCATTTGTCCAAGTCTGCTATTCTGCAAACCTCTATAGGGTCTTCGGAGCTATTCAAGTATTACGTAAGCACTACAGGAGGGTACGGGGGGTCTTTGCTTTGCTTATTTTTGATGACATAATCACCATCTACACCCACCGTGTAGATGGTGATTACGTCAAAAGTACAATATTAATTTTAGTTTTTTAACCCTTCAGATACCGTCAATTAGAGACACAATAGTAAGACACAATAGTAGATGCGCGGCCACCGGTGGTCGCTTGGGGATTCATGAATTAAGAAAATGTTGATGTTCCAAAGTCGCAAGAAAGTGAGTAGACACGACACACGTCACTAAGCAAATAAACATCCAATGTCATTGAAGATTTAAAGTCATGAATTCGTGTATCATGTATAACGAAAACCAACACATTGACTAATGCTTGTATCAATGTTTACGTAAGCATGGGGGGAGGGGGGGGGGAGTGAAAGCTTGCTTACTTTTGCTGACAAGGAGGAGGGAAGGTTGATATTTGCAAAAAGTCAGCTTATATAATACATGAACAGCCCCTTCTTCATCATTATGACCTTCTTACAATTAACTTGATACTCCACTCACCCACTGCCAGAACTCCTGGCTGCTCATGGGCTGGTCCATGAGCGCGTTCTGCCAGATCCTGAACAGCATCAGGTACGCTTTGTCACGCCCCGAAAACGATGTGAGGAAGTTCTTCTCGCCTTCTGTGCACACGAGGATGGCGTTTGGTATTACCTGGACGAATAAAAATAGGTCTCACTTTGATAATAGTACATTATGTAAGTAAAGGAACGAAACTCTGTCACTGGTGGCTTTTGAATTCCGAACGGAGCGTAGGTTACCGAGTTTAAATCCTGAATGCAGTGAAGAATCTATATAATTAACTCCCGAGCACAGCGAGGGTGTTAATATTGAAACCCGAGTCAAGAGCAGGTGATGTAAAAAGAAAATAAGTGTTTACTAATTACGCATTAGATTATGTTTTGGCATTGGAATAGGTTAAAAGGGTTGCAGTAAAAGTAGCGGCTAATATGTTAGAAACTCTCGCAAATTTCATCATTCATTCTATGACATCCAACACTAGTTTCTGTCAGCGGCTTTGCTCGCGTGAATGTAGAAAAAGTGACGTGAGAGTGAGTAGTTCTCAAGGGACTATATTCTTAGGATGAAAACTATCCTATTTGTATTCCAAAGACACCGCCTACCCGAGTTCCAAATTTTATCTAAATCCGTTCAAACGTTTGAGCGTGAGGAATACACATACAAAGTTTCGTCTTTATAATATTCAGTCATCACCGTCCAAGAATTATTCATGTATTGTGGGTTTGTTTACATACAAAGGCCCAAACCTGGAACATCTATCTGTCTACATAAAAATTTGTTTCATGTTTCATGCGGGAATCGAACCCGCGACACACAGTGCAGCAGCCAATCTGTCAACAACTGCGTCAAGCGTGCCATAATTTCCTTTTTCAATACACTTGCTCATAAAGTGACTCTTATTGCACTGCACTTAGGTATATAATGGCACTTGTTACCAAACTGTGACATTTTGGTTACCATTACGCACTAGTGCTATAATGTGGTTAAAACCTTATTGTTCAACCTCTCCCGCGCCATCATTTTATGACATTATCGTATCAGGGGGGGCGCAGGTCGTCCCACACGAGGAATAAAAAATGGGCGCGGATATAAAAACAGATTTTTACCGCCACCAAAGTTTACTAGTTTTACAGTTATTTTCTTCACAAGTGTATTGAAAAACGTCATATGATACACGTGAGTAATTAATGATTACCGTTCTGGGCTCTCTTAAGACCCTCACCATGGCTCGGGTCTAAATACCGCCTCGACGGTAATCACTAACATTACACACTTATATCATAATGTACTATTATACATATAAGTATGGTGTAATAGAACTAACAAGAGCAGTCTTCTCCTTGGTGATGGCGGTGACGTCCTTCCAGCGCGTGGTCATGCAGGTCTCCCAGCCGAAGATGCTCGCGTAGAAGCAGAGGTAGTTCTGCGACGCGTACAGCCGCCCGTGCGCCAGGATGTCCTTCTGGAGCGCGCATGAGTAGTCTGAACAACAAACAACACAAGCTTTGCTTAGTTTGTGACTAGATGGCGTTGTATGAAAGTTTCGAAATATTATTATTGGTCTATATATCTCAGAAACATTAGGTCGTGGACTTTATTATTATTATTTATTACCAGCCTTATGCACAAAACGCTTTGTGAACCTATTCAGTGTCTTCGCAGCTAAGGCGTGCTCAACTTTGTTAGATGCTGAAATATTACAAATGTTAATGCTTCTAGACACTCTACGCTATGGACCTACAGCTTCAAAGGGGATAGGGGCCTATACCATAGGCCGTTCATTCTGTTAGTGATTGATTATATTTTTGAATAAGCATACTCTATGCGCGTTAAGATTAGACATTAAAAAAACTTTTTTTACTGTCTGTTCAACTGAATTTAACTTCTATTTCGTAGGCATAAGAATGGCATTAAAAGCAAAAAGTGGTTACAATACCAACTATTTATAGCAGCCGCCATTTGTCATGCCACCAACGTAATAAAAGTCAAAATCGGTTGAACGGACAGTAATAAATGTCTAATGTTATTTTGAACGAAGTATAGATGATGAACCAAGTGTCACTAACCGACAATAAGCCTCTCGTCGTCGGGCAGGTCCTTGAACAGGCGCTTGAAGTCGTCGGCCTTGCTCTTGTAGGTGGGGTAGAGCGCGTTGTACCAGCTCTTCTTCTTGCGCGCGCCGTCCAGCGCCTTCGTGCCCGGCGTGCCCAGCTGCCGCGTCAGTATCAATTATTTACATAAAATGGAAGGGGCTTGCGGCCAGCACGAATCTTTAAGCCGTCCACTACAGGATATGCAACATGTGAAATAGTAAATATATTCAGAATCAGCTACTGATTCGATTTCCCCTTATACACCACAATTAGAAAAAAAATAGTATATGCGAAACCTGAAATAGTTTGTTCAGAATCAGTAACTGAATCGATTCCAATAGTATTTACACCATGTTATATTTTTTCCCAAAAATATTTACAAAAATTCAAAAGCTGGACATCAGTTGCCAGCGCACAGCTGGGTGCCGGAGCAAATGTACCCGCCAGTCGCTCGGACGGCCCGGTGACCACGTATTTTTGCGGACAACCAGGGGATCTACCCGCTTTCTCCGAAACTTTCGTAAACGAACGATATTCATTTGACGTTAAAATTGCAAACAATCCTCTGTCATAATTATATTTTTTTCAAAACATAACTAATTAGAGTAGGTTTAGAGATTCGGTACGTCAAACAATTTTCGTTCGTGCGAAATTTCGCGAACCAAAGGAACCGTGGTAGGAAACACGCGAAATTTCAATCGGGACTTCGTTTTTCGGAGAAAGCGAGTAGACCCCCAGGTCACATAACAAGCTTACAACTTTGTTCTTCTATTTCTACGGTATAGTTATGAAATTTTGTACATACATTCTTTACATAAAAATACACACGTGTTTCGGGATTCGCATATACTAAAACTTATAGTTTAGAATAAGGATTTTACACAGTTTAATTCACTAAACCCCAAGCGAACGCCGGCGTTCGCGCATCCATTGTCTTTCTATTGTCTCTAATTATCACGATTGAAAGGCTAAATTTAAAAAAGTCGATTTTTCCAGAATTATAGAAATAGAAAAACAGGTCGATGTCAATATAGACACCATGTATCGTAGTTTAGATATGGTTCACAGCCAACCACCCGGGGCCTCAACCCAGTAGGTACTAAGGGTAAGTATGCTACCGCTCACCCTGGGGTTGTCCCCTTTGTTCTGCGCGGCGCTGACGACGGTGACGGCGAGCTCGCCGCTCGATATGGACACGGAGTCGCCGCCCGCGTGGCACGGCATGTGCAGCGAGTTCTCGCTGGTCTGCAAACATCACAGTCCTAAGTTAAATGCTGGGTAGGAACTTTATATTGGGAGTCTACACTAATATTATAAGGAGGTTTTAGAAGGTAATCTCTGAAAATGCTGGTCCGATTGCTAATTTTATTTTTCACCATTAAAAAGCTGTTTTCTTCCTGAGTGATATAACTGGGCAAGGCTGCGGGCAAAAACTAGTACTTAATAAGAAATCTAGCATTTCTCAGGTCTAGGTCTTTTAAGAGGCCAGGGGCGCGCCATTGTTCATTTAATGCAAAGGGCATTAAATGAACAACGGTAACCAAAGTAGTCAGTAAAATCATATTTTAATTTACGTCAGTCATTTCCTTTAAGCCCCCATAATAGATAATAGATATATGATTGAAATAAAGATAACTAGAATTATGATAATTTGAAAGAAAACTCTTTGTTAGAAACTATCTCTATTCAACGCAAATGCGATTCCGAAGCGAAGCGGCGCAGTGAAAAAAAAAACAATTAAGACTATTGCGGTGGTCTTCAACCGCAGGTGAATGCGGTGCGACGACGAGCGAAGCATAGCTGACGCAAGCTGTTGATTTCATATTTTCGCGCTTTTCAATTGCAGCTGAAGCGGCGACTTCAAGCGCATGTAGAAGAGAGCCGCCACGTCATCGCGTAAGTATTTTAAAGTACAGAAACAACCCAAATATTTATCTCCTGTCATCGTTTCAGTAACCTACTGAGTTTGAAAACAAACTGTGGCAGCATTTCAACTTCTAAAATAACAGGAATAAAATTGTAATGTTAAGGAAGTGATTTTATTTAGATTTGAGAAATTAACAAAAGTATACAACTAACACTAAGTTTGCCTTAACCCTTCAGATACCGTCAATTAGAAACACAATAGTAAGACAATAGATGCGCGGCCACCGGTGGTCGCTTGGGGATTCATGAATTAAGAACCTTAAGTATGTGTACATTACTCACTACAACCAACTGGTCCAAAAACTTTGAGGGAAACGGAACTTTTCGATTCGAGAAGAAGAAGAAGAATGTACATACCTTGTCATTGTCCAATGCTTCACTGGCGCTGTCTGTGTTCCTCAGCGAGTCGCGACCGGACGGGGACGGCGACGGCGACCGAGACACGCTCCTGGAACATGCAAATATTCACTTAGAGTCACTGAATCCTCCTTCTCGAAACATTGCATTTATTGGCGTTACAAAAACGGAAACATCTTAAAATTAAATAAACAACAAAAAGTACACTGAACAGAAGAAAAAAAAATAATTTCAGACGAAACACGTCCACTGTTGGACATAAGCCTCCTCCAAGTGTCGTCATAATGACCGGTCAAAAGCGCCTGACGCTGATTTGAATGCCGAGCAACTTTACTGAATTTTATAGGAAGCGGGATATTGTTCCAACATTTGGAATGTTTTCTTTTTTTGGGAACGATTTCAAAGATGGAACAGGAGAGGGTTTTTAGTCAGTAAAAGTCTGACACACCCTTGCACTCCGCCCAAGGGCGAGAGCTGCCATTAGATGATTTTCCCACCTAAAAAAAATCATTTGGAATGTTGTGCCTACACCATACATTCGAACTCCATAGAGGGCCCAGAAGGGCCGAAGCTTACTGGGGCCAAGGGTTAACTCTGAAAGGGAAACTCATGGTCCTGGAACGCAAAGGATAAAGAAGGAACTTAGGTGTGGTTTTAGTCAGTAAAAGTCTTACATGCCTTCCCACTTCGCCCTAGAGCAGGAAAAGTTATTAGATGATTTCCTACCTCAAAAAAAAATCATTCATACTAATATTATAAATTGGCTGCTGCCAGCAACTTCACATGCGTGAAAGTAAAAAATTGTCTCAAGTAGTGTGCCATCGTTTCATCGAAATCTGTCCACCCGTTCGACCATGACGTAGCAACAAACAATACCAGACAAACTTTTATCTCTCTGTCTGTTACGCTTCACGATTAAACTACTGAACCGATTTTGATGACATTTGGTACGGAGTAAGCATGAACTCCAAGGAAGGACACGGGCTACTTTTTATCTGGTTTCGTCTTTGACTTTGCGTCCACTATAATCGAAATTCACGCGAAGTCGTGGGCAAAAGCTAGTTACAAAAAGGAGCAGAGTAGATGTACTCTCTTCATTTCACTTTTTATGTTTCATAGTATGAGTGCATCATATTAGAATATACCATTGCTAGAGCTAGCATGTCAAGAGGCTCCAAAATAAAACGTGGGAAAATTTTATGGCCACAAAAAGCAGGACATTGTTGTAGAATTAACAGATAACTACTTCCTTACATCAAACAGATAGGACTACACTGCTAACACGCGTGCCACACAAGCCGATCTGGCCGCGTCGGTCTCCATACATTTTATATGGAAACTAGGCTTGTAGAGCTACACTTGATACATGCCTCGCGACCTTGTTCTACGAACAAATCCGACGTGATATAACCTAGCTTAATTCGCTAAAAACTCACTCAATTTCCAATTCCTCTTTTATCAAAATGGCTTGATGATTCCCCATGCCTTGTGCAACACATCCCAACATACCCAACCAGTTAACGCGTAATTTTATAAACAAAGCGTTAGGACTAATTAAAATGTCTAAACGAGGGAATTAAACTAATGAACGTAAAAAAACAAAATGGGTCGCGTAAAGTCGCGTTGCCCTCAGCGCGAATCCTCGACGACATGTGGATGACTGCAGAATAATATTAGCTCTTACGTTAAAACAATGTATTATGTAAAGGTGTTTATAAAATACTATACTTCGCCCAGTTAGCAGGCATGGCTAGGAAGACGCCCGCCTTCATTCACATATAAAAGGAAATTAACACACGACACCACGGCTCTAAATAGGCCCGCCTCTTCTAAACCAATTAATGACACGTTAAAAAACAGTTTATTACTTCACAGCCTATTAAAGATACCGGCGTTACATTAGAAATTTAATTATTATTTCACTTTATGCTCACGAATTCGTACATCAAACTAGTTGGTACACGTTTACCATATTTGTACAATGTATTTGTGCGTGATAATGTCGTTCAAATGGCTGATAGTCGTAATTCCATTGTTGATATCAATGCTTATTTTTTAGCCTACTAATTAGTCTATCTTTCAATTACGTAGTGTTGAGGAAAAACAAATGAAAATTTTGTAAAAGGGTACTGATTAAATATCTTGCATATTACACCTGCATGTAATTTTTATGAAGGATTTTATTTTTCCTTGTAGGTTACTATGAACACTTTGTGTTCCTTTAATTCATGAATCCCCAAGCGACACCCGGTGGCCGCGCATCTATTGTCTTACTATTGTGTCTCTAATTGACGGTATCTGAAGGGTTAAAAGGGAAATCTACCCACCCTATGCTGTATTTTTAATACATTTTTAATCGTTTTGGTCGCTTTATTAGTCACTTTTATTTTTTTTCACACAGATGTAAAAGTTAACGCGCATTTTCCAGACCGACCCCCGATGTGCTTAGCACACTATTCCATTCAGGCTACCTCAGGAGATCAAGATCTGACAGCAAAGAGCCTTCACAACTAGAAATAAACTCGTTAAACTGTTCCTATAAGTTCAGTTGGTGGTTACGTCAGTAGCAGCATCGGCGGCACACATCAAATCGTCCAAAGTGCAGTTGTATCGGCACTTGGGGAAGCCTAACGTATGGCTCATGTTTTGATCAAAAGCAGAGGCTTCTGTTACGTCCAGGTTTGAGTGCCAAATGTTTTCTCCAACTTATTGTGTTCTGATTTTGACCTACTTACTTCTTTTCCTCATAGATACATGTTCCATTCGTGGCAGAAGCATACATTTTTGATGAGGGCGGCGTACAGACCCTGGGGAGTAGTTATCATGAAACTAGTTCCTCACGGTAACAAATGTTTTGTTTTCCCCTACTAAGGCAAAGGCTTCTGTTCCTATTTCATATGTGTTTGGCAATCTGGGCAAGGCAGTTTTGAGGGGAAATTGGTAGGGTACGCCCTAGACTATAGAAGGACATATAGATGTGAACTTTATGTATGTTTTGTTTGTGTAACTACAGCTTTCAGTAGGTAAAAATCATCCAGATTACATCCCCCGCCCTTGGGCGGAGCGGGAGATAGTGTCAGACTTTTACCGACTAAAAAACCCACCCCACCCGTTCGTTTCCTTTCATACCTGGGCCGAGTCTCCTTTCAGGCCCTTGGCCCCAGTAGGTTTCGGCCCTGCTGGGCCCCTACGATATATGTGCAGCTGCGAGATTGTTTCAGAGAATCACCGTGGCTGTAAAAACGCACAAGGCAACAGAAGGAACACATGTGGGTTTTAGTCAGTAAAAGTCTGACGCGCCTTTCCGCCGCACCCTAGAGAAGGAGAAATCATAAGAAGATTACCCACCTTAAAAATAGGGATAAGGTTATGATGATGAACGAAAATATACTATTCCTAATAATCCTAATACGGTCTGTGATTATGACTCATAAAAATAAATATTTCGTGGTTATAAAAATGTAACAAGTGCCTCACGCAAACGCGTAGCAACAAATATAATAGTTGTACAGTTCAATTAATTAAATTTAATGACTGCAGTGGAGGCCATTTACGATTGGAGGTCGGTTTGATATCAATAGATTAACTGGCGTTTTCTACTGCCAAAAACTATACTAAGCACTTTGAATTATACGTATACTAGCTTCTGCCCGCGGCTTCACCCGCGTACATAATCCTAGGATAAAAAGTTTCCTATGTGTTATTTTGGGATATGGTCTACTCGTGTACCAAGTTTCATCGAGATCCGTTCAGTAGTTTTTGCGTGAAAGAGTAACAAACATCCATACATACAAACTTTCGCATTTATAATATTAGTAGGATAGTAGGATTAGGCATAGCTGATGCTTGCGACTTCGTTCGCGTCCGACTCGTAAGAAAACAAAGCCATTTGGTCACAATTTCAAGAACATTTTTTTGTTAATTTCGGCCATCTATATATCTAGAGAAGGTCCTGTCAAAATTAGTCCAGCCGTTTCGGAGATTACCCGAAACAAACAGATAAGTACCACAATCGTTTTTAAAATTGAATTTTTGTTTTTGGAATCGAATTTAAAATGCATTTATTTTATAAATGCAATGCCATTTGTACAAAACATTATTTTGATATTAGACAGACAGCAACTACAGCTTACTTAGTCATCGGACGAAGACAGATAGGAGAGAACATGCAAAACAGCAGAACTTAACTGAAATTGACGACCATTAGGTAGATTATCTAAACATTATGTGGATCGACTCTACAGGAGTCGAGTACAAGCGACACTACACGAATTTGAGTTCGGCTCATAGTCCGCTCGTGTAGTGTAGACCCACCTTCACGTTCGTGGCGTTTCGCTAGGTAACCTACCCTGAACCTGTGTCGTGCGCGCGAAACAACATCCGTTCGGTATATTTGAAAATATTGTAAAGAATGGAACAGTTGAAAGGTTGCATAGAATGCGGAATTTAAAAACATGACAGCTTGATTATAAGAAACTTCTATTGTCCCTAGAATCAATATTATTGTAGGAACACTTTCCTTCGGAATACCTAAATGGTATAAAATTCTAAATAGAACATAATTTGTCATCATCATCATTTCAGCCGAAAGACGTCCACTGTTGGACATGGCCTCCAAGTGTCGCCACAATTTGTGTAATTACCACATATCAATATGGATCTCCAGAACAGTTCCTTTTTGATAAGACATCAATCACCAATAAATAACTTTCCAACGGTTCTTTATGACACTCCTATCGATTCAGTATCGTCTGTCAAAAAAAAAAAAACGTTTGTATCCCCGGAAAGGCTAAGCAAATGTGTAGATATAGAACACTTACATTTCGTCACTTATGTATGTACGCAGAGACGACATGCCTGTTGCCATGAGACGGACACATCTCCATATTCCAACCTTTTACCAAAAACATCTAAATGGGCAATGAGCCAATACCATGTCGCAAATAAAAATCCTGCGACCTAATATCATAAGGAGCACTTTTCACCAGAACTTCACATTACACTTTAAACAACACAACACAAGATCACTCACATCTTCTATAGGTACCGATATTTCGTTCACAAAACACATTTTCGAGTTACAAATTAACTCAGTGGTCTGATCGAGCGCCCGTTCACGGTCCGTTGGTGCACTATGAAAAAACCCAAGTTGCGACATTTATTTGACAGCGGCGTTCACAACACTACTGAGTCACTCAATAAAAATAGGTAATTAAAAAAACCGCGTAATTTAGCAATTTGGTCGCTTAGTACAAAGATAGGGTCAGACAATCGTGATGCCAATCAGTTTTTCAAATTAACGTGGCGTTTTCATGTAAAACTTACAATCTCGAGATGTAGGTAATCGATTTTTGATTTTTCCGGAACTATCGCGAAATGTAAACAAAGTGTTTTTGCTGACAGTATATCGAGTGTTGTTTTTTAGAAAGTTGTAATTATTTGATTGATTGATTAGCAATAGAGATTGATCTTCTGACACTCATTTTTTTTCCCTGTAATAAATATTGCCTTATTAAGTGTCATGCACATCTACACTAATATTATAAAGAGGTAGTTTGTTTTTATGTTATTTTTTTGTTTGTAGGAGGTAATCTCTGAAAGTACTAGTTGGATTGCTAAAATTTTTTCGCCGATAGAAAGCTGCTTTATTCCCGAGTAACATAGGCTATATTTTAAGTACGCGGTTGAAGCCGCGGGCGAAAGCTAGCTGTATGATAGACGTACCTCCCAAAGTAGTATCCGAGTTTATGTAGGGTAAAATTATACTCTATACTTTATTGTAATCCATATGTATACATACTATAGGTGGCCAAATTATTAGGGACGGTACTCAAAGATATGTAATTTCTGATTGAAACACATTTTTTAACCCTTCAGATACCGTCAATTAGAAACACAATAGTAAGACAATAGATGCGCGGCCACCGGTGGTCGCTTGGGGATTCATGAATTAATTCACCACCGGTGGCCGCGCATCTATTGTCCTACTATTGTGTCTCTAATTGACGGTATCTGAAGGGTTAAGCAAACCAATATATTTATATAAGGTTTTTTTTATTTGTTTTTGCTAGTGGTGTCATTATATTTGATGTGTGGCAACACTGTGAGATCGCGTTATTTTTTTTTAATGGCATTACTTCTAGCTTTGTTAATTTTATTTAACCCTTCAGATACCGTCAATTAGAGACACAATAGATGCGCGGCCACCGGTGGTCGCTTGGGGATTCATGAATTAATGTTTGTTGAAAATCGGGTTCTTTTTGGTTGGTGAAAAAAAATTATTTTTAGTTTGATTTTACTAGTTTTTCTTGTACAAAATAGTCATTACTTAAGTAATGTTTCTTATTGCATTGCTTTTTTTAAGTTTTATACGTTATTTTTTAATTGTGACAACGATACATGGTGATATTCTTAAAATTGCTTCTTTTTAGTATGGGCAACGCTTCAGATACGTTTCCAAGAAGACGTATACAAATTCAAACATTATTTTTGCACTTCAAACATTCCCAGAGAGATATAGCAGCTATCATATGTGTTTCACAGTCTGTAGTTTACAGAATTAAAAGAAAAACTAATAAAAACCAACTTTTGGAATCACACCGTTTTAAAAAAAGTGGCAGGAAAATGATCACCACTCTTCGTAAAAAAATTTAAATCAGGTATATGTCGTAAAAAGACTGTTGCCCACCTTACTCTGATTACAAACAACGAAAGCCTAGAAGTTTTTGATATGAAAATTCATCGAGGGTAGGCAGAAGAGGAGTTGATAGGTCGTCGGCCTACCAAAAAACTATGCCTCACCGAGGTCACGAAGAAGAGATTATTGCACAGGGCCAAACAAAACCAAAATATGACTGTTGCAGACTGAAATTGGGTAAAAGTAAAACTTTAAATAGTACAGTACATTGTTAATAAACTATTGTCATTATGTGACGGTGTAATATAATTTTTCAGACATGCTTCTCCGATGAATCGACGTTTCAGATTTTGTTTGACAAAAACTCCTTTTCTCCTTCACAAAATGCTCCATTCCGACGAATCTCTGGAGAATAGTTCCATGCTAACTGCTGTTTACAGAGAGCCAAACACCCAATTAGTATTATAGTGTGGTCTTTAATCTGAGCCTAGGATATGGGGCGCCTATATACCGTGAGGCAAGACCACTACAAGCGTGAACAAAAACTGAACTGCTGCCGCAGCTCGAAGAATGGCTCCCTACTGACAAAGAGACCATTTTTTGCATTGTACTACAAAACAAGGGGTGTTACTGTATACCTGGCTAAAAACATTAATGTTTTACCCTAGCCAAGTAATTCGCCAGACATGAAAACTATTGAAAACATGTGGCAGCTCACCAAGCAGTAGCTCGCTTAGCAAGTGATCACCACCGAGCTAATGATTTATTATTATTCTTATATAAGCACTAGCTGATTGCAACTCTCATTAAAAAGTGATATAAAACCACAAACTTGCAACAGAATGCCAAATTTTGCATAGAGAGCATATCATGAATGGAAACTATCACAAAATTCTGGTAATATTCGTCCAACTTACTACGAATCTTTTTATTTGAAAAATATATAAATGATTTTGCATTTAATTTTGTTGTTTTTATTATCTCAATCAATAAAGTCTATAAATAAAAAATACCAGCCAGACCTACAATCAACCATTTGCCTGCAATATTCAGTTAAAGTAGATAATATAAATTTTTTTATGTAGATGGTTTTGAAAATGTTCATAGATCAATATGGACCCTGTCGGGCACAGCAAAATGTAGGAGAGAGGAAGAGGGCTAAGCAAGTCATGATTGATGGTGATTTAAAAGAGTGTCCACAAAGTTTCTTGCGCATTCTTCTCCATAGCGATCTACGCTTTGGAATGTGCAATTACGAGAAGCTTAATTTTTCTGACTGACTTCTAAACTATCGAAAAGAGAAATTGTATCTATGTTCAGAATTGGCTACAACTTGGGGGTCTTTAAATCAAGAGCGAATAGGTTATGTAGCGTTAAAAAAAAGAAAAAAATCACGTTAAAACGACGTTACAAGTGGTGATTTTTCTTTTTTTTTAACGCTACAAAAATGGCTCTCCGGCTAACATGAAGTAAGTGTTTTTACTTAATAACTTTAAAAATTTAAACGATTCTACATAAAGAATTTTTTTTTTTGCCTTATTGAGAATGGTCACTCCCTCTGGGAGCTAATGATTCTTAAGCTTATTGGTTTCAGGACGTGGATTCTTCCATTCAAGAAGGGTATTATAGGATTTATACCACCAGTACAGATGTTTGAAGCTGTTTTTTTCCATGACATATTATTTTTTCATGAAATGTAATGATTTTTAATGAAAAATAATTTTGTGAACTATAAAACACATAACTGCCTTTTATTTTATCCACTTATCGCAGCAAATATAACGATAGGTTTCCTGATTTTTATTCCATATCCTTAGCTAGCGGTAGTTAGAACCCGTAGGGTATATATGGTGACGTGTGAATGTATAGGCTTCGGTTTTCAAGGTAAGCTTAGTATGAACGGTTATTTAGCCGATATTTTTGCTTTCTAGCTTGGCGTTTGCTGACTGCTGGTTGCTGGATTATTTTTGTCCAGTTGTTCATGCCGTGCCTATTTTTTCGCTAGGATTTAATTGACTTTAGTCTGTTCTTTCATTCGTTATTAGGTCTATATTAGTTACATCATGTCAGAAGAGGGGTTCCCTATTGGTGAGACACCATGTCGTGATAGTCCCATCATTTCGCGACCACAACCTCCTCCTATTCCGCCAAGAGCTTCTCGCGCTTCTTCACAAAGTGTCGTTCCTTCACCAGTAAGATCTGATGAATGCCTACAATTTACCAGGCAGTTCTCTCTTACTAAGTGGAAGATTAGTTTCGATGGAAAGACCTGCGTTCGGGAATTTTTCACGAGTATAGAAGAATGCAGGGAGGCCGACAATTTGTCTGAGGGATATTTAGTCAAGCGATTCCATGAAGTCTTGTCAGGTGTCGCACTTAAATATTTTAGGACAATCCGTCGTCCGGGTCTTTCCTTCTTTGAGATCAAAGAAGCCTTTTTTAATACGTTTGGTACGACAGATTATGAATTTAAGACCAGCCAGGAGATCCGTAACCTTAAGCAGAGACCGGAACAATTGATTAGAGAATTTATTATCGAAGTGTCTTATTTAAATGCAAAACTGTATAAGCCTATCGAAGAACCGGAGTTGTTGCAAATCATTACACACAATATGTTGCCAAAATACGCTCCTTGCTTATCCATCCAGAGATTTCATGACATTAATAATTTAATCGAAGTCGTTACTCATTTCGAGTCTTTTCTAGAACCTCCAAAGGCGGTAGCCAGTCTCGATTGTGTTGCCGACCAGTCGACTTCTCAGGCTTTTAACTCACCAAAACCCAGGCCGAACAAAACTTCCCAACGACCAAAAACTGGTAAGTCTCGGATTTGTCCTAGTTGTAGTCAGTCTAAGCTTTGTTTAAAATGTAATAAAGTTGGTCATTCTTACCGCTCTTGTCCAGAGATCTCAGGCATAATTTGTTTTAAGTGTCGTACTCCTGGATTTATTACAAGAGAATGTCCGAAATGTAATCCAAAAAAATGTAAAGACCACTGGCGAAACGCTTCTTTCCGTAAAGTGTCCCCAGTGTTTACTTCAGATTCATTTGATAACCGACCGTTTATAGAAGTATTATTATGCGGTAGAGTCGTTAAAGCATTACTTGACTCTGGTGCTCAGATGTCACTTATTAGCGATAATTTTATTCAGCAACTTGGTATTTCTTTGACATCAAAAAAAGCTTGTCCCCGTGTTATATCGGCTAATAATTCACCGATTGATATTCTTGGTTCTGTATATCTTCCAGTTAAATTTAATGGTAAAACTTTTATTCATCAGTTTTTAGTGACAAGTTCGATGTCATCTTCTGTTATTTTAGGTATCGAATTTTGGAATAAATTCGGTTTGACGTCTATTTTGAGTCAGGCTTTTGATAAAAATATTGACGGTAATATGTTTATCCCTTCTGTTCAGCACTCTCCCCCTCAAGTTTCCTCTGTTAGTAAGGTTCGTGTGCATCGTAAAGGTTTGCAACATAAAGTCCCCGATGTTTTATCCAGGATCCATGCAAATCCTGTGTCGTTTGACCAGGGTCCTGAACATACTAATGACCGTTGGTATAAGAAGGTATATTTAGGTGCTCGAGACTCGCCACAAATGTTCCCAGCATACGCTATAAACAATGGTATCCTTATGAGACGCATGCCTGTTTCTAATCCTTTATCTTCTGAACCATGGCGTGTGGTGTTACCAGCTGAAAAGGTTCCAGACGCTATTTGGGAAATTCACAATAGTTTTCCTTCGATACATCCCGGTGTTACTAAAACGTATCTAAAACTTAGGGAGTTGTTCTACTGGCCAAATATGTTCCGTGACGTCACTTCGACGTTAAGTCAATGCGAGGTTTGTAAAGCCTATAAAATTTCGAACACGCAACCTCGCGGTCAGATGTGCTACCCTAAAGAGGTTTCCTTGCCCTTACAGATGATTTCTATCGATATAATTGGTCCATTGCCCTGTGCTTATTATGGTTATAAATATATCCTTTCTATGGTTGATGTATTTTCGAAGTATGTATGGCTAGTTTCTCTGAAAAAGATTGACGCTCTCTCTGTTATAAAAGCGTTAGAGTCTGAGATTTTCTTTAATTTTGGGGTTCCGCGTACTATTCTTTGCGACAACGCTACAGTTTTTCGTAGTAATCAATTCCTTAATTTTCTCAGATCTTTCCATATTCAATCACCTACTTTTACGCCATATTATACACCCCAAGCAAATACGGTTGAGCGATACAACCAAAGTGTTATTACGTGTTTAGGTATTTTGGTTGGTGAGAACCAAAGAAGTTGGGCTAAAATGTTACCTAAAGTTAAGCTTTACCTCAATTCTTGTGTTAATCTAGCTACTGGCTTTACGCCTAACTTTCTTATGTTTGGTAGAGAGGTCCTTATGGATAGCGGTCATGTATATAGTCAGACTCGAAGCTCTAATTTGGCAGACAGTCGGGCTCGACATGCTTCAAACCTATCTTCTCTCAACGAAGTTTATGCAAAGGTTGCTGATAATCTTTCTTTAGCTTTCCTCCGTAACTCTCGCGCATATAATTCTAATCGATCAGCTATCACTCTGAATGTTGGCGATACTGTATGGAGAAGGAACTTTTCCAAGTCTTCTGGAAATGATTTTTTTTTCTGGGAAGCTTGCTCCACGTTTTATTAAGTGCCGCGTGATAAGAGTAATTTCTAGGACCACCTATTTGCTACAGGATTGTGATTCAGTCCACTCCGGACAATATCATATCAAAGATATCTTAAAATAAATTGGATTAAATTCTCTTTATTCCATTTTATCATTAACATTTGCTTTGTAACACCTTTTCCTCTTTGGTTTATGGCATATTTCTTTGCATAAGTTTTTTTAATTAAGTTAAAAACTTTTTAAATTATCCGTTAATAATGACATTTATTTATTTTTATGTTATGTCAACCTGCGTTCTTAGGTTGCCTGCGTAATTAGGTTGTTTTATTTCTTTTGTTTAACACAAATGATTTGTCATTTAACAATCAATTTAAATTTTTTCTTTGACTTAATTGACTTAAGTTAACTTTTTCAAACTTAGTTGTTTGTTTTTTTTTTTGTCCAATTTCTTTCGTTTCTTTAACTAAGTTTGGACTTTACGTGTTTACGTTATTTATTTTTTGGGAATTCCCGGGTTTTTTTTTCTTAATGTTGTTAGGTAATAGTTTAGTCTTATGTTAAGTTAGGCTAGCTTTAATTAGATGTATAATCCCCGGATTTTTTTCTTGTTGTTGCTAGGTAATAGTTTAGTCTTATGTTAAGTTAGGCTAGCTTTACTTAGATATATAGTTCCCTAATTGTTCTTCATAGTTGTTAGGATGTGGTAGGTTAGTGTTTGACTCAAATTGGACAATATACATTTATGAGTTCGTTATTTTCTTTCATATTCTCCATTTTCGTAATTGAGATGTCGTGAGTTAGCGTGGATAACGTTTAGATGTGGAGGCCTCCGTGTTTATTCAGTATCTATTGCACTTCGATATCGTATGATTCAGAAATGATTCCTGCTGTTGTCTTTGTCTGTTCCAGTTTATCTTTTTTCTCACTCGTACTTTCGTCCTTTTTTTTTCTTAGAAAGGGGGTATTGCAGCATTATCATGTTGCTTAATTCGTTTAGCTAAATAAAAACTTTTTCGTTCGCGTTAGTTTACCTTTTTCTAATATTATATTTTTTTTGATTTGAACTTAGAATAGGAAAATTTGTAGGTTTGACAAGGAAAAATTTTATTTGTCATTTCGGCGACGAAATTTTCTGAGAAAAAGTGCTTGATGAACACGAATTAAAAAGCAAATGTGATTATAAGTAATGATCTAACTGCGAAATGTTTTGCGAAACTCGGTAGTAAATAAAAAAACCGATTTGTGTTTGTGAATATAAAGAACCGGTATGTATTTTAAATATTTTTAGTTTTGGCTGCTTTGAAGGTTAAGTTTCGTGTCTCATAGTGATAATTTTCCTTTTCTTCTCACGATAGATTATTTATCAATCGGTTCTTCGAGTATTCTCGGAGTATTCTTGGAGCATTCTGGACATAGAGATAGAAATTCACAGAAGTGGACAGTACAGCCCACTGCAATTCATAAGTGCGAGCGCCAACTGGCGCATGACGATACTAGAGAAAACCCCGGTGGACATCGTGACGTCACTCCACGTGAAGTTTTCATGATCCCTATTTTTCCTTATTCTATAGCAGTAGTAGCAAGTAATATTTGAGTAGTTTTTTTTTTACGCCATCTGTTTTATATGTATAATCACAGCAATTCGTGTAAAAAGGTTGCGGAATGAACCGATTTCTTTGATAGCTTACGAGTCCGCGTCTGAGGTCCCGTGATTGCAATCCCGTACCTATAGGCACAACTTCCAAATTATAAATTTTTATTTTTTTTATATATCCATCTCGCCACCTTACTTAAACCCTATTTTTATATATATAAAGTGGCCGCATTTTTTTATTTCCTTTTATAATTTTTTCTATGTTGTTTTTTTTTAAATGCAAAATTATACGTGTACAAGTGGTGATTTTTCTTTTTTTTTAACGCTACAGTTACTTCTAGGCAAGCGTGCTCCATCGTCGACCACATCATCGCTTTCCATCAAGTGAGATGGTGGTCAAACGCGAGCCTATCAATAATAATAAAAAAAAATACCGCGTCGATTTGACCTATTTTTAAAATAAGTATTTTTCATCCTAAAATAGTTGATTATTTACCTGTTTTGATAATTTCTTGAAAAATTTTGATTGCGTCACTATCGTGCGCTATCAATGTAATGCATCGATACCCATATCTTTGCTTATAAATATTAGAATTATGATGATTAATTTCCTAAAACAAAACTCTACCTAAGTGCATTTAAATAAAAGAGTGTGTAAATTATGATTGTAGCTTAACTTTCCAATTGGCGTGTTTAAGGGTGTGCAATAAACTTGTCGCGTACATGTTGCATGGTCGCTATAACTGTCAAACGGGTACAGCAACGCTGCCGAGCGATCACAAGTGGATTGCTGCTAGTATATTTTTATGACGGACGAGCACCTTCCCAATAGCTCTACAACTCTGAGTGTGCAGAGTTACATAATTTAATTCCGCCAAGTCCGTTCCATCATCGGACCACAAGACGTACAGCGTTGCGCCACCGGTACATGGTAGACATCCCACCATACAAAGTGTTTTGGGAACACATTCACTATGCGTACAGCTAAGGAGTGGAATTCCTTGCCGGAGTCTGTGTTTCCTGATAGCTATAACCTAAGGGTCTTTAAGTCAAGAGTGAATAGATTGCTTCTAGGCAAACGTGTTCCATCGTCGGCCAGATCATCGCCTAACATCAGGTGAGATAGTGGTAAATCGGAAGTCTATCCATAATTAAAAACAAAAAAAAAGATATGCCTACAATAACACGGCTGTTATTTGATAAGCAAGCTTGCAGATTTACGCGTAAGATAGTTATCATCAAGCCCGCCGTGAAAATTGTTGCTACTGATTGTTTCGATAAGATTTTGTAATATTTTGTTTACCTTAACATACCTATATGATGATGCAATAGGTATATTTTTATTGTACTTTCGCTTCGCCTGCGTTTATTAATTTACTTTACTCTTTCTCTCCCTGTTCTCACTTTAAAAAAAAATAGCCTATGTCCGTCTCCAAGGTTCCAACTATCTCTATACCAAAATTCATGAAAATCGATTATGCCATTTAGGCGTGAAGACGTAACAAACAAACAAATAAACAAACTCACTTTTGCTTTTATAATATTAGTAAGGAAGGCCAATAATCCGTTCAAATGAGTGCATTTTTGACCTGCGGTAATCCGGCTCATTTTATAATCCGACAAGCTCATAACAGTATATGTTTATGAGTGATACTGATAAATAAATATTTTTAGTTATTTCCTCTTTGCGTCGTACTGTCGTCTGCAATGCTGAGGGTCGTGACCTCCCTGCTTCATCACTTTCATTCGTACGAAATTCTTCCATTGGCTTGTCTCTGGCGGTGTGAAGGGCACCGTACATCGCATCGCATGTCAAGAGCGGTGCGGATCTGGTCGGACCAACGTATTGGAAGAGTCCACGAGGACTTTACCCATCTACTTTGCCGGTCACCATGAGCCTTTCGAGGTTGCCACCGTCTTTCCTTGCAATGTGACAAAAGTAACTATCGTAGAATCTTGCGTAGACACTTCGAAGTATGTATTTATTTTAGCAGACTTCAAAAATATGACCATGGTTTTAATTCAACTCGGGAGTCCCATGTCGATTCCCGGTCACCTTAGGCGCGAGTTTATGTAGTGCGTTAAGGCCAGTCCCGATGGGTCGACAGTTGTGGTTTCGGGGGTTTTCGGCAATTTCCGTGTCGCTTCGTTTACAGCTGATTCACGCGCAAGTCTCAACCGCTCTGATTGTGAGCAAGTCGGAACATGTTTTATTTACTTCGTATACTTTTTCTTCCTCAGTTCCATTAGGTACTTCCAGTCTGGTCTCCTCACTTTCCTGCGCCAAGTTGCTCTATCTTGGGTTGTCAATTGGGCTTGCTTGAGGTCCCTCTCTATATTTGACCACCAGGTTGATGGCGGGCGTCCTCTACCTGTTTTTTGTTCTGGTGGGTTCAGAGCGACCGCGTGCGTTGGTATGGATAGGTCCAAAGATGTCAGCTTCGAACTTATCTGTACCAAAGAACGCAGTTTTCTGTCATCTTATCCGAGATTGGTGCGCTGGACAGGTCCATCAGTGTGGTTCTCTCCTTAAGAGGGTCCTTCTCCACTCGCTTATCGTAAACATCGAAAATGGTTTAAAAGCTTGTTACTTCATTTAATGCAATCTAACGCGATGTTTGACGAAAAGGCAACGCAAACAAAGAGAGATAACGCCTGGAAACTCTGTTAGTATTCGGTAATTCCGAGATTTACTCGAAAATTTCACAAAACTTGCTCCAGGAAATAGCTGTTTTTTTTAAACCCTTAAAAGTTTTTGGAAAAAGTTGTCATCATTTAGAATCTTAATAAAATTTGCAAGGTCTCTCAAGGATCACTTTTTTTAATTTTTTAATTTTTAGGCTAATTATGAAGTGTCAAAGTTCATACAAAATAGGACATATTCAGAGGTTTTTACTGGATTAGTTTTACACAAAATTAGAAATTGGTTTCTTTAGAAACCTAGATAATATCCACAAGATACTGTGTTTCCAAAATATCTAATAAAAAGTGTGTAATAACGTCATAATCAGTTATGAGCGGTTGTATGAAAAACAGTGAAAATGTGAGTCGTGATGCACCACCTTAAAAGACCACCTGAGACACAAATCTGCATGGTTCTAATATGATTTGATCATTACATGTTCTTTACTGTATGGACTTTAAAAGAGACTTTGACCCCTGAATTTGTTCTGGTGTTTCTTCTCAGGGTAGCCGGTAAGTCCCCTCTTTGAGGCGTGGCTGGAAAGATCTCACGGCGTCCTTACCTTCCACATGACGCAGGTCCTCACCGGACATGGCAAGTTCGGGAGGTACCTACATCAGATTCAAGCGGAAGAGACGCCCGGGTGTCGCCACTGTGCGCAACGCCCGGAGGACACGGTGGAGCAAACCGTCGAGAAGTGCCCTGCCTGGGCGGAGAATCGCCGAACCCTCGTGGGGGCGATCGGCGATTTCCGGCCACCGTAGACGCGAGCTCGCGGACGTCGAGCCATGGGTAGCTCGCTGTCCGATCGTCCGGTAATGGACCGAGTTCAAGACGTCGACGGCGCGCACAATTCCCGCGCGCCTCAAGGAGTTGTCAGCAGCAGGAGGGGCCCAGCTGGGTCGAAGCCTACTGGGGACAGGGTTGTCCGAAAGGGAGCTCGTGCCCCGGTATGAAGGCTAGAAGGAACGGCGCGGGGTTTTTAGTCAGTAAGAGTCTGACACTGTCTCCCGCTCCACCCAAGAGCGGGTTTCGTCAAAGATGATTTTCCCCGTCGACAAAAAAAAAAATAAAAAAAGTGTAGTCAGCTAGAAAACAGCCTCATCTCGTTAAAACTGACTGAAAACAAAATTGAAGTGTTAAAGTGTTTTTTGAAAACCTATTTACAAAATAAAGATCATTTATCACTTGTTTGAGTGTGTAGCTTTCTTGGATGTCCAGTCACATTATTTCTTGATTTTCACTTTTGCACTACTTAGAGCGATGTTTTGTGTAAAACGTAGACCACAGCGAGTTCAATTAAAATTCTGAGTTAATTTTTTTTATCGATTGGACAATGATTCCGGTAAAGTCACGTTTAACCAGAGCCAAATGACCATTTCTCATAGTGGGCAAGGAAAATAGCAAAAACTACGAGTACGAACAACTATCTACACTATTATTATAAAGACGTAAAGTTTGTATTTTTGTTTGTAGAAGGTAGTTTCTGTAATTACTGGTCCGATTGCTAAAATTATTTCACCGTTATAAAGCTTTATTCCTGAGTGACATAGACTATACATATTTTATGTACGTGGGTGAAGCCGCCGCCAAAGCTAGTATCAAATAAATACAGATATCCAACCCTAATAGTTACATCATCTAGGTTCTGTGATCTTAAATTTTTCTTATTCACAATTTATTGAGAAACTAGCTGTACCTCGGCGGCTTCGCTCCCGCTCTACCCTACTCCATCCTTCAATACCTTACTCTACCCTGCTCAACCTCACACTACCCTAATTTTCATTGTTATCCCCTAACAACCTTCTCCTCACAATAACAAACAAAACAAAAAATGAATTAGCGAAATCGGTTCAGCTGTTCTTGAGATTTGCGCTAAGTAAGAAACCAGATAGTCGACCCTCTTCTGGAATAGTCACCGAAGTTGCCGACAACGAAAGTGACTAGGGAATCCAATCCCGCAAGCGCGAGATCCCGCATATATATATATATATATATATTTTTTTAATTCGTATAAACTAGTGCTTGACTGCGTTCCCACCTGATGGTAAGCAGTGAATCTTTTCTGCGGGATTACTCATGCAGGATCCCGCACGTCTGTGGGATTAAAGTTTTTTATAAGAAAATTGGATCTTGACGACCTGCCGCTGTTTTGATTACTTATGTATTAGACCCAGCTTATCCTTATTAACCCTTCAGATACCGTCAATTAGAGACACAATAGTAAGACAATAGATGCGCGGCCACCGGGTGTCGCTTGGGGATTCATGAATTAAAAAGTGATGAAACAACTTCACATTGAACTTGTGTATTTTTTATAGAATTTGTCTGGAAAACTAATTATATTGTTGATTGATTTTACCTTACATTTAAATAATTCTTGAATTTCTTTTTTGAGTCCTGTATCGCAACTGGAACGGAACCTAATCAATGTCAGTTTAGGCACCTAATCTATGACCAGGGATTCCCCAAAGCACGTGAATTTAATTATCTTAAAGATCAAGGTTCGTTAAATATCCTTACTAATATTATAAAAGCAAAAGTGAGTTTGTTTGTTACGTCTTCACGCCTAAATGGCAAAACCGATTTTGATGAATTTTGATACAGAGATAGTTGGGACCGACCGACAGACATAGGCTATTTTTTTTTAAAGTGAGAATAGGTGTAGAAAGAGTAAAGTATATTAATAAAAGCGGGCGAAGCCGCGGATAAAAGTTAGTTGGTCCACAAAATCAGCTGATTTTATATAAAGATAGATAGATAGACAAATAAATTCTTTATTGTACACCAAAAATAAAAAATATAAATTACATAAGAAACTTAAAATTAATAGGGTGTCACAATGGGCGGTCTTAACGCGGTCGGCTAAAAGCGATTTTTTACAGACAACCTTTGGATGGATTTGACCGAGGAGGAGAAAAAGATACGCAGGTAGTTCGTGGTGTACTATTTACATATACACAATACATAAACTAATAAATTACATATATTATTAATAATATAATATATATAAATAAATATGTATAATTATAAAAGCAGAGAAATTCTGTACTTAATGACAAACATTCAGGAGGAAAGATAGTGATTAGTAACTTCATTTTTAAAGGTTGTGAGTGTTTGAGCTTGCCTTACCGATACGGGCAAAGCATTCCACAGCCGCACAGCCTGAACTGCAAACGACTTATCATAAAAGTTGGTGGAGTGACTTGGCATTTCTAACCTCAAGTTTTCCGATGACCTAAGATATCTTGTATATGTGTCATGACGGAACTTGAAACGTTCTTTAAGATACGCGGGGGTTTTAGGATTGAACAGAACACTGTAGAGGAGAGACAAGATGTGTACGTTCCGGCGAAGACGTATTGGAAGCCACTTGAGTTTTGTACGAAAATCGGATATGTGATCATACTTGCGCAAGCCAAATATAAATCGTATGCAAACATTTTGAAGTCGCTCAAGTTTATCAAGTTGTGCCTTAGTGAGATCGAGATAACTGACATCTGCGTAGTCAAGGATAGGGAGTAAGAGGGACTGAGCAAGTGCAATCTTAGTGGCAGTGGGCAGAAAGTTTCGCAACCGTCTTAGGGACTTGGCGGAAGCGAATATTTTGCGACTTACCTCTTGTAATTGGGGACCCCAAGACAGATGTTTATCTATCCAAACCCCCATTAAAATCGTGAAGTAGATAAAAAGATTACAACTTTTTTTTTGCAAATCCCGCAAGCGTGCGGGATTGGATTCTCTAAAAGTGACCTTACCGACTAATCGGCGAGTAGACGGCACATCTCTAGTTATTTTGCTATTGATTTTTATTTAAGTCTATTTGCGATATTTTCTATCGTATGTACCTTATGCTATCTTGTGTTATTTACTTTGCTCTGATGTATATTATGCACCAAGTAAATACAATAAATTTACTGTTAACTTATTTATAAGTATGTAATTTGTTGGATTATTAGGTAATCTTTTAAAAAAAGTACCGGATAGACGATCTGTGACAGCACTCACTTTATAGATATTCCAACAAATTGGATAACCCAACACCGCCTTGCAAAGCGTTTGACGAATAACAGGGACACACTTCACATAGTCGCAATATTTTTAATATAGCTTTTGTAGGATATGTTGTACTGAAGAGTTACCCGTTATCTAGGGCAACCATCACTAAACAAAATTAGATTGATAAACACTCACTACGCAATGTGCGTACGAGATTGATAAACAATGAAAACACAGCCAAAAAATTACCTCACAATAAAAACTTTACTGAGGGACTCCCACTGCGTGTACAGAACATGAAACTTCTCAGCTTCCATCACAAAAAACAGGAAAAACTTTAACACACATAACACAAACACATCCGACTGAGAACTAGTAAGTTCAGTACATAGATAATAACGTGATAGCTAATCTATAAGCTTGGTAAATTCGATGACACGAAGCGAAAGGTGCGAAAGTGCCGATGATAAACGATTCCTAATTTATCTTCATTATATTATTTAGTGCTAACGAACAATAGGTGCGCAGTGCAGTTGGAACAGAAGGTCAAATGACTCGGCTTGTTACAATTCTTTGTTGTTAAACTGTGTTATTAAAATTAAAATGAGCGTGTCTATCATTAAGATTCAATCGTGGTTTTAATATCGCTAACTTTGAACCTGATTCGAGTTATGCCGTGTTTAGGATGTTTGTGTGCAGAAGATCTTATCGAATGTGTTATAAATTCCTACCGGTGAAGACTGCAATTTTGTTATCTCCAAATTTCAAGAAGCTGTCAACAGTTTTCGTAATACACGCAAGTATTTTATTTAGTAAATACTTAGGTGATATTATCGTACTGTAAGTAACACATCCAACTAATATTATAAATGCGAAAGTTTGTATGTAAGGATGGATGTATGGATGTTTGTTACTCTTTCACGCAAAAACTACTGAACGGATCTCGATGAAACTTGGTACACGAGTAGACCATATCCCAGAATAACACATAGGATACTTTTTATCCTGGGATTATGTACGCGGTTGAAGCCGCGGGCAAAAGCTAGTAAGTAATATTATTTTAACCTTTCGAATACCGTAATTAGAGATACAATAGAAAGACACTGAGAGAGCGAACACCGGCGTTCGCTTGAAGTTTAATTCATTTACCATCTTTTTTTTAACCGACTTCTGAAGAAGGGGGAGGTTTTCAATTCGAATGTTTTTTTTTTTATTTTTGTTCGCGCATAACTCCGTCGCTTGCCAACCGATTTGAAAAAATATTTTTTGTTAGAAAGGGTATACTTTCCAAATGGTCCCATAGTCACCAAGTTGGGATCTGATGATGGAATCTTGTCCAAATCGAGGGAACTCCTCAAATTCAATTAAATTTTTACGGAAGTCCGTTTTTTTTTTATAAAAAGGTTTTATTATTATTATGGATAGGCTCGCGTTCGATCACTATCTCACCTGATGGTAAGCGATGATTTGGCTTACTTTGGAGCACGCTTGCCTTGAAGTACTAAATACCCCATCAAGAAACAGAGACTGTCATCTTCCTTCCTGAGTAACATGTTTTATTCTCCCCTTTCAACTCTCTTTTTTCTTCTATATCATTGTTCACACAGCCCATTCGACGATTCTGTGCCCTCTCTTTACTGTCCCTCCCCATTCACCATACTTTTTGTTTATCCCTTTCATTGCCCTTTGGGTGATTTTAAGCCCTCCGATCAGTGCTTGGACAGATCATAAAATACCACCATAATCTAATTATCACAGTTTTGGTCACATAGTTACATTTCATCCCTTTACATTTTTTCCGACGAGTGTTTTCGC
Organism: Mythimna lalbum; assembly: GCA_949319445.1. Classification (NCBI taxonomy): domain Eukaryota; kingdom Metazoa; phylum Arthropoda; class Insecta; order Lepidoptera; family Noctuidae; genus Mythimna; species Mythimna lalbum. Next base: position 1,142,560 of record OX439354.1, read on the forward strand.
GTCTTATTCGCCAGGGTCGTGTTAGCGACTGGGTACTCTATGTCGTTTAGCTATTCAATCGCCATAGGTGACAGAAGAACTGACGAGATGGAGTATTTGGTCGTAGCCTACGTTAAAAGGTCAAATTAACCATGTAAGTATTAATATGACACTAGCTGGTACCTCGTCTGTTGCAAGAGGCAGTATAGATAGTGTTATCAGCCGGCGGGAGCAACCACCTGTGTCTTTGATAACGGTCTGTTGCGGAAACATGGCTCCCTTAATACCTAGTTGCGGAAGACAGTTGGCTCGCTGTGCTTAGAGAAAGAAAGAATAAACAATTTCTTTGAGGACAAACAACAATAAAAAAAATGTTAAAAATCTCTATCATCATCTTCCTGCCCTTGTCCCGTGTTATTCGGGGTCGGCGCAACACGTTTTCTCTTCCATTCTGTCCTGTCACTGGTCACGCTATTACTAACTTCCTTTTCTTTCATATCACTCTTCACACAATCCATCCATCTTTTTTTTGGCCTTCCTCTCCTCTCTACCCATAAATAACATAAAATTTAAAAAAAATAGGAAAAAGAAAGAAAGACTTGTGCGTGGGCAAAAAGCTTCGTATTTCAGCATATGTTGAGATTGTAGCGACATCTATGACGCCACCATAAGAACTACGAAGAAAATACGAAATCCTGCATCGCGCAATCAAAGTTCTCCGTGCGATTTGAACGTATACGACAGCCCGACGTCAACTATCGGGCAGTCGCCCACCAGACTATAACACCTGTCTGGTTGGATGATGCCCTTTTCAATGGAGGTTTGCGGGACTTTACTCTCTGTTCCGCCTACCTTCAAAAGACTTAAAGAGCTTTTAGCTATCAGGAAACAGGGACTCCGGCAGAACATTTCACTCCTTAGGGGACCGCACAATGAATATGAATAGAAACAAAAAGTAGTAATCTCGTCTCTACATGACTTGCAATAATTAACCTTTCGAGTACCGTAATAAGAGACACAACAGAAAGACAATGAGAGAGCGAACGCCGGCGTTCGCTTGGGGTTTAATGAGACTAGCTCCTCTCACAAGTCTAGATACAGATTGCTAAAGATCGTAATACTTTTCGTCCTTGTTTTAATTACTTAATTACTATAATCAACGAAACGAGTATGTGAGCTAGAGGCACGCTTAACGAATATAGCCAGTAGGCCATGGGCGAAGTAGAACTTCGCCCATGGCCTCGCATCTAAAGAGGCCTCACACAAGCGAGGGCTTTTTAAGAATGAAGGTATTTTTTTTATAATTGACTAGCTTTTCGCCTGCGTACATAAAATATAGCCTATGTCACTCAGGAATAAAGCAGCTTTCTATTGGTGACTAGTGCTTCCAGAGATTACCTCCTACAAACAAAAAACAAACTTAAAAACAAAAAGAAAAAAAAAGAAAAAACTTAGAGCTTTTTATATTATTAGTGTAGATAAGCTTGCGTTTGATTTATTTCATCTGATGGTAAGCGACGATGTGGTCGAACACTGGGTAGCGATAATTGCTGTCTCATTTTCGAATTTATGAAAGAAAAAGGCCTCGCCGATGTGCCTTCGCCCACGTCTACATTAGTTCACGCTACGCCCCTGAATATCGCTACACACATTCGTGTATCTTCACGCATAGCTTAGTAAATGTAAGCAGGACAATAGATCAATCAACATTATACTGTAGTACAAAACTAAATTTGAGCAGTGGTGGCCGAGTGGTAATGGCTCCGACTTACGATTTTAAGGTCGCGGGTTCAAACCCTGCCAGGCGCATTACTATGTGTAATATATTTCAGTACCACGGCTCTCAAAACGGTGAAGGAAAACAGCGTGAGGAAACTTGCATGGCTTAAAAAATCCGAAGACTTGTGACGTTCAACAACCCGCACTGCCATTCGCTCTCCTAGAGAGGAGGCCTGAGTCCCAGCAGTGGGAACATTTAAAAGGCTGTTGTAGATGATGACAAAACTAAATCGTCCGTCGCAGCAATTAAATGGTCAGGAAGTGTTTAGTTGACGGTGAATAGCTATTAAATTTAAATTAGGTCAAATGCCATCACCCTGACCCATACTTGTTACGAGATTCAGAGGCAAGATGGGTGATTTCTCTCTGTAAAATCGATTTGGACGAGTTCCATTTATAAAACTGGCCTTTTGGTCTAGTTGTTAGTGGCCCTGACTGCTATGCCGGAGGTCGCGGGTTCGATTCCCACCCAAAACAAATGTTTGTGCGATGAGTATGATCATTTTGTTCTGTGTCTGGATGTAATTTATTTATATATGTATGTATTTAAAAATATATGGGTGTGTTTATCAGTTGTCTAGTACTCATAAAACAAGCTCTGAGACTAGACGGCGCGGGCGTTGTAATAGTTGTAGAATATTATAGTATATTATTTTATTATAACCGTCTATGTGTCGTCGCTTATGGGCCACATGCCACAGCCACAAACGCCGCCACGAGAAGCTAGAAGCGGCCACAGGGGAAGCTGCAGCGCGCGACAGCCAGTACCGTGATGAACTCTGTCGAAGTAGGTTTAAATGCGCGAATGGCGTGCGGGGGGCGTTTTGTATCGGTATTTAATGGCCGATTCGGGCCACAAGAAGAGAGCAGCTCCGATTTGTAACGTGTGGCGGGCACCGGTGTCAACCGTGTGCGGCGAATCCATATAAAATACAAGCTTTTGCCCGCACGGCTTCGCTCCCGCTCTTTCATACACTACTGTACATTACTCTACTCTACCCTACCAAACTTCACATAAACCATCTACTAAATAGTCCGAACAAAGCCTAAAAATTTGGTTTGGATAGGTGAGCCCGTTCTTGAGTTATAAAATAACAACGAAAAGTGGCATTGATTTTTATATATATAGAAGAGAATATAGATATGAAACCTATGGGAAATCTTTCTTGTAGGTTTCATACATCATGCGGCCAATTCCTTATAAAATCTATGAAACCAAAAAGAAATACTTGTATGCTATCGGACTCCCTAAAGGTCCCTTAATCTCATTGACACCGCTTTGGGGGATGCAAGCTTAAAAACTGGCGAGATTCCTCTGTCTTCCAATTTGATATATTTATCTCCATCGGTTAAAGCTGTGAATGTTGAGATGGATGGTATGGCGAGAATGGATAATGGGAAATGAGTATACATTAGAAGTTTGAAAATGGCAGTCACTGAAACGTTGAAAGGAAATCGTTTGTCTTAATTTGGTCATGTGAAGAGGAAGGAAGAAACGCATTTTACTAAAAGAGTTATAAATATACATATGGATGGATTTAGAAGAGGGAGGCCCATAGATATCCAGAGATATTCCTTCATTGCGGAATAGCAAGGAAACCTAGTGACGCCACTTATCTTCCACCAAAATAATTACAACATTCACAAATAGTGTATTTACGAAACACATGTAAAATTTGCACTCGCACACTAAGAAGAAAGCACCTACACCTAATTAGTTTCTAGCACGAGGAGGCCAAAAAAAAGGTGGATGGATTTTGTGAGGAGTGATATGAAAGAAAATGGAATCAGTGATGTTACAGAATAGAATGGAAGATATGGACGCGTTGCGCCAACTTCAAATTGCTTGAAACAAAGGCAGATGGATGATGGTTTAAGCAGTGTTGACCGAACCGTGTAATATTTATCAAATAACGAAAGGAAACAGCACATGCCTGCCGAGTTGCCACTGCTAAACAATAATATTGCCGACTTAATTGAACCCCTGACCTTCCCATCGCGCCGCGGCCTATTGTCTTTGAGTGAAAGTGTAACCATAATAAATATAACCTTGCTCAAATGAGAGGAAGTTATTGCACTCTGATTATTAGGCGTGGAAGTTGTTACCACAGAAAAGACGAAAGAGGATAGAAAGGTAATACTTTCTGATTTGTACTACAACGAGTGTCGCCGCTTGTCTCACACCTTTTAACTCCACTACAGGCAATAAACCAATACGAACGCGCATTACGCAACTAACAGACCACGCACACTTAGATCGCAAGTTTGCTATTGGTAGTTGGACTAAGAGCATTGCCCGACTTTGTGTCACGTCTGCCCCGCCCACAAGGTCATTCTTGTTTCATCTGTTCTGTGGATGTTACCAATAGATTGCAAGTTTCAATGGCGGTGGAGAAAGTGTTTGGGGTTCTTGTAAATCTTTTCATCAACATTTTAGTCAAAGACGTCCAGTGTTGGACATAGGCTTCCCCCAAGTGTCGTCACAACGACCTATCCGATGCGTCTCGCATTCATCCAATTGGTCGTTGGCCTACCTTGTGGTAGGCCTTCTAATCCTGTGTTTTCCATTACGCGATCTATTCCAAAACCTTTTGGCCCTCTCGACCATCTGTTTTGCGAGCAATGTGCCTTGCCTATAGCTACTTAAGTTTTGGCATTTCTTCGGGCTATGTCAGTAACCTTGGTTTTCTTGCGATATTCATTTCTGATTCGAAACTCCGAGCAAAACCCTCTTCATTGCCTAGTGGGTGATGTAGTTGAGTTAGACGATATTTTTGTTTACTGTAACTGTCTATTAAAATAACATGGGGGGTTTATCGCTTTAAAATCTTAAAAGCTCGTACTGATTACTGACTGCCTCTCAGACCCATCTGCTTGACAATTTCAACCTGTTTCAGTCTATGACTGGCATAGATAATTAATTTTGTCTAGCTCGTCCTACTATTACAGACAGAATAGCGCGAAATGTCGAGTCTAGAAGAACCAAAGTAAATGGCTAGAACTACATTAGACCTATGCACACGTGTAACACGCTTAATTTATACGTACAACGACATCGCGTGGCGTGTATCTAGTGTAGCTCTACGAGTCTAGTTTCCATATAAAATGTATAAAGACCGACGCGCCCAGATGGGCGTGTGTAGCACACGTGTGCGCATGCGCAGTGTAGTTCTAGCTTTAGTCCTAACTCCTATCCCTAAATGAAGGACCTGACTCTGATGTACATAATTTCATCTTTTGAACAAATCAAGTAATCCTGAAAAAAACTAACATGAACCAACTATTCAATCCTGAACAAATACATGATCAGTTTTGTAGATTGATCTTGTATATACGAACTACCGAAGCGTGACCTTTCTCATTTTATAGCAACCTTCACACAAATTTCACTGATCTACAATGTAGGTACAAAACTGTGCCTACAGTAACATTGTAGAGAGTGTAGCACAGGTATAAACATTACTAGCCCTCTCGGACAGTTGGGTAAAAATAGGTAATTTTGTACTCAGACAGGTAGAAAAGGGCCAGGTTGGATTTTTTAAGGTGGGATAATCATCCAATTACATCCCCCGCTCTTGGCCAGAGATAGTGTTAGACTTTTACGGACTAAAAACCCATGGGAACGAATCTTCCTTTCAGAAGCAGATCCTTGGCCCCAGTAGGCTTCGACCCCGCTGGCCCCTACGGTTTGCTGACAACTCTTTGAGGTGAGCATGGAACACGACGCGTCGTCGACAAACGAATCGACGGTTACTGGACGATCGGGGTAATTAATGAAGGTAACGTGACGAAATTAATCTAAATTAATGAGTTTGTTTTGCCCAAAAAAAGAAACAAAAATTGGATTTGATTGGATTTGATTTGGATACATAACAATGGGTTTACGTTTATTCAATTTTGGCTTGATAACTAGTGATATCAAAACGGAATTATTACATACACAAAATTTTATTAAATTAACATAAGTAAGTACTTACTCATGTTTTATTTTTTAAGCAAGGTCAACCTATTGTTAGTAGAAAAAACTTTTATTATATGGTTTTTGATAATCACCTTCCTGCCCTTGTCCCTTGTTATTCGGGTTCACAACGACATGTTGTTTTCTTCCATTCTATCCTGTCACCCGTTATGCTATCACTAACTTCCTTTTCTTTCATATCACTCTTCACACAATCCATCCATCTTTTCTTTGGCCTCCCGCTACCTCTCCATGTCTCCATATGTAGGCATACTCAACCACTCTTTTAATAATATATGTCTCATCCCTCCTCTTCACATGACCATACCAAGATAAACAATTCCTTTTCAGTCTGGCGCCACTTTCAAACTTCCTCTAATATACTCATTGCTCAGTTTATCCATTCTCATCTCACTACACATCACATATATATTTTTATATTTATTATGATATTAATAATAGTTTGAAAATAAGTATAATTTGCACAATGATTAATTTAAAACACTAAAAATTTGAGTTTTATTTGAATTATCTATACTAATATTATAAAGAGGTAAAATTTGTAATCTTATATTTGGTAATCTCTGGAAATATTGGTCCGATTGCTAAAACTCTTTCACCAATAGAAAGCTGCTTTATTCCTGAGTGACATAGGCTATATTTTATGTACCTACGCGGGCGAAGCTGCGGGAAAAAGCTATAATAAGATAAAAAGACTATAATATATGTTGGATATACATTATAAATATAATAAACACATTTTTCAGGCCATGCGGATCAGTGGGTTTCAGAATCAACTAGAATATATTATACAGTCTTTTTAGCTTGTTAATACTTTACGTAGAAACCTCTACTATAAGTCGGAAATAAAGTGATAATTATCAACAATTTTATTTCCTCTTTTATTCACAACTGCCCGTAATAATTTGATACCTACCAAATGATAAAACTTGTTCTACAACCATTGTTTCAGCTAATCTTACCTATTTTCCGGTATGATGTTGTTGGCGTGCTGCGTGATCACGCCTGAGAATGTGAGGGCTTGGCTGATGCTCTGCCCGATGGCATCCTGAGATGATATCACCAGGTTTTCCACTGATTTTCTCCTGTTAAATATTTAAGCTGTTAGAATTTGCGCAATGAGAAAGGGTAGAGAGATAGTGTGACGGGTGAGGACAGAATGAAAGAAAATCTATGCTGTGCCTACCCAAAGTAATATGGGACAAGGGCAGGAAGAAAAAGAGAGAATTTACACATTGAGTTGTGAAAGGTACATATTTTTAGGAATTAACAGATGGATAGCCTGACAGTCTAACAGTAGGTAATGAGTAGTATTATTTTACCATATATACCTTATAAAATAATGTAGTTAAGGATGTTACAAATACGAAATTTTGGTATTGAATATGGATGCAAATATAGGTATGTGAATCCAGACTCAAATATGGTTACTGTAGTGAATTTAACTTTAGGTTATAGGATAGCTTCAACTACAGATATAAAAATTATTAAAAGTTTGGCCAGACAACACAAACAAAAATCTATTGATATTTTTATATCAACTTATTTAACCCTTCAGATACCGTCAATTAGAGACACAATAGTAAGACAATAGATGCGCGGCCACCGGGTGTCGCTTGGGGATTCATGAATTAAAGAGTATTATCATCATCATCATTTCAGCTGAAAGACGTCTACTGTTGGACATAGGCCTCCCCAAGTGCCGCCACAATGAACGGTCCTGTGCGTCTTGCAACCATCGGATTCCTGCCACCCTTACCAGGTCATCGGCCCACCTTTTAGGAGGCCTTCCAACTCTATGAAAAAGTGTGAAAGAGTACCTATTATTGATCATCATCATCTTCCTGCCCTTATCCCGTTTTATTTGGGGTCGGCGCAACACAATTATTCATCATCATCATCATATCAGCCGAAAGACGTCCACTGCTGGACATAGGCCTCCCCCAAGCGTCGCCACAACGACCGGTCCTGTGCGTCACGCATCCATCGGATTCCCGCGACCCTGACCAGGTCGTCGGTCCACCTTGTTGGAGGCCTTACACACTTGTTGGAGGACACAATTATTATTGATATTAATTAAACAAAAGCACTACAATTTATAGTTGTCATAGCATTGTATTTTGTACAATTAGTTATATGAAAAAAAAAAACAAACAAGTTTGAATAAGGATAAGTAAATTAATATTACCGAATTAGCATTTGTAATCATCAACATTATTTTAATACATTACCATACTATTAGAATAAAATCTAGTTATACTAGACAATTAGACATATTATATTACTTTAATTTACCACAGACAAAGGTTGATCTTATTTGAATATTTTTGTTTGTGAATAATAAATTAAATTATTTATAAATCCATATACTGATTATTATTTAATGTCACTAGGTATATTTATTACTGGAATACATAATAAAAAAAATAAAACTTCAATTTCTCATTCACAACATCAAATTCAAGTTATCATTGTTCTATGACTAGGAAGTTAGCATCATTATTTTATGAGAAGACTTTTCCAAGTTTAGTTAAACGAAAACAATGGTGAATTAGTCTAAGTTGCAGTTAAATATAACTGTAAAACACTGGTCTCAGTGAGTTTAATGTTGAAGCCAAAATAGAGGCAAACACTTCAGAGTGATTATGTACATAAAAATTACTAAAAATATTTTAACTTGGAATACGGTTCTGAAGGACGTTTCTAAGGTCCACAGAGAGCTGGTGATGGTGTTCTACATCTGCATTGCGGGGACGACAGAGCATAAAGATCATCGACCTATCATCACCTAAGAGACTGTTTTGACGTTTCCCAGATCTCTAATTTCTCTGAACAACTAGTACTAACTAGTAAACAACATAAACAATGTCCAGTGACGAATACAATAACACAATCGTTCTATAATTAGGAAAAATGCGTATAATACTCACATCGATATGGCGATGTTTCGGCTGTCTAGCTCCGAAGAAGTCATGATAACAGTCCAGTTTAGTTCACTTTAGTTTCTGCCACTAGTGAGCTATCATTACCAGCTGCGTTTTTTGCTTTCATCATCCAAATAATGGATTTTTTTGCACAAAAATATAAAATTGATCTCTTTCTTTAGTAGTCAATGACAACTGGACTCAGTGTTGCAATGTAAATACGAGAAACATCTGTAATTAAAAATGTTTGATTTTTTGGATGTTGGATTTCCGAAAAAAACATTCGGTGAATTACAAAGCAAATAAACTTTTACTTAAGTACTACTGAATAATGTAAAAATTTACATATGTAAAAAAAAAAAACTTAAACTACTTACTTATACTACACCCTAAATAAATACATAACGTACATAAATAAAATACAAAAACACAAAGTACACTCAGGCGTCGAAGTACTCCTCCACATCGCTGTCATCCGGGAATGTGCCCAGAAGACTGGCAGCATTACCACGTTGGATGGCAATGCTAATTCTTTGAGCGAAGAACGAGCCAGCCCTCTGGTCACGCAAGGTGTCGATCAGTCGGCGAGAAATTTCCTTAAAAAGGAGACGTGCATTCGGACCCCATGACTCAAGCGTTTTAATCCCAAACGGCTCAAAACTGTAATTACCAATATTTGCGCCGTTTAAGGGTCTCAGCAGCCGCAGCGGCAGCGCCAGCACAGCCCGCCGTACATGGAATATGGGATGGCGCAAGGGTGTCGACACAGGTTGCGTCCCACACCAGAGGCCTACCCACCTTCCACGGTACCAACGTCATACCATCTGGTCTCTTTCCATCGTCACCTTAAGTACTTATTTACTAAAATCCTAATAATGATGGATTTTCTGTCATTGCTGTTCCACAGTTATACAGAAATAAAACAAAATTCGAAGATTTGTTATTTGCTAAAAAACCTGAAAGCCAAGCTCATGTTTTTACCATTTTTTTGTTTGAAAAATAAAAAAAAGTTTTCTGTCTGTCTGTCACTGTCACTAGTGTCACTATGACATGTAAATGTAACACGTGAGGTTATTTTTATATTTTGAAATATTTGTGATGTGTTTTCGCAGTTAATTTATAATTTAGCCATGGCAGATGAAACTGTTTTTGATAAGAAGAAGTCGCATCGCGCTAAACAAGCCGGGCGCAAAGCTGAGAAGAAAAAAAACAAAACCAAGCTTGACCAATCTAACCTAAGTGCTCGACAGAGAAATCCTAAAGCTTTTGCTATCCAGTCAGCAGTGAGAGCTGAAAGGCAGTTCCGTCGACGAGAAGATGTTATCTCGAAGAAGCAGCACATCCCACAAGTCGACAAAACTCCTCTGGAACCACCACCCATCGTTGTGGCGATTGTCGGCCCACCTCGAGTCGGTAAAACCACTCTTATTAATAATTTGATTAAGAGTTTTATAAGAACCAATGTGACAAACACAAACGGTCCCATAACTATCGTTACATCGAAGAAGCGGCGCATTACACTAATAGAATGTAACAACGATGTCAATTCTATGATCGACATCGCTAAATGCGCAGATCTCGTCTTGCTGCTGTGCGACGCAAGCTTTGGTTTCGAAATGGAGATTTTCGAGTTCCTCAACATTTGCCAGGTGCATGGCATGCCTAAAATCATGGGCGTTCTCACCCATCTTGATATGATAAAGAATGCTAAAACACTTAAAACTACCAAGAAGACTTTGAAACATAGGTTCTGGACAGAAGTGTACTCTGGAGCAAAGTTATTCTACTTGTCCGGTATCATACATGGGGAGTATTTGAGGAATGAGATTAAGAACTTGTCGAGGTTCATCTCGGTGATGAAGTTCAGGCCACTAAGTTGGAGAATGACTCATGCGTATGTGTTGGCGGATCGTTTGGAGGACATAACTAGTCAGGAGTTGATCAGGAAGGATGCCAAGGTGAACAGGGATGTGGTGTTGTATGGATATGTGAGAGGAGTGCCGCTGATGAAAGAGTCCTCAGTTCATATAGCAGGTAAAATATTGTTATGTTTTTCTACAAATCTAGTGTAGTACCCCATATCAAGTTACATGGTAGAAACTTAGTTTAAATCCTTTGTTCATAGTAATTAACATAGGTTTCAAATGGTGTAATCCTTTTTAAATAGGTGTTATTTCCCTGACAAATATCCACTTAAATACACAAAGTCACAAAATAGGCACTTGCTCCTAATAACTATTCAGATATTACTCAATTTTTTTTTATTTTTATTCAATTTACGAACTGACATACAATAATAAATATTAAATAGGAACAAAAAAAGGACACTGAAAATCACCATGCAATTCAAAATCTTGTATAGTACTTATTTTATTTGGATTGAGTGGATTCACTCTGTTTTTCATTATTTTGAGTATTTAAAAATTAAAAAAACTATTGTGTCACATGTGGATCTGCATTCAACAAGTTAAAAGTTTTCATTTAGCCATTTTAAAACTTTGACTATTTTCATCTGAGTGTGTGCAGGTAGTGCAATCATCACTAAATACGGTTGGTATTCAGTGATGATTGCATTGAGCCCACATGGTGGATTTTTGGCTAACCACTAAAACTAAAAGACTTTCAATACATAATACTGAGTTTGCTTTCGGATTGAGTGGAGATAGAGGCCTTCAACAATAAAGACTAAAAAGACATTGTTCTAACTTTACAGGATAGATTTGCCCAGATAGATTGATACACCTGCCTTAGAGGTAGACACCTCTAAAATGTCTAAACAGATACAAGCTATCAGACAGTAGCTCATTGTTGTGTTCAACAGATTGCCGAGTGCAGAAAGAGATTTAAAAGAAGATGTCTTGTGTTCAGCTACAGCTTAAAGTCCGAGTTGATTATAATCTCAAATATCACAATCTAATGTTATCAAACACCACCGAAATGGCTAATAAACAATTTGTATGATTATTTTTTGTGTGTGTAGGTAGGTCTGAAAATAGGTCAAAAACTACACTAACATTTCTAGGTCAGTTAGTTGTATAATGTAAAGTTATTCTAGTAAATCATTCATTTCAATCTTTCCAGGTGTTGGAGACATGAAGATCAGTGAGCTATCCTACCTGCCAGATCCATGTCCACTCCCCAGTAAAGAGAAGAAACGGCATCTAATGGAAAGAGAGAGGCAAATATATGCTCCCTTCGCTGGTGTTGGAGGCATTGTCTATGATAAGGATGCTGTCTACATAGAGTTGCAAGGCTCTCACTCACACAAGAAAGAAGATGAAGAAACAAATGAAAAGAAAGCTCTACTCAAGAATGTTGTAGAGACAAAAGAGACAGTTGATGAACAGATGCAAGAATCAGGGTTCCAATTGTTCAGTGGTGGTGCCGTCATCTATCCTGACATGATCAAAGATGATGAATATTTACAACAGAATAAGAAAGCTGAATCAGATGCTTCTGATTCCGAAGATGAAGGCAATGACAGTGATTCTGATAATGATAGTGGAATAGATCAAAGTGAGAAAAAAGAGAAGAAAAATAAACTTCCTTGGGATAATAACTCTGAAGGTGGCTCAGAAGGAGAAGACGATGATGATGGAGAAATGAGTGTTGATGGGGATGACAAAAACAAAGGAGATGTAAGTGAAGATGAAGAAGATAGTGACTCAGATGAAGAGCCACAGAATGAAGAAGATTTTGGTATGAAATGGAAAGAAAAGTTAGGAGAAAAGGCTACAGAAGCATACTTAGACAGACAAAAAACCTCCAAGAACATTATGAAGCTTGTTTATGGTGAATTTGAAATAGGAAACAAATCCAAAAACAAGAAAGACGAAGATACTGAAGAGGAAGATGAAGAGCTTGGTGGTCTCTTTAAAAAAGTAACAGATACGCAAAAGAAGAAGCACAAAGAAAAGGAAAGATTAGATTTAGATGAGTGCTCATTCTTCTATGCCTTAGACAAACCAAACCTTAGAGATTGGACTAGTGAATCAAATAAACAATTTCTGATCAACAATTTCGTGACTGGTAAACGGTCAGCTGATGAAGATGCATCAGAACTTTTGAAACTAGATGATGCCAGTGATGGTGATGAAGAAGAACTTTACGGTGATTTCGAAGATTTAGAAACTGGCGAGAAACATAAAGCTGAAGAAAAAACAGAGACAACTCAAGAAACTGGCACAAAACGTAAAGGAGAACTAACTAAATCTGAAATACTAGATAAAAAGATGAAGTTAAAAGCTAAGTTTGATTCCGAATATGATAATCCTGATGACCATAGAATCAAAGGAGATCATTCCTACTACGAAAACTTAAAAGCAGAAGCTTTGAAACAGTCGGAACTCAACAAATCAGTCTTTGAAAACTTAGACCAGGGTCTGAGGATTGAAGTTGAAGGTTTTAGACCAGGACTGTATGTCAGAATGTTATTTAAGAACATGCCATCAGAATTTGTGACCAACTTTGATTCTAGTTACCCAATACTTATTGGAGCTCTGAATATGGCTGAACAAAACATAGGTTTTGTGTCATGCAAAGTAAAGAAGCACAGATGGTATAAGAAAATACTGAAGACCAATGATCCTCTGATCATTTCGCTGGGGTGGCGACGCTTCCAGACTTTACCCATCTATTCCAAGATAGAGGATGACATGAAATGCAGGTACTTGAAGTATACTCCTGAGCATGTCACTTGTAATATGCATTTCTATGGTCCTATTACACCACAGAACACAGGTTTTCTGGCCTTACAGAGCGTCAATAACAATACTAATGAAATAAAACAAGTAGGCTTCAGGATAGCTGCTACAGGAAGTGTGAACGAAATAAATAAGTCAACTCAAATAGTCAAGAAACTAAAATTAGTTGGTACCCCACTGAAAATCTACAAGAAAACTGCTTTTATTAAGGATATGTTCACTACTACTTTGGAAGTGGCAAAGTTCGAAGGAGCTAGAATAAAAACAGTCTCGGGTATTAGAGGCCAGATAAAGAAAGCCTTGAACAAGCCAGAAGGGGCTTTTCGCGCCACTTTTGAAGACAAAATTCTGATGAGTGACATCATATTTTGTCGTACATGGTTCAAAGTCGACGTCACCAAGTTCTATGCGCCTGTTGTTAACCTATTACTACCCGCTGGAGCTAAGAACGCCTGGCAAGGGATGAAGACTAAAGGGCAGCTCAAGAGAGAGCAAAATATCAAGAATGATGCCAATACTGATTCAATGTATACAGAAGTGAAAAGAGCTCCCAAAGTTTTCAAACCTTTGGTTATACCCAAGAATCTTCAAAAGGGTTTGCCGTACAGATTCAAACCGAAGGAGAAGTCCACAACTCTGTCAGGTATAAACCCGAAAGATAAATTCAAGAACAGAATAGCAGTTATCAAGAACCCTGAAGAACAAAAGGTATCGAACGTCATGAAGATGCTAAAGACTAATTACGAGAAGAAGAAAGAGGTACAGAAGGAAGCCACTGCACAAAGATTGCAGAAACATAAGAAACAGCTAGAAGAAGAGGAATGGAGGAAATTGAAACGACAGAAGGAGTTGAAGAAGAAAATATGTAGACATTTAAGTAAAGTTGGTAATAAAAAGAAACAGTTGTGAATACTGAACAAACTGTGTTTGACTTTTCTGGCGACCCCAGTAACTTTCATAATGTAGCAACAGGGCTAGTCTTAGTGTTAAAGTAAGCTATGATTTTGAAAATAAGCTATCAAACAATATAACATTAGACATAATCTATTAAATACATACTCATGATTAATTTAAACTTTCGTATTGCATCAGCAGTGTTTTAACTTTAGACCCTTGACAAAAACGTTTCGTTTTAACTTCCATGCTGTTCAGACAATAGTCTGAACTGCACTTTTTATAGAAATACCTATGAAAAGTGCAGTTTCTCAAAGTTCACATTTAGGCCTTCTTTAGTTTTAGCAGCTTACTTTGTTGTGAATCAGCCGTAGTAACTAATTCCTAAACCTAAAAGCTTTACGGCGTTGTTTGCAATAGGATTATTGCTTGTGTAAGTGACATACTTAAATATGTATTTGCATGGGAAGACCAAACAGTGTGCTACAGTATCTGAAAGTTAATGTTGGTTTCTAGGAAGCCCAGAACAGAATTTATTCTTACCCTTAAAAAACGGCCAAGGTAGTGGAGCTAGCCCGCAGCGCTTTTGGAAGGTTTCTCCCAAAAAAATTAAAAAAAGAAAGTTTAAGTGAGTAAATAAAACAAAGTATTGTATCGTGTAAATTGTATTTACCTCTTATCATTATGCACAACGTATGCCGTCATCGCACTTTTGATAAACGTTTTTACAAACGTACAGATTACACATTAGTACAGATTACATTGGTCAAAATAAACATTGTCTAGTTAACAATTTCGTTATGACATCAAAACAATGGCCGTTAGAAGGGTTCACCTGTAACGATATACCGATTATCTAGTCGAGGGCCAAAGCGATCATTTATAAGACGGAAAGCCTTGGAATGTAACACGGTGACGAGAGGCTCCCACGCGCGCGACTCGATACATTCCCGTCACTATAACAAGCTATGCACACACAGGCCAAATTATATACATATCCAATTCTTTTCACTAATAAACATATTTTACATTAATTCCTTAACGTGAAGGTAACTTTATTCTTTGGTAGCGCGAGCCACTGGGACTTAAAATCTTGGAAAAATATTTAATTTGTTTTTGTTCGATACGGTCCGATAGTGCGGGATCGGAGTTGGAATGTGATAAAATTATTCTAGTTATTGTTCGGTCGCGTCCGTTCCAGACTGGAGCTTACTTGGCACTTGTGGAGTACACACGTCTGCGCACGGTACACACCGACACTTCGCACTACTGGCGACACCTGCCCGCGCCCCACTACCGCGCCGGGGCTTGTAACATCAGATATGTAACTTCTTTCAAGAATAGAATAATAACTACTTGTAGGTACTTAGTGTACGAAATCTCAGTGGACAATATTCGTCCACTAGAAGTGATTCTTTCCAATGATTACATTAAACGTAACTTCATAGAACAAAGTAGAGCTATCCGAGCAAGTGGTGTAGTGTAACAGTAACGAGGCACGCAGTCGCGTCGCGCGAGACTCGGGCCGGGCGCGTGAGGCGCGGCGCAAGGAGCCGGACGGCGGACGTTGTCTACACTATCTGACGGGAACATATAAAAGTGTATGATTAAAGGGACCGCACAGCGGCCATAACACTCCGGCTACACTACGTCATCCAAACTTTATACAAAACTTGATTAGCTACGTCGAAAAGCTATAAGTACGCTAACAGTCAACTAATAACCATCTCCATAGTCCTCCATACTTGCATTGTATACAAATTTTATGTAGCTAATATATATAATTTATTTATATATTTTGATAATGAAACGATGATGTGTACGTATGATATTGAGTCAGGCTTTTTTGACGAGACGTCAGAACGACGAACTAGTAAAGTACGAAACGATGAGTCTTGATACTTTAGTTTTCTCCTATCAATCTTCTTATTTTAACTCTAGTGATAAATTAGAGTTTCTTGAAGTTATCTGAATAAATTCAATTAGACTACATTTCGCTAAGGATTTCATCCCGATTTACCCCAATGGGGATGAAGGATAAAACTCTTCCGTTCCGTACTCGAATGGTTCGCAACTAACCTAGCCACTGCAACGCGTTGACTAGCTGCCGCAGTTCTCTACGTGAGGCTGATAGACGCGACACCATGCCAGGGAGACACTTCAAGCAGTAGCAGATAGCCGTAGTTATTAATAGTTATTTTTTAATTTATCTGTTTTCAGAGCATCAAGACCGGTATTGGAGGTTAACAAAGAACTACCCACATTTCAAACAATAAGTTCTGTGAAGTGTATATTGCACAGTAGTTACAAAAGCTAATAATTTATCAAGTCGATAGTATTTTGTATGGGATTTAGTTTTGCTCGCCTAAAAACATGTCTTGTTCTTTCGAGGGTGTTTCCGATGTTGATGATGTAATCGCTGAAGCTCCTCTCCTGGCTGCGGCCACATTTTACAATGAACGCAGTGACGACACGTCCCTCACAGCGCCGTATACCGTCACGTTACCTTGTCACGCAATACAAAGTAGATACCATTCACTTTAATTTATTATGACAAATTTTGAAAATGCACGTCGTCAAGTAGTGCAAGACACCCGAAGGATTATGAGCAATATGCTGGATAGGAAAGGCGCGAACTGTATATGTAATGCATGTATGTTATATATATTATTGATGTCTTGCAATATTTGACGGCAGCGCAGACTTACTCCGAGAAGTATATATCCAAATGTTTATCTACGATTAAAAATTAATTAATTTTATAAAAAAATCACACCGGTGGCGCCGTCCCTCACCTTACTTTATTAATACTGTTACTCGATAACTATACACACTGCGCTGAGGCCGAGCGGCTTACTTGTGATACGCGACAACCGTAAGACAAACCATTATTGAGGTAATCTTTATAATAAACCGGTATATTTAATACATTTCCTATAATAACTTAATAAATAATAAAATCTAGTTAATAAATAAGCGGTTATCATTACAAAGTAATAATACAATAAAAATCCTTCAGTTTTGAACACATCTTAGCTAAATATTGCTATTACACCTACAGTCGATAGAAATGATATATAAACGATAATATTTACAATATATTTGCTACTGGTTAAAAAGATTCACTTTTCAAATTAAAATCGCTTTAGCTATACATTTCATTCAGTTTTATTTCATTATCTATTGAGGTCGGCGCGCGGCGTGCGTGTGATCTTAATTAGAAATTAAAATATTAGTATTTATTATAATTGTGTAATTTAACTAAAACATAGTGGGCAACATTGCCAATTTAGTTGTGAGCGTGGTAGTGGCGTCAGTGACATTACAACAGTCCAATCATCACAATTTTTCTCTCACCCGCACCCCGCGCGCCGCCGGACCAAATAAAACTACAACATTCATGTTCCTCGCGCGCCCCCGCCCCGCCCTCGTGCCCGACAACACTTATTTATCCACACGAGTGCGGCAGGGCTGACACGCATCAGGATATTTGTAAAACGCTTAACAAAAATATACCTAGCTAAGTTTCAGCTGATCTAATAGCGAGTTAATAAAATAGAAGATTACAAAACAATGTAATAACACTGTACATAAGACTAGTAAGGTGCACTCGTGTCTGCTCGACATCGGAGGCACACATTCAACTACATAAAGCTATGTATATACACACCTCAGCGAGGCACTTGGTAGACAGGTTACACGAAACGTCCCGCTGTGTCACACAACCTGACTGAGAGGCATCTTGTTGCTATATCTTTACTAATTACATAGTAGTGTAATTCACAGATATATTTAATATTTATACCGGAAATTAGGCAGTTTGTGTGACGCAGAAAGACAGCATGTATTCCAACTATTATGACAGCCAAAAACTTTTCAATATACTTGACAGTTCTATCATGTTCACTTGATAAATACAAAAGATATAAAACGTTGAAAATAATGAGTCTTTTTTGTCACACCTTGTACTTCTAACAATAGTAAAATGTGATAGGAATTTAATGGATCTGTTGAAAGGTTAACCGGCGATTTAGGTTTAAAGATTTTTTGGAGAACCTTTCGACAATAGAAGACACAGAAGGGAGTAATTTACGATATTCGTTATTAAAAGATAGTTTTTGACTCGATAGCAACATTAAAATCGCATAATGGTTCTATAGTTTAGTCACTACGGTCTTTTAAGTGATCATAAAGATCACTTTTAAAAGACCGTAGTGATGAATTTAAGAGTTAAAATAACTTTTAAAGCACATTTTCATGAACTGATACAACTGTCAAACATACCGTAAAGTCTGTGGCCAAAACTTAACACACAATCACAGTGGCGCAACAGTTGAAACACACGGTTGCGGCGCCTCGCGCGGCGCCGACAGCATACAGTCATCTCTCACAACACAGTAACTTTACGAGCAGCTCGCCGATAACACGGACTGCAAACGTAACTTGTTTTACTTGGAAATAGAAAAGAGTTGATTTAGAAGGACATAAGTCATTTATACAGGCAACTTTTTCAACTATGATAATAGCTTGGCGGAAAGATTAGTTGTTGTCATTTTTGTTGAGTGATTTCTGACTGTAAGAGCCAGTTTCAAATTATTTGTTTTGACTGAATTTTTTAATACAAAAGAAATACGTAAACAGGAGAAAAAGAAACAATGTTTTTTATGTTAGTTTGCAGCCTGTGCTATCGACAACATACAAATGTATATTAGTTAAAATATAACTAATATTTGGCATCAGAGTATGACAATGTTTATTTGCGTGTACCGTGCTTTGTCAACATTGAAATAAAATGGCGAAGATTGTCAAACTCCTGGGCTATCACCGGTCAAGATGATAGTCTAAAAGACCGACACTATAAACTATTGAGATATAAGGCTATTTGTTTAAATATTTTGTATATGTGTTTGTAGCACTATTCATCTCATGAAGTGTATCAGATCAATAGTGTAACAAGTAACAGCCGATATTGCTTCGTAACAAGTATACTGTACATCTAAGAGAATACTTTAAGGCGATAATACTTACATTAGTGTATCATATAAACACGGTACAGCGCGCCATCGCTACATTTGTATCCAAGTTACAATTAATAAATATCAGATTACAAGTTAAGTACATAGTCTACAGCGTTCAGAGCAGTTTGTTATAGTGAAGCCTTCGCTACGACTGTTTACTGTTCAATAAACACTTTACGGAGAATATTATTGTATCAACAACTTACAACTATGATAGCATTTTATAGTACTTTGGTAGATATTGTGGCGTCGAGATACTTACACGTTTAAGAAGCAGTGTTGGCTGCTGATAAATACATCAGCGAACCTTGAAGTATGTACATAATGAACATTTGTTTAAATGAGTGAAGCGTTACTATAAAATGCCGCCATATGCCTCGCGGTGGCGCGAGCTCAACGTTTGTACCAAATAAATAGTTGTGTATTAGCGTATCGTATGACTATAGGTTCGCCTCCCGACTCGCTTCGTCACTAATCTGTCCGCCCGGCTAGCGCGGGTACGACGTGGCCTGCAAATAAAAACATTACTTTTAGGATTGAACATTCATCTTATGAGCATGTATTCAAGAAGGGACATGTTGCTGTTTTTTTAGTTAAGTCAAATCCCTCTCGCTCTGGGCGGAGCGAGTAGGAGTGAAGGAGTGTGAGACCCCACCTGTGTTCCTTCCAGGGTCACGGTAACACATTCGAACAATCCCACAAGTCACAACCCTGGTAGGCATCGGAACTAGTAGGTCTCGTCTGTTAGGGGCATGTCGCTGGGATTTATCCATGCTTGTAAAGCCTAGGCCTCTACAATGTGTCGAAAATGTTCATCATCAGCATTACGCAGTCTTCGGTATTTTGGTGTAAATTACCAGGTCCTATCAAGTTTTATGATGTGAAAATAGGAAAAAAGGATGAAAGTAAGAAATAAAGAAAAGGAGCAAGGGAGAAAGGAAGGAAAGAAGAAAGGGTAAAAGGATGGAAAGATTAAAGGAAGGAAGGAAGAAAGGCAAAAAGGATGAAAAGAAGAAGGAAAAAACGAAAAGGAAAAAGGAAGAAAATAAGGGAAAATGTAGAAAAGAAAAAAGGATAAAAGAAAGAAAGAGAAAAGGATTGAAAGATTAAGTAAAAAAGGAAGAATGGAAAGAAAAGAGAAAGGAAGAAAGACAAAAGTGAAAAATGGGAAAAGGATAAAAAGATGAAATGGTTAAAAAGGGAGAAAGAACGAAATGAAGAAACCAAGAAAAGAAAAGGATGAAAAGAAGAAAGAAATACAGAAAAGAAGGGAAAAGGGTGAGATGAAGAAAAGAAGAAAGGGAAAAGAATAAAAGGAAGAAAGGAAGGAAGGAAGACCGGGAAAAAGAAGAAAGAGAGAAAGGAAGGAGGAAAGGAAGGAAGGAAGACAGGGAAAAGGAAGATACAGGTCCATTTCAACACAACTGACGCTGGTTTTCAACTGAGTCTTACTTACCTAGTTGAGCGTGTGGTGTCAGGAGGCGGCGTGGTCGTGCTGCAGGCGCGCCGTGCGCTCCGTGCCGGCTGCCAGCAGGTTGCTGAACTCCAGCTCCAGGATCTGTCGCGCCTGTAACCAAGTACAAACTATTCTAATAACTGATGGAACAGGCTACACGCATATCTAAATAATATAAAAAAGCTGTGTAAAACTTCCATCCCCGCTTTATCAAATCATTTTAGACCAATTTTCCTTGTCTCTTTCCTATCTAAAATTAAGGAAACAGTTCCTCTTAAAAAATATCTTCTGTAGTGTTTAAGAATTAACTGTTATCCCCTTTCCAATCAGGTTTTCGACCTAGCCACAGTACAACCACAGTTTTGAAGTAATAGAAGTCGTCCGGTCTGGAGAAGATTAACGTTAGTTTTAATAGATTTCTCAAAGGCTTTCAACACCCTTGATCACGATATCCTTCTAGCTATCTTGTCTCAAATTGTGGTATCTTCGTTGGCAAGAAATTAATTCTCATTATATCATTATATTGAGAGTGGGCCTGCATGAAGGTCTGCTTTTCTTAGTTCCTTGTATCTGATATTTGGCTCTGACCATTCGATGATCCGATGGAAATTGAATTGTATTTAATACGTCTATATTTTCAATTTTTTTTGGGCAATTTGATAGGATGTAATCGATTTGGTTTTTTGTGTTTTGATCGGGGGAGACAGCTTAAAAACAGAGCAAGAAACGCAACTATATAAAGCCAACTTGAACAACAACATACAAGAATTAGACACAAAACACCTTAAGGACAATATCCAAACATATTACAATACACTGGAATCAATTATCAAGAAGAGTATAGAAACAAAAGAAAACATAGAAAAAACAGAAAAAGTCAACAAAATTTTAACCACAACTACAAAAGACCTCATAGCCAGACGAACGAAACTAATAAAAACAAGACAAAAAACGAGAGAAATGAAAAAAGAACTGTCCCAACTATTTAAGGAAACAAACAAGGCCATTAAAAAAGATTACAAAAACTACAGATATAATGTAATAGAAAAAAATATAAAGCGCTATAGAAGTACGAAGAGGGCTTTTAAGGAACTAAACACACATAAAAACTGGATTCAAAATATCAAAACAAAAAACAGAAACACAAATACTAGAAAAGATATCATCAATTGTGCCACGGAATTCTACACAGAGCTATATGGAGATAATACTGAATATCACAGCAGAGAGGAAAATAACGATCAACTTAAAGACTATGAAGAAAAAGAAGACCCAGAAGAAATTGATACAGTGGAAGTAATCACCAACATTAAAAAATTGAAACCTGACAAAAGCCCTGGACCTGATTGTATACCAAACGAAGCCCTAAAGATAGGAGCCCTTGCACTAGCTCGCCCACTAAGCTACCTTTTTAACAAGGCTCTAGACTCAGGTCAGGCACCAGAACAATGGAAAAGGTCAGACATAATACTGCTTTACAAAAAAGGGGATCCAAAAGACATAGGGAACTATCGACCAATCAGCCTTCTTTCTAGTATATATAAGCTATTTACATCAATACTGCAGACCAGAATAAGCCCGAAAATTGATAAGCTTCAACCTATCGAACAAGCCGGTTTTCGATCTGGTTTCTCCACAATAGACCATATCCATGTAATGGAACAAGTCATAGAAAAATACCAGGAGTTCAATCGCCCTTTGTACCTTGCTTTTATAGACTACGCCAAGGCATTCGATAGCATTTCACATGATTCGATCTGGGCGGCCCTTAACGAATGCGGTGTTCACAGAAAGTACGTAGAGATCTTGAAGAACATCTACAAGGGTAGTACTAGTCGAGTTAAATTGGAAAATCGTGGATCGGAAATACCAATCAAGAGAGGAGTGAGGCAGGGAGACCCACTGTCGCCAAAACTTTTTATAGCGGTACTACAGAGTATATTCACGAAACTAAACTGGCAGGAGAAAGGTATCACAGTAGCTGGACACCACTTAAGTCACCTCCGATTTGCGGACGACATCGTCCTTTTCGCAGAAACAAGCAGCAAGTTGGAAGAACTGATGCAAGCACTAAGTGTTGAAAGTGAAAGAGTGGGTCTAAAAATGAATGAGAACAAAACAAAAGTAATGACGAACAGCATAGCCATTCCAATCATACTAAATGGCAAAGTTTTAGAATATGTCAATGGTTATGTGTACTTGGGAAAACAGTTATCATTCAAGAGCAAAAATACCGAAGATGAGATAGAACGAAGGATAGACCTAAGTTGGAAAAAATTTTGGGCTCTCAAAGAAGTATTAAAAGGCGACTTCTCTCTCCACCAAAAAAAGGTCGTAATGGATTCATGCATCCTACCGTCTCTCACTTACGGATGTCAGACATGGACGTATACCTCAAAAATACAAAATAAGCTAGTTGTATGCCAAAAAGCTATGGAAAGAAGCATATTAAAAATTAAAAAAATACAAAAAGTCAGAAGCGAATACGTCAGACGAAAAACAAGGCTTACTGATGCTCTCCGTTACGCTCTAAAACTCAAGTGGAAATGGGCCGGACACTTAGCCCGGTATACCGACAACAGATGGACCATAGAGGCGACCCGATGGACAGGACCCAGAGGCAAGAGACGACAAGGGAGACCAAGGAAACGATGGGCTGATGACATAACAGCAATAGCGGGAAAAAATTGGATAGGAGAAGCCGTAAATAGAGAAGACTGGAATACGCTGGAGGAGGCCTATACCCAAGAAGGGGTTCCTATCCATTAGATAAATATAAAAAAAAAAAAAAAAAAAAAAAAAAAAATTAAGAGAAATGTATGTTTTTGTAGTTAGCAAGGATATGAAATAAAAAGGCTTTATTATTATTATTATTATATCATTATATCTTCGTGGACGTCAACAAGCAGTACTTGCTGATCCAAAATTTCCTGACTGGTGCGACCTATATACCGGTGTTCCACAAGGCGATATACTCTAACCACTCTTTTTTCTTTTGTTTAATAATTCTATCGCTGCGATGGCTCAATACAGTCAATACAATAAGTCAATACAGGCTGGCTATCCTTATTTATTGGAAATTCATTCATACTTTTTACGAAGCTCGGACACTAGCCGACTACTGCCGCTTGTCTTCGGCAATACAGTGACGATAGCTTAAATTGGAATAAGCAGGTTGTTCAAGTTAGCTAGAGAATCTCCTTTACGCTGCGATCTCTAAGAATTTCCCTCCATCAAGCACTAAAACCACTTTGGTCCAATCGCTTGTACCTATGATCAACGATGCTGATTTTTGTTACTCTGATCTATCTCAAGAACTTCTAAACAAACTGGATAGACTTCTCAACAACTGCATTAGTTTCATATCTGGCCTTCGTAAATATTAACATTGTTGTTCCCTTCCGATCTCAGCTTAAATAGCTGCTTGTGCGTCACATTAGATCCCTCAGATCCGTCTGTACACTCTCCACTATAATGAACAATCCTTGTGCTCCTGATTATTTAAAACCATATTTTAAAGTATTGGGCTGTTCTCATCTTAACCTTCGAGCATCTAAAAACTTACTTTTACATATTCCTTCTCACCGCATTGGGTTTATGTCTAATTCCTACGCTGTCTCTATTATAAAACTCTGGAATGGGCTTCCCCTTGACATAAAAAAGCTGAAAGTAAATTTTCCTTCAAGCCTAAAATTCTGTACTATTTGAAGTCCTTTCTACCTTAGTTTAGTTTTTGTCATAATTATTATATTTTGAGTTCTCTTAAGATTTAGGAAAGTAAATTCACGTGCTGTGGAGGAATATCTAGTCGAGCAATTAAACTTACATCGGTCAAAAAGAAAAGCAGTACTTTTGGTTTTTTTTTTTACAAAAATGTTTTTCTGTATACTGTGTGTACATAAATTATAAGAAATGAATAAATAGATTATATTGGGTTCACACAATATAAAATAGAAACACAACATTTATTAACTATTGGTGAGGAAAAAAAATTAAAACAAAATTAATTTTTCAAAAGAAAAAATCTATAGAAAATTCAAAAGTATCATAAAAGTTTGTTATACTACATACTAATGAGACTATGCTGGATCTAATAAATAAATCAGAACGTCGCGACGTCTGAACTTAATTTTCTCCCATCAAAATTAAATCCCGCACTTGCGGAAAACTGAACCCTCGATTTGCCGGATATGTCATCACCGTTTTCGATCTTCAGTTTCGTAACATAGCTCCGGCCAATAGACAATCTCTTGACTGACCTTGGAGCCATTATTTCGCTTAATTGCGTTTTATTCATTTAAAATGTTCAAGTGAACGCTTGAGTGAGGCGCCTCTTCGCCGGATCCCGCGGAGCTACGTGCCCAGCGGCAATTTATACATCTCTCCTTCTTTATCCAACCTTCTTCTCAGTTTAGCTAGGGTTATGTTACACTTATACTGCTTTATTCATTAAGGCGAGCTTCACTTAAGCTGAACCTCAAAAATTGCGGTTTTCCCGTCCGAATTTAATTTAGGTATCTTTTAGGCTAGTGTGAATATGCGCTTCACATTAACAACTGCTTCACTGCTTACCATTAGGTGGGATCGCAGTTCAGCACTAGTTTAAAGCAATTTAAATAAAAAGTATTACTATAGTCTATTCGCATAAAGAAAGTGACTCATCAGTGCAATTGTGAAGTAAAGGTGTATATCCATACTGGAGTAAAAATTAGAATATTAAACTTTTCACAACAGGATTATCAAATAATAAATAGTTGTTAGTCATTTTTAAAATTGATAAAAGCGCATCCGTATTGTCTGAATGGCTTACTTCAACAGGCCGTTGTGAACACGGCTTTCTATTTTACTATAATCTACTGGTAAAAGGAAGTGACTAAGGCGAGTGAACACGATGAGTTCCTATTTCCTTAACGTGAATACGCTATGCTGTACGTGGTACCTGCGTGTTCTGCGTGGGGATCTGCAGCGCCAGCGCCATGCTGTTGGCGTCGAAGTTGTCGTCCAGCGCGATGAGCGCGCCGTGCACTCCGCTCTCCGACAAGTTGTTCGCGTACTCCTGGAACATGACCTAAGCTCAATATCGCGCTAAAACAAATATCGTTTCTGACCTCACAGGTCACAAATGACTTGTGTATGGGACATAACCATCCACTTCGTGTAGCCCTGTACGGCCCAGCAGTGGAAATAAAAAATAGGTTGCAGACGGATTATGAAAGAACTTGAGGCTGAAGAAGCCTGTTCAGACTTAGATCATAAGTGACTCTGGGCGGTTATAAGTTCATATGGTGTACCTTAAGATTAATAGCGATGAGCCACCGCTGCAGCCTCTCGTTGGTCCACACGAGAACATCTCGGTTGGTGTGGTCAGCGGCGCGGCGCCGCTCGTCCAAGGCTCGTACACTGTAGCCCACTCGCTTCAAACACGCTACTCCGAAGTGCAGCGACGTTCTGAGTAAATGATCAGCACGATGTGGTCAAACAAAAATGAGACATAACCAAAATACATCTCTGGGCCTGACAAAGGCTCAAAAAACCCACTTTTCCCTGCATCGTCATGTATTTCCACAATTCACTGATGGGAAGCGAAGATTTCACCCTTTATTTATAAAAGTAAATTTTATAGATCATGCAAGTAGAATTGCCTTAAATCGCAATATTTAGCTTAACTTACAGGGGTTCAACAAGGTTCTTACTTTAGCCCTTTTCTATCTTCAACTGGTACATAATACGGGTGTTGTAAAATATCTACGAGAATGTAAATTAAAGAAAGAATGTTTACCTGTGAAAACTGTCAACCATTTTGAGTTGCGTCCGCAGGTCCCTCTTGGTGAGGTGCTCCAGCATCCGCGCGTCTACCAGACATTCCATGAACGTCGTTCTGTACTGCGGTAAACCTGTAAAACGCATTAGATTACAATAAAATAAAACTTGGAAAAACTAAGACTATTTCATTGTAATTTATTTTGTATCCTTTATAATTTATAAACGAACTAGTGTATTCACGTTAAGGAAATAGTGACTCGTCGATGTCACTCAGCTTAGCCACGCTCCTGGACCTTGGTTAAAACGTAGTAAATTAGAAAAACTTGTTCACATTGACCAGTTGAAGTAAACTCTACAGACAGAATGGACTTGTCTTTTTTCGTATTATAAAAATGAATAACTACCTCACCTATTTCTAAAAATATAAGTGGCTGTTCAAAAACAATTTTGATTAATTTTTGAATATATTTGAAAATACTGTGTTGTGTGAAGTTTGCTTTAATCATTTTTCATTTTTACCCTAGTATGAATAACGCCATTTACTTTGCAGTAACACTGATGAGTCACTATTTTCCTAATGGGAGTAGGCTATAATCTCACCTAAGGAGGGCAGCCACACGTTGCCTATCCACTCGTGGTTCATGTCACCGAAGGCGAGCGCGGCACACGCGGTGCCTCGCGGGGCTGACGGTGACGTCAAGGACACCATCTCCTGGATGGCTAGGCGTAGCTTTAGCCGGTGTAGGGGGTTACTAATACCTGTACAATAAAATTGACATTAAAGTATTGGCTGTGGATCTTCAGGGCTTATTTGCACCATAACTGGAACGAAATCAAACTTTTGAAACAAATAGAATGATGTTTTATATTCATGCTGTGATTGAGATTTTAGTGCAAACAGTCCCGAATATCTGTTTCTACAGGAAAAGATGATAGTATACCTAACGATGTTTCCTTTGAATTTTGTTTGGCTTTGGCCATCGCAGTTGCAATTGAAGCAGGGTTTGAATTCTATAAAAGTTAGTTCATTATCTAGTTTAATGTTTGCAGTTAACACAAAATTAACCTTATTAACATGATATTCGACAATATTATTTTCATTAATTGAATCTCATTTTGGTAGTAATGTTGGTGAACAACAAAATGTTGCTGGCTACTAACTATCATTTTCTTAAGTAGTACGTACCGATTTCCCTTTGTATCTCCTGGTCGGAGAGCGCCGACATGATGGCGCCCGACTTGACGTTGGCGCGGCAGGCGGCCACGTACCAGGCCGGCATGCCCACCCACAGCTCCAGCCACGCCACCACCGTGGGCCCGTTCCACAGCGCGAACGGCGTGCCGGCGCGCATGGCCTCGCCCAGCAGCTCGTGCCGGTAGTCCCGGTCTCTGTCAATGGTAATACGGAGGTTTAGCCTTACACTTAGCATACAGCTTACGTCATGGCGTCGCTGCACGCGGGCTCGTCCGCTAGCGACGACAGTGTGCTGTAAGGGAGACAGTTATACTGACTTGCTCTTGCTCCTGGCGTAGTCCTGGTGCGACATGGGGGCGTGCGACATGGGCGCGTGCGGCGTCATGGCGTCGCTGCACGCGGGCTCGTCCGCTAGCGACGACAGTGTGCTGTAAGGGAGACAGTTATACTGACTTGCTCTTGCTCCTGGCGTAGTCCTGGTGCGACATGGGGGCGTGCGACATGGGCGCGTGCGGCGTCATGGCGTCGCTGCACGCGGGCTCGTCCGCTAGCGACGACAGTGTGCTGTAAGGGAGACAGTTATACTGACTTGCTCTTGCTCCTGGCGTAGTCCTGGTGCGACATGGGGGCGTGCGACATGGGCGCGTGCGGCGTCATGGCGTCGCTGCACGCGGGCTCGTCCGCTAGCGACGACAGTGTGCTGTAAGGGAGACAGTTATACTGACTTGCTCTTGCTCCTGGCGTAGTCCTGGTGCGACATGGGCGCGTGCGGCGTCATGGCGTCGCTGCACGCGGGCTCGTCCGCTAGCGACGACAGT
Organism: Mythimna lalbum; assembly: GCA_949319445.1. Taxonomy (NCBI): domain Eukaryota; kingdom Metazoa; phylum Arthropoda; class Insecta; order Lepidoptera; family Noctuidae; genus Mythimna; species Mythimna lalbum. The sequence goes on from OX439354.1 coordinate 1,171,068, forward strand.
GTGCTGTAAGGGAGACAGTTATACTGACTTGCTCTTGCTCCTGGCGTAGTCCTGGTGCGACATGGGGGCGTGCGACATGGGCGCGTGCGGCGTCATGGCGTCGCTGCACGCGGGGTCGTCTGCTAGCGACGATAGCCCCAGTGACGATACTGACGATAGGGACCGAGGACTTTGTCCTTGCTGTGTATGGGGGAAAAGATTCGTGTTATACAGCGAGTCCCAGAAAAAATTCACATTTATAGATGCACATAAAAATTACAAATATTCAATTCGGATATGATATTGTTGATTGATTACTGTTTGTAGACCCTTCTCTTCCGATAACCCCAGAGGAAAAAATCCGAAGGTGTGAGATCTGGGTACCATGGGGGTTTGAAGGAAACAACAAATCAAAAACATTCCTCCTCAACTTCTGAGACATGTTTTCATAATTGTTTGAGATTGTTTTGAGGAGTACCAGAAGGACGACATTCGAATGACGCGTATATATTTGTTAATTTTGTATGCATCTACAAAAGTGTTTATTTAAGACATCCATTATAAACGAAAGGCATAAAAAGTTACAGTTCTGTTCTATTTCACTAGACGAAAATAGATAAGCACGCAATGTGGCCTGGCTTCGGAAGATAGCACACGTGCACATGAACTCAAAATCCCTGATTTTTTCACTCAAACTTTAAAATCTAATCATTTATTTGCATTGTATAGGTTACAGAAGATTACAACTTTATTCAAATCTGGCCAAAAGAAGCTTATTCACTAATTTAAAAACGATGATGACTCAAATCATCATCAAACGTAAAATTTGTCCAAAACTAAAGGTAACGTTGACAGGTTAAGACTGAAAATCGAAGGCGATCGTACCTAAAATACGGGTATTGTCGTTGTGCGACTTTTATAAACAGAGGTTTTAATATTTTTTTATTGACTCATATTGCTGAAATAGTAACAGTTTATGGATAAAATTGTGGAAAATTCACAAAAAAAAGTCTCTAATTTAAGCTGTTATTTGAGATCCCTAGAACTGTAGTATAAGTTCAAAATCAACTCACCGGCATCCCCGCCTTCTCCTTTTTACTAAAGAACCTGCCGAGCGAGCTCTTGATGCCCCTCTTCTTCTGCTGGTGCATGGACGCCAGCGACGCGGCGGCGGAACCGCCCGCCCTGGTGGCCGCGCCACCGCCCCACGTGCTGGCCATGCCACCGCCCATAGGTACCGACATACCACCCAGAGACTCTTGACTTGAACTGGATGAAATATTGCTATGTAAAGAAATATTACAGTTAGTTGGTAGTAGTACAGTGTTATACAGCTAGGCTAGAGAGAAGTGCTTTAAAGATTGAAAATGAGGACAATTTAGCATTCTTAGCATTTTTTGTGCAAGAATAATAAATCAGCAATAAATGGGGATTTGAGCGATTTGCAGTGTGCTATTACATGCAACAAATAATCTACTAAATAAGCCTTTTTGTATTTCTTAGCAAATCTTGTTTAAAAGTTTAGCAGTGTCTATGTTGTGTTCAATAAAAACTTTTAAATAAAATTCAAAAAAGTACATTTTTTAAATAGTATGTCTAGTATCCAAACAATACTATGCTTTAAGTATTCATCATTTAGTCGTACTCTCGCGAAACTCAAAATAGTTCGACTTTTTTTTTTTAAGTTTGTTGAACAACATGATGTTTAAGTATTGGTGATCTAATCATATCGGTGTTCTTTTACTTAGCCAGTGGTTATTGTTCTAGCTAAAATGGAATTACTAAAAAATATCTTTAGCCACAAATCGACCTCTACTATGGAATCGGGGATCACACATAAAAATAATTAAAAACATACCGTTATAAAATTATAATCCCATATCATCCCATTTCTATGACGTGGAGAAAATTAGTAATTCCATTTTGTGACATGTCTAAATATTTATTAGGGTAAAAAACTTTAAAATTGTAACACAATATTTTCTGAAAAGAACAAAACATGCATGGAAACAAATATGTATAGAATATAATAAATAAGCTGAATGTCCAGACACTTTGTTCTTCTACGAATTTATATAAAATTAAATATTTGATATATAATTTACTATGTAGTAGTCATATTAACCCAAAGATTGCTCCAGCCTCCATATCAGTTGAAACTGGTCTTATCTTGGCTGCCAGTGGCTTATTTTAATATCTGTATTTAGAAATATAGCGACAATAAAAATGTAACCGAGATATTTGTAATAGATAACACGATTGAGTGTCCACGGAGTTTCTTGCACATTCTTCTCCATATAGATCTTCGCTTTACAATGTGCTATTAGGATCATTTTTCTGACTGACTTCTTGCCATCTTTAAAGTAGATGGTTTTTGTGACCACTATCTCGCCTGATGGTAAGCGATGATGTGGCCGACGATAGAGCACGCTTGTCTAGAAGTAACCTATTCATTTTCGACTTAAATATCCCTATGCTGTTTATTTGGACTAAAATGCTTTGAATATGTCAACAAGTTGTGCTTAAATAACTTGTCAAGGCACATGTAGTATGCGTCTAACTCTCCCGTCTACCCCCATTTAAATTCAGATATAACTAGCCGATTTCACCAGACAGGGATGATGGAACAGGTAGCTATCAACGATCCTATACATACTGGACTTGAGACAGAGCCTGTGCGGCACGTAGTTGAACAAGGTGTCGGGACAATCGCACCACAGGTGAGCTAAGTTCACTTGCGGGTGGGACGCGGGTTTGAGTCCCGGGTGGAGTAAATGCGGAGACCTGTGCATGGGGATCCGAGCGAGGCTGCCCGACATTATTGATGTCCTGGCAGCGTGGAATGGAAAGTTGTTAGATTGTAGGTTAGTCAATTTTAGTTGAAATATTAAAGCTGTCGTTAAAATACATATTAGTTGTTAGTTATCAGTTTGTTAATGTTCTCTTTAAGACGTCTGGTGTTTTTTGTTTAAAAACGAAAATTATAGTTGCAGCATTAATGTTTTCTGACCATTCGTAACAAGACATATTCTAACAAAAAATCCAGTCAAATGCGAGTTGCAATCGAGAATCGAGTCTCAAAGATTATTGCGAAACGAAAAAAAGTAATTATTTTGTGACTTAACTACAAAAGGAACTTTAAATTTTTTCTTTACTTGTGCTAAGAGACATTGTTTCTTGCCAAATTTCAGGATACTAGGTCAGCGGTAAGTTTCCTTGTAGCTTTTTGAGGTATCATCGTACATTTGATTATCATAGATGACTGTATTCCCTTCATAGAAGGTTAGGTCAAAGTTCATAGGTTCTGGCAGTACTCACGAATCATAAGGAGGCTGGTAATGAGTCCGCAGTCTGTCTCTCTCGGCGTGTATGGCGCGCGCGGCCCTCTCCAGGCGCAGCGAGCGCGCCGTCAGCGGAGACTCCGCGCCCTCGCCGCTCACCACGGGCCCTCCGCCCTCCTCGCACAGTTGCAGCTGTATGGAGATGGCACAAGGTTCAAAATAACAGTCGTGGTGATAGCACTAACATTCATACACGCGGCGGCGGCGCCCATACATGTGTCTAGTCTGTGCGCTGAGGGAAAATTGTTTTTACGTTATTGTGATCGAGCTTTGTCATTGGTTAAGAGCTTAGAGCGACCCAATCACAACGCCGAACGTCAAAAACGTGTCGAAGAACTCACACTAGGCACTCTGCTCCCATCTGCGTTGGGTTCGGTTTTCAGCCCAACTAGATGCAGCGGAAAACAGTATAAATGATCTTCTTGTGCGGTTGCTAGCACTTATGCGCACACGCTCTTAATGAAACGTTCAAACTTTTGCCGCCACAATCAGACTAAAATGTGCCCAACACGCCATGGTCACGACTACGTGACCGATTTAAATGTTGATAAATCTTATAAGAAAGTATTGTTTTTTTTTATGTTGTTGAATGATGAATTGGCGTTGTCTGTTGGCGTTAAGAGCACGGTTTTGTTATTTTTGACGTGGTGTTCAAAAGCCTAGGAGCCACAAGAGGTGTACGAATGTAAGTGCAATTACAGCTGTTATTATGTTTGAGAAATAAGATTTAAATTATCCAGACAATAGAAAATAGTCTCAATTCTGTTGAAACTAAAACTACATGCGAAAACAAATATTATGCGTAACAATATTTGTACACAGTGATGTTATAAAACTAATAAAATTACTCAAAGAAGTAGTTAAGTGTTGATGAGTCTATTTATAATTTCACTATATTGAAAAAACTTATTATTGTTCTTAAAAGTTCTTATTATTGGAAAATGTTTAGGACTCTATCAGTCATAATTATATTTGTTTATAAATTTTAAACTATGTATTAATTTTTGCTAAAATTAACATTTTTGATAATAAAATCTAAATAACTGGACAAAGATCTTAGAAAACAAACTAAACAAGTATATTAAACGTATAATATTATGCATTACAGTTCAGCATTTTGTTTATTTCATAAGGCAGCGATTCTCAAGCTTTTGTCTGTTGTAATTTTTTCTTTTTTTGAAAATCACAAACAATGACCAACAAACCGCATATGCAGCTGTATTTCTGGTCATATGGCAGCTATGTTGTCCGCAAAGTTTGAGTACCACTGCATCATCGTCATTTAATAGACAGACATATACCTTTCACATACAAGCGTCGCCTAGTATCTACTTTGCGTCAAGCAGTGCTGTGCACTTCGGCCTACTGTCCACAGACGCGTAGCTTCATAGACGCGTATTCATAATTACACGCTTGGTTTACGCCTGCTAACAGCTTACGAACAAAACTATGGAACTCTATCGAATATGCGTTTATGAAGCTAAGTGTTCGTCCACAGTAGGCCTACAATGACAAAATTGACTCATTTAAAATATATTCTATAAGGTATACTACATACTAAGTACATAGGTGTATATTTTTAGGGCTTAGCTGGCATGCCGCTGTTTGAATAATTATTTATAAAAGATTGGTTTTAGTCATTTTATGCACTTTAAAAGTATATTTCTTCTTCAATCATAAAGGCACGAACGTCTATGAAAATAGTAATTCGTGCTGGCTATATTATTTACTAGCTTTTGCCCGCGGCCTCGCTCGCGTTAAATTCCCCCATTTTAGGGAAATGGGGGGTTAGAAAGAGACAAAAAGTAGCCTATGTCAATCTCCATCCCTTCAACTATCTCCACTTAAAAAATCACGTCAATTCGTTGCTCCATTTTATCGCGAAAGACGGACAAACAGACACACACACTTTCCCATTTATAATATTAGTATGGATTTTCAGTATTGAATTAATTTGTACACAAAATTGACGCAATTTGTGACAAAACCAATCTTATATATGTATTTGACAATAAGGCATATAATAGTGAACAATAGCAGTCGACGATATATTTAATACAATGCACATAATATATCGATAAAGGGCGTGTCATGCTAATGCTAGAATATCATAATTATATATTTACATTTTACTTATATATTAATAACTACTAATAATATAAGCTACTTGTAGAACATTCGCAATTTATAAGGATTGTGGGTGAAACAGGCTGCATTTATATTTTCTTTTATTAAAATTAATTGGTAAAAGTAATTAGTGTTAGATTGTAAAAACAAAATGGCCACCTTACTTTTTCAATAGATATTAAACTAGGTGAATGACGACAATATGATCAAAATCTATGATTTCATGGTCGATAATGTTTTCTACAACTAAAAGTATCTATTCATCTAAATATATTAATCGGGGTCTTTACCTATGAAGTAATTTTATGAAATTGTAGACTTTTAACTGCAATATATTATGTCTTCAAATTGACTAAGAGTTCAGACGAACTCATAATATAGACAAAGATATTTTTGTTTTTTTGTTTTTGTACGAGATTACAGAAACAAAATGTAACAAATGATCGGGTTATGGGAATGTTTGTACGAGTGATCTTGGCCCGAGCACGTAAAGGGCAACTTAAGGACACGTACACAGGTATAGTTTTAGTCAGTAAAATTCTGACATGTTCTCTTGATCCAATTTAGAGCAGTAGAAATTATTGTACGATTCCCCATGGCAAAATAAAATGACTACTTATAAATTTTAAATCGAGAAATACATGACGTTGGACGAAGTTTAATTGAATTCATAATTGCATGAAGATATTACAAGTTCTAGTTTCATAAAATGAGAATTTCATAGGTAAACTTATCATTTGGTACTTATAGACAAATTAATAACATATTCTAGCAGACTATTACACCGTACATTGATATGTTGCCAAGTGACTCAAACTTCCATACAGCTGAAAGCCATTCCTGTGACGCGTGCATACTTCTTTTGTACCGAATGCACCACTAAACTGACTCCTAGGACTGTTATCAAAACCGTAGCATAGTTTTTTTATCATCAAGATAGTTTGATAAAAATGTATTGGTATTTCAATACAAGTTTTAGGCTGCTTGTACCCGTTAAGAAAAGTCACTGAGCTTGTGCTAAAATTCGTGGTATTTGTACACACGAACTGTGTACTCTTCTGTCCAAGAAAAAAAAAATCTTGTCTGCGTTAAATACGACACGTAAACTTGATATGGTGTGGTAGCGGAGAGGGTAATGTTATATTTTTGAATTGATATAAATTAGTGCTTGATTGCGATTCTACTTGATGGTAAGCAACGATGTAATTATTGATGGTGAGGTGCCCTAGTTTATTAAGAGCTTATTAATTCTAGCCTTAAAGATACCTAAATTATAATCAGACGGATAGACTACTGCAGGCAAATTGTTCCAGTCGTTTGATGTACGTGTTCTAAACGACGAGGTGAAATGTTTAGTTCGGACCAAACCTAAGAGTGGACACTCGCCGTACGTCGGGTTAATACGTGTGTACGTGTACATGATGAATTGGCCCTATCTGCTGCAGACACGGTGAATTTTTTAGCGTATACGAGCGTCCTTAGAGTTGAGTCCTTAGTACGAAGTTAGTTTGGAGGTACAGTGGGCATTTGAAGTAGGATACAGCGGTAGTCAGGCGCTAGTGACGGACCTGGCTGGCGGGCAGGCTCTCGCACGCGGGCGCGGCGCGGAAGTGCGGCGCCGGGGACAGCGACGCCGGTGCCTGCGCCACCACACCCACCGGCGGGGTTAGTATGCCATAGGCACCACATGTTGCTACTACACTCCATTCGCATTCATTTTATCTCTGATTTTAGATCATACCCACCTTTATATTCATTAATATAAAATTGTATTTTGGTTGCTGCCAGAGATATAATAAGTGCGAAAGGACTTTATTTGGTAGTGTTAGTTTAAGACAACTTAAAATTATACAAAATTCAATATAAATCACATTCTAGCCTTTTCCCAACTAACTTGGGGTCAGGGGGCCGATTCTCGATTTTAGAGATGGTGTCCACTAAAAAATAGACGAGTTTTTTAACATATTTATCTCGGTGTTGTTAGAAAGTAGTGAGCTACTGGCACATACACGGCGACAACAGTCTTATCACGCCGTCGATGTTTACGACTTGAGCGAAACAGAAGTCAAGTATTTTTTCCCCTCCATGTTTTTTAAAGTATAAAACACAGTACTTATTCTTATGGTATAAAACGCACAACAATAAACAGCACAGTTCACAAAATCAAAAGTTTTGAACCGCGAATTCTGACAATCAACTGTCAAACTAATTATTTTTGCACGAAACGTTCCGTTTTATACATAAAGAATTAGATCTAGTCAGCGTTTTAAAACCAAATCATTCATTCATTCATAACTACATAAAACGGAACGTCCGATTATACGAACTTAGTCTATGGTTCTTCCTAATGGTAACATTATCTTCACTCGACTCGACATTTTCGTGAAATTTATTTCTATTTTGACTGAGAATATGGAATTCTGCTCAATTCGACATTTTTTGGTAGAGATAGAGATATTTTTGATAGACTTGCAATCTCGAACTCGAGATAAATGGCGAATATCGAGAATTGGCCCCCCGCTTCCACATACCATTCCAAAATACGTCTTTTCGCATAACAAAGGTTTTACAAACAAAAAGACTCCTTAAACATTATATATTGATTTCGAATTGAATTCTTGTTGTGTACCTCTTCCTGATTCTCAGTTCTAGTATGATTTTTTTTTAAATAATAGATGTAAAAATTCTATTTAAAAGATTCAAAAATATCACATTCACATAGAAATATAAATATAAAACAGTAATAAATCCTTCTTGTATTAAAACTGAAAAATTAATCATTAGTTACTTACACAACTTAATAGATAAATGTTATTTTATCGCTAAGTTTTACATTAGGCAATAAAAATGTATGAAATTGAATCCCAAAACCGAGTCAGGCTTGCTTAATCCTGATAAAGTTAGTTTTTGACGGTTAGTAAATATCCCAAGTAAATAGTAATACAGCCTGATCACTATTCTTTTTTTTTACTACAAATATCAATCAAAAATAAAACCTAGGTACACGAAAATCAAAATCAGTCTACAATTTGTTCGCATCGAGCAAATGTAGACGAAACCGCTAATTTTGAAGTGATGTCGAGTCGATAGTGTCAGAGTGTATATCGAGAACAGTAAAGTTAGAACTACTTTAGATCTACGCACACGTGTAACACGCCTGATTTGTATGTAGAACGACGTCGCGTGGCGTGGATCTAGTGTAGCTCTACAAGTCTAGTTTCCATATAATGCTACGTCTACATGTGGGCCCAGTCTCGGCCAACCGCTATTATCTAGCCATTGTATATGGGCCAAGATGCCTGATAATAAATGATTTATTATTATTTCATTATTATTGTATAAGCGGGGAAATCCCTTTAACACAATGGCGATAAGCCGAAGCTGGGCCCACGTGTAAACGCCGCATAAATGTATGGCGAGGTCGTTGTGCAGATGGGCCGTGTGCAGCGATACGTACGGTGTGGTACTTGTGGTGCGGCGGCTGCAGCGCGCGCGAGGGCGAGGCGGCGCGCGGCGGGGACTCCCCGCGCCGCGCCAGCACGTTCATGTGCTCGTAGCTGCCCACCTGCCCACACCACACCCGCTTATATACATCCTGTTAATAGCACGCCACTCATGCACCCAACACATATCACTACTACAGTTACGCATAATTTAACATCATCGAGGACGAGAATTTATAAAGTTTTCTGAGATATATAGGGCCTATTACACTGCGCTGAATAACGCGTGCGATATTCAGACTCGTACTATTTTTCATTCATAGAAAGACAGTCTAACCCCTATTACAGTTCGCGATATGTCGAACCATAGACTAGATACGTCGAACCAAAAACAAACGAGTCTGAATAACGCGTAGTGTAATAGGCCCTTATGAAAAGAGAATTTTGCAAAGTTGTAAAATGTTGGAAATTTTGATTGTACACTCTCGATTCGTATTATTTTAAGTGAAATCGAGGTCATATAGATATTAAGCATGCTTCATCGTCAACCATATCATTGCTTTTCATCAGGATTGATAATGGTCAAGCACGGGCTCGTGATAGGCTTATCAATAGTAAAAATAAAAAGTTTTGAGGCAATCATAAATTGAATATAGGATTTTATTTTGTCTATTTCCTCATTTTAGTATCACAGGGCGCGATACGCATTCACAAACAAAAGTCATAGAAGAAATCAATGAGATCATTTCTTTTTTAATTTCAAAATTCGGTATATTTTTCTTCATTTCGATATTCCCAGAAAACTCTATTAATCAAGTATATTTCTATCGCAATGAGTTTGTAGTACGAATATGTGATCGGTAGCTAAAGGAGTGATTCTAGGCGATGGAGTTATTATGAAACCTTTCTAGTAACCCACTAAGATGAAATGAAAGTCCAGTGGCGGTGCGGTCTCACTTAGATTATTTTTTTCAATATTATATAATTTTCTTTAAAATTTTGATGGACAGGACCAGGACCCAAAGTAAGATTGTTTTAATATTGTTTCATTGTGGGTAAGAGATGGCGCTAGACAACCTGTATAACTCTGTCTCTTACCCACACTGAAACAAGTTTAAAAAAAAACAATCTTACTTTAAACGTCATGGTGTAGGTCCAGAAACCAGGACCTGGTCCAGGTCTAGGTTTCGGACCAGGGATACAATTGATTAAATAACCGTCGCACCGCCACGACAGAAAACCATTTAAAACCCATGAAATGAACAGATTGGATGACCCATCACCGAGAATTCTATTATTTTACTTAAAAATACAAGTGTGGATAAGCAGAATGAAAGCTGAAACATTTGAATACAGTTTATGACACACAGACGACGACTGAGGGGTTATTTATCCACAACCAATGATAATTCATTAACCAGATGGAACGCACCATGAATCTATGCTTTATACTGATCTACCCCCACCATTTGAAGCTTACCTTGGATTCCTATTTTTGGGATATCTCTATTAGCTATCTCCAGCAGATCTATGTATTTCTTACAATTTCACAAAAATCTTTTACAACTTTAAAAGTTCTAATCAGCACTTAGAATTTTATTTTTAGTATTTCCCTAATTTTCTACATTATATTTTAGGATTTATATTCGAGTTTATTACACCCTAAAATCCCTAAATAAAATCTTAGCAGCTATGATACCCAGTTGACAATATGATAAACCTATGTATGTAATATAAATTAATAATACTATACTATGTATATAATACTAGCTGACCCGGCAAACGTTGTTCAACAAAATAATTTAAAAATGAAATTAAATGAGGGTAGGAGATAAAAATAATATCCTACGGTCTATTCTCAGACCTACAAATTGTACATAAAAACCTTAACCCTTCAGATACCGTCAATTAGAGACACAATAGTAAGACAATAGATGCGCGGCCACCGGTGGTCGCTTGGGGATTCATGAATTAATATGATTTCTTGGCTTCGGAGAAGTTCGGTAACAAATACTGTGACACGATATTTTTTATATTAGAAAATAATAAAACGGAAGAGATATTTTCCCTGCCGCGAATAATTGGGAGAAAACTATTAAAATATCGGAAAGATTCACATAAAAAAATAATAATTCAAATAGATCGAAAAATGACAGCAATTGTCAAAGTCATTGGTTTCAATCATTCCATAATTCAGTCAATCATTCCATTATTCGGTCAATAATTCCGAGGGTTCCGATAAAATTAAGTTTGGCTAAAAGGTATCACTACATTCATTGACTGTAACTGTAAGTCGGTGCGGAGTTTGTCGTGTCAGCTAGTACATAACATAAATCTATCCATATGAACGGCTGCGGATTAAAGTTTCCACTAGTCCTAAGAGTTTCCCCACATGTTCGTGGGTTAGAAAGCGGCTCACCCTGGACTCGAGCTCCTCGGCGCGCGCCTCGGTGGTCTGCTTCTCCTCCTGGATGAGGCGGATCTCGGTGTTGATGGCGTCGAGCTGCTCCTGCAGCATCAGCGCCAGCGCCGCCGCGTCCGTGTGCCCGCCCTCCACGCCGCCGTCCGACTCGTCGTTCTGAGGAACACATTATACTGTAACACCGACCCTGTTTGCGCTCAACGAATACTTCACAAACACACGACTTTGAAACTATGCGGAACCGAGAGTAAAGTCCCACATACCTCCGTTGGAAAGGGGTCCTCCAACCAGACGAGTATTATGTCTGGTGAGCAACTACCCGACGATGATTTCGGGCCGTTCTATATGTTCAAATCGCGCGGAGAACTTTAATTGCGCGTTGCAAGATTAATTCTTTGTGATGCCATAAATGTACACGACTATGTAGATAATTTATAGCTTCTAAATTGGTAAACTCATAAAACGCATGATGATACTGCTGCTGGGGGTTGCGGCAGACCGGCAAGGAGGATGGCGGACCAACTTGAATATGATCCGTTATCTTTGAGGTTAGTCAGCATCAAGTTTTAGACCCGTTCACGACTTTGCCGCTGTGACAGGTAGCTAAGTGCGGGGCGGCGAGCAGTAAAATCAAAAGTATAAAAATGTTTCAAGTACACCACAAGACGCCAATCATAGTACCACGCACTTGCTTATCGATACCGCCCCACTCGCCAAGTCCAGCCGCAAAACTCATCATTGTACCATCAGTAACGTTCCAGGCCTACGGTACCATTGTTACGTTCCCACGTTCATTTTAAGTAACATATTCGGCCTTATAGTGTTCCCACTATTGGGTCTTAGGCCTCCTCTCTAGGAGAGAGATTGGGCCATAATCCACCACGCGGGCCCGGTGCGGGTTGCTGGATGTCACATGTCTTTGAATTTTTGGTTCTAGGACATTTTCTCACTATTTTCCTTCGCTGTTTTGAGAGCAGTGGTGATGAAATAAATTAGACAAATTAATGCACCTGGTTGGGTTTAAGCCCGCGACCTATAACTTGTAAGTCGGGGCTGTTACCACTCGGCCACCACTGCTCTCCTCCTCGTTTTAAGTAATATTAAAAATAATGTGATAAAGTAATAACGTGCATAATGTGATAAAAGACAAAACAACTAACTTCGTATAGAGAACTGACCTCGGCGTCGCTGGACACGTCGAAGGGTTGCTGCACGTTGGCCAGCACGTGAGCCTGTTGCAGCTTCTCCCACGAGCTGTCCAGCTGCGGACAAACATTGACATCGTCAATACCATAAAAAATATTAGTTCACCACCTTTTAGCCTTGGTAGAGTACGAAGAACATTTTCATTTTGTCTATTGTTTGTTATTATGATACAGTAACAATCTGATGATTCATTTCATTTCCAGATTTCTGTGGCTCAATTTACGTATTAAAATAATATCATTATTTGAACTGAAAGATGTCCACTGTTGGGTATAGGCCTTCCATAAGTGACGCCATAATGACCGGTCTTGTATATAAAATACTATGCAGCAGGCTCCGGCGCCAGAGCGAGCCGCCGAGCCCCGCTCCGCCCAAGCGGGGCACACGCTCAGGCTCCAAGCTTTCATTATAATATGCAACACATTATACAGTTGAATGACATGTCGCACAATTCATATAAGTATTCTGCTGTTGGAAGTTGAGGTTCGTAATTTGTACCTTGGGTTGGAACAGTCCCTGCGGCGCCTGCGGCTGTGCGGCGGGTGAGAGGGAGCGCGTGAGGGCGTCGGTCTGCTGGATGTTGAAGGCGATCTCTTGTTCTAACATCTGACGCTTCAGCTGGAAAGGAAACGGAAAAAGATTTTAATGCTGGCGTGTATTAACTTAAAATCTATCTTTTGTCTATAAAAAATGAGCTTTTGATTGACCTTTAACTGGTACGCATATCGTTCGAGCTTGCAATCGATCTTTACTGAAGTCAGATTCAATCATTTGTAACAACTAGCATAGCATTTGTACCAACTTGGCTAGGGGTACTGATATGCTAAATAAAGCATATCAGTACCCCTAGCCAAGTTGGTAATCTGCAATGGTTAACGCTAGTAGAAAGCTTCAAATGTACGGGGATGACGCGCTCTCAACGCTCAGTCACGTGGTCAGAACAAAAGAATTGGCGGCAAGGTCAACTCGGAAGCGTTCGACGCAAGCGAAACGGTTGTAACTTGGCTAGGGGGGACTGTTTTAATACTATTCGCATTACTATTCATTGAGAGAAACTACCACATCCCCTATAGAAAAGGGAGGATCCTTCAACCAGACAGGTGTATGGCGTGGGAAAGGGCTACTGCCCAACGTTTGTTTCTGTGATTTGATATACAGATACTAGTACGCTAGCATTGCTCGCGCATTGTTACCCGAATTTATGTGTCGCTACAGCCAACGTCAAAATTGAACAAGTGAGCCCGAATGACTGCCAGCAGGCAAAAGGAAACGGAAGTCGTGTGGTGTACCCTGACAGCTTCCAGAGTCAGTCGAAGGGTCACCACTATGCACATACCTGTTCGGTCTCCATGCGCCACTTGGCGAGCTCCTTGAGGATCTCCTGCTTCTCCGCCAGCAGCTCGTCGGCGTACTTGCGCGTCTTCTCCAACTCTTGCGTTAGCGCGTTCTTCTCATCTAACGCGTGCATGCGCTCCTTCAAGTGCACTTGTAGCCTGAGAATAGAAACGGTTATCAATATTAACTAAACTTTATGGTAATTACACTTAAATATAGTAAAGGCGAAAAATTGAGAGTGTGTATGTTTGTTACTTCTTCATACTTGAACGGATGAGGTTGAAATTTGGCACAAGGGAAGACTCTATCCTAAATTAGCATTTAGGATTTATACTTTTTGTCCCGGGAGTATTTTTCTGTTTTACTATTTTTCCGCTTGTGTTATTTTTTTCTGTTTGGAATATAACTATATAAACTTTTGAGCTAATAAACGGTTTTAAAAAGTTTACAAAAATTAATATTACGAACTGCAATATTTGACAGTGTACATACTGTGTTGGAAGGCCTCCTACAAGGTGGGCCGATGAACTGGTAAGGGTTGCGGGAATCCGATGGACGCGAGACGCACAGGACCGTTCATTGAGGCGGCACTTGGGGGAGGTCTATATCCAACAGTGGACGTATTTCGGCTAAAATGATGATGATGATGATAGTGTGTTGTGTAGCAAGTCACCTGTCGTTGGACTCGGACAGCAGTTTGTCGACGGTGGCGGAGAGCCTGGTGTTGTGGTCCTCGTTCATGCGCAGCCGCTGGTTGAGGCGCATGAGCTCGGCGTTCTTCTCCTCCACGCTGGCCTCCAGGCGCTGGATGCGGTCCTCGGCCGAGCCGTGCCGCTCCTGAGCCTGCGGACAAACAACCTGCGTTATATAAAAACTAGCGTTATTCACCAAATATTTTGTTTTAACTAATATTAAAAATTATTTAAGAAATAAAATACCAAACACGCATGCATTCTTTATGTATATATTCTTTATATATTTTCTTTATTAAATAATAGTACATTATGATATAAGTGTGTAATGTTAGTGATTACCGTTGAGGCGGTATTTAGACCCGAGCCAGGGCGAGGGTCTTAAGAGAGCCGAGAACGGTAATCAGTAATTACTCACGTGTATCATACGACGTTTTTCAATACACTTGTGAAGAAAGTAAATGTAAAACTAGTTAACTTTTGTGGTGGTAAAAATCTGTTTTCATATTTTGGCCATTTTTTTTGTCCATTTCTTCGTGTGGGACGACCTGCGCCCACCCTGATACGATAATGTCATAAAATGATGGCGTTGGAGAGGTTGAACAATAAGGTTTTAACCACATTATAGCACTAGTGCGTAATGGTAATCAAAATGGCACAGTTTGGTAACAAGTGCCATTATATACCTAAGTGCAGTGCAATAAGAGTCACTTTATGAGCAAGTGTATTGAAAAATACTTATTAACATTTCCAAAAACACATTCATTACCGACAAAGTTAGAAAGATTCAAAGCTAGATTAGAAAGAAAAGTCCGTCATAGACACTGCCGTCATACTCGTATCAAGCCAATATGGCCGCCATAGAAAACAGCGTATTGGCGAGAGAGACAGACAATCATGATCGTGCAAAATTGTTACATCTTGTTTGCTTTTCGATTAATTTGATTTTGTTTTTAGTTCTATTATATTTTTGCATATTTACTGATGAACTTGAACCTGCTTTTACTTTGGAGACGATATTGAATTCTCATACATAATGTATGTGTAATGACCATATTGTTTGTATAAACTTTAAAAAGTAAAGTAATCTCTGAAAGTATTGATTTGTTTATGAAAATCTTAAATTTTTCAGAAATTGTGCGGTTCGCGCAGGATAGATCACGCCAGCCGTGGGATACCCCAGTATTTGGCGTAGCTGTGATAAACATAATGTTGTTCATTTTTTATTCAAGTTTCTACGTATTTATTTATTGTGTCTGTGTGTGTAAATAAATGTTTTTTTTTTTCGTTTTCTTAGTGAGTAAATTGTTGCATGCCCCTTTATTACGTAACGAACATTCATTCACTAAACGAAAGGTTTCATAAGTATGTGTAGACGTGAATATAATTCTCTAATAGCCTTCATAGGAATGTTCGTGTCTTGAACGTAAATAAATAGACCATTTTACATTAAGTTAGGTTATTTAGTTAGTCAGCAAACATATAAAAGCAACTGCAAAATAAATTATTAAGAAAATCGTTTCAGGAGTCATTCCAGTTGACATGGAAAATGTTGAAGATTACAATGGGAATGGAACATGAGAAGCATTAAGCACAGCCGTTAGTCACTATAACATAAAGAAATACATAGATCAGCTTGGATCCTGACCACAAAATAGGTAACTTAAAGGCTAAATTCAAAGTTTTTGTATTTTGCAAATCAAAATCAATTTATAATGCGTTGATTGAAATATTTTATTATCAGCTAACGCGAGCTAACGAATTACTTTTTCTAGAAATAGTTATTCAATAAGGTTAAACGAATTAAGAGGGTTGTATTGATGATTCTACTGACTATAATTCTGTAAATATACATGTTACGGTCGCCAATAATATTGTAATCAACATACAACTTGACACTGACGTCTGCAAAATACAAAAAACTTTATGAAATTTAAATTTCACGGGCTACCGTAGAGCAAGCCAACAATATTGCCTTCTTTATCTATCATTCTATGCCTAGGTCTCTAAAAGCAAAAACCGTTATTAAGTCTCATTGTCAGCTTAGAAATGACGACGAAGGTAGCTTGTTATCTTGTCTTGATTAAGCACAACATCTTACTAAAGCTGTCATGACATTTTATTACGATACACTGCGATCTGTTGGCTGTTGAATCTACTACTAACTTCTAAGCCATCGTCGGGTATTGTACCTCAAAATAATAAAATCATTTTGGCCCCATTCTATCTTCCAGATAACCCAACGATAGACTGTAAGATTGTCAAAGACGAAATAGATTGTCGGCTCCATCATTACGAGACATTCAACTAAGACCTGTGCAGTTTTTTCTCAACTTGAGATGGTCTTCCAATGTACCCCGATGTAGTTACTTGTACTTTTCACCTCTGACCTCTACAACCCAGTTACTATGTACCATCAAAGACACTTCCGCCTGACCACCGCTAAGTCCATTTTTGCTTGCACTTGAAACGAAAACTTCAAAGGGTTTGGTTGGGGACCGCACCGTAACATTCAATCGATAATTTTTTCTAGTGATCAGGCAGAAGTGACCGCGATGGTACGTCATGCAACAACCGGCTGGCCTTAACCACCCTACATCTACATGGAACCACATGCCACCCTCAACCCACCTGGCTGAGCGCCTCCATTCTGGCCTTAAGCTGTTCCTCCATCTCCGGCAGGGAGGACATCTGCGCCAGCTTCTGAGTGGAGAGCTCCAGCTTCTCCTCGATGGCTGCGATCTTCTCCTCTTGCAACTGCAATGCGAATGACGTGGCATGGTCTATGAGTGTGCTGACTACGGGAAGCCGGGCTAGGTTAGTTTTGTTAGTTACGAGGCTCTGCTAAAAAATGGGTTAGGATTTTTCTCGGTTGGTAAATAATCCAGAATATCAGTATTTACCCAATTTTACACTCGAAAGTTATTTACTACTTACCACATGAGATACTAAATTAAAATAAAATAAAAAACTAAGTCTTAAACTACAAGGAAATGATCGTACAAATATTATTATTTGCTTTTTTCAGTGTTTTAGACGCTGCATCAATTCACCAAATTAAAAAAAAAACTATCCTATCGTCCATGGACACTGATCAGTTATCTCTTTTGTTGATTATGCACAGGCGAGCTTAATTACAATCGTTTTCTTTTTCAGCAAACCTGGGTTTTGACTTCATTTTTGGAGTACTTATATTATTTTTTGTGAAAACCACAAACCAATACTAGAATACAACTTCGTCTGCTACTTCCGATAATCCCTTGAATTTGGTCCCTCTCATGCAACAACTATTAACTACCTACCTGTTAAGGTTACTTTTCAAACTACTTTATAAGACCCATTGATTTATCTGGCTATTACTAGCCAACATTTTCTTAAAGGTTAAGAACACTTGTTTTGTAAACTATTTCGTATCTTGTTCATTGCCAAAAGTATGACATTTGGAGTTACGCCCTTTGTAGTAAGGGTCGATACCCACCTTTGGATCTTATAAAATTCTTGTATGCAATGAGGATCAATCACAATCGGAAATCCGATTTTTACTGCGTACATCGTAAGTGTAATAATTTACAGAGTATTAAATTTTTTAAATGATTAAAATCCGTCGTGAAATGGTGGATTTATTAAAGTTTTTCTGAACGGCTACTTAGAAACGCGCGCTCTCGATGCCCTGTTTATGATGACATCATCTGTCATCATCAGCCAGACGGCACGGCCGTTTTAATCGCGCGGACCGATCATGACAGATTACGTCACAGCGAGTCGCTTCTTTCTCGGGCGCGTTTCTGGAACACTAAAAGTGCTGTATCTTCATCGATTTTGGTCTGATTTAAATACACACACAGTATTTACTGTTTTTTTGACGCTATAAAACTGCATACTCCACTCGAATCATGATTGATCCTCATTATGCCCCAGTCTCCCACACCTGTTTGTCTCTATATCATATCAGTAAGGTATCCCTGGCCTACCTTAAGCTGCGCCTGCTTGTGGTTGAGTTCCTGCTCCAGCTTCTCGTTGAGGTCGTGCAGCGAGGTGGACTCGCGTTGCGCGTTCAGGTAGCGCTTCTCCAGGGTCGTGATGCGTTCCTCCTGGACAGAGACGGACATGTAGTGGTCATGTTTAGCTAAAAAAATGTAGGTGACAGAAATTTCCTACCAGAAAGGTAGGTACTTAATGCCATAGGCATTTTGTCATAAGGCGGACAAAAAGCCTATGGCATTAAGTCCGCCTTTGTACAGTGTTTACTAGTGCATAAAGCTTCAATAAATAAATAAAATAATTGTTATTGAGAATTGATATGGTAATTTGGAGGTAGGCGGAACAGAGAGTAAAGTCCCGCAAACCTCCGTTGAAAAGGGGAGGATCCTCCGTCCAGACAGGTGTTATAGTCTGGTGGGCGACTGCCCGATCTAACCAGATATGAGCCGAACCTTTTAATATTGCATAATCTCATCACTTTTAATTACATAAACTAAAATAGCAGTAAACAGATTGGCAGTAGAAAAAAAATGGAGACTATGACAAGTTCCTCCAAAGTCTTAGTACTAGAAGATGACTCACCTGGTCCTCCTTCTGCGCCACGTTCTCCCGCAGGTCCCTCTGCAGCTTCACACACTCGTCCTGCTTCTTGGCGAGCTCCTTCTCCCCCTTGGACAGGCGGTCCTCGAGCTCCGAAACTTTATTGTTCAGCTCTGCCACTCGACGCTGCCACGAACTTAGCTCTGCTGACTGTTCGACGAACCAAGTCTTAGTTTATGTTTGGGGAGAGAGAAGGTCTAGATATGGTGAAAAAGAATCTACGGCCGAGATCTATAAACGTTATTTACACTGCTATTCTTAGAGATGCTTATTTTCGTTCTGCTGTCATCCATACCATGCTATGTAAAAAAAGACCTTAGTCAATGTACCAGTGACACAATAATAACTGTCAGACTACGTCAATAGATCTCGGCTTTAAAGTTTTGATGCTTGGGTTACTTTCAGTTGTACAAATAATCAATTCGAAATTTACTTTCCAAAAATTACTTTTTTTTTCAATTACGTGTTTACGGGATAACATTATTTTTAGTTTCAAAAACTTACCGTTAAATAACATTCCGATCTTTACACTTTGGCTAGATTACTGTATCAAGTAACACCACCGCTCCTTTCACTAACTACCATTGATATATTAGCTTTTAATTCATGAATCCCCAAGCGACACCCGGTGGCCGCGCATCTATTGTCTTACTATTGTGTCTCTAATTGACGGTATCTGAAGGGTTAAATACAACTGAAGCTAGTACCTACTGTTTAGGCTTAACGCAGGCCGAAAATAAATCAATGCAGAAAACTTTTTTTGTGACATTGAAAAAAATACTTTATTACCTGTGATAAGAGTGCAATATAAACGCGAGGACAAGCAAGAATTCTCATCATATCTTTACGTTATTTAACTTTATAACGCAAGCAATAAAGTCCATTTTTCAATGACATCTTCTGTTCTGTACCTCTCAGCCCGCGCGAAGCCTCAGTCAGCCAATGTGTAGAGGTTTTAAAATACAGTTTACCATGGAGTATCCCAACTACAGTGGTTCCTTCACCGGTGATGGTCAGTGTTAGTGTCATGATTGTGATCCTATGCTCCTATGGTAGTCTTACGTGATGTCAGTGCGCGCCGATGGTTAGTATCAAGGGTTTGCATGCTACTAGTAAGTTAGTTTGAATCTCTCCACCACCCTTGGTGCAAGTACAAAATCATAAACTTGAACAATATATTCTTCAAGAACAGAAAGGATAGATTGCTCAAGTCTGACCAATAAATACCATTTGTCAAAACTGTGTTTTATTTTCAGCATAGGTAAGTGTATTTGGGGAGCAAAGCAAATTATCTTTAAAATCAAGCAGTAGCAAGCGATAGTATATCATATAAGTCATAAGGGAGGCAGCATGCTCTTTCATTCGTGCCTACCAAGGTCTAAGGTTGATTCATTTTATGAGAATCATGTCAATCAATAAATCTTTATAGATGCGAAGTTTTTTGAGCAGTAAATGTAGGCCATTGACCGGATTTGGACCAAATGCTGCTCATACTTAGGTTGATGTAGTTTGATCTCTTTTCTCAAAACTTCTAGAACAGATTTTCACGAGCATTGGTTCATAGACTATAGTTTTTTTGTCGTAAGAAGAGTTCCTTGACAGTTCTTGTTTAACAATTATAGTGATGTGACCTAACGAAATTGAATCGATTTTTTTGTAATATCGAATCAGTTGGCAAAGAAAATGAAATCGGATTACCGATTTTAGATCCTACAAATATTATAAATGTGAAAGTTTGTATGAGTGTGTGTGTGGATATTTGTTACTCTTTCACGCAAAAACTACAGTACGGATTTTGATGAAACACGCAGAGCAGACTTAACGCAAACACAAACAGCATACAAGGCAGACGCACTCGTACTGATGCGACGCGGTCGCGATTACAACAAGATGGCCGCTCCGATTTTGTCTATTCTATTCTATTTTTTATTAATGGCAAATAGAGCCGATGTCGATACTCCGATTTTGTCGATTAGTGTGTCTACGAGTAGTGTCAATCTCTATTGGCAGAAGTTCCGTTCCACGCATTACACTTTTTTAAGATTTATACTTTGTTATTTTATTTACTTAATTTATTAACCTAATTTATAACCACAATTATTTACTTAGTAATATACGAAAGGAAATATTTTTTTTATCACTTAATTTTTATTTTTTTTGCCAGTTTATTTTTTATTACTCTAAAGTAGTATGCATGTCACGGAAAAAAATGAAGTGTCAGGGAACTCTTCTTATGGCAAAAAAACTATAGTATAAGCCCAAGAAATATACTGTACAATGTATCCATTATGGGCAGCACTTGGTCCAAGTATCATACATGGATGGTCAATGTTCTTTTTATACGAATACTTAGAAGATAAGGTTTAATTTGAAACAATACAGTTACTGCCATTTATACTCTGCACGGTAGTGATTCCAGTTTTGACAAACGGTTTGATTAATATAGTTGTTATAATTTATTTACAAATGAAACTAAACTAACGTACGGTATATTAATAGGTTATTAATATGTTTAACATATTCGAGTCTTCTGACCACTGTATCGTGTTTTGTGAACACCAAATTGATTAAAAATATTTTTTGCCCCTTAATATATTGGGTATTTAACTATTTATTGGAAATTATTAAGATATTCAAGTAGAGTCTTTATAATTATGTCCTTACAGGTGCAAACAATTCAAATCTCAGATTAATATTAATTTCTAAAAATAGACTCATTCGGTAACGTTTAACACACAATATTTGTTTAGTCAATATGCTGTTTAATTAATAAGACTCAACACACGCAGATTTGAAGAGAGATAGTGGCGGCATTACTTAAATCCAGTAAGTTCCTTAATAATTTACAGGACAAGTCAATGCGATAGTCAAATTTATAATTTGAGAGGCATACGGTTCAAAATCGTGTAACACTTAATTAGGCAGAAATTGCCCAGCTAAGAAAGTAATGCTATCAAAAACTTTTTTTCCACACGATACAATGACCAAAAGAACTTCAAGGTTATTAGCGCTACATATACTAGCAGGTATTAGAACTAAATACGGTTCGGTTAGCGATATACAGTAGTACAAGTGGATATGCGTATTAGTACGATGTATGCGGTACAGATGGCGACCGTGCAATGGCGGCCAGGCCGCGGTGTTAGGGGCCTGTTAGTTCGATTCGGTGGTGTGCGAGACTAGGCTCTATTGGGGGATACGGGCTTCTGATAGGCTGAATTTTTATTAAAGTATTTACGTTGTTTAATTCATTAAACCCCAAGCGAATGCCGTTGTTCGCTCTCTTATTGTTTTTCTATTGTCTCTAATTATGGTATTCGAAAGGTGTTCTTCATATTTCTTTTTTTGTAATAGATATAAACTAGTGCTTGACTGCGATCCCATCTGATGGACATCAGTAATGCAATCGTTTGTGGTGAGACGCACTAGTTTATTAAGAGACTATTTATTCTAGAACACCTACAGTACCTACATTATAATCGGACGGGAAGACTGCAGCAGAGAAATTGTTGGTAAATAATTATCTTTAGATTTATATTTCAAAAGGGAGTTGAAAAGGGAGGATACTCCGACCAGTAGTTGATTTCATACTGTTGTATATTTATTTATTTAATGCTTTATGCACGCGAAAGTACAGAAGCCTATATGTTCTAATCGTGCAGAGAACTCTGAAACCGTGATGCAGGTAGATTGACAAATAAACTATCTTTATCAGGATTTTGAATTTTAGTTCCTATATGCTGTCATAGATGTCACTTTACTCGTTTACAAGCATTTTCAATAGTTTCGCTTACAAGATACCCAAATAGCTACAATAGGTGTGGCTATTTGTGTATCTTGTCTTACCTACTAGTAACTAGTAGTAAATGTTGTCAGGCTCTCAGGTGGTAACCATTTATGTATGTATGTTTCTACATCTAAACAACGTACCCACAAGACTTAATTTGAAAAGAAACTTAGTTTTCGTAAAACTTTGTCGTATAAAACCTAATCGTATAATCGCACTTAGAAACTGCCTTATATTTCTTAAAAGGTTTCTCTTTATTCGAGTTTATATATTTAAACTTACAGTAGACTAACTTAGCTGAAAGATAAACAGATAATCTCCTTTGGGATGAGCAAAACCTCATCTTATTTTCTTTGTCTGACTAAAAATGATGGGTCCTGTTAACCCGAAAAGGGATGACAAGGGCAGACAGGGTTAATGAGACTTACATAGATACGTGTCTCAGTTCTTTGGGGTCACGGTCAATTTTGATGAAAATTTCACCGAAGCGGAAGGAAGATATAGTTGTATGCTGTGTAAAGCTATACGAAATGTTTAGAACTTGTTATTTTGCATATTTTTGTTGAGGTTTTGCTCGCTTGAAATTTTCGTATTAATTCATTAAACTTAAAGCGTACGCTCTTTTATTGTTTTTCTATTGTTTCTCTAGTTACGGTATTCGAATGGTGAAACTGCGTTTTTTATGAATATATCGAGAAGTGATCAACGCGAGTGAGAACAACGCTAATGTCTTGTACTCATAACTAGAAAAAAATCGAAAAATTAATGTCTAATCTTGTATAAGCCATAGTAAATAGTATTAAATTATATCATTAGACGGTGTTGTTAGGTGAAAAGACTTTTCTGAATCGCGCTAAGGTTTCGTTTTTTTTTTTTTTTTGTGTACGCTCGCGTTTGACCACTAATGGTCGTTACCGAGCAAAGGGCTTCAACCGAATTTTGATCTTTGTCTTAGTAATATTGGTTTTTATTTATGGTCCTTCGAGCCGGATGAACTAGCGACCTATGGACCTTTTAAAAGTTATTTACTAAAACAAGACCTAAATATCTAAATTGTTTTGCCTGTTACGTAATCTTGAATTGAAGTACAACTGATTTACCGTAACATTTCAACTTAACCCTTCAGATACCGTCAATTAGAGACACAATAGTAAGACAATAGATGCGCGGCCACCGGTGGTCGCTTGGGGATTCATGAATTAAAGAGCAACTGATGGATTACTGGTGAGTTTTAGTCAGTTAACAGTCTGACACTACCTCTCGCCCCACCCGGAGAGAGAAAAAGTTATTTGATGATTTCCTACCTCGAAAAAAAGTTAATATTACTGTGTTTTATATACCACGACAGACTCAGCAGACGCTAACACCTAAGATAATGTCTATAAAGTTTTTGGCATTACATGCATATGCATACATGATTTACAAAAAATATGCCCATAGAATGCCCAATCTCCCTAACCACAGAGCCAAGTCGTCAACACCACCTAATCGTCAGTCCAGCATGATGCTCGTATTCAGCATGTGTCTAACCTGCTTGGCGATCGTATTTTGGAGTTCACTGATTTTCCTTGTCGTCTCCGATTCGCCGTTTACATTATTTGGATCCTGGGTCGTCCATCAAAAAACAACATTTAAAGTAAACTAAACGCTATTCCCTTCATTTAAGCGGATTTTTTCTAGAAGTGTTTTAATTAATTCATAATTTGCTCGTTATTGTAAAATCTTAGAGATTAATTCATGAATCCCCAAGCGACCACCGGTGGCCGCGCATCTATTGTCTTACTATTGTGTCTCTAATTGACGGTATCTGAAGGGTTAAATAAATTAAGATGAACTGAGGGTACTTGCAAATTATGAATTAAATAAAACATTTTTGTTCAATCAAAAAAATTAATACACACAACACACACATGCCTTTTCTGATAGAATAGATTGCCAAAGTATTTTGTAAGAAAGTTGCATATTTTTTTTATTTGACATACACGACCTGGATGGCTTCCTTAAGAATTGGAATGAGAAAGCAAGGAACTGTGACCATTGGAAGGAATGGAGAGAAGCCTTTGCCCAGCAGTGGGACAATATCGGCAAGCTATAATAATACTAAGCCAGTGCTTGACTGCGATCCCACCTGATTATTTTATCAATATCAGAAAAGGCATGTAAAAAATATAGAGCACAATCACCAACTAAGGCTGCGAACATATCAACGGCTAGGAAACGTCGAAATATCGGGACATTGTTAAAAGTATTTTAACTTCGCGACACCTCGAACTTTTTGCAGAGTTTTAATTGACGCAATGACAAGAATCACGAACGATAAAAAAGTTCTTTTTATGGACGATTTCTTGTGTTGTACTTTAGAAGTTTTTCATTTAAATGTGAAAAGTATTTGTTGACCGGTCAGGACAGTCGGGAATTGTTAGAAATTGTTATAATAAAATATTGTTATTGTTAGCTTTTAATAAGTTCGCAGCCGAAGCATCTAAAGGGAATTAAGAAGTAACACATATTCTTTTGAGTGTGTTTTTTTTTATATTTTCTGTTAGTGTCATGTACTGTGTGTATGTAGAATCTTTTACAAATTATTATTTTAATATTTGGTGCTTTTTATACCCCGTGATTTAGTTAAGGATTGTCAGTAAATTACTTGATTTTCAACTAGACATTTTAAGGTCAATTGTGCCGAGATCTTCCTTTGAAACTACTTTATGAACAAAAATACTTAACCCACTTCGTAGTATGTAGATTTTATAAGAAAATGTACAGGTAATAAAAACGTGACATTACTAGCAATGGCGTTTTTTCTTTCAAGAACCAGCAGAATTGTTTTTTTTTTAAAGTAAGTGTGGTTTTTTTTCTTTCGATATTTTTTTTGTCGATAATTTCAATTATTATTATTCTTCTAGAGCCGGGATGGCGGAAAATAATTTAGATACGTCAGTGAATGATGTTTAACATCTAGGTAATCTGAAACAGTAGTATTGTCACTAACTTTTAGTTTTATTTATTTGATTAGACGAAGAAATGTGAACACTGCGATATACGAATTTCAGGTTTAAAATTAAATTGTTAATGAAAATTAGTTTCTGTTTTTATGTTATATTTCTAGCCTGGCCAAGTTTTCGGCCTAAAAGCTAGAGTAGCATCTTGTGAAATTCTTGACCGCTACATCAGAGTCAAGATTACTTATTGACGCCTTTTTTATACATATTAAGTGGTACATTCTTTAGTAAAGGTTCGCCATTCCTGGTCTAGAGTATAGATTAAAAAATATATATCTTTAATAGCTATATACTCTTATAGGCACATTTTTACCTCGTAATTTACAGACAAACCCTACAACACCCACTATACAACATTTGACACAGCCCCGCCACAACTGGGCATACGACGTGACACGTAGTGTGCGTGCAGTGTGCACCTACCTTAGTAGTTTGTTGTTCCCCGTTCTGTTCGGGCGAGCCGGTGGGCACGGTGCCGTTCTCCTTGGGTTTGTCGTCTTGTGTCGACTTGTATTGCTGTAACTGATAAACAATTTTATGTTAGAAAAAAGACGTAAGCTGGATAGAATAATCCTGCCAAATGATGCCCACGAACAATGATCAAAGTATTAAGTGCGGAAATCAAACCCCAATACATAGATAGATATGTCAGAAATCAAATAACCAGCGCTGTGGCCTCGTCGTATTATGCACATGCATAATATGACGAGTCCATGGCATAATGCTGACTGAGCGTTCGGCCGTTTAGCGCGGATGTGACGCATATTTTTCTTAAGTTAGACATAAGATTCGTCATTTTCATTTTCGTCGTTCTTGAAGCTATGTTATAACTTAGGTTAAATTAGTTTCACATACGCTTACACTGCAAGCAGATTTGTTTGATTGATAGAATTTGCGCGTTGGGACACATGGGGTAATCAGAAGGAACACGGATGGGAGAAATAATTGCACCCGTTCCACCAAGAGTGGCAGAAATTATTTGAAGACTTTTCATATACAAAAAAACAAAAACAAAAAAGGATAACAGTGCTTACTCGCAACACGCTAATACATTGATCACACGTACCGAGTAAACAGGCGAGACAATGCTCTCGGCCGAGTACTCGGTACGTGTGATCAAGGCATAACGGACTAAATACTTCAAGGGTAAGGGATAAAGTCTCTATAAACTGTCACTATAGGTCAGATAGTATCACTCTGAACTATAGCATTAAACCTACTATATTTTGTTTAACACTATAGTTTATTGAAATTGGCTATCTTAGCCAGAACCTCCACCGTCCGAAACGGAGTTTTAGTACCTCAAATAAAGTATAGACAAGGGATCTATCACTAGTTAGGTTGAATAATCCCTCGATTTGCAAAACACCAAAACTGCATAAACTCACATTAAAGAGTTACGTAAACAGCAAAATATTTGAATGGGCCGCTGCTCCCAAGTCTTCAATAGCCAGCTTTCCCGTGAAACACTAATATGTGTGGCGTGTCAAAACAACGTGATTGTAGCCGGGAGTATTGGCAGCCAGTTCGTTAGCAGCGCCTAATCTGACTAGTGCTGACAGCTGAGGGTAGCTCAGCTCAGTTTTACATAATGAGCAATCAGGGATATGAATGCGTTTGAGCTGTATGCGAAATTAGATTTCGAAGTGTGTTGTCACACATCTGCACAGTCACGAGCCGAGATATATGCATTGTCACATTTTCTATTCATCTTAACTTCTGTTGGCTTTAGGAAATAATAGTATAATAATAATATTCCACAACTATCACACAACGTCGTCGAGTCCCAAGTTAAGCAGAGCTTGTGTTATGAGTACTAGACAACTGAAAAACATACTTATATATTTCTAAATACATACATATTATAGATAAATTACACCCAGGCACAGAAAAAATGATTTTGCTTATCACACAAACAGGCCTGTCTAAAAATAAGTATACTAAAAATGATTTTCAGTTACTTATCTATCGAGGTAACTTAGCTTTGACTTTCATACACATATTTCTTATGACAGAAGTTAAGAACAATGCCTATCTGATTTCCCGAGACTATACGAGTGTTGTGACCAGTTACGATACTTTTTGCGATACCTACAAACGATATAAAATAGATTTGCTCGAACAAGTTTAAATGGTAACAAGGAGATATACATTCCACTCCCGAAGCTCTAGAAAACAACTTTTGAAAGAGCACCAGAATTAAAATAAAACAAATTGATTTAATAACTGTTATGATAGAGTATGTTAGTACTAAATATAACAACTTACTTCTTCTTTAGTGAGCGCTAGTTCCTCTTCTAACGCCGTGTTCCTCTCTAACGCAACACGTAATCTTTCCCGCACCTGAAACATATACAGCAGACACATATAAAAATACAAATCACCTATATTCATCATATCTTTTTAAACTTAAACTCATTGACTATTTCTTAGCGTCTGTACATAGGGTTACCATATCATATTTCAGGATTTGTCCTGTGATTTCAGGATTTCTGGACTGTTTTTAGGATTGCAACTGGATTTTTCAAATCTCATGACGTCTCAGGTTTTTTAGGATGTCCAATAAAATACAGCTTACAGTTAAAAGATAAGTTACCTTTAACAAATTAATAAAACAAAAGAGTTAATAAAATGTTAAACTAAAATTATTTTTCGATTAGTACAGGGAGGTGGCGCTGCCATCAGGAGGCATGGCAGCGGCCTTTAAGATCCGTGAGAAAGAATTCAAACTTAAAAAAATCCCAGGGCTTTTAAATATAAATCAGGCCCTAATGGTAATGCTATCTGTACACCGCTTAACAGGCGATGGATTACTGTGAACACTTCTATTGTGCCACTTCTTCTCCAGATTAGGCCGTGAAACTCTAATTTTCTTAAGGTTTTTGCAATTTGCAGATGAGTGTCAAACTAAAATATGATTTCGACTGTAACACTTATTTATTTACTATCTCTCCTGAAACAATAATTAAAATCGTTCCAGTTACTGTTCGTCTAACCCTTATTGAAGTGCTATTTTATGAACTCATTTAATAAGGTAGGTTGGGTTAAGATCGGCATTGGGGGTAAAAACGTATAAATAAACTATACCACTGGGCAAGGTGGAACATAATGACGCGACACGTAATATGACTAGCATTAAAAATAAAGATAAATAAGTGGTATAATTTATATTTATACGGTCTTACCCCAATGCCGATCTTACCCCAACGTACTTTATGTAGTTGCTCAATAAAAAAAAACGCGGGTACCCAAGAGGATTTCTTTTAAGGCAGAAACGCAATTAAAAGTCTTTGTGTAGCCCTGTCAATCAAGCGGCAGAGCTAATTAAAATGCAGTACCACGCTTTCTCATACCTCGGTTTGTGGGCAGAGAAATATATAACACTAGATATTCTCATGTTTTTCGGTTATTATACAGCGGAAGCGAAGTCGGAGTCAGATAAAAACTAGCCTTCCTTGCTTAGGGTTCAAAGCTTACTCCGTAATCTCCGTAAATATCATCAAAATCGTTACAGTCGTTTAATCCTGAAAGCGTAACAGACAGACTGGCTAACTTTCTCATTTATTTAACAACTAGCTGCTCCCAGCGGCTTCGCCTGCGTGATAGCAGAAAATTATCCCAAAGGAACATACTTCCGGGATAAAAAGTATCCTATGTCCTATTCCAGGACATGATCTATCCGTGTACTAAGTTTCATCAAAATCGGTTTAGCCATTTAGGCGTAAAGACGGAACAAATAAACAAACAAACTCACTTTCGCTTTTATAATATTAAGTAGGGATAGGATGTATGGATTACATACGTGCTTTAGAGGTGGAATAGTCGGTATTGTGTCGGTGTCGGTATGTGGAAACCTGGTATAAGCGATTTTCCTTATTTATGAATATTTTACAACTTTGTATTCAGTCTGGCTTTTAGTAGAAAAATAATAATTGACTAATTTTCAGATACAATCGACAGTCGAATCGACAGTTAGAAAAAAGTGTTGGGCTTGCCTATCCCAAAGTGTTGTATTGTCTTGTGTATTTGTAACCAGGGTTGCCAGTTATTATTTAAAAAAAGTCGGGACATGTAATCAAATTCAATAAAAAATCGGGGCAAAGAATTTGAATGCAGGACAGCAATAAACAAAAAAGATGAGTTCATAAAAAGTTAGATTAGTGAAAAATTTCAAACCATTTTTAGCTTTTCATAACAATTTTTCGTATGAATATAACGATACGTTGGTGAAAACGTAAATTCTCTGAAAGATTAGTATTTGATTGTTTTATTTCATTGTCTAACATTATATCGTTGTTGTTGTCGTCATAACGTTGGGCATAAACAAGTTTCAGCGGGACATTAAAATCTATTGTTTGCAGCAGGGGCTCAGCAACAGCAGGGGCCTAGCTGGGTCGAAGCCTACTGGGGTCAGGGTCTAGTTACTAAAGTGAGGCTCGGTCCCGATATGAAAAGCAAGAAGAAACGGGGTGGGTTTTTTACGGGGGATGTCATTTGGATGATTTATACCCACCGAAAAAAAATCTATTGTTTTGTAGGATGTCCCGCATAAATCGAGATACTTTGACGCCCTACCACGAGCTCTTAACGCGTTCCATTTC
This sequence comes from Mythimna lalbum, assembly GCA_949319445.1. NCBI lineage: Eukaryota > Metazoa > Arthropoda > Insecta > Lepidoptera > Noctuidae > Mythimna > Mythimna lalbum. The sequence goes on from OX439354.1 coordinate 1,201,584, forward strand.
TACCTATACTGAACTGTTAGCTCCATCCCTCTTTCTCGTTCGCACGCCGGACACGTCATGTTAAGGCCGATAAATCGCTGCCGAAAAAACTGAAGTGGCACTAGACACTGGACAGGGCACATTTGCTCGAAGAACGGATGATAGATTCGCAGAAGGCTTTATCGACATAAAGCCGAAAGGTTCTAGAGTAGCAAACGCGCATCGGAAAACGCAGCGTTGGAAGGCCAACCACAAGAAGGACCGACGATCTGATGAGAGTCGCGGATATACGGTGAATGTGAACCGCACAGGATCGGTCATTGTGGCGACATTTGGGGAGGCCTATTTTGGCTGAAATGATGATGACGTTAAGGCCCCTGGTAAATCTAACTTACGCAAACACAGACCCCATTACTACAGAATCACCTATTTGTAACCGTAAAAAAATGTATCTTTAGAAAGAAAATATTTAGGTAAGTTTGTACTAGGAACCGACAGACACGTAACTATAGAAACGTATATACGTAGAAATAACAGTATTTGCGAACATATCTACGAGAGGAAAACGTTTTCTATTACTAGGGAAATTGGGAATAAGTAATACCGATAAGTTTTTCATACGTGTTGATCGTTCGAGATGTTTTCTTACGCATTTCGAGTTCCAAATGAAACTATTGAGCCGTTATGCTGATTGTATAGCTAGTGTATTTCTTTAGGTGGGAGAAAAAGAGATAGTGTCAGACTTTTGCTGACTAATAACCCACTTCTGTTCGTTCGTTACCTTTCGTACCGGGGCCGAATCTTCCTTTCTGAAGCAGATCCTTGGCCTCAGTAGGCTTCGACCCCGCTGGGTCCCTACGGTCTGCTGATACTTTGAGGCGCGCGTAGAATAATACGCGCCGTCTGTATAGGTAGGTAGTGTTTGTTTCAGTTTCAGGGTGCGCATCCAGGTAGGCCGCTGCAAACACGACTTGGCGAAATGGGGTATTATAGACCCATCAGATACTCTTTGGAGGTATGCGAAACAGAGAGTAAAGTCCCGCAAACCTCATTTGAAAAGGGAGGATCCTCCGACCAGACAGGTATTATAGTCTGGTAGGCGACTGCCCGATAGTTGATGTCGGGCTGTCGTATATGTTCAAATCGCGCGGAGATCTTTGATTGCGCGATGCAGAAGTTCGTATTTTCTTCGTAGTTCTTATGTGGCGTCATAGATGTCGCTACAACTCCTCAATGTGAGTGTGGTGCTCCTGCTCAAAACATGAGCCACACGCTAGAATACCCCAAGTGCCGATACACCTGCACTTTGTAGGATTTGATGAGTGTCACCGATGCTGTTATTAACATAGCCACCTACTGGGCCCAAACAGTTTGACGAGTTTACCATCGAATTGAAAATAATAAGAAGTTTGCAGGGAGAGGGTTTCCAAAAAAAAAAGATGGATCTGTGTGAGGAGTGATATAAAAGAAAAGGGAGTTAGTGATACCGTGACCGCTCACAGGGTGAAAAATACGTGTTACGCTGTCCACAAATAATATGGGACAAGGGCAGAAAGATGATGTTGATGTTTATTTTACTTGAGATTTATTTGTTTGTCTGTCTGTATAGCTAAATCTATGCGTCTTAAAAAGGTATTTCTAGACAAATCTACTGACACGTAGTAGCGTGAGACCTACTTGTACTTGAACAATTTGTAATGATTGATTTTCTAGATCTGTACCTAGATTTGTTTTACTAGTGTGCTCATTATTTAGAACTTACAAGACTGAAAGGAAGGTTGTAGTCTTTATATAACTTTCACGCCGAGCTTTAACTAATAGAGATATATTTATTATATTGATGAAGTTGGTGTAGGTTTTCTGCCCAGCTGTGGGACAGTACAGGCTAATAGAGAATATGCATGTAACAAAAATTGTTATCTAATCAGTTTATCAAGAAATATATAAAAATATAATACTAAATGTGAAAACAATATCGAAATTAGCAGAAAAGCAAACGAGATATAACAATTGATGAGAGAGACAAAGTTATGCTTTGTCTCCCTCACCAAATCGCCTCTTTCTATGGTGGCTGTGAGCCTGTGATGTAGATACATTGACTTCAAAAGTTCATGATTCAGACTTCTTTTTCTTAAACAGCTTTGAAGCTTTATAACTTCGATGATAATGAAGATATATTTAAAATTCTTTCCTACTTGTTTACTAAAGCTGCTTGACTCCTCAATAACATAAGCTATATTTTATTTATGTGGCCGAAGCCGCAAGCAAGAGCTAGTATTTTGATATAGCAAATAAAGAAGTTGCATACATATCCCCTATACGTCTCGAACTTCAAACACACATTGATCCTCCATGACATGAGTATCTGAGTATCTTACCTTTTCGTCTAACGCCTTGTGATGTTCGAAGAGGCTCTTGAGTGCCTTCAGAACCTCGACCTCTGAGGAGACTCCGGACTGCGCGGCCGCTTGTCGCTTCACTACCGTCATGCGCAGCGAGCGCTCGTGTCGTGACACCAGGCATTCTAGGTGCTCTAGCAATAACTGGAAGACAAACAAAAGATAAGAAATAAATAAAGAAAAAAAACACTAAACAAACAGTAGAATCTTAAATTAAATAGAAAAAATCAACAACAGTAATGTGCGTCTCACGGCTGCGCCAAATAGGTCTAGTTCAGCTTAATGCCAGATAACTTCGTAGCACTTGCCTGACGCTGGTTTTCAACTTTGACTATGTCTTGATTAAAATCATCCACTATGACTATATAGTGATAATGGCGCTGCCCCGGTTCTGCAGTGCAGCAGGTATAATATAATATAATATAATAATATTCCACAACCATTCACACAACGCCGTCTAGTCCCAAGCTAAGCAGAGCTTGTGTTATGGGTACTAGATAACTGATAAACATACTTATATATTTCTAAATACATACATATTATAGATAAATTACACCCAGACACAGAACAAATGATTATGCTCATCACACAAACATTTGTCCTGGGTGGGAATCGAACCCACGACCTCCGGCATAGCAGTCAGGGTCACTAACCACTAGACCAACAGGCCAGTCAAAATAAAACCGGTATGTTCGCAATGGCAGGTTCGATGGCTTCCATACTATCTCGTTGCTTTGCAGAGTGCGGCTTAGCTCCAGCTCTATTCTAAAGAGCATTGCGGGGAGGTATGGTTCTGTTTAGTGACGTTATTCATAGATGTTTGGAGGTAAGCGGACCAGAGCGTAAAGTCTATTGAAAAGGGAGGATCGTCCGATGAGAAGGGTGTTATGTCTGTTGGACAGTTGTCCGGCAGATGATTTCGAGCTGTTTTATATTTTCAAATCGCGCAGAGAACTTTAATTGCTTGATGCACTTTAATTGCGCGATGCAGGATTAGTTCTTATGTGATACCATAAATGTCGCTACAGATGTAAGTTTTTCTTATTGTTTACTAACCCAAAGTGATGTTACTAAACTGAATAAAATACATTAAATGCTATATTTTAGGGTTTTATAATTATGTTTAGTGATTTCACTGATGCATAAAATCAGTTGCCTATCGGTTAGTAAATGAACGTGCAATTCAATTATGCAAAGGTTCAACGAACACCCAAACAATTTCACTAAGCGAGTTTGTTTTTAAATAAATCTACAATACAAATATACGTGTTGCTATTTGTTTAAATAATTTGGTTTATGGAAATAATATAAATTTTTACCCAGGGAAAAGAATATCATAGAGAAACTACTAAAATACTTAAACGTGCTCGGGAGAAGGATGTAAAATGCAATCAGGGGTTGGTAGGGTACCGTACTTCCGGGACTGTCCTGATAGCCCTGCGTGTACCTCTCCACTCCTCAAGTAACTCAGGATATGTTGCTCTCATGTTTCTACGTCACTTTATGCTAGCGACCGTTTTTGGGGGCCCATTTATTGAGTGGGCAAGTCACCCCCTATTCTTATTCTTTATTGTACACACAATTAACCCCCCCCCCTCCCCTGTCATTTTTATCGATGTATATTAATAACATTGTTCAGGCAAGGGTCATAGTCTTAACATAGGCCTAGGAAACCAGTCCACTAAAGCCTCCAAAAACTATAGCCTTATATCTCTGAAGGATGTTCTTAGGTGCTCTAGCATACCGCGTTCGGGGATAATCGTCGGTTGGCATCACGTTCCATGAAAACTGTCTAAAGGACCCTACAAGTAAGCTAATACTTAAAGATTTACAAGGATTTCCTCAATAAATAACCCATTTGTGTCTACCTCATTGACAGTCGGGCTTAGCGATGTTAGACCTTTTCTGACCCTCGTAAACGTCCTACAAAAAGATATCAAATATCTTTTATTTGACAAAGCTCGAGTCTAACCATTGCAAAACAATAGATACACCACACCATAATAATCAATTAGTAAACACAACAAAAGCTACAAAATGAAACAGGACGAAACTAAACGAGTCGACTCAGAGACACTTTGACCACAAAATAGATAAGTACAGAAGTCAATCTACATACAAAGCGCGTTCGAGCAACACACACATAGACACCGCTCACGGACAAGACATCTCTGCTCAATCACCCAGTCGCACACGTATAGTTCGGCGCAACACGCTGACCCAAGCGCGCTCGTCTAGCATAGGTATAAAAACATACATTCAGCCGAACATAGAACCTCCTCCTTTTCGAAGTCGGTTAAAAAGTGAAGAACATACATGAGATTGACTTCTGCACTTATCTATTTTGTGCTTTGACCGAGGGAAGCGGGGTCAACGACACGCTCGAGATAAGGAGATTAGAGGCTGATCGCAGCTTACTCGCCCCTCACTATGAGAGGAGACTTTGAGATAAACACGAGACGGGATATCACGTGCATTCCTCTCGTGGAGATATTTGGAGAGGCCTATGTCCACATGAGTAGACAAGAAACATAAATAGCCTTAATAGGAAGACGAAAGTAACTATAGACAATGATTTTAGTTGTATTGTTGTGATTGTAGTTCATACGAATATATAGCGGCATCTATATTGCCACATAGGAATTAAAGTTCAAAGTCCTGCATCATGGTACTAGCACATATACAACTGCCCGAATTTAACAATCGGGCAACTGCCCCAATCAGACACAACACCTGTCAGGCCGGAGAATGATTCTCTTTCAACGGTTTGCGGGACTTCACACTCTGTTCCGCATTACATACTCTAAACGGGCAGCGCTTTAGCAGTTGAACAATTTTTTTGATGGTTGTATTTAAAACATTGATTATATCTTGGGTTTGAAATTAATTACCGTAACTAAAATAAAATAAATCTACACTAATATACTATAATAAAGAGGTAAAGTTTGTATGTTTGTAGGAGGTAATATCTGGGTATACTGGTCCGATTGCTAAAATATTTCAATTTTTTTCCTATAGAAAGCTGCTTTATTCCTGAGTGACATAAGCTATACTTATTTTATGTACGCGGACGAAGTCGCAGTCAAAAGCTAGTACATAATAAAAACAAACAGTCCACTACCAATCACCAATCATCCACGATCGATTTGGAATTAGGCAAGGCCTTCGACACATTTGACACCCAACTTTTAGGGCAGAATACTTCAAAAGGGATCACGTGATAAGCGCTAATCTCGTTAGCACATTGGATTCAATCAAGTGCTGAAAGCCCCAGAGAGCCAAGACCGAACGCGGTCTAGACGAGGAACATCGTGAATTATTCAACATCTTTCAGCGAATCGCTGGAGCACCTTTTATATGGTGCACTAAGATATAGGGGAAAATATTCTAATGTCATGTTTGTAGATGGTATTAAGGTGTATTCGTATAACGGGTATGGACATTTTTGATATATTTGAATATTTAATGGCAGTGTTGGTAGCACGTGGACACAAAATAATGCTATCTAGCAGCTTTGGACTCGGTGGAAAGGCGTGCGAAGAGGCTAATTGGTAAAACAGATTCAAGTTAAATCCAATTTACATAGCCTCGAGCACAGGCGTAGGGTAGCCAGCCTTTCGGTATTTTACGCAGGAGTTCGGTATTTTTTTGTAGGATGCATTTTGGAGTCTGCGCAGGAATTGCATGACTTGATTCCTTGACTTCGATAATCCGTCTTACGGCGATTATTCACCATTACATTGTTGAAACTTCTACGGTTCGAACTAATCGTTTTGTTTATACCGCGAACATCGTGGGACAGTTTGCCTGCTGCAGTCTTCCCGTCCAATTATAATTTAGGTATCTTCAAGGCTAGAGTGAATAGGCTCTTAATAAACTAGTGCGCCTCAGCATCAACGATTGCATGACTGCTTACCATCACCACCATACCAGGTGAGATCGCAGTCAAGGCCTGGTATATATCATTAAAAAATAAATTGGCGATACTAATCAAGTTTGAGACTCATATAACGCCCATAATGTGGAAGGTGATATGGCTGGAAAGGAGGCAAATACTAAGATTAGACTTATAAAGAATTACGGAAAAAGGCACGTTATTGCGTCAAGCCCAGACAAATTGGGATAAGGGAAAGATAACGATGATAGCGTCCATGATCCTTTTTTTGGTATTCAAGACCTAAGTAAAATCTTTGTTAAAGTGCTCGTAAAAGAAGACTTATGTGCACATTATTACTGCTCGAGTGAGTCAGATCGTAATTTCATTACTTCAAAACTTCAGTGAATCCAATGGGATTCAAACATTTTATAGATCACGACACGAAACTTTTAATAAACCCAATTAAAAATCTTCTCAACATTTAATTAACGGAGGAGGAGCAGTGGTGGCCGAGTGGTAATGGCCCCGACTTACGAGTTGTAGGTCGCGGGTTCGAACCCAGCCAGGCGCATTACTTTGTGTAATTTATTTCATCACCACTGCTCTCAAAACGGTGAAGGAAAACATCGTGAGGAAACCGGCATGTCCGAGAACCAAAAATTCGAAGACATGTGACATTCACCAACCCGCACTGGGCCTGCGTGGTGGATTATGGCCCATTCCCTCTCCTAGAGAGGAGGCCTGAGTCCCAGCAGTGGGAACATTAAAAGGCTGATGATGATGATGATTTAATTAACAAACGGTGGTTAAATCTTTTGTCTAGTTCATTGTATGAATGACAATGGACGACCTTTCATCATTTCGTGTGCAGGATGACTGTGAATGGACGCTACCGAAAATATAGTGTGCGCTGCAACCCTTCAAGCGATTTTAAAACAACCAGGTATTTCACATACTAGGAGTGATGTATACAGACATGCAAATTCATATCTATATCTTTTTGATAATGGGAAAATTGGAACGCTTCCAAACAGGTGGACCGATGACCTGGTAAAGGCCGCAGCTATTTGATGGATGCGAAACGCACAGGACCGGTCAAAAGGGCGTCGCTTGGGGGAGATCCAGCAGTGACTATCTTTGGGGTTAAAATGATGATGATGATGATGATGACGAAAATGGGTTACCGATCGCTCCACCATTGAGCCAATAGCGTCGTTAAAATTGATGAGGCAACTAAGAATGTAATAGACGTCCATAACTAAATCGTCTAACCAGTAAAATCAGCTATGAAACAGCCACAAATGCTTTAACAAATATAAATACGAAAGTGGAAATTGTATAAAAATCGTAAGATTGCTTGAAGAAGCTAGCTGAGTGCACCGCGTCTGGTCGGGTGGACGTTCTAAACGGCTTCTCGCCTGCTCTCTCAAGTTATTTACGTGATGTGCACTCTTCATCCGGACCAGAGGACAACTGTGTCGTTGCCGTGTCAGCTTTATACTTTAGTATTTTCTTTATTAGCTCCCTTAGCTTGGGGTTGTCGAATGTGAGAGTTTCTCTTCTGATATTTTGCATGGTCAATTGCTTCAGTTAAACGCTCGATATTACGAATGTGCATTTTAAGTACTGTTAAGCTAATGTCATTAGCCAGGCACAATTCCATTTAAGAGTGGTAATGTTCAACCCCGAGTCTCACTCTAGGAATCTAGGATTATCATTCCTTAACTAGCAACAAAAAGCCAGTATGAGTACTTAAACCATTACCTAATTACTCTACTAGCAAAAGTTAGTCTAACTTACCCTGGTGTTGTTTCTCTCCGCTTTGAGCTCTGAGATCTCCTCTTCCCTTTCGAGGAGCTGTTCTCGCGCTTGGTTGAGCTCTTTTGTGAGAGTTGCGAATTCCTGCAGACAAAAAAAAATAATAACATTAGGAAATTGTCTAAAGCAATCGTGTAAAAGCCTTTGGCCGGTCGTGTTGTTAAGAATACAGACATAATGGCCTCTCTAACTGTCGTAATTTTTCAATTCCATATTTTATTTTACTCTTAGTCAACAGGCAATGAAATCCGAGAACATTACTTGTAATAACAGAAACTCCGTTGTGTTAAAACTAAGTGATGTAAGAATTTATGACACCGACGATATCTCGATCGAACACAAGACATCAGATACGTCAGTACAAATTCGCAGAATTCGTAGAAGGAATTTGTAAAAATCACTTTATCGAAGTAAGGCTTAGAAGATTCGAGTCTAGACGGGGCTCAGGTGTACCACAAAGTAAGTTTAAGTCTCTGGAGGATAAAGAGGTCACAGTACTAACACGGAACGAAAAGCCAACACCCCGCCGGGGTCTAAAGTCTATCCGCTCCAATAGTGATGGTGCAAACAAACAATAACTTAGAGCTTCACCTTGATATAGGCACCGACAGGAGATGATAACGCGCTGCACTATAGTGGATGGACTTGACAAACCACTAGTATCCCAATGAGACTTACTCCATAACACGATAAAACCGAAACACAACACAAACCTTTAATACTCAACTTCAAAGTAGTTCAAATCATTAAAACAAATTCTCTCTCTCAATCGTACGTTTTTCCAACTAGGGCCGACTTTGCTCGAGTTTTCAACATGCAAATTGGAGAACTTGCTTTTTAATGGGCGTTTGGACATTACCATATTATAATTATCGGAAACCTCGCCGAAATTGAATTTGCTGTGTGAAGTTTCTTTTAATGGTAGACTGAAAACTATTGACATATTTGAATAATGCAATTCGAAAACGAGCTCATCAGCCTAAAGTACTATTATCCCAATCACTTTAGAGATTGAACCTTGGAATGAAAGATAAGAAACAGAAACAAACCTTTATTTTGACAATAACAATCTAGAAGAGAATTCAATACCCTACAATTTTGGTCATAAATGCGCATACGATTCAAAGGATAGGAAGTGAGATATTAACGAAAAACTAATTCCGACCTTTACCCTTGAATATGTTAAAACGCGCACAAGATATTTATTGCAACATTAATTTTTCATTCTGAGGTCGACCCCTTTATAGCCTAAGGTGCCTGGACTATATTTGCATGATAGACCTAGCTTCTGCCAGCGGCTTCACCCGCGTCAATATAGGTTTCTCCATACTAACTTTGGACCTCTAATTTATCCGTTTATGGGGCAAATTTTAGAAAATCTTCTCTCATGAGGAAATCTTGTGAAAAGTTTGACGCTCTAAGTCTCATTAGTTTCGGCTGTGCGTTGATATAAGTCGGTCAGTTTTTCCTTTTATATATGTACTAGCTTTTGCCCGCGCGGCTTCGCTCCCGCTCTTCCCTACTCCACCCTACTATACCCTACTATACCCTACTCTACCCTACTCTACCCTACTCTACCCTACTCTACCCTACTCTACCCTACTCTACCCTACTCTACCCTACTCTACCCTACTCTACCCTACTCTACCCTACTCTACCCTACTCTACCCTACCAAACTTCACATAAACCATCTACTAAATAGTCCGAACAAAGCCTAAAAATTTGGTTTGGATAGGTGAGCCCGTTCTTGAGTTATAAAATAACAACGAAAAGTGGCATTGATTTTTATATATATAGATATAGATAAATGAATTCCGTCGCTTTAAACAAGTGGTTCGCAAAACAGATAGGTATTGCACTGTGATTAATTTCCACGTATCGATATTATTTTAGCGGTACGCAATCAGATTACGTTCCGTAAAAGTGATGAATATTGAAGCCGGCTTTTGGGATGCTTGTATAAACTGAAATATTAAATGTGTTCGTGGAATAAACAAAATGATGTACTGTAATAGTTGGTGTAACTAGTAGTGCATGCCAATAAGTTGAAAGTAATGGAAATTTTGAGAACATTGCTTTATCGTGGCGAAGTCATAAGAGGCAAGAAGCGGCAAGTACAATATATCAGATAAAAGTAGACTTCTTTTTGAAGTGATAAATTATTGAAACTCATCTTCCGTTATGGGTAGAACAAGAGGACGTGTCAGATTTTGCTGACTAAACCAATCAATTGCCCTTTATGTTCCAGTGCCACAGTAACTTTCGAACACTCCCGCCGCCCTAGCAGGCATCGACCCTACTGGGCTCTTTTAATTTTTCTGGTATCTCTTTGAGGTTTGCGAACAACGTGCCGTCGATCGTGGCTTAGTTTGAGCTACCTATTCTCGTCCATGTCAAAGGTGGCCGGGAGTCGCCTTGCGAGCGGTTGAGACGTGAAGATGTCCTGCCACTCACGGTTTCGGCCACCTTTGGCACTTGCAATATTGCTTCGCAGAAATAGGTAATCGCTTCCAATTCCCTTATGTCCCAGATAATGCTCTGAATCAGAGCCGACTTCCATCGTGACCGTCACCATGTCCTTAGAGCGATCCGCACAATGACACCCGGGCAATCTGGAAGGCTGTAGCACGATTTGGCGGGTAGAATGCATAAAACTGTGACCATTACAAACCGTATAAACAAAATATGATTCGTTATTTTATCACTTTTAAAACAATAGTATCTAAAAGCAATGTTCTTCTGGTCGTCTTAACCGTCAGTTTTCAACTACAAAGAAGGTCTCATCCCGTATTTTTTTATTTAACTATAATTTGACTGAGAGAGGGCCATCGGACTGCTGTGGACATAAACTTGGCAAGTAGACCTCGCATATTCTAGCAGTTAATTAACCATCTCCGTTGTTTCTCCGTGAATTAATTACAGAAGCAAGCGCTACTCCTTAATATTTTAATAATGGACACTAACTATACAGTGTAATAACCACAATTTTAGCACTATTGTGACTTGCAAATGTCTGAGGTATTCTGAGGAAGAAGACGGTTTCCTAAAGAAGTTTATAGATGAATTTGAAGGGAAGCTTTGATCGTTCCGCAATTTCGTTAGATCCGAGTAGCGGCTCATCAATCGTTGTATGGAGCTAGAACTACATTAGACTGACACACACATGTAACACCGCTGATTTGTACGTAGAACGACGTCGCGTGGCGTGGGTCAAGTGTAGCTCTACAAGTCTAGTTTCCATACAAAATGTATGGAGACTTACGCCCCCAGATCGGCGTGTCGACACACGTGTGCGCTGTGTAGTTCTACCTTTGCAGTTGCATGATGTTGATCGATTCATACTCTTCGTTTTGCTTCTTTTCTGGTAAAATAACTGAAAGCATCAGGAAAGGCCAATCAAGGAGTAGGCGGGTCCAGCTCACAACATTATTTATTTAACTCCATTGTAAAGCCATCTTCCAATTCCTCATGTGGCCCCTTGAAATGTTAATACACACAAACAACGAGTGCATTTTCTAGATCACAGTACATGGAGGTATGTTTTAGTGGGTGCACGTCTCAGTTTTATAGTCGTCTTGCAATGTACATTGTAGTAAAATATTCTTCATCGCGTTGTACACTCGAGGTTGGACAGTGGTTTATGTTGTGAAAACGAGGCCTTTTAGACGAGGTTGGCCTGTGACTTGAGACGTGCAGAAGACTGAATTGACGGATATAATTCTAGGAAGAATCAGGTGTGCAGCAGAAAAGTTGAAGAAGAAATAAATAATCGGAAGCGAATTTGACTATATTGAAGTAAAAAGTGAACAGTGACGAATATGTTTCTCGTCTCTCAAAGGTTTGCTGGGAGAAAACTCCTTGCTGAGTTAAGCTCGCCTTTATACATGAACTGTCTGTATCTCCATATACATAATTATGTTATGTTTTTGTGTACAATAAAGAATTAAGAATTGAAAATTACATATGAATATTGAAACTAGTCTAATTTTGGCATATTATTATAAATATTGTACACCCCAAGGGTATGTTACAGCGATATATAACAAATAATAAGAACTGACCATACAGCTGTAACAAGTAATAAATGAATTTGAAAGAAATATCAACTGATTGTCACAAGACACACACTGAACAACTAAACATTCTTCAATTAAATCACACTTGTTACATCCGCCCTATCATCTACAAACGCACTCATAACAAGCACCGACATAACACACGACTATTTTAAGACTCCTATCTTCATAAACCTCAAAAATCGGTGCCCCGAGATTTACGACAGCGAAAACATCTTTGTAGACGCACATAATATACTACCGTAGTCCCACATAAGTATACAAGAAAGTAACTTAATCAGAGGAGCCTTTGACTCCACTTGAACTTGTTATCGGCCGATCTAATGTAGCTAAGTTATATATCCGTCCAATAAATCGATCTTGCTTCCACACTTGGAGCTGTAAATTAAGCAGGATATCGCCAAATCCTTCTTGCAGGCACGTCTATAGATAAAGCCGAGAAACAGGAGGGGTAAAAAGGTATTTCATGTACGTAGTCATATTTCGTATGCGAATGAAATTTACTATAATGGCTTCAGAGCTGTGAAGTTTTGAAATTACTGCTGAATTAGTTTTAAAAATAGGTCAAAAACCGTTCGTAGAACTTTTTCGGTCTCGAATTATTGTTGTTCGGTAATTATTTGCTCTTAAAAGCCTTTTCATGTAGACAATTAATGTAGCTATTGTGTTCGGCGAACACGTTGTCAGAGTCAAGCATTCAATATACTGACTGACATTCAATTAACTGCGCGTATATGGCGTATACGAGTATGTATGTGGATATAACAGTATCTAATAGTTATGTGTATGGGTAGTATGAGTTTATGCACCTGTTTAATGATGTCATTATTTACCTTAATAAGCTTGTCATTAATCATTTAGGTACTACCGAAGATTGAGTTTGGTAAACGGAAACAAATAAATAGTTAGAAGGTAGCTTAATTGACTTTAATGCTGTTTTTTTTTTTTTAAAGGGAAAAACAAAAAAAATATTTTAACAATTCAGCAAAAAATGTCACATAACTTTGTGGTAGTTGCCTGACGCTGGTTTTCAAGTACTCAATCCGTTTTCTATTATATTTTTTTTTAATTTCTTGCTAGAATTTTAAGCAAAAATTTTCAGAGATCTTCAAAAATAACAATTTAATTTGTACAACATTATTAAGAACAAGTGTTTCCTTAAGAAGTCCATTTTGGCTTTCTGTCTAAGCTAGTTAATGAAAGAACAACATGAGAACATAGCCTCTTACCTTCAACAACAAACTGTCGTTCGTTGAATTACGAGATCAAAACGACGTTCATATTATTTGGACAGTGTTAGTGAAGGATATTTTACAGAATGTTTATGCTTTTTACTCGTTTGTAAAGTCATATATAGAGAACCGAAGTGAAAATAGAAGTCTTGGAAGATAAATAGGTTAGGAACCCACAAAAGTCTAATACCAAAGATTAAATTATTTCATAAAACAAGCTTTTAATGAAAAAAATTTTTTCATAGCAAGCTTTTATAGCTCGGTATACCTATATAATTAATACTCGTCAAGACGAATCATACGAGCCTAAACTTAATGGGGTTGTGTCGTTTAACTACCAAGTTCCTATAGTTCACCTTCCGGTTCCATCATCAGTTCAGCTCTTTGTCATAATAATTTTGCATTGTCATCTGATTTACACATGCATGCAAAATTTCAGCTCCATCGGTAACCGGGAAGTGGTTCATATTAATTTACGAGATTTTATGACAGACAAACATCGCGACAGGTGAAACTAAATAAAAACTTGTTATAAAAAAAAACTTCGAAAACTACGATTTATTTGGAACCGAGTAGCTTTTAGCTCGCGTTTTGCATTTCCTTTCCCTCTCTAGAATTTTCTTTCGTTTTCTAAAATACTCACTAAAATATGGAAATCCTAAATGATTTTTTTCAATTCCATAGTCGCACGCTTTGCAGCGACTTTCCATATTCCATTTTCACCGCTCCACCAAATTTCCACACCCATCCATCCCAATAAACATTTCAGCAATTGATCGGCTTTTCATTGGGCCAATTCTGCTGATCCTATTCCTAGTAATAGTGCTCGGTGGGTGGTCCCTTCTTCCTCCCTCACCCCCCCCTCCGGTGTCATCGTCCACGCCGCACTTTGCACCCTGCGGCGTAACCCGACAGCTCTCAATAGATAAATAAAGAAGGAACACTATTTTCTTTATAAAGTTCACAGACTAGATAATTGTACTAGAGGCCATTTTTTTTTTTGGTTTAAAATCTTCAAAGAAAACTCTTCTCACTCTGGAATGAATGGATTTGGATCAAATTTGGAATACGGGCAGACCATGTCTTAGAGTAGCTTATTATATTTTTTTATACCAAGAGTATGTTCCCTTGGAATTATTTTCTATATTAACGCGTGCGAAGCCGCTGGCAGAATCTAGTTCTCAATCATTAAAGTTGATATCGAAGGGCTAAGCGGGGCAGTGCCCCAGAACCCTCAAGCTAGGGCGCCCAAAACCTGATTAAAACACCTCTTATTGAACTAACTAAAAATTCTCTCACCTTAAAAATCTAAATAAAAACCTTGCAACAGGCAACTTGTTTTAGTCTATAAAAATCTGACACTCTCTATCGCTCCACCCAGAGCAAAAGAATTTATTTGATGATTTTCCAAGTCAAAAAAGGAGTCGCAGTTTTTTTTTTTGCTGCAGGTCCTTAGGTCATCTAGCTACAGCACTGGAGCTAAGTCCATCTACACAACAGAACCATGTTCTTATAGAGTCCTTTAGCACACATTGTTTGTTGGTCTTCTGATTCTTCTATTATGTGGCACGCCGTGTTGCCGTGTTGTATTGACAGCCTTACATATCTATTGAGTTGTTTATTCGCTTTCATTTGTCTGTCGTCCTTGTCATCTGGCTATGGATGGCGGACACTGGTTATCTATTTGAAGAGTGGATGATTTTGTGCTTTATTCATTATAGTGGAGGTTTTCTATGCGTTTTCTTTTCTAGATTTTGATGTTAGTTTAAAAGCATATTAAGTTATTTTTGTGAAATAGCTCTAGTATGCTCTGTACTCTTTTAATTGGCTCAGGTTAAAATTCTTCCTAGGCTTAATCTAAATCATTAAGACTTTCAGCGAACTAAGTAAACGTTACAGTCTCAGTGGTACACCTCTTGAAAGTAGGTTCAATTGAAAATTCTAGTAGTGTCTGGGTAGAAAACTGTGTGTCTGGCATCTCGCCAAGAACGTAACACCTGAAACACATGTTCAGAGGTAGCGATAAACCGCGTATCTGACGTGAAGACTTCGGTATCGGTTGATGATAGTTCCATTATGCACTTGTGTTTAGACAAACTTAAATGATATTTACATCTGTTAGTGTAATTCAGGTTGAAGCATATATTACTAAAAGAGTTATGAGTATCCATGTCGATGGATGGAGAGGCAGGCTAAAGGTGAATGAATTTTGTGAAGATGAATAATGAATGACATAATGGTGTACTGCAGAGGATGATTCCTTTTATGTGTTTTCAATCTGTAAAAAGTATTTGGTTACTTTTGCAAGTCAGGAAGATGTCATTGACCTGAAGGTATTCATGGATTTTCGTTGACGAACAAAATGTACCCGTACGTTGAAATCAGTCAATAGTTAAATTTTTTGTACCATCAATCACAAACGACAAATTCGATGAAATATGGCCTCGCATCGTAACCCATTTGTCAAAAAATACATTATCATAAATCCGGCTATACCGTAGATATTCAGGTGAGAACCTACAAATCTTGATAGATGACGGCACGATGGCTGGGCGACGGGTCAAGTCCAAGTGACCTAACTGACCCGTGTCCTCGGAGTGAAACCGGTGGAATTTAATTAACACGTTATCCTTCAT
The DNA here is from genome assembly GCA_949319445.1 of Mythimna lalbum. Classification (NCBI taxonomy): domain Eukaryota; kingdom Metazoa; phylum Arthropoda; class Insecta; order Lepidoptera; family Noctuidae; genus Mythimna; species Mythimna lalbum. The sequence goes on from OX439354.1 coordinate 1,217,602, forward strand.
AGCTAGACTGTAGTAATTAAGCAGCTTACATGAATAGTTCGCATTTTAATTACAGGTTATTAACAGAATGAAATTTTTGCCTTGATACTAATCTACTTGATATTAATCAATGATCGAAAGTAAAGTGTTGACTTTTACCCATTTGGGAGTTCCAAACTGTTTCCAGAAAATTAACTAAAAATCTCTGTGTGTATCATTTCATCTACGGGTCGCAAATATAGACAAAGTTTGAAAATGATACCAAGAACATTCAGCGTATCCAAAACGTTACAGAACCATATAACCAAACACACACACACAGTCACTATCGCCCACTTTCCACCAAGACTCGCTGCCACATCCCCGTATAAGTTCAATTTCCTTCTACAAACATATCGCGGCAGTTGTTCCAATTAGCAGCCCGCTAGTTTCAACCGAATCAATTTCCGGCGATACGGACAAAAAATATATAATATTAAACATGACACTCGACACACAATGGTTTTCCGGAACGCTCCCGATCCGTTTTTATGGCTTTGGTGCGGAATGAGCGTTGAGATGATGTGGCTTGTACAAACAACGTCTGAAAAGGTCGAACCAATAGGTCTAAATTGTCGAAAGTTCAGAAAAACAGTTAAAATAAAATAAATATGTAAAACGGATAGGGTTTTTCGTTAAGAACGCTCGAACTTTGAAATAACACTAAAGAAACAGTTTTTTAACATTTCTTATTTTATCGTACATTAGAAAATGTGTGGAATATAATTTCGGGCAAAAGGCTGCCGCGAAACCATTTTAGAGATGACATCCGCATAAATGAGGTCAATTTCTTGAAAAACAGGAGTTATTATATCGCATTGAAGGCGGTAATTGTCTCTGGTTTGGTGAAATAGACTATAAGGATTTCATTATGGACACAGATTTCACGTAGCCCTACAGAAAATAGTCGAGCGGCGTGAAGTTACAAGATCACGATGGATAGAGAATCGAGGAATTGAACGCGGCTCACGTAACGTTAGGCGTGTTCGCCTGTGTTCTCTTCCATTTGTTGACGGAACCGAATACTCATTTTGGAACTATCTTTTAACAATCTCGACGAGCTGTGGAACCTTGTATCGCGTTCAGCGGTCAAATGAGAATACTAAATATGTATACCAGACCAATTTGTCAGCTACAGCTTATTTAAGATAGATGTTATACACAATCAAAATTTGAGCTTACCTATACCTATTGAAAAAAAATTGTGAAAAAACATAGCAGGTTTAAAAATCGGTGTCGCAAAAAGATAGCTGTGACCATTTAAAGAGCGAATAGGCACTTTCCGGATAAGTTCGATACATCGTAGAACTCATCAATCGCTTTTCATCAGTTCGAGAAAGAGATCCTTTTTGTATGGAAAATAAAAAATCCAAAGGTTTTTCTTAGTTTTGATCACTTTGAGTTGTGCGATTCTCCATACATTTTTGCCCTTGACTGTACTAAAGTGAAACTATATTTTGTTAGTGCTACAGCGGTTCCAATTGTGGTTCGTTAAATTATATTCTGAGATAAGCTGAGGAAATGGATTTTCAATAAACTGATCCGAGGTTTTGTGGTGGCGAACTGGAATTTAATTGTGTAGATGGAGATTTGTTATTATATTAAACTAGCAATGGTTATTTATTGCGGTTATTATTCCTTAAACTACCTTTGGCCGTGCCTCAGCGTTAATTTTCCCCATTTGATTTAGCGGTGTTTTGTCAACGTTTCCTATTATCATCCCTCCGTTAGGTATACAGGTTTTCCTGAGTTCTTGGATATTTATAGGCACATCCATAAATCTATGTTTTATTTTATAAAACTTAAAAATTTGGTTAAAGTGATAATGGCATGAAATTCTGGGTAGGATTGAAAAATTCTTTAAATAGGGTAAATAATTCTTTAGTAGGGTAGAATAGGGTAGAGTAGGGTAGAGTAGGATAGAGTAGGGTAGAGTAGGGTAGAGTAGGGTAGAGTAGGGTAGAGTAGGGTAGAGTAGGGTAGAGTAGGGTAGAGTAGGGTGGAGTAGGGTAGCGTAGGGTAGAGTAGGGTAGAGTAGGGTAGAGTAGGGTAGAGTAGGGTAGAGTAGGGTAGAGTAGGGTAGAGTAGGGTATAGTAGGGTGGAGTAGGGAAGAGCGGGAGCGAAGCCGCGCGGGCAAAAGCTAGTATTATATAAAAAAGCGAAATACCACTCACTGTTTATCACGAAATCTCAGAAACTATAGCACTTACAAACTTAAAATTTAGCAGGTAGGTGACTTATAGGGTGTAGACATCCACTAAGAACGGATTTTATGAAACTCCACTCCTAAGAAGGTAAAACGGGGCTTGGAAATTTGTATGGAGTAACTTCATTTGTGGGCGAAGCCGCTGGCAAAAGCTAGTTTTTTCTTTATTCTAACTGATAAAAACGAATACACATCTAGCTTCTCTAACATCCTATATCACATGATAAATAACCACGAAATAAATTGTCATCATCATCAGCATCATCTTCATCATTTAAGCCGATATACGTCCACTATTGGACATATGCCTCCGCAAGTGTCGCCACAATAAACGATAATGTGCGTCTCGCATCCATCGGTTTCCCCGCAACCTTCAAGTCACCACCACCATCTTGTAGGAACCTTCCAACGCTGCGTCTTCCGGTACACATTCGCCACTCCAGAACCTTTCAGCCCCAATCGTAATTCTAATGGCACATACAATTCCTTAGTTAGAGGAGGTGTGATCTATTTTAGGTCGATCCGTCTGTCGACACTTCCACTGGCAATCGGATTGTTACCAGATTGCCTCGGAGCTGAATTAAATATGTATGAGTTTATTATTGGTTTCGTTAAAAGTATTTTTAATCCCATCGGGACGGTACTTATCTATCATTGATGATAGGTTTGTCTGGGTTTCACCATGGAAGGTTTCCAGATACGAAACGATCTGAAGAGTGTTTAAAAATTAATGAATTATTTTGTGAGCGTTTAATTTGCTGAATAATTGTATTAAATTGACATTAATATTGATGTATAATATAAATAAAACACTACATGAACGATTTTTACACATGTTTATTACATGAATTAATTAATTACATCAATAACACTAATATTGCTGATATTATTACATCAAATTAATTATTTCAATAACACTAATATTGCTGAAAATTATATTAAATCAAATTTAATTGTAGATACTTATTTAAAATAAATTAATATTTACCTAATGTTTAACTGTATGCTAATTCAGGCTGATAAGGGTAGGTGAATGTTAATTGCGATGCTTGTAAAAGGCTGCTAAGTCATAAGAACTAACATAATATAATACTAACATTGTTTAATTTGTTGGCAATAAACGTTTTGAATTTAAGAACGCCTTTAAATTAGCTGCAAAGTGCAGCGCTGCCATCGCGCTGTTTTGTTATTCCATGTAGGTAAATAACAAAAAAGCGTGCCGCGCGACTAAAGCGCGGGTGTAGCGCGGCAGACGCGCGTTTTTTATTTGTATGGAATAACAAAGCAGCGCGGCGACAGCGCTACAGCCGCGCTGCCGTCGCGAGGCACTTTGCGGCTAATTTGAAGGCACCCTAACTTGACTTACTAAATAACTAACAAAGATTTTATTTTTCATTTGTTTCAAAAGAGAAAATACACAATTGGCGCAGTCGGTGAATTTTATATTGCAACATCGAAGACTAAACTTTGGTGAAAATTTCAGAATTCTAAACAAGATTGTGCTAGGAAAGTATGCAGAAGTTGTTAGCAGTAGTGGAACTAACTATTCCGGCGACAGTGCGCGCGTCAAATTGAATCAAACTGGTACAGAGTGGTTTTGGAGTCTGGCTACTTATTATGTATGCCAGTTCTTATACTAGCTGACCCGCCAATCGTTATTCTGCTATATATATTATCAAATAAAAATAGAGGGAGATCATCATCATTCATAATTTCGGCGGACATAGGCCTCCCCCAAGAGTTGGTGAACCAAAGTTATCGACATAGTCCGAAGAATCGCCAGACTTGGTACGTGGTAGTGGCCATTCTGGAGTGGCGATTAAGTGCCGGAAGACGCAGCGTTGAAAGGCCTCCCACAAGGTGGACCGACGACCTGGTGCCCTCACCAGGTCATCGGTGTGGATGCGAGACGCACAGGACCGGTAGATGTCTCCAAATGTCGCCATAATGGCGACATTTGGAGACATCTATGTTCAGACTGGTGTTTCGGCTGAAATGATGAAGATGATGAACCACATACTGTGCACATATAAGATCTCATTCCTCTTTGTAATTAATTTTCTTAAAACATTAACAAATATAAACGTAAATGGATACGCTTAAAGTTTTCTCTGTATACTCATTCTTATTAGCATAAAAGCGAAACGTTCAGCCTCGACTTTCGAGGTGGGAAATTAATTCACGTTTGAGTACCAAGAGCTTTCACGGGAACACACGCGTTCAGAAACGACCTAATTACATACTCGCTGTAATTATAGACTTACCAGTTACTTCAAAGTGTTTTACACCTTATCCAAGTATTTATAACATAAGGAAAGGCCTTCAATCATGCATGTTAGCTACATAGTTGAACTGCTTTCTGAAAAGCTCCAGCAAAAACTGTGACAGATTTCTCATATGCTCATTTAGGGCTATATACATCCTTATTCTTAGTATATGCGAAACCTGAATATAATTTGTTCAGAATCAGTAACTGAATGAATTAAAATAGTTATTCATTCAGTTACTGTAAGTTGGACACCACCGACACTAAGTACAACACACGGCAGGTCATAGCGGGCATTAGGTGCCAGCAAACAGCTGGGTGCAAATACAAAATGACCGAGGACTCAGTCGCCTGAATGTCCTGCTGACCAAGTATTTTTGCTGACATAACTTTGTAATTTTTCAGTTATGAAATTTTATACAGAGATTTTATACATAAAAATACATGTTTCGGGTTTCGCATATACCAAAAACTAATGTTGTATAAAAAAGAACATTATTGATAGGTATTTGGTCGCCAACTGAATAGCTAAACCAATTAAGGTCTTCGTGCACCTTTTTGGATAAAAACCTGAATCATATGGTCCTTCGAGCCGGATCTTGTGCATGTTCCTATTTGATGAGATGAGTGCTCCTTATGTTTCTTCTTTCTTGCCATAACGAAAGGGTGACAGATGGAAAGGATGACAGATTTACATATAGAATAGAAAAGAAATTCTTTTATTCGGAACAATTTTTACAATTTATGTACCTGTAACAGGGCAGTGTGTACGCGGCACGCGCACACGGCGCCATTCTTGCGCGCGCAGGGCGTGCCGAGCCACGCGCACGCGCCGCCGCCGCGCTTCATCGCGCGCAACCATCCCTCGTGCGCGTTGTGAACGCGCAAATATTCTTAGACCAGCATTTTTAATGGAAACTGCACTTTCACTGAGGTTTTAGGTTCACTGGTGGTTGATAGAAACTATACTCCGTTCAAAATAACATTAGAAATTTATGGAAACCTTTTATTACTGTCCGTTCAACCGATTTCGAATTTTATTATGTTGGTGACATGACAAATGGCGGCTGCAGTAAATAGTTGGTTGTAACCACGTTTTTGCTTTTAATGCCATCCTTGTGTCTACGAAATAGAAGTTAAAATCGGTTGAACAGACTGTAAAAAGGTTTCTTTAAATTTCTAATCTTAACGCGAATAGGGTATAAATAGTTTTATAATTATGAATTTTGTATTTAGAAGATGATTTATGAACTTTTGATTAAGGCTTAATTCATGAATCCCCAAGCGACACCCGGTGGCCGCGCATCTATTGTCTTACTATTGTGTCTCTAATTGACGGTATCTGAAGGGTTAATTCATGAATCCCCAAGTGACCACCGGTGGCCGCGCATCTATTGTCTTACTATTGTGTCTCTAATTGACGGTATCTGAAGGGTTAATTAGTTAAGTACCTACTCTTATTTCGACTCTCCGTATCTCATTTCAGTGTAAAAATAATTAACATTTCAAACAATAAAACATGATGTTTTAGCTAAAACTCTCGAAGACGGTACAGTTCCAACTAACTTGTAATAAATGTTTTCCAACTAGGTAATTAATTTATCTCAATTGATTAAATTAAGTGACTACTGGGAGCAAAGCAATTAAGAAAATTCTTGCTGAATTTGACGTTTAGAATATATCTAAGAATTGTAGAAATACACGTCACATTTAATCTAAACCTGTAAATGTTTCAGACTCAAGTCATACAAAAATACAACTTTTTGGCTAAGAAATCGACAAATAACTCCTCCCGCTTTGAGTCGAGCGAGAGGGAAGTGGTAGACTAAAATCGAGTTGTGTTCTTTCAGTTGCCCCTTACGGTCTAGGGCCACAGTAACTCGTTCGAACAATAGAAATGCGTTTCAAGACTATGTCTCCTGATAATAAGTTATGATGTGGACTTTTTTTATCGGTAAAAACTAGTGCTTGACTGCGATCCCACCTAATTGTAAGCAGCGATGCAATCGTTGGTGGTGAGGCGCTCTAGTTTATTAAGAGCTTGTTTACTCTAGCCTTAAAGATAACTAAATTATATAATCAGACGGGAAGATCGCAGGCAAAAAAATTGTTCCAGTCCTTCGTTGTACGCGGTATAAAGACGAGGTGAAACGCTTAGTCCGGCCCGTAGAAGTTTTAACACCGTAAGGATGACAATCGACTGCCTCAACATTAACCTACTCTCTCTTTTGCTTTATATCTCAGGTCCTTTCAGACCTTTACTGACTAAAATCCACCCGTGTTTCTTCGGTTGCCCTAGTGTTTAGACCCACGATAACTCTCGAATAATCCTGCAGCCTCCACAAAGGCCTTATCTATATCTGGATTGTTAAAACCCTTACACTACGAGAAACAAAGTGTAGGACGCCGACGCCGACGGTTCAATACTACCGACAGGCTCGTTATCGGACTCAGTCGGCCACTAAACCAGGTGCCGACTGCAAGTTACCGCACCCCTGTTTTATTGAATGGATCGTCTGTATCTGTAGCGGAGAAGGGGCGTCTCATCGGAGATGCCAATTATAAATTGAGGTATTGTTTTGTATCTGGGAATTGCAATAACAATATTGATAGTTTTGAGGAAGACCATCGTCAACGAAAACGACACAAACGCACACAAATAATCAACAACACATCGATCACATCGATATCATAAAGAATTAAAAGAAAGATTGCAATTTTTAGTAGGCATGGGTTTTCTCTTATATTAATTAAACAGTATTCTAGTATCATTTAAAAAAACCTATTATTTACATAACTGACCCTACCACGAGCTTTTAACGCGGTCCATTTGACGATCTAAACAGAACTGTCAAAGGAATGCGAGTTATGTAGAGTGTATAGCTCCATTCCTCTTTCTCGCTCACATTACTGACATTTTAACACGTCATATTAAAGCCTCTGCTCTAATAGAAATATTCGTTACACAATAATGTTATTTTTATAACTTCTTTTTAATTTTAGTAGAAAAAATATATCCTGACAAAAGCGCAAATTTTCGTTTACGATGTCTTTCCTAAAAAGTCTCTATATCATAACATGCCTCTGCCCAAAAACCCGAGAAAAGACCTAAAGTCAACAGCATAGACCTCGCTATTTCCACTAAGGTTCGGTTCATTCGTTCAGCTAACCCATTCTGCTGTGGTTATATTAGGGGGTAACTTTGAAAGATCGAAATTTGACGATGTAATAAAACAAATTCACCTTACGTCCTCTTAAAACTTACATAATGCCTATCAAGAAATATGGCTATAAGATTAATGAATATGCATCGAAATCTTAAGACTCAAGTCAATTATTCACCACAGCTGCCAAGAAAACCTATCGAAATCAAATCCCTCACTCTCAAATTCCCCTTTACGCGTCGTTTAACAAATCGCCTTAACCCGGACATGTATCTATCAGCTTTCGCTCCAACCCCTCACGGGCAGAGCATCGTAAACCACGCCAATTACTAGCTACAACCCCCATCGGGCCCCTATTGGCCCCCAACACGACCACCGCCAGGAACCGGCTGCAGTATTAATGAGATATGTCAAAATTGTTGCTTGCTGTTTGCCGATTGTTTGTTTGGAAAGGGCAATTTTGGGGTGCAAAAATTCTTGGTTCGAATTCAACCTGCGAGGTGTTCTTTGTGGATTAGACACCTGTCCCTTTTGGATTGTGTTAAATTGGATTTTCATCCTAACAAAATAGCACACTAATATTGTTAAGGTGAAAATGTTTCACTGTATGTTTGCTACTTCTTTAAGTTTGAACGGCTGAACGGATTTCGATAAAACTTGGTACATGGGTTAAAATCCTAGAATAACAGATGAGGTAGGTCTTTTATCTCAAGAGTATGTTCCCCTTTGTTAATTTTTAGTTATCATAAAAATGCTCTTGTAGTCTTTATACTTCTAAACTACTGATCTGATAGCAAGACTTAAGATTACCTCATTTCCCGTAAGTACATTGTTTTTCTTTCTTTCATCACACCACACCATAAGAAAGTTGGAACTGTTAATAAAAAAGCCATCATATTAAGTAAGTTCACAGTCATAATCAAACAGTGTAATTATGACAATGCTATTCAATATCATCATGCTACAAGTCATTCATATCCTAACAATATTTTTCCCCCATCTTCACAAAGACACTTTATGTCACCCCAAAAGGAATAAACAATCCCCCTAAAACCATTATGCATGAATATTCTACAGTTAAAAGAAAAGAAAAGCAATCTTCAATATTCTTAGTAGATATTATCCGCCGTCTGTCTTTAGAAAAATGAAGCAATAAGCTCTTTGTTTCTGATACGTTTTCAATGGAAGCTCGTTTAATCGCTGGAGGCAATGAAAACAATAAGAAACGGCTGTATAGATGTGGAGGTCGGGGGCAATACAGCGGATTTACAGAGCGACCACGTCAAAGCGAAGTGGCCGGTGATCGCAGGATTTAGAAAATTGCTTTGTTATTAGTTTGTTGGCTTTTTAATTCATGAATCCCCAAGCGACCACCGGTGGCCGCGCATCTATTGTCTTACTATTGTGTCTCTAATTGACGGTATCTGAAGGGTTAATCTCCGTAAAGGTATTTTTCGGTTAAGAAACCAACTGTAAATGGCAAAAACAATATAAAAAAAAGGTTTATTCGGTCTCAAACGGTTACATTACAATATGGAAAGATAACACACAATAATTGATGTATATGCAAGCTATTTTTTGTAATATCTTATTAGGGAATAAGTCGTAAGTTGGAGTACCTTAATATAAATAAATAAATAACCTTATACTCGCGACTGGAAACCTTTTTCTTAAGAGCAGCCATGGCTCAGTTGTATATAACGGCCTCGATTTGCGACTTGTGCCAGCGATTTGTATAATTTTGTTACATACACTACCGTTGTTTTCTGTATCACCAACAATATAATGTATTTTTGTTACACTGACAACGAAAATGGAATAAGACTGGTAAAAGCGCGACAATAATGACATTGACAGATGCATTTAAAATAACGCGCTACACTGTCCGGTCCGTTCCATTTTAGTGGTCGAACGAGGCGAAATCTCAGCGAGTTCTGCTAGGTTTATTAATTTCATTGATTGATGATATTAGTTATAATAATTGTATACTATCAAAGCAAGATGTTTATCTGTATTGGGAGTTATATTTTCTAAAGTTCACAGTTGTAAGTCCGGAATCAAACCAGCCAGTTGGATTACACTGCTCTTAAAACGATAAAGGAAAACATTATGTTCGACAACATCAAAAAGAGGAAATCGGCATATCCTAGAATTAAAAATTCAAAGACATGTCAGATCCACCAATCCGCACTGGGCCCGTGTGGTGGATTACAACCCATTCCCTCTCACAGCAAGGAGCAGCGGGAACATTGTTAAAGTAGAACTACACTTCGCATACGTGTGTCACACACGCCGATTTGGGCGCATCCATACATTTTATATGGACTTGTAGAGCTCCACTAGATTCACGCCACGCGACGTCGTTCTACGTACAATTTAGGCGTGTTACACGTGTCGGTCTAATGTAGTTCCAGCTTTAGGCTGCTTCAAGCTATTTAAAAGTTAAGAATAAACGAAGCACTGTCACAGGTTGTATTTTGACCAAATATCTGTCCTCTACATAGTCCCAAAAATAGCTGCGGCAATTTTGTGTCGTTTGCCAATTCCAGGTGAGTGACAATAAGCCGACTGGCGGGAAGACAAGCCGACTAGAAAAATGTTTTGGAGGTGCTTCTGAAAGTGTAGAACATTTTTAGAGCCCCTAACTGACAAGTTTTCATCTCAGTTCCGATGGGCTGGCTCCCTTAAATGTCACTTGCTTAGATGACAAACTGACATTTTAATGAGGTCAAGAATATTGACTACTTCTTGTATTTTATTTTGAAATACCAAACCAGTCCATTTTGTAACGGTTGATTATATTTTCGAAATTGACAACCCACAGCTGAAACTAGTGGCACTAGGAGTATGAAATTTTGCTCAAGATTTCTTTCTATAACGGAGGTCCCTAGTAAGAGAGGATTCCCCAAAAAAATTACCCCCTAAGTGGGTGAAAAGAGGTCAGAAATGAAAAAAAAAAAAACCGCTGGCAGAAGCTGGTATATAATATGCATGTATTATACACCTAGATCTTCCTCATGAATAATGGAGAAAAAACGAATATGACGTTCTACGTTTTGAGAAAATACGATCAGTAGTTTTTGAGTTTATCGCTAACAGACATAGAGACAGATGTGATGGGGGACTTTAATTTTATAATATACAAGAAATTATATATTTAATCCATCCTTCCCATGATTCCTCGCAACTTTGGCTACATTATCATGGTCAAGATTTCTTTGTATATCTACTGGGACACATAGATCCTGAAACCAATTGTATTGCCATCTAAAACTAAAGTTACAGAACAGCTATCAAAATTGTGTGTTTATTGTGCAGCAGCAGCAGTTGGCTGCACTTTCAGCTTTGAATTTAATTTTAATAGCTTCACTTACTTTACTAACTTATCACATGCTACTTGAAATATAGCTGTTATACTAGCATCTGGTGCGTGATGTTTATTTCTAAATTACAGATACTTCACCACTTCAGAAATCATTACTGCCCTTACTCAGATTATTCAGTGACGGTGCATCATGGTATCTTCTTCTATAGAGCATTATTTGTCGCCTTGTTTCCGCTTACCGTGCTGAGTTCAGAAAAGAAAATGCGCTTAGCTACCCTATCATCAGTCATCCTTATGGAGAGTTCCTCAGGTATAAGGACGTTCAGAAAAGACATGCATTATAGACCCGTCTTGCTGGGAGAAGGCGGCAAAGAATAGACTTGATTGGAGAAGTATAATTAAACAAAACGCTTACACCTTTGAAGACCAACGTAAGAGAGATCTGGACGTAAGGCGAATACCTATACTTTTTGTCACCGATAGCAAGCTGCTTTATTCCAGAATGACATAGGCTATATTTTATGTATGCAGGTGAAGCTGCGAGCAAAAGCTAGTACATTTTATAGTAGTCGAGAATTTTAAAGATTTGTAAGACTTACGCGAAGTTTTGACGGGTTACTAGTCAAACATAACTGTATTGATTAGATTGACCAATTTGTTAGCAGTGGGTACACCATAGGCTTCCCCCTGTATTATCCCTCTTAGAGGCGTGGCTATCTCTCGCTCCACCCAAGAGCGGGGTTTGTCATTAGATGATTTTTGCCCACCGTAAAAAAAACCCTGTATTATTTTAAGATCTTATCCATCCTAAGGTTGTCTGGAAGATATCGCTGCCAGCGATAAGACCGTCATTTTACCCATAAAAAGTTTATGTATAAGTTGTATTACTTTTTGGTGTACAATAAAGTTTATTCTATTCTATTGTGAGCTACCTACATCCTACGGTATAATTCCCAGTACAGCTGTATTATTCTGCTTGTCAGTCTGTACCGCTAACTTTTGCGAGCCGCGACTGTATGATTATCCTCATCGGTAACGTGCGCCTCAGGATTGTTTTACATGTTCCGTCTCCTGTCATTTTGTTGCTCCTCATTGTTCTTATGATGTAATTCGTGTTCATTTTCACCTCAAAGCGTATTTCCGTTGAAATGTACAAGCGCTTTGTGAATTTCCGTATTAAGGATATGATAAATTACCTTTCACTCAGAATTATTAGGTAGAACAGGGGCCCTACTACGAGCTCTTTCAGCCTATTCACGACTTTTGTCTTAGCGTCAAGCGGCGCGGCGAGCGGTGCGGGATTGGAAAGCGGGTGCGCGACGCTATGAGCGGCGACCAGACATGCTTCATACATTTTCATACTTTTCTTTTTCCATCTTACCGGTCGCCGCCCCGCGCTTAGCCTCCACTCCAGCGGTCAGCGCGACTCAAAAACGCTACCTAAAACTACATAGTCATAGGTTGGTAGGCAGCTTGACAGAAAAACCAGCTTTAATGCGGTCCATTTTTGACGACCTAAACTGAACTCTTAAAAGGGATGGAACTATATAAGTTGTATAGCTTCATACCTCTTTCTCGCTCGCACGCCTGACATTATTATCATATAAGACGTCATAGTAAGGCTGCAAGTAATAACTAATAGATGGCAAATTGAATGAAAACAGTCTTTTGATATTTCTGTGACTGTGAAAAGAGTATTTAAGATAAAAGGCATTAATGCATATTGATAAGGTTCTTTGAACGAAACCTATTACTTTGAAGTTAATTCTAAGTTAATTTTTAAGTGAAATTAAATGTTAATTGAAAAATATTGACAGTGAAGAAATTTAATAAAATATAACCAGACTTTAAAAAGGCTGGTCTGATTTTTTTTAGGTGAGAAATTATCCAGTACTTCTCATGCGCTTAGTGGGAGGGCGTGTCAGAATTTTACTGACTAAAATCTACTCCTATGTTCCATCTTTGCCTTGGATTCCACGGCCCCGAAATACCCTTTCGGACAACCCATGGCTTCAGTAGGCTTCGACCCAGCAAATATTGAAAGTGAAGAAATTTAATGAAACTCCAGCGGAGTTTAAAACGCCTGGATATGATGGAAGTGACAACAGTGTGGAGAGTGCTTTTAAAAGTAACTGGACACCGAGCCATCGAGAGGAGGTCTGTGAGTGTGTACCGAGTGTCGCAAGTGTGCCGATGTTCAGTGGCGAGAGCCGAGATGTTTGTTCAGCGGTGATGGATAATAATTGAAATATTGGAGGAGGTAAACCGGTGGCTAACTATCAAAAGAGCTTATTATATGTAAAAAAAAATTAAGAGCCAAGTAGAGACAAATAAATAATTTAAAATAGCGGAGGATATACAATTTCATGAAGGAGATGAATGTAAAAACAGTATATATACTGAAAGTTAAGCATATTAATCGTTCATTTGTTAGAGCATGTCAGGTATGTACATTACCTATATGGTTATAGGTTTAGACATTTAGTCTCAGCAAGTTCTACCACATAAGCTTATCTACAAATATTAATAAAGTTACATTGAGATAATTATACTCCTAGTTTCAATTCCGAAACTTGACGTCGCGTCAGTCAAAATAAAATCATTTATATAATAATGTCCAAGAATCATTTAAGTACTATCATAATTATTATGATAGTATTTGTTACATAAAAAATATTGAATCCTTTAAACGCCAACGATGCTTATAATCGAAAATACATGTGCAGGATATGCTACAACCTGATATTATAGAAAGAAAATATGTAAAAAAATATTATTGAATAAAAAAATTGTAATCTCTGTATGTCACTTAATTAAATTGAACCAAAATAAAAGCTAGATATTTGTACTAAGTACTCATACACAGGCATTTTGTAGATATTTAAATAGCAAATACCAAGGCTTAGCCAAAACTGTGGCCTGTCTTAGAGAACATTCTTCCGATGCCTGTTTAAAGAGTTTAATTTTCTTCTTAAACTCGGTCAAATACAACTTTCTAATGGATTTTAGAATTTTATTAAAAAGCGGTGCTCTGCAGAATATGCTTTTCCGCATAAGAGCTATTTTGGCTCTGCATCCGTGCAAGAGGAAGCAGTATAACATGAACTATTTCATTTTACAACAGCTAATAGACCTGAGGTTTATTAAACGGCGTTGATGAAGTTGTAACAATAACCACAACTAGGTTCGCTAGCGTTCAGCACGCTTAGTGAAGATTAAGCTATGCAGGCAGAATGAAATTAAATGTTCACTTTCATCCTTTGGAAACGTAATATCGCGTTAGAATCACGGGGCTGCACAATTATGAAGAGTTACAACGGTGAGAGCATTCACCCTCGACCCTAGGTTACCTTTTTATAATAATGTCGCTAAATGCTGTATACTGAGAGCTACCGCAATGCGTCTGGAGCATTCGATGGATCGTGATTGGGGTAAACAATGGTACTTTTTTACTAGTTGATTACTAATACTATTAACCTTTAAGTATTTTTTTAAGAGTTACCCAGGATTACTTGCCGGTTCTTCTCCGTATAGAATGACCAATTGGAACTATGTACTAACTTCTGACGTTCCAAATGTGCCCATGTAGGCCTATATGAAATAAAAAAACAATTTGATTTTGATTGAGTTTTTTTCAGATAGGTATCTGAAAATATTCTTTTTTTGCGAGTGTATATGCGATATATGTGACTAAAAAAGGCAAATATGACCAACCGAATGGTTTGGACACTCTTCAAGCATAAAACTCGACTCAACCCAATAATATTTGAATATACACACCACATAGCAAGCGTTGTTTTCGCACGCTTTCAGTTTTCATCTTGGAAAATTGTTGTTTATTATTTGTTGTTTCCGTAAACAGAAAAATTTAATTATTTCTTTCTTCGTTGGCTTTTAGGATTCCCGGGGGTAACCAACGGAACTCTATTACAAAACCTCCGCTGTCTGTCCGCCTGTCTGTTAGCGGGCCATATCTCATAAACTATAGTAAGTAGACCATTGTTTTTTTACAGACTGTGTGTGTATTTCATTTGCTGATATAAAAACAAATAATCAAAAATGATTTTTTCGTGTTCTGGTACGGAACCATTCGTGTGCTCCAAATTGCAGTTCGCCGGTTTTTTCTTGATTTTTTTAATAGAATCTGATTAAAATATAAACGTTCCTAATGAGCGGTTATATTAAGTTTCCTTTTTACCTGAACGTAGTTCTATATCACATTTTTTATAAACAACAAATTATTATTATTATATTATTATAGCTACCCTATATTAAAACAACAAGTAAACCTTGTCTTATTTAGTTTTGTGGGATATTTTATTTTAATTATTTTAGTGGTAGTGTATGTTTTCCTTTTTTTCGCGGCTTTATTTCTTATTTTTTGAACAACGTACTAGTTTAGGCTGTAATGTTGTACAAGTAAATTGTAAGTAAATAAATATTTTCCCACTGCTGGGCAAAGGACTCCTTCCATTCTTTCCAATGATCACGGTACCTAGCATTCACAGTCCCAATTATTAAAGAAGCCATCCAGGTCTTTTAACAATAAATATTCGTTTCAATTCTGGCTATCGATTTATCAAGACTCGTATTTCTAGTTTTATCACATAGCTTATTACGTGGCTAGAAAGAGACGTCACCATTAGTTTGGTCCCCTATTTTTTCTTTTTCGCTTGGAGAGTGTTCGCTAACTAGTGCTGCCCGAGAGGCGGGTGTCGGGGTCGGGTTGCACAATTTTTCCATACAATTAATTACCTTCGGAGCTTGGAGCCATCGGTTCATTAGAGCTGGCGCGGTTGCACACTTCAGTTCGTGCTGTTATACCTACTTATTTTTTTAGATTGTAAAATTGTTTTAGGAAAGAAAGTGTTAATAAAGGGTTTTGTATATGGGGAAAATCTGGGCTGATTAAAGAACGCAATGAAGATATATATATTTTTTTTCTTATGGAAAGGCGCATGGCTCTCACCTAATAGTAAGCGATAATGTGATCGACGATGGAGCACGCTAGAAGTAACCTATTCAGCTATAACCCAGGACTTGACTTAGACTAAGTCTTGACTTAAAGATCCAAGGTTATAGCTACCGTGTTCCACTGCAGGCCTTTGTGCCTCCCCTCTATTCTTTCAGTCTTAGCCACTTCTAGCCTTTAGGTAGGAGTCCAACTTGTCACGCCACCTGGACCTACGGTACATTATTAGGTTATAAAGAATTTTAACACAATCAACGTTTTGTTTATATCCGCAAGTGCATTGTTTGTTAGTTAAATCTTAAGAAAAGTCTATCATATGAATTCCTAAAATGTTTGAGATCATTAGTTCAAATTCTTAAGAAACTTTATTATCTGGGTTCGAAAGCTCAAAGCATATTTTACAAATAATGTAATTAAATTCTGCGGTTTAATTCAAGATGGATTTTCAGACTTGGTATGCTGACGAAACGAATTCAACTGATCAAAATATTCTTCGAATTCTACTAGACTAATGCAGTAGAGAGAAGGCATGTGTGTTAAATTCGCTTAGCGAGATATGCATGCCTGCATTTGTGGCATAAATCGGCAAGTATGCAACATGGAGCCGAGGGTTGGCCGCCAACAAATCGTGCGAATACTGGAAGCGACAACACGAATATTTTATTTTATATGAAGTGTGGCTAGGACCTGGACTTAATGTCTTCGCGTCGTATATCATCTCTTTAACTTTGGGCGTTGGACATTTCACTTACACAGCCTTTTAGGCAGCCACAATGGAAAATATACGCTGTTATGTTAATTTAAACACAGCTCAGACAGTAATTAATAACACGTACAGTCTGTACGTCTGTTACACGTCATGCAATGTAACAAATTACTAGTGAACGACCGAAATGCTATTTGCTGCCGATACAGTAACTAAATATTCGGCTTCTCTTCTAGTTTTGACCATAACCGAAACTGACGTGGTAACAGAAACTCTGACAACAAATAATTAAATAAATAAAAATTAGACGTCCTCACGACCCAGCCGCCGAGACCCTGGCGCTTGTGGACGGCGAGCAATGTGTAACTCGCCGTCCGGCCGTTCGGTAACCATCCGGACTTAGCCGACAACGCGTTTTTTTCCACGCGCGCCTCAAAGAGATTTCAGTAAACCATAGGAGCCCGGCCGAAGCCAACTTTAGCCATGGTTTTGTTTCCGAAAGGGAAGCCCGTAGACCAGGAACGGCAAAAAGCAACTGAAGGTACATAGGTGTAGTTTTAGCCAGTAAAAGTCTGACATGCCCAGAAGTTATTAAATGATTTCCCGCCTCAAACAAAAAAAAACCGTCATCTAAAAAACAGTCGAGCCGAATTTTTGCTACTTTTAGGACGAAACCGAACCTTCGGCTGCGGTCTCTACAAATTATACCTACTTCTACATAAGAAGCCTTACAATAGCAATCAGAAACAATACAAATTACGTTTATTCCAGTCCAGATCGTCACGATGACGTCTTTCTTCTGGTACTCGTTGGTACTAGTGCGAACAAGAGATGACTAGACTAACTGGTAAGCAACGGATGAGCCTGTAAATTATGGAGGTGAGGTTTACAGTGAATTGTTTACATCTTGAGTTATGATCGTGTGCTAGAATGATTTGTGGGGTGGAAAGGTTCCAGGTGAATTGTAGCGGTCGATGTGCTAATGAATAAAGGGAGCTCGGAAATGAGATATGATATAGCAAATTACCACACCAATTAGATTAATGTAGTTTACAAGATAACTTGAAACTTTGAGAAAAGAAATCCTTAATTTATATATATAAGTTTTAGTTTAAGCGAAAAATACATGGTCACCGGGCTATCCGTGCGACTGAGAGGATGTTTTGCTTTCGCATCCAGCTGTACGCTGGCGCCTAACACCCGCTATGACCTGCCATGACCTGTGTTGTACTTAGTGTCGGTGGTGTCCAACTTGTGACCTTTTTAAAATGTTTTTGGAAAAAAATATAACATGGTGTAAAAATTATTGAAATCGATTCTGTTACTGATTCTGAACTAACTATATTTAGGTTTCTGCTATATAGGCTTTATGCACAATTTATAGTGGTACATAAGCGGACTTGATGCAACAACGTGTTTCTACCAGTGAATCTTTGGGTTTGGGATAAGCTTGCACGGAAAAGACTAGGTCTGCGCAATAAACAAATAATATTTGAAATAGAATTAAGTAACATCAAGATTACGTATTTATAATATTATAATTGAAAACATTATAATTAAGAGAACTCATAATTATGTCGAAGCACAAAATAACACTGTGAGAACTTGGTAGTTTCATCGTCATAATTTTCCTGCTACGAGTATGTTATTTGGGGTCCTTAATTTTTTCTTCCAGTCCATCAGCCGTCTCGGAATCACTGATACCTCACACAATCCATTTATATGTTCTTTAGCCTCTTTCTTTTGATAAAAGCAAACGATAATCCTAAATCAAACTTTGATATGTAAGCGTTTTTGTTTTAAGTACCTCGCCCTGAACTCCTAAAACTCGTCCAACAATGAAAATAAAATCGTTAAAGGCGGTAAATGCCGCACTTTTAGCCAGTAAAATACAAAGGTATGCGCCACAAATGACGGCCCTTGGCGTCACGTCGCTCACATAAAACGTGGGGGTGGAAGGTAACACCATGCTATGGGTATGGAAATATTTCCCTTATTTGTTATGTATGATCTTCGATGTTAGAGGAATACTTAGACCATGTACAACAAACATCTGACAGTCTGGTGCGTTTCGTAGCCGACTACCAAACAAACAAAGCAAAACCGGTCTAGTCTGAGTCTATTCAAAAATTTCAGTTCCCTAATCGATTCTTGAAGATTTTTCGAATCGCAAGAAGCTAGCTGACTCGGCGAACTAGTCAGTGAATGTAGAATATTTCGATAAAATGAACCGATTGCGATTGCGATGCAACAAAGCCTCAAGTTAAACACAATTTTAATATAGTATAAAAGTTATCTACATCGATTTCGTACATTTTACGTGATGCGCGCAGAACCAAAAACTTCTACAGATTTATTATATGTATACAAGTAATTATAAATATTCGGTTTTTAGATTTTTACTTTTACTTGTGCTGCGAGACCTTGCTTTTTGCCAAACAGGTTTCTAGATCAATGGGAGGACTGGAACAACGCAATTTGTTTTGTTTCCAAAGGTTTTGATTTTCTTAGGAGTGTCAAAATATAAATGGAGCACATATTTTAATGTCTTTATCTTTAGATTGTATTGACATAGAAGTTTGTTTTTTTTTACTGCTCCAAGGCGTAGCAAACCTTAATATTTGATATTCATTTCATCTTACACCTCTACGCATTACTGAGAAAAAGTATTGATAGATAGACGGACAACATAGATCACTATGTTGTCCGTCTATCTATCAATACTTTTTCTACAAGCGTTCCGTTTTTCCGACTTAGGTGCAAAACCCTAAAAAAAGACCAGGATAAAGCTCAGTGCAAAAAAACGACGGCGGAATACATCCTCCATATTTTTCAGGTAACACACGTACCGCAATATAGAAAAATGCAATCTACACGGGCGGAAATGCGGTCACAGTGCATAAAAATAGAGCAAGACGATTAATCAGTTTCCGAAGCTGCAGCTTACATTTTACCTATCCGATTTAAGTTTAATAGATAATTTCAACTAATTCTACGAGCAAGCGGTAAAGTTTTAACGGCATATATGGTAGGCTTCTGCGAAGTAGTAATGCTAGCAAAGGAGCAGGCCGACCGCATCCGGCTACGGCGCCCTCGCCGCCGCCGCCGGGATTCCGATCCCGATTTCCGGCCACCGTAGACGCGGGCTCGCGGACGGCGAGCCATGGGTAGCTCGCTGTCCGACCGTCCGGTAACTGTCCGGACCGAGCCGATGACGTCGACGGCGCGCACTGTTCCCGCGCGCTTAAGTTGTCAGCAACAGGAGGGGCCCAGCTGGGTCGAAGCCTTAGCCTACTGGGACCAGGGTTATCCGGAAGGAAACTCGAGCCCCGGTATGAAGGGGCTAGAAGAAACGGGGTGGGTTTTTAGTGAGTAAGAGTCTGACACTATCTCCCGCTCCACCTAAGAGCGGGGGTTGTCATTAGATGATTTTTGCCCACCGTAAAAAAAAAACCTGTCCGATTTAAGTTTAATAGATAATTTCAACTAGTTCTACGAGGAAGCGGCAAAGTTTTAACGGCATATTACAAAATACGTCACTTCAAAAGCACTAACCTAAACCTTAATGTGACTTACGCGTCTCTAAGGGACCATGGTTCTAGCTTAGTCTATAAACTAAATTATAGCTAGATTTTAGTTATGTACAGTTGAGACGACTTATGGAGTTTCAGTACCACTGGTGCGACGTTACATCTCTGCATCTTGACCGTACTTACAGCAGCTTATGATGAAGTTTGAGGAGTAGTCTCAGGATAAATTTGATGGTGTATTCTGTCAGTAGAATAGACAATAGAGTTATGGCGTAAAGGATTAGGGTCTGAAAGTTGAACCACGGACTTAAGTATAAGTTGAGAGGTACGCGATGGGGCGCGAAGTGGACTTCGCAAATAGTTAAGGTTGACAATAGCGTGTTGTAAGGGTCTTAGTCATCTGAGAAGATGGTTTGGCCTATTTGAGGTATAACAGGAACAATTGATTTAGTAAGAATATAAACATGTAAACGCATCTCCTGAAAGTAGTATGTTTAGATTCGTCTACTGAATCGATTTTACCTATTTTGATAAATCTTTTCGTAACTAGTGTTTGTGTGTGTTCGCGTAGATACCAATATTGATGCGCTACCAGTGTAGTCTGTCTGGTCAGGTTTCCAGACTTAGTGGACCAGTATGGTACGTCGATATCCACATCATTTTCCTATATTTAAGATAACTTATTTCTTAGAAAATCATTACCTACGAGTATTTGTGTGCTTGAAGTATGATTGTAGCTTAATTTTTTAGTTGGTGGTATATAAGTCAGCTAAATGTTGTGAATATTGCTATTATTAATAGTTTTTTTTTTGTAATAATATAGTTAGAAGTGTCACGAGTTTCACTAACGAAAACCCAATAGTATTTGGAGTTACCCTTTGCGAACCGGGGTAGCTGTTTCAAACAATTTGGCAGCCATTATTATAGGTTATTATAGAAATAATTTGGTCAACGATCAAGCACGCTAGCTCAGAAATTAATCTACTCTTCTGTCTGGCTATATAATCACACATGATAGTTATCAGGAAACATAAACTCCAGCAGGGTACTTGACTCCTTAGAGCTGTCAGGGCCTATATAGGTTAAATAATAATCAGTACTTATATTTCTACAGGTAGCTCGATGACTGAAATACGTTTATTTGCTGTTTGCATGCCACGCAGTCGCCGAGTCGTTATTAAACTTGAACTAGGTAGAAATATAATGTTCCTAAGGTAAACTATTGTTTAAACTATGGCGGAAAGCCTTCCGTTCGATATTACGAGCAATATTTCTTTATTATTCATGATTAGTGCAGTCCAACGGGTTTAGATTAGAATTGAAAACTAATTTGTTTATGAAGGCGAGGATTTTCTTACAAAAACGTTTACTTTGTAGTTTGGCATAACAATAAGGATACAATACTCCCTTTATTGATCGATGTTGTTATACCCAAGTAGGTGGGGCCGAGCTGGGTCGAAGCCTACTGAGGCCAGGGTTTTCCGAAAGGGAGCTCGAGCCCCGGTATGAAGGCTACAAGGAACGGGGTGGGTTTTTTAGTCAGTAAGAGTCTGACGCTATCTCCCGCTCCGCCTAAGAGCGCGGGATGTCATTGGATAATTTTTCCCAACATGAAAAAATACCCAACTAGGTACACAGTAAACATTGTTTTTCAACTTTTCAGTTTGGGACATTTAAATTGGCCTTATCAGAAGTGGGAGCAATAAAACTGTCATAATAACATTTTTGGTGAAATGTTTATTGTAATTATGTAAATGGTAAATGTTTCGTTTTTGAATGGTCTTTTGGGACGAACACAAGTCAATGTTATATTTAGATAATGAGAACGAAAAAGCACTTTAATTGGATCATCCCTATGGGTTTGGGAGTGTATACTGATCAGGATAACGTTTTTCAACAATAGAATAACTTAAAGATTGTTTCCAAATATCCACAGTTAGCAACTACACTAAAATCTGAGTTTTAGTACCAACTGACTGACTTTAAAAACTCAAATGGAATCTTCATATCAAATCCATTCCCATCAAGATTTCTCGTCTGTTAATAAATCTAATATATCAACATCCACATTACTCTCGTTTTAAAAGGCACATAAAGAACTCTCGTACACAGCTTTTAGTTAAGAGCGTACAAGAGGTACATTTTCATACAACTGCTCTTTCGCGATTATGATGTTATTACACATCTTTCTCTAGATATTTTGAAAACATAAAGATATCTTGTGGATATTATCTATGTTTCTAATGAAATCAAGTTATAAGTTTATGTAAGACTAACCCAGTAAGAACCTTTGAAAATTTGCTTTTTTGCGTGAACTTTCGCCCTTAATAATGTAGTTATAAATTAAAAAAAATAGAAATTATTACTATACAAACCTTGCTCATTTAATAAAAATTCTGAATGGTGAATATATTTTACAAAAACTTAAAAGGTAGAAAAAAACATATATTTCCTGGATCATACCCTTGAATATGTACTCTCTCTGTTACTCAGGTTTGCTGCGAGAAAACTCATTGCTGAGTTAAGCTCGCCTTTGTACGTGAACTGTCTGTATCTCCATAATTATGTTATAAAGAAATAACATAATTATGGAGATACAGACAGAAAAAGTGTACAAGAATTGAGAACCAGTTTTGTGAAATATTCGAGTAAATGGCGGATTCACCGAATACCAACAAAGTTTTCAAATTGTCAGTTATTTCTTTTATCGCGTTGCCTTTTCATCAAACATTGGTTGGATTGCGTTGGATGAAACAACCTTTTAAACCGCTTTTAAACCATGCTCGCATTGACGGTGGGGGAGTTGGGAGGGCCCTTCTTAAGTATCAATATGAGTACTTATAAGTTATCAAGTTAGTCGAGCTCGCTACTCAGGCTAATAAGATCTCATACGTAATTTGTTTGCTTTAAGCAAAAGTTGCCAACTCCATAGTTGAACGCGGGAATAGTTGGCAACTTGCACTTGCATCTTTTACTGTTTATATTAAGCGATCGCTGACCTGGTTTTAAACTAAAAAGACGGAGTCTTTACAAAGCAGATATCGTAACTGCTTTGTTAAGAGATATCTTATTATTAAGCCCGAGTGGCGACCGCGTACCGGAAGACGCAGCGCGGAAGGCCTCCTACAAGGTGGACCGATGACCTGGTGAAGGTTGCGGGAACCCAATGGATACGGGACGCACAGGATCGATCAATGTGGCGACACTTGGCGGAGGCCTATGTCCAACAGTAGACGTCTTTCGGCTGATATGATGATAATGATGTGATGAATATTCAAGTGAAGTTGGACAAAATATCTGTTGGGCTTACCAAAAAGCCTAAAGACTGACTGAGCTATGGCCAATGAATCCAGGGCCGTCCAAATAAGAGAATTGGGTTGACGATATCAAAGTCGAGAGAACCATCTGGATTAGTGAGACACGAAGCAGGGAAGTACGGTAGAAGAACGTATTGATTGCTGATGATATGCCGAGCAGAAACGGTAATGACTGTCCTACTGTAGGGTAAGGGACTCTTACTCTCTTTCCAATAGGGAAATATGCAAAAAGAGAATAGATAAACAATTTTTTCTATGGCGGCTGTACTTACTTTGACGTCAAAGTTTATATCAGACTTCTCTTTCTAATTAACATCTTTAAAAAGCTTTGTAACTTTGTCTACACTAATATTATAAAGAGGTAAAGTTTGTATTTATGTCTTTTTTTGTAGTAGTAGGTAATCTCTGGAAGGCAATCAAAAATTTTAGCTATCGGACCAGTACTAACTGGTCCGATAGCTAAAATTTTCACCGATAGAAAGCTGCTTTATTTCCGAGTGACATAGGCTATATTTTATGTACGCGGGCGAAACCACGGGCAAAAGCTAGTAACTTATAACTAAGGACCATTTAGAAGAGTCCAGATCATCCTTTAGTGGGACTTATCCTAAAGCTAGAATCCCTGAATCCATTCCTATCATGAAAACGAAGCTTCAGTAGTAATTTCTCCTCTCCCAACACATAATACTAAGTGCTCCATTTTCCTGATCCTCTAAAACTCTAAATAGTGAGTTAAATAGTACAAATTGAAACCGAGTCCCGTTTTTCTAAATCCTATTCTTTTACGAGTCTATTGACAGCTATCGTGGAACTTTTACGACACTATTTAAAATTGATTCTAAATCACAACATTCGGGACGAGGTTACTTCTGTTAGCTGTAATGTGGCATTAATAATGCTTAAAAGTTAGCTTTTTTAGGTAACTGATCGGAGAAATTCATGTAGTATATATTTCGATATTTTAGTTAACCGATTGTGATGAAAAAAAACCTAAGTAATATATCAAGTTCCTCGCAATTTTAATGTATAAAAGTTATCTAAGTACATCGATTTCGTGCATTTTATGTGATGCGCGTACAGCTAAAAACTTCTACAGATTTATAATTATGTATAGTTTACAAGGATTCAATACGAAAATATGCTTATCTTTGGTTTAAAGCTTTCAGGGATACGCTGAAAAACTTTCAAATGGTTTATAAATTGTAATTTTTCATTAAATTTAAACTTACAAGCTGCTGCCAGCGGCTTTGCCCGCGTAATGTTAAACCACTGTTCCAAAGGGACACACTTCCGAGATAAAAATTATCCTATATATATTATTATTTGGACTTGTCCTGGATACCTTGGTATACCTACTGGATAATGGTGTCGTAATTCATCGAAATCTGTTTAGCAGTTCGCGCGTGAAGAAATAATAAACTAGACATACAAACTTTTGTCTTTCTCACATTAGTGGGATTGTACACATTATAATGAGCACAGGACCAAACATTTACAAAAACAAGTGTACGATTTGCGGTCTTATCGCACAGGCTAATGTTTTTGATTCCTTGTTTTCGTTTACCTAATGAGTACCTATGATTACAAATGTTTTCTCATTATGTGTTGAGCGGTAGGTATCAGTTTTACGAGAGAACAATAGATTGCCAATTACTAGCACAATACCTCTCTCATTATTTACCGTTCTCATACATGGCGAAGATAACTATTTTCACCAAAATATACAAAATTAGTTTTAGTATATGCGAAATTCGAAACAAGTGTCTATATATATACAGAATCTATGTAAAAAAATTCATAACTGTATTATGAAAAATCACAAAGTTATAAGCTTGTTATTTCAGCAAAAATACAAGGTCATCGTGCCATCCAGGTGACTGAATAGTTATTTTGCACTTGTACCCAGCTGTTTGCTTCCTCATGCCCGCCATGACCTGCCGTGATCGTTGTTTGCTGCCTAATGCCCGCCATGATCTATTGTATTTAGGGTCGAATTTGTGACTTTTTAAATATTTTTGGGAAAAATATAGCATGGTGTAAAAACTATAGAAATCCATTCAGGTACTGATCCCGAACAAGTTATATTTAGGTTTCGCATAAACTAAAAATAATGTTGTAAAGCTGAAAAAAATATTACTATTTGTTTTTCCCATGTTACATGACAATAAACACATACACACATACTACATGGTTGTCAACAGCTAAGATTGCAATAACACTATATCAGTACAAATATTACAAACTCGCACACTATCCAAATATTTCGAGACGCCCCGCTGTGTCAACTGTCATCACTATCACAGGAATTACACATCACTAATTTTGTGGGGCGTATTCGTAGTTCTCATTTAGTGGCAACATTTTGAATTTAAGTTTGGAATGCATTTGTGAACCTTGTGATAAAACGTGAACTGTCAAATAGTAGCTGGTGGTAACATTTATGAACAAGTACTTAGTTTTATATATCACTCATCCGAAGTTTTGTACTCTTAGTTTCATGCAGATTTCCAATAAGTGTATTGAAAAAGTGTTATATCTTTGCAATAAGTTCGATTTTTATGTAATCTATATTTTTTTTTGTTAAAAAAGGATTTATGAGTATAATAATGCAAGTAGTCTATTTTAAGCCAACAGCCATTAGGTACGGTTCGTGTCATTGTGTGGGAGTGTCAAAGAAACCCTTATTGTTAACATTTAGAGTATAAGTAGAAGTATACTGAACTGTATTTGTATTGATATAAACTAATTATTCAGTACAATGTCGTGGTGAATTTATTTCAACTAGTGATCTTACTTTTCTAATCAAAAGACGAACTATTTTCACATAGCTCTTGTCTCGGGATAGAGCAATGAGTTTCTGATTTTTGGGGAAAAATGGATATCTATATTATAGAGCATCCCGTTTTAAGCAATTCATGTAATATAATACATTATCATAATGTAAATCTGAGCGATTTCGGTAGAGCACTCCAAATACTGTTTAATAAATCTAGATAGCTATAAATCGGTAACATATTCATGCTAGTTCAAACTCTGGATAAGTTGTAGTCAGATAGCACGATAGTTAGTAGTTAGATTTGAAATAATATAGTTTATTTATTTATTGAATGCTTTATGCACACAAAGTACAGAGGCGGGCTTAATGTTCTGTATTAAAGGCGTTGGAAGAAGTGCACCGAATCTCCACTTTATACAAATTGATATCGAAATTGTTATTCTAGAAAAGCGATGCTTTGTTAGAAGCCAACAATATGCTATCAAAATGAAAAATCAAACCAAAGTTTTATTTCTGTTCACCACGTTTTTCAGTTTAGCAAAAGAAACTGGAAATTCAAGGTTATATTCCCTCTTGTTATTCAAACTACTAATTTAGACGCTGAAATCAATCAAAGGCGTGGTGAAATTGTTGGGCGAAGGCAGGAAGTTCCCACCGTGAACAACCAACGTGAAAGAGGTCATGGAAACGTATACTTTTTTCGCGGTTTCTTATCGAGGGTAGTAATTTATTAAAGTTATCAAAAAAATAAAAGGCCCATTTGACATTTGTTAAAACGAATACTTAAAATACGCAAAAGGTATACTCGCAATATATTCCATCATATTACTTAACGCGCCAAAAAAATTTATGATTTTTAAAACACTTTATGGGATTAATTATATTATTTCTTTCAGTTTCGTTCCAAGTTACATTCTAGGGTCTCTATCGAATGTCTAAACGGCCCTTTTTATTTTTTAACGAGTTTATACAATCTCAAGTAAACAAAACTATATGTTAGTCTGTAAGGTATATCTATGGGCCAAAATGCCTGATAAGAAATTATTTATTATTATTATAAAACATTTTCAATATAATAAATTGTGTATTGTAATTTTGTGTGATGATGGTGATTGTAATATTACCTAATAAATTAATTTTTATTTCTATTTATCCATCCATCTCTTGAAGTTTGGTTTCCGTACTCAGTCCATGCACCTCTTTCTAGAAGCAGATTAGGTCTCGCAGCTTGTTCACCGTGTCTGTCTAGGAGGGAATTCGGAGATCTCAGAATTCGTATCCGTATTTTACTTCAGCATTTTTTTTTAGCACTGAAACGTATGGTCCTTCCTAGCAGCTATTCTAAAACGTATCTTCAAATTTGTAGGAACCTGAAAACTGGCAGAAAGTAAACTAATTTATTTCTTTTTTCCAACTTGTAGTAATTAATTCGCAAAAGACAGAAGTTTTCTAGTGTTAAAACTTATTAAAATTTGGTTTGGTCTCCTAGTTTCATAATATACTATTATACCTATCTGTTTTCATGGGCTATATTGTATTGTTCTGTCTTGGTAGATACATATTAGCTTTTAGTGGCTCCGCTTGCGTGATAGTAGAAAATAATCACATGAAATATATGGAATAAAAAGTTCTATCTTAAGTGGTATTCCAACAAGATGCGTGAAGGATTAACAAACATACGGAAACACATACATACAATTTTTTGCCTTTATATTATGTACTAGCTTTTACCCGCGACTAAAATATAGCCTATGTTACTCAGCAATACAGCAGCTTTCTATCGGTGATAAAATTATCGCGATTGGACCAATATTTTCAGAGATTTCTTCCTACAAACAAACTTGACCTGTTTATAATATTAGGGTTGATCAGTGTGATAAAGCCAAAAAACTGGATAAAAATCACATAATAAAGCTTCAACAAAACCTACATCAAGAGAAAGACAACCAATCAGTTAGTTAGCTAAGTTAAGTCCTGCTTTTAGTCCAATCAGTTAGCTATGAAGACCTGGGAACCTGTGTTCGTATACCAAATGACGATCCTAACAGAGAATAGGCTATGACGACTTGACAATGCAACCTCCTAACACACGTAGGTACAGTTTGCAAAGGAGACAAGTGACCAGGGTCGTCAGTTATAGGTAAAGTTCAGGAAACTGATGAATGGAAATGAATGTTGATTTTGGTTTTGAATGAATTTTATTAGAATTACTAGCTGACACTGGCGAATTTCGTATCGACTAACAGTCAATGAATGTAATATTCAACCGATACCTTTCGATATAGTCAACCGATGGCGATGAAAGAAAGCTTTTGGAATATATCAAGTTACACACAATTGTAATGTATAAAAGTTACCTAAATTGATTTCGCACTTTTTACGTGATGCGCGCACAACTAAAAACTTCTACAGATTTGTTATTAATAAGTTATTATTTACTATGAATTTAATTATGGTTCTTCTACTTCTTAGCTTCAACTATATCTGTTGATTCTAGTTACTTATCTCCTTTGTCGATTGTACCAGAAACGCAATTATCAAGAATATCGACCCATATTGTTGTAATCCTGTCCTATCCTGCCCTAATATTGTAAATGTGTTGGGTTAAGATCTTTGTTAATCAATCAAGCCGTAACGGTTGACTGGTTTTGGAGTAAATTGGGTCTCTCCTCCTCCAAGCGTCGCCACAACGAACGATCCTGAAAAATACCTTATAAGATACTTTTTATAAGGTTCTTTTATTAGTAAAGAATGATCAAGATCCCTTAATCAACCTTGATAATTTAACCAGTGTTGACTACATCAGATTTCATTTTTACCCCAATAATTATCCAAGTCGTTTGACTTTTTAGGTTCTTACAAGTTTGCTAAAAAATAAAGACGAAAGTTTGGGGTGTGTGTATGTTTGTAATTTCTTCACGCTCGAAGTGCTGAATGGGTTTAGATAAAATATGGCACACGGTAAGAGCATGACCTGGAATAGCATATCTATACCTACATAGAATGCTTTTCGTCCTGAAATAACTAAATAAAACCATATCGCCTTGTGCATTGCTACAACGTTTGTTTTACTGGAAAGTAAATAAACCTAGCAAAGTGAGAAGGAATAGATTGCATAGCTATAGAGCTGAATCACATCTAAAAAGGGCTGGAAATAGGATTGCGAAGATCAAGTTTCTAAAGTTAGCGGAAGCCGGGAATATATGATGGCCGAGGATGAAGCGCGACTAGCAATGTTATTTTAGTTTGCTTGGAGTTAGCATCGCGAGCCAATGATTGAATGCTGTAAAACTTTAAACACACATTTACTTTATACATATATTTTATTTATAGTATGTTAAAAGACAAATACATAATATATAAGATTTATCGACAGTATTTGTTATAGAACTCCTTCGAAACGGCTTGATTGACTTTTATGATTTTTGTTTGTGTATATTTGATAGAGAATTTCGTCGTAGGTTATTTTTTACCCTCGGACCCCCATTTTTTTTTAATAGTTTACCTACTTTATATATACTATATTCTATTGTAAACTAAGATAACATATATTAAAATTGGAACCTAAACCAAAAAAGCTAACGATTGGCGGCTTTGTCGCACTCCACGATTTCTTCCACGCAACCTTGAATACCTGGACACAAAATGGGGTTGCACTTGGTGCAATTCATTACATTGTATATGCTTAATAACAATAACTTACTAAATATATAGGAATATTGTACTTGCTACACGCTACGCGACGTCATTCTACGTACAAATCAAGCGTGTTACACGTGTGCGTCGGTCTAATGTAGTTCTAGCTTGAATCTTGCTTAAATTTTACTATCAAGAGACACTAGATCCTACGACACGGAGTATCCTACTGCGAGATCCAGTCTAACACACAACTTTTGTAACATTTTTAATAAAACAAGTAAACTTATCACCAATACTCGCTGCTACCAGCGGCTTTTCTCCCATGTATGTGTGACAAATTTTATTCATATCTGTTCAGGTGTTCGAGCTTGAAGAAGTAACAAACATACACACACACATTCACAAACTTTTGCCTTTATAAAATGAGTGTAATTATAAGGTTAATTTATTATACAGGTAACAAATATACATACAGATATTATTATTAACAAAGTTAAGTCTCGCTGTCAATGGATATTAAGAATATCTGCAAATAATTTGAAATGTAAATTCAACGAGAATTCCCATCCATAAATCAAAACTTAATAAGAGAATTCAACATAATCAAATTAACGAATTCCTTGTCAACAAACCAAAAACAGGGTAAACGCAAAACGTGATTCCGTGTCTCAAATGATTAGCCGCACGAACGCAGCGGGTTCAATGTCTGGACGAGGCAATAATTCCTTGAAAAATGCATTACAACTTTCAACTTCTTTGTTGAAATACTGCACGGAATCTGAAACTTAACTATGATTTATTTGAGCTGATTGCTGAGTAAGTAAAGCCTGTGCATTGATGATATAAGTGAAAAGTACTAACATGATAACAACAACAACATTGTACACTTAGTTCGCAATAAATGTTTTGACTTTTGATAAATTATGCGAGCGAGATGAGTCTGATCCTCATGTTTTTTGAGTCAAAGAATTTATCATGTGCTGCTGTGTCGAAACGGATTGTCATCTACCATGCTGGCCCAGTGGTGAATGTCATATAGGTTGGTAAATTTATACGAGTCAGACTAAATTTAATCAGAGTGTATTGATATGTAAAAAAGAAAAACTTTACACACGAGTGCTTTTTAACGTTATATAATATTATTATATTATATAACGTTAAAAAGCACTCGTGTGTAAAGTTTGCCACATCAGAGGCATCTTGTAGTTCAGGCAAGGTCGACTGAACACATAGATATAAGAAAGGAGACTGAACATGACACAGGATTTTTTTTATTTTTAAATCCCTACTTTAGTCGTTAGAGTAGGGTAGAGTAGGGTATATAGTAGGGTGGAGTAGGGAAGAACGGGAGCGGATCCGCGCGGGCAAAAGCTAGTATTTAATGTTTTATTCCAATAAATTATCACCAAACAACACCATCACCTTAAAAAAAAAATGGTAGCCTGTATAAAAAGAAGTGACGTGACAATTTCTGCTAGTATTTTCAGGTTAAACGAAGGTGAAAAAGTGAAAATTTGTTAACCAGTGTAAACCACAATATTTAATATTTAATGCATGTCTCATCAAAAATCTGCCACTAGCAACGTTTACAACATGCTCCAGCATTTTAATTAATTTAAGCGAAGAGAAAAATTGCTATATTCCGCATAGCTCACGTGACAGAAGTTTTACAGGTCATTAACGATGCCGCTGACGAACGACACAGTTTAAGAGACCCTCTTAAACTGAGTGAATGATGAACGGACTAGGGATTGAGGTAAATAAGATTAAAGAAAATTTTAAGTTTTTTTTTTATTATGGAAGGTTGAATTGGCTAAAGCGTTTGTAGAAAGAACCAAGTCAAGTGGTCTTAATAAGGAAGAAAAAGGTATTACTATACAATGATAAAGCGTCAATGACCCCTAAGCAAGCTATTTTAAAGTATATTGGAAGACTATCCTATATTAGATGTTTAAGACATCTTTATCCTTGCATATTATAAACAAATTGGGTGGGGGTAAAAAATGGGGTGGGGGTGCCCACCGCGTCAGGTTTTGTTTGTTCACGATAAACTCAAAAACTATTGCACTGATTTTCATACGGTTTTCACTTATAGACAGAGTAATTCATAAAAAAGGTTTAGTTGTTTACTGCATGTATATTATAGTACAACAGGTTGCCAAATATTGGTCAGAAAAAATATTTATTTATTTCTAAAAATTTACAATATCCTTACAGGCTAAACAGACCCAATGCGATATTGTAGTTACCTTGTTTTAAATAGTGCCACTGTTTATACCGTAGCTAATTCTATTAGCTATCCTAGTGAATGTACTCAAAGCACATGAGAATATGTCGATGTCATCGGCGATTAGGTTAATAACGATTAGGTAATATAGTTTGAAAGCATCGACAAGAAAAGAAGAAGATTATAGTACAATAAAAGCCGAGAATTTCAAAGACTTCTAAAACACGTCCGAAGCTGGGACGGTCGCTAGTACAACTACAATTTCTTTCGAGCTAGACAACTTAACTTATATTGCGGAGTCAAAAGACGGTGAAACCACAACGCTGCAAGTGAACTAAGGACGTCTCAGGACGTAGTCGCGGATTTAAAATTAAATTAAAGTTTGGTCGCGTGATCCCCCTAATAGACGGGCTTACAATAGAGCGAGGGAAGCTATTAAAAATGTTCAACTAATAGTTCACGGCACGTCTGGCTGGCACGTCTGTCTGACTGTTTGTAGAAGATTTTATGAAAGAGACCGCGGTTAATTTAGACATGAAATTAAAACTTCCTGTGGAAAGTAGTTTGTTTGTGGAGGATTAAAAATAGTTAATTGGCGACGACAGCGTGCTTCATTTTCGGATTAAGAACGTTAATTAATGATCAAAGGAAACGACAAATTAGTAACCGGTCTGGTAAATTATTTAAAAAGCGTTTACGAACCGAACACGAACCGAAAAAAAAAAGAAAAGCTGCTAACTAGATCTCACCAGCTAACTTCGAAGGTGAAGATGATAGAAAAGTTAACGAACCAATTACCATTATAAATAAAACTACAAAGCGATGTCAAGCCGTCAGTTACCGACAAGGCGCATTAGCTAAACTAAACTGAACTTCCAACTGCAAAGTTAAATATGCATAATGAGAAATGCATGCATGTGCAAAATAACAAGCGGCTTGAGGCAAGTTTTAGGGAAAACCGCTGGAGTATGTTTTAAGTTAACAGCTACGTAACAGGCTTCTGTTAATGTTAAGAAATGAGACGATAACTAACTCAGAGGTTTACACTTTGTTGAACGACATGACAACATTTTAAAACACAAATTAGCTGGAGATTCAGTAATACCGTGGTTATATTATCGAGAGTCAGCAGGTATTCGCTTTATTTACGAATGCTTGTCAACACTTACACAACCGCAGAGAATTGAGATTAACCACTAATGTAGATCACAACATTAAGTATATCCGAATACGATGTTTTTATTGCAACACAAATATTCGCGAGATAATGAAGTTTAAAAGCAATCCCATTTAGAAGTCGACTTCAAACATATATCCTCCATTGGTGTATGAATGAACTTTGGTAAAACATAAATTACGAACCTACATTTATCGCCCTTCATTAATTCCTCTGCCTCCACTTACAAAAACATCCTTACCACCGTTCTCAAGATTTACAGCTGAGTCATAAATTCTATTCATTCAGCAAACTAGGCCCCCGAGAACTGTGGCCTTGGAAACAAAAACAGCGGCAGGTAAATTGGGACGAATTTAGGCATTTGAAGTTATCTAGACAAACAAAGGTGTCGTCGCTAAAAACGGTCCTAAGTTCCACTGGCCAAGCGAAATGATTGCCAAGACCTACAATGGAGGTGTCCGGATGTCTTGGGCTTCATTTCGTATTCTAAATCACGGCAGCAAAAAGTTTTTCGGCAAACAAGAAAAACTTACGGAGATTTGTAAACTAAATTATGGAAGAAAAAGTTATGGAACGTTGAATGCATAGGTTGTAAGTTTGACTTCGGGTGCGATGCGGTCAGCTTTAAGTCTTTCTGAAATAATAAGTTGGAAGTTTTGGCGGGCTTCCTTTCTTAGATTGATTTTCGGATTGATACGATTGCTCTTTCCATAACAAAGACCTTTTTTGCCAACTTTCTGAGGAAATAAATAACGTTGAGACCACATCCATCTTTTCGTAGAAGAGCTCGCGTTGCTAGCCGCCTATTTGCTGTTCCAACTCCAGTTAATTCACTCAGCAGCGCAAACTTAGGTTTCTTAGTGAAGCTACGATATTATACAAGAGCTAGAAATTAGCCAGTTCGCCGTGCTTTGAACAATATGATAATATTCTGAACGCTGAGTTGCTCGTAGATCAGAGTGGCAGTCTTGTTATAGAAACTGAAACTGACTGCTTCGTTAGTGTAATGGTGGATCCTCGAGATAAATGTCCTTGTGTAGCGGTGAGCTTGTTAAAGCTTGAATAAACTATGAAAGCGGTAATAACTCCAAGTGAGTTCACTCAAAGTCCATGTTACAATTCACTTTTTAGATAGATCTTTTGCTTATTCAGAAGTCCTGTTTTCTTTACAAAAAGGCTTCCTTTGAGCGATTGCCTAAAGTAAAAGTAATCCAATATTTGATTCTAACTTTACCTTCAAAATAAGATTTTTAGGACTTCGTAAATCAAAGGAATCGGGGAAACTCGGCCAAATTATTTGTGGAGATGTATCAATTTTCGTAAAAAAACATTTCTGTGAAAAAGTATATACAAAAATTAATTAATTTTCGACTTAAGAACTTTTTTTCACTTAAAACTCTTGGATACGTAAGAAATATTGGGGTCCTTGAGTGCTAGGGCTGCATATTCCATCAGAACTCGATGAACAATTTGCATGTGAAAGCGAGGCGGGCTGGCGCGCGTGATCTGAATTAATGAGCGCAGGATTTGACATGAGCTAATGGCCGCTATTGATTGAGATGTCTCCGCGGTTACAACCAACCAGTTTGTGGTCAAGCTGTCCGAGGTTTAGTGGACTGTGCTCGGTTTTCCGATCATCACTATGAATCAACGTCTGTCGTGGTTTGGGACAGGAATTCGATCGAATTGTCGAAACATGGTTTTTAAGATACGGATTATACGGCTAATGAAATGTTTGCAAGTGATTTGGATTTGTTTCGAAAATATTCTATAAAGGAGGAAAAAAATGTCAGAAAAAGCCCAAGAGAATAACAAAAATCTTCTTGAAAAGCTTCCAGGAGCACAGAACCAACGACTAAAATCCCAAGACAGTTACAAAATCCTCAAGAAAGCCTTCAACATTTACACCAATTTCCGATACGAATGAGTTTATTCCGCTAGTTAGAACCTCCTTCATTGTGGGCTTCATATCTCCCAATTGCCTAATCATTTGTAGCCTGTAATGGCTGCTATTGATCTGCGGTGGTCAGATGGACCGATTTAGATAGAATTGATCACGGGGAGATGTCGGCATTCAGGTCATCGATTAGAAGTGTTGAGTTTTAGTGCCTTTGACTACGTCGATGACTTGTTGAGAGGTTTTAATGGTCCATTGAGTGTTTTAAACGTTTTATGAAGTTCGCAAGCCACTTTTTGTAGCGGAAAGGTAATTGTGTTAAAGCAGAAAGGGGTGCCATTGAATATGTATGAAGTAAATAACTCAAAGGGTTAATTCGTTACAGTGTAATCAAACACATTTTTGGCGATCTACGAACGCCTTAATCCTTTCTCGGCATATATTTCGAGGGTTGCTGAAACGTAAAATGTTGTTACAAAAACACGCATAGCGTGTGATAAGACGCCGCATGCGTGCCTGAACGATTTAATAGCTTCATGTGCTTCAGTATACTCACCCGAAAAAAGAAAGAAAGATGAGAAAGATAACAAAGCAATCACCCTATCTGTTGATCTGAGGGTAGTAAAATAAAAGTTTGAGAACTTTCCCGGTGTCTTGCGGCGTCGTCGTTATGTGGGGAGGACTTAGTATGCTAATAACAGTTCCGTTAGGCGAGCTTCTTGCGGTAACGGGTTTTATGTCACATTACTTACTATTAGCGGCTGGTTATGTCAATTTTATTGATAAGGATTGCCTTTGTTTGCGATTGTTATCGAAGGTTGAACAGCACTACCTAAATCTTTGCGGATTTAAGGGGTTGAAGGGCTGTTGTGTTATGTCGTTAGTCACTTTGGGTACGTGTTGGTAAAGTTTCTGCTGTTTGGGAAGCGGATCAACGTGTCTGATCCGTCTGGAACAAAATATTTTATATGAAAC
Source organism: Mythimna lalbum (assembly GCA_949319445.1). Taxonomy (NCBI): domain Eukaryota; kingdom Metazoa; phylum Arthropoda; class Insecta; order Lepidoptera; family Noctuidae; genus Mythimna; species Mythimna lalbum. The sequence goes on from OX439354.1 coordinate 1,253,798, forward strand.
AGCTTGCACGTGGTAAACTTGAAGTAACATCTAAAAAGACAACTATTTAAGATCGATATTCGATTGAAATTCAAAATTAAAGAGCGAACATTTTCGAACGAAGCTGGCAGTATTATCATCACAACGTTAATGTTTCCCAATTGTCGTTGTAGACCAATTGTTTCCGTAATTATATTTCTATTAAGTTTTATTGATTTGAGTATATTACATAATTGTATTGTAAGGTTTACCCGTATTTGTATTATATCATTACCCGTATTCGTATTTTTTTTCTTTTATTACAACTACAGTAGAAAATGCCCAAAGCATCATAGTAGCATCTTTCTTTTTTTCCTTCCTAAAGCATTAAGCCTTTGTACTTTTCTGTGCATTACTGTGATAAATAATGGAAAGTCGATTGTTTGAGCAAATCTATGTGTATATGTAGCTAAAGTTAACTGCACAGCTTTTCTCTCTTTACCCATCCATCCAAAACTCGATCAACTAGCACGTAACGTTTATCACAGCGCAGTTTGTTTGCGTATAACCGCACAAGTGGACGACTCCCGCCAAACCGAACATTGCACATGGCATTCAATTCATTCGGAATTTTCACCACTTTTCAACACATTTGTGAAGCTTCGTACAATCGCTGTGGGACTTTCGATGGAGTTGAGTGAATGCCGAGCTATTGTTGAGTAAATTGGACTGCAGGATTGATAGGTGAGCGATATTAAAGTGAATCATCTTGGGATTTGTCTCGACGGAGATTAGATTGGATCTGACTGACCCCTGGTTTGTGATGGGCGAATTTTAAAGTGAAAATCAATTTTAAAGTGTTCTTATATCTTAGTTTGTCTATGTCAGGATTTGAGCTGCATTTTAGAACGTTTTTGAAGTTATTCAGTGTCGTTTTATATTATAGGAGGAAAAAAATATCTTTGACAGAAAACGTATTGCTAAACTCGATGGGTCAAGGTAGACGCAAGAACTCTTGTTCAAGATTTGGTAATATAACGAATATGAAAGATTTTTGAGTTATATAAAGGACAAATGTACAAATGTTTACGCGGGGATCGTTCGGTCCATGGCCCTCTACGGGGAGCCGGTGTGGGCGCCGTCGCTGGCAAAGCGACCGGCGTCCATACTGAACGCCTGCCAGAGGGTCATGGCAATGCGGATGGTGCGGGGTTACCGCACGATCTCCTGCGAAGCGGCGAGCCTTCTGGCTGGCCTACCACCGTGGGATCTGGAGGCAACAGTCCTTGCACACATGCACGACATGCGCGTGGAGATGCAACGCCGGGGTGAAAGTCCACTGCCGCAACATGTCAAGGCATGGCGGACAGAGCTCCGGCGGGATCTCGGGGTGGTGAAATGGCGTCAACGGCTATCGCAACCCAGTGTTGGGCACGCCACGATTATGGCAGTAAATCCCCTCTTTGAGGCGTGGCTGGAAAGACCTCACGGCGTCCTTACCTTCCGCACGACGCAGGACCTTACCGGACATGGCAAGTTCGGGAGGTTCCTGCATCGGATTCAAGCGGAAGAGACGCCCGGGTGTCGCCACTGTGCGCAACGCCCGGAGGACACGGTGGAGCACACCGTCGAGGTGTGCTCTGCCTGGGCGGAGCATCGCCGTGCCCTCGTGGGGGCGATCGGCGGCGGAGACCTCTCGCGCCGGGCCTTGGTCGAGGCCATGGTCCGGAGCGAGGAGGAATGGCAGGCGGTCGCCTCCTTCTGCGAAGCAGTAATGCTTGCAAAGGAAGAAGCCGACCACATCAGGCAACGGCGCCCTCGCCGCCGTCGCCGGGATTCCGATCCCGATTTGCGGCCACTGTAGACGGAGGCTCGCGGACGGCTAGCTATGGGTAGCTCGCTGTCCGATCGTCCGGTAATGGACCAAGTCTAAGACGTCGACGGCGCGCACTGTTCCCGCGCGCCTCAAGGAGTTGTCAGCAGCAGGAGGGGCTCAGCTGGGTCGAAGCCTACTGGGGACAGGGTTGTCCGAAAGGGAGCTCGTGCCCCGGTATAAAGGCTAGAAGGAACGGCGCGGGGTTTTTAGTCAGTAAGAGTCTGACACTGTCTCCCGCTCCACCCAAGAGCGGGTTTCGTCAAAGATGATTTTCCCCGTCGACAAAAAAAAAAATGTACATGTGTTGGATGGTCGACTTTTCGCGTGACCAGAGGGCTTTTTTATGGGGGCTTTTCTTCGGTAAACGAATCAGCAGTGCCCATTCAGCGTGGCAATGCTGCCAGCATTCTGGACAATTTACCCATTGACATCGATGTGGACGAATTTTTTGATGCCCTATGAGTTTTCCCCGTTTTTCAGCCTTTTTTACTCGTTTGTACATATTATTATTTTAAGTTTTATATAAACCTATTAATTTATAATATTTAATAGTTAAGACGTACCTATATATTTATATACATAATAAGAGATCTAAAGATGTAAGATCTATGTGCAGTAAGTCTGATTTTGAAAATTCTAGTTATCAATTAGCTCTGATTGGTAAGCTCAAAATAACAGCAACTATAATGCATCCAACTAATTATTTCCTAATTGCGACCAGCCAAGTGATGCCATTAGCGATCTGCGTTATTCCGTATTCAGGTGCGTATTTATGGAATGCAGTCGATATTTCGGCAAATGTTACTACTAATGAGCTTATAGGTATCAATAGGTAGCTTTAGGATGTCATATGTAGTCCCAATTAGTCAGGTGCGCCGAATTAGATAACATAAATAAGGTTGACTAATATGCTAATTACCTATGAGAAATTAATCTGAATTAATTGGCGTAGTAGTAATTGAAACTACTTAGTAGAAACAGGTGTACGGAAGGGGATATTTTAAGTTAATGGCATTTTACTTTTTATTGGCACTTTTTTTAGATTATTTATTTGCGGTTCTATCGATGCCCTTACGGAACATATACTTCTATAGCTTACAGTCTGGGTGTCTTGTGTATGTGTGTTTGGTTTTGGTTTAGTTGGTCTTGGTCTAATATCTTGATAATATTATATCTATATAATTTATCTATTTCTAGCTACGAAGCACCTATTACGAGCTAGTTTAGCTCGAAGAATAGCCAAACTTAAGTGGCAATGGGCTGGGCACATTGTACGCAGAACAGATGGTCGATGGGGACCCAAGGTTCTGGAGTGGCGACCACGTACCGGAAGACCCGTTGAAAGGCCTCCGATGGATGCGTGACGCACAGGACCGGTCGTTGTGGCGACGCTTGGGAGAGAACTATGTCCAACAGTGGACGTCTTTCGGCTGAAATGATGATGATGATGATGATTTCTAGCTATATCATCTTACTCACAGTCCACTTATCGATGAAATGGCACTACATGATTTTATGTTGCTGACAAATGTTTAAAAACTGTTTGCAATGTTGTAGGAACATACAAACATGTTGCTGCAACAACGTAGCAGTACTTTTGTTCAACACGAATACATAACTTTACTTCTTAATCTTTTATTCTATTAATTCCATTATCGTAACAAATATTCTTAGCTTATCCTAATTTATATTCTGATCCCCACGGGTCCTCAAGTCCGCCCCATTCCTAAGCCTAATCCTAAGTTTTGAATATATTAGGTATTGTCTACAAAGTCTAATATAATCAAAACTGACCTAAACCCTGAAATAACATAGCATAATATTCAGGACAAACTGCCGTCTAAACTAGTTTTGTATAGAGGTAATATTTACTGTTTGTCCATATGTTTGTTTAAGAAGGTAATCATGACGGGGACGGGTAGACCTATGTCACAAAATAGATAGGTACAGAAGACAATCTACATATTAAGCGCGCTCGAGCAACGCACACATAGATACCGCTCACGGACACGATATCTCGGCTCAATCGCCCGGTCGTGATCGCCTAGAGTAGGTATAAAAAATAAAGTATATACATGAGATTGACTTCTGTACCTATCTATTTTGTGCCTATGTCCCGCAGAGGACGTCTTTGCAACAATTGCGACAGTTCCTTATTTTGTTGCAATAGAAAGGAAGCTGCACTCTCACTGAGTGACGCAATTTTCACAAAGGAGGATTTGTATGGCCACCGTGCTCACCCTCCAACAGACATGCGATACATGTCAGTTTGTTTATTCCTGTCCACAAAAGACAAATCAGCTGATTTTATTGTTAAAATATACAGGGTTCTTATTTAATTGAAAAAAAAAAACAAAAACTATTCAACTAGACGCTTCGAATGACACCTGTTTTAAATCTGTTGGTGTCATTTTTGGGGACAGTTTTACGCGACGCCCTTTGTCAAATATTTTTGTAGAATTGAACAGGGTTTGCCGAGCCACATTCAAAATGTAGTACTATGTTAAGAGTATGTTTAAGGTCTAACACACTCGGGTTAGGTTAAAATAAAAACCAAAAAAAAATAAAAACTTTTGAGGTACATATGTCGCTACAGTAAAAAAATACTCTATTCCACTAGCTAACGCTTAGAATGACACCTGTTTCAAATCTGTTGGTGGATGGGGACGGTTTTACGTCGTAATGCCCTTTCAATTCCGAAAAACAGCACAGTTCCTGTAGTGTGTCCACGGAAGCGAAGCCGCAAGAAAAGCTATTATTAAATGTAAGAATAGCGTGTTCTAGTGGATGTTTTGAAATATCGACTTTATTTGAATTGAGACTATTGTGTTTGGAACAATGTTCCTGTGTGTAGTGCACTCGAAGAAAACTTTGCAAGAAGGGAGAAATGCAAGGTGTGATCGTCTATGTTACTACGAAGTACCTACTTGAATCCGAGAGTCCAGTTATCGATTGTACAAACTTTTATAGAACTCTTAATTTTGAAAACCTTTGGGTAAATCTGGGAACTAGACGTCATCATCATCATCAGCCTTTTTAATGTTCCCACTTCTGGGACTCAGGCCTCCTCTCTAGGAGATGGAATGGGCCGTAATCCACCACGCGGGCCCCGTGCATGTTGGTGGATGTCACACGTCTTCGAATTTTTGGTACTAGACGTGTGTGTGTGTAACTCTTTACTGAACCGACTCACTGTTCCGAAACATTTCAATGATTCAGATGCAAATGTTCTAATCACAAAGATGACATACTTTGCCCACGCCTACTGGGAACACCGCTGATAAAATAAAATTAAATTGTGAAAAAATAAATAAATAAACAAGCTTTTAATGAAAACATTTTTTCATAGCAAGCTTTTATAGCTCGGTATACCTATATAATTAATACTCGTCAAGACAAATCACCAAAACCACCAAGTTCCTATAGCCACCTTCCAGTTCAATCATCAGATCAGCCCCATGTCATAATAATTTTGCATTGTCATCTGATTTACAGATACATGCAAAATTTCAGCTCAATCGGTACCGGGAAGTGGGTCTTTAATTTGGCAAGATTTGATGACAGACAAACATCGGGACAGGTGAAACTAAATAAAAGCTTGTAAAATAGCCTTTATTGTTTTTCTTTTCCTAATGTAATGATTATTTATATACCTTAAAACTAGATTATTATTATCTAAATTTTTTTAGGCAACTGATTTAGCTTGTTCTTCGACAAAGGCCTACTCTAAAGCTTTCCATTCTACTCGGTCTCTTGATGTTCCTGTCCATTCTGGACCAGCTTTTTTCTTATTCGATCTTCCCATCGTGTCATCTTTTTAATATTTCAGTGTTATTTTCAAAGCGAACGTTGATCATCTTCATAAGTCCTCTGTTAAAGCGCCCGGGCACACTGTACAGCCTATAAGGAAAATTATGTGTTACATTAAGATAATTAAATATTTTTCTACAACGCAATCAATCACAAATAAAGACAGCTTTAAGTCAACGTATAAAACAGAGCAGTTTACAAAATTACAGTCTATATAAAGGAAGTTGTCGGGATGTTAAGTTTAAAGGTCATCCCATTTTATTGAGCCGTAAAGAAACACTTTGTTATCAGCAGAATGGACAGACCATCACTGATGCTAGGGTTTGATTATTTAAAACTAGCTTTTGCTCGCAGTTTTGCCCGCGTAGGCACATAAAATATCCTATGTCACTCAGGAATAATTCAGCTATCTATTGGTGAAAGAATTTTAGCAATCGGACCAATACTTCCAGAGATTACCCCCTACATACAAACTTACAAATTTTACCTCTTTATAATATTAGTATAGACTAGTTGCTATCCCGCGGTCTCATCCTCTTCAAAATCAAAATCAAATGACTGTAGTGTACGACGTTTCATATATTGTCGATTTTTGATTTTCATTTGACTTTGCTCAAATTCTTGATACCACTCATGCACAGATTTCTTTTAGTTTGGTATATGAACTCTGTACTTGAGTGTTATCACCAAAATCAGTTAATAAAGTTTTAAAACCCCAACAAGGTTTTTTCATATAATTAGTACCTACGTCATCGTCATCGAGAAGTCAAATGAAAATCGAAAATTGTCAAAATATGTGACACCCTACTGTAATGTAAAAACAAAATAAAACGATGAAAGACTTACGGTTAATGACTAGTAGATATAAAAATAACAATGTAATATCGAGGTCAGACAGGCTTCTATTTGAGCATATACTGTTAATAACTACTAATCAGGCACTCAGGGATAAGTCTAGCTTTCAAACAGAATCTTTGTAGTCCGATGATCGGTACTTCCAATAAATACCATACACACGCAAACAAACACTTAGTATGTGTTGTAGGTGATAGATGAGGACTTTAAGATATTAATATCAAAATTGTAGTAGACTTTTTATTATTGATAGGCGCACGTTTGACCACCATCTCACCTGATGGTAAGCGATGATGTGGTCGACGATGGAACACGCTTGCCTAGAAGTAACCTATTCACTCTTGACTTAAAGACCCCCAAGTTGTAGCTACCAGGAAACACAGCTACAATAATATGCTATGCTAGATACTTGTAGGTACCTAGTAGGAAATACTAGTAGGTATTTTTCCATCAAGCTGTTCCAATACTTTTAACATTCAAACGAACATAGGGGGGGTAGTGACGTAGCGAAATCGGTCAATCCCAAGGGCGGTATTAAATATCGCTATAAAGTGCGCTCGAGGCAATAAAAGTGCGGATACCAAGGTTTTATAACTGTATGTATTATGTCAGGCAGAATGCTCTATTTAAAAAACGGTAGTTACAGCAGGGCTTAGGAAAGTTCTCTATAAAAAACTAGATAAAAGGCCTCTAAAAGTTGTTTGGAAACTATGGTTGTTAGGGATCAAGAGCTTGGGTTCAGGTTTTCGGTTGTGCTTGTATACATTTTAATATTTGTAATGATATGTTACATAAATTAGAGTGCTCTAAGTGGCCCTACACCTGTACTTTGGAGGAAACCTACAAAACGCCATTGACGTCGCTATAAACATGGCAATGGCAACCTACTGGGCCCAAAAACTTTCGAGGTAAAAAAAAACCATCGAAGTAGAAGAAGAAGATATAAATAACTAAGCTTATATATTACTAGCTTCTGCCCGCGACTTCGTCCGCGGAAAATTTCTTGTTTTAAAATAAGATTACACTCGATTAGACGATGCGCACGTTCAGCGCTAGATTCCTGAGGGTCCACGGGCCTGTGATGTTACGGCATTTTGCCTAGCGAGCCGCTGCGAGCGCTCAGCGCTAGTCTCCCTATCCCTTGTCTCAGAGACATGCTGCCTTAAATGAGATAGACGCTGCGCACGTTCAGCGCTAGATTCCCGAGCACGGGCCTGCGATGTTATGACAATTTGCCTACCAAGCCGCCGCGAGCGTTTAGCGCTAGTCTCCCTATCCCTTGTCTCAGAGACATGCTGCCTTAACTCAGATAGACGGTGCGCACGTTCAGTGCTAGTTCCTCGAGCACGGGCCCGCGATGTCCTCACATTTTGGCTAGCGAGGCGCTGTGAGCGCTCGGAGCTAGATTCTCTAGCGCGTGCTTGCGAAATATATTCTCTATTTCTCGAGAGGCGCTGCTCATTTTCAGGGGCAGATTCTTCCGTACGGCGTACTCGAGCGGCTCTTGTCTGTGATGTCTGCCGGGACAGTTGAGATTTCCTTTTAGACATGCTCTCAACAAACTACGCACAGACTTGAAAACAATTATGAACAAAAGGAGAGCGACTCGAACACCGTCCGCCTTTACAAAACAAAACAATCGTAATATCGAATAACTCGTATCGATTATTATGATAGAACGAAGTACGAAACTACGAACATACAAAAACGTACAACGAAATTACGATATTTTCGATTATGAGGTATCTATCAACAACAACAACCATACGAACGAAACAACCGAAACCAATAAGCAACTGACAGAAGAACTCCAACTAACGACAACGTGGGCATAATAATTCGAGAGGGTCATCAATCCACAGAAAGTCTTAACACCGCGATTCAGAAAAATTACGTAATTGCAGAACGCCATCTATGGGCAAATAGGTGAAACGTTGGGCACGCCACTATTATGGCGGTAAGTCCCCTCTTTGAGGCGTGGCTGGAAAGGCCTCACGGCGTCCTTACCTTCCGCATGACACAGGTCCTCACCGAACATGGCAAGTTCGGGAGGTTCCTGCACCGAATTAAAGCGGAAGAGACGCCCGAGTGTCTGGGCAGAGCATCGCCGTGCCCTCGTGGGGGCGATCGGCGGCGGACACCTCTCGCGGCGGGCTCTGGTTGAGGCCATGGTCCTAAGCGAGGAGGAATGGCAGGCGGTCGCCTCCTTCTGCGAAGCAGTAATGCTAGCAAAGGCGGAGGCAGACCGCATCAGGCAACGGCGCCCCCGCCGCCGCCGCCGGGATTCCGATCCCGATTTCCGGCCACCGTAGACGCGGGCTCGCGGACGGCGAGCCATGGGTAGCTTGCTGTCCGATCGTCCGGTAATGGACCGAGCCCAAGACGTCGACGGCGCGCACTGTTCCCGCGCGCCTCAAGAAGTTGTCAGCAACAGCAGAGGCCCAGCTGGGTCGAAGCCTACCGGGTCCAGGATTATCCGAAAGGGAACTCGTGCCCTGGTTTGAAGGCTAGAAGGAACGGGGTGGGTTTTTAGTCAGTAAGAGTCTGACACTATCTCTCGCTCCAGCCAAGGGCGGGGGTTGTCATAAGATGATTTTTGCCCACCATAAAAAAAAAATAGGTAAAACGTCTGCACAATGAAAGTTACGCTAGGGGCATTTTGCGTTTTAGTAATTTTATATTATCTTCGAAACTGTATGACCAATTGCTATGCTGTAAATGGCAAATCTTATCTGTATAATGTTCTTGTGATACTGAAATAATTTATTGTCATAAAAATTAATATTTTGTTGCTCAAATAATCAACCAAACGTAAGTATGCCGAAAAAAAATATTTTTAATGCAATAAAAGAAGTATAAAAGATAAAAAATAAAAGATAGAGATATGGTACCGCGGACTTTTTTGTAGAAATAATTAAGACGAACCAGGTAGCCATACATTATTTTTAATTTTAAGCAACTGTTTAGGCAGCGCACACAAATAATTCTATTTTATGAGGTATTTTTTTCCGACTTGCTAGACAAAAGTTGTGATAGCTCGGTTAATATACATGCTATAGAAACAATTTATAGCCTATAGCACTCAGGAATAATGTAGCTTTCTGCCAATAAAAAAAATTTTAGAATTGGATTATTAGTTCCAGAGATTACCCCCTACATACAAACTTACAAACTTACAAATTTTACCTCTTTATAATATTAGTATAGATTAAAATTTACTAATCAACAGATTCACGATTTACATAATATGTAAAACAATACTAGAATATCTGAAGTGGTTCGTTAGATATAAAAGTGCTTCAAGTACTAAAATTTGACAGAGTTTTTATCCATTTTCAAATAAAATTTTCTAAAATCAGAAATCGTGTGATGTCGATTTTTAGGTAAAATATTTAGTTCATCATACATGGTCACAGTCATCCGGGTGACTGACGGGCTGTTCCGCTCCCGCATCCAGCTACGCACTGGCGCCTGATGTTGTACCTATAAGGTGTATAGCTTCGGCGTACTTTCGCGCTCTCGCACGCTTGATATTTTAACACGTCATAGCCCCTGCATCTTCATGAAAATTTATCCAAAAGCCACATTTTTGCAACAGGTGATTAATTTATGACACCAGAGAGCCAAAAGGAAACAAAAATTGATATCCCCATCGGGCGACGGGCCGTACCTCCCCTAAATATGAAAATGTGACGATAATCATTTTCAATTACTCTGTGGATATAGGGGGCATTATAAGATGACAATCTATTGATGGAAAGTTAAGATATTTATTGCTACTCACTCTGTCTTAATGAAGTGTAGATTTATTACTGGCTTTTAGCTTGGACAGAGGATATAGCATTACCATACATTGTGGCAATGTCACTAGTATAGTGTAGTGCACATTAAATAGTGACAGCGATGCGGAGAAGTTTATCGAAGCCTTATTTTAGATTGCTTTTTAATTACGAGTAGTTTTAATTGATTAATTTGTAAGGCTCTACTAATATTTAAAAAAAAAAAGTATTTTTGTTTATAATGAATTAAATCAAAAACTACCAAACCGACTTCAAATTTTTTTTTGATGGAGACTCCTATTCGTTATCACTATTTTCAAATATTTTCGACCTTCACGCGAGCGAAACCGCTGGCTGAAGCAAGTATATATATAAGTGAAATGTTAGCTACCTTTGATTTACCAAAGACACTTAATTTATTATTTTAACTCTGTTTTTCAAGAGTAAATAGAACTTCTTCCTTGTCAAACATTAATTTTTAATGTAGTTACTGCGTATACTTTGTCGGAGATCCAATTAAATAAATAAACCAAACACGTCTTAATATCATCATTCTGCCCTTGTCATAAGTTATTTAGGGCCTGTGTACCATCTATTCATTCCATTCCGTACTGTCCAACGTTATCATCACTCACTACACTTTCAATATCATTATCATTTTTTTTCAAAAAAAAAATCATCATTATTTTCTTTGTCCTCTCCCTTTCTCTACCTGTACACATCTATGTTCATAACTGTTTTAGTTACAACTACTAAAATTAGTTGAATATCCTACATCTTATTCTACTAACAGAATACATCACAAACTTCCAAGCTCCACTCAGACTGCTCAGTTTAGAGCGCTTCAAACGGCAAAGTTGATTGAGTTTGAATATTGCAATGGTGGAAGTAGTGACGGTAGCGATGTATATGAATGTTAGTGGGCCTAATCGTGCGGAGTGCGTAGTCTACGGACACAGATTGGTTGCGTGCGTAACTTGTCATGGGATGCATATGTCGTGGCCAGATCGACACAGATTAGACATTGATCACTTCATGAAATGGCCAACTAAAACTGGCCACATCGTCTTAAACGTGAAAATTTGAATATATCTGAATCCGCGTTTGGCCTACTAAATGTTAACCTTTAAACCATTTGATGATGTCAATTTCGTTTGACCATATCATTGATGTTGGATTTTTATGACAATAAAAGGTCTAAAGAAAGTAGGCCAAACGCGGATACAGATTATTAAAAAAAAAACCTTTAAACCATCTGGCCAGTTTTAGTTGGCCATATCATGAAGTGATCGATTCAAAGATCTAGCCACGATACATACATTCTACAGCAATGTTCTGAAGTACTACATTGGACACACGTTGACCATGTACACCGATTTAGGCGCTCCATACATTTTATATAGCAATAAGACTTGTAGAGCTACATTAGATCCATGCCACGCGACGCGACTTTACTTACTACTCAGACGTGGCCCACGTGTGCGTCGGTCTAATGTAGATCTTATAAAAATTACAGAATTCTTTAAGCTTTCGTACCAGAAAGGTAAGCAACGAACCTCTATTACTAAACCTCTGTTGTCAGCTGTCTGTCCGTCTGTCCGTCTGTCTGTCAGTGGGCGGTATTACATGAATCGCAATAGGTAGAGTGCTAAAATTTTTCCGATATATATTTCTAATGCCGTGTGCTAGAACAAAAAATAAAACTTTGATGGACCGGAACATATGGTATGCAAGTCCTACTCTCATTTGGCCTGGTTGGTTTTATTTAAATGAAAATGATAATGTACGAGTGTTTTAGTACTCTGGATAACTGTATACAATTGTAAATAACCGGGGGTTCACAAAAAGCTTATTCAAATTTTAATTTCCTGTAGGTATCATAAAAATAAAAACTGTTCTCCTAAAACAATGAAGACAATATTTCATGGTTTCATAAATCAATTATTACGTACTCGTTCTGTCGTGTACGACCACACAAGTCGACACGCATTTATGATTATTTCTAACATTTACCGTTTCCATACGGGGTGTAACTATGAGCCCACAAATAACTTTCAAACTATGCAGGCTACTTATATCATAAAATAAAATAGCTAACATGTTTGTACTATTTCAATTGTATATAACACTATTTATTTGCGTAAAACATAAAAAAAAACTATTAAATCCATGATTTACGCAAATAAGTATTATTAAAAAAAAGAGATGTTTCATATTACAAAAAAAGTTTTGCATAAAAACATGAACAACTCTATTTATGGAAGATATCAATAATTAATCAATATGGCTTTTACCCTCAACTTTAAGAATACTGTAATGTTTTACAAGATAGGTATTTGATATTTTTATATTGATTTATTGGTATCTGTTCTTTTCTTTTAAGTATTTGTGTATATAGATACATAAACAATATCTCTTAGTTCCGTGTGTTTCTTGGCAAAAGCCACCTCTAACCTCTTCCATTGTCTTCTATCTCTAGGAAGATATACCTAGTCTTTACAAAAACAAAACTCTGTACCAACTGTACCAAGTAATCATAAGCTTTCATTTTTTTTAATGTTTATTACATATTCTTTTAAGAAAGATTTTCATTCCGATGGGCAGTAAAAATATTATGAACATAACTTTCCGCTACACCCTGTATAACTTTGACATCGAATAGTAATTGCCATAATGGTTACATTTAAATTATAACGTAGTCAAATAAACAGGAATTAATGTTTGATTGGTATTGATATCTACACCAATCTAAACACATAAATAAAATTGAAGTGTCTGTTTGTTATATCAAAATTCTATTGTTTTACTAAATTCATATGTAATTAATTCTAAAACAAAAACACCGTTTTTCCAATTTTTTCCATCTGGTTAATCTTCGAAACAGCTAGACCGATTTTGATGGAACTTTCACTGATGTCCTTAGAAGTAACATAAGACTTTTATTGCAGAAAAATAAAATAAGAACGGGTTAGGTTAGGTTAGTTTGCATTGTAGCAAACTAACCTAACCTAACTCATTAGCGTTGTAGCTAACAAATAAGATAATGGTTTTAAGTGTAAGGCGAAAATTGAAATGTCATCAAAAACAAAACTTGTAAAAAAAACCAAAGCTTGCAACTCAGTTCTTCTACCGTAAAAAGTGAGTTCGATGTACCTAATACTAAGTCGATTAATTTATTCAATCCGTACCTAAGGGACCTTGATGACCTAGATTGACTTGGCAATCGGAATAAACAATGTAATTCAATTACTTGCGCTATAAATGCGTGCACTACCGTGCCCTCTCCCTAAGCAGATATGTCCTGGTATTCCCAGGAAAGACGAAGCCAGTGACCCAAAAAGTCGTGATTGAAAAGTGCCATTATCGAAGACAAAGCGAGAACAGTGAAGACATTCGATTTCTTTCAAGATTAAATGAAAGACATTCCAGCGGTTGAACAAACACGTTATTACATTCTTCGACGCCGCTGCTATATTAAAGCTTTTACACCAAAACTACATTCGCGAAAATCAAGAACAACGGCGTATACACTGTCGAGCAGATAACGCACAAAGTGGCAAAAACAAAGATCAAAGATTCAAAGCATTTTCTTTCAAGTAAACCATTTACAGGCACTTTTGAAATGTCAAGAAGTCAGTCAGTCAGAAAAAATGATGCCAATCGCACATTCAAAAGCTTAAATCTCTATCTATGGAGATGAATGTGCAAGCAACTGTATGGACACTCTTTTCGATCATGTTATGTATTACAAATGTCTCGGTTACATGTTTCTTGTCGCTGCTATTATGTGAGAACAATATTATTTTTAGTATAAATGCGAAACCTGAAACACCTGTCTAGTATTTTTAAGTAAAGAATCTATGTACAAAATTTCAAAACTGTATTATGAAAAATCACAAAGTTATAAGCCAGTTATACGATACGGATTGGCGACATAAATATTTGGTTATCAGGCCATCCGGGCGATTGAGGGGTTGTTTGTTTTGCACCCGCAGCCAGCTGTGCGCTGGCGTCTGATGCCCGCTATGATCTGCCGTGATCTGTGTTGTACTTAAAGTCGGTGGTGTCCAACTTGTGACCATTTTTATTGTTGGGAAAAAATTAACATGGTGAAAAAAATATTGAAATTGATTCAGTTACTGATTCTGGACAAACTATATTCAGGTTTCGCATAAACTATAAATAATGTTGTACAGATACTAAAACCTGGGGCCTTACCATGACGTTTTAAAGTATCGAGTAGTAGACGCAGTATAAGCGTGCGAGCGAGAAAGACAAGATAGTTCAGTTTAGGTCGTCAATTGGATCGCATTAAAAGCTCGTGTTGTCGTATGTGGGAAGGTATTTATAGGGTAATTTTGAGGGTGACATGACCAGAGGCAGATTTTCCACTAATAAAGGACGGAGAAGTAATGGATGCAAAGGATTCTACCCTCAAGATACCAAAGAGCAGGACAACGCAAAACATCAGCGAATAAGAGCCTCTGTGTAGTAATTCTTATTTTTGCGCGACCCCGTGCGTTAACCCCGTCTTATTGTCCCCCTGGTAACGATGGCGGCCTGTTGCTAATCTCTACGGATACCCCTGAATAGGTACCAGGGATGTTATAGTTATTAAATTTCGGATACGGATTTAGGAATAGGATAAGTCAAGGTTACTTCTAGGTCAGCGTACTCCACCGTCGACCACATCGTCGCTTACCATCAGGTGAGGCAGTAGCCAAACGAAAGCTTAATAATTGTTAAAAATAAACGCCGGTTTCCGCTATAGTCTGTCTATAACTTGTGGTCTATAAAGTCAACAACTCAAGCCCAACCGACTTGGTAATTTTGTATAAAAAGTAATTATTTAAAAAAAATATCTGATACTTTTTATAAGATTCTTCTGTTAGTGTTTACTAACAGATGTTCAATATCTCTTAATCAACCTTTATTATTGAACCAGTGTTGACTGCATCAGATTTCATTATATCCTAATAATTAGCCAATTCGTTTGACGGTTTATACAGACTCTAGTTTTATTTAATCAATCATATGGGTAAATAATATTATAGTCACTTTAAATCTCCAGTGTTATCTGAAACTATCCGAAACTTTGGCATCGGTTTTAGTTACGATTAGTGTTATTTTTTTATTTCGGATTTCCAATAAATTCGGAGCTCTAAAACAACCCTGATAGATACCTACAGGAAATACCTTCGTTCGGATGTTAGTAAATGGAATACAATTCGTACGACTTCGGAGAAGAGGCTTGTAAATTGCGTTGTTCAATTAGGACGTATTGTAATACTGGATCCGAGCCTGGAAGCTCATGCCTTTCTCAGAACAGGTTTAATGAGGCTTGAACGCTTCAACTAGATTGGATCGACGATTAGATTGGGTTCCGACGACATGATTGCAATGTTACTTATCATCATCAGCTTTTTTTTAATGTTCCCACTGCTGGGACTCAGGCCTCCTCCCTAGGAGACGGAATGGGCCGTAATCCACCACGCGGGCCCAGTGCGGGTTGTTGAATGGCACATGTCTTCGAACTTTTGGTTCTAGGGCATGCCGGTTTCCTCACGAAGTTTTCGTTCACCGTTTTGTGAGCAGTGGTATTGAAATAAATTACACAAAGTAATGCGCCTGGCAGGGTTTGAACGCGCGACCAACAATTCGTAAGTCGGTGCCATTACCACTTGGCCACCACTGCTCATGCCTTTCTTAGAATACGTTTAATGAGGCTTAAACGCTTCAACTAGATTGGATCGACGATTAGATTGAGTTCCGAGGACATGTTACCAATGTTACTTATAGTAAACTCAAATTAAAATCACTAGCTTCCTCCAGCGGCTTTGCCCGCGTGAAAGTAGGCTTCTCCATACAAACTTTTGGCCCCTATTTCACTCTCTTATAAGGACGAATTTTGGGAAATCCTCTCTTAATGCTCGCCTACATCATAAAAGGAAAACTTTGCAAAATTGCACGCTCTTAGTTCTTGTACTTTTGGCTGTGCGTGGATGTCAGTCAGTTTCTCCTTTTATATAATAATAATAATAAGTTATTACAAATAGACGAACAAGAAATAGGTCTACTTCAGAACGCATCCTCCACATAACACACGACACGCTACATTTACTTGGCTTGCCTCGTAAATGTAGCTAAACACAGACTAAGAGCTGAGAAATAAAAACGGAAACAAAAATAAATCCACAACTATCAGATAAGCCTTCATAAATACTTATAAAAAGTGTAAAGCAAATGCACGGTTCCAATTGATCTTTTGAAGAACCGGAAAGAAAGTTCATGGTTACTCTTTAAAAACAAAAGATAAGTTTTACAAAATTACTAGGTATGAGAGGATAATATAGTAGATTTTGTAAATTGTGAAGCTTAGTAATTATGGAAGACATCTGCATCTATTGGGTATTTCTCACATTAAAATACCTTGGAAAAGAGGAAACTAGTCCATGACGCTATCTGTACCTAGATTCAGTCAAATTATGTAGAACATAAAAAAAGCCTATTCTTACTTATCCATCTGAAAACAGCTAAAATGAGATACGGAGTATGAAATTACGTATAACGAAACGGAACAAACGAAACGATTGTCAACTAATCGGCTTATTCGGTTTCGATTCATTTAGACGCGTTCATTAAGGCTATTACTTAATTTAACTAACTTGTGTTATGTCATCAAACATCAAAGACCGACATCAAACACCTCGTTAGTCTTGCTTTACCTCAAGACTGCGCCTACAGACCTGATAATATTCAATTACCAGTAAAATCCGTTTACCAGAACAAGCTTAATTAAACGAAGATAGCAGGCTATAGTAACACTTAACACAATTTAGCACCACTTCTAAAAAATACTAATTCAATTGGCACAAGATTTGATTAAAAAGTTAAGTAAATTCACTATTAAAACACTTTGAACTCCACTATTTCACACATCCCATCACTAAAATCACATTTATGTCACTGGCTGTCAACAATCACAAATGGAATAAAAAAAGAATAAAACTGTTATTCTATTTTCAAAATTGAATTCGGTGGTCCGTTGGTTGGGGTAATTATTCGCGGCGCGTGGGTCGCGCGATGCGGGCGGCCGGCGCGCTCTTCCCGCCCATCTGACGGGCTCGCCGCCCTCGGTGACGTACGAAAACATTGCAGACTTATCGGACCGGCTAAAATGCTAAATGTTGTGTCACATGAGCTATTAAATCTTATATTAGTTAATCAAATATATTTGGGGTATGATTACACTCATAAACTGGCTAACACAAAAACTAGTGCGCAATCATTAACTATTCCATCACTGCTTACTATCAGGTAGGATCGCAGTCAAGCGCCAGTTTATATCAATTCAAAAATTGTGGTCTGGTTAATTTTACACAACACGGATTAATGCTAAGTTTTATTTATTTATTTAAACTTCATGTACAGCAGTGGTACATAAGTGGACTTATGCAACAAGGCATTCTCTTTCAGTCAGCCTTTGGGTTAAAAAAGATAACACTGTGGTAGGTGTGCACAATAAATATATAATTGATATATTACAATAGTGTTATTAAATTAGTGGCTTTAATAATACAATGCTAAAATTACAAACTATTTGAATCATTATAATTAAGAGAACTTAAAATATAACAATTATAACGAAGACCAAACTAAGGTTGAGAGGACTTCAAGTAGTAGTTCCGAATTTTACGCTTGAACGAAAATTTACTTTTAGTAGTTTTGTCTCACCAGCTGTTTGTAATAAAAACTTTGTATTCAACAATATTAACTTGTATCGTTACCCACATTCGTGGCCCCCTTTGCCGAATTAAGAGCCCCTTTCTTATTATAAAAACTGTCAAGCACCTACACTTTCGAGGTGGTCTTGGGGTTGCTTGCACCCCTTTCGTGCAATTAAGTGAGTAGAGTGCTCGTCCCCTTGTCCATAATGTCTTTAAGGTTCACCGCGGTAGGTACTTACTTATTTGACAAGAAGTGTCAATCTTTTAAAGGACGGGAGCCTGAAGAAATACTAAATTACGTAATCTTTAGAAGTAGCGAAAAAAAAAGCGATTTGGAACAGTTTTTTGCGAACGAAATTCTAAATCTATTCGGAATAATTTCGTCAAGTTTTTTTACATGTTTACTTAATCTATTGATTTTCTGGAGGCTTGATCAGTTCGTTATTTTTGAATCGATTAAAACTAAAGAAAATTCTTCCTATTACCTACTAACGTGGCAATTATATTTTTGGTGCTTACATGAAGATGACTAGTTTGCAGATCACTCTCGGCCTAACTCGGTAAACTGTATTTCTGACCGACTTTTTGTTGCTACGAGTATCAGTATGTTCTATTTTTTCTCCTACAAAAAATCGGCCACCGATTATCGGGCGAGGGCGAGAGGTCTAAACAAAAATATTAATACCAGCCTGTAGTGTCTGACCTAGCTTTTGGATCTGGTTTTAGTTTCGGCGGTTAAAAAAACTATTTTCGTCTCAGTTCCGTCAAAACTACAGCCGAAATCGATACTGAATTCAAGAAGCTACGATCGTACATGTCGACAATTTTGTTTTGGGCCTCAAATATCTGACACTGAATGATTAATACAAAATAATACTTATGCGATTTAAAAAAGAAGAGAGTGACTTGTAGCGACATCTATGAGGCCACATAGCAATTAAAACACTCACAGTTGAACTGCGTCGTGGTATTTGAGTTCTCCACGCTATTAGAAAGTACACAAAAGCCTGAAATTACCTATTGGACAATTGCCTCGGACCAGATATTATAGCCGGTCGCAGGATCCACCATTTTCAACAGAGGTTTGTGGGACTTTACATCTAATGACTGATTAACACTATTTTTCCTCACACGAAAATATGACCTTGTGTTAAATTCGGTGTCGACTTTGGCCGTGTCAACCTGGCTTCGGTCGAACACTACGAGTACCAATCTGTAACTGTGCCACAGTAGGTAGTAACACCTTTTCTTATAGAGAAACCATTAATCACCATATTACCAACGGATTGCTGAATTCAGTCATAACACAAAGCCCAAGTTTCCTCACGAACTTTGCCGTGCATATGAATTGTAAGTCACGTTGGTGTACCCAGATTTAAAGCAACCACCACAATCATAATAGGCGAGGCCTTATCTACAAACCCATAACAATTACTAGCCAAACACATTCAGGAACAAAATTGTATAAAGAGAAGATATAAAAATATAATGCTGTATACAAAAACGGTGAAGGAAAACATCGTGAGGAAATGGCATATTCCAGAACCAAAAATTCGAAGACATGTGACATTCACCAACCCGCACTGGGCCCGCGTGGTGGATTCCGGCCCATTCCCTCTTCTAGAGAGGAGGCCTGAGTCCTAGCAATGGGAATATTAAAAGGCTGATTGTGCTTATGCTGTACACGAAATACTCACTCATTACAGACATTTTAATGATGTATCTACCAATATAAATCAGACTGATATTATAAAGGCGAAAGTTTGAGAGCGTCTGGGTATGTTTGTTACTTCTTGACGGTCAAACAGCTGAACGGGTTTGAAAGAATAATGATCAAATTTACCTAGGACTTATTCGAACTGACTGGAACAATTTTCCTGCTGCGGTCTTCATGTCTGATTATAATTTGGCTGTCTTCAAGGCTAGACTGAATAAGCTCTTAGTAAACTAGTGCGCCTTACCATCAACGATTGCATCGCTGCTTATCATCAGGTGGGATTGCAGTTAGTTTAATATCAATTAAAAAAAAGTCAGTGGCAGCAGTTTGTAAAGAATAATTATTAAAAAATAAAACTTGACTAAAAGAAAAACCACATTTACAAAAGTAAATCCATTTACAATTTCCCAAATTACCGCATCCATATTTCATCCGGTCGCTGCGAAGGCATCCATTGACAGCATTCTTCAACGTGGTGCGTGAGCAAAGGTAATGAGGTTTCAGCATTTAATGAACATTCGTTGAAAGGGGCTCACGGCACGCCCAAATGCATTTCA
Organism: Mythimna lalbum; assembly: GCA_949319445.1. Classification (NCBI taxonomy): domain Eukaryota; kingdom Metazoa; phylum Arthropoda; class Insecta; order Lepidoptera; family Noctuidae; genus Mythimna; species Mythimna lalbum. The sequence goes on from OX439354.1 coordinate 1,274,077, forward strand.
ATGATTTACCAGTGAAATGCTCAAAATTGGGTTATCGACTTTTTACAGGGAGTTCCCGTGAATTACTCAAGTTGCTTGTACGGTGCTGGTGTTTTTGGGGTTTATATAATTTTGGTGGTAATGTTGTTTGCTTAACTAAAACCTATGAGGGAAGCCATCAAATAGTTTGTCCATGGAATTTCTTACACACTATTCTCCATAAGATCAACGCTTTGGAATGCAATTTAGCATAATTTTTTCAGAGTTGTTGACATTTAAAAAGTGCCTGTAATGTAAATAGTTTATCTACACAATATTATAAAGAGGTAAAGTTAGTTTTGTTGTTTGTAAGAAGTAATCTCTGAAAGTGTTGGTCCGATTGCTAAAATAGTTTCACCGATAGAAAGCTGCTTTACTCCTGAGTGACATAGGCTACATTTTATGTACGTGGGTGAAGCCGCTGGCAAGAGCTAGTCTTTTATAATTAGGTGGAGTCAAGAAGTGTCAAAATTTTACTGACTGACTGTATCCTTTCAGATGCCATTCAGATCCAGAGTTTCTACCGCGAGCTCTTAACGCGACATTTGACGACCAGTTTAAGGGATGGATCTATATAAGATGTATTAAAGCTCTATACCTCTGTCTCGCTCGCATGCTTGACATTTTAACACGTTATGGTTAGGCTTAAGGCCCGATACTAATGCTAAAACTACATTGCACACACGTGTACCACACACGCCGATCTTGGCGTGTCGGTTTCCATACATTTTAGATGGAAACTAAAATTGTAGAGCTACACTTGATCCACATCACGCGACGGCGTTCTACGTCAGGCGTGTTACACGTGTACGTCAGTCTAATGTAGTTCTAGCTTAATACTCTAGCTAGAGAGGTAAATTTTGCTTGTTTTTAAGAGGAATCTCTCGAATAATTCTAGATTTGCGAAAACCTCACTCTCAAAAACACACTTCTTTTCACTGATGGGAAACTACCTACATTATCGTTGATTGCAATCGGCATCCGGAAAAGGTATGGCTCATGGGGATAGACCGACAAATTATCTAGAAAAAAATATTTATGTAAAAACTTACTGTTGCCTGTGACTTCACCCGTGTATGAAATAGTCTGGGAGTATTTTCTGAAAAAAAAAAGGCAGGTGCGAATCGGACTTGTGCACAGAGGGTTCCGTACAAACTTACGTAGATAAATAGGTAGTACAATTTCTGAATGGATCTTCGAAGACTTTTTCGAATCACTAAAATTGTTTTCTGAAAACAGTAACGAAACTGTTTTCAGATTTTTATCCCTATAACCTTGCTTTATGCCTTTCAGGATTCTGGGTCAACGGGAAGAATCCTATACATTGTGATTCCCTTGAGAGTGTTCAAAAGAAAAAAACGTTTTAAAGCGACATAAAAGCCGTATCTTTATTTCGTTAACTTAGAAGTTTTTCACAACTCCAAGGGACCGCAGACTTGAGTATATGTTTTTAATTTCAACTCGATACCTCCACGCGTTCCCGAGATAAGGGGTCTTGACAGACAGACGGATAACAAAGTGATCCTATAAAGGCTCCGTTTCTTCCTTATGAGGTAGGGGACCCTAAATACGGTCATAGTCTACTTGCTGTATGCAAAATTTCATCATACACACGCTCACAAACTTCACCTTTATAATATTACGTAGTGTGATGTATGAAAGGCGAGTGATAGTGCAGCCATTTGTTTGTATATGATATGGCAGGCGACAAAGCGATGAAGTGGCCGCATTTTGCACCCTATTCAATGCTTTTAGCGGCACTCAGCTGAACTCTCCCAGTGTCATCTTGGAAATTACTCGGTGCATTACTCGCATAACTTTTCTAGACTTAGCCCAACGAGTTGCTATGTTAGTATTTTTAATAAGCTTCTGTGAGCAGCTTCAATGCAAAAAAATAATCCAAGAGAACATATACGCAAGATAAAAGAAGATATCTTATGTGCTCTTACAGGAAATGGTTTCCTCGTGTGCCCAATTTAATTGAAATCCGTTCAGCCAATTTAAAGAAGCGACGAACAGACTCACTCCTTTTTATAATATTAGTGTCAGCTAATGAATCGTACACTCACACAACTAAGTAGATCATTTTTACATAGGATTTTTGTTTTAATTGATATAAACTTTGCTTGACTGCGATCCCACCTGAAGGTAAGCAGTGACGCAATCTCTGATGATGAAGCGCAGTAGTTTAGGATGACCGCAGTACGAAAATATGCATCTTTAAGATGAGAGAAAAGGATTAAATACATTGTATGAATCTGACAGCTGTCACCTGCACCGTCCTATCCTGATAATAGTAAAAGTGTTCTCTTATCCATAAGCAAAAATTACAAACTCACATATAAACTTTCAACCCCTATTTAACCACTGTAAAGCTAGAACTACATTAGACCGTTGACCACGCCTGATTTGTACGTAGAACGACGTCGCGTGGCGTGGATCTAGTGTAGCTCTACAAGTCTAGTTTCCATATAAAATGTAAGGAGACCGACGCGCTCAGATCGGCGTATGTGGCACACGTGTGCACAGTGTAGTTCTAGCTGACGTGTCCTGTATTCAACAACGAGTGCAGTGAGGAAATTGCAGAGTGATGTTTAAGATGCAGTGTGTTTAGCCTTTAGCCTGAGAGTTCGGACATAAGTGCAAGTCAAACTTTTAAGGTAACCGTTTAGGAGAATTTGGATAAGTAAATACATCAGAATGTATCATGTGTGTAGGTCTTCGCAAACAGTAAGGCCTTGCTCAGTTGACGAATCTGAAAAATAAAATCGGCCTCTCCGTAAAAACTGTCCAATCAAGTTTGTAATTCTGTATGGAGAGACAAAGTTTTTTTTTTCGTTTCCGGAAAAAGATCTTGTGGAAAGTTTTTCAGTTTCGTCTACTGAGCAAGGCCTTAAAGTTTGCGGAGGCCTGTCCCTTACGCCCTGTATAGAATGATGATCTATTTTTTTTGGAACACAGGAACTGATGACGACCACGAATATATCAGAAAGCGGCAGTAGCATGATGAATCTATTTGATTTGATAATGAATCTGGTTGAGCGATTGGCTATTTATATGTCACATGTTTGTGAACACAAATGCACTCACCCACATTATGCTGGAGTAATTCCTAGTAAGGCATTATGTAAAAAAGGAAAAGAATAAGTAAAGTATTCTGTCAAATTAGATGTTCTCGCATTACCATTAAAAGTAGAAGTTTCAGAAAACTCTGATCTAACTGAAAATACTACTTATTACTATTAAACTTTCTGACAGAAAATACTACTTTCAGGACGTGCGTTTAATCTATATGTACTTATATACAAAAGGACAAACTGACTGATATATCAACACACAACTGTAACTACTGGCACTAGGAACGTGAAATTTTATACAAGGCTTGCTTTTATTACGTAAATCAGTAAGAGAGGGTTTTTCAAAGTTCACCCCCTAAGGGGTGCACCGGGTGTGCAAAGATTGTATTGAGAAATCTACTTTCATGCGGGCGAAGCTACTGGTATCAGCTAGTATGTTACATGTTGTATACAGACACCATAACACGTATCCATACGTTCTACATACACTCCAAAGAGATATATTTTATCTAACGCTAATGAGCCCGTATTTACCCACCGCTGGGTTCTTATCAGTAACACGCCCCGACCTCGTCCTGATCCACGCCAATCATTCCAATCGCGCCGCCTTCAATTGCAAACGAATTTCCGTTTCAACGAGCAAAAATCTACTTTCACGCGAATTTCCGAGTGGAGAAGAAACAACGAATATTTATTACCTACTCAACAAGATCTAAGCAGCGGTGGCCAAGTGGTAACAGCCCCGACTTACGAGTTGTAGATCGCGGGTTCAAACCCAGCCAGGCGCAAAATCATCATCATATCAGCCGAAAGACGTCCACTGTTGGACATAGGCTTCCCCCAAGCGTCGTCATAACGACCGGGGGTATTACTTTGTGTAATTTATTTCAGCACCACTGCTCTCAAAACGGTGAAGGAAAACATGACTCCAACACGCACTGGGCCCGCGTGGTGGATTACGGCCCATACCCTCTCCCAGAGAAGAGGCCTGAGTCCCAACAGTGGAAACATTATAAGGCCGACTATGCTATGTATCAAGATCTAGTTTGAAAAGGTTTCAGCAAACCATAAAGTTCTGCCGAAAAGGTTGTAGTGAATTTTATAATTGGTTTGGGACTTGGAGGGCTAGTAATAATAGATCTTTAGTGACCAAGGGGCTTTAGAAAACCCTCTTTATCCGTGTATGAATGGTGTTATTAAATATAACTGCCATAATGTCACTGTTTGTGAATGTTAAGGGTGAAGTTAATGTAGAGAATAGAAAAAATTACAGGTGAATGAAAGAATTTTTTTTCTTATGGAACACATCATCATTACGTACGATCCGGCTTTACCCACTACTTGGATTCTCTTTTTAGGGTTCCGTCCCTCAAAAGGAAAAAACGTAACCCTTATAGGATGACTTTGTTGTCCGTGTGTCTGCCTGTCAAGACCCTTTGTCTCAAGGACGCGTGGAGGTATCGAGTTGACGAAAAACGCACATTTTGACGCTCTCAAGGGGATCAAAATTCATAGGGTACTTTATATTGACCTAGAATCTTAAAATCTTGAAGCAAGGTCTCATAGCACAAGTATAGACAAATCTGAAAACTGTTTTGTAGATACGGCAAAAAAAAATTTCTTTGCGATTCAGAAAGAACCCTCAGTGCGCGAGTCCGACTCACACTTTTACAGTTTTTTGTGTCCATTTTTTTTTAATCTGCTAGAAACTAGTGCTTGACTGCGATCCCACCTGATGGTGAGCAGTGATGCAATCGTTGATGGTGATGCGCACTAGTTTATTAAGAGCCTCTCTCAACCAATTCTGAAATTTCCACGTTTCACGCCAATCTTATCCAGAACACACAAACCTACAAAAATGTCTTAAGTGCCAAATTGGAATCAATACGAAAATTTCTTCGAGATGCCATCTCCATATCGTCGGCGATAACTCAATCATATCAATATAATACAGCCAGTGATTGCACATCCCTGTCCCGTTCCCAGGGGTGTCACACCATTTGTGTGGCTTCGTAATACGTCAGCCGGACATTAAACCGACATGCGACGGACTGCCCGTCTGCCCACAATAATAATTATCTATCGATACTGCTAACAAACGGACGATAAAATCTATACCGCCGTCAGTTCTAGTGACGATGGTCAACGGTTAAATTGGCAGTATCGATTTTTAGATGACGCACCTCCGCTCAAAATATTTTCACCATAAAAAAATCTAAAGGTGTTTAAAATGGAATAATTCAGGGAATATCCCTGAATTATTCCATTTTAAACAATTCTAAACAAGTTCTAAATTTTAAACAAGTCAATATCTATACTTATAATAAATCTGTAGAGAGGTCAATTCTGTACATGAAATATATTTCCAAAATAACTATCATGGGGTGATTAGTGATCGATACTGATGCCAAAAGTGCAAACAGTACAATTTTTGTCTGTCTGTCTGTCTGTCTGTCTGTCTGTCTGTATGTTCTTTATAGAAACAAAAACTACTCGATGGATTTTAACGAAACTTGGTACAATCATTCTTCATACTCCTGGGCAGGTTATAGTATACTTTTCATCACGCTACGATCAATAGGAGCAGAGCAGTGAAGGGAAATGTTGGGGAAACGGGAGAAATTACTCGACGGAATAAGCAACAGGATCCGCGTACGAAGTCGCTGGCAGAAGCTAGTCAATAAATAAAAATGAAATTACAAATATGACTATCACTTGCTGGAAGTAAACTCAAATTTGAGTTAAACTCGCCTATAAGATAAACTTTGTTATTTACTTATTTTATACTCGTAAGTTGTTATAGTGCACAATAAAGAATTAAAGAATGACTACCTGAGCTCAAAAATGAATAGAATATTTTTTATCAAATTATATTATTATTACATTATTACAACGAATTATATTCGTATTCTATTCGTTTATCAAATAAACGAATACTTAGATTTTTTTTTATCAAATTAAGCAAAATAAGTTATTTTTTTAAGGCTATAAACTAGTATCTGATGGTAAGCAGTGATGCAAAGCGCACTAGTTTATTAAGAGGCTATTCACTCTAGCTGTGGAGACACCTAAAATATAATCGGACGAGAAGACCGCAGCAGGTAAATCAGAATGTATTTGACTCACTTACGCATCATCAGTCCATGCTCTTGGCTGACGGATCACCGCCGCCTGACCATAGAGTATATCATACTGTCATCTGTGGGCCACAGACTGTCCAAACACTATTGATGGTATACCCACAAACACTACAGATGCCATTGTGACTAGATTCAAAATCAGAATAGGTATTAGGATATCATTAATGTTGTTATTAATGACATTAAGTGGTTTTTAAACTGTCAAGTGTAGAGTAAAATGTCATTAAAAGTTGCGACACTTAAAAGGCTCAATTCATCAACTTTTTAAAGCAAATCAAAGTAAGCTTTAGAGTTCCACTTTAAAGCTAAAGCTGTCTCGTTAAAATGCCAAATGATAAATTACCATGACAGTTTTACCGCCTCTTTTAATCGGGGACAATAATGACATAACTCTAGTTCCATGCTTCCCTTCCTACCCATCTATTTTATTCACGGACGCACCTTAATTACTGGATATTGTTTTGCTTGTGTACTGAACCATTATATAGCTACGTTTAATTACTACTTGTTATGGTGGGGCTTTTTGGACCGGGACCGCGGTCCCAACTTCCAACTATATTTTTTTTTGTGGTATTTAGGGACCACAAACAAAAAAGGCATTGAAGTGCTGGGAATATGCATTAAAAAGAAATTGTACATTTGTACAGTGTTATGTGCATAAAGGTTTAATAAATAAAAAATACTTGTTATCTTACCAGTTTATCAATAAATATACAAAAATACAATACCAACTGTGAAAACAACAAGTGGTAGTAGCACGGTAATAATATCATAGTAGTAACAGTAAAAAAGGAAGCAACACAACAATAATTTCAAACCCATATATATGTCTCTCTTGCCGAGACGCCATTTTCTATGGCAGCCATATAGTGACTTTTCTTTCTTATTGGCAGCTTTGAATCTATACAACTTCGTTGTTAATGAAGATAGATAATAATTCTTTCATGCTTGTTTACTAGAACGAAACATGATTTTAATTTAGCAAATAAAATAATTGCTCGCAGTTTCTCTATTACAAAAAAAAACTATATTTATTTTATTAGTGGTCCCAAAATATTTCTAAAAAAGAATAGATGGAAGTTTGGGACCGCGGTCCAACCAGCCCTGCGACCACTCATTATACCATACGTTTTTATAACCAGTAGAATAGGCAGTTTTATCGCCAGGCCTAATTTCGGAAGTACCTATTCTACCTAAAACTTTTAATTAAACCACCGGCTTTGTAAGCTTTAATGAAAACGCATTGACGTTTAATTTATGATCTAGTTTTAATCAACGTTTCCTAATGTAATGTTATATAGGATTAGCATTTGATATTACAAATTGTTGTTACAAATCGAAATTAATGGTGCGTGATTCTAGAGGTCTATAATTTCCAAAACTGGACTTGAGCTGTTAATAATACCGTGAGGCTAATAAAAATAATATTCAATCGCATAAAAATTAGTATGTGATCGTAATTATCGATATAATATGTGTAAATTATGAACTACGCACTAGATTCCGCGTGCCGTACAATTTTATTTGTCATACAAGAAAAAGATTAGTAGACTTTTTTGTTCAATAAAACAAAATTCCGGTATTTGAAGCGCAAAAAATTCGACGCATAATGCTATCGCTGCCGTCCACTAATTAAAAGGCCGTTAAACCACAGTTGGTCATTTTTCACTTTTTAATGTAGTCTTATACAACTTTCGATGCTCTATCTTTTGGTCTAAGACTCATTTTTCTATGATTGATAGTTTTTGAGATACAGAACATTAAATCACAATGTCTGTGTTTAAATTGCTTAGCTAAAAGTTAGAAAATGAATTTAAATAAAATATAATAAATATAAATGAATAAAATGTCACATATTGTGCACAAAGACTATGCCTACATATATAACTTGTAACCTTATTCCTAGGTAGCATACTTTTCAAGAGACATCAATTCCTAATTTTTGTGTTTTCTCGAAAAATACTTTTTGCACTTAGCTGCCTTTTAGTTAGTGGACGGCAGATCGGAAAATCTTACCTATGTAAGAAAAGGTCAAAGACATACGTGAAAAAATATACGTATAATAAACAACCCTGGGGTATTATTACCATTCTTAGCCTGTCAAACTTAATGGGTCCTAATTTATATGGAGGAAACAAGAGGGATAGAGGCTGGTCAATCATAAATATCGTTTAGGAGTAGTGCGGTGTAAAAGTAGGGGCGGCTCTAGGGTTGCATCATAAGTACGTTGTTTTTTAGTCAAAAGAGATGTGTGACGTTTGTAATCTTTACAACAATCTTTTGGTTTCGTGGTCAGAAGCACGATTGTTGGATGTGCGGTCTTAGGTTCGATTTCGGGGTTGGGCATATTTAAAGTGCTATTAGACTCGAATCTTTATTTCTCATAAGAACGTATTATGATTATTTTAGTAACACAGTTGCCGTCCATTTTTCCATTAGAAATGACTCCATAGCAGCCCGGAGTTTAGATATTGACAAGATTATTTATTTATTTAAAATTCATGTACAGTTCGCTACTGTACATACAATTTAAAAACATACATAGATTTCACTAAATTCATTACATAGGCGGCCTTAATGCAACAAGGCATTCTCTACCAGTCAACCTTTAGCGCCGAGTGTTATAAGTCTCTTAATAATGCTATGTAGGTACTATGGGAGAATAGTATCTTCCAGTTATGATGTTCAGAATTGAGCCGGAACTGGCTCGTAATCTACTTAGCATCGAGACAGATTTCTGACTAAAGATAAGCATGGAAGCCATCAACGTCACCCTGCACGAACAAAGCAGATGCGCATGCTTATAATGTTTCTAGGAAAACCAATACACAAATAAGGTAATTTCCCTCGCATCGAACAAAAATTGGCATTCCAGAATGTTCTAGTCAAATATTTCAGGCTTGTCGGAATATGTCACGCGAGATATAATTGGAGAAGCAACCGATGGAACGGAAAATATGACGTATTGCATTTCCCATGAGAAAATACCGCTGTATTTTTCATATCAGAGGAACACAAACCATTCTTTGATACTTCTTAAAATATTCCAGCGAGGAATATATCGTGGAAGATCTGGTATAGACTAGCGTAACATTACATTCGCAAAAAGGATCAAAGGAAATAAATGACAGAATGTATCTTCAGATATGTTTATGTCATCGGCAAGACAATAGGAGGGAATAGTGCCAGGGATCTTCACCGGATAGTCCCGAGTGTTATTGTATTAGATACGATTGGAGGATGAAGCACTCAACAGGATAGATGTGGAACGTCGCCTACACCTGGCCTGGTTTAGTGCATAATACGACGTGTTTAAGTAATCTAGAGTGTAGTTTGAACAAAAAGGTTGTCACTATCCGCTATTAATATTCTTTTTCAATGGGAGACTAGAGCTTAGACAAAGTGACATTCTCTCAGTGATCCATTTTTGCTGAAATCAATAATAAATAGGGGTGACGTGATCAATAAATACCAAATATTGAATTTTGATCTCCATTACTCTAAAAATAACGAAGACAAGACGTAGTTTAGTACCTAATACGCTAATTTTGGATTTCTTTAACTATTACTGAAATATCCACAATTTGCTATCCGGCCCATCCGCGTAGAAGTGCGATTTATATCCACCAAAATTCATTGCTTGAAAACCAAGCAATCTTAAAAATAATAAACTAAGCAAGAAGAGTTAGCGAATAAACAAAATTTATTAGGTAATGTAAAGATATCCAGTCATATTCGAATATATCTTCCGTCTACAACTGCTAGTTTATTTACAGTGCAAACCTATCCCCGCATATTTTCTGTTTTGTTTTGAAACACGAGATAGGATCAAAAAGAATGCAGGCACACGTCCGCAAACGTCCGGCGTAGTATGGTCAAGTTGTTCTGAGCATTCCTCATGACTGGATAGGGATAGGGTTGTCGATTAGACCGATGCATACGTTTAACACGTCTGATGATCTACAGGGTTACATATTGACTACAAGCCACTGGCAGATATATAAATTTAATTTATGCAATATTAGTTTCAAGGATCAGTAAAATACAGTAGTTTCCAGGGTCTAAATTTTATTTAGTTCGTATAAATCTGACAAGAGCTACAAGTGTAATCTTTATCTAGCCTAGTTTTTGTTATAACAGTTTAAGATAAGTGTTGCTTTATCTAAGAGTTTTAACAAAAACTAAACAGTAATCCTAAGTGGGATTTAGCCGGTCCGAATATCTCCTGAGCGTAAAAACTTTGGTATTAAGATTAGATGAGGGAGGCACAATTCCACTTGCTCCGTTACGTACTTTTTGCTCAAAACAATCTCGTTTGCTTCCCCGCGTCTGTAGGATTGCGTGTAATGTAGCTTATATTTTTATTTCTCGAGAAATCCATTCCTGTTAAGGTTTTGCTACTGGAATCTAGGATAAGAGTGAAATGGTACAAATTGTTGAAAACTTTTAGGCAACTCGTAATCTTTACTTTTTTTTTGGACTAGCTGTTGATTTCGTTTGCGTTTGAATCACAAAACAGCATAATGTCGTTTGGTTGCAATTTCAAAGGTTACTTCTTACAACAACAGCTATCTACCAGTGAAAGTCGCGCCAAAATCGGTCCGACCATTTAGGAGATTAGCTGGTACCTACAAACAGACAAAAAAAAAATTAAATATTGCATTATTGTTATAGGTATCGAATAAACCTTTAGTAAAAGTTATTTTGATGTTACAAACAGGAACTTCAATTTTACTTATGATTGTGTATGTTTTACTTTTAGGCTTTTATTTAATTTTTTGAAAGCATCACGTTTGACCACTATCTCACTTGACGAGCTAAAGTTAAGTACTTTAGCAGCAAGTGAGATAATGCTCTGATGGAATTGATGTATTTTCCATGTATGAAGATAAAACTTGACATGTTACAAGGCTATGCAAAAATTTCTACTCATAAATAGGTCTAAACATGTTGCTATGTCCCGCTATTCCATCGACGCAGCTGTACAGCTGATACGTACGTCACGTCCGCATCATTCCACGAGCTTAGAGGATGTCGTGGAGAACATAATGAAGAAGAACAAGAACAGACTCTTGAGAGTTGAAAGGTTGGAGTCGCGCCACAAGATCAACTACAAATCTCTTGCTGGCCGACTCATCATCTGGAGACTTTCATGAAGGAAGAATTTTGGCCGACGGGTGTCATGTATCGACGCTTTTTCGGAAGGCTACATGAGACCACGACTCAGCGCAATACGCCGATCTAACGTAGTTTTAATAATAAATAAGTAAAATGTTATTATTATGTTTCAGTTTATTAATTTTGAGATTGTTATATTTAAGTGGTGCCTATAGTAAAATGAAAATAAAGAGGTTTTTTTTTATGACTAAAAATCATGCAAACGACACCAACAGAGGGGGAGATAATGTAAGACTCTTACTGACTAAAAACCCACACCGTTCCTTCTTGCCGTTCAGGCCCAGTAGGTATCGACCCAGCTAGGCCCCAAATAAAGAGTTATTATTATAAATAATTAAATTCCTTGTTTCCCTTAGTGGCAACCCTGCATCAGCAGTTGATCGGGGTCAGGGTCGGTTCGGGGCGGCGGTCATCGCCTCGCAAGTGCTTCCACTGAACAGAACACGCTGCACATGCTTCAAACTGTTTACTTACGTGTTTGCTGCATTCGAACTGTTCGAGTTAGTGTCGGTAAGGAAAAGGATATTTTTGATCTTCTGTTCTGCTAAAAAGATGTTGTTTTGCGTTGAGAAGGAGTTTACCTGTAACAAAAATTTCTATTATTAGATTAGATTAAAAAGATGTAAAGTTGGTTACACAAAACAGAATTCGCACAAATTATTACACAGGCGAAATTTTATATTTTTGTATTTTTTACATAAGCTATGCCTAATTTATAACACAAACAAAAATTAATCACACCTGAAATATATTACATATATACATATATATATATTTACTAAAATATTGTACACCTTATGGGTATGTCGCAGCGACTCTTATGCAATTGCATTAGAGTAAGTAGTAGTCAGAACTAAACCTGTTACAAACAACAAACAATAAACGATTTTGAATTGATTTAAAAAAAAAGCAATAAATAATTTGCAGATTTAAAATTGAAACTGTTTTCATAATTCTGTTATGAAATCAGTGTCATCATGAGAATGAACGGAAAACCTACAATAAATATTTATTACAGAGGTACCTAGTTTGTTTTTTTGTTTGTAGCAAGTAATCTCTGAAAGTACTGGTCCGATTGCTAATTTTTTTTGATCGATAGAAATCTGCTTTATTCCTGAGTGACATAGGCTATATTTTATGTATGCGGAGAAGCCGTGGATAAAAGCCTAACCAAATAAAACACTAACTAGCAAACAATATAAGTACACTTGTGACAATTCCACAAACGACTATATGTGACATGACAAGTGTGGCGCGACATTAATTAACTGCTTAATTGATTTAACCCACATACCGGTAAAACGTTATTGAGACGATATGTGCTGCTAAATAATATTTATTGGCATAAAACGTCATTTATCGGTTATCTGTTCGCGTCCACCTTTTTTTGTATAATTGATATAAACTAGTGCTTGACTGCGATCCCACCTGATGGTAAGCAGTAATGCAATGGTTGATGGTGAGGCGCACTAGTTTATTAAGAGCATATTCACTCTAGCCTTGAAGATACCTACATTAACGGGAAGACTGCAGCATGCAAATAAACGACGAGGCGAAACACTTAGTTTGGACCGTAGAGGGTTCAACAACGTAAGGGTAGATACTCGCCGTATGTCCGATGGTAGCAATGAGATGGCGGAATCAAGTCACTCATTTTTCGTGTCACTCTCCTTTAGTAGGATTGTGCTATTGTGGGAAGACTGTTGAAGAGAGAGAGAAAAGTAAAAAACAAAATACTTAAACATTTTATTTGAGACGCATACCTATAGGCTTGGCTTGGTATTGTATTTTGTAAGGCTTAGACAAAAACGCAATTAGTCTGCCCAACGTAACAAATATTACTGACAGAAATTAATCGCCTTTTATATGGCATCTACAGGTGAAACAGTGGACACACTGGCTTTACAGGAAAAACACGTGCAATTTTTCTTTCCGAATCTGACAAGTCGAGCAGCTTTACCTTTTATGTCACCAAAAACACGGTATAAAACCCACATTAGTTCTTGTCCACGCTCTCTTTTTCCACCTCATTCACATACAAGTCGGTTGCCATAGCGACGAGCGCCATCCGTTACAGAAGCACTATAGGATTCGGCTGTGATTAGATACTGGTATCGATAGGACTCCTGATTAAATTGCTTATTTTATTTACCAGTCACCGTGATTGGGAGAACATACAAGTTTGATTTTTAGGGCTTCTGATAACAGTGCGAGTACCTACCTATTGAAATTGGTTGCCATTCAGTGAGTTAGATTTGTTTTTTTTTATTGTTTTAGGTTTGCGCTTGATTGCTATTCCATCTGCATCCCCGCATCGTCGCTTTCTACGAGTATCACGTTAGAAAGCGGTTAAGTGCAGACCTATCAACAATAAAAAAAAGTACGTAGTAAGTGTCCCAACTGCTGGATCCTGTCAACGACTATCGCAACCCCACTTGTCACTAGATCGGCCGCCGCCTGGTACGACTCTCTCTGCGGTAGAACCAGTGTATCGTCTGCGAAGCAGACCACGTTGACCCCATCAGGGAAGTCGCCGCGTAGCACGTAGTCGTACCCGATGTTCCACAAGGGTAGCCCTAGTACCGATTCCTGCGGAACACCGCACCACATCTCTCGGCGTTTCCACTGTACCTGGTGACCGGGGTAGACTATATAAAAAGTACGTGGTTGTGTTTGGAATAATTCAAATAAAAAGCATTTCTGTTGAACACAACAGGTTAATTTTTAAACTTCATGCGTATTTCATAGATTCTATTACTATAATAAACAGTGATATCAATACCACCTAAAGCGTATCAAGATCATAATTCAGATCCTCCCGTAATCGATAACTTTCCAAACGGAATAAATACCGATTTTAGCACAGTAATGTTTCAAAACAAAAGGTTCCGTAATTGAAAAACTTCAACCTTTTGTGAGATATAGCGACCAAAAGAACATAAAACATACGTAATATAATCTCGTAAATATGAGAGCAGAAAAGGTAGAATGGAGTAATTATCTAAGCACTAGCTACTCCCAGCGGCTTCGCCCACGTGATAACAGAAAATTATCCCAAGGGAACACACTTCCGGAATAAAAAGTATCCTATGTCCTATTCCAGGACATGGTCTATCCAAGTACCAAGTTTCATCAAAATTGGTTTTGCCATTTAGGCGCGAAGACGTAACAAAGAAAGAAAGAAATAAACAAACAAACTCACTTTCACTTTCGTAATATTAGTATGGATTAGTATGGATGTTATCTCGTTAATATGAGAAGAGAAAAGGTACAATAAAGTAATTATCTAAGCATTAGCAGACAGTTAATAGTTAGTGGTTATACGAGCAGCAACTAAGAATAATTAGATAGAAATTAGAGTAAGTTTGTAGCAGTTTTATTACTGCAGGCAATAAAACTAACACTGCGGTGCTGTGGAGACAAAGTGAACTTGTTTAATTAGATTAAATGTGATTTATGATACTTCTTCTTCTTCTTTTCGTGTCGAATGTTCTCAAACTATACTTTCTCTGACCAATATTTAGCAACCTGTACGGCTCTATTGTTGGCCTCATTTAGATCTTGAAAACTGCAGGTGGTAATGCAGGATGGGCAGCATAGCAGGTGGCGCATGTCCTGTGGAGAGGCACCACACTGGCACTGTGCTAGAGATGGGTCGAGGAAGCCCCATTTGGCCAGATTGCTTTTACAGCGGCCAACCTGGGTTCGCAAGCGGTTTAGAGATTTCCAAATTGGCCACTGTAGTTCGCGTCCAGGGGGAAGATGCTCCGATGGGGTGATAAAAAGTGGAGGAGATGGATGTTTCTCCCTCCACAGCGCGCATCTCTCGTCCTCTGCACTGTCTTTCAAGGAGGTCGTAAATCGCATAAAGCTTTTACGGCTCCTTAAACGTGCAGGTTTTGGTTGGTGTTTATGCAGGGGGTGACGGTCGTCCCGTTCCTGTTTACTCTTTTCGATGCGGCTGGCTATCTCGCGGCGGACTTCTGGAGGGGCTATACCGGCTAAAGGGTACAACATCGCAAGAGGCGTAGGTTTTAAGCATCCCGTTACGATGCGACAGGTATCATTCAGCACTATGTCCACCTCTTTAGCGTGGGCGGAACGATGCCACACTGGGCATGCAAACTCTCCAGCCGAAAAAGAAAGGCATAGGCCCGAAGTACGAAGAACCTGTGGGGTTGCTCCCCAGGTGCTGGATGTAAGGCGGCGAAGGATATTATTTCTAGTGCCAACTTTTTGTTTGGTTTTTATGCAGTGAAACTTAAATGTCAGGGACCTATCCAAAGTAATGCCCAGATATTGAGGCTGGGAGCAGTGCTCTATGTCAACTCCTTGCCACCTTATACTTAAAGTCCTATTTGACTGACGGTTACGAAGGTGGAAAACACAGGACTGGGTTTTGGAAGGGTTTGGTCGTAGAGCATTTTCATCATAGAATTTGCCAAGTGCTTCCAGGGCTTCCGTCAGTTTTTCTTCTGCCGCTTCGAAAGTAGGTGTCTGAGCAGCTAAAGCAAGATCGTCTGCATACAAGAATCGTTGCGTATGCGGTGTGCTAGGCTGATCGTTTGTATAAATGTTGAAGAGCGCAGGAGCTAACACGCTACCTTGAGGTAGGCCGTTTTTCAGACTGCGCCACCTGCTTTTGCTGTGGCCAAGATGTACTTGAAAGCGGCGATTATTTAAAACAGCGCTGAGAATATGAACAAAACCAGTATCCCTTGTCAGCTCGCCAACCTTCAGCAGGAGACGTTTGATGTTGACTGTGTCATAGGCTGCCGAGAGATCAACAAACACAACACCTGTGACATTGTTTGCCTCGAAACCATCTTCGATAAGTTGCGTCAGTTTGAGGGTCTGATTGGAGCACGACTTTCCTGGCCTAAAGCCAGCTTGCTCAGGGATAAGGTATGGTTCGATTGTGGATGTAAGACGGTTCAGCAAGATCCTTTCAAATAGTTTGAATGTGTGGCATAAGAGGGATATAGGTCGGTAACTTTTAGGGTCTTTTGGGCATTTTCCTGGTTTAAGTAGAGCAATCACTTTAGCCCGCCTCCAAAGTTGAGGGATCTTAAATGATTTGAGGCATGCGTTGAAGAGGGAAAGTAGCCAGGATACAGCTACTGGTCCGAGGTGTTTTAACTGGTCGACAGTAATGTCGTCGAAACCAGCAGCTTTGCCATTTTTTAAGTTTTTTATCCCGTATATCACGTCTGACAATGTAAAAGGCTTGCTTATATCAGTTATATTATTATTGTTAGCAGTTTTAGACAGCTTTTTGGTCCTGGACAAGCGATGCAGTGGTTTACCATTAAGAAGAAGCTGGTGCGCAACTTGATTTGCAGTCACCTGGCCCGGGTTCAGAGCTTGTGGAGGGTTGTCAGTGAGTTTGTGGATAGTGTTCCAGGCCTTTTTGCTGTTGTGTGTCATGTCAATTTCAGTAACTAGTGTCAACCATTTTTTTCTGCGGCTATCGCTTACATCACGCATTAGCTTCTCGCCGAGTTCTAAAGTTTGTTCAGAAAATGGGTCAGTGTTGTACGAGTCTTCATAGTCTGCTAAGAGAGAAGCTGATTCCTTGCTTAGACCTGGGATGTAAGCAGTGCGGCAACCTCGTGGAATAAACTGTCGTGACATGTCCCAAACTACTTTAACAAACTTCTCATAATTGGTCGGCACAGGTTCTATGTCAATCAGCTTTGAATCAATGCCATCAGATAACATTTGCCAGTTGGCCTTCGAAAAATTGAATCGCCGCCTAAATGGCACATTGTGAGGTTTCACGGCGGCTTCAACGCGACAACCTATTGGCTTGTGTTGGGTTCTTGGTATAGGCTGGTGGACTATCTTAGTGCAAAGAGGGCTTATATTACCACTGGCAAAGATTAGGTCGGGGTTGTAGCCACGGCGCCATCGACCACTATTAAAGGATGCAGGGAGTTTGGCATCGTGTATTAAGGTGAGGTTTTCTGCCTCCGCCCATTCTTCCACAGCATCACCATTCGCATTGTTAACGGTATAGCCCCATGCGGCGCTATGGCTATTAAAATCACCCAGTATGATTCTAATGGGCCTGTCATGGAAATTGCTCGTGCAGTGAAAATGATACGGTTGATTTGGAGGCTTATATATGGATGTTATTGTACAGCTGCCTGTATCGACAGTAATTATTTCGATGTCGTCGTCAGAATTGCAAGCTGAGGAGTGCACAGCAATGTTTGGTCTAACAAAAACAGCACTGCCGTATTTAGCATGTGGGATCTCTGCTGTAAGGATCATACCAGGTACTTCCGGTCTAGGTAGTTCGCTGTCACGGTGAGTTTCTTGAACGCACAGTATGTCGCAACGTACGTCTTGGCACAGATTCGCGAGAAGCTGGGCCTTGTTGCTTGAAAAACCTTCTATGTTAATAGAGATCACGTTTAGAGCTGGTTTAGTGATTGAGAAACCAGAATTGGCGGGTGGAGATGCCGTTAAGGTTGGCATCAAGTGCCTTTGGAGAGTTTGAGACATCGTGGTGAAAGGATTAGTCAGCTAGACTCTGCGTTACCGAGTGCTAGCTGTCCAGGGTGCGCCGGGCGTTTAGAATCGCTGTACGATGTTTTTAACGCCACTCGGGGAGGCTCCTTTCATGCACCCCATTTATGATACTGTGACGGAAGACGCAGCTATTTAGTAGATACTATTTCTGTGCATTAAATAAGAACGTCGAAAAATAAGATCATAAACGACCCGGGATTGAACAGATCGGCAAATTAGAAGCTAGAACTACACTGCGCACCAGGTAGACCGACGCGCCCAGATCGGTGTGTGTGCACGTGTCTACCTACATTTTATATGGAAAATAAACTTTTAGAGCTAAACTTGATATACCTACGCCACGCGACATCGTTATACGTACAAATCAGGCGTGTTAAACGTGTGCGTCGGTTTAAAGGTAGTCATACACATCAGGGTGTACCTGACAGGTTTGCCTACACAGTTATACCTGTAAGGTAAGCTTGTGTGGAAACCTGCACAGTTGTGCAACATACACGCTCCGTTTTAGCTGTAAAACTCAACTGTACAGGCAAACATGTCAGGTATACCCTGGCGTGTATGTCTATCTTAAATGAACCTGTGTGCACCTTATAAGCGCTATTCCTACCTGTGCTTATGCATGTTCAACCACTGGAGTTCGGATAAGCAAGATGCGAGCAGAGGTTGCTAGCTGACAGTGCTGACATAACAAACAATTTCTTTTACACGAGCTCAAGGCTAAAGCTAGAACTACATTATACCGATGCACACGTGTAGCACGCCTGATTTGTACGTAGAACGACGTCGCGTGGCGTGTATCAAGTGTATCTTTAAAGTCTAGTTTCCATATAAAATGTATGGAGACCAACGCGCCCAGTTTTGTCTTCTTACGACTCACAAGTAAACAAACAAGTACACTGTGCCATAAAGACGAACACAAGGATAAATCAGCTTGTCAGTGAAATTGTACGGTAAGGTAAGACGATCCAAGAGCAAGATTGATGGAATACATACGTATATGTACTATAATTATACGTATGTATGTACGTATACTGCAGTACATGTGATTAGCACTGTCGTTTGTAATGCAAGATGATCGCTGATATACTCATGGGTAAATTTATACAATCCCCATGTAACTGACTCCATAAATAGGTGGAGGTTGGCATAATAGCCAAGAGCTTCGACTTGCATCTCAAAAAGCTTTCGTTGAACATTTGGGTGCTTAATCCAGGAAACAGTAGTCCTGGCGCTTAGCTCGCCGTCCGACAGTTCGGTAACCGTCCGGACCGAGCCCAAGACGTCGACGGCGCGTATTGTCCCACGCACGCCTCAAGGAGTTGTCAGCAAACCGTAGGAGCCCAGCAGGGCCGAAGTCTACTGGGGCCAAGGATTTGTTTCTGAAATAAAGATTCCGGCCCAATACGAAAGGCAACGAAGGAACTAGCGTGGGTTGTTACGTAAAAGTCTGACACTATCTCCCGCTCCGTCCAATAGACTTTTCCACAAAAAAAAAACGCTGCGCGAATTTCAGGATTTTTCAGCCGATCAGGCACTAAAGTAGAATCACTAAAGCATTTATAGTTTTTTCTTTTCAATTGCTTATAGGTTCGCGTTTGATCGCTATCTCACCTAATGGAAAGCGACGATGCGGTCGACGATAGAGCGCGCTTACCTAGAAATAACCTATTCACTCTTGGCTTACGATTCCCGGATTGTAGCCATCAGGAAACACACACTCCGGCAAGGAATTCCACTCCTTAGTATTGGTACAATTTATTTTGTTAGGAGATTTTTTACTTAAGAGCTCTAACTACCCTTTGACTTTGAGCCTGTTCCCGACTCCGGCAGTTTACTCAAATGTTTAAACCGACCGCACTACCACATGGCGCGATGGAAGGCTAACTTTAGCACAAGAAAGACGGCTCTAGAATTTCTTGTTCAATTGTTGAAATTGAGCCTAAATTAGGATTACCGAAACAAAAAATATGTACATAGAGATAAAAATGTATTGCTTAATCTAGTGAAGTGCACTAGACTACGGTGAAACAAAGAAAAAATATTTATTTGTGCTTTTTTTACGGTGGGCAAAAATCATCTTATGACAACCCCGCTCTTGAGTGGAGCGGAAGATAGTGTCAGACTCTTACTGACTAAAAACCCACCCCGTTCCTTTTAGCCTCTTCATACCGGGGCTCGAGCTTCCTTTCGGATAACCCTGACCCCAGTAGGCTAAGGCAGTAGGCGACACAGCCGGGCCCCCCCTGTTACTGGCAACTCCTAGTTATTTGTGCCTCACAACAACTTTCAATCTTCTTTTCGTGCCGAAGTACTATCACTAAATAATTTCTGATTAGTATTTGGCAACCTCCAGTTCTTTGGTTCTATTATTGGCCTCGTATAGATCCTGAAAACTGCAGGTCGTCGTGTAGGATGGACAGTATAGCAGGTAACGCATGTCCTACGCAGCGGGTCCACACTGGCCCTGCGTAAGACGTGGGTCGAGGTAACCTCATTTGGCCAAATTGTTTTTACAGTGGTTAACCTGGGTTCGCAATCGGTTATGGAGAACTTTTAATTAAAAATAGAATAAATATCTATGCGAGGCCAAAAAGGCGCTTATTAAGGCAATAAATAACGCAGTATTATCTGGTAAGCAAAAACATGCTCACTGTTTTTTTAGGTGGGAAATCATCAAATAACTTTTCCTTTTGTATGTGAAGCTAGAGGGAGTGTCATACTTACTTACCAAAACCCATCTGAGTTCCTTCAGTTGCCCAGGGCTACGGTAACTCTTACAAAAAATGCGCAGCCCTTACTGGCTATCGTTATACATACGTCCCAATGCGTGTCCTGTCCTGGTAATCTGAAATACAGGCCTTGAGCCTAGTTTAGGCACCATTCTCACACAATATAATGCCCTCCTATATGATACCTTAGAAATAAGGCTAGCAATTAAAATAATATTGTGGAGAAATGAACTATTATTATTTGAAACACATACACGTAAGACACACACACGCATCATGTACTTTAAGCCATACGTCCAAATGCGCGTCCCCTAGCACCTGAAGACGGCCAGGAATACAGAAATCCAATATACGATAGACCAAGTTATTAGCAATAGACAGTCTATAACCCGGGAATTACGGAAACCATCCTTACTGCTTCGAGATAAAGCTGCTTTTCCAAGGTCCATTGATGATGTTGGCTGTACATCTCTTTGTATACAATCTGTAGTTAGTAACACTAGATGCTTTTGAAGCTAGATGTTTGTAGCTGACTGTAAGTATGGTTCTCGTTTGACTAGAGACAGGTTTGTCGAGAATAATGCTAGCAACAAAAAATAACAGTTTTCTTTCCTTTTCCCTTAGAGATTTATGATTAGGTACGTGATTTGTAATCATCATGCTTCCGAGGACTTTAATTAGGAACGTAAGTAAAAGTTTTCAGTCACGTAATGATTTAAAGAGATATTTATTTTTAATTTTCCCAAATTTTTCTCTGAAAATATTTTTTTCAGAAATGTTTTTTTTTTTTTTGTAGAATACTGTTTGTTTGCTAGTTCGTTAGAAAGAAAGTAGATAGATGAGTCCTCAGCTTTGAAGTGATTATCATCATAATTTTAATTGTAAAGGTCAGTCTATTGGACATACATAGAACGAAGGTTAAACGCCGCTAATAATGACCAGTTCTAGCTCGTATTACTAGTTTGTTGCTTCGAGGAATTTCTAAGACATCTCCAATGGGCTAAGAGATCGTTATTATATTTGTAGGTATATTAGATGTTAGTGAGAACTTTTTTTTATTGCTGGGATGATAAATCATTACCCTTTTTAAATCATAATATGAGTTACATAAATTAAATACATGAATGAAATAACTTCTCCCGTTCTGGTTGAAGCGAGAGGGAGTGTAGGACTTACTAATTCAAACCCACCCGTGTTTCTTCAGTTATCCTTTGCGTTTCAAGATTCCAAGTTTGAGATTGTGTATATGTTTGTTATTTCTGCACGCTTTAGCGGCTGAACAGGTTTCAATGAAACTTTGTACACGGGTAGTCTATGTCCTGAAAAATCACATAGGATACTTACTTATCCCGGGACTGGGTATATTTCTTTAGAGTTATTTTCTACTGTGACGCGGGCAAAGCCGCTAGCAGCAGCTAGTGAAAATACAAGCTTGAAAATAAAACATGAAGAATTGAAAAATCATAACAAAGTTCCAATAATTCTGTTACAAGTTACTGTGAAACAAAAAGAAGAAAACAACGCAGTTTGATTAGCTATCGATTGGAAATATTTCCGATTAAAATTCTAGAATGCGCGCTGACTAAATTGGATTATCAACTCGGCTATATGAAAGTTAGCGTTGAATTAAACTATTTTCTTTCAAAATAATTTGATGATATTAGGATTCGCCAGCGATAAACTGATTGTTATCCCGAAGACGGCGTTTGATCGTGTCAGACTCTTACTGACTAAAACTCCAGACAAAGATGTGTAATAACATCATAATCACGTAAGAGCGGTTGTATGAAAATGTACCTCGAAAAGCCACATAACTACAACACCTGATTACCAATTCATGAACATAATACCACATACGGTGTCGTACAAGCGTCCGTTGTGTTCAATTCCCGGTACGATTCCCGCGGGATACTCGGCACATCGCTAAATATTCAATTATAATTTAATTAATACAGTTAAAGCCGTTTAGGAGAGCACTGTTGGATCCTTTATGATCATCGTTACCGTATTTTTGGTAGAATGAGCTCAATTGGCATTAGTTTCGTGTTTGGAGAGGCTTATGTTCAGTTGTGGAATCTTAGAGGATAGTGGTGTAAGATTTGATAAGTCATTTCTATATGTTGGGTTACCGAAGTACCATTTTTTTTTTGTCATTTATAGATTTTTGACAGTTCTTACGAGATATAAGGAGCCGAACAACCGTCGTACCAAGAGGTATTGTGTTTTCACTGGGTTGTGAGATCAGTCGGCAGTAGCTCCAATTCAGCAGAATCATTGGCGGTCGTAGGAAGTCTTTTTATGGAAATTATTCCCAGGCTTCCCACACTTGACCAGCAAGATTGTTCCAAAGAGTTACCGAAGCCCTGCAAGCCTAGCTAAATTACGACCGTTACGTTCAGACGTCATCTCAATGTTCAGTCACGTGTTTAGAACAAAGGAATCGGAGGCGTGATCGACTCGAGGCGTTCTACGCAGAATCGAAACAAAACGGTCGTGACTTGGCTAGGGGAGCTGGAATTCAAAAGACAACTGAATTAACACAGGTGAGCTTTAATCAGTAAGGAACTCCGTCCCGCTCAATGGGAGAAACTATTAATAATAATAATAATCTTTATTTCACTCTATACAAAGTATACACATAAGTTTATCATAAAAAAATAGACAATAATGCATGTAAAACTTTGTGAGAATCTGGAGTCCTTACTAGGAAGGCTCTCACCCCAAATTGCCGATGCTTAATTATTACTACTTAATACTAAACAAAAAATAGAGATTTATTATTTCTCACCATCTATTTCAGTCACAAAAAGGTCTCCACGCTTAACAGAGACACTTGCTCATTACTTGATCGACATGCCATGGAAACATTGCAGATTATTATTTAAAAGCAAAAACTACGAGGATAGACAGATTGCTCCGTTAATTTGTAGTTCAAAAGCGGGATTTTGTGCTTAATGAGCTTGGACATCAGGTAAGTACCTACATAGTTTCTATATGAAACACTCGGTCGAAGTAACAGTATCGTATATCAAAGATGGCTTGAGCTATCCCTCATCACTTTGGCACGAATATCTGGTAACTAACTACCAGCCCAGCTGTATCGTGTTGTATATGTGAGGGTGTTTTTGTAACGTTTCTTGTTAGGACTTCAAAGCGGCAATTACCCACTATATATAAGTATAATTAACCTTCAAGGGAATGAGTTGTAATCCACCATGTAGGCCCAACGCGGGTTGGTGGATGTCACATCGTCAGCCTTTTCTCAATGTTCTCACTGCTGGGACTCAGGACTCCTCTTTAGGAGAGGGAATGGGCCGTAATCCACCACGCGGGCCCAGTGCGGGTTGGTGAATGTCACAAGTCTTCGAATTTTTGGTTCTAGAACATGTCGGTTTCCTCACGATGTTTTCCTTTACTGTTTTGAGGGCAGTGGTGATGAAATAAATTACGCAAAAAAAAAAAAAAATATAGAGTTCTTGCGCCTAGCTAAACCCATTTTTTTTTTTTTTGTTATTTGAGGAAACCGGCATGCCCGGTTTCCTCACGATGTTTTCCTTCACCGTTTTGAGAGCAGTGGTGATGAAATAAATTACACAACATTATGAGCCTGGCTGGGTTTCCTTTCCTTTTTTTAAACTTTGACCCACACTAGACGCTACTATATTTCCTATTTTATTGTCCTACACAATTCCTAGAAACGATTTTACGTGTGTAATAGCTTAGATTTCGTTTTTATGTAAATGATTAATGGTTTTCTGGAAATTATGGGTCGTTGACGACAACCATATTAAAAAAACCCAAATTGTAGATTATCTGTTGAAGTCGAGACCAGTGGTAACTGCCCCAACTTACAAGGTAGGTCGCTGGTTCAAACCCAGCCAGGAGCATTACTTTGTGTAACTCTCTAAACGGTAAAGTAACATGAACCAAAACTTCATGGTGGATATTACAGCCCATTCCTAGAGAGGAGGCCCGAGTTTCACCAGTGGGAAGGTTTGAACACAAAATATTGGTGTATCTGTATGAGTTCTTAGTGAATGAATATAATAATTTTTACCGTTATAAAGGCGGGTTAGAACAACAAAAACATTAGTGCATCAGCCTGGCGTGTTCTTGCGCAATTTCCAAGAAGTTAATAATGGGAAATGGCTGATTATATTCATAGACGCTGAGATGATCTATCATTACGTGTAATTTTACACATTACCCGAGTGCGTCATATTCAGCTACACTTAGGCAACAGTACTAGCATATATCAGAAAAAGTTAAATCGTATGGAATTATGAGACAACCTTTCGAAGACTGTAATTAGAGATACAATAGAAAGACAATGAGAGAGCGAACGCCGACGTTCGTTTTGGGTTTAATGAATTAAAATGAGTTAAGTAACTATATTTTCTTTCGGTATTTTTTTAAAGGAATCTGTTTATCTTTACAAAGTTTTTTTTAAATTGATTTGCAAAACGGAATCAATTACAGCCTGGCTACAAACCTTCGCTTTGGGTTTAATGAATTAAAATGAGTAAAGTAACTATATTTTCTTTCGGTATTTATTTAAAGGAATCTGTTTATCTTTACAAAGTTTTTTTAAAATTGATTTGCAAAACGGAATCAATTACAGCCTGGCTACAAACCTAGCTAAGTGAAATGTTAATGGACCTAGTCTTTTTCATCACTTACAAGGACTTGCAGAGGTTTTCATTTACTTAGTTCCCAGTATAGCCAGACTTAAAATGGCATTGTCTCATTAACAGAGGGCTTCGTGAAGTAAATCGAATGCACTGCATATACACTTTGTAACCTAATATTCAAAATGATTTCATTGTACCCTAATAATTACCCATGTCATTTGACGTTTTAGACAAGACTCTACTACCTGCATAAAAAGCTGTTCCATTAAATTTCAGTCAACCCACTGTTGTCACTGAACCCACAAAACGAAACATAGAACCGCTGTACATTTCCCCACAACCCGATTACCGCAGCAATCTGCAAAGATAATTCAGCATTTAACGGATAACTGAACGATGCAATTTTATATGCAAAGCGCTAAACAAAAGGTAGGGCGAGCCCCCCTTGGTAATAGCGGTTTCATGTACTCCCCGCCTAGTGCGCAACTTTACCTTAAGAGCTATAAATCTAGTTTAGGTCGGCACTCGCATCTGTGGCAATTTAGGGCTGGGTCGGTTGGAGCTGTAGACTTTTAAGTGCGTAAAGGGCAAGTTTGGTGATCGGTGAAACTTTTACGATATAAGATGGATCACCTTGCAGTTTTGCTTATTAACTGATATTCAGGCATTTGAAAGAATGATGCTATGTTCAATAAACAGTTAGTACTGATGATCACATCGTGGTAAAAGTATTTTCAGCACGCCACAATCGCGGCCATAAATCTCCTCTTTGAAGGATGGTAAAGTGGTTACAGAAAAGCCCCAAAGCCTTCACTTTCAGCCTGACACATGTTTTTACTGGACACTGTTGTTTTGGGAGGTTCTTGTTTCGAATTCGGAGGAAAGAAGCGCCGCGTTATCATTGTGCGGTTAGTTCGGAGGACACGGTAGACTATACAGTGGAGGTCTGTCCCGTCGGACGGAGCACCACCTTGGCTTCGTCAAGTCTCGTATCCCGTGACTGAAGGCGATCACTGGCAGTAACGTCTAGCGTCCGTTCTTGGTTCAGGTCATGGTCCGGACCGAGAGGAAATGGGAAGCAGTCACCTGCTGCAAAGTAGTATTGAGAGCGAAAAAGGTGGTGGTGAGCGTGAGAGAGAACTCGTAACCTATTCTCGACTTTCTTGTAGCAGCCCTACACAATGTGTCGACGTAGAAAGGATTATAGTTTAGTTGTTTCAGTTACAGGTTACTTTACACTGTTATTTTACTACTGTTTACTATTTAATTTGACAATGATTTATAGTCACATGAAACGCATGTGTATTAGGTATAGGTGTTCCTCGCATCTTTAGTTAGGTATTGCTCTGCTTCCGTGGGTCGAAGCGTGATGTTATAGCCTTCCCCGATAAATGGGCTATCTAACACTAAAATATTTTTTTCAATTTGACCCTGTAGGTCCTGAGATTAGCTCGTTCAAAGAAACAAACAAAATCTTCAGTTTTATAATATTAATAAAATATATGTAGGTATAGACTAATTTTATTTGCGGAAGATTAAATAAACCCTTGAGGTACAAGTGGCTGTGCCTATACCTATTCAATGAACAAATCACATTATCTACAATGATACGAAGCTTTTCGATGACATTTATTACGTATGTAGGTATATATTATACAAATATTGTGTAATAGCAATTAAATGAATATTATTTACGTAGGTTCGCTAAGTTTCGCTTTTCTATTTCGAAAACGATAAATAAGCTTCAAATAGATATAAAGTTATAACTGATAACACAGCATGTGGCTTCATATGTTTGCACTAATATAGAACTCCATCATCGTCTTTATGCCTTGTCTCGTGTTATTTGGGGTCGGTGCTGCACGTTTTTTTCTTCTATTCTGTCCTGTCACTCGTCACACTATTACTAACTCCCTTTTCTTTTATATCACTCCTCACTAAATCCATCTATATTTTCTTTGGCCATCCATCCAGATCCATACACATGTATACTCATAACCCTTTTAGTAAGTAACATGCGTTTCATCTCCATTTGCGTAATTACATATTTTTTTGTATATCCTTTTTGGAGATCTTCAATAAATAAATTACCATGAATATACATCCGTAGATACACCTCAAACATACAACAAAAGGGATTTTAATTTAAGCCTATTAAGTAGACTAAATCTGCTAGCAATAGTCCGGTTGTCTCCAGCAACTATAAGGAAAAGGTAAAACTACAATTTTATCTTACCTAATCATCATTGCCCTTTGCTTATCCTACGCATTAAGGAGTTGGCCTTTATTCCCCAATGTTGGAGAATAATATTCAAATCATGGCTTTTTGTATTGGACCTGTTGAATTAACCCAATGCCAACTATGTATTATTTACCTATGTAGAACTTTACTAAATCAACCAAAGTAACCTGGATAAAAAGTAAAGCAATATTAGGCCTACTGTCTATGGTTGCGTGGCTTCATAGACGCGTATTCGTCATTATACGCTTGGTGTTCACTTGCTCACAGCTTACATACCAAACTATGAAACTCTGTTTACAAAACGGCAGCTACACGACGACGGTATGATGCCACCGCCGGCGTATGCAAGCTGTGTACAGGCGTACACCTAGCGTATAATGACGAATACGCGTCTATGAAGCTACGCGTCCGTGGATAGTAGGCTTTACGTACGTGATGTCAACTACGAACTATTACGTAGGAGACCATTTTGTATGGTGGCAACCGATTATTACTGATGGTTAACTTCGGTACTCAATGGGTTTGTAACTGTTTCAGAAATATACGTTAATTATTTGTACAACAGTTTTTATAAGTTCCAAAATACAAAACCTTAGTGTCTTATGAGTAAAGTGGTGAGGGTTTTGGACTCTCTCCAGTTCCCTCCAAGGATACAATTATACGTAAAACACGCTTACTTTACCCAAATGAAGGAAACGTTCGTAATAAATCCAAGATTTATCGTTTCGGGAGCAAAAATTAAAAAGAGCCCGACCTCTTGACGTTTCAACTGTTTGAGAATTTCTTTATGAGTTTTTGTGTGTTATGAAATCTCGAAATGTTTGTCGTCAACAACAAAGAATCGTATAAAATGTGCAAACAACAGTTAAATTAAATACAATTAGAAAAGAAGAAAAATACATTTTCCCTTCCACGACATCTGTTAAAAAAGTCGTTTAAAATAATGAGTACAAATATTACAGTAACAATGCTGTAGGTAAGTAAATTCCATTACAAGCGGTAACAAAATGCATTCAACTCCGGAACGAGGCGGTTGAATCCAGTCGCAACTGCTTCGAATTGGATTAAACCAGACTTCGTGACAAAAACGTACGCTATAGTACGATGGCGTGGCGTAGTACTTAGTTACACTAAAGAGTAGTGCGAAGGGAAGGGGTACATTTTTGACTCGCTAATGACGTCAGCAGCTCACGGGCATTCAGGATAGTCAAGATTCAAACAGAATGGGCGGATTCATTGCTTTGGCAAGCAATTACAGTTCCGCTAAACTGCTAAAAGGGATATTTATAAAATGTTCCTTTTGGGTGACGGTTTTTAATTAAATTAGTGGTGTTCATTAAAATTATTATGCGTTGTATTGCGGATATTAGTTATTTAAACCCTAAGCGAACGCCGGCGTTCGCGCTGTCATTGTCTTTCTACTGTCTCTAATTGACGGTATCTGAAGAGCAGACTGCATTCTTGAAAGATCAACATAAGCGTAGCTATCAAACCAATTGACTTGCCTTTCAAAACATCCCACGGTTTAAACTCTAAACCAAGAAAAATCGCAGTTGAAATAACTTCACAAACTTGATGATTATGGCAACAAAGTTAAGCAAGAATAACATCAACAGGCTGAACTCGATTGTAATAATACCATTAGCTGTACCATCCTGATTTTCTATTTGAAATAACATTTTCCTAGGCGACTATTCAGGCGACTGGAAGGAGCAAAATAATTTGTTTGTCGGTCTGTAATAACAACTGTCATTATGTATTTTTTATCAAATAATTGACAGGTCACTTGTCATGTCATTGTCAGGTTTCCCGCCTTTAGCCGAGGCTTGATGGCTTATCAATGAGCGATAATTATGGTCTTTAGGATAAAATATATCAGCTGGCTTGTAAGCCTCAGGTCTCAACATAGAGCAGTAGTGAGTAGTCTAGTGGCAACGGGGGAGGGGGTCAAATGTCAGTAAATTAAATGTATAAATGAATAAAGATATAAATTTCAGTAGAATTAAATAAAATACATACATACCTACTATAAATAAAATTACATTGATTTATAGAACAAATGATTGCGCTTATCACACAAAAATTTGTCCGGAGTGAGAATCGAATCCAAGTTACATGGGTAGGAAGTTAATGAGTATATAATACACGAAACAAAAACAACTTTGTTCAAAGCACAAACTCTCATCAGAATATTTCTTTATTTAAATTTTCCTTACACCGCTGTAAACTACAGAAGTATAGACACGTTGAATGAGTCTATTTACATGCACGAGCCGGGAATCGAACCGCGACGTCTCCGCCACCTGGCCTCAACTTTTGTCGGCAATTGAAATCCTATTGTGTTGGTGGTCTGTTGTTCGCGTTTTATAGGTAGAGTGGGGATCGTTTGTACTGCCAATAAGACCAAAATGTGCTCTGAAATGGAAATATAGCCGTATTGTATTAAACGCTTTCTTTTTCATCTAGCTGTTTCGCGGATATTTGAATTTTTCTTATCGTTTTATTTCGGTGTTAGGAAATGGTTATTGTGTGGGAAGATCATCATTATTATGACACAGAAGACTCTCAACCAAATGATAATTATTAAGACAAAAAAGTACATATTTATTTATTATTGCACCTACACATAAACACTTGAAAATGAAAAGAACAAATATAGATAGAAGAACACAAAGGTACTTCTTATTTCAAGTAGAATTTCTTCCAGCATTCAATTTATTCACTTTTTCTCTATTAAGCATGCTCTTCATAGCTAATTAAATGCGAAAACATGGTCATTGGTTATTTTTTTATATAATAATAACAGTTTATTTTCCAACTGTAATAAAATAAAAATAAATAAAAGACATGCGAGAGGAGAGTTGGATGAGGGATGTGGATATAGATCAGATCTGGATACAACAATAAGTTAGAAAAGTTAAAATATAGTATCTTTATTCAATTCATATATGTAGCTATAATACATACATATTTTTTTTTTAATCGTTGATAAATGCACTCATTCTTCTTCTTCTTAGTCAGGCACTCTTGTCAGAGTGGTCGTGGCTGTTGATGAACAGGCCTGCGGCGTGCCACCGTCATTTGCCTCCAAGGCTGGCACTCATTCTAAGCCAAGCAAAGTTCAGAGTCAAAGAGAAATACAAACACAATCAAACCAGTCCTAATTACAATGACGTATGTAGTTATGTACCAGGCTAGGTAAGAAAGCTATTATTGTGTCATACATAGCTCAGGTTCGCATGTGGCTTAGTGTGTCATGTGTAGTGCATATAGTGGCCTATGTTACCGTCGCCGAGGCTTGCATTGTACAATTTGCTCGAGCTAAAAGGTGCCACAAGCAGAACCTTGGCGAAGGGCGTATTAGCTATGTGTGTATTTTCTGCATGCTTATATACCTAAGTGTGGTTTTAGCCGTACTTTGTGAGTATATTACGAGTATGTAGTTTGTTGTCGTAGAACGGATGGTCGATGAGGCGAAAGAATCTAGAGTGGCGACCAGAAAACGCACCGCTGGAAGGCTTCCCACAGAGTGGACCAACGAACTGATGAGAGTCGCGGAAATGCGGTGGATGCGAGACTTACGGGATCGGTCGTTGTGGCGACGCATGGGGGAGGCCTATGTCTGACATTGGACGTCTTTCAGCTGAAAAGATGATGATGATGATTTTGCAGTTTTTTCGCTTCAGCATGCCGTCAAAGCCTTCATTTAATATTAGAGCCTCTTTTCGCGTTGCCTTTCTGTCAAACATTGCGTCGGATGAAACAACAAGCGTTTCAATCATGTTTACGTTGACGATAGACAGACCAGGATGGACTCTCTTAATGTCCTATAGTTACTTTTTGCGACATGGTCTTTGAATCTTATCACCACTCTTTATAAACGCAATACTATAAGGGCGCTTTCAATTAATGCTTTTTTTACGGCCGGTTGCGGTGCGTTAGTCGTACAGCGTACAGACGAACGTATATTTCATACAAAGCGTGCGGTGCGGCAACCGTGCGGCGAACGGTCGACAACAAGGCGGCAACGTCACAAGCACCACGTGTTCAATTTGCTGAAGAATAGCGCATCACTGGCGGCATATAAACGCATGGCAGTCATATACTTACGTTTTTAATTTAGCGCTTGTTGTCGGATTACTAACGTACTGCGACCGGCCGGCTGCAGCAAGGTAAACGTGCGTCAGCAGTCCGACATGAAACGTACAGGTTGAAAGCACCCTTAAAGCAATAAAATACAAGTTTTATAATTTGAATTTCTTTTCTGTTCAGCGGCGCAATATTTCTGCCGCGTCAGTCCAACAGCAGAGCGTGTTTAACAATAGATTTTCTCAGCTTTTCATGACAACTTCCAGCGACGCCTTCAGCCTGGCTGGCCGGTTGGTAATAACGAACAACTGCACTTAACAATGTCAGTCGACGGCTCCAGTTAAAAGGAAATAGTTTAAATTTTAAAATGTTTTTAATAAAATTTGTAGTTGGGAATTTCTTTTCATCAAGGAAAATGTAATTTGTAGGTTGTCTTGGTATGGTCATGTAGAGAGGAGGGATGAAATGCATTATACATATGAACAGATGGAGGGGAGGGAGGCCAAAGAAAATATGTATGGATCGTGTGAAGAGTGATATGAAAGAAAATGGAGAAGATGATAGGTTGACGGGTGACAGGACAGAATGGAAGAAAAAAACTGTGTTGTGCCGACCCCAAATATCACGGGCCAAGAGCAGAAAGATGACCATGTTAAAGAGTTGTAGATTGTCTCAGTATTATGTTTTGTAAAAAAGATAATGAAGTGTTTTCTAAGAACTTATGAAACCGCATAAGTCCGCAAAAACTCTGATAAAAGATTCTACCATCGCTGCGGATTGTTCGAAAGAGTTACCATGGCCCTGGCAAAGGATAAAACTGCACCTACACTGTAGGTTTCAGTCAGCAAAAGTCTGACACTCCCTCTCGCTCAACTCTGAGCAGGAAAAGTAATTTTATGATTTCCCACGTGAAAAAAGGAGAACAAATTATTTGCTAGACGATGACGTGGTTGAGAATGTAAAAACGCTTACCTAGAATTAACCTATTTAAGCTTGACTTAAAGACCTCCAAGTTGCAGCTACAATGTAACACAGAATCCAGCAAATTAACGGGGTCTCATCTTGAAATATTCACCCGCGTCACACCCAATTGCCACCCTTTTTCATCACGCATAACTTAAGTAACGCTTGTCACTTACTAAGGTAATGTAAGCAAGTCTTTCGAGACAGCATTTCGTTAGCGTGGCGCCGCGACCGCAGATGAAATGAAAGTTATTAGATCATCGCATTTATTATACCTGGGCTGAGAAGCGGCCACAAATGGAAATTGTGAGAGCACACGGATGAAGGTAGGTTTCTATAATAGATACCTAATTTTGTCTCTTCGTTAGTTAACACCGACTTCCGAAATTAAAATTATTTTGTATTTTTTGAAGTCGGTTTAATTTTTTTTTGTAAAAAGTTTTTTATTTTTCACTTTTTAGTTATGGTAGCACCACTAAAAATTAAAATACCCTTCCTACCTTCCCTTCTAAAATACTAGCTAAACATAAATTACCTTACAGCCAGAGTGCATCTTATAACGATTCTTATAATCCCAAATACGGTTATATTACATGAATTTACCCCCTCCCCCTTTTCTTTCAGTCAGTCATCGACTACACGACGTATAAACAAAGCAATTTTACTTGTTACGACAATTCTGCTATGATTCTATGAGGAGTTCTGTTCCATATCTTCGAAGTTCATGATCAGATCATAACAATATTTCTATGGGACCAACTTGGAAGCATAACCTTAATAAAAAATTTTTTTTTTCAAAATCGGTCCACAACTGACCGAAATATCGGTGAACATACATACAAAAAAAAAAAAACATACATTCAGCCGAACATAGAACCTCCTCCTTTTTGAAGTCGGTTAAAAATACAACCAATTACAGGTTCTCACGGGTAGGAAAAGTTAAAATAATAGAAAACTTACGTTCACTAAAAGCACATAAAAAATAACATAATTAAAGATCCCCTAAAGAATAGTCAGCACTATGCACTTATGTAAAAGTTCGCATTCAGCTGACTGCGTGCAGAATAGGTTTTCGAATTAAACGGGTCAAAAGAGAACTCCTTACAAAGAACATTAAAGTCCTTACTCGCTCGCACCATGTACGAGTTTCGCCTGTAATTAGTAGAAGAAGAAGGAATAGAGATGGGCGGATTAAATCTAACCGACCTCTGGGGAACATTAAAGCGTAGTTTATGTAAGAGATCAGCCCCCCTAGCCAAGTTACAAAAGTTTCGCTTGCGTCGAACGCTTCGAGTTGACCTTGCCGCCAATTCTTTTGTTCTGACCACGTGATTGAGCGTTGAGAGGACGTCATTCCCGTACATTTGAAGCTTTCTACTAGCGTTAACTATTGCAGATTAGCAACTTGGCTAGGGGTACTGGACAGTCAATCTCATTAGATAGAATTTTAGTAGGAAAGTGCAATCTGCTAATCGACGGCGATTTATAAGTGGTTGTAAATGAAATTTTTTGCAAAGATTTAAGTAAGATTAAACTCAAATCTTGTTGATGACATACCTATGCTTGGAGTCTATTTTCTTAAGTAAATTTTGGACTATATAATATCTTAAATTTACGGTTATAAACTAATGTTCGGAGACATTTTTTTTTTCATCATTGAATTGAAATCGTACTCCGGAACTTTATCCCTCTTTTTCTTTGACAAGAACTGACAGATCAGACATCCACGTCAGTGCACCGCATTCCCGTCCCAATTTCTGGTACGTATATTTTCTTCTCACAACATAATGTAGGCAAGGTGATATCGCTACGCTATTTGACGTGGAACAACCGAAAGCTCGCAGGGAAAGATTGTTTTTTAACACGACCCGACTTTTCAAGTGATAAATCTTCATATTGAGGTAATAATAATATTCCAACTATCACACAACACCAGTCCTAAATAAAGCTTCAAAGTGCTAATAACAAAGAGAAGTCTGACATGGTCTTTGACGTCAAAGGCCATCTTAGTGAGAGATATTTGTTTAGAATTGATGATGTCATTTGCTGATTTATGTTTTTTTTCCCGCGCGCCTTAAGGAGTCGTTGCTCGTAGCTGGGTCGAAGCCTACTAAGCCTAGGGTTAGCTCCGAAAGGTAGCTCAGCCCCGGTATAAAAGGCAAGAAGGAACGGGGTGGGTTTTTATATATCATTTGATTTTTTACCAATTTTGATATTGTTTTCACAATTAGTATTCTATTTTTGTACAGATATTTATTGATAAACTGGTTAGATAACAAACATTTTTGCATATTCCCTATTGGTTGTGTCTGACCAACTTTAGTAATTTCATGACGCCATGTCACCTTTACTTTACGTTAGTAAATTAAGAGCTGCTGAGTCTTCTGTACCCTTCACAATAAATTGAATTCGCACCCCGTAACTTCATCTATAACGTTCCTAGATGAGCGCTGACAGACCGATCCTCTTATCACGTCAGTACGCCACATCCCCGTCGCAAACACCGGTACGTGTGTTTCCTCCCGTGGGATTACTACAGGGACGGTGATAACGCGACACGGTTTGACAGGGACAGGCGGGATCGCTCCGGGGAAGTTTTTTTTAATGTGGCACGTATTTTAGGAGATACGTCTTGATATTGAAGTACGCGCTTGGAGTTAGTTAGATGTGTCCCTTTAGGACTGATTCATACTGAAATGTCAGCAGTCAGTAGCGTGTGAAATTTTTAAAATTATTATCTACATACTTAAAAGTATACATGGATGGAAAGGGACCTCCTTTCATGTATACAAAGAGAAGATACCTGGATTGTGTGAGAAGTTATATGAAAGAAAAGGGATTTAGTGATAGCGTGACGGGTAACAGGACAGAATAGAAAAAAATAAGTGTTGCGCCGACCTCAAGTAAAACGGGACAACGGTGAAAAAGGAAGGCTATACATTATTTAAAAATCGAGTCATCGTAGTATGTTGGGTATATTTTTTCTTTTTTAATTGATATAAATTAGTGTTTAACTCGGATCCTACATTATGGTGAAGCGCACTAGTTGCGCTTATTCTCTCTAACCCCTCATGATTACTGTAGCATGCTATGACTCTTCTTTAAAAGACTGTCTAGCCTTACAGGAATACGGCCAGCAGGAGGGTTCAGAGTAGCTCGAACCCCGGTATGAAGGCTAGAAGGAACGGGGTGGGTTTCAGTCAGTAAGACTCTGACACTATCTCCCGTTCCGACCAAGAGCGGGAGTTGTCATTGGATGATTTTCCCCATCATTAAAAAAGCCTCAGTCTATAAAGAGCCAGTTCAGTAACTGGTTTCTTGTTTTTAACTCGATCCCCATTCTAGTAACTATCCAACGAGCTTTCTACGGAACTCGAAGTGCATTAGAAAATTTCTGAGCAAGCAAATTAGGTGACTCCATTCCGCTTCGAAGCACTTTTACATTAGATAGGAAACCGTTCAGAGGAAATTGAATGTACCACACTATTTCCTGCTTACTTCTAACAAAAACTAAGTTTGATATTTGGAAAAACTCGGCTCGACTGTCATTGGCCACGCCAATGGCCTGATGGTCGACGAATGGCCTCGACGACCATCTGTCGAAACTGTCGTTACGCGGTTGGATATTTTTTATTTTACAATTTCACATAGGCCTACATGGGCACTTATAAAACGTCAGAAGCAAGTGCACGGTTCCAATTGGGGGTTCTATAGAGAAAAACTGGCAAAAACCTCTATGGTTATTCTTGGTTGATCAAGGAAT
Organism: Mythimna lalbum; assembly: GCA_949319445.1. NCBI lineage: Eukaryota > Metazoa > Arthropoda > Insecta > Lepidoptera > Noctuidae > Mythimna > Mythimna lalbum. Next base: position 1,310,444 of record OX439354.1, read on the forward strand.
TGATACAGAAGGCAGTATCTTCGATACGGCTCGCATTGTGAGGAGGTTCCTGTCTCTGGAGCCTTAACTACCAGTAGTTTGGACCCTGCTCCCGACATCAGCGAACTACTATTTCTTGTGTATTATTTTGTAAGTTCTTTTAAAATATGTCAAGAAAAACAAAGTCGACCACATCATCGCTTACCATCAGGTGAGATGGTGATTAAACGCGAGCCTACAGCCTACCAATAATAAAAAAAAGAATAAAGAGTTGCTCCGTGCAAAATACTCGGACTTACAGTATCTCTTTTTTTAAGTTACTACGCCTCACTAGAAATTAGGTACTCATGTATCGTGGATGCGTTCACAAGCATGTAAACTCACATACACAAGACACCCAGACCCGGAACACTTATCTATATGCCATACAAATTTTTGTTTTATGCGGGAAATGAACCCGCAACTCGCAGCGCAGCAGCCAGTCGCTCAACCACTGCACCAATTCCAACCGTGCCGTCAAACCTGAAGCCGATCCCAACATAGTTGGAAAAGGTCTAAGCAGATTGATATATTTCGACAAACTACCCCCATTTCGCTTACAATAGTGACAATAGAAATATCAATATTTACGAGGCTGTTAAACAAAAGGGTGCGAGATAAAGTTCCTCGTCCATTGTCTTGTCAGATATTGTTGCGATCGTAAGAGGGAGTTACAAGTTGCCGATAAAGTATCATATTTGTCGGTTAGCATCGTAAAGTAGGGGTTACTTTTGAGATAGTTCGGATTATTGTGTAGAATTAAATAGGCTTTGATGTTTACTGTAGGAGGTGAGAAAAGTTTTAATTTAGGTATGTTTATCTTCTTTGAAAATCGCCTTAGTTACATGGCTCGAAGGTCTTCGGATGTAAGATTAGTTTGTTAGTTTTCTATATAAAATGGAACTTACAGTATTACTGTACCGACGCTTTTAGATAAATTAAAATGTTCTCTAATATTATATATGTAGATTTTATTAGTTTTTGACCAAGTGGCGTTTATCTAACCGCTAATTTTAACTAAGTATTATTTCATTTACTTATTGACTTTCGAAAGAAGCTTTTTGTTAACATTTTTAGATTGGAAAATTGTTTTTAGATTAAGAATTAGCCTCGTTTTTAAATGTATTCAGTGTAACTGTAGACATAAATTGTCAAGCTGCGGGATTGTACAAAAAAGCTACTGCAGTCCTGGTACTCAAGGGGTAACTGAAGGGTAAGTTTTACTCTATACAAGTTTGACACTTCGTTTGGCTTATGTGGTTAAGACTCCAGCGACAGGAACCTCCTTAGAATACGAGCCATATCGAGGAGTACTGCCTTCTGTATCAGGCCTTTGAGTCAACCGCACAACGATTACTATTATTTACATCAGAACGGAAGACGCTATTGGGCAGCCAAGTTCAATCACCTTTGTACCAGATATTGAAGTCAGTATCAACATGTGAATCAGCGTAGGCATTTGGCATCACCCCGTCATTTCTCACACGCAACTTTATACCTCCAATCTATCTCCACATCACGACACTCCAGACAGTCTGCCTTAAAATTAACAGCAACTGTCTAATTGAAAGCTCCCAAGGCTCGTTAATCCATAACTACTGCTTACCCGTAAACTATTAACAGGCCTTCGATGGCGCTCATCATTCCCTTCGGCGGAGCGTGAGAAGTATCGGCGGCGCCAGATTAGAGACGACGCCCCGTTATTAGTGTATGTTAATATTTATGGGGGGGGAAACCTTGTTGTAACAGTTTATGATGAGTTAAGTGAAGAAGGCTAAGTCCTACTTGCTAATCTGCAATAGTTAACGCTAGTAGAAAGCTTAAAATGTCCGGGAATGACGCTCAATAACGTGGTCAAAACAAAAGAATTGGCGGCAAGGTCAATTCGAAGCATTCGACGCAAGCGAAACGGTTGTAACTTGGCTAGGGGGGCAGGGCTGCGGGATTGTTCCATAGATTCGCCGCATACCTGCAAACTGTTAGGTTAGAGCTCCTAGAATTTTACATTCAAAAGTCAGTTACTAGGCGTACTAGCGAAACCAAAAACTAAAATAACTATACAGATATGACTGACTGAACTATTGCGCTGTATAGCTTGAAGAATAAAAAGGGACACAAGCCACCAGCCTTTTTTTTCCTTTACACAGTCGCAGCGTAGTGGTGCGATTGCGGGTTTTCGCTTATTGTGCATTTTCTACATACATGCTTTCATAACAGAACGCAAAGGGCAATTGAAGAAAAAGTCTAACACTATCTAACGCTCCATACAGAGCGGGAGAATTGATAATTACCCATCCTCAACGGTTTAGAAATTGTGTGCGGGAAAAATACTTGGTGACCAGTAATAGCTTTTCTATCCTAAAATCGCTTAGGAGCTTTTATTCTAGTTAATTTGAGATAGGAAACTAGGATGACGGAATCTAATGGATACAAGACACACAGGATCAGTCCACAGTCGTTGTGGCTAGTTTCCGCTGACATGATGATGAAGAGAAAATGAAGGAACTTCACGAAAGGTTCTATTGAAACCAATGGTACATTACCTACACTAAGGCTGTCGCGGGCAAATCTTGAAACGAAAAAGCATTCTGTATCATAATAAGTCGAATTCAAAGTTACGATTGTGGTCCTTCTGAACGATTTTATGAGTTTCTAAGGAATATGTAATAAGCTGTGTTAAAGCGATAATAACGAAAACAACAGAATTATGGTCGCCTTAATTGGGTGATCGGTTATACAAGATTTGTGAGGTTTACTGTGTTTATGCTTTAGGAAAGATAAGCACTAATGTTGGGTAAAATATACGTTTTAAGTACCCAATTATTTATATGAATCGCTTAACTAGATCGCATTTTCTCGGAGCCCGCTAGAAGTGCAACATCATCATCATCAGCTTTTCTCAAATAACTTGGGGTCGTCTGCCAGTCTAACCGGAGACAGCTGAATACCTGTGTGCTTACATGGAGCTACTGCCTATCAGAGGCTCTTCCACGAAGTCGTAAAAGCGATCCATTTGACGACCTAAATTGAACTGTTAATGGGATGGAGCTGTAGTTCCATCCCGCTTTTTCGCTCGTATTGACATTTTACCACGCCATGGTAAGACCCCAGACCTCCACAACACATTTACTGAGCAACACCATACTCTTTGGATAGACTGATCAAGCTTTCTGGTGTCTGACTACCTGTAAAGACTATTAAAGATCTACGAATGACAACTAGGATCAAAGGCTTTACGTGTTTTCCAAAACACGGGGTGTCAGTTATATTCAAAAGAAACTTAGAAAAGTACATATGAAATTATGAATTTAAAAATTGACATGGGTACTTGCCCGGTTTCGAACCCAGAAACTGACGCATGAGAGGCAAGTGCCTTAACCTTAAATAGCAAGATGACAAGTCAAAACGTTTAAAGGTGTAAAGTAATATAAAAAGGTACGCAAGGGTATTCTTTTTCAGAAATTAAATAAACCATGAACTAACCTCCTTGGTCCGACAAACTTCGGAACCCGACGTAGGATCATCCAAGATTATTTATGTACACAATCTAAACGAACGCCAAGGTTAACAATATTCCAGCCGGCTAGACCTTACAAATGATTTAGGATGTTTCCCTAAACCAATTCCTATTCCTGAAGACTGTAACCCTTTCAGACTGACAGCGAATGTCTTGAAACGTAAAACGAAGACGAGACTTGGGCTAAATAGAGTTGTCTGTGCGGAAATCGAGATTTCTATCTTTAGGTCGTAGGAAATTCTTTTATTCTAAGTAAGGATATGCAAATACAGTAGATATGAAAAGAAAAAAGTAAAAGGATCAATGCTTAATCGTCCAGGCTTCATCAGGTATTCGTTCTTATGGTAGAGCTAAGTAGACCTACCAGGCAAGAAAATCTATGACTAAAAGATAAATTGTGTTTGGAAGAAATACCAGTATAATTAGCAAAGGGAAGAGTTGTAACAGCGTTTTATAAAAATCTGACTTTTGCTCGTGTCATCACCCACGTACATAAAAAGCCGATGTCACTCAGGAATAAAGCAGCTTTCTATCGGTGAAATAATTTCAGTAATCGGACCAGTACTTTCAGAGATTACCCCTACAAAAAAAAAAAAAGCTCTTTATCTTATATATATAAAAATGACCCCCGTTTTTCGTTGTCACGACATGGCATGAAAACGGCTTGACCGATTTGGCTGATTTCTTTTTTGTAGTGATTGTTATCGTGAGGACAAGGTTCTTATGGAAAAAAAATAAGAGTAGGGTAGGGTAGGGTAGAGTAGGGTAGGGTAGTGTAGAGTAGGGTAGGGTAGGGTAGAGTAGGGTAGGGTAGAGTAGGATAGGGTAGGGTAGAGTAGGGTAGGGTAGAGTAGGGTAGGGTAGGGTAGGGTAGGGTAGGGTAGGGTAGGGTAGGGTAGGGTAGGGTAGAGTAGGGTAGGGTAGGGTAGAGTAGGGTAGGGTAGGGTAGAGTAGGGTAGTGTAGTGTAGAGTAGGGTAGAGTAGGGTAGAGTTGGGTATAGTAGTGTGGAGTGGAGACGAGCGGGAGCGAAGCCGCGCGGGCAAAAGCTAGTAATACAATAATATTAGTGTAGATAGACCTTTTTTTTCAATTGGGTAAATCATCTAATGATTTCTCCTGCTCTTTGGCGGACGCGGAAACAAAGATTTCCATATAAAAGGTATCCTATGACCGTCTCCTGGTTCTACCTAGGTACCAATTTTCAGGCAAATTGGCTCAGGCGTTCTTGAGCTATAAATAGTGTAACTAACATGACTTTCTTTTTTTAACAATAATATAAGTAACAAAAGACCAGTTTGTTTAGTAGTACCAACGAGGCTTTAACAGCTTGAGCGTCACACAGCTAGAGCATTTTTGTTTTCTGTCTAACGGATCGATCGACTACGGAATAAAAAAATAATTCACGTTTGACGAGAATTCAGCATCCTGTGCAACTCCATCATTAGCCTCGTTTAAATCCTGAAAGTTGCAGGTGTATTAAAGCCTAAGCCTTTCATAATCAAAGGCATCTCCAAAAAAATATCGCCGAATATCCTCTAGCGAGCATCAGTTGAGGCGTAACTAATGTACGAGTAGCTTCAATGTTTGCGGAGGATAGCGGAAATACAACGCCTCACCGCCGAGCTAGTAGTTTGGAAACTGTGCAACAGATGGCGTTGGAAACAGATTTCATTTTACAGACAAGTTTCTACAAAAAAAATATTTAAACGAATTCCTACTATTGAAAACTTTAGATGTACGTATAACTTAAGATAAAAACCATTATGGTTGCTCAGCTTTCGATATTTAAATGAAATATTTGCTACGTAAATGAAAATGGCATCAGTTTTTCCTCTGGTGAAAAGCATAAAGAACTTTTTGTTAACTTGGGTGATAGCCCCTGTAACCTATTTTATTCTGAGCTCATCACAATATTGACCCTCTGGCTATTAGATCTAGTCTCCAGACTGTCTGCCTTCAAGACTGCACGCATGCCAAGCAGGACACGACTATAGCCAACTGGGCCAGCAAACAATACTATTTCCCGATAATCTATTACGTTGGCAATACTGTACCAGATAAACTGTACAATACTCTAAATTATTAAAATACTAGCGATTCGCCTTAGCTTCGCACGGGTGTTATAAATTTAAAGTTCTCGTTCATTTTCTTCTTTTTTTTTTGTCTAGTACTCATAACACAAGCTCTGCTTAGCTTGGGACTAGGCGGCGTTATGTGATAGTTGTGGAATATATTATTATTATTTTTCTCACATTCCTAATGGATCACTTTATCTAATGGTGAAAACCACATGCAAATCCGTTCAGTAGTTTTGGAGTTCATCGCGAATAGACAGGCTGATGCGGTGGGGGGACTTAGTTTTATAGTATGTAAGGATGCAGTAGACTACAGGATTCATGAAGCCTGTTGTGTCCTACACCTAGGGGTCTTTAAGTCAAGAGTGAATAGGTTTGGTCTAGGCAAGCCTACTCCACCGTCTACCACATCATCGCCTACCATTAGGTGAAATAGTGGTCAAGCACGAGTCTATCAATATTAATAAAAAAAAAGTTTAGTAGTAGTAGAAGTAGTAGTAGTTTTTATGAGAAAAAAATATGATATGACATTACAAGCCACAAAGACGCCCATCCTTACAGAAAAGCGCTTATTGACACCGTCCAGTCACACACCGGTACCTTTCTTATTGACTGGATGTTGTTAAAAAGCTTTTTATGTCACCTGTTTTTTCTCGCAGCCGCTCCCACGGGCACCGAGCATTTAACCGGTAAAGTCTATGGCACTTACCGCTAGTGTTGCTTTCTATCGCACCTCTACGTGCAAAACGTTTTGGGACCACAGTAAAGCTAAGAAGTGGTATTCTCTGCCAGGGTCTATGTTTTCTGATAGCTACATTCAAGGCAAACATGCTTTTTTGCTGACTACATCTATCGCTTACCATCTGATGAGATAGTAGTCAAGTCGAAAATAAAAAAAAAAAATTTAATCGGCTCAGTTTTTCACAAAATTGCCTTAGGCAAATAAACAATTTGATCTCTTTATTTATATTGTTCACTACAGCATGTATAATTCTAAATAAATAACGTCTACACACGGCAGTGTGTCAGCCAAGTTCGCAAAGCAAAAGAGCGACACTCCAGCATTTTGGTACATTTTCGGCTCAACATATTACATTATATATAAGCCCTAAATTATACTAAATTTATTTATACAAACCTCAAACCTAAATTTTAGCAAAAAACCTCTTAACTCCACGAAAATTAAAGTTGTTAATTTTCGTGGACTCATACTAGATACTGCTTGAGTCCACGAAAATTAACAACTTTCATCAAATGATGTCATAGTGAATTTCCAAAAAACAAGTTGGACTATCCATATAAGTTATCGTCAACAGAGCAACATTAGTAAAAAATAGCTACCTTTTTTTTCCGAATTGATTATTGAGTTAGCAAGTAAAAACCATATTGCCTTTTAATTCATGAATCCCCAAGCGACCACCGGTGGCCGCGCATCTATTGTCTTACTATTGTGTCTCTAATTGACGGTATCTGAAGGGTTAAATTTAGTTCTTCTAATTTAAAACCGCGAGAAAACGAACCCGTTATAGAGAACTTGGCATTATTTCACATTCATGTATTTGTAGGGATACAATATTACTACTTGTGCGCTCTATCCGGGTCAGCGATTCAAATTGGATTTCTTCGGGCCCCTATCGAGACTAGTTTGACAAATATGGTGAAATTCTTTTGTTGGGATCGAAAAGCAAACTAAATTTACCTGGGACATTGAAGAAACTTTCTTTTAATTCATGAATCCCCAAGCGACCACGGGTGGCCGCGCATCTATTGTCTTACTATTGTGTCTCTAATTGACGGTATCTGAAGGGTTAAATTTAGTTCTTCTAATTTAAAACCGCGAGAAAACGAACCCGTTATAGAGAACTTGGCATTATTTCACATTCATGTATTTGTAGGGATACAATATTACTACTTGTGCGCTCTATCCGGGTCAGCGATTCAAATTGGATTTCTTCGGGCCCCTATCGAGACTAGTTTGACAAATATGGTGAAATTCTTTTGTTGGGATGGAAAAGCAAACTAAATTTACCTGGGACATTGAAGAAACTTTCTTTTAAAAGATAAATGTAATATCAGATACATTATCAATAAGCTTTTTCAGTCATCGACAACAATAAGATACTTATAATGAGTCAGCCTAGTTTAACTTTAAGCTTTTTACAGTTTCTATCAAGTTAATTAAATAACAGTAATATTAACAATGCCCATTGAATTTTACCCATCCGTAGCGGCACCATGTAAATCGTTAGTTTCGGCAAAGAATAAACGTTATCAATTGTCATATAGTTTCTGTAACTATAGCCCTTAAACGCCAAATTTGGTCAGCAAATGTTATCGTTAATTGAGATGTCATTTAAACCATGTTAAATTGGAGTAACCCGTATTTCGCTTAACCAGATATTTGACGGTTGATAAAGTATAAGTAATCGTTTAAGTTGGTGCAACTCACCCGAAGAAATAATGTAAAAAAAACATGTTTTTTTTTTACATGGTATAAACCAGTGCTTGACTGCGATCCCACCTGATACTAAGCAGCGATGCAATCGTTGCTGGTGAGGCGCTCTAGTTTATTAAGAGCCTATTCACTCCAACCTTGAAGACGCCTAAATTAATGCTTGAATAAGGATAAAGTAAGTTGTTTTTCCACCTGATGCTTGGAATTCATAGCTGACTTCACTTAAGTTATCATGATGAAATTAATACAAAATACCACATATTGATTGATTGATATTGAAGGCTCTATGAGGTGTAATACAAATGTAAGCAATGAACGGTCAATTCTGCCATGTCCATGATAGTCATAACTACAACACTGATACAAGGAAATGCCATTAAAGCAAATTATGAGTAATCACGTTAATAAAACAATGGCGTGCAACATAAACACGAATCGATATAATTTTTTACCGTTCGACATTAAAAACGAATTACTCAATGTGCTTATAAAACTCCGTATCGTTAGTTTCGAAGTAGTTAAAAGTTGTTATATCAATAGAAAAGCGCTTAATTCCATATTTTTTTCGGTTATTCCTGTAATAGCGTTTTCACAAAGTAACAGTAAAGTACGAAATGTTGTCATGTTGACTTCTGAAAAGTTTCCAAGGAAAACTTCTTATGTTTTGGGGAAAGCAGAGTAACAGAGTTTTTAAAAGGGAGAATAACTTTATACAACCAAAAAACCTATCCAAAACAATGGCCATTTGAACCTCCTTAAAATAATTTCAAAAGCGGATATTAAAAACGAAAGCTTCCGAAAGTTACTTAGTACTTATGCACTTTTTTTTGGAAATCGATTACTTATATTTTTTTTTTAAAGTTTGAAACTTATATAAACATTATGCAAATCTGAAATCATCCGCGGAAACAAGATCCCGCAGGCTCATTCCAGGGCCTTAAAATAAGTTCATGAACCTCATAACTTAACGATAGTAGGTATCATCTTTCTACCATTAAACTCTTGACTTAAAGACCCCTCTTTGAGGCAAGAGCGAATATTACTTCCAGGCAAGGACGCTCCATCGTCGACCACATTGTCGCTTTCCATCAGATGACATAGCGGCCAAACGCGAGCCTATCATCGAAAAAAAAGGCATCTGATCAGTTTCCACTTCCAGAGATAAGTAGAACACACAAGTAATTTTGTTTAGTTTCCATTGTTTTAGTTTTCTTATCTAAACACGACTTGTTCACCAAGAAACTGCTCCAATTTTGCAAATGTTTTCATGATGACTTCTAAACGTTGTCAAGAAAAACGATTTTGGAAGGCACAGAATATGTTGAAGATGGTGAAAAGTTTTTAGTGTGGGGGAAAACTTTTATAGAAAAAGAAGTGTTAGTTTGTTTGTTTTTGTAGTTTTTTATATATCTATACTGCTATATTTCATGTGAACGCGTGTGAAGCCGCAAGAAAAACTAGTTCGATGTATTATAGACTATTGCTTGATTGCGATCCGCGGAGAAAGCGGAGATACAATCGTTGATGATGATGCACTAGTTTATTGAGAGCGTTTTCACTCTAGCCTTGAAGACACCCAAATTATAATTGGATGGGAAGACCGCAGTGGGCAAATTGTTTACATAGAAGGCAATGTACGCGGTTTTTATTTTATTTATTAGGGACACAAAAAATCAAAGTAGATAGATAGAGAGAAAGTCAAAAAGATGGATGGATTGTGTGACGAGTGATATGAAAGAAATGGGAGTTAGTGATAGTGTGACGAGTGGTAGGACAGGATGGAAGAAAACAACGTGTTGCGCCGACCTCAAGAAATATAAGACAAGGGCAGGACGAAGAAGGGACCAAATAACAGTTACCTGTTAAGGTGCTAAACGTATAACCCATACTATTCATCATCATCATTTCAGCCAATATGCGTCCACTGTTGGACATAGGCCTCCCCCAAGCGTCGCCACAACGAACGTTCCTGTGCGTCTCGTATCCATCGGTTTCCCGCAACCTTCACCAGGTCATCGGTCTACCTTGTAGGAGGCCTTCCAACGCTGCGTCTTACGGTACGCGGTCGCCACTCCAAAACCTTTCGGTCCCATGCTATTGTCCGCAGATTAATCAATTATCTAAACGAAAAACGGAAACCAAGATGGATAAGAACGTTTTACAATAGGTACCGGTATGAAAGAGTATTTCAAGTAAAACGTTTACTTGTTACCTTTTAGCGTAACAGCGCGATCATCCACTAGAGGCAAATGGCAGGCTACGTCTGTTAAACTGAAGAGGTACAGTAGGGCTGGGGGAATGATCGAAAGAATAAGTACGGATCTGGAATGTAAAGGACAATTGAAGGGAGAAGAGTGGGTTTGAGTCATTAAAACTCTAATATTCCTCCCTCTCGCTACATATAGAGCGGTAGAAACCATTTCGCACCCTTAAAACAAACGTAGCACTATCCCAAAAAAGGTGATATTTCAGCAATCATAAAGTTTTCAGTGTACCTACTTATTTACTCAATAAGAAGCTGCGAATCATTTACCGAGGAACATTAACAATTGGAACAAAAACTTGACAATCTGAGAATGGGCTATGATTATTAGATTCAAAGATAAAGGTTTTAGTATTGTGCTCTAATAAAAAAGTCTAGGCCTGCTATACTTTTCTGTGAAATTATAGTTTTTATCTCGCAAATATAAATAATTTCAAAGTTCAGAGAAGGAATCAAAAAATTAATCAGTAAAAAGTAACAAATAGGTACACATAATTCAATAATAATATAAATTGAAAAAAATTGAAAATTGAAAATTGGTTATATTGTATAACAATCGCCTCTTAAAGGTAGAAAGTACCTAACTTATAATTTCACCAGAATAGCGAGCGGAAGCTAGTATTTTTTATAATATTAGTATGATGTTACCAAGACAATCATCATTAGCTCCTGATTTGCAATAAACTAGGTCAAGCCAGTAAACATCTCAAAGTGAAAATTGTTCCGTCAGCAAAAATTTCAGGAATTCTCAGGTCGCTTATTAAATCTGAATTCTTGTGGGAAACTTGTACCACAGAAGTATGCGCTATCCTGAACACGTGAACGAGCCAGGAAAATGCGTAGTTCTATGTGTATAAAAGGCTGATTATACTAAGTATAATCAGCCTTTTAATGTTCCCACTGTTGGGACTCAGGCCTCCTCTCTAGGAGAGGGAACGGGCCGTAATCCACCACGCGAGCCTAGTGCTGGTTGGTGAATGACACATGTCTTCGAATTTTCGGTTCTAGGACATGCCGGTTTCCTCACGATGTTTTCATTAACCGTTTTACCTACTTTCTTTCTCTGCATCACCCAAAGGTCAACTGGAAGAAAATGCCTAAGGCATTAAGTTCGCTTTTGTACATTTGTGCATAAAGTATTTAATAAATAAATAAATAAAGTAATTCACCTGACCGGATTTGAACCCGCGGCCTACAACTCGTAAGTAAGGGCCATTACCTACTGATTTACTCGTACGTTCTATGTGTACCAACTTTTAAATGGATGATGAAACCTTTCAGTAGACCGTACTAAAGCTTTAACGAATTCAAATGGCATAAAGTTCACAGAAACAGTCTAGGGTTCGACAGTTAGTGACAAACTCACTCGATCCCATTACTAACCATTCCATTTGCTGAACTCCAACCTTTTCAGTAGCTTAGGGTCACGCTGATGTGATCTCAAACATGAATATGAAGGCATTAGGTACGACTCATACAAACATATTAATAGGGGTACCTTATGCCATCAAGAATATCGGGCATTCTTGGCAGGCAAATATACTTATATATTACACGCATAGGGATTCGAGGTAGGCAAAAAAATCCGATGTATCGACAAATTGTAGATTATATGACGCCCACTATGCTTGGTGTATGAACGTAAGTACTTTACATTGTATGCGAGGAAATGGTTTATTCAATATACCATATACACTCATACCCAGGGAATATTAAGTGAAGATATCGACAATAACATGTTAGGGATTTGATTTATGATATGTTTGGTGTTTGTTTGTTGTGTGATGATCATATTAGGAGCTGTACTTGGTTGGTTTTGCCGACAATGGGCCTAACGCCAGAAATGACGCAACATCGGTTTGAATGGCGTAAAAGTATCAGGCGGGCTGACCCCAAATAGGGAACAAGCCAGGGGATTGATCGACTTTCTAGTACAGACTTATTTAAAACGAAGTATTGTTGTTCACGTACACCACCCGAAGGCAACGCCCCAGATGTCGGGAGTCGCAGGGCGATTCCATGCATCCGTAGGCGTATGCTTGGGGATGACGAGCAATGGGTTAGCTCACCTTCTGGTAAGGACCAAGCCCGGGACGACGCTTGCTTTCCACTCCCGCCTTAAAGAGATGTCAGCAAGAGTGACGGAGCCAGTTAAGGCTGATGCCTGCAAGAGCTTAGCTTTGAGCGGATTTTTCGAAAGAGTTACCGTAGCCCTTGTAAAGGGCAACTAAAGCTACTCTTTCACTCCACCCACAGGGGGAAAAGTCATTTGATAGTGATGATTTTCCACGTAAAAAAAAGGTTCACATACACCGTTTTTTACTGTGTGTAAGCTCGAAAGCATCCGGTCAAATTCAATTGGTCGTTTCGTATGGATAATAAACTCCATGGTAACTCTTTAAAAAAACAAAAAGATTGTTCTTATAAAACGGTGTCATAGTAAATAACTTACATTAGTGTATGTGTAGCTAACACGCACAACCAATATCAAACTGATTTATTGGAATAGAATACGAGTCTATACAAAGTCTATCTAGACCCAGTGTTTTGCTGGCTTCCTTTATTCAGAACTTATTATTTTGGTATGTATAATAGGTTTCTAAAATTATGCCTTCTCTGAAATGAATCAGACATATAATATAACCCTAGACGATTGCGTTTCATTTTTTTTGTTATACAATTCTATTTCAACCTTATGTTCCTCTGTCTATCGATATTCAAAGAAATTTTCTGAAAACAAGTCTCGCGAATAGGTATTCGATGTAGTTTTAAGTGCGGAGACGTGATCAGCATCACAGAATTTTCATTGGCTTTTTAATAAATACTCCTTTTAAATTCTTCTTGAAGATTTTCTTTAAGCATTCGCACGGTTTTAGTAAAATTATGCAAAATGAAACCCATACTATACCATTTATAATATGGATGAGTGGAGAGGGAGGCCAACAAAAGATTGGATGGATTGTGTGAAGAGTGATATGACAGAAAAGGAAGTTAGTGATAGCATGACGGGTGACAGGATAGAATGGAAGAAAAAAACGTGTTGCAGCGACTTCAAATAACACGTGACGAGGGCAGGAAGATGATGACTATAATATAACATTTGCAATAAAATATTTTAGCTCTGCCTGTTACGCTTTCACAGTTAAACTACTGAACCGATTTTGATAAAAATTTTTACGAAGAAAGCTTTAACTCCAAGGATGGACGTGGGCTACATTTTATTCATCTTCGACTTCGACTCCGCATCCACAATAACCAATATTCACGTGGACGAAGCCACGGCGGAAGTTAGTATTAAATAAATATTGATCTTTTACCGTTCTTCAGCTAGGTTTTCACACTGTTTACCTGCAACAAAAAAAGTGATTTTATAAGTATTGGTAGGTAACAAAACTCATTCATTACACTAAATTATTGCAAACTCTGTAAGACTGTAGATAAATCTTGCGATTTAGGTAACTTCCCATATTTTATGAATACACAAATTTGAATCATAAAACCCAACAAAATTAAATACTTTACTATCTATTGGTCTGTTACAGTGAAGAATGTGTTTACAATTTTACGAGATTTATTATAAACTTACGGATGATAGAATTGTCGTGACACATAGCATACGTGAATATGACGCAACATAAAGCAAAACAAACTCTTATATGTTTGTGATTCTTATTAAATAAGCAAAATATGTAAATCTAAAAGCTGCATCCTGTTTGGGTACAATTTTACCTTTGAACCCTTCTCAATAATACATGAAAGGACTGTATTCCAATATTTGGCACATTTGTATGGGTGCCATAAATTCCTGCACCTCCACAGTGCTTTGACATAGAAATAGTAAGTAGGTTGTTTGGTATAACACATTTTACACTAATAATAAAAAGTCGAAATTTTCATGTCTGTGAGTGCGTGCAGAACTCCATTAGACAAACGCACACGTGTAACACGCCTGATTTGTACGTAGGACGACGTCGACGTCGTCGTGTAGCTGAGAGCTGACATGTGTAGAGACCGACGCAACCAGTTCGGCGTATATGGCACACGTGTTCGCAGTGTAGTTACCTTTATTTTTTCCCTCTTAAACGGCGGAATGGATTTGGATGAAATTAGACCATGTCCTGGAATAGCCGATAAGATAATTTATCACAAAAATATGTCTTCTTAGGATAATTCTCTATTATCGTGCGAAGTCGTTAGAATGTATGTAAGTATCAGCAATGACTGGAAGCGGTGAGTTGTAATGTTCATATTAAAGTTACCAGAACTATACCAGGTGGTACAAAGGGTTGTTCTTGGAACTATGTTCAAGTATCTGATGTTGTTTTTAACAGAATCAATGTTACTTTGAGTCGACTAACTTAACCGTTACGTGTGAATCAAACTTGCAAAATTGATTGAAATGATAGGTTGAAAATTTAAGTCAATGTTTAATGTCTAAGCTATCTATAAATATAATAAATCTGAAAAAGCGTGCATCATGTAAAATGTACGAAATCGATGTAGACAACTTTTACACATTAAAATTGTGTATAACTTGATATATTACTTAGGCTTTGTTTCATCGTAATCTGTTGATTATATAGAAAGATTAAATTCATTGACTGTACGAAGTTCGCAGCCTCAGCTAGTAAGAAATAGATAGATATTTGAAGGAGAGTCTATATTTCAAACACAACATAATATTTCAGACTACAGATCTACAGTTACCCTTCATAAAAACCGATGTCCCCAATTGGTTTCCCAAGCGTAACGCGATACGGCCACGAAAATCGATGTGACGTAGTCTTTTGACAAACACACTAACATCGGTACACGGTTCACACCACAGAGCAGTGAAACGCCGAGGTGGCTCTGGTTTTTTTCTTGGGCTTGAAAATGATTTCTTCTCTTCTTAAGGTGGAACGAGAAGGCGTGTCAGACTTTTACTGACTAGAATCCGCCTTCAGTTGCTCTTTGCGTTCTACAGCCATGGTCACTCTTTCAAACGTTCTCTCAACCCTGACAGGCACCGGCCCTACTGGACCCTTACAGTTTTGCTGGCATCTGATTGAGGCGTGCTGGAACTTTGGAACACAACACGCCGTCAACTCGGGTTTGAGCCTTATCGTTCACTGCAACAGAACAAATATTTTCTGTTCTAACCACGCGTGCCAATGAGTGGCACCATTTACTAATAGAAATAAATAGACCATGATAATTCCTATTAAGCAACATCTTTGATCTTTTAATTACAGAAGGGTTTTTAGGCAATTTTTATACATATATTTTATTTTTTTAAATAACAAATTCATACTAACAATGGGAACTTCTCTATTTCGTGGCCACTAATATTTATGTGTAATTAAGTACGACAACTCTAGTCCCTTCCAAGCTCTGTGGTGTACACAGTGTGAACGACTAAAAGCTACCACTTATTAAGGCGTGTTCATACCGTACTTCGGTGGTTAAACTTGTAGCTCGAAAACCGCCCTTACTTCTACGACATAAAGATGCTGTCACTGCCAAATTGTTACAATCGACGTGCGGTTAACTTTACATTTTGTATAGAACCGATCAAAGAGAAGTTGGTTTAAGTAAAAGATTTAAGTAGGTACATTATTTTAGTGAGACTTCGATTTGGTTAAATTTTTGTAAGAAGCTGTGATGGAGATTTGCATAATCTTTTCTCGATATGTTAATCTATTGAATTCGAAGATAAAAAGCTTTTAAAACGGTTAGCTTTTAAAAGCTGTGGGGCCAGTTTTTAAGGTGGTGCATCACGACTCACATTTTCACTGTTTTTCATACAACCGCTCATAACTGATTATGACGTTTATTTTGGAAACACAGTATCTTGTGGATATTATCTAGGTTTCTAAAGAAGCCAATTTCTAAATTTGTGTAGAGCTAATCCAGTAAAAACCTCTGAAAATGTCCTATTTTGTATGAACTTTGACACTTCATAATTTGCCTAAAAATTAAAAAAGTCAAAAAAGTAATTCTCTGGAGACCTAGCAAATTTTATTGAGATTCTAAATGATGACAACTTTATCCAAAAACTTTTAAGGGTTTAAAAAAAAACAGCTATTTCCTGGAGTAAGTTTTGTGAAATTTTCGAGTAAATCTCGGAATCACCGAATACTAACAGAGTTTCCAGGCGTTATCTCTCTTTTTTTGCGTTGCCTTTTCGTCAAACATCGCGTTGGATTGCATTAAATGAAGTAACAAGCTTTTAAACCATTTTCGATGTTTACGATAAGCGAGTGGAGAAGGACCCTCTTAAGTTGATTTTGAATTACAATCTAGCTGTGGGCAATATGTATGGTTGAAGGC
The DNA here is from genome assembly GCA_949319445.1 of Mythimna lalbum. Lineage (NCBI taxonomy): Eukaryota > Metazoa > Arthropoda > Insecta > Lepidoptera > Noctuidae > Mythimna > Mythimna lalbum. The sequence continues at coordinate 1,327,085 of OX439354.1, forward strand.
TAGATTGTGATACAAAATATTTACTGAACCAGTCAATCACAAAAATTAAACCATAAAACGAATTTGATGGGATGACCTGGACGTATACCGCGATGACTGGGTACGAGACGGTGCGGGAAAAGGATATCTGGAAGAACTTGGGGGAGTTTAAAAGTACTATAATTTCACTCAATGATGCCTTTTGTTTTTGATCCACCACGACCATTTCTTGCTTACAAAAGTTTTTAATACAAAATGAGTGTTTATGTAAACTAAGTTTTAAGCTAGAAACTTAACAAAATGCAGCTTTGTGAATAATGTGCCTGTGTCTGTAATACAATTTATACTAGCAGACACAGAAGCTCTGTCTCAATGAATGCATAGCGTTAAGCGTTGTATTGTACTTCAACATTAGTTTTAGTATATGCAGGACCCGAAACATGTATCTTTTTTGTAAAAAATCTATGTACAAAATTTCATAACTGTATCATGAAAAATCACCAAGTTATAAGCTTGTTATGTCAGCAAAAATACATAGTCACCGCCTGCCCATCCAGGCGACTGAGGGGTTGTTTTGCACTTACAATCAGCTGTTTGCTGGCGTCTAATACCCGCTATGATTAGCCGTGACGAGTGTTGTACTAAGTGTCGACGGTGTCCAACTTGGAAAAAATGTAACATGCTACCCCGGTATGAAAGGCAAGAAGAAACCGGGTGGGTTTTTTAGTCAGTAAGAGTCTGATACTATCTCTCGCTCCACGCAAGGGCGGGGGATATCATTTGGATGATTTTTACCCACCAAAAAAAAAAAATCCACACTCAAGACCCACTCTTGTCTGGGCACGCCACGATTATGGCGGTAAATCCCCTCTTTGAGGCGTGTCTGGAAAGACCTCACGGCGTCCTTACCTACCGCATGACGCAGGTCCTCACCGGACATGGCACGTTCGGGAGGTACCTGTTTCAGATAAAGTCGGAAGAGACGCCCGGGTGTCGCCACAGTGCGTGGCGCCCGGAGGACACAGTGGAGCACACCGTCGAGGTGTGCCCTGCCTGGGCGGAGCATCGCCGTGCCCTCGTGGGGGCGATCGGTGGCGGAGACCTCTCGCGCCGGGCCCTGGTCGAGGCCATGGTCCGGAGCGAGGAGGAATGCAGGCGGTCGCCTCCTTCTGCAGAAGCAGTGATGCTTGTAAAGGAGGAGGCCGACCGCATCAGGCTACAGCGCCCTCGCCGCCGTCGCCGGGATTCCGATCCCGATTTCCGGTCACTGTAGACGCGGACTCGCGGACGACGAGCCATGGGTAGCTCGCTGTCCGATCGTCAGGTAATGGACCGAGTCCAAGACGTCGACGGCGCGCACTGTTCCCGCGCGCCTCAAGGAGTTGTCAGCAGCAGGAAGGGCCCAGCTGGGTCGAAGCCTACTGGGGACAGGGTTGTCCGAAAGGGAGCTCGTGCCCCGGTATGAAGGCTAGAAGGAACGGGATGGGGTTTTTAGTCAGTAAGAGTCTGACACTATCTCCCGCTCCATCCAAGAGCGGGTTTTGCCATACGATAATTTTCCCCATCGCAAAAAAAAGACCCACTCTTGTCAAATCTAGATCCACATTAGTACAATCATAATTGAACTAAAAAATAAAACTGTGGCAATATCACTTGAACAGTTAATTTTATTTATTAACAAAGTACAAAAGCTTTGAATAAGGAACCTTTTATATTTCAGCGAGTAAGTGTTTGAAAATCACTTAAAGAAGCCATTGCAAAAGCCAGCTAACCCAATAAAAACCACAAAACAATCCTACATTCCCACCGTCAAGACCCACTCGTGCCAAATCCAGATCCACATTAGTACAAACACAAGCAAAAGATAGATCAAAGTCAATCCGCTCGCTGATAAGAGTACAGCTCGCTCGGCTCACTCCGCTCACAGCTTCGCTCTCGAGATGCATCTGAGAACGTCAGTCGTGTGGTTCGAGTGTTCGCTGAAAGCTAATTAATTATCAACACAGCTTCCGACTAATTTAGGTTTAGATAGTGTAGGAGTTTAGCCACTTAAAGTTGGTGTGGTGTGTGTTGGTAAGTACCTATCCTGGAATTAGGGGTTTACGTTTATACATTATGAAGAAGGGTTCATAGTGCTCTCTGATGTTAAAATCTTATTAATTCTAAAGTTCGTTATTGGTGTAGTACATATATGAAATCTTAAACTTAAACAAAGTTGATATCAATTCTACCGCTTGGGGTGGAACGAGGGGTATTTTTTTTAACGTAAGGCCACACTAAGAATAAATCCTGTATTGTGGCTGCTATCACAAACATGTATTCTCACCCAGACTCAGAACACTTACCTGTAGCTCATTTAAATATTTATCTCGTGCAGGAATGGAACCCAGAACACACAGAGCAGCAGCCAATCACCCAAACTACTGCTAACAATTCAATTAAAAGTGTATGTCAGACTTTTACTGACTAAAACTCATACATGTCCCTTCGGTTGCCCTTTGCTTTCTAGGGACGAGGTGACTCTTTCGAATCATTTTTTTTATTTAAGAGATTTTCGTACACTAATGCGACGATATTTCAAATCTTATCACACCTACAGACAGCTTTGAAATCACCCGTCATAAATAAATATTATAAAATAATTAATATTTCGAGGTATGACCGTTTGCAAAATTAATGACAACAATTATTTACGCTGTCAGTTGCCATTTATATTAATTTGTATTTGTAGCCCAGCTTCCAATTAGTCCACGATTGCACTTTACATTTCTACAGGGATTATTGGGCATTGTATTAACAATGAACGTGTAAATATGAACTTGTCTGTCCTGTCTGCGCAGACAGGTTTAATTTATTATTGTTCATACGTTCGCTCTTGACCACTTTCTTATCCGATGGCAAGCGAAGATGTAGCCGACGATGGAACACGCTTGCCTAGAAGTAACCTATTCACTCTTGACTTAAAAAACCCTAGGTTGTAGCTATCAGGAACCACAGACTCCGGCGGAGAATTCCACTCCTTAGCAGTATGCGTAATGAATGTGTTCCCTCCCATAACGCTTTGTACGTATGGGTGAGATGTCCATCATGTGCCGATGGCGCAACGCCGTACGTCTAGTGGTCTGATGATGGAACGGACTAGGTGGAATTATAACATAGCATAATCAGCCTTTTAATGTTCCCATTGCTGGGATTCAGGCCTCCTCTCTAGTAGAGGGAATGGGTCGTAATCCACCACGTGGGTCCAGTGTGGGTTGGTGAATGTCACATGTCTTAAAATATTTGGTTCCAGAACATGTCAGTTTCCTCACGATGCTTTCCTTCACCGTTTTAGGAGTAGTGCTGATGAAATAAATTACACAAAGTAATGCGCCTGGCTAGGTTTGAACCTACAACTCGTAAGTCAGAGCAGTTAACACTGTCGGTACATTCCAAATCTGTGGAATTAAATTGTGCAATTCCAATGTACACTCTCCAAAATGTGTCCGACAGAGCCCTTGTGGTCCGCGGTGGGCGCTTAAGCAGATGGACCGGGAGCTCCTCCTGGAAGCCGCGACGGTACAGGCCTGGGTGCAAGCACCGGACAGGCCTGTCGACATCGACGTCGAGGCGGAGTGGTTCCAGGAGGCCATGTCGCAAATCTGCGACGCGGCAATGCCCCGAGTCCCTCCAGGTCGTGCTAAGCGCCGCGTGTACTAGTGGTCGCCGGAGATCGGCGCACTGCGCAACGCGTGCAACCACGCGCGCCGCCGGTACGACAGACACTGCAGGCGCCGCAACCGCCAGCCGGATGCGGAGGTCAGAGAGGCGGAGCTGTATGAGGGGTACAGAGAGGCAAAGCGCACCCTCCGAACGGAGATAAGGCGGGCCAAACTCGAGGCCCGCAACGTGTGGCTGGGGTCTCTGAACGCGGATCCTTGGGGGCGCCCGTACAAATTGGTACGGGACAAGCTACGCCCCTGGGCTCCGCCGCTGACTCAAGAGTCTCCGGCCCCAACTCGTGGAGGGTGTGGTAACCACTCTGTTCCCTGCGCGAGGGGAACACTCCCCCCCGCCCATGGCTCCGCCCCCGCCAGCAGTGTCTGACGCGGACCACAACAGCGACGACGACGACAACGCTCCAGAGGTGACCGAGGTAGAGGTGAGAGTGGCGGTGCGAAGGCTGAGTGCCAAGAACACCGCCCCAGGACCCGACGGCTTGCCAGGGAAAGCCTGGGTCCTGGCCATGGAGGCTCTCGGGCCTCGACTAAGAGGGCTCTTCAGCGCATGTATGGAGAGGGGCCAGTTTCCACTTCGCTGGAAGACGGGGAAACTGGTCCTCATCGCGAAGCCAGGGCGCCCTGCGGACTCTCCGTCCGCGTACCGGCCCATTGTGCTGCTCGACGAGGTGGGCAAGCTCTTTGAAAGAGTCATTGCAAACCGCCTCGTCGCGCGGCTAACACGGGTGGGGCCGGACTTGTCGGACGGACAGTTCGGTTTTCGCAGGGCGCGCTCTACGGTGGACGCCATCATGCGCGTGCGAGCCCTCACGACAGGGGTTGCGGTGTCCCGGGGCAGGAGCGTCGTGGCAGTGTCCTTGGACATTGCCAACGCGTTCAACTCCCTGCCCTGGAGTACGATCCGGAGGGCACTCCGGTACCACCGGGTGCCCGAATACCTCTGTCGAGTTGTCGAGGCTTACCTGTCGGACAGGTCCATTATCTACCCCGGTCACCAGGGAGAGTGGAAACGTCGAGAGATGTCGTGCGGTGTTCCGCAGGGGTCGGTTCTAGGCCCACCCTTGTGGAACATCGGCTACGACTACGTGCTGCGCGGCGACCTCCCTGACGGGGTCAGCGTGATCTGCTACGCAGACGACACGCTGGTTCTAGCGCAGGGAGAGTCCCACCAGGCGGCGGTCGCTCTAGCGACACGCGGGGTTGCGATAGTCGTTGGTAGGATCCAGGAGTTGGGACTCGAGGTGGCGCTGCACAAATCCGAGGCCATGTTTTTCCACGGCCCTCGGAATGCGCCACCATCAGACTCCCAACTTACGGTAGAAGGAGTTCGCATCGGCGTCGGGTCGACGATGAAGTACCTGGGACTCGTTCTCGACGGCCGATGGAATTTCGGAGAACACTTCCGACGTTTGGCTCCCAAACTCAACCGGGCCGGGGCTGCTCTCAAGCGGCTCCTGCCCAACCTTAGGGGTCCAGACGCCTCCTGCCGGAGGCTCTACGCGGGGATCGTTCGGTCCATGGCCCTCTACGGGGCGCCGGTGTAGGCGCCGTCGCTGGCAAAGCGACCGGCGTCCATACTGAACGCCTGCCAGAGGGTCATGGCAATACGGATGGTGCGGGGTTACCGCACGATCTCCCGCGAAGCGGCGAGCCTTCTGGCTGGCCTACCACCGTGGGATCTGGAGGCAACAGTCCTTGCACACATGCACGATAAGCGCGTGGAGATGCAACGCCGGGGTGAAAGTCCACTACCGCGACAGGTCGAGGTATGGCGGACCGAGCTCCGGCGGGATCTCACGGTGAAATGGCGTCTGCGACTATCGCAACCCAGTGCTGGGCACGCCACAATTATGGCGGTAAGTCCCCTCTTTGAGGCGTGGCTGGAAAGACCTCACGGCGTCCTTACCTTCCGCATGACGCAGGTCCTCACCGGACATGGCAAGTTCGGGAGGTTCCTGCATCGGATTCGAGCGGAAGAGACGCCCGGGTGCCGCCACTGTGCGGAACGCCCGGAGGACACGGTGGAGCACACAGTTGAGGTGTGCCCTGCTTGGGCGGAGCAACGCCGTGTCCTCGTGGGGGCGATCGGCGGCGGAGACCTCTCGCGCCGGGCCTTGGTTCAGGCCATGGTCCGGAGCGAGGAGGAGTGGCAGGCGGTCGCCTCCTTCTGCGAAGCAGTAATGCTAGCAAAGGAGGAGGCAGACCGCATCAGGCAACGGCGCCCCCGCCGCCGCCACCGGGATTCCGATCCCGATTTCCGGCCACCGTAAACGCGGGCTCGCGGACGGCAAGCCATGGGTAGCTCGCTGTCCGATCGTCCGGTAACTGTCCGGACCGAGCCAAGGCGTCGACGGCGCGCACTGTTCCCGCGCGCCTCAAGGAGTTGTCAGCAACAGGAGGGGCCCATCTGGGTCGAAGCCTACCGGGGTCGGGGTTATCCGAAAGGAAACTAGAGCCCCGGTATGAAGGCTAGAAGGAACGGCGCGGGGTTTTTAGTCAGTAAGACTCCGACACTGTCTCCCGCTCCACCCAAGAGCGGGTTTCGTCAATGATGATTTTCCCCGTCGAGAGAAAAAAAAAAAAAACTCTCCAAAATGTAAATGATAAACGAATTATATACTTTCGTCTTGAAACCGCAGATAATTTACGTGGAAACCAGACATTCTTAGTCATGAAATTAAAATGCTAACGCTTTAAATCCTCAAAGGAAAATCTGAGCTCAAATACACCTAGTAGTGTAAATATTTCGGCAATTTATCAAACGCTAGCCGGGGTACTAATTATATCGGTAGCTATCAAGTGCGAAGATGAATGGGGCTCTGGACGGCTCAGATTTGTGTAAGCGGGAACCGGACACCGGCTCACCTACCTAGGTGTCCGGTGTCGCGGGTTGCGGAGAAAATTCTTGAGGGTAATACTAATGAAGACGATTCAAGGTAAAGTAAAGAGGAAAAGAAACGTATATTAGGTGAGTACATGATATAGAAAGAAAAGAAAGAAAGAAAAACCGTTTATTCGAACATCACACATATTAAAAATATAAATTAAAAAATAGGTACAATAAACACAGAAGAATTTGTGCAAGGTCAAAAAGGCACCTAACTCAGCATATGCTGCGATATCTATAAAAATAAATAACGCAGCGCTGGTATTCTGTTAGGGCCCGCGGTGATGCCACGGTCATACTTACGGAGACTAAATAAAATACATATTAGGTATAGTAGTAAACTATATTATGTAGGTATCGGAACAAAATAAAAAATACGAAAAAACATAGATGCTATGTATTGTTGTATTATGTAAAAAACATACATGATATGTATTATGTGTACCTATATTGAGTGAATACTGAATACAATACATCTTACCATCAGGTGAGATGGTGGTCAAACGCGAGCCTAATAAAAATAACTAGCCTAATAATACTCATTATACATCATTATTTCTATTAAATGTCATTTTTTTTTAACGCGAGATAAAAAATAAAAAAAATACTCATTATACATCATTATTTCTGTTACATGTCATATTTTACAAATCCGTTCAATCAATGGCCAATCAATCTGTTTCTCATGTACTCGTATTCACATCAATAGATATAATATTTCATTCTTCTCATTATATTTCCATCTTCTATAATATAAAAATGATTTGATAAATGTGTAGCTAAGCGTAAATCTCGATAACAGTTGAACCGATTTCGCTAATTATTTTTTTGTTGTGTTTGTTATTGTGAGGAGAAGGTTGTTATGGAAAAGAAAATTGGGAAGTGTAGGGTAGAGTAGGGTAGTGTAAGGTAGAGTAGGGTAGTGTAAGTTAGAGTAGGGTAGAATAAGGTTTAGTAGGGTAGAGTAGGGTAGACCTGGGAGCGAAGCCGCGAGGTTACAGCTAGTTATTTTATATTTTTAAGTTAAGAAGAAAATAACAATGTAGCACAGTATTGACTCTACTACATTGTTATTTTTATACATTGTTATTAACTCTATTGAGAGCTACTACATATTCGAGTTAATTTAAGATGAGGGAACGTACCCTCTATTCAGTTGTTTTTTTTTTTAATATTCTATTCTGTCCCACTTCTAAAAAAGCAAAGGTGTTCCGCTAGTGTTCCTTAACAAGTCTCTTGAAGGCAGGCAACGATTGAGCTCGTTTGATAGCATCCGGTAATGCATTTCACAGACGGGTAGCCTGAACAGTAAAGAATTTATCCAAGAAAGTTGTGGTCCTACTCCACCACGCGGGCCTGGCACGGGTTGTTGGATGTCACATGACTTCGAATCCTATTTACATAGTTCGTCATAAAACAATGTTCGTTGACAAGTTCGCGCTCTCGTTTGTGACGACGCCAGTTGGCAGCCGTCGTGTAGACAATACGTCTAACTTGCGAGTTCCTAGTGCTCACCTTACTGAGAAACATGTACAGTCTAGTCGTTCATACCTTCGTCAGTTTTCAAATTCTTTACTTTATCAAGTCAAGTCTTAGTATATTACTGTAAGAAGTTCTCATACAATTTACCATCTATTCTATACTCTATACATACATATAAATAAAATTGGAGTGTCTGTTTGTAATATTGAAATAACCGCTTTTTACTACATGCATATGAATATATATACGGTACATACACTAAAATATTTTTTTTTACAATTTTTGTCTGTCTGTCTGTTTGATCTGAAATGGCTGGACCGATTTTGACGGGACTTTTATTGGCAGGCAGCTAATGTAATAAGGAGTAACTTAGGCTTTTATTTTAGAAAAAATAATAAATCAAAATCTTGTAGTCCACGCGAACGAAGTCGCGGGCACAGCTAGTTTATTATATAAAAACGAATGGTTGTTGGTTAGTCTCGCTAATACACAAAAACGACTGGACCGAATTGAATCATTCTGTTTTCAACCCCTCTTGTATAAAAGAAACAAAAAGTAGGGAAAGCCCATAAAACAGTTCCGCGGGGCGGAGCCGTAGGCGGCAACTAATTGATAATAAATATTGACCCGATTTACCAAATAATCTATCATTAGAAAGCCATATTTTATTACATGAAAACCGAGCTTAAAATAGCGTAAAACTTTTAACTAATCTAGGTCGAGTCTAGGCTAAATCTAGTCGACATAAGCCTAAAACCTTTTTAATGGACCGGTCATTTTATGAAATACTAAGCTTTTACCAGTGACTTTTTCTGCGCGAAAATAAACAAAAAATATAAGGGAACATACTCTCAGCTTAAAAAGTATCCTAGGTCTTATGCTTGTGTCAAATTCTATACCAATCCGTCAGCCGTTTGATCGTAAATGAGTAACTAACACACACACTAACACAAAAAACCTTTGCTTTTATACCTAATGTTAGTGTGCTAAATCATAATAGACAGGATTATTTATAAAACACTGGCAACCTCTCAGGACTATGTTACTAACATCATACACAACAACTTTTGTTCTATGACTTTTATTTTTTTTTTCATATTTTTGTTCATCAGATTTTCATACAAAAATAATTAAATTAATGTTCTAAATGTTACGAATTCTATGCGAAGCAAGCGATAATACAATAGCAGAGGGGAGGAGGTTTGGTCGGCGGGGGTGTTAGATGCGCTAGCTTCGCGTCAAGCACCCCCGCCGAATAGAACCAGGAAATATCGAAGGATTGTTTTTGGTAAATGTATTATGTTTTGAAAAAAGTCATAGAACAAAAGTTGTTGTTTATGATGTTAGTAATACAGTCCTGCACGGTTGTTAGTGTTTTACAAATAACCCTGTATATATCTGTTATATTTAATTTACAGAGACAAGTTTTCCATTGTCACTTTGCAACTGACAGAATGACAAATCACTATAGAAGATTCAAGCTGAACAAACAACCACAGACTTTAAATTGACAGACCTATTTTATCTGTGACTGTACGACGACCAAAGAACCGTGTTGAAGTTTGAAGTACGTAAGTACTGTTTTTCTGAAGCGGTGGACTCATTGAGGGAGATAAGGTCATTTAAGGGTGGGACTTGAAGGACTTAAGACGTTATATGAATTCCTTTTTTTGGGGTCCCGAAACTGAAGGGTGGCAACACAGTTACCTACTAATACACCGTAAGTATTTATTATCTATGGTATTTTTAGCAACCTGGTGCTGACAATTTTTTTTTATTGATAAAATTTAATGCTTGACTGCGATCCCACTTGATGGTAAGCAGTGATGCAATCAATGATGGTGAGGCGCGCTAGATTATTAAGAGCCCATTCACTCTTGCCTTGAAGACACCTAAATTATAATCGGACGGGAAGACCGCAGCAGGCAAATAGTTCTAATCCCTCGATGTACGCAGTATAAACGAAGAGGCGAAACGCTTGGTCCGGACCGTAGAGGTTTCAACAAAATAAGGATAAAAAAAAAAAAAATAATAAGGATGGATGCTCGCCGTTCGTCGGCTTGCCCGATGGTAGAATGGTAGAAGTGTGATGGTGGAATCAAGTCATGTAATGACTTGTTATAAAATACACTATACGAAAGGAAGGAATCATCCAAGGTCCAACTAGGTACACATGCCTGTGACTAGCACTAAAGTACGCAATTGGGTACTGTAGCATGTTAGCTAAGTAAGCTGACATGCTACATTGACTTCCACCAGTCACACCTCCCCCCCCCCCCCCCCGCCTCCCTCTCTTTGTGTCCTATGCGAGTGACAATCTTTTTCAATCACAATTTGTTATAGCTCTCTAACATGCAAGCTACTTGTTCCTATACTTTTGCTGTCACACTTATGTCCTGATATTTATTTTTAAAGTACTTAGTACAAGCTGCTCCCAGCGGCTTCGCCCGCGTGATAGCAGAAAATTATCCCAAGGGAACAAACTTCCGGGATAAAAAGTATCCTATGTCCTATTCCAGGACATGGTCTATCCGTGTACCAAGTTTCATCAAAATCGGTTGTGCCATTTAGGCGTACACAAACAAATAAACCAACTCACTTTTGCTTTTATAATATTAGTAAGGATTAAATAGTTATAATTATTAACATTTAATAAAAACTTAACTACAATTACACTGACTAAATAACTATATACAGTAAATTAAAAAAAGTGATAGATATTTAATTTTCAAATAAAACATCTAAAGTGCTAAGACGATTCAGAAAAGATCAATTAGGTGTGTTATGTTGTGTACAAAAATCGAAAAAAAAAAAACAAAATTGTATTGACTTAGGTACAACAAAAAAAAAAAAAGCCATTAGTATGCGAGAACAAACGGACAGTAACGTTAATGTTATTACACTGAGCGTTCTAATTAAAACTTTGGTCTATACTGGCTATAATAGCTTGTAATTTGAGTTCAGGGCAGTAGTAATATCAATAAAGAAATATTCATCCGAATCTAAGAAAATCGACATTGACTAGTAGTTGAAGTTTAACCTTTCAATCGTGGTAATTAGACATAATAGAAAGACAATAGGAGCGCGAACGCAAGCGTTCGTTTGGGGCTTGATGAATTAAACTCAAATTCACTAAAATTTAAAACTATTTATTTCACGTACAACATGGGCACTTACAAAATGTCAATAGCTAGTGCACGATTGGAGAAAAGCCGCTAAGAAACTCTATAGAAAGAAAGAAGAAAAGAAAGAAAGAAAAACCTTTTATTTACGCGAAATAAGACGCATACTTAAAGCTAGATGATAAACATAACGTAACATCAGTCGATAGGGATGGTTAATCTTTTCTATCTATCTACTATGTTCTATCAACGATAGCACTACAAAATTTTAATTTTAAAAGGTATAATCGCCGATGATAACAGGTATGTGAGATGCTGATGCTTCGACCTTAAAATCAGCCGCCATGCCTCTATTATGGATGTTCCTTGCTTACTAAAATACTAGGTACAATTTACAGTCGCGTACCTGCATAAACTGCCTGACGCAGTCAGCGCCATGCTCCCGGAGGAAGCCCTGCAGCGTCCTGATGCCCTGCACCGACAGTCTGTACCCGTTGCCGTTCTCCCCGGCACAGAAGAACACCCCCGGCAATGAGCCCTCACCCATAGCAAGCGATCACATGATGGGACACTTTTTTAAAATACACAATTGGAAAAATAATCAGATATACTGTTAATTAAAACAAGCTTTATTTATCAGCATAAGCTACAGTTAATTGAATATTTTAATTGAATTTAAATAATAATTTTCCGCACTTGTTTCTTCAAAACGTCACTTCAATAAACAAACGCAAACTTCACTTCACAGTTCCGCGCTACGTCAAGTTCACCCGCTACGCTTTCGTAGCGCTTCGTAGCATTCAGCCAGCGCGTCTGACGCGCCCGTAGTCACTGCTACGCGACCACTACGAGCCGCGCGTAGCTCGACCGTAGCAATGCGACGCGAAAGGTCGCGCCGAATATGACGTAATGGCCGAAAGCCGATTTTTCCCATGTCAGGCCAAAAATGTGAAATCCCGAATCAGTAGAACGATATAAGTGAGATGATTTGTCAAACTATGAAGTATTCGGAGCACGTGATGTGATCCATTTATGTGTTTTGGGCTAGCCTTCCGCGTGGAAAAACAACTATTTTTTTGGTCGAAATTAAGTTGTGACAATATAGCGAGAAAATTCCGAGCTGTTTAAACATTTTATTGCCACAAAAAATTTATTCCTGGTTCGAATTTTGCACACAGTATCTACATTATTAGAATCAGCATTTCGTTCATGAAAATTCGATATTCTGTGCGAGTTCGGTTTGTCATCAAAATGCTGTTAACATTATAATCCTGTGGCGTCCTAAAGCGGTTGTCTAACTACGGTCAACTATTTCGCAAATTGCCAATTGTGTTGTGAGCCGAGCTATGAGTGAGCGGGACTTAACGGAGCTAATCATTCGTTCATTGAGCGCCTCTAGTTTAACGAGCTGATAATTAAAACTTTCTGCTGGGAAGATTAATTATCGTTAATCTCTTTGTTAGTTAGTCTTCGGTAATATTTTTCAGGTGATTTTGAAAGTTGTTGAGGTAATTTATTTATTTTTAAACAGAAGAAAAATACACATTTTTTTATTGATATAAATCAGTGCTTGACTGGGATACCACCTGATGGTAAGCAGTGATGCAATCTTGATAGTGAGGCGCTCTAGTTTTAGAGCCTATTCACTCTAGCCTTGAAGACACCTAAATTATAATCGGACGGGAAGACCGCAACAGGCAAATTGTATCAGACCTTCGATGTACGCGGTATCAACTACGAAGCGAAATGATTAGTCCTAACCGTAGAAGTTTTAGCAAAATAAGGGCGGTTTATTTAAACTTTTACCTAATTTGTTCCTGCTCAAAGTTCTGACATTATCATCTTTCATTCATCCGCAATCATATCAAGATCTGTGTTTGAGTTCATGGATAGTGTTAATAGCGGCTAATCTCTGAGGAATAGGCGACTCGGTGTTTTCTGCCATAACAGTATTTTTTTAGGACAAACAGATAACAGATTTCATTTTACAGATCAGGATCATCAGTGATGTTGAATTATGATGGTTTAACCTGGAACCTTAAATAAAGTTTCTTCTAATGAACTAATTTTCTTTTTTTAATTTAATGTGTATCGACACCACGAATACTGAATACTAACATAGTTTTTAAGACCCCTGTTACCAACATTATATGGACATAATTTTAGTCTGAATTAAATGTATTTTATTTATTTAAGCGTTTTAACCCGACTGCAAGGGTTATGTTTTTTGCGCGTATCTTGTATGTACATAAATGTAATATACTTTATTACGTCATATCTTCAAAACCGCTAAACAGTTGTATAATTAACATATCGTTCGGTTCTTTATAACCCAAATGTTCTTAGATAGATGACGTTAAACCAACATAACGGCTGTAAGACGCTATACTTTAAAGTATTTTATTTACTTAAGCAGGTAGGATATTAGTTAAGTTCCGGTCTTATCCCGGCCAAGGCGAGTTCAGAACTAAGCCAAGGTTTTATCTCAACTGTCGTCGCAGTATTAGTTTATCGTATATATTTACCGTTAAGATTGCAAGCACACAAACCTTGAAACCTTCCCTCGTCGTGAAAAGGAACGTACCTATTAGTCGTTTCTTTCGCAACTTTCAAATTTCCGTTTTAAAATGTAATTATGAAAGTAGGAAAGGATTTTTAAAAAGCTTTTTGAAGGTTCTCTCTCTAGAATTTTACGTTTATAACTTGTCATAAACTGCGAATTCTATTTCAAGATATAAATCTTAGGAGGCGAAACTAGTTTACCTTGCGTCAATCTAGCCCGTATATGGTAACTTTGTAACTTTACAGCGAAAGAGCAGTGAATACTGAGTGCACACTTACCTTTATCAATTTAGGTACATTTTTACCTTTTATGTTTTTTTTTTATATTGTTGATAGACCACTATCTCTATAATGGTAAGCAATGATGTGGTCGGCGATGGAGCACGCTTGCCTAAAAACAAACTTTTCACTCTGGACTTAAAAACCCCTAGGTTGTAGTTTTTTTTTAATTGATAGACTAGTTTATGTCTATGTTTTCTGATAACAGCTTTTAGTTGTTTTTAGAAAACGAAAAGCAGTTATCAAAAAACAGTGTCCGACACAAACTACCGTCATCAAATTATTTCGAATTGAAAATTACAGATAAAATGGATCTGATGAAAAGATATGCTTGTCAGTCATAACTGAGGGACAAACTTTTGAACGTTTTAAATTGTTTGTTTTGGAGGAAGATAGCTTAAGTCTACTGGCCAAAGGCCAATAGCTCCAGTTACATGCCATCCATCTCGATTGTCAATAACTCTCATCCAGCTGCTACCAGCTACCCAATCATAACAATGATATCAAATCCCTGTTACTTTATTATAAGAACCTACAACCTAGGGGTCTTTAAATCAAGAGTGAAAAGGTTTCTTCTAGGCAAGCGTGCTCCATCGTCGGCCACATCATCGCTTACCATCAGGTGAGATAGTGGTCAAACGCGAGCCTATCAACAAATAAAAAAAGAAAGAGAACAGCGGACGGCATGCCCACTACGTCTTCTTAGTACCTTACATTTTAAAGCACCAACCCAATATTTTCGATGACGTATGAGGATCCAATAAATATCCCTTAAGTCGGTCGTAAAGTCGATCGTTACAAGTAGAAGTACCCAATATTTATGGCGACAGTTACAAAACTGTAAGCACAGGCCTGCCTAGTAGCCTACATGACATGAACTGAAGGATTTTGGCAAGTCCTCAAACTCAAATATATACACAGAAATCCTACTAAAAGCTTACATAGAGTAGTAACCTTCTGAGGGGATTATAGGACCGGTAGTGCGAAATATTTGGTAGTAGCAACATATTGAGAACATCATTTTCAAGAGCTTAAATTGTAAAACACATTTCAGCGTTCATTTTGTTTAAGTGGACTCAAAGGATCCGAGTCAATGAATGTTAAGCAGTGCCCAACGGATTTACTGCTGTGTCAAAAATAGGTTTTGGTTCGTTTCTAGGAATGTTACGGTGATGAAGTTGGATCTACTTATTATACCTGATGTCATCAACCCAACAGGAGTAGTACACCGCGCAATCAAAATTACCAGGAAGAAAGTTAATAGGACACTTCTAGATAAGCGTTGTCCATCGTCGAACACCTCATCTCAGGGGAGAGAGAGAGAGAGAGAGAGAGGGAGAGAGAGAGAGAGAGAGAGAGAGAAGACCAACCGACATCATATTAATAACAAACAAAATTTATCCACGAAATTAGTATACAACAATAGGACTTTAGCTATACCGATGCATGGTTGATGTCATATTGTCGTAGTTGCCGTCGGATGTTTTTCTTTAGAGAGCGAATTTCTTCCCTGTTCCTGATTACCTTATCATTAGTATTAATGTCTCATATATCTGAGAGGTTCGTTCCTTCATTGAACTACTAAATGTATGGAGTTGCGCCGTACGTACAAAACATTTTGGGAACAGATTTATTATGCTAAGAAGTGGAATTCCCTACCGGAGTCTGTTTCATGATAACTACAACAGAGAGGTCTTGTGAATAGGTTACTTCTAGGCAAGCGTGCTTCTATCGTCGTCCATATTATCACTCACGATAGTCGTCGAGCCTGTCAATAATAAAAAAAAAAAAACCGAATATACATGATTCGAAAATATGACACCAACACATGAAGTTTTTAGTTGAAAATGTAGAACAAACCATAGTACCACCACGCTTAGAAATCGGATAAATCATCGCCGTCTAAAAATTAATTTCCATTTCGAATCCGGCTAAGATATTAAATAATATTACTACTATAACTTACAACAGCTGTTATAACGTAAGATATTCTATGTAAAGGTAGATAAAATAGACAGCAGACCTACGTAGAGGTATATTTCTATAAAAGTAATATACCTCTGCAATGCAAGATACACTGAAATGAAATTCCTACTATCATAAAGCAGAACCTAGCTAACTCTTCAGGAATGGAAACTGCAGTTCTTGAAAGTACTAAAGTCATGAAGTGATATTCATATTTCAAGATCCAAGTTCAATATTTCATGACTGTATGGGGAAGTTCTGATATGGGATCGTGCGATGTTATAGCAGGATTTTGCCTGAGGCTAACGTTTCGGGCCTTACGATTCCTTTAGATTGTTCGTGAGAGAAGTGGGTTGTAAATATTTTCTTTATTACACTCATAAGTGTGACTTACTGCTCTTTTTTTGTTAACCTATTCTATTTCACTCCTGGGCAAAAACTTTCCCCACACCTTCCAATTTTCACGAGCTCCCGATTGCCAGTTCCAGCAAAATCTATCTGGTTTGTTCCGCTATCATCTTCGTCGTCTACCGCGGCCGCGTCGCATTGTGTCAGGGCACCAACTTTATGCTACTTTGGCCACAGTTTGTTGGGCATGCGGCAGACATGTTCTGCCCAATACCATTCCAATTAGACAGCCTTTTAAGCCACATCAACTATCCTGGTTTTGAATAGTGCATCGACTATACTTACAACTCTTAAGCAATAATAAAAAACGCAGTCTTAACCAATCGAAACGCAGATGAGAGTTTTTTTTGAACTCTGAAGAGCGCTCTGTAACGAGATTTTAATTTTTTCTCTTTGTGCGAATCCAAGGAACCGTCGATCACGTCCACTGCTGATCCCATTCGAAGCAATCAATCACCCGTCAGCCCTGACGACTGACGAAAGCCCCCACACTAAGTGTACTTTCTGATTCCAAGAAGAAATCGATCTACCCACTTATTTGTTCGTTGCCGAATTCGGAGCAAAATAAAAGTATCGGTTTTCCGCTCGATAACCAATTTGATAAATTGAACCAATTGATAGTATCAATATTAAAATTTAAAATTAAATTAATGATGACCGAAAATTTTGTTCAGTGAATTGAATTATGTGCAGTGTGCAATTTATGTGGCCACATATTACGTGCAGCGTTCGGCTTGGAAACTATTACGAAGTTTTGAGGCGATAATGGCCGAACGGGTAAGTATAGACTTTAGATCAGTGGGCCGGGCATGATTTAGAGCCCGGGCGTTCAAAGTGTCCTAGACTAAGTGCATTTTGTTAGACTTGAACTTTTAGTAGTTTTGTATTGAAATACTAGCTTCTGCCGCTTTTGGACTGGGCGTTGATGTGTCCGTGGAGCGAGTCGGGCTTTTTAAATGGGCTCCGTACTCTCAACCTCATCACCGATGACGTCGATATATTCTGTTGTGCTTTGAGTACATTCACTTGAATAACTACAGTATAAACAGTAGCACTATTCAAGGTGTTATTTAGATGATAAAATAAAATAGGGAAACCACAATATCGCATCGGGCCTAGCCTGTAAAAAGATATCTGTAGTTTCGAAATATATTGAAAATATGAAAACGTAAGACTTATGTAGCATATATGTGACAAATGTTTCATCATGGCAGTTCTTAGCGATCTCTCACTATTGTGCGAGCTGTCTAATCCCGACGTTATGTTCTCCGAGACACCTCTCTGAATAAACATAGCTTTCTTATTACTTTGTGAAGGCATTTCTTCGTCGAGGCAGCATTTTATATCTTTTTAAACGTCAGCAGCATGTTTTAACTCCACAAAAATAAGGAAGAGAACAACTTAATTAAGTCGCGGGTAAACTTGAGACTATCCTTGTTTAAATCTTTTGACCGGCTTCATTAACCGTCACAAGTAAGAATAGTTGTTTGGCAAAAGGGGCTGAACCGCGGAAAACGAATTTTCTGAGCCGTTGCCAATAAGTCACTACAGCTATTAAGACATAGTATTTAACATAATCAGCCTTATAACTTTCCCACTGACGGCACTCGAGCCTTCTCTTTAGGAGAGGATATGGGTCGTAATCCAACACGCGAGTCCAGTGCGTGTTGGGGGATGTCACATGTCATCGATTTCTTTTTTGTTCTAGTACAAGCCTGAAGCCAGTTTCCTTAAGATGCTTTTGCTTCACCGTTTTGAAGCAGCGGTGATAGTTTAAATTGCACAAAGTAATACGCATGGTTGAGTTTAAATCTACCTACAACTCGTAATTCGGATCTCTGGGTCACATTATTCTCGAAGTAATTATTAACGCAATATTTATGTGCACTAAGCAGCACAAGCTTATATTGTCAGAACTGTCACGGGCCATCATTTTCTTTGAGTAAACGGTGACATTCACTGTCACACTCAATTTTCATGCTAGGCTTTGACAAAGCTGCCTATAACAGTTGCCACCGTGACGCCTCAGTACTCTTGAGCGCCGAACAAACGTATTACAATATTGTAAAAACATACTGGAAACAAATTAGAACGAGCCTGGCGTGCCACAATCGCTGTAATAGGGCCCATCTTTGAGAAGTGATTACAGAGGCACCACGGCGGTAATGACCAGTTCCTCACACATTCGGACACGGTTGTTTCACAACGTTCCTGTTTCGAATTCAGCAGGCACAAACGCCCAAGGGTTATCATTACGCTGATCGACTGGAAAGACAGGGTAGAGCAAAGGTGGATATCAGACTCGCTTAGACGGAAAACCACCGTGTCTTCGAGTGAAGGGGTTCGATGGCTGCGGTGTCTCGTGTCCTGCTCAATGTGTGACTCAGTCGTGGTCATCTTCTTCTGTAAAGCAGTATGATGCGATTGAAGCAGATGGCGAAATGCGTGAGGAATAGGTTATCCTCCCGGCCACTTCCAGTAAAGTTATTTGAGTACTAGTCACCCAAAAAAAAGGTTCGAAATGAGTTTTCTAATTCAAACTATGAATTTTAACGAGTATTGCAAGGCTGCAAATTGCATTTACAATGTGTGGACGCATAAACGCTTGCAGCAGCTAATCTGTTCTCTTACAATGTTGCTTTCTATTAATACTTGTGTAGAATGAAATAAATGACCTTTTGATCTGTATAGCCAGCACATTGCAGAAGAACTACTAGATTTAGGTTCGATTAAAGACGATTTTTATCACAGAACTTAAATTAACTGGCTAAATGTGGATGTACTTACATATTTCATTATTTATCATTTACTACACACAATAATTTATACCTACATATAATAATATACATATATTTATTTACCTTACACCTAACAAACTGATTAACATCCGTAGACTCATAGCAAGGTTTAGTTGAAAACCAGCGTCAGGCAACAGCAACGTAGTGGCTTGGCATTTTGCTTAACTGGCCTATTTGATGCAGCCGTGAGACACACAATGTTGATGTATTTTACGTTTAAGTTCCTTTAATATAATTGTTATTTCACTGTTTGTATGCCAAATAAATGTGCTTTTTGTCTTTCTATTTATTACGGATGGCTGATGATGGATGGATTGATTGACGAGGCTCACGCTTGACCACTATCTCACGATGATATGGATAACTAAGGAGCACGCTAACCTAGAAGTAACCAATTAACAACTTGAAGACCCGCATGTTGTAGCTATCAGGAAACATACGACTCCGGCAGGGCATTTCACTCCTTAGCTTTGTACGAACAATGAACGTGTTCACAAAACGTTTAGTGCGTATGGGCGGAATGTCTACTATGTATATCTTTCTATTCGTTATGAAACCACGCCTGTAAACGTGATAATTTATTTCTAGGACAAAAAATTGACTTTTTTATCTCCAACCATTTACCAGGTTAAGACAAGACAAGTTATTTAAGCGCGCGCCTGTTTTCATCTTTGTCCCCGTATATTTTCTCAGGAAGAAATGATTTCACAAAGAAAACATCTAATCCTTTGTCCGAGGGGAGAAAAAAGGCGTAATAACAGGCCCGATGTAATAACGAGGGCGCGCCGGGATCGCGAAACTTTAACTAACGAGGGTACTTCATAAGCTGTTTATCATTTAGAGAGAAGGTGATCCGATTGTTTAAGGAGGATCTTTTAGTTTCTAAGTTTACCTTGAATAAAAAACATAAAAATAATATAAAAAAATCCCACAGCGTCACTATCTGTCTGTATGAACGTGATAATTTCAAAAAATAATGAATAATATAATAATAATATATAATAATATTTTTATTCAAAATTCTTTAAAGCATAAATTACATACAGTCTTAAATATATATCTTAATTCTGAGTCTTACGTGCCTGAACTAGGAAATCCTGTGTTTCAGGCAAGAAGAGCTAAAATAATTTAAAATTAACAAATAATCAAAAGAATTTTAAGTACAATACAAATGTGTAAAAAAATCTGTAATGTAGACATGCCATTATTATAATATTAAAAAGTTTAACTTCTAGTTTCTTAATTATCAATATAGGTACTTAAACTAGGTAAATTTTTTATAAATTATAATAGTTTCTTAAATAACAAAATACTTAAACTAGGTCAACAATTGAGTAAAAACACAAAATATAAACAAAATCACAAAATATAAACAAAATCATTTTAGAACAATCAGTAAATTCTCTGTATCATGGTATGACATTTTTTGAAGAGTTTCTTTAAGAATTCTCTTACAGTAGACTTGATTCAAGCGATAAATATTTGCTTTCGCGTTCAATCTATTGTAGAGGAGAGGACCGAGAAAAAGGTAAAATTTTGACGTGAAAGCATGTTTGGTATGATTCTGAGGACAAACTAGGTCTTTACGTCTTTTGTTAGTAAAATCCGTGCTATATGTTAAATCTGCGTGCTGTTTTAATACAATACCCATTATAAATAATTGCCGGACTGTTAATACTTCACATTCTTTGTATAGGAGGTTAGTGGGAAAAAGGAATGGACGGAAAGTAGACACTTTGAGAATTGCCCTCTGGGCTCTCTCGATAGTTAGTAACAATGTTTTACCCGCTCCACCCCATGTGGTAATACAGTAGGTTACTATCGATTGACATAGAGCGAAGTAGACTTGTCGAACTATTTTTGGATCTGCAATGTAGCGCAACTTTTTAAAAACAAATATCAATTTACGAATCCTATTATTTATAGCTTCTATATGATGTTTAAATGAAAGTGTCTCATCGATTATAATTCCAAGGTACTTTACTGTATTTGACATGTTAATATTAGGACAAACACATTGGTTATTTGTGTTAGATGTGCAGTTATGAGCATACAATGTTGAGGTAGTGCCGGTTAGTTTTTGCTTGCGCATCGAAAACTTGACGTAATTTGTCTTGTCAGCATTTAAGGTTAGTGAATTATTTTGAAGCCATTTATTAATAACATTGAATCCGTGTTGCGCAAACTTGTAGACATTTTCTTCTGAGTCAGCCGAAAACAAAAGAGCAGTGTCGTCGGCATAACTAACGATATGGCCGTGATCTATATTCAGATTACAGAGATCGTTTATATAGATTAAAAAGAGTGAAGGTCCTAAAATACTTCCTTGGGGAATTCCGAAAGCTGTGCTTTTTTCCTCATCGCTGATAACATTCCCAATCTTCACACATTGCGTACGTTCTTCTAGGTAGCTCTTAAATAGTTTCAGCTGAATTTCCCTGATGCCTATGGCCTCAAGCTTGCGCAACAAGATGGGAATAGAAACTGTGTCAAACGCTTTGGCGAGGTCCAGGAAAATTCCTACTGTGTGGTTACCCTTATCAAGTTCCTGTGCTAGGTAGTCAGTAAGATGGTGTACGGCATTATCTGTAGACATTTTAGGTCTAAATCCAAACTGCTGCTTAGAGAGAATTGATTTATCCTCCAAATATTTATAAAACCTATTGTTTATAATTTTTTCTAATATTTTAGACATGGCAGGCAGTAAGGAAATAGGCCTATAATTAGTCACTTGGTCTTTACTTCCTGATTTGTAAACTGGGACAACAACAGCTTTTTTTAAGCACTTGGGGAACACACCTGTGGTTAAACATTTATTAAAAATGCAAGTTAACGGTGGTACTAAAAGGTCTTTGAATTGCTTAATAATTTTACTAGATATGTTATCCCAACCAACTGCACAGTCAACTTTTAGACCCATAATAATCCTTTCCACTTCCGCCTCGTCAGTATCTAGTAAAACAAAGGATGATAAGCTAGTGTTGGATGCAAATAATGAGCTCGCGAGGTGCTGCGTTTGTCCACGAATTTTTTCAGCTAGACACTTGCCCACATTAACAAAGAAATTATTTGCAATATTCGCAGATGTTAACTGTGATGAATGTGCTTGTAATAAACTTGAAGAAGACTGATTCTGTTTTGAATTATACGTCACATTTTTAATAATCTTCCAGATCTTTTTATTGTCTGTACCAGCCTCTCTTAGTGCAGTGTTATCGTAATTGCGTTTTACTTTTTTTAGGAGGTCGTTACAAAAGTTACGATATCGCTTATATGACACTTGCAATATAAAATTATTCGGATTAGCTTTAGCTTTCATATGCAGTTTATCTCTATTTTTCATACAACGTATAAGGCCAGCCGTGATCCATGGTTTTATGTTGCAGTATTTGTTATTTAACCGAGATATGACCGTGTTTTTCTGAATTGCATGTTGCACCTTTTTAATTAGGTACAACATACAATACTGCGGATCAGCGGTATTGTAGACTGGGTCAAAATCAATATTGCATAAGTCTTCCTCAAGTTTACGTAAATTTAATTTAGAGACTGTGCGAGAGGCCACCTTAGGTAATTTACAATTAAGGATAAGTAGGTTAGCACTGTGATCGGTTATTGTTGAATTAATTACAAGGGTAAGTGCTGGGAAATTGGCCTTGAGCATCATGTGATCCAAGCAGGAGCCACTTTGATGTGTAGGAAGCGTGTGAGCGGGAAGCAAACTATGAAACGCGCATAGGTTCAGATATTCCTCAGCCGAAGCATCTGTACTTCCAGGAAGGATATTGATATTAATATCTCCAGTTAAAATTATATTTCTAAAAGATGATAGGTTCTGCAAGGTGTCGTTTAGAGAATTAGTAAAATTGTTTAAATTCGTAAAAGAGGGAGATCGATATACAGCTAATATCGCAAATTCAGTTCCGATTTTAATCAACAATCTGCTACAGTCGTGCATGTTTGGTTCCAGGACCGACACATTTAGATGATCTCTTGCATAAACTATCACCCCATCGTTCTGATTGCAAGTCGAGTTAGTCTTATACATACAATATCCCGGAATTTGTGGTATATTATATTGTTTAGCAAGCCAACATTCAGTCAGAACAATAATGTCACAAATTATTTCTAGACGTTTTAAAAAAATGCTAAAATTATCGAAATTCTTAAAAACACTACGAATGTTTTGGGTTAATATAGTTAACTGTTAGAATGGATTTTGCTTGAGCTTTTCATGTAATAGATAGAGTGATTCATGAGGAAGGTTTATTTTGTAACACCCGTATGAAGCTGGGGCGGGTCGCTAGTATACAAAATATAGTAATAGATATAATAAAACTGAACACTTGGTTTTTTTGGTTGAACGCGCTATTTTCAGGAACTACTGATTTGAACTGAAAACGTCAGGAATGTGTCACTGCGGGAACCAGCTGAAAATCAGCGGTGGATGTTTGACGCCCAGCAATTGCTGAGTTGGTGACCCTTGCGGTTCGGGCACCTCAGAGTAACTCTATTGTATTTCTGTACCCTTTTGCCTGCGCTCAATAAATACTATTAACAAAAAAAACTCGATAAATGGTGTAACTAACACAACTCTGGTTTATGTATAAAGATTTAAGAAAACACAAAATTTCGTGGGGAAAAAAAATATATCATTCAAAAATTCTAGACCTACATTTCTACCCTCACAGCAGACATAACGAAAACAAAAGAAAGACATTACCGGCCATTCAAGCGTAGATCCTCTAATCCAGTTTGGAATAAAAAGTATGAAATATTTACTATTCGGAGGACGTTCTGCGAGGCCGTCAGCTACTCTGACGGGCTACAAACTTACTTAGATTAGTTAAAAGGACGGATCGCTTATGGAATACATTAGGGCAGGATATCGGACCCAGAGATATTAGCGGCCTACCAAGATATTGATGAATATTTTAAGTTTAGACACAAGATACACTACCATCGTTAAGTGCTGGATATATGGCTGCCGCTTGAGGCTATCATAATGTTCACGATTTATTGTGATGCTTGGCAGGGATCTGTACTTAAATCTGACAAATATATCGATGAGGCATTCAGCCGTGTTGTCTTTAACTCGAATTGTAAAGTTTCTATTTTTTCGGGGGGCTAGAGTAAATAGGCTCATAAACTAGTGCGCCTCACCATCAGAGATTGCAATACTTGCTTACCATCAAGTGGGATCGCAGTCAAGCACTACTTTATATCAATAAAAAAAACAGAGACTTTTTTCTGGTGGAATAATCATCTAATGACATCCCACGCTCTGGGCGGAGCGGGAGATAGTGTCAGACTTTTACTGACTAAAAACTCACTCCTGTTCCTTCGTTGCCTTCCGTATTAGGGCTGAGCTATCTTTCGAACTGACCCTGGCCCCAGTAGGCTCCTTGAAGCGCGCGGAAACTGTGCGCGCCGTCGACGACTTGGGCTCGGTCCGGACAGTTGACGGACGGTCGGATCACACATTTATAGAGCTTGGAATGTATCTATTTACACTATATCACTTTACAGGCGGATTGGTATTCGGAATTTCTTATTAACATGGTTTATAAAACAGCAAATTGAATAGAAAAAAGTTTGTTGAACTCCATTGTTATTATAAGAATCCAAGCCACGTAAAATATGAACAAAAATCAAAGCTTATCAACTAAGATAAACTTTTACTTCGGAAGCGCCGCGCTAACTTCTTATATTATTTTATTATCAAGGTCTATCTTTAAAGTATGCGTGCAAATATTCAGCCTTTGAGACGAAGGAAGATAATTAGGATCGTGTTTCACTTGGCTTGTATTCTTACGAGTTTCTCGTCTGTTGTTTTAAGTGCCGGAGAGTAATCTAGATCTAGGGGATTCTGGATCTAGGATATAAGAACAGCAATACAGTTTTAAATGACCGCTAACTATTCTCAGGGGAAATAACAAGGGAGAAAGTCCTTGTGTACTAGACAGATATCCTTACACAAACTGCAAGAAAAACTGTAGAACACTACTGTACTGTTAGTGTAAATTGGCAATAAATAAATAAATAAACTTTTTTCATCTTTAAAAACTTTTGCAATAAGGGCCGTGAGTCACGGGGACGCCATAGCGGCGTAGCCAGGTTCATCATTATCTTCCTGTCCTTTTCCCGTGTAATTTTGGGTCGGAGCAACACATTTGTTTTTTCTTCCATTCTGTTCTATCACTTGTCATGCTATCACTAACACTCTTTACACAATCATATCAATCTTTTCTTTAGCCTCCCTCTCCCTCTGCATCCATCTACATGTATACTCATAACTCTTTTAGTAACATACCTACGTATAATCTCTCCTCTTTACATGATCATACCAAGAGGTTATGAAACGTGACCTAATAGTAGCCAGTTGAGGTGCACACTATAGAGCTGAATCCATTTTTTTGGCCGCGCAAACTGACTGCACCACCATAGCGTTCCAGTGAGACACGGGCTTTCAGCGTAAGTTCAAAAGCCTTTTCATCAATTCTATTTTGACATCGTCGAACAAACCCACCATTGTCTGCCCATTTAACTATCGCATGTGACAGCCCAGTAAAACTATAACTCAACGACATGTAACCATGCACTAACACGGCGTGGAACCGCCAAAACACACCACATTCGGCACGCCCAGGCTCGTAAACAAACCTGTCGTGTTATACCTTATTGATACCAGTGTGCACATAAAAATAAATTGTTCTGTACACTTTTGTATGGTTGTAGGAAGGTTGGGAATCGTTTGTTTTTAGGGTTCCGTAGCTCAAAAGGAAAAACGGATCCCTTATAGGATCACTTTGTTGTCCGTCCATCCGTCCGTCTATCTGTCTGTCAAGATACTTTATCTCACACTCTACTTTATCTCTCTCTTTTAGAACGCGTAAAGGTATCGAGTTAAAATTAAAACCATAGACATAATTAGGTCTGCGGTCCCTTCAACCTGTAAAAAACTCAACAAAAATCAAACTTCTAAGGTAACGAATAAACAAGACACGGCTGTTTATGTCACAAAAAACGTTTATTTTGATACTCTCAAAGATCGAAATTCATAGGGTAGGTTTTTTTTGTGGGTGCTTTCCGTTGACCCAGAATCCTGAAATTTAGCACAAAGCAAGGTCTTATAGCACAACTATAGGAATAAATCTGAAAACAGTAAAGTTGTTACCTACCTCACAAAAAAAAACATAATTTTGCTATTCGGAAAAATCTTCCGAGACTCCATTCGGGAAATGTAGTTTGCACGGAACCCTCAGTGCGCGAGTCCGACTCGCACTTGCCCAGTTTTTTTTTACTTTACTGCGAGTATGCGAGGAAGGAAGGCTGTCTTTTCTTTGATTAGGCTTGGGAATTCCGAGAGATTTGCCTATCAACTTGACTGAAGATTGAACAAGCGTTTGACGCGCGGGAACAGCGAATATTTCAGTCGCGTGTCTTCGTAATTGTCACTTCGCTAGATTGATTTTTTTTTTTCATGTTTTCATTCGTGACTGTTTCAATTCGAGTTTCTTCGTTAATCCAACAGTATCTTTACCTCATAAGCTTCCACCGCAGGCGAGGGCTTGCGGACGTTGAGCAATGGGGAGCTCGCTGTCCGACCGTCCGGTAACTGTCCGGACCGAGCCCAAGTCGTCGATGACGCGCACTGTTCCCGTGTGTTTCAAGGAGTTGTCAGCAACTGTAGGGGCCAGCTGGGTCGAAATTCAGAAAGGGAGGTTCGACACCAGTATGAAAGGCAAGAAGGAACAGAAAGGGTTTTTGAGTCAGTAAGACTCTGACACTATCTCCCGCTCCGCCCTAGGGGGAGGGATATCATTTGGATTATTTCTACCCACGGGAAAAAAAACCTCATAAACTTTTACTTAACTTTAAGAAAAAATAACAATTCACCACAAAGGAGACCCCTTCAATCAATGTATAATTCACCATGAAACCAACGGCAACAATTTATTCTACTGCCTCCCCTTTGAAATAGGAATTAAAAGGATTTCTTAAAAGAAAATAAAGGGGTCTTTGGACATGGAAATGTGAGCGGGTTTTGCAAAAAGACGTATTATGTGTCGGGAGCCGATTCACCTACCGCTGTACCCAGTACACACCGCGACCGTCGCGCCTGCCCGTCTGATAGAGCATTTTGTAAGCCGGCGACGCGAGATTTAAGAGGAGGGCGATTTCTTTAAGGCCACCTCGATGCGTATTTTTGACCTTAACTACTAGAACCTTTTATCATATCAAAGGTGGTGCTTGCTAGGGTTGCGGGATTGTTGGAAAATACCGCGGCCCTGGAACGCAAAGGGCCACTGAAAGGACACAGGTGGGTTTTATTCAGTAAAAGACAAGCCTATTGGCTCCACCCAGAGAGTTAAACATTTTGATGAAAACCCAAATTTAAAACTGTCAAGAACCCAAATTTAAAACTACAAATTAATACAATAATGCGTGTGCAATAATAAATTTTCCGTCGGAAGCCGTCCATGAGGACTTTTGCCGCGGTTTATTTTTATTTAATTTTTCAAATTAATATAAGCTAGTCTTGCTTGACTGCGATCCCACCTTATGGTAAGCAGTGATCTGATGGTGAGGCACACTAGTTTATTTAGAGCCTATTCACTCTAGCCTTGAACACACCCAAATTATGGTTTACGAGAAACATGGTGATACAGTCACAATGCTGTGGCAGGTTACTGAATCGATGCAAAAAGTCGACCTTCCTTACACGTCCTCCAATTTATTTTGCGTAATAGCTACACATCGAACCCAACTTCCACTCTTCGAGACCCCAAAAAACTTAATCTTCGCTGCCTCCTATCTCTTCTGCCACAAAAACTGTAGAGGGGCATTTCTAATTGAATAGCCGCCCGGAGGCAGTTGCTTTGATTGGCGCTCTGTGCTGCGAGGCGTCTATCCCTCGCGATATGCGAGTCTTATTCCGCTACTCTTCTTATTTACACTTTTTAATCTTGAAAACAATACAAGTGTAAGATTTGTTATTAGATTTCAGATGCTAGCTTTAGAACTGTGTTTTTCTTTGTGAATTGGGATGAAAATAGATTGAATATAACCTTCTGTAGGAGAATAAAATCAGCATGAGATTGGTTTGGATGTAATGAAATTGATCTTGATGAGCGCAGGCCTCTCTAAAGTCGCGTAACATCTCAGTCAATCAAAACCTTGATAGCTAAGGGTTTATGGCCACCCTTAGCCATCAGGGTTACGAAAGCTACTTCTTTTTCTTTAATGTCGATTTGGCTCAAATTTCGACCGATCAATATGTAGCCACCTAGATAGCTCTGTCGTTGGTCTCCTTTAAGTCGTGGAAGTTGCAGGTGGTTGTGCATGCCGAGTAGGAAAAGGGGTGACGCATAACCTGTGAAGAGGCTCCACACTGGAATTGTGTCTTTGATGGGTCAGGGATATCTCCTTCGACCTGATTCCTTCTGTAGCGGCTAACCTGATCCGTTATGACTCATAACGCATCAGGTTGAAGTCTCTAAACTCATAAGTTATGAGTTTAGAGACTTCCAGCTTGAATTCGTGACCAGGTAGCAAATGTTCTGCCACGGAGATGTAGAGTTTGGAGGAGTGGGATATCTATTCCTTCATAGCTCGCGTCTCTGGTCTCGCTCTTCTCGTAATCTCGCTACTTAAAAATACACCTAAAGAAACGTCATAAATGCAGTAGTTTTTAACAGTTTTTCCATTAAACACTACCTCTTTGTTTTATAACTAAACAGTGGAGATGGTTCTTAATCACCCAAGTTTCTAAAAACAATGTTTATTGCCGGTGATGAGTGGACAATGGCTGAAAGTTTAACCTTTTCATGTAAACTTCTGAAAGTGAGTGTGTGGAAACATACGGAGTGTACTTTTGTGAGAATTCTCATTTGTAGATTTTTAAACAAAGGTTTTTTAGGGCCAGTCAAATGTCGATGATCTTAATCTACTATAATGTCAGTCTACTAGGATATTTAGGTAGGTACTAATGACAGAATATATCGCACCTCCCCTAGTGTCACAACTCAAAAATCAAATTAATGAGAAAAAGGCTTTCAATTCTAATAATTCAGGAATGTGACGCTACATATAAATATAAATTAAAATGGGTCATCTGTGGGCAAATATAATTGAATTACAAATATGACAATATCTGAGCTTGAAAGTATGATGAATTGTGAAATTAATAGCATATCAGCAAACAATTTTTTTTGAGTATGACACTATTTGTGGCGATATAACACCAGACCCAAGCGAAGATTGCAGGACGAGCTCCGTTCTGTCTCTATACAGGATCTGTCCAGACTTTCCCAGAACCAGGAGGAATGGAAAGAAGTCCTTTGCTCTGCAGTGAGACAACACAATCTAAAAATATCTGTTGCTTCTTGTAAAATCCAGGTTTCTTTTTAACCCGCAAGGAGCAAATGAAGGAACACGATAGGATTTAGTCAGCATAAATCTGATAATATCTCTATCGCCAGTGAGTACACTCAAACAGGAGAATAAAGATGATTAGTCATGTAAAAGAAGTACTGTGAAGGATTCATTTTCCGTATGTTTCAACCATGTCTTCTGCGGCTAACGGGCCGACTATAAATCGCTGTAAGTGCGTCTGGACAAACAAATGTACTGTGAAACTACACGATGACCTTACGACCTTTCTATTTCGTTTTTTGATGGGAGATGAGGACACTTAATAGTAGGCTTTAAATCTAAAGAAGTTCCTGTTTTTTATTAAGTTCTTATTGATAAACATTATCCTATTAACAGTATTACAAATATATTTTATGTTTTTTTTAAGGAACCAAGGTAACCGACATAGCTCAAAAAATCGCCAAACTTAAGTGGCAATGGGCAGGGCACATTGCACGCAGAATATAGTGGTGGAGTTGTGACCACACACCGGAAGACGCAATCTGGACCGATGACATGGTTAGGGTCGCGGGAATCCACCGCTATTTTAACCCATTTTTTTTATTATTTGTGTCAGGTACAGCTTTATTGATGACCTCGTATATATCCTAAAAAATGCAGTCGGTTACGCAGAATAGGCAGCACAGCAGGTAGGTACTCGTATTTATAATGTGTCTTATCACTCAGTGAAATAGGTTTACAAATTCTACATTTCCCCGGATGAAGCCGCTAGCAGAAGCTAGTCAAAGAAATAATAATAAAAAAAACCCACGAATAACGATTATGCATTAAAAACGTGCTAGGCAGCTACAGTTATAGCGTTTAATATCGGTCCTGAGACAACATGGCACTATCTTAATTTCGCGGCTCACAGAAACTTGGTCCTATTGTTTTTCTGTTAGGAAAAGAGTTACAATTATATGAGCCCTGAAACGGAATGGCCTCGTTAAATGGCTGTTGGCTGGTCCCCTATAATACGGGACTATAGGACTGAATAACGTTATCGAGAACTGTGGGCGAACACGATAATCCTTATGTTAGCATTATGTTTTACTTCTTTGCTGACACACTTACTAAATTTATCTTATCGATAAAAATAAAAATGGATAGCTAAATGTGCAGCCCATAGATTTAAGCTAGTGTGAAAAGTTTTGTTACTATTTTGGTGTAAGTACAATAAAGATCATTTTATTCTATTTTATAAGCCCAAAACTCGAGAATTACTGGGCAAATTTGGAAATACTTTAACTAATCATTTGTCAAGTCTTTATGAAAAGATTAAATAAAAAAATAGGATTAGCTATCAATCTCTACTATTCAATATTGCCGCTAGCTGCTAATTTTGTAAAGTTTCGTAGCTCATAACAGGTTTTACCTTTAGAATCGTCTTGATGAGACGAATCGAGAGCTATATTTAACTTCACTTGAATAAAAAAATTGCAGATAGTTGGTTTTTGCAATAAGGGTACGAAATTGGCTTTTGACAGAACGTCTATCGGGCCTACTACTAAAAGATAAACAAATACTTATACTTTCTTCATAGAAACTCTATACATGACAGTCGGATATAATCTTACGTAAACAAGAAGAATAAACTTGATAAATAAAACAACCGTAGATCCATTTTTCTTATTTCGAAAGCGAAAATATTATCGAAGCTCATGTTTCAGGGCTTTCTCGATAAGAAAAACATCTTGAAACGGATGATATTTGTTTTGTTGCTCAGCTAAGCGGGACAAATTTAGCCACATCTGGTGAGATTGAAAGCCAAGCTTAAACAAGATGGCGATCATTTGGATGGAACCTACTTTTGAAGAGGTAAGATCATTCTAATATTATTGTGAATTTACCTCCTCATTAGGCATTTAACCTCTTCAACGCCACAGTCCTATATAAAAGACCAATAAATTAGTAAAAACAACAATTTTCATGTCAATATAAACAATATAAGTGTGTAAAATATATACTAGTATAAATCAATCGTGTATCAATAGTTGTTGTATCAAATGTTGGTTTTTCGAAACACCGGAATTTTTGGGTCGTGGCGTTTGGTGAGCGCTTTTTATAAAAATCCGTGGCGTTGGAAGGGGAAAGCTCCAGCCGCTTACAGACGACACTTAGGTACATAATCTTACTAACAAAGTTGATAGCAAAAATCAGGAAAGAAACACATCGATACTGCCATCGGAAACTAAAAAGCGAAAAGAAATATTTTTATTTCTGTCGTCATCACACCATTATTTTAAAGGCAATATCTAGTCTGTGAGTGTATGCTCGAAACTTGGTATATGGGTAGACCATGTCCTGGAATAGCACATAGGATATTATCTTTTGATCCTAGGAGTATAATATTACTAGCAGTTTAATATTACTAGGAGTATTATATACTCTTGGGATAACGTTTTACAGTTACACGGGCGAAGCCGCTGCCAGCTGCTAGTTGGAATATAAAGTTGACTGAGAGAAAATTGTGGTCAATTAGACCAGAAGCACGTGTGCGCAGTGTAGTTCTACCTTAACAGGCATCGGCCCTGCTCGGCCTGTATGGTTTGCTTATATCTAAGGCTCCTGTGAAACACTACATGCCTTGAACGACTCAGGCTCAGTTTTTATAGGATGAGCGAGCGGGCGGCGAACTACCCATCGCTCGTCGTTCGCAAGCCGGCGCCATGAGTCATGAGGGTATCACGACATCAACTTCTAAACTAAGACCTGGCTTCTAAAACCCCATTAGCAACACTGTCCGATCCGGGAATCAAACCCAGCACCTGACGCTCGAAAATCACGCTTTTCGGCCGCAGCCTAATAAGATATTCAGCGAAAATCCAAAACATTGGCGGTAGCACAATTGATTTATGCCTGGCAATTGGTCGGGCGGCGCAGGCTGTGTCATATTGTGAACGGGGACAGATTTATCGCAATGCAGGCTATTGCATGTACCTACCCGTACTAGCAGGTGTATTGAACTTATCGCTGTTTGTTGTTAGCGGTGATCAGGCGACGGCGTTGGGGAATATTTTAATCTGTTGAGTACGAGTAGGTATGCTGCCCAGATGGCCGATGGGGACGAAAGGTTCTGGAGTTGCGCTGCGTACCGGAAGACGCAACGTTGGAAGGCCTCCCACAAGGTGGACCAAAGACCTGGTAAGAGTTTCAGGAATCCGATGGACCGGTTGTTACGGCAACGGTTGGGGAGGCCTATGTCCAACAGTCTTTCGGCAGAAATGATGATGATGTTGCTGCCCTCGGAAACCAATATTATTTCTGTTTACATTAGATACATAATCTTAACTTTCCACCGCAACTTTATTGGGACAATGAAAAAAAAAAAACAACATATGTATACCCAAACGAAGAGACGGAACAAAAAGGAGAGACAGAATGGAAGAAAAAACGTTGCGACGATCCCAAATAATAGGACAAACTACCCCAATATTAACGCGAACAAAACCAATTAAAAATTATTAAAACTGATATTATAGATAGATAACGAACAGCAATTGATTTCTATATTTAGAAGAAGTTTATGACGACTGAAATCATTCTTCTATAAAATCCCTGTTTCTAAGAAATTAACTTCGATTAAATTAACGATTTTAGATTTTACCTGTAGAGGGGTTCTTGCATAGGAATAAAATTAGAATTAAGACACACTAACATACAAATCTAGATATAAAAGTAGATATTATTAAGTTAACCTAGTATTAAGGTTTATTATTTGTAAGTAAGTTTGCAAGAAATATAAGGCTTTTTATATATTTATTTAGATTTCAGAGGACAGTATCGATTCCAGTTCATTTCCTGTGCATTGCTATAAACATTGCCAGTAAGATTATGTACCTAAGTCTCGTCTGTAAGCGGCAGAGAGTTCTTAATGCCTATCGTTCGAGCCAGTCTAAACGCTAACGCAGTTTAGCCGTTGCCAAGCGCTCTGACTGCCATTTTATCTATTCGCTTAGGCAGCATATACCTCCCTGGTTCTTAATCTGAGGGCTCATAACTAACTTCCTTCAGGCTTCAAATTCCGCTTTATACTCTGTGATAATACTAGCTTCTGCTAGCGACTTCGCTCGCGTGAAAGTAGTTTTCTCTATGGTACAAACTTTGAACTTCCGTTTCGTTTCCCCTTAAGGGGTGAATTTTGGAAAACCCTTTTTTAGTGCTCGCCTACATCATAAAAGGAAACCTTGTAAAAACCATTTTACGCCTCTAGAACCACTAGTATAGTATAGTTTGTTTAGAATCAGTAACCGAATAGATTGTAATACTTTTCACACCTTGTTATATTTTTTCCCAAAAATATTTAAAAAGATCACAAATTGGACACCACCGACACTAAGTACAACAACAGGTCACGGCAGGTCATAGCGATCATTAGCAAACAGCTGGGTGCAAGTGCAAAGCATCCCCTCAGTCGCTGTTGCTGTATGGTCCGATGACTACTTTGCGATTTTTCATGATACAGTTATGCAATTTTGTACATAGATTCTTTACATAAAAATACTAGACACGTGTTTCGGATTTCGCATATTTTTTTTATTATTATTGATAGGCTCGCGTTTTACCACCATCTCACCTGATGGTAAGCGATGATGTGATCGACGATGGAGCACGCTTGCCTAGAAGTAACCTATTCACTCTTGACTTAAAAGCCCCCAAGTTGTAGCTATCAGGAAACACAGACTCCGGCAGGGAATTCCACTCCTTGGCTGTACGCACAATAAATGTGTTCCCAAAACGCTTTGTGCGTATGGGTGGTGCGAATACTAAAACTACTGTTTAAGCATATAGATTTTACAGTCAAATGTTATATCTGCATGAAGCCAAGATGTAAGTCGATCATCCAAGTTCACTGTCAAATTCTAAAGTACTTCAAAGTCTCAACCTTGACCGAGAACCACGCGAGCGTGTCAGTCAAGATTAGGAAGCTCTTACGAAGTACCGCTCAAGTAGGAAGCGCTTGGGTGCGGAACACATCGACATGTTAACAAGTATACACGTGGAGAAAATAAATTCAAGTCCCGAAAAAGCCTCTTAAAACACGCCTGACATGTTTAAGGGACTCCTTGATATGACAACCTTGTCTGTCAGGCTTACGAAGGTACATTTCTTGGTTTGGAATTAAATATCTACCATACTGAATGGTTCTGTTCTATTTTTGGAGTCTCCATTACTTGTACTACAAGGTCGGAACTTCCGATTGATTTTGCACTTTCGATTCCGATTTCAGTTCTTATAAATATTCGGAACTTATATCGGAGGTACAATGTTGTGCGGGTTAACCCATCCAATTACATCGCCCGCTCTTGGGCGGAGCTAGAGATAGTGTCAGAAACCCACTCCTGTTCCTTCTTTGTGTTCCAGGGCCCCGGGGATCCTTTCGCATCATACATGGCCCCAGTAGGCTTCGACCCAGCTGGGCCTCTACAGTCTCCCCCGTAGTATAGCTTCTGTCGATTACTCTTACATTTGTTTTGTTTCATATTTAGAATGTTGCGAGTTTGCTCTACCTTTTACCAATTGTTTAGATTAGTTTTAGCAGTGTTTTTGTATTTTTTGTATTTTTTTAGTGTTTCATTTCAATACCGACCAATGAAATTTAAAAACGCCGATCCCGAATTCAGTTCCGATATAAGCACTTCCATTACATCCCTGATTCGTACGAACCGATCGATTTATCCGTGCGGTAATAACTTCAGCACGAGACAGACTGTCGTGCTATTACATAATATCCATTAATATGTCATAGTAAAAGTTATTTACAAAAGAGATTATCATCTAGCAGCATATTGAATATCTCAGCGGCAGGGGCGGAAATATGTTCGTTCCCTCACGCGTGCAGCCTCCTCAGAAGAAGAAAAACGCCTACCATTCCTCCTCGCTCTGGATTATAGCCTGAACAAGGGCCGGGTGCGAATACTGGAAAAGATTCGGCCCCGGCACGAAAGGCAACGAAGGAACAGGACTTGGTTTTTAGTCAGCAAAAGTCTGACTCTATCTCCCGCGCGGAGATGTCATCGGATGATTTTCCCACCTGCAAAAAAAGGCACCGGCGCGATATGTCGTTGCCACTGTTTGTGGATATGAGTGAGATGTCCACCATGTACCGGGCGGTGGTGCATCGCCATACCTACGTCTGGTGGCCCGATGATAACGAATTTGGCTGAATTAAGAAATAAAAGTCAACGCCAACTTTCAGCATCGTCGCGAGGAGGAGTGGCAGGCGGTCGCGTCCTCCTGCGAGGCAGTATTGCTAGCTAAGGAGGAGGTAGACCGTATCAGGCAACGGCGCTCGCAGCGCCCCAGCCGCCGCCGTAATTTCGATCCCGATTTCCAGCCACCGTAGGCGCGGGCTTGCGGACAGTGAGCAATGGGTAGCTCGCTGTCTGACCGTTCGGTAACTGACCGGACCGAGCCCAAATCGTCGACGGCACGCATTGATCCCGCGCGCCGCAAGGAGCTGTCAGCAACAGCAGTCAAAAGTTTGAGACTATCTCCTGCTCCGCCCAAGAGCGGGGGTTGTCATTAGATGATTTTCCCACCGAAAAAAAAAAACGCCAACTTTCACATCAATTTTGTCGACTAACCAACATTATGGACCGCAGTTTTAATTAGACAGATACCCGATCAATTCAGTGGTGATCCAACTATGACAATAGACACAGTCCATCTGGCACATATGGTCACATACCTCCATGTGGTGGGTGGGGCAGGCGGTAACCCACGTAATAACCGGTGTTTGTACAAGCGATTCTATTGTCACGCAGTATTTGTGTTGCTGAACTATGTGCAGCCTGTTCGTTACGTGGAATTTATTACAAGCATAGACAATTGGCGGTTTAGGAAGAGTTGGTACTGACGCAATTTGGGAGAGGCTTATGTGAAATTGAAAGAAAAAAGTCTGATTATTTGAAATTGAAAGAAAAAAGTG
Organism: Mythimna lalbum; assembly: GCA_949319445.1. Lineage (NCBI taxonomy): Eukaryota > Metazoa > Arthropoda > Insecta > Lepidoptera > Noctuidae > Mythimna > Mythimna lalbum. Next base: position 1,363,633 of record OX439354.1, read on the forward strand.
TGAAAGACCAAGTTGTAAAAAAATGTATAGTCGAAACTTGCGACTCTAATAATCCTAAAATGTTACTTCTCATCTTTAATTTTCATTAGTTCAATACATAAGATTTATAATACTAACACACTTCACATCACACGTAAATTTTATTTTATAGCTGAAAGTTTGTTATTTAGAATATTTATTACTCCTTCGCTCTCAAACAGCTAAACAGATTTGGATGAAACTTACTACACAAGAAGGTCTACACTAATAAGTAAATAAAATAACTGCCATACACTGTCAGTAAGGTTCAGTTTGAAACCAACGTCAGGCAACTGCTATGTAGTTGTCTCACATTTTTGCTGAACTAGACCTATTTCTTTTTATATTATAATTAGTGTCTACATATTGTTACTACATTGTGTGTATCTACAAGTGTATATTATTATTATTATTATTATTATATCTAGCCCATATTATCCCACTGCTGGGCAAAGGCCTCCCTCCACTCCTTCCAATGTTCCCGGTTTTGAGCCACTTCTTTCCAATTCCCAAGGAAAACATCCACACGTGTGTATGCTAAATAAAATAGTTTTCTTTCTTTCATTTGGCGCAACGGTGAGACACACATTGTGTCAGTGTTTTTTAAGTTTCTAAAAGTTGTTTCTACAGTGTATGCCAAATAAAATATTTTTCTTTCTTTCTTATCCGTCTGTGGAATAGGATAACTTTTATCCTGGAAGTATGTTCCCTTGGGATAATTTTCTACTTTCTCGAGGGAGAAGCCATTTGCAGAATTAGTCTTACGTAACAAATAATTAAGGAATAGAAGACCAGTATAAATACGATTTCAGTTAGACTATAATTATATTGACGCACAATTATATCGGATGTTTGCAAACACCGTTAGCGAACAGTGACAGAGCAATCAGGCGGACAAGGGGATCGGTGTCCCAATGATGGACAACATATATTACGTGTAGCTATCGGTGTAGGTGACCAACTGCTCTCAAGATTAATGACGAGTTAATTGGATCCTGATCTTGAGGGCTGGAATGCTGGTTCACGTGTGACCTTCGCGTTATCATAGAACTGAGTTAACAACGTTGTAAGAATAGATCTAGGCTGGCAGTTTTTTATTTGGCAGTTCGTGTGTTTGACATTTCATAGCTTCTTAATTATGCACTGACACGCAAAAGTAAAATGGTCGGTCCTAAAAAAGTATCTAATGTTCTGTGCAAGTTTCTTAATTCTTCCTTTCATAATCTTCTCCTGAGTTCCTGATAATACACGACATGAAAAAAGAAGTATAGCTTGTGTCACTCAGGAATCAAGCAGCTTTCTATCGGTGAAAAAAGTTTAGCAATCGGACCAGGACTTTTAAAGATTATTATCCTTTAACTCTTTATAAATAAAGTAAATAGGTAATCAAGATAGATGATGATCTTAGAAAAAAAGAACGATGGCCTTTTAAAGCTTTTCCATTATTTTTTTTACATTTATAAGTAAACTTCACTTTGAGTAGTCCCTCAGTATAATTTTAGACTACATTGTTCAATAACATTTTTAGGCCATAGTAGTTAGTAGCAAATCTACAACGATTGTCTTCCTACCGACGACATGGTATCTGATAAATCTCAATTTTGCCATTCCTAATTGTATCAGTTCAGCTCAAGTCACATCTGATTCTAACATATTAGATTGTTGACCCATCAATTGACCCAACGCGTGTGGGGCGTTCAACAGCTGATAAGCATAATCGTTTAATTGAACTACAAATAACACGGTAAGACCAGATATTTACTAGTTACGGTAACACGGGTGCTATAATTCCATCATCGTTTATTTCAAACTCACACCCAATTACCAGAGCGTCTTAAAATAGTGTAAAGTCAACATAAAACGGAAGGAAACCGTATTTATCGAAATATTTATCGCCTATCTAATTAGTTGAGATGACAACCGCACACGCCCACAGCTCGGCACGAACTGACCGAGTACAACGGGAAACGTCACGTTCTAAATTTAAACAGTGAATGAATGAACTCTAAATGCGTGCGCGCATATAAAAATAGTGCCGTGACCCTCAGGCGGTTTGCCAAACGAATGTTATTGATTTTGTTAAATATTCTAAATCGTGTTTACCTCTGTCACGTCGGTGTTACGTGTGTTAAGACTTCAAATTCTTTGATTTTTTTCTAAGTTTATTTTAGTAAACGTTTTTAAGTGTTTAATGATTAATGGGAATACTTACTTTGATCTTTGGTTTTAGATTCTTTCTAAACTCGAACACGTGAAAGGAACGTACCTGTAAAAACAGAAAAGAAAGGTTATTTATTTAGTTTCTACTATTTCTCGTAAAACTTCAGACATGCAATAGTATTTATGAGTAAAATAATAAATTATACAAATGTCTGCGAGATAGGTCGAAAGAGCTGCCGCGGCTTTGGACCGTAAAGCGCAACTGAAGGAATTTTGACTCATCTATGTAGATGAGTTACAGTCAGTAAAAGTCTGACACTTCTACTTGAGTATCTAGGTGGAGTGGGAGGGACTCGCTCCACCTAGAGAGGGAAGAGTCATATTAATTCATTAAACACCAAGCGAACACGGCTTTCGTCTCTCATTGTCTTTTAATGATTTCCTACATAAAAAAAAAATGACAACAATAGGTCTAACCAGGTTCAATTTCTGTAAGTTCAGTATCAAACCAGACCATTTAATGGACCTTTACTGCTGGTAATAATCAAGATCTTATTAACACTGAACGCGTATCACTCATCTGATACCAAGAACAGGATACAATCGGACGCTTGTATCCCCACGTGTTCACACTTAGCACCCAATAAACGTATCCCCCTCTCCCCCCACTGTCCTCTACATTTACACGGACACATTCGACAAATATAACATGTCCGCATCATCAGTTTCCAGGTAGCCCGATTCATTGGTGTCCAATTTTAGATTCAAATGATGTGCTTTCATTTGAATAATTTGTCATGGCTCTTGTTTCTGCTAACAAGCAACAAGGCTATGATTTGTGGTGTGATGGTGAATTCAAATGTTTATGAAACTGTACCAGTCAACCTCGACACTTCGACGACGTTGTGGCGACACTTGGGCTGAAATCGTGATGATGCTGAATGTAACGTCAGCGGTTAAAAGGTTGAACCATCCTGTTTAAGTGTCTAATCAGTTAAAACTGAGCCTTAAAACGTAGGTAGGAAATAAGTCAAACAGATTCAAAACAGCAGGCTTAGATTTTCTACGATTTCTTTTGTGAAAATACTGTAGCATCAAGGGGGGTCAGATCAGATAAATTATTATTTTCTGTTAGCGGTCCCACCATACTCTTAAGTATAAAAAGTATCAGATAATGGCACATTACCTGCGGGGAAGACACTTATCAAATAACGTGAAAAGTCAATAAAATAAGTCTAACCCCCCAATACTTCAAGAAAATTTTTCACACCAACAAACCCAACGCCATCTAGTAGCAAAACCTAGAACTACCGACGCAAAATACCCATTCGTCTAGACCTCCACATTCCCCGCCAATATAAATTAATATTACACCTGTGACGTCACTCAGCACGCGCCATATGCCAGCATTGTCTATAATAACCAGATCGTAAGTACTCGTAACTGCCGAATGACGTCATAATTGTAATGCAGTTTACGCGGAGTCGATGACGGACACAAGTAAATATTATCTTGGGAACTAATCGCTATTGTATGGAAAATGAGGAGTTAATAATGAAGAGTTATTGTATGAAGATGAGGTGTTACATGATTAACTTTTTTAACGTTTGATTGTAAACATGGAAGATTAATTACTTGATCGTGTAATCTCACGTAAATTAACGCAAGCATTCTTCGACGATACAATTAGTAATAAATGTATAGTCTGATTGATGACGAGATTAATTTTTATGGAAAACTGTAGCAGTCAATCAGTCGATTAATTGTTTAATGTTAGTTATTACTAAAGAAACAAAGAGTTTTAATTTCAGGCGATTTATTATAATCTTACGGTGTTTGTAAAAACCATATCTTAGAAATATGCTTAAAAAAAATCACATACAAAATTCAAACGATTTCAAGTTTGGCACAGGCAGCGCCATCTACTACAGGGTAGAGGAACTAAAACGAGGGCGGCCTCACGAAACAACCTCGTCACTGAACTCACACCCTGTTGCTTCAGCGAACAGTTGCCACATTACTCGATAGGTGGCAGTAGTGTTCATGGAGGCAGGAGGTGAACACGTGGATGTGGACCAAGTCACGTAGAAAATTGTAAAGGAATGTAATAGGAGCCGAGACAACGGTTGATTAGTTTATTACATAGGATATATAGAGTTACAGGATACTCATAAATATAGAAAACGTACGTGCTAACGTGAAAATTAATCTCGTAAAACCAGGTAAGCCGATGTTCTTATTTTCTTGAAGTGAATCGACCAAAGAAAAATTTTGTCTAAAATCTTCTTCTAATATGTCACATATTAAACCACCAAGTCACGGAGCCACCTCGTAAACAAAATAGACTATTCTTTTGCCCAAATTAAATCGATTTCGTGCAAACATAATAGGTTATAAAACTACTAAGCTAAAATAGAAAAGAATCTGGTATCATGAGACACACGCCTGGGCCTAGCTTTGGCACCTGTATCTTATAACAATATAATTATTATACAGTTTATTTATTTTTCTGCACGTATTAATTGCGGTTTTAAATATTGTTATGGAAACGTAAAAACAATATACTACTAGAGGTCCCAACAGAAGTCGGACACAAAAGCTGGCTATGTATTTTGATACCGTCCAGATACTCACGCAAGTTTCATATAAAGAGATAGGTAACAAACACACGTGTAGAATTATAATAATGACTAGCTTTGCCCGCGCGGCTTCGCTCCCGCTCTTCCCTACTCCACCCTACTATACCCAACTCTACCCTACTCTACCCTACTCTACCCTACTCTACCCTACTCTACCCTACTCTACCCTACTCTACCCTACTCTACCCTACTCTTCCCTACTCTACCCTACTCTACCCTACTCTACCCTACTCTACCCTACTCTACCCTACTCTACCCTACACTACACTAATTTTTTTTTTCATAAGAACCTTCTCCTCACAATAACAATCACAACAAAAAAAAAATCAGCCAAATCGGTCAAGCCGTTTTCATGCCAAGTCGTGACAACGGAAAACGGGGGTCATTTTTATATATATAGATTAATAACATCTTACAAAAAAGAGATGTAAGAAACATTAATAACAAAACTAACTACAATATAACCATAAACTTGAAAATAATAAAAGAAGATAGGTATGATACACAAAAACACGATAGATCGTATCGCCAGAAAAGGCTAAAATGCACGCTAGGATATACCTGACAGGTTTACCTGTACAGTTGAGTTTTACAGGTAAACCGTAGCGTGTATGTTGCACAACTGTGCAGGCAAACCTGTCAGGAACACCCTAGCGTGTATGGCTACCTTAACACCAAGACGAAATCAGACTAACAGCTGTCAAGAAACAGATAGCAAACGTGAAGACTTCAAATGGCGACCATGATTGTAAAATGGAAGCTGCGGTGACCGTCATCATAATTATATTAATTATATCTAAACAATAACAATAACAAATGATCTCTATTGTGCACTTGTAGGTACAGAAGAATTATGAATATTTATAGATTAATTCATGAATCCCCAAGCGACCACCGGTGGCCGCGCATCTATTGTCTTACTATTGTGTCTCTAATTGACGGTATCTGAAGGGTTAATAAAATACAAAAGAGAGATGCAAAAAACTTAAAAAAAAAACAAAACAAATGAAGAGGCCATCACAAATTTGAAAAGAATAACAGAAAACACGATACAGAAAAACACGCTAGATCAGCGTATTACCAGAAAAGGCTAACACCAAGACGAAATCAGACTAACAGCTGTCAAGAAACAGATAACCAACGTGAAGAGACTCCATGATTGCATAATGGAAGCTGCGGCGACCGTCGTCATATAAATTGTCAATAACAAATGATCTCTCGTGCACCTCAAGATGTTCGTGATCCCACGAGATAAGCCAATTGTGGGGAATGGGTAATTGGGGTGTTCATTGACACAATTGTGATCACTGAACGATATCACGAAAAATGGCTTGCGGGTTTCCTACCTACCGACTACAACACGGGGAGTTATATACATATAAGGCGGTATGAGTATACATGTGGATGGGTGGAGAGGGAGAGGGAGGCCAAAGAAAAGATGGATGGATTGCGTAAAGATTGATATGAAAGAAAAGGAAGTTAGTGATAGCATGACGAGTGACAGGGTAGAATAGAAGAAAAAAACGTGTTGTGCCGACCCCAAATAAAATGGAATAAGGGCAGGAAGAAGATGGCAAAAGATTTTTTTAATGATATAAACAAGTACTTGACTGTTATCCCACCTGATGGTAAGCAGTAATGCAATCCTTGACTAAGACGCGAACTAATTTATTAAATCTCTAATCTTGAAGAAACTTAAATTATGAAATCGGACGGAAAGACCGAAGCAGGCAAATCCAGTCCTTCGATGTAAATGATGAGGAAAAGCTCTCAGTTCGACCCTAGAAGTCAAGAATGTAAGGGCGGATACTCTACGGCGTCATGTAATTCTTGCGCACACTTTCCAAAATGCATCCTATAGAAAGCGAAAGACTGGGTACACTATGCCTGTGCTTCAGGTTTTGTAGATTGGTAACGAAGGTTTAGAGACCTTTGAACACTTTAAAATCATCTCCGCTTTAAAGTTAACTGAACTGAAAGAGATTTGACCCCACGGCACTGAAGAGTCGGAGAAATGAAAGACATCTGGTTCGTGGTGACGTCTAACTTTATTGTGTCCTCTGACACTAAATGGAAGTACATTGTCTTAGTACCATAGGAATTAATACTTACACACACTACAGCACAGTTAAGACCAGACGACGAACTACCCATTGCATTTTGTCCGCAAGCCCACGTGAAATACATGTACAGAAGAGGTAACATCAAATAAATAAGTGCCAAAGGACACTCAGTAAGTGATAACTGCTGAACCAATTACTCTCAAGTTAGGGGCAATACATCTAAGTTAAGTTGACAATATAATACCTCCCTATTACACTATAAACTCCACGCTTTCCCAGAACCGGACAGGCGCGAACAAAAATAAATTCAATTACCCAATAAACCGTATCCCTGTTTACAGTTCGGTGTCGATTGTTAAAAGCCATTTACTTCGGTAACGATTAACTTAACCGGCGTACAATACACACAATAGATAAGTAGAGAAGATCAATTTCATGCAAGACGAGATTCAGCCTCAACAGATTAAGAAGTATACAATGACTTGCTTTTGCCAGCGGCTTTGCCCGCATAAAAGTTGGTTTCTCCGCACAAACTTTGGACCCCGTTTCATCTCCATAAAGGCTGAATTTTGGAAAATCTTCTCTTAGTTCTAGCCTACGTCATAAAAGGAAACCTTGAGCAAAATATCATGTTTTTATTCCTAGTGGTCTCGGCTGTGCGTTGTATTTTAACTTACGGCTCGCTACTCGAAAATCATTTCCAGAAAATATAACGTAAAAAAAAGAGCGAGAATTGAAAAAGAGTTTCATCTCTCTTTGGTCATAAATTACTGTAATACGATCAAATACTACCAAAGACCATGTAGCGACATCTATGTGGCCACATAGATGCATCGCTGTTCTGCATCGCGGTATAATAATAAGAGTTCATTGCACAATCAGAACATTATACAACAGTCCTAAAATCACTATATAGTTGTCTGGACCAAACAGAACACTTGTCTGGTCGGAGGATCCTCCCTTTTCAACTACTTACACCCTGTTCTGCATACTTCTAAACCTAGACCAACATGATGAGACAGTGATAGAGGAGTTCTATTTATTATGACGTATTCTCTTGCCAATTTGGGTTACAGTGACTGATTTCTGGTTTCTGTGCAACTAGGGTTACGACCATCTCTAATATGGGTTCCATTTAGTATTCCAACAACGTATTAAATAATATTTCTGCCTAAGCGGTAAGCACGTCTACTGCTGGTCATGATTACATAGGGCAACAAGCGACGCCACAGGGATCAGCCTTGTGATTTTTACATCGAACCCGTGATTTCCACGACCTTCGCGTTCATCGACCTACTCATTATTCAATCGTTAATTAATATCCTCATTAAATCTAATGAGAACCGAGCCTTCTGAGCTTTTTTGAATTGTATCCTATATCCGCCGGCCGGATATAACCGGATTACGGCGGATCGCACCGGATGAAACCAGTTCCGAGTTAGAACAACGGAGTCGCGGAATTGTGAAGACGTTCGTTTGAATAAGATGAGTTTGGTGATTATGAGTATTGAAGAGAGAATGGTTTTAGGTAATTGAATCGGGAATAAGACAAAGCTAAAGCTCTAATGCTGAGACTGGAATCATAACAGACTAGGTTATAGTCAAGATAGAGATGAGATCTACGCATTATCTTGAAAGTTTTCTTTGATAATTCTGCTTTTCATTTAAGTTATTATCCGTGAAGTAAGTCGTTACTAAGTGAAATAAGGGAGAAGTTTCGTACGTTTAAAGTGAAGAAGGCGCCATTCCTTAGAATAAAATATTAAAACCACAACCTAAGATACTTTAGACATAACTTCCGTAAATCAACTTCATTAGTATTGCATTTTATAACAGCAACAATTTCTTTAAACGGCTGAAACACAACAAACACTCGTTAACCGTGAGAACACGATCAAAACACAAATATTTACAAAACGCCCAAGTTTGTGCATAAAAAGTATAACATGGTTGAAACAAACAAACAGTATAACAGGCTTAACTGCGAATACAAATTAGCAGATCAGTGGGTCGCAAGGGATTCCATAGGGAAAAGTTTGAAGGCAATGTAGAACCGTATTTTCGTTGCCATCTTCGCTTTTCAAGGTGACGAGCTAGCAAATATCTAATTTAAAAACTCAAATTTGTGCTTAGCCTTTAAAGCTAGAAAAAATTAAAAAATCCCATTTTTTTTTCATTCACAGGATGCAATTTGGTAAGTGCGCGGGAATTGCATGACTTGATTCCGCCATCTTCTTTCTACCATCGAACAACCTGTCGTACGGCGAGTAACAGACAACCTTACATTGTTGAAACTTCTACGGTTCGGAACTTCGGACTACGCGTTTCGCTTTGTCGTTTATACCGCGTACATTAAAAGACTGGTACAATTTGCCTGTTGCGGTCTTCCAGTCCAATTATAATTTAGGTGTCTTCAAGTCTAGAGAGAATAAGTTTTTAAAAAAGTGTGCCTCACCATCAATGATTGCATCACTGCTTACCATCAGGTGTGATCGAAGTCAAACACTTTTTTTTATCATTTAAAAAAAACTAGGGTTACAGTAGCGTCTATGCCATTCAGGACTTTTTCAGGGAGACGGAAAAGTAACTTCATTTAGGATAAACCTAAAAGCTTCATATTCAACAGCATCACTGCAAATCATTAACTGCAGACAACCCCTTTTTTAATTCATGTTCTTACAGTCCATCCTAAGGTTGTCTGAGAGATATCGCTGTCAGCGATAAGACCGCCATTGTACTCATAGATTTAAGTTAGTGTAAAGTTTTGTTACTATTTTGGTGTAAAATAAAGTTGATTCTATTATGTGAGATAATAGAACGGTTTTCTCGCATCTACGGACAACGTTACTGGCCTAAAACAAAACAGAAGAGTTTTTATTTGTCGCAGCAGTACATCTTGTCAAAAGAGAAAATCAGTTAATTTACTGCTTCATGCCTTTGATGTTAACCCCAATTAGGATGAGTAGGCTTGTATCAAGTATGGATTTATCACAGTTGTTGAACAGGCTGAGATTATCACTAAAGACCCTGCGACATTGTTGCCTTCAGGCAACGTGGGATAGTACGGGTTCCCTAGAACATTTTTTCCACTTGATTACTATCAAGCTAATTTTCCGTGAGTAGCTTAATTTTGATGAGACGCCCAACAATTTCCTATACAAAACTCTCGATTGTGGTAGCTAACAGAGATACCAAGGATACAATTTGTATGAGATGTTGCCTCAAAAAAATGTATTACTAACAGGTTCTTTTTTTGTTAAATCTCAAGATAATTATCTAAATGATTCGAAAACGTATTTGTCCTACAAAGAAAATGGTTTCATAAAAGAGTCCCCCTCTTCCAACATGTATTGAAAACGAGGTCAAAAAAAATTATTACTAACCAGCTGATTTTTTTTTTTTTTTGGTACTTAGTTTATATTTATATAATTCAACAGTTATATTGTCCTACAAATTGCGCGATACGTTAACCCGGTCCTACGCTCAGAAGTTGTTAAAACCTCGAGACCGTTTTTCTCATATTTCAAATATTACATAATAGGTTAGTGTGTTCTTTGCCCAAAGGAAACGATTTCCTACAAAAAAAAACAGGTAGTCTGTCTAATGAAAGCGTAACCTGGAGTTTTTTTTTTTAAATTAAAGTGGCAACATTATTTTGCCGCCAAAATCACGTCTAAGTCTATGATTGCAATTATCAGTTTTTTGAAACAGATATTTATTTATCAACAATAACTGCTTTATCATGGGTAAAACAATATAAAGTTATGTGCGAAAGCTGCTACACACTACCATCAGTGAGTTTAAACAATAACAAGAAGAGAAAGAAGTTGTTTTCTAAGAAAAACAACAATGTTTATACAGGATCTTGGATTTTTAAGTTAGTGTGACACTATAATCTTGATCATTGTTGACTGACCACTAGATATTTTTACGGTATGAATGATGATGACTATTTTATTTGACTATCGCAGTTTTGTGCTCTTGGCATTCTTGTCGGAAGGCCAAAATGCCAAATTGTAAATAAAGAATATTATATACGGCATTTTAGAGAACTGATAAGATAAATTTGGAATAATAACTAACGTTTTTTTGTATTATTAACCTTTACCATACATCTACCAATAAATAAATCTACACAATTTTAAGTTCTTATACAACTATTGTACAATCGTCATATATAAAAAAATACTCAAGTACCAAAACTTTTTTCTCCTACTATTTCAATAATACCATATTCAAATTTTTGGGTTTCAACCTCCTTTTCTCAGGTCACGCTTTCAGTAGACGGACTCTATGTTATCACTAGTCCCAAAAGAATTGTAATTTTTCCGTAAAAATTAGTCTATGTCCGTCTTCAGAGTCCCAAATTATCTCTGTACCAAAATTCATCAATCGCCATTTAGGCGTAAAGACGTAACAAACAGACAAACTCACTTGCGCTTTTATAATATTAAAGTAAGGATGGGCAACAACGGGTTCCTTTACATTAAGCGGCTTCTTTTCCATTCGCCTATCGTCAACATTAAGCATGGTTTAAAAGCTTTTCATCTAACGTAATTATACGCTATGTTAGAAAACAAGGCAACGTGAAAAAAGAGAGATAACGCCAGAATACTCTGTAGCATTTGGTAATTCCGTGATTTACTTGAATTTTTTTACAAAGTTGTTCCAAAATATACGAGTTTTTTTAAACCCTTATTAGTTTTTTAAATAAATTGTATCATTTAGAATCCTGATAAAATTTGCAAGGCTTCCATTGTTATAATTTTTTGACTATTTCAATTTTTGAGTAAATTATGAAGTGTCAAAGTTAATGCAAAATAGCAGATTTTCAGGGGTTTATACTGGATTAGTTTTGATTTCTGTAGATGCTTAGATATCCACAAGATATTGTGTTACAAAAATATGTAATGAAAATATAATTGCGGAACGGTTGTGTAAAAACAGTGAAAATATATGTCGAGTTTAATGTAAAGGTTGTATGATTGATATTGTACTAGTTCTAAATTTGGAACAAATAACTGTTTTTTTTTTGAGCCTTGTACATAATTTACAACAAATAATAGACCGTTTAAAAGACTTGAAATATTGTACGGGACTGACCGGAATTTGTGTAAAATAAATAAGGAAAAACGAGATTACTTCGCACTGAGTATAATTACGTGATCAAGTTGGTGGTGCTTGCAAGAGAATGACTGACAATATAATTTATATCTAATTACCCTACTTAAACTAAACAAATCTTGTTGCGTCGTCACTCGTTGCTATGAAAAAAATATTAGGCTCAAAACTTGAAGGGTTTTAATAACTACAACAAATATTAATGACTAAATTACTATTTTTTTGAAGAAAGTATCTATAACGCCATAGAGCTGTCTCCTGTCAGTGTTAAATAACGAAGAGACAAAACTATTACAGAAACACCGACTTCCGAAATGTTATTTTGTACTTTTCAGTGTATCCTTTTTTTGTAAACAGTTTTATCTTTTACACTTCTTTTGTATACTAAAAAAATAAATTATTTAATAAAAAAAAAAACTTTTTCACTGTATCTTATGTTATAAATAGGAAAACGAAAAAATTACAATTCTTGTCGGACTAGTGATACATACCTGTTTTTTTGTAGGACATTGTTTCATTTGGGCAGAGAACACACTAACCTATTATGTAATATTGTTGTCCTACAGTTAGTAATAAGAAAAATGGTCTCGTGGTTTTAACAACTTCTAAGCGTAGGACTGGGATAACGTACCGCGCAATTTGTAGGACAATATGACTGTTGAATTATATGAATATAAACTAAGTAACAAAAAAAAAATCAGCTTGTTAGTAATAATTTTTTTTGACCTCGTTTTCGATACATGTTGGAAGAGGGGGACTCTTTTATCAAACCATTTTCTTTGTAGGACAAATACGTTTTCGAATCATTTAGATAATTATTTTGAGATTTAACAAAAAAAGAACCTGTTAGTAATAATTTTTTTAGAGTCAACATCTCATACAAATTGTATCCTTGGTATCTCTGTTAGCTACCACAATCGAGAGTTTTGTATAGGAAATTGTTGGGCGTCTCATCAAAATTAAGCTACTCACGGAAAATTAGCTTGATAGTAATCAAGTGGAAAAAATGTACTAGGGATCCCGTACTAGGAGTTGAATTCCTGCGAAAAATGTTGGACCTTTACAGTCAAGTCTAACAGGTTTTAGTTTTAGAAATTACAATACATGTTAGGTGCGCATAAGTAACCCGTTCTTCTCTATAGACTTTCACAATGTTTGCGAAAGTGTGTGTAACCGATAAGGCCTGTGCTTTATGTACGAGAAAATTGAAAGTGAGAATTTACGTAAAAGCGATAGGTGTACAGTCTATTTTTGTCCAGCTAAAATATTTATTTATTGAGGTTCGACTAGTGATAATCCAAAGCCCAAATGTAAAATATAATAAACTTCTATCTACATCATGTACTTTAAACAGTTCAATGGTAAGCAGACCCAATATCTCAGCTCGAACAGTTTCTATACCTGCCAATACATCAAACCCGGCCATTATAAACGTCATTTCAAATACAAGACACGTCCATATTACTTGTCCAGCTTGACAAGTAGCTCAAGTTACGAGCATTCACAGTACCCCCTCCACTGCAGTATCCCAGCAAACCGAGATAGTTCAGTCGTTCATAAATCAGTTTGGCAAAAGGACCATAAATTACAGTTTCATAAATTAATAATTTGGCAAACAGAACGCCAGGAGTGTTCAACTTGGCCAAAAATAACTTACTTTTAAAGGAATGGAGTGGGCAGAGACATCTGTGTTGAAGCTCACGGCTGGCCTGTGTTCACCCATCGCGATTGTATTTAACTTTTTAAAATTTGCAAATTTCTTGGCTTTTTGTTTTTTCTTTGTTCGAAATAAGTATTTTGATTAGTCCGATGAAACCTGACATTAAAATTAACCTGACTCGTGATTGGACCGAAAAAAGGGCCTAAAAATAGAACAAAAAGGTAAAAATGTGTAAAAGTTGTGTACTTAGAACTTGGCTGAAAGCTTTGAGAAATTAAAATTACCCTACAATATAAAGCTCGTGTAGGCGCCGACTTGGACATGTGTTAGAGCCGAAAGCTGGCCAGACTTCGTGCCGAGGTTATATTTAACAACTTTTTTACATCTTGCACGTGGCCTGCGCACCACATCTTGATTATCAATTAGCTTTTATTTAGTTAAAGAAGAATCGATCCATGACCTGAGGGATTATTAGAAAAATTTACCTGGACTCTCTCTAGAACGCAAAGGGTAGGTAACTGAAAAAACTCTGACGGGTTTTTGTCAGTAAATGTTGTGACACATGTTATGGGCGCTTTCAATTTATGCGTTTTTTGACGGTCTGCTGCGGTACGAATGCGGGGCGTTAGTCGCACAGCGTACGGATGATCGTATTTTTCATACAAAGCGCATGGTGCGGCAACCGTGCGGCGAACGGTCGACAACATGACGGCAACGTCACAAGCAGCAAGGATGCGCCACGTGCTTTCTTTATTTATTTATATAAACCAGTGCTTGACTGCGATCCCACCTGATGGTAAGCAGTGATGCATACAAACGCACGGCAGCCAGATACGTTTTATCGTATATAGTACCTATGCATACAACGAAAGCGCCGTTTTTCACGAAGTAATCGAGTACATTATTCAAAGGGATCTGAGAACCAAGAGAATTACATAGACAGGCTGTTCTGAAAACTGGCTAGACATAAAGTCTGCCATGCAAGCAATACTTTTGTCAGTGGGCCAAAACTTACAACATCGAACATAGACTTCATAGCTAAAGGAATATGGAATAGAATAGCATTTATTCGGCGCAGGCAGTACAACAACATAAAATAATAAAATAAAAAAGAGTAACAGAAATATAATACAGTTGCGTTGAGCATGCCCGAACCGAAAGGGTCACCTACTCAGCAATTGCTGGGCGTCAAACACCCAGCGCTAATTTTCAGCTGGCACCCTGCAGTGATCCTGCACCCTGCACATAGCGCAAAGAATTGCCAAACTTAAGTGGCAATGGGCAGGGCACATTGCTCGTAGAACAGATGGCCGTTGGGGCCGAAAGGTTCTGGAGTGGCGACCGCGTACCGGAAGACGCAACGTTGGAAGGCCTCCAACAAGGTGGTCTGATGACCTGGTGAAGGTTGCGGGAAGCCGATGGATGCGAGACGCGCAGGAACGTTCGTTGTGGCGACGCTTGGGGGAGGCCTATGTCCAGCAGTGGACGTGTATCGGCTGAAATGATGATGATGATGACCCTGTAGTGACGCCATATCTGTATGTATATGAAACATTGGCTCACATATTGTGTAGGTATCAAGCTATCAATTTGATATAACTAATTCATAAGTAATTAGCCGTTTTAAACGCAGCTAAGTCCCAAGTAATCTGCTAACCAAACCACGCGGAGTATAAATACGGATAGATAGAACTGCTTATTTCAATGAGCGAACGTTTAACCATGTTTAATAGGTTTTTTTTTATTGATATAAACTAGTGCTTGACTGCGATCCCACCTGATGGTGCAGCAGCAGTGATGCAATCGTTGATGGTGAGGCGCACGGTCATTAATAATTTTTTTCCTTAATTTCGCGGGGCACCACGGTATTTGACGCCCCATAAGAAATTATTTTAGTATTTTTTTATGACATTTAAATTTCCCTATCTAGGTTTGAATTTGAAATAAAAACCCCAAATCTGTTTGTTACATTCTTTTATTTTTACAGCCAGGATAAAAATATTACAAAATTATGTATTGTTGTTGTTATGAATTAAGAAATTATGTAGTTAGTTATGTACGATCCCTAAGTAATTTAATTTTTATTTTTAAATACTAGAATATTTTCTTATGATAAATAACGATTATAAACGAGGTGTCACGCGAAATTAAAGAAAAAAAAAAATAAGAACTACCCTATGTATAAGGTCTTATTGATAAAAGTTTTAATTTCAATGTTTGTATGTAAGCTTTTAACGATAAATAATTAATTCATTGTAATTTAGTTAAAAAGGTCAAGCCACAATTTGTCGATTGAGCGCGTGTTTTGGATTGAGTATTAATATTTATGGGCATCATTGAGTAAGTAAGTCTACTTATGTTTGTGTGCGTGGCTTTAATCTATTGTAAAGCTTTTGTTTACAAATACATAAAAAACTTCGTAAGCGAGTCATCGTTTTTTTAAGGAATTGGTTTTCTCTTCCATAACTAAAAAGTATTTGTGTTATTATAATTCTAAAATATATTTAACTTATTATTTATATGACCACTGATCTAATATAATATTTACTTACTATTTTTATAAATACTTTTTAATTATGAAGGAGAAAACTGATTCCTGCAAAAAAACGCATGTTATCGCTTACGATGTTCTTCTTTATAAAGGCTCGATGGATGAGAATTATGAGGAGACAAAACAAGAACTTTTTTTTTTTAATGATAGGATTGTGTTTGACCACTATCACACCTGATGGAAAGCAGCGTTGTGGTCGACAATGGACCACGCTTGCCTAGAAGTAACTTACTGACTCTTGACTTAAATATCCCTAGGTTGTCGCTATCGGGAAACACAGACTCCGGCAGGGAATTCCACTCTTTAGCCGAACACACGATGTATGTAAAAGAACTGTTTTATGAAATCAGAAACCTAGCAACAAAACTGCTACTCACAGCTCAATAAGCTGAAATGTTCAACTACCCACTTTGAGCACCATTTCGGGCCTCTCTGCGGCTCTCGCGCCGCCGCCATGCCCCATCCTTCAGAGAACGCATTAGTTATTTACAACATTACGGTCACTAGATATAACCGCACAGTCGACTGGCAAATGCGTTTAAATTTTCGCTGAGTGCCCGTATGCTGACTAATGGACTTACTACCATCACTGTATGAGAGACAGAAGGCTAGGCCTGCTGTAGTATTCATAGAGATGAAAATGTCAAGTGATATGGACTGGAATGCATGTCGGTACCAGTAGTTACCGCGGTCATGGAATCCAGAGAGTAACTGACAGAACCCAGAACACGGGTAAGTTTTCACACTCCATCTAAAGCGAGAGGATTTATTTAATAATTAAGTAAAGTTGTGCGTGAGACAATAGTACATTCTTTATGGGATGATGATGATGATATCTTAGGTTCTCCCAAAGAGTTAGATTTCTACAATAAGATAACTGTAATATTATGAATGCACAACGCATTTTTTTTTAAGCCTTTAAGTTATATGACTTCAAAGCCTTTGTTGGTCTCACTAGTATAAAAAAATTTATTAAATTATTGACATTATGTTTTAATGAAATTCAATTTAATAATATTTAAAAACTGCAATAAAATAATATTACAACATTAATGTATTTATAATTGCACAAACTACTTCCGGTCATAACCTACGTTTCTGTCAATAATGCGCCAACCTGTGCTTTTTCCGGTATAATAAGCATGTGGTGGGGATTAATGCGAGCGCTTTCACACTTGGAGAGTTCAGTTGTCGTCGAGCAGTTGAAGTGTACACACGTGCAGAGCGATTTTGTGAGAACATAATAAAACATTGTAAACAATTGTTTTACTTTTTTTACTTCTATTTCTTTACTAATGTTTACGATTCATTTATTATCAAATTATACGTGAGCTCGTTTTGACAGTTCTTATTGGTTGTCCTTCTGTGCTATCTTTTACGCGGCAATTCTAGTATAAAACTGTCAAGGTGAAGAATTAGGCGAAGTGTAGCACACAGGACATATTTAAAGGATGAATGAATAGACGATGAAAAAAATGATTAAGTATCTACCTTGTCTTCTTCTGAAAGACGGTGAAATTTCGTGTTTTTTGTCCTGGAAGACGAAAGGCGCAAAGATTTTATGTATTTAATCAAGTTTTCTGGACCAATCCTTATGACGGCTAACAATAGAAAGAGGGCTTGTGACACTAGAACACAAAGTGGAAATGGAGGACACAGGTGGGTTTCAGGGTCGCCGCATACGGGCCACCCGCCACAACCACAAAACGCCGCCACCAGCATATTTGCTGTGGTTTCATACATTTTTTATGGATTCGCCGCATACGATTGACTCCGGTGGCCGCCACACGCTACAAATCACCGCTGCTTGCTTGTCGTGGCCCAAACTGGCTACTAAATGCCGATACATAACGCCGCCACATGCCATTTTAGCATTTCAAGAGTTCATTATAATACTACGCGTATGGGTTAAAAAAAAGTAGAAGCCACTGGCTACAAATGGTTTGTGGCCGCTTCTAGCTTCTCGTGGCGGCCTTTGTGGCTGTGGCATGAAGCTCGTGTGCGGTGACACTTATTCAGTTAGCCAGTAAAATTCTGAAACTTCCTCGTTCCACCCTAGACAGGGAGTAATAATTAGATTTGACCCACTACAAAAAAAGTTCATTTCAAGACTTCTCCACAGGTATAAAGAGGCATTTTGGTTCTTAGAAAATATAATATTCCACAACTGTCACACAACGCCGTCTAGTCCCAAGCTAAGCAGAGCTAGCGTTATGGATACTAGACAACTGACAAACATACTTATATATTTCTAAATACATACATATTATATATAAATTACACCGAGACACAGAACAAATGATCATGCTCATCACATAAACATTTGTTCTGGGTGGGAATCGAGCCCACGACCTCCGGCATAGCAGTCAGGGTCATTAACCACTAGACCAACAGGCCAAAATGAGATCAATAAATCGATTCACAGGAAATTATTCCGGGTAGGTACCTACCTTTCTCGAGACATTACATGTTTACCTAAAATCTTTGACTATTCAAGTAAGCAATATTCACATGTAGAACATTGGGCTCGTATGACGTCAGTGAAACATATGGAGGTACATCCAAAATTGAGTTCTCGATGATTCAATCAGAATTTCGGCAGACGCAATGTCGGTAAATGTATTTCGCGGTGCGCTTGTACAAATAAATCGAGTTTCATTTGAATAAGACATATCTATACTTGTTCTTATAGACTACCTACTTGTTTTATTTAAAGTTAGAACTACATTAGACCGATGCACTCGTTTAACACGCCTGATTTGTACGTAGAACGACGTCGCGTGGCGTGGATCTAGTGTAGCTCAACAAGTCTAGTTTCCATATAAAATGTATGAAGAGTTAAGAGACCGACGCGCCAAGATCGGCGTGTGTGGCACATGGGTGCTCAGTGTAGTTTGAGCGTGAGCGTGTCTGAGCTGAGATATACGTCTTTGACGATACTATTGGGTAACACACCTGATCTTTAAGAGCGCCCAACCTGTCGATACCTACTGCCTATCCGTCCTTACATGATTATGACGTTATTACACCTCTTTCTCTAGATATTTTGGAAACACATATGTGATTGATTGATTGAGTCTCTTCTCATCTCAAGACATCGGCGTCGTTCGGCTTACGGCAAGAACTCATTAACTGACAAATACAATACTTTGTTTAAAGGCACCTTTAATAACCAAAAGTGGCTTTATTAAAAGTGTTTGCATTTGTCAGATAATGAGTTTTTGCACTAAGGGTATTTTTAATATCATCACGCTTGTGGGAAAACGACAAAATGTAAAAAAAACGCGTCCCGCATGCGTATTACACGCATTAAAACAAATACTTGTCTGAAATGGACATTTGCGGGGAATACGCGTGCGGAGCAATCCCGCATGCGTGATTAAAACCGCACGATATAAGCCAACGAAAAACAGACAAACATTTCTGTTGAGATCACGGATATCGGTTGAGATAGATAAAAACAATCCTTTATAGATCTTGGTTTCTAGAACATTGTGCCATGAACCGAGACCTTGTTCTATTAATTCTTACATAATTAAAGTAACACCTTATAAACTTATGAATATGAATGTTCTTTATTTGCTTGCCAACTGTGATCTTGAATATGTTCGCAAGATCTTGTGTGCGTGCCATTCTCACTAATCTCAGTACTTGTGTTCGTTAATTAGGAACGAAATTGTTTGAATAGTTACCAAATACAAAATGTAACTCAGATTACGTAGGTACGTTAATTGAGGTACAGATCTAGGCCAAAAGATTTGATGCCCCAGAACAAGAAGCGAACAGATTTCAGAGACCTGTTTTGTGAGATGAGGAAATATAGTATTCCCAAATGAAAGCTTACGATGAGATATAAGTAAAGAGAGTTGTATTCTGTTAATGTGATGAACTGAAGATGTACTACCTTCTTTTAATCAAATTATGTGATTTAGCGTAAAACGCGTAAAACACTTCTATTGAATTTTAGCTTCGATATCTTCAAGGACACATGTAGACTGATAAAGCATACATGACTCCTCTCTAGGAGAAGGAATGGGCCGTAAAACATCACGCAGATCCAGTGCGGGTTAGTGGATTTCACATGTCTTCGAATTTTTGGTCCTAGGACATGCCGGTTTCCTCATGATGTTTTCTTCACCGTTTTGAAATCAGTGGTGATGAAATACACTACACAAAGTAATATGCCTGGCTGGGTTTGATCCCGCGACCTACAACTTCTAAGTCGGGGCCATTACCACTCGGCCACCAGTGCTCTAAAAGAGAGATGTGATGATGTAGAAGTATTACCTTGTTCTAATCAAATTATCTAAAACTATCTATCTTAATAGCTTGAAGATAAGCGTGAAAACTTTCTAGCTTTGATATTTTCACGGACACATATAGACAGATACCATAAAATAAGCTTTATTATACATCAAAGCAGTTACACAACTCGGTACGATGGCTCGGATCATAGCGATGACTACCAGACAACCTTTGGACGGACTGGCATTAGAATGGCGTCTGATATGTACTGCTAGTTAATAAATAAAATATTAAATTTTATAGCTGTATTTTAAATATACAATCTAAATTAGTTAATAAAACCGGACTCAAGGATCTACTAGACAAACTGCCATACTATCAGCGATCACGATCTTCAAGAAACAAACATAAATGAGTTAGAAGGAGGAGGTTCTATGTTCTACAGAATGTATTTTTTTATGTATGTTCACTGTATCTCGGTCAATTGTGGACCGACTTTGAATTTTTTTTTTTTTTCATAGAAAGGTTTAAGGTTATGCTTCCAAGTAGGTCCCATACAAATATTGTTATATCTGATCATGAACATCGAAGATATAGAAATCCTCATAGGATCACAGCAACTAGCCTTGGCATGACATCCAGTAACGAGCCTGTGAGGGTCACGCCGGATTCGAGGATGTACATCCTCCACAAACTGTCGTAACAAGTAAAAATCACATTGTTTAAATTTAGTGGATGACTAACTGAAAGAAAAGGGGAACTGATCTAATGATGAACGTAAATTAATTGAATTTTTAGTGTCCGAGATTATTTAAGTTTAGCTGAGGGGTACTATTTAATAACTAAAAAGTTTAAAATAAAAAAACTTTTATAGAAACATCGACTTCCAAAATTAAAGAGCATTAGTACTTTTTTGTGTTTTTTTTTACATCGAAGTCGGTAGTATAAATTTTTTTATGATCATCTATTTTGAAAATTAATATAGTATAGTATATAGAATCTTAATTCTTTACCGTACACTAAAACTCAGAGATTAGACAATACATGTACAAAGGCGAGCTTAAATCAACAATGAATTTTCTCCAAGCAAACCTTTTGAGTTATAGAGGGGTCACAGTCAAGGGTAGCCAACCCAATGTATAATATAAACCTACATAAATAAGTATAATATATCACACTAACATTATAAAGGCGAAGTTTGTGTGTGCGTGCTTTATTCAGGTCTTTTTTTCCTAGAATATATTCCCTTGGGATATTTTTCGACTATCACATGGATGAAACCACTAGTTATGGGTAGGAAGCGAACCCACCACATGCCAGAGGGCATAGCCGTCAGGGCCACAAAGCAATAGACCAACAGGCCAGTCAATGCAAGTTACAAGGGGAGTGTGAGGAAGAGTTCCAAAGAATTTTTATCCTTGAAAGAATTTCACTTCGTCTAAATTCTTTGGTGATCGAACATTTCCCATCCAACTCACAATTAGAAAACCCTTTAGCCAATCGAGATCACTTTACAGATGAGACGAAACATCTGGTCGATCAGTCCCTACACTGCTCTAACGCAGGCACCAAATAGAGATGACTAGTCTGCCTAAAAAGTCAAACGACTTGTTTAATTATTAGGGTAAAATGAAATCGGATGTAGTCAACACTGGTTCAATAATCAAGGTTGATTAAGACATTTTGATCTGGTTTACCATATAAAAAGTATCAAATATAAGTATTTTCTAAATCATTAAATATTATACAAGTCCGTAATAAGGCCTGTCGTACTGTATGGATCAGAATGTTGGGCTGTGAAAAAGATGGATGAAAAAAGATTACATGTAGCAGAGATGAGAATGTTAAGATGGATGTGTGGTTTGACAAGAATGGATAAAGTGAGAAATGAGTATATTAGGGGAAGTTTGAAAGTGGCGCCAGTGACTGAAAAGTTGAAAGGAAACCGTTTGTCTTGGTATGGTCATGTGAAAAGGAGGGACGAAACGCATGTTGCTAAAAAAGTTATGAGTTTACATGTGGATGGACGGCGGGGGAGAGGGAGGCCAAAGAAAAGATGGATGGATTGTGTGAGAAGTGATATGAAAGAAAAGGGAGTTAGTGATAGCGTGACGAGTGACAGGACAGAATGGAAGAAAAAAACGTGTTGCGCCGACCCCAAATAAAACGGGACAAGGGCAGGAAGATGATGATGATTATACAAAATTCCCAAGTCGTTTGACTTTTTAGACAGACTATTTCACGCGGACGACGTCGCGGACAGGATCTAGTAACATTTTACATACTAATAAATAAACTACGTCAACTATGAAAGGAAGTCCTCTATAACTTTTCTGGAGGCATCCAGAGAAGAGCAGTTGCAAAGTGTGAGAAAGAGTTCCAAAGAATTTTTATCCTGGAAAGAATTTCACTTCATCTAAATTCTTCGATAATCGAACATTTCCCAACAAATTCACAATTAGAAATCCCATTAGCCAATCGAGATCACTTTACAGATGAGACAAAACATCTGTTCGATCAGTCCCTACACTGCTCTAACGCGGGTACCAAATAGAGATGCCTATTAACATTCCTCGGCAAGGTGCGATATGTAACCGGCTCGCCTTGACAAGGTCGCTGCGACCGGTCCAACGCGACACCGTGGGACCGACTCATTCATAGCGGTGCCGCTTTTGTACGTTATAGCGTTTGGTTTTTTAGGTGACTACTGTTTTTTAGAACAGGGGTTTGATTGGTGTTAGTAACGGGCTTTTCCGAAGTGTGGGTTTTTTTTTGTGGTTTAGTTAAATTAAATACATGCCAATGCCATGTAAAATACATTAATAGTCTTCCTCTCGCGCGTTTCTCGTACACCCGTGTGTACGAGAGAGTTGAGTGCCCATCGCGCAATTGTACACACGGGTGTACGAGAGTGACTTGCACCGATTGGATATTTTTTCTGTGACGTATATTTTCAAGTTGCAACCCGTTCTTTAGTCGATTGAACAGAATAGTTCATTCGCTTTCTATTAAAATATTTTCCATTGGCAATATCGATACATGGAATGAAGAAGATTGAAAAAAAAAAGTGATCCGTCATTCAGCTATCTGTCACTTTTTGGCGTCATTGTTGCGTGTGGTTGCGTGCGGATGGAAATCATGTTTCCAATTAGAAAACGGTGAGTAATCTTATAAGATTTATATAGAATTACTAAGAAATAAGTGTAGATTACGTTGCAAGTGTTTGTTTTTGGAAAAGTAATAAATATGCCAGTGAAAAAGTGACGAAACTTGTGAAGATGCGTATTTTTTTCCGTCATGGCCGTCGTGTTTCGACTTGTTTTAGTGCAAAATTTATCTCGAAATGCTTTGAAATCTACATAAGTTGTTAGTTTATTTACCTATAAACATAATGAAGTTACTACAAAGTGATATAATTGCATATTGTTATCAATATTCAATAATCGTTGTTGAAAGAAAATAAACCGGTAAAAATGGCGCCAAAGTCGTAAACATTGCATAAAGTACAGACAGCAAAAACATTTTTTCGATTATTTTTTTGTTGTGATTATTGAATATTCAGTATAACGTAAATATTGTCTTAGTGTTCATATCTATGAAAGCCAAATGTAAAGATTGTTTTATTTTTCAATTTTATATTTTTCATGATCAAAAAAAAAAAATTTTTTTCTTCTTTTTTACGTTATTTCGCATTTACTTAGGCAGGGTATTATATTATACTTAGCAGGCATTTATGGGTTGAGTTGGGTGATCAAAACATTGTACAAGTACTAATGTTTTTCATTTTATTTTAAGATTACGTTCTCGAAGCGTCACCCCTGTTGGGGATGACCGGGACAGCCGTGGCAGCCCCGGGCCTAGCCGGCTACCCTCGGCTCGTCGGGCCCTATTATTGGACCTTGTTTGGAAGGCCCCGGAACGGGAAATCGACGGTCCCTCACCACCACGGTGAGTGTCTTTTTCATAGCGTTACCTACAGTGTTTCTTTAGTTTCAGTGGTGTAATTTGTAATTGTTTCTTTTTAGGTCTCGAGCTGTCGTCGTCGAGCAAACACCTGGGGGTTCTCTACGGTTGACCGATTCGACGGTGCCGATCGAGAATTCCCCAGGTGGAAAAGTTCACATCAGCGAAGCAGGGCAGTCCAGGCCTAGCCTGGACTTGCCTATTGGGTAAGTTAATTTTCCTTCACAGTCCTCCTAGGCTATCACGGTGCCATGGGTGTACGACATTGCATTTATTTGTGTTATCTTTATCTAGGGCTGATGAGGCAGAGCTCCTGGATGATTTGGACATGGACGACGACGAGATCATGGAGCTCCAGTCCAAACATCCGGGGTTCATTGAGCAGAGGTTGAGGAGGCTGCGAGGTGGCGACGCACCGGGGCCATCGAAGGTGCCATCTACAGTCAGCGCCAGCAACACGGTTGCTCTGGCTTCTCTTGTCTCTAGTGCCATGTCTGAGGCAAGCGTTTCCTCCGAAATTGATGTTCGTCCATCAACTTCGAGGGAAAAATTGCCTTCACAGACGGTAGCTAGAGATTATGGTAGTGACCCCGACAGCGATATCGAGGACGTATACGATGTCTCGGCCATACCAGTTGTCAGGAATGGAATTCCTGACTCCGAGGAGCTTGAGGAACCGGTAGAGGCTTTGATAAACGAGGTCGATACGGGGATGGATAACGCTATCGATACTCTTTTGGGTGATTCGAGTAGTTTCATGTGGGAAGAAGACTTTGGATCATTCAGGGCTGTTCGTGAGAATTTCTCAGGTCCAACCCCTGGATCAGTCAAAGACTACGATTCACCCTATGATGCCTTTACCGATATTTGGGACGAGGAAATCATAGGGTTGATAGTCACGGAAACTAACCGATATGCCCATCAGGTTATCGATGCTGAGCGTGAAGCAGGGACATTGAAAGCATCATCTCGCCTTCATTCGTGGACGGACACAAATGCAGACGAAATAATGACTTTATTCGGGATGTTGATGTATATGGCTATCGACTCGCGGTCGTCGATAACCGAATATTGGTCATCAGACGATGTGCTCCATTTGCCGGGGTTCAAACGTCTGATAACCTATAATCGGTACATTTTGCTAAATAAGTTTCTTCATTTCGTGGACAATTCAGCTGACGCAAGTCAGCCAATGTCGCGAAATGCGGGTGCTTATTTAGCAAAACAATCGGCCAAGCTGAGGAAGGTGGCTCCTATTATTGAACATCTCAGTAATAAGTTCAATTCCTTGTACAACCTAGGTGCTGAATTCAGCATCGATGAGTCTTTGACCTTATTCAAGGGTCGTTTGTCCTGGATCCAAACAATAAGGTCAAAGGCTGCACGATTTGGAATCAAGTCATATGAACTATGTGAGTCCCGCACTGGTTATATGTCGAGATTCCAAATCTACACCGGTAAAGATGACAGTACTGATGGTAATCCATCACTTGGCGTCGATTTGGGAGGGAAGAGCACTAAAGTAGTTCTAGAGCTTTTGCAAGGTCTCGAACATCGGGGGCATTGTGTGGTGATGGACAATTTTTACAATTGTCCAGCATTAGCACGGTACCTCAAGAGTTTAGGCTTTGATTGCTTTGGAACTCTTCGTGTGAACCGTCGAAACGTCCCTAGTGCCATTGCAAAGGTTCCGAGGAAAGTGAGCAAGGGGACTATTATAGCTCGCCATTGTGGAGATGTATCCATCATTGCATGGATGGACTCCAAAATGGTGAATATAATATCCACCTATCACACCCCCGAAACCTACATGGGAACTAGGGCCGGAAAACCACTTGAGAAACCAGTTTGTGTGAAAGATTATAACGGAGCCATGGGGGGAGTTGATCTAAAGGATCAAAAGCTCTCCATGTATCCGTTAGAGCGAAAGAGATGCCTGAAATGGTATATGAAGATTTTCAAAAGGTTAATGAATGTGAGTGTGCACAATGCGTTTGTGCTGTACCGAAGTTCAATGGCTCGCAGAGATAAATTGGCTGAATCGCATCGTGAGTTTCGCTTTGAACTTGCAAGGTCTCTGATCAAACGGCATCGGCCCTGTTTGACAGAGATTAGGCAAGTTCCAGTGGATCTCATGAGGCTGAGGCGAGATATCGTACACGAGCCAATGTACACATCGGGCAGATCGAATAGAAAGCGATGTATGATATGTTATCGACAGGAGAAAACTAAATTGATTCATTCTCGGTGCGTTCAGTGCGATATATATCTTTGCTTTGAAGACTGCTGGAGAATTTGGCATTCTGCAGCAGAGCTTCCGGGCAAAGATCTTATAGAGCGGCCGAGACCGAAGCGCCGAGACTAATCATTTTAGGGCATGGTCGTGAAGCGTGGTTGTTTTATGAATGTGGTGTGGTGATCTGGGGCCTCTCGTGCGGGTCGCGTTTCGATGGGACGTCTAACCGTTGAACATATCTCGTTTATTACTGCTTCAGTTGCTGCTATCGGAGGCGTTACTACTATCGGGGACGAGACGATAGCCTAGTAGCGCCTTCTGCGTTGGCATATTCATCGGGGACTGGTATCTTACGGGACAGATATCAGTCTCAGTTTGTGCGTTGTAAATAATGTACGAATACTCATTATATGTAATGTACAAATACATTTGTAATTTTTGCTTTAGTCTGAGATTGCGCATTGTGAAATTGTATATTTTTGAAAATAAAACCCATAATACAGGACAAAACCCCAATGTATATCCTAGCTGTTACAATAAAGTGTACCACCTTCAATATATCTATGTAAATGTACGAATACATTTGTTATTTTTGCTTTAGTCTGAGACTGAGTATTGTGAAATTGTATATATTTGAAAATAAAACCCATAATACAGGACAAAACCCCAATGTATATCCTAGCTGTTACAATAAAGTGTACCACCTTCAATATATCTATGTAAATGTACGAATACATTTGTTATTTTTGCTTTAGTCTGAGATTGAGTATTGTGAAATTGTATTTTTTTGAAAGTAAAACCCATAATACAGGACAAAACCCCAATGTATATCCTAGCTGTTACAATAAAGTGTACCACCTTCAATATATCTATGTAAATGTACGAATACATTTGTTATTTTTGCTTTAGTCTGAGACTGAGTATTGTGAAATTGTATATATTTGAAAATAAAACCCATAATACAGGACAAAACCCCAATGTATATCCTAGCTGTTACAATAAAGTGTACCACCTTCAATATATCTATGTAAATGTACGAATACATTTGTTATTTTTGCTTTAGTCTGAGACTGAGTATTGTGAAATTGTATTTTTTTGAAAGTAAAACCCATAATACAGGACAAAACCCTAATGTATATCCTAGCTGTTACAATAAAGTGTACCACCTTCAATATATCTATGTAAATGTACGAATACATTTGTTATTTTTGCTTTAGTCTGAGATTGAGTATTGTGAAATTGTATATTTTTGAAAGTAAAACCCATAATACAGGACAAAATCTCGAATGCGTAAAGTGAACCTTATGACAAAATATATGTTTTTACATTTTTATTTTTATTCTTTTATTTTTTCATAACATAAATAAATTCCCTGAAAAGAAGTACATTTTATTGCAAATCATTCAAAGGCTTCTCTGAGAAAGGAAGGAGATTGGTGGTTGATGCAGTTGTTAGTAAGTATATAACTGAACGAGCGACGACTTAGTGAGGGTCGTGGAAATCCACTGGATGCGAGACACACAGAACCGGTCATTGTTGCGATGTTTGGGGTTAAGCCTTTATCCAGCAGTGGATGTCTTTCAGCTGAAATGATGATGATATGTATAAAGATCATCGTCTAGTTCTTTGAATGACGTAGGGATCCGATAAGAAAGGATTACTCAAAATTCTATCAAAACGCCCCCCCCCCCCGTTTTTGATTTTGATTTGTATGGAAACATACTTTCCCGTGGTTGAAACCGCTGGTAAAAGCAAGTCTATCATCATCATTTCAGCCAAAAGACGTCCACTGCTAGACAGACCTCCCCAAAGGAGGGGGGGGGGTGGAACCATAACCCACCACGCTGATCCAATGCGTGTTGGCGGGTCGCCATAGCTTCATGGCAAGGGTGCACCACGTGCAGGTGAGGCTTGGGTCCTCATGGATGTTGAATGGGACCCCTATACACCCCGCTAGTCTAAAGCTTTCGCACAATTCCTTAGCACTGTTCTTTGTATGACGAAGGTATCCGATAAGAAAAGATTAATCTAAATTCTATCCCAAAGGGGGAGAAAAATTCTCATTTTCACTCAAAAAAATATGTACATAAACATAAAACATGCAATAATTAGCCACTCTGAGATAATAATACAAGACGTACAATGATTTAGTTTCACTATATCAGATCTTGACAAAATTTATACGAATCTACCTTGAGAGTATTTTGCTTTTCAAATATATCTTTTTTTATCCATACTAAATCGATTGAACTACTACTGGCTACTTTTACTTACCACAAAATCTAAATACCTTGATAAAAACATACTTACACGCGAATAACACCTACTATTCTGGTTCTAACGGTTTTATAAAATATAAATGAAAATAAAATAAAAAAACTTTTTTTTAAAAACAATATTACAAAAAAAGTTTATTTACAATAAAGTAACATTACTAACAGTAACATAACAAAAATCATTATAAACACCACTAATAACACATTATAAAAATACAGTAAAAAATTTATAGTACATCGAAAATTTCTTCTCGTAAACCTTTTCTGGCAACAGTACAACACCGACGACCTAGGTACCTATCTCGTTCTCGACGTCAGTGTTTACATTTAGCGCGCCAGTAATGGCGCGGCTTTTTGTTGAGTTGCAGAAAAAGTGATTGTGTCGTGTAATTATTGTGTTTTGATGTGATATGAGTAATATTATTTTTGCGCAAATGTATGGACTATCGTATTCAAGTGATTTTTTCGAGAATATGTGTGTGGTTTTGGTGTAATGTGAGAAAGTTAAAGGTTATGTGTAAGAAAATTTGCATAATGCCAATTTATCTCGTCGCTACGAAGTCAGGTCAGTTTCATTTATTTATAATCTTACACAGTTCGATAGGAAAACTAATGGGCTTGCCGGGAAGGTATAATTTATTGCATATAATTATCAATATAACCACGAAATTTGCGTTTTTCTCAAGGTCAAACCAAAAAAAAAGAATAATCGAAAAATCCTCGACGCGTGAGGCATTTTGGGTGAAAGTTCGCGAACGTTCGAGAGGTTAAAGATTTTTGAGTAGAAGTCGACATGTTATGCAGAACATAAGGTTGACTGGTAGAGAATGCCTTGTTGCATTAAGTCCGCCTATGTACATGAAGTTTAAATAAATAAATAAACATATTTAAAGTCTCTAATCTCCCTAGCCTTCTTTCCCAATTAGCTTGGGATTGGCTTTCAGTCTGATCGGATGCCGAGGGATCGGAGGCTTTTTCGCAACAGAATTTTTCGCGCAAACGTTACATCGCACCAATAAAGTATCGATGGAATAAAACATCGTACCACTGAATTGTCGGCATAACATGTTCGATATAATAAAAATCGAATCATCAACTTTCGAAATCAAGTAGGGAACCCCAGCAACGAGATTTTCCAAACACTTCTAGCTGGTCTACCCAGCGATAACTCCGAGAAAGTTTTGCTCGTCCTTCATACGTTTCAAGAGCAAACATCTCGTGTTCTAACGTATAGCGTAATATGTACAACAAAGCACCTTAAGAACCGCGCACTTAAAACACGCCAAAACAAAACTTCCTCCCAATATTTCACGCTGATGTTGCAGATAATGGCGGACTCACATTAACGTTCGCCACAGAACGGATGAACACAGTAGATCCATTTAGAACTATAAACTATTTTAACGCCGTCGGTCGTATTACCCGTTCACGACCTTGCTGCTGACCTGCTGTGAGCGGAAGCCAAGCGCGGGGCGGCGAGCGTAAAATCAAAAGTATGAAAATAATTGAAGCACCACGAGACGGCGCCCCGCTCGCCGCGCCGCGCACCTCTAAAGACCGAAATCGTGACCAGGCCGTTAAAGCGGTTAACAGAATATAATCATTGTTCTGTTTCAATTTAATAGCCAGGGCCGCAGTATTGTTTGAATGAAATACAGTGACCCTAGTAAGCATAGGAGAACAGATGCAACAATCTGTTACGCTCCAAACAGCCACAGCCACACAAGAACAATGTGGCTGTTAGGAGCATATGTTGTTTGTCACCGTCCTATTTGTGACATTACTTGCCACGCCACTAGTCACGTGACTACTCCGCAGGTCGCGTTAACTATTTCGAACTATCACCCTATTGCCCAGTGCTAAAAACATTGAAAGAAAGAAAAGAAAGAAAAATAATTTATTTGATACAGCAAGGCCAAACACAAATACAAGAAAATAAAAAAATAAAGTGATGTGTGCCTCATAGCTGCACCAAAATAGGTCCAGTTCAGCATGATTGCCAGACAACTAGTGCCTGACGCTGGTTTTCAACTGAACCTGTGGTTGTGACGTAACGGACGTAAAACATTGGACCTTCTAGTGTCCCTATGTAGTGGACAGTAGGTAACGTTCAAAACCCGACATGATTAATTGAAGTAGGTAATTAAATCACACTTTGTTAATAACTGTGTACACAATCGTGTTGGACAATTATTATTATGAGTTTTTTGTTAATGTTTCAACAGCACACTCATACATAATACAGTAGTTATACGGGAACAGGGTAATAATATTCTATCTAATAATAAAATTATGCATACTGGTGAAGAGCAGTTTTGAATCAGTCTGTCTCACTTTTTGTTGGGGTCAGTTTTCGGTCTAAACAACACTTCGGCTTACACAACCCAGTAACTGGGTAGCACGATACTCCAAGGTAAGGATTAGGACTATCCAAAAGTAATAGATATACTTGAATTATAGCCAGGATTACCGACTTAATATGCCTTGATGATGATTTGAATGTTTTAAGGTTATTTTTCGTAACAAAAATAAACATTATTATTATTATTTGCTCAATTTTATAACAACTTTAGAACAACAACCAAAGATTAACTAAACAACAACTTGTCAAGTCAAATGAAGAGATTCTAAAGACAAAGAAAGCGGAACAGATGCGAAGGTACTATTAACTCCTAATAAACTAAACAATTAACGTTAAACTACCCGTCAATTAGTAAGTAAACCTCCTATTAGTAATGTAACTACTAGTCTTTAACTATTACTAACGTAAATAAACTTTAATTGTTACGTTCATTACACGTGTCACAAATAAATAAATTATTTAACGAAAGGTTCTGGAGTGACGAACATATACCGGAAGTCGGAAGACCTCCCATAAGGTAGACCGATGACCTGGTGAGGGTCGCGGGAATCCGATGGATGCAAGACGCACAGGACCTGTCATTATCGCAACACTTGGGGGAGGCCTATGTCCAATGACGAAATAAATAAAAACTTTTTCGAATTTATTGAAGTTCCTTGTTACTTAGGTATATGATAAATCTACATTTTATGTACTTTGTTCCTCAACGAAATATGTTTCTCTAAGGAACGTAGAAAATACAAAACCTATGTCACTCGGTGATAAAGTAGCACTCCATTAGTGAAAGAATTTTTTAAATCGATTCAGAAGTTTTTAAGTTAATTCATAACAAACTAAAATAAATGTATTACTTTCTTTCGTTATAATGTTAGTAATAGAATCAAAAATGCTAAGGGTCTAAGAACATCACATTTTTTTAAACGCGCCGTTGACGCGCGTTTTTAGCAAAACAGACATGAGTCAGACGCAGCCTATAGACTTTGGATAGGATAGAAGCGCGTTGTTGACAGACGTTACTAAAACGAACGTGTAAACGTGTGCACAGGCCCTAAGATGTGAGTCTATCCCACCAAAAACATTTCATGTAAAATGTTGCCAAGACGACCACATAAGGTTTGCCCTGTGAAAAAGACATCGGTATCATGTAAAGGCAAACTTCTGAATCTACACGGCGTAACTCTACCGACCCTAACTTCACAAATTCTAAATATCAGTAAAAATGTATAAGAAGAAAGGTCTTAAAATAATTACAACACCAAAGAAAGCTTTTATCACTGGAAAGAGGTATCCTAGAACTAGTCTAGTGTATGCTACTAATGCATTAGCACTACTAGTGCACTAGACTAGGTGTCGCCGCATATGGGCCACATGCCACAGTCACAAACGCCGCCACGAGAATATAGAAGCGACCACAAAGGGAGCAGAAGCGCGCGACAGCCACTTGTAGCCCTTGGCCGGTTGCTGCTATTTTTTTAACCCATTCTCGTAGTATCATAATGGACTCTGACGAAGAAGGTTTAAATGCGTCAGTGGCGTGTAACAGCGTTTTGTATCGGCGTTTAGCGGCCAGTGGGGGCCACAAGAAGCCAGTAGCGGCGATTTGTAGCGTATTGCGGCCACCGGCGTCAATCGTGTGCGGCAAATGTACATATAAAATGTATAAAACCTACAGGAAATGCCGGTGTCTTGTGGCTGTGGCCCGCGACCCATGATAAAAATCACACAGTCGATCTATTCAGTAAATCCATAAACAATACTCAATACTTTATTGCATTCCATATGTGTTTATGATGGTATATAAAAAAAATAATCAATATGGACCCTGTCGGGCACAGCAAAGCTAGGAGAGAGGACGAAGGCTAACTTGTCATCATTATTAATATATATATATATATGTATCCTGTAAATTAAGTATCTATTTATTAAGTGAAAAACAAAACCAAAGTTTTGTTTTTCACTTTGTTTTCTTTCTATTCATCCCTGCGTTTCTATTCATCCCGTTTTACGGTACATCGACCTACTGGTTTATTTTATCCTGTGTCCCCACAAAGTATTTATTAGTCTCCAAAGTAAGCAGACTGATGTAGCACGCATTTAGTTTGATTTCAAGCATCGAGTCTGGAGTGAGTATCGACCAGGCTATTTATATCGCCGTCGGCCCTACGGAGAGCCCCACACGATTATAACCGTCGGCATTGATATACTTTATTTTTTATTTAATTACAAGTTAAAGTCTAGAAATGGATAGGTCTTTAGAACTGGTCTTAAAAGTTGGTATGAATTAATTTAGAGTTGATATAAGGATTACTTGCACATTTCATTTGGGTCATGGGTTAATGTAACTTCGTAAATCATTAATTTAAAGGATTGTAGAGTTCATTATAGCATTAACGCATGTTACTAAAAGAGTTATGAGGACCTATACATGTGAACGGAGGGAGGCCAAAGAAAAGATGGATGGATTGTGTGAGAAGTGATATGTAAGAAAAGGGAGTTATTGATAGCGTGACGAGTGACAGGACAGAATGAAAAAAAAACGTTGCGCCCAAATAACACGAGACAAGAGCAGGAAGATGATGATATAGACTTCATAGTTAACATGTTTGATGTAATGTGACATATCGATCAATATTGGGGAATCGATGTCACAAGTCTTCAGATGAATTCCAACCTCGAAAAAAATAGACATACTATCCACACATCGTCTAAGCAGACAGACCAAGTAAATGCAATCGTCGTTTATTACTATAAAAAAAAAAATAAAAAAATAAAAATAGTTTATTTCTCACCATTACATGTTTGAGGGTACATTAATTTACAATTTTCTGTGGTGGACATAAAATGCACAGAGTATCGACCCTATCCCTTGAACTAGGCTGGAACCTGTGTCTCAAGGGATATGGATTCAGCTACATTTATATTATATTATATTATTCTTATTAGGACATTTGTGTCACTGTTGTACAAATAAAAATACCATAAAAAGTGAATTGGTTTGTTGGTGAGCTTTAAAATAAGGAATAGATGTGTGTTAATATGTATGTAAGTGAATAGAGAGTAAAAGTGTGAGTAAATGTCAGGGTGAGTTTGTAATGTTGTGGGGGTGTGTGTGGTGTAGTGAGTGAGAAGAATGTATGCATATATGTATAACTACTTATGTTATTATGGAAGATAGAATTATACCTAAGGTGTCAGTAGGTTTTCGGTGTCTTCGTAGTCCAACTGTAGTAAGTAAATTTTTAATTTATTCTTTGCTTCATAACTGCTAAGACTTACTATATTTGTTTTTCCGTCAAGTTTGTTATATAAGAAAGAACTAAGTACATAATTTTGCCGTTTTGCAAACTGTGTTTTATGTGGGACATTTGGACAAGCTGCTGGATTTCTGCGTCTACCAGTGATAGGAGGCACTGTAACAGATCTATGTCTTCTTAGGATTGATGCAAGTACAAAAAGCTGTCGAACAGTTAGCACCTGACATTCCGAGTACAGCTGTCTAGTTGGGAATCTAAAAGGCTTCCTTTTTATAACCTTCAGAACAGCTCTCTGAGCTCGTTCCAAGACCAGAAATTTCGTCTTTGTGGCTCCTCCCCACACAGGAATACAATAATTTATGATGGATTGACACAAGGCGATGTAAATTTTAATGAGAAGCTCTTGGGAGGCAGATTTTCTGAGAGTTTTAAATAAATAAATCATGTTCCTCAACCTTGTGGTTACTTTTTTGAGTTGTGTATCCCATCTCAGATATTCATCAATTTGAATGCCTAGATATCTGACAACACTGGCAGATGTGATGGGATTACAATGACAGTTTTGTGTTGTGGTTAGACAAGTGTGTGCTATTACATTGAACCCTTCAGGCGGTTTGTTGTTATTTCTTATTTTGAAGGTTACATAATTAGTTTTGTCTAGATTAAGAGACAATAGGTTAGAGTTTAGCCAGCGCATTATCTTCCTAATACAGTTTTCAGCCATTTGCTTTACGAGAGCCCAGCTAGAGCCGTGAACCACAATGGCAGTGTCATCTGCGTACGTATAAATTTTTGCATCTGGTGTGGACATTTTACAGAGCTCATTAATATAAATTTTAAAAAGCGTTGGACCTAAGACACTGCCTTGTGGCACCCCAAAATCAACAATTTGTTCGTTGCTGAGATAGGAGCCTATTTGTACTTGTTGAGTCCTATTAGTCAAATAGTCCTTGAACATCTGAAGAGGTATTCCCCTAATACCTATGGACTCAAGTTTGGTTAGCAGGATAGGGACAGAGACCGTGTCAAAGGCTTTTGCCATGTCTAAGAAGATGCCAATACATTTGTTTTTACTATCCAGTTGTCTTGCAATGAATTGCGTCAGATCCAGTACGGCATCTTCAGTAGATATACCTCTACGGAAGCCATACTGGTTATCCGCAATAGTGTTGCGACTGTCCAAAAATCCGTTTAGTCTGCTGTTTAGGATTTTTTCCAGTATCTTAGACAGTGCAGGCAGTACCGATATTGGCCTATAATTATTGACACAGTCTCTGTCCCCCCCTTTATGAATTGGGTGTACCAGAGCTTTCTTAAGTGCTTGAGGAAAGACGCTCATGTTTATAGATCTGTTAAATATGTGTGTTATGGGAGCTATCAAAGAATTTCTACACTGTTTTAGCAGATTGGAAGAGATTTTGTCCCAACCTGTTGCACAATTACTACGTAACCCCAGTATTAAGGATTCAATCTCAGTTTCGTCGGTCTCCATGAGAACAAATGAATTAACAGGGGAGGAAGACGTATCCTGAGATGGTTCTGGTTCTCTATTTTGATTCTCAGAAATTATTTTATTTGCTAGGTTACGACCTACATTTGTAAAAAATGAGCATACGTGGTTGACGGCTAAATTGGGATCGTTTTGAATATTTAGCAGTTCAGAAGGCGAAGTTTTAGTTTTTTTAGTGTTGGTTATGTCTTTGATTACATTCCATAAGGCTTTAGGATTGCGGCCTGCTATCTCAATTTGCTTCTTTTCATAGTCGCTCTTTAGTCTTCGCAAAAGGCGATTACAATAATTACGATATCGTGAATAAGTTAGCTTTAGGATTAAATTATTAGGGGTCTTAGATAAACTTTTGTGTAGTCTATTTCGGTGTGCAATGCATCGGAGGAGACCTGGAGTAATCCAGGGTTTTATATTTCTTTGCCTTCTAGGGACTTTAATAAGCTGTGTGTATTTATCTATAACAGACATCAAAAGGGAGATGAACATATTAGTACTTTCATTAGCATCTTGTGATTGCAGAACTGTAGTAAAATTCATATTTTCTAACTCATTTTTGATCGCTTGGTAGTCTACTTTAGTAACTATATTGTTTGGTTTAAGTTTTGTACTTACGTGTTCTAGTGAAAGCATTACTGGCGAATGATCTGTAATACAAGACTCAATGACCAGAGATGTGGCCGGTAGTGTGGACTTGAGCATAATGTGATCTAGGCAATTGTTTATTCTGGTTGGTAAAGTATGGGTAGGTACAAGTCCATGCATCGCATTAGCCACAAGGTAGTCGTTACAACGCGAGTCCAGAGTGTCCATTTTAATGTCTATGTTAACATCACCTATTAGGGCAACATTGCTATACTCCGATAATTTCTCATATATTTTATTTAGGCTGTCTAAAAAGTTATCAAAATGTTGCCTGGTCCTATAAGATGGTGAACGGTAGATGGTAATAATTGCCAGTTTCTGATCTAGAAAGCAGACAAGGCAGTTAGCGTCCATAAAGACTGGCTCAGTTATGGTGCAGTTTAGAGTTTTATCAGTGTATATGATTATACCATCGTTTTGATTGCTGGTATTTTTAGTATAGTGTGAAGTATAACCATCTAAAATGGGGATTTTGCTTGTTTTACTCAGCCAACACTCTGTCAAAACTATAATATGGCATTTGATCTTAACTGATGTCAAGAGTACTGTGAGTTCATCAAAGTGTTTATTTACACTTCTTATATTTAAATGTATTATTTGTATTGCCTTATTATGACTAGGAAGGTATATACCACATTGTTCCGGAGAGCAGGTAAGAGATTTAGCCCTTTTAATTGACTCCAGTTCCTCATTTAATTCAATAATGTTAGACATTTATAATCAGGTGTTTACATCGAACACGGTCACAATAACGACAGTTGAATGTATTGATAATAAAATAACGAGGAACTGGTGAGCACTGAGAAACCGTTTTATGAATTTTGGTGGGCATTTTAGATATATACTAATAGATTTCCGAGCGGTATAATTATGTAATGTGTTTTGGGAAAGAAAGTTTTTTGGTATGTTAATAATAATATTGCGTGTATGTTTGTGTATAATTGGAGAAATGTGTATGTTTTTTTTATAGGTGTTTAGAGTGCAATATTTTTGCGTGTACCATTCTATGAGTGAGTAAGTGTGAGTGTATGTATATCGTAAGAGATTAGAACAATATTTATGAGCAGATCTAGCATAGTTAGTCACTCGTAAATTTACTAGTCACTTGTTAGTATTTATGGCAACCTGAAGACATTTCTCTGAGTGTATTAATATTTGCCTGTCTCCCTCTTTTTTCCGTAGAAAGATGTTGCCATTAGATATCCAGCAAAATGTATAATGGTTATTTCTAGCAAATTCACGCGTTAGGTAAAAAAGTTTCTTGGTATTAGCCGGCAGCTGTTCCGCAACGTAGACTGGTTGAGATGTTCCTGGAATACCCATGAGTGCAGTATTAATTTTATCACTCTTTCCTTTGTCCTTGTTGTATGATCGGACAGCAGATATAAGTGTCAGCTTTTTCTGTACCGAAGAAAACTCTGCAATAATCGGTCGCGAAGAGGCGGGGGTGGTGAGGGCTTTTCCAGGCAAACGATAGATGTCCCGCAGATCAGTTTCCGCTATCTGTACACCAACAGTTTCACCCAAACTGCGCACTGTTCTGGCAAGACTGTCCGAAGTTTCTGTGTCTGACTGTGGAATGTTCCGGATTTCAACTCCTGATGACCTCGACTTAAATTGCAGATCCTGTATTTTTTTCTCCAAATTTTCAATATACAATGTTTGTTCCTGTCGTTCTTTTCTCAGGTATTCTACTTCTCTTTTCAGGTCTTCAAATTGGACATTAATGAACGACATTGACTTCACAATCTCTTCATTCGATTTGCATACCTCCGAATTAGACACTTGTATCAGAGTATTTTGAGTTTTGATTTCCGCAATGTCAGTTACTAACTTGGATATTGCTGCGGTTTGATCTGCTAACATTTTCGCAATGGTGGTGTTCTGATCATCTTTCCATTCTTCGAGCTGGTCTTGGAGCTCTTGCGAGCTAAGAACAGCGACACCCTGTGGCGAATTGTGCGATGTTGTGTTGTGACGGAGACGTTTATTTCTACTGGTGTTAACATAGCCACTCTTAGTTACCGCGGAATTGTTTTCTAGTTCAGATTTAGTCTCATTCTGGCTCATGTTATTAGTCTGAGAATTAGGAGTTTTTGGAGGGGTGCGCTGTACAGCAGCCATATTGTTCAGTAACAATAATAATAAAAAACAATACGGAAACCAATTCTAAGCCAACAAAAAGCGACACAGTAAGTAATAGTCTAATAATATTATAATAGTTGTACTTAGTAAACGTGTACTCTCACTGCGTCAACTTCGTAGTCGATAAGATGCTCGTAGGCGATGTAGGTTCGTAGCTCGTAGCAGCCGTAGCAGCGTAGCGGAGACGTCAGCCACACGTAGCCGATAGCAATTTGAATGTCGCTGTTACTTGCGTGGTGGCGCGTTGGCTAAAACCGCTCCTCCCGCCGCCGCGTCGCTGGTTCAATCCCAGCTAATCACAAACACTTTTCGAGTTCAAAATGTTAATGACACTGACCAATTTAATAATGTCTCTTTCCAAATTGCTCGGTGGGCGTTCACCACAGGTAAGATTCACGTAGGTGAGACAAGGAATTAAAATTACTTAAAGTGACCAATCACAGATTTTAGGGCAGAGAATTCTAAAAACAGTCGACACACGTCCTCACTGTGACACGCTTCGAGCCGAATTCGATGTTTGTAATATAAATCTTTCAACGATCGTATACTTGAGGGTTTCGTAAAAAATCATAAGTGCCGATAAATTATTCTAAATACTTAAGTTTACACTAGCCACTTGACTTTCCTACGATACAGTACGGTACTATTTCCTCGGACTGTTTGTTTATTGACCAGGGTATTGACTTTACTGCACTTTATCTCATTTCGACAGTTTATCTCTACCCAGACATGCCGTAATCGACGAAATAAGTTCAAAGATAGAAAATCTTTGAATTTATCTGTCTTCGAATTTACTATCAAAATTGCATCGTAATATTTTCCGACTACATTACCTGATAACCTAGATACAATTGGGATTGGTTTTGTTTGATATTTTAATCGTTCAATTGACCGCAGAAAAGTTTCTGCTCCTAAATATAAAGACAACTGAAGTGAATGAATGACAAGTGTTTGAAAATTAGGTCAAGTACGAGGTCGATAAGATCCAAAATACGGTCAAATTTTAAGGATATACGAATGGAGTTCAGGATAAGGTAAAACCTTGCACCTTACTGCTATGAAGACTATGTCATAAACGAACTAATTCAATAAGAGGAATTTTTTGGAGGTGGGAAATCATCTAATGACCTTCTAGGTGGTAGGAAAAGGGAATTAGTGATAGTGTGATAGGACAGAATGGAAGGCAAAATCGTTTTGCGCTGACCCCGAGTTATATGGGAGAGCAGCAAGAAGAAGACCTTCCAGATGGAGCTAGGAGCGTCAGACTTTCATAAACGCACCTCTGTTCCTTCAGTTCCTCTTTGCGTTTCAGGGTTGCAGACGCAGTCACTTTTTCTACCAATCCTGTAGCCGTAGCAAATGGAAGATAACGAACAACACACGCTCCAAACAGCCACATTATTCAATCATGTGTCACAGAAAATAGAAACAGGAATAGTCTATTAGCTCAGCTTCCAACACAATTTCCTGGCCGCTCAATATCTAGCTCGACATTGCATAATTAGCAAAATTGACAACATAACACTGTAAACCCGAGGCATACGATGAACATGAATAAATCTAAACAAAAACAGCTGGTAAATACTTTGGGGAGGCCGTGCTGAGTGTTTCCTTTAAATATTACAGCGACCAGAGGCCCTCCGACCTAAACGAGCTCTGGGACCTGCGAATTTGGACCAACCCTCTTTGCAGGGTATTCAGAAAATTTTGTAAATTGACGTATAAAATGATTAGAGAGACTTTTTTATGAAAGGTAAGCGGGACGGTGTGAACGATCAACGATGTTTTACGAGCAAGAAACTTACGTAATGAACTGATTTAGGTACACGAGTTTCTTGTAATTATAGGTTTTCACTGAACGGCAATGTTTCAAGAGAAATGAATAGAGGGCTAGGAAACGAGCCTTAACAATTCCCGGGAAGTTTCCATTCTGAGTAACGTGCCTAAAACAACTTGAAAAACACAGCCTCTGCCCGGCCACAGTACCGGGTAGTGGCCACCCATTGTCGTTGCTGTTAATAATTAATTGCTCTTTCTGTTGAAAACAACGTTTCTCAGACAAATTAACAATTCTTGCTACTCTATTACAAAGCTCACCCGCTCATAACTTGAAGCCTTCAATTTTATTACAGCACAGTAATACAACCGTTTTGCTGTAATAAAATGTATTTGTTTTGTTTTTTCGACATTAAGTCGTTGTTAGGTTGAGATAATAAAATTTTAAGGGCGCTACAATGAATAGGAATTTTATTTTGTAAATTCACGAAACTTGAAAGGTGATAACTGTATTGATTCGCAATTAATGGCGCGCCAGTTTTATCTAATCATTATCGGTTCACACTTCATATTCGGGCACATTGCTCACAGAACAGATGGCCGTTGGGGCCAAAAGGTTCTGGTATGGCGACCACGTACCGGAAGACGCAGCGTTGGAAGGCCTCCTATAACAGTTTTGTTGATTGTTTGTAGTTATGTTGTTTTTGTAAATTTAGTTTAGGTTAACGATGGGGCTGACATGCTCATTAAAGTAAAAAAATAAAGAAAAAAAATTTGGGTCGATGACGTGGTAAGGGTTGCGGGAATCCTATGGATGCGAGACGCACAGGACTTTTCATGGTGGCGGCACTTGGGGGAGGCCATGTCCAACAGTAAACGTCTTCCGGCTGAAATGATGATGATGATGATTATCGGTTCGTGCGGAAGGGTAGGGATGAATCCTTATTAAATATAATATTGAGGATGTCCATTCAGACATATTTTGTGTAATAAAATCCAGGTTAACAATGTACACAAGTAGGTGTCAAGTCAAAGGGCGCGTAAGGTCGGTAAGGACGCCCTTAACATTTATGTGAAGTCGAGCCCAGTAACTGGTACACCCACCTACACTTGTCACGATACTCGACTGGGTACTCTCCATGAAAGGTCTTGTCCGGTCTCAATTAAAGGTGCAGTTTACTTTGTAATTATTTATCAAGAGTGACGTTCTACTTTTCATGTACATTAAAAAGATATCTATCAGTCATACGGAGTGGATCTGTAGGGAACTGCCACCAACTAAAACCTGGAAATTCTACGCTTCCAGTCAAAGACACTGCGCATGACAACGAATGGACCATGGTATATTACCAGTAATTAACTACACCGCGATCTGAAGATGCCAATGGTAAAACAGGAGAAAGAAAAGCTCAAATCTTACGCCAAACGTATTGAAAAGCACCCAAACACGCTTGCTTGTTATCTTTTGCATTTTTTAGATGGGAAAATCATCCAATGAAGTCTGTGTCTGACTTTTACTGACTTAAAACTCGATCCAGTTTCTTCGTTGCCTTTCATACTAGGGCCGACTTTTCTTTTCAGAAACCGACCTTTGGTCCCGGTAGGCTTCGGCCTTGCTGGTCTCCTACGGTTTGCTGAAATCTCTTTGAGGCGCGCGTGGAACTAAAAAAGAAAAAGAAAAGTACCCCAAGACTTCATAATTGTTCTTTTGGCATAATATGATGGACTAGTCACTGGGTTAGCCAAGTTAATTCAAGACAAATTGATAGGCAGATTGCAAAAACACATTATACTTTTAAAAATATATTATATTTTTTTATGATTACTTACTGCCTCTTATTTAAAGAGCTGAACCGCCCAAGAACATCCAAAAATACATTACTTAAGAGCCCATAAAATCTCGACACGATTTTTCATATTGAGCTTGTAACAAAAACTTGAGGAATCTGGAGAAAGCCCCTAATTACGGCGGGACCTTCTACAAAACGTTTGATTGATGAAGCTGCAGATCCCTCTATCAATTACAATCACCGTGAATAGAGCTTAGCGTTCAGTTCGTGAATCTAATTAGTTCGGAAAATTGTTGTTTATGTTTCTGAATAGTTATGCCTGATTTGAATAGAAATGAACCTTCCACCTGTGAACTGCGATCATTATTGTGGCTGTTGACATGGTAACCATTCGACTGACGAACTCGGTTACGATACTAGATATTATATATTATGTTTAGCCTGA
Organism: Mythimna lalbum; assembly: GCA_949319445.1. Classification (NCBI taxonomy): domain Eukaryota; kingdom Metazoa; phylum Arthropoda; class Insecta; order Lepidoptera; family Noctuidae; genus Mythimna; species Mythimna lalbum. The sequence continues at coordinate 1,406,489 of OX439354.1, forward strand.
AATATCGACTTTTTCACTCTAATTGGGCAACAGACTAAACGTTTTGTAGAAATTTCATTTTAATAACAAAGCATAAGTAATATATTATAATGTTAATACCAGTCTCTTCGTCTCAGAAATTGGGAGAGGCCTTTGACCAGCAGTGAGACAGTAGACTATTAAAAAAAAACAGACTCTTCCAAAACTATCATCGTTGAGCTCGTCAGTAGTCCTGAGTTGAGCTTTGCGAATACTGACAAATGACTGAACGGGTCTACTCAAATCTGTCTTGGTTCATTCCTCAAAAGAATATCTCAGAAACTAGCCTGCGTGATTCTCTTGTGATTTGACCTACATAATTGTATGTTGTATCGACTTTAAAAGAGATTTTGACCCCTGAGTTTTTTTCGGTATTTTTTCTCAGAGTAGTCAGCTAGGAAACACCGGCCTCATTAAGTTTAAATTGCCAAAAAAATGACATGAAAAAGTGTTTTATAAAACCTATTTGCAAAATAAATATTATAATATTGTTACCAGGGACCGCATACCGAAAAAATATCGGTTATAACGGTTAACGGTATGACGTCATACCTGAAATGATGATGATAATGAGGCTAACTTCCCCGTGCTAGGCTAAAGCATGGGACCATTGTGGCGACACTTGGGGGATGCCCATGTCAAACAGTAGACGTCTTTTGGCTGAAATGATGATGATAATCAATAGTGCTTGAATGCGATCCCACCTGATGATAAGTAGTGATGCAATCACTGATGGTGAGGTGAGGTGAAATTAACATAACTTTATTAAAATTTCTTGTTTGAAATAAAGTTATATTTATTTAAAAATCCATTTCATTTACCTATCTTAGTGTTTAGTACTTACCTTACAATAATCAAATTCCGAATTCATAACTACATGCAGTACTACAACCCCGTCTTAGCTTGTTTTATTTCGAACAATGTTATTCATTGTATCAAGTCAGTCTTTTACCTACTGCAGAACAGCACGGCGGCAGTAATATAACGTGCGGCGCGGCGCACTCTACGCCGATCGCAATACACTTGTCGCGAGAGCTGGCAACGTCGCAGGTCATAGGTACTCTCACGAGAAATAATTCCGGTACCGAAATTATTTCGGTTGAATAAAGGTTAAATAAAGGTATAACGGTACCTAAAAAAAATAGCGGTATCGTTATTTTATACCGGTAGCGTAACCGTAAATCTTAACCGGTTTCGGTGTACCTTTAAAATAAAGCAGTACCGGTATGTAATACCGGTAGCGTAACCTTATACCTTAACCGAAAACGGTCCCTGATTGTTACACATTCCACTAAAAAAGAAACGGTTTTCAATAACTAAATGCTTGTGAGAACAGCAAAAGATCCCTTTATCCCTGACATCCTCCGAAGTCCGACCACACCAATAAGTTTAATCTTCAATACTATTTTAACATAATATGCAAATACCGCCCTAAAAACGTGACCAACATGACCGGGCACATATTGTGCCGAAAGGAATCTTGTATTTGTTTTCTATTTATAGCTTTAGTAGTTTTCTTTAAGAGGAGTTAGCCCTCAATTATATTCAAGTCAAGACAAGTAAGAAATATGGACGGGGGCTAACGCCTGCTAGGACTGCGGGATTCTTCGAGTTCCCGTAGCCCAGGAAATTGTATAAGGCAACTGAAGGAATACCGGTTTAAGGCAGTAAAAAACTGACACTCCCTTTCAAATAACTTCTCCCATAGCGGGATGATTTCCCATCCAAGAAGAACTAAAGATGTATCATTGCGGTCCCCTTCCTAGATTTCTTTCGGTAGATGATAACAGCTTCTCTTCAGGGCATTTTGGCTTGATGTTACAGACATCGCAACTGAGGCCTCACATATTCATTACAATTTATTGGGGTCAGTAGTTAGTTAATCTTCGCCATCCCTATAGCCCATATTTTCTAACCATTGCAGTTTTCTTAGTTAATAGTTAATACATATTAGCAATACTTTGAAACGAAACCTTGGCAAGCATATTCCCGAAGGCTGCAAATTGTCTTGATTCACTTACGGCTTCAATAAGGCACGAGTAGGTGGTGCTACGCCAGACCGGTGCGTGCCTCGAGAAATTAAATTAAACAGCTTCAGAGTTCAAAGCAATACAATCTTGCATATTATTGATTTTTGCCAACGAACGTCGATATTGAGCCGATAAATTTTATACTGATGCTTTGAAAACGTAAGTGCTTATTATAACATAGCATAGTCGGCCTTACTATGTTCCCACTGATGGTACTCAGACCTCCTCTCTAGAAGAGGGAATAGGCCGTAATCCACCACGCGGACCCAGTGCGGGTTGGTGGATGTCACATGTCTTCGAGGTCCTAGGACATGCCGATTTCCTCACAATGTTTTCTTTCACCAAATAAATTACACAAAGTAATGCGCCTGGCTAGGTTTGAACCCGCAACCTACAAATCGTAAGTCAGGGCCATTACCATTCGGCCACCATTGCTCTCATTGCTTATTACCGGTTACCATATTGCAAGAAACATATTTTAATTCTCAAAGAATGTAACGCGCTTTTATTGGTGTTTCTGTGTCAGTCTCTGTTGAGTATCGAGTTAAATTTTCAATTGTTTCAAATAGAATAAAGGTAGTAGGTGTTTTAATTGAGTAAAGAAGAAACTAATTGTGTTTTTGATGTTATTTAGTACTTGAAATAACAAAGCGTTTAACTTAGTAACTCGACGTAGCTCAATTACCATCATGGCAACGGGATGACCTTTGCTCTTCTAACTTAGAAGGCGAAAATAAAATTTATCTTACTTTAGTTATCTTTTTCTTGTTACACAAGTAATATTACTTTCTGGCTTCAATTTGTAGACGTCTGACATATTTATTTTCAGTTAGTTGTCAGCTATCATTATGAAATAATAATTTGAAAATGGTCCCAGTTGGGCGCCAAAATGCCGAAATTGTAAATTGAGTTCCATTTTCCTCGCAATTAATAAAATTCGTCCTTGATGAATAGTTTTGGTAAATATTCTTACTAATTAACTAAAATACTTTTGGCAAAGGCGTCTTAATACAGAAAATTGTGAAGGAATTCCTCGAAACAAATTAGAATTTTGTTTATACAATCGATACGGGCGGTAAAATACGTTTTGTGTACATAATAAACATTTCTAAATTACCGAAAACGAACTCAAGATTTAAAGATAAATAAATAAACAAGCCCATAGTAAACATAAGGTGGGTTTTCCTATTGCGTATGTTAATTTATGGAATGTATAAAATGAAGATACTGGTAAATTATCTTGTGGGGTAAAAAACCTCGACTTTATTCTAGTAATATATGATTGCAGTCGTTCAAACAGATGTAGCTACATGAATGATGGCTTTGATGGAGCAACAGGTGACTGGAAGTACTACCACCTACACTAATTGACCCATTAAATAGAAACAACCGAGAGACCTTAGTAGTTATACAATAATTAGCGCCGATACTATTTTCAGAGTTTATTAAGTTCTGAAACGAAATCCTCAGCGTTTAATTGCGTAAACCTTATCATGTTACGTTACACGTGCAATATTATAGGAATAAATGGCTCGTGAAAACATCGAAGCAAATACAGTTGGTATATTGTTGGGCCAGCAATTCCCATCAGTGTCGTGTGTCATTACTTATGGTACACATGTACGGATAATCAGTTACATAATCAATACATGTCCTCCCGGGAGAGAGGCGTTGGAGTCTGTGATATTGGCATTGGTTCGTTAATTTTTATGGACATAACATCAGGATAAACTTGCGATGTTTTAGCTGAAGGATTTTGTAAGCCTTTTTCAAGATCTGGTTATGAAAGTGCTTTTGAACTTCATTGACTTCAATATAGAGCTTCATAAGAAACAGTTTCGCATTGTATTACGTTTCCGCATCTGGTTCGCCTAAAAGAAGTAACGTTAATTGTATTTGGCTCCCGAAAGCTTGAGTAATATGTACTACTAGCTTTTTTTCGCAGCTTCGCCCGCGTACATAAAATATAACTTATGTCACTCAGGAATAAAATAGCTTTCTATCGGTGAAAGAATTTTAGCAATCGGACCAGTACTTCCAGAGATTACCCCCTACATACAAATTTTACTTCTTTATAATATTAGTATAGATAAAACTAACATTTTTCAACATGAAATGATAAGGAAAAATTTAACATTTTAATTAAAACATCACAAATCAAATCTCTGTAACAGGACAAAGTTAAGGAGAAACATCTTCAAGATTAAAAACTGTAATCAACAAAAGTAGATTCGAAGACGTCAGAGAGAGAGACAGGTTCATCGACCGCCGACATTCCAAAGAACAAGATTCGTATAATACCCCATTCATCATGAAAACCATTACGGCATCTAAAAAATGAACAAGACATTGCCAAAGAAATCTAATTCTTCTCTTAAAGCCCTTAAGTATAAATTGCAATTGAAGTGGTTCCAAGATTTTTGATTACCCTAACGACCTTGCCTCATTGCATCGAAGGAGCGATAATCGATATTTGATGTTGTTACGTATTTAAATCAAACAATAAAATATATTTTATCGTACTATCAATGATATTTAAGCCAACGATTACAAAGTAACGGTAAATAAGTGCCTGCAGTATTAGTTTTGAAGGAAGATATTCATATCGCGCAATTAGTCTCCAAATAGATTGGGGCTCAATTCCAAAGACTGTCGTATCTGTAAATTAAGGTAAAGCTGGGAAAGCAATAAATTTTGAAATAGTCTTATTTGGAAAATTTATCGTAGGTATCTATTTCTTTGCCAACTGTTACCAAGCCTCCAAATTGGGTAGCTTCTAGCTAAACTTAAAGGATTTATTAGAATGAGAATTTATAAAGATCTAAGAAGCAAGAAACGCAGATTTCGTGAAAATGTAGCAAGAAATGACAATACCGAGTTAAGCCAAAGCTGGTTGGGAACTTTTTGGAGAACTAAGTGCCAGCATTTAAATGCGACGACCACTCTCTGAATTTATTTCAGCAGCCTTGACGAATCACACATTCCTATGCGTATAGCCGATTCGAGCGTTAACTGTGCCTAAACCCAGCCAGTTATATTCAAGATTAGTCCTGAAATAGAAACTGACGCTATCGACAGCTTTGTGTTATGTATTCACAAGGCACCCGAAACATTGATTTTGTAATGGGTCAGATCTAATTCATATTTAATGGTGTTCTACAGAGGTGCATTACCCTATATACAGGACATCAATTATTTACCCGGACAAGAATCGCTTTTAAGGAATACAATATAGGGTGGATTTTCTTTTGGGGATTTATGAAATGTTTTATAACTTTGTTCTTGATATATTTGGGGAGCTTTTGGGCTTAGCTTGCCTAACTTGAAGAAAAACAGTATAAAGAAATAATTATTATTGTTTTATGTAAACAAAGCCTGACTCAAACTAAACCATTGTTTATAATACAAAAAGACAGCGATTAAAACGACACAACCGTACAATGCTTTATAGAGGGTTTCTCCTATAAAAAAAAATAAAGCTGCAATGGAAAATGCAACTCAAACTTTTTAACAATTTATCTCTAAACAGGAAATAAATAAAGGTCGCGTAGGCATTGTTTGGTTTTCGATAAAATCGTTGAACCAAGACGGCATTTTATTGGTGGACTAGATATCGGTCGGATTCTGAATACTGTGGTCGTAAATGAATCGATTAAACTTCTGAAATGAGATGGGAGTAGGGATTACGAAGATAAGGGTTTTAAAGCGCCTATAAGGCCTGCCTCAAAATTACGAAAGTAGAAAATAGAAATGTTATGACAAAACATCTCTAGAACAATAATAAGAAATAATTATTCAAACGCAGCAATCAGAAACCACGTAAAATCTTTGAAGCAATCAGGGAATTGGCAAATCCTTGATAAATGGCAAAGCTGAACTAATTAATTAGATTGCTAACATAGCTACCGTAGTTGAGTTCTGCCATTACCTAACACAACACGGCGTTGCTGCGAGGACTGAAACGCGTAACAATATCCGAGTGAACGTTTGTATGAAAGGGAACGCCCGTTGCGCACTGATTATCTGCTAGACGCGAATGGTGCAAGGTTTGAGCGGCACGGAATCAGCGAGAATACGGTGTCACCCCGGCTTTACTCTGTATTGAAAATTGTATTTGTTTTATCGTTTTCAACGTTCTATGAGCAAAGATCTAAGGGTTTTATAATATCGTGAGATTTTGATCGTGTTTGCGGGATTGCCTCGCACGCGGTACCCCTACAACAAGTGTCCATTTCATACAAATATTTACTGTAATGTGTGGAATACGCATTGCATTTTGAGATTTTCTGCATGTGGAGCAATCCCGCATGCGTGATGAAATTCGCACGATATTAAAAACACCCAAGTTTGTGGTGAAAACTAAATGAAAATCCTAATAAAGTTTTAAAGACTTTCCTGAATATACAATGGCAGATGACCGCGATCGGAAACTCCGTTTTATATTTGTGATCGTTGAGCTAATTTCGTCATTAGTTCATTGCTCGCTACTTTATCTCATTGGATGCGTAATCATTTCAGAATTTAATAGTAATAGCGGCTTATAAAATTTCCCACATTGTACGGCGTTATAAAATTGCAGCTGTGCACATAATGTGGCTACCCTCCAACAGCTAGAGATTCTTATTTGGTTTTTAGAGCTCGTGCTAAATATTTTTGGAAAGCAGGCCAATTTATTTTTTAATAACGATATGAATGTCATTTTTACGATGGTTAAGACAAAAATAGATACTAGCGTATATTTTGTGGGAAACTTAATTTCTCAGAAGTATTTGATGAACGTTTTAGCAGTCATGACATCATCTATAGGTAGAGTCTATCTAAGAAGTCAATCTAAAAAGTCGAATTTGGGAATGATTAGGGTAAAATGAAATCTGATGTAGTCAACGCTGGTTCTATAAATGAATGTTGATTAAGAGATCTTGACCATTGTTTACTAATAGAAGAACCTTATAAAAAGTATCGAATATAAGTATTTTTTAATGATTAAATATTATACAAAATTCCTAAGTCGTTTGACTTTTTAGACAGACTACACCAAGAGTTATTTTTCTCAATAAATGTCTAAGCGTGTAGAATCGCCCAGCCCTTACAGATCAAAGTACGGACACGGCTAGTCTAGGACGTCAGTGGCTATGAAAGAAGCTGTCGCGCCCTGATTAGTTCGCAGCGACATGGGCGCAGCTACCAATTTGGTACAAGACATAAAAGGTAGCAGTTTCTATGTATTAATGAATAAAGAAGACACAAAGACACAGTTTATTAAGAGTGAATAGGCTCTTAATAAACTAGTGCGCCTCACCATCGGCGATTGCATCACTGCTTACCATCAGGTGGGATCGCAGTCAAGCACTAGTTTATATCAATAAAAAAAGACAGACTTAAGACATAAGTATCAAAAATGGAAATTAGTAAAAAATAAAACAGAATAGCAAAATAATGTAAATGCTGAAATACGAACTGACGAACAAATCAGCCAATTAGTTGATGTTTTGCAAATCCTTATTACATGTACGGGTAATGGGCATATGAATTTGCATCAAGATGAGACAAACAGTCTAGATGTGAAATCAGACCCAGGTACAGCCTTGGCATGATTACGATAGTTTGAAAACTAGTGCTTGACTGCGATCCCACCTCATGGCAAGCAGTGATACAATCGTTAATGGTGAAGCTCACTAGTTTATAAGAGCTTATTCTCTCAAGCCAAGCTTATTCTCTCAAGCCACACTCTGTAGACCGCAGCAGGCAAATTGTTCCAGTCCGCGCTTGATATACGCAGTATAAATGATGAGGCGAAACGCTTATTCCGAATCATAGAGTTGTCAACAATGTAAAGGTGGACACTCGCCGTACGTCGTACGTAGTACCACAAAATATATAGGTACAGAAGTCAATCTACATACAAAGCGCGCTCGAGCAACGCACACATAGACACCTCTCACAGACACGATATCTCGGTAGCGTCTCGGCCCACTCGTCGAACAGTTCCAGCTCTAACGCTCATTAGTGTGCGTCCACCGAGCGTAGGTATAAAAAGTAAAGTACATACATGAGATTGTCTTCTGTACCTGTTTATTTTGTGGTAGTACAGATCAACAATAAACAAACAAAGCCAGCGTGTGTACGCTCATTCATAATTCTGCAGGTAACGGTGGTTTCTAAAATGGTTATCCAACAATTACATCACGCATTCACAGTCATGTCAACAGTGCTGCTGAAGAGTGACCATTGTCCGGCCATGCGTGTCTTCTCACGATCATAATATCATTTGTTTGGAATATAAACCGCTAGGTACATGATTTCACTTATTCTGAAAATAAAGTAATAGTTAAATAAACTAGTGCGCCTCACCATCAGAGATTGATGTTAGGTAGGATTGCAGTCGAGCACTGGTTTATACAACGTGTAACGTTAAATGCGCAAAACCTCAGACACCCCAAATGATTTTTAATTCGATAGACCTAATAATGTGAGAAAAAATAAACATTTATAAAAAGTTAAAGGTTTTATGTGCAGTTTTAGTTTTTTTAAATTCATATCTGCATTGAAATAAGAACTTTTATTATTCCGTATATGAGAAAAATTGATTGGATTACAACTATTTGTGTTTGTTTACCTATTTCAGCGGGTTTGCGCACGTGATGGCTTGACCTATTCATAAATAGACAGTTCGTTTTTAATGTTTTTTTTTACCTATATTAAAAAGTGGTTTAATTGATTCTGCTCGTTATTCTGATCAAACTAATTTCAGGTTTTGCGCATTTAACGTTACACCTTGTATATACATTTTAAGAAGAAGTCATCACACATAATTCTCCTATCGGACCTACAGCAGCAATTGGCTGTTGCGCTGCGTGTCGAAGGTTCGATTCTTGCACGGAACAAATGTTGTACGGCCTAGTGATGATTTACCCCTGGTTTTTGTAACTTGTGTATTTATTTTGGAGGTCGGAAATTCTCTAATGACTTTTCCCGCTCTAGGGTATAGGGCAAAGTTATTGTATCAAAGCAACGGTACGGTTGGCGCAGTGGTTGCGCGATTGTTTGCTGCGCTTTGTGGCGTAGGTGCGATTCCAGTTTGGAGGTAGGCGGAACAGAGAGTAAAGTCCCACGAACCTCCGTTGAAAAGGAAAGATCCTCCGACCAGACAGGTGTTATAGTCTGGTGGGCGACTGCCCGGTAGTTGATGTTGGGCTGTCGTATATGTTCAAATCGCGCGGAGAACTTTAATTGCGCGATGCAGGATTTCGTACTTTCTTCGTAGTTCTTATGTGGCGTCATAGATGTCGCTACACCAGCATGGAACACTTGTTAGAGTTTAGAGTGAGTAGACCAGAGATTCCATGCTTATGAACGCACCCACGGTATAAGAGTAATTCTTGGTAAAAGACAAAGTTGTTAAAATACTCAGGTCATATTGTAAATCTTGACCTATACGCTCACGCTTTGATAGACGCACACATATACCTACGAATCGTGAAGCTCTGTTTGTATTTTCTCTCAAATAAAGAACCGTGTTGAGTTCTGTTTATCGAACCTATTTTAGTAATTAGTGAGCCGCGAGTCCGTGTTGAGAGAAACTTCAACAGAAATGGTACAAATGTACAAAATTACGGCAAAGAATCAACTTCGAACACTCAACGTTCGGTTTGTCTTTATTTGTAACAAATATAAAAGATTTGACTACTATACGCCTCACTTGTTAGATGGCTTCTATACCTGATGGTAAGCATGCAATCGTTGATGGTGAGGCGCACTAATTTGTTAAGAGCACTCTAGCCTTGAAGACACCGACGACTAACCTTTCTTCTGCCTGTCATCATCCTAAGACTTAATCCGCGGGATTTTTCGAAAGATTCACCGTAGTCCTAGAACGCAAAGGGCAACTGAAGGAACACAGATAGAATAGTCAGTAAAAGTATGACACTCCCTCTCACCCTACCCAAAGCGGGAGAAGTTACTGATGATTCTCGACATAAACTTTTATAATAAAATTACTATTTTTTTTTAACTGTTCAATAAACATAATAAACAAATTAGACACAAACTTGCACCATGTTGAATACTTTCGTTAATTGACCAAGAGATTTCCAAGCGTTATCAACCACAACGAATAGCGATTAGCTCCACTAGCACCGTGACAATTTGATTGGAGGAACGTGATGGGATCGAATTATGACAACAGGTTGCTTGAGAACCGAGAACCCACCAAACCGAAAACAATAGTCGAAATATCCAGGGACTTTTCTATTTCAGAAGAGTCGAGTGTCATAAATCAGAAATGTTTACTTCAAATAGATCATTTACCTACAGGCACACGAGAATTGTCTAAATGTCGGTCAGTGAAAAAAATGAAGCTAAATTGCACGTTCCAAAGCGTAGATCTCTATGGAGAAATGTACAAGAAGCTCCATGGACACTCGTTTTAAATAATACGTGGTGTTGAACCCATCACTCAAGTAAGAGTAAAAGTCAAATAAAACATATCCAAACATAATTTTTCTCAAAACCAAAACATTAACTCATCAAAAACTCATTCTTGTTTCACGTCATGTCTGATGACAAACAAGCAGGAATGACCTGACGGTAAAAGATCACCACCGTTAAAGAACAACTGCAATTCCAGAAGTCTTACGTGTCAAATGTGAAATATCTCATGGTCCTTTAATTACACAGACACAAACAGGCAACCAAACCGTTCAAACAGGCACACACGACCGCTGTTTTGAGTCTGAAATAGGCCAGGGTTAGTCCGAAAGGCATCGAAGTAAAAGAATTGGGTTTTACTCAGTAAAAGTCTGACACTATTTCCCGCTACGTCCAAGAGCGGGGGATGTCATTTGATGATTTTCCCAAAGCGAAAATAAAAAGCCTGAAATAGGTTACGTTAACAGGTTTTCCTCGAACGAAGTCAAAGTCAAAGTCAAAACATTTATTGCGAACTAAGTGTACAATGTTGTTGTTGTTATCATTATCATATTTTGACTTAGCAGCCTTTTACAAGCATTGCAATTTTAATTTATCCTAATTAACATGCAATAAACATTATTATTACTTAATTATTATTTTAAATTCATGAACGATAAAAGGCCATAAGATAAGAAGCCATAAAACATAGGACTCTATTACTCAGAAGGCATACTAAGTCATCTACGTAAATGCTATTTCATCACAATCCGCATACAATAACGATAAATCCACATAATCCTCGAATACGCAAGTGCAATATCAGGATCAATAATCCCATATAGGGATCCATAATCGTAGAAACATCCCGGTGCGCGGTTTATGCGGCCACGGTTGAACTTAAGCGGTATTCAACTTATGATTACGACATCGTACTAAATGGCAATTGGATTTTGATATGGCTCCACTTGGAAACGTGAAAGAGCTGGCTGAAATAAGAAAAAGCTCTGGACGTGGAATGGAAAATTAATTACGTTTTTGGCTTTTTTTTTCGATGGGGAAAATCATCTCAACAAAACCCGCTCTTGGGTGGAGCGGGAGATAGTGTCAGACTCTTACTGACTAAAAACCCACCCCGCTGGGTGAGTAAGAGCCGTTCCTTCTAGCCTTCATACCGGGGCTAGAGTTTCCTTTCAGATAACCCTGGCCCCAGTAGGCTTCGACCTAGTTGGGCCCCTCCTGTTGCTGACAATTTCTTGAGGCGCGCGGGAACAGTGCGCGCCGTCGACGTCTTGGGCTCGGTCCGGACAGTTACCGGACGATCGGACGGCGAGCTACCCATAGCTCGCCGGCCGCGAGCCCGCAATTACGTTTTTGGCTGTGTTTTTGTGTTGTAATTAATTTCTTGCGCAGTGAGTTTTAAGTTTAGTTCTAGGTACATTGCTGTGTTACTCTCTTGAGTCTAAGTCTCTCAGTTACTTCAGTATTTAATGTTCACTTCAGTGAAGTGGCCGGCTTTGAAGTCCAAATCCCCTGCAAATATCCGAATTTTGATGAAGATACGGTAAAGCTTCTTTTTGGCTAAGAGCTCCGGTCGCCTAATCCGTCTGTCAAAAGATTCGTTTCGGCCGATATATCTGCATTACTGATATCACTAATAGGAACAGGTGAACAGGGGACCATCGTAAAAATGAAAGTGATGAAGCAGGGCGGTTACGAGCCTCAGCGTTGAGGAATACGGATCTAGTTTAAGAGTTAGTAGTTTCCATTCTTGTTTACACACCATAAAAACAATGTTTCGAAATCGATCTGCAGTTTTAACATGCGCTTTAATGGGTCCACCACCTTCGAGTTGCTCTTATGTATAATCAGAGACAATTCCGCCTGACCACCGCTAAATTCAATTTTGCTTGCACTAGAAACGAAAACTTTACAGGTTTTGGCTAGGCACCACGCCCCGCAGGATTCAAGCGATTTTTTTTTAAGTGATCAGGCAGAAATGACCGCGATAGTATAGATACTGGCACGGATCTTGAGCGCTGGCTTCAAGTTGCGCAGAAATCAATTATCGGTCTCTTTAGTGGTACGAAGTGAGACGCGGGGGCGGGGAGCATCAGTGATTAGCTCGCCGCGTCATCGCGTCATAGACGTAATTCGTGATTCGAAGTCGCTTGCTGCATGTATCTAATAACGACGACGATTGACTCGCCAATGTATGAAATGCGCAAAGCGATCCCCACTCTGACGCCGAACGCTCAAGATCCGTGTCGATATACCTACTACTACTACTAGCAGAAAGTTATTTTACGGTATCCAATATTATTTATGTGCTCTCTAACTACAGCTGCATTACGCAATGATGTAATAACTCTGTAGTCGTTTGACTTTCATTACTGCAGATTCATTACGTCAAATGGTTTCATTTTCTTTTGTTTGCAAATCAGAAACGTCACAAGCTGACGTTAAATGCTTCTGGGATGTCAGAATGATAATGAATTTGTCTTTAGGACAGCAATGTATTTGCAATGACTTTGGTATGGCAGATTTGCTTGAGCTACAGTGATCTTTTATCATCAGAAACCTGTTTTTATTACAATAAAATTATCATTGATTAGCCTTTTGTTTAGGAGAGACGAAACGCATGTTGCTTAAAGAGTTATGAATTTACATGTGGATGGATGGAGAGGAAGGCCAAAGAAAAGAAGGATGGATTGTGTGAGAAGTAATATGAATGAAAAGAGAGTTAGTCATAGCGTGACGAGCGACAAGACAGAATGGAAAAAAAACGTGTTGCGCCGACCCCAAATAAAACGGGACAATGGCAGGAAGATGATGAGCCTTTTAACCGTCTACGTCGGATATATCCGACAAACACTCTCGCGGTTATTCCGCCAGGGTCGCACAGTCAAGACCAAATACTCCATCTCGTCAGCTCTTCTGTCATCCATGGGGATCGAAGAGCTAAACGAGATTGAGTACCCAGTCGCTAACACACGACCCTGGTGAATAGTACATGAAAACACTCGACGCAATCGGTTAAAGAGTTAATAATGGAAGCTGTATGTAACTCTATCCACAAGCTTCAATCAATATTATCCGATCATCCTTTCCTAAATTCCTTGATTTGCCTTTTCTAACAGACCCAATAGAATTGAAATTTCGGGAGGCCTGTGTCCAACAGTGGACGTATATCGGCTGAAATAATGATGATGATCTAATCTAGCTGGCGTTAAATATTATTGTAACAAGCCCATAGATTCCTCTTAATGATCTGCATGACGCAATAACTCTGCACGTCATTGGACTTCCATTACTTTACTATGTAATTCATTACCCGCGCAGGCGTCCACGTCGGTACGTTCTTTTGTTTGCTAATTACTGTGCCACCGTTTCAGACTGATGGTAAGCAGAAGACTTGTGGTCTGTTATCGATTGCACCTTTTCGAACAAACCAAAAATCTAGTTTAGGTAAATAAAATTAAAGAGTGTGTAATTTGAAAATATATACTTATAATAAATCTATAGAAGTGATAATTCTGTTCATTGAAAATATCAAAAAAATAAATGGCAGGGGGTGTTACTAGACCGACACCGCACCCAAAAATGTGATTAAATTTTTTTTTGTCAATAAAGAACACTTTTTGGGAATAAAGACAGGAGCGCGTTTTCCTATAACCCATTTATTAATTACATCGAACACGGAGACATTGGCACCATATTTGAGGTGTGTGCACACTGTCACGCGCGTAAGGGGAAGGGAGAGATCTGGAACGTCTCGAATCGTCTCGCACATCACGTTGTTTTCCCGTCCCCGGGCTCTTAGAATTCGACATCTGACGTTTTAGATCTTCAATTTTGACGACCCCGTTGTCGCTGGCAGAAGCAACAGGACTCGCGTACGAAGTCGCGGGCAGAAGCTAGTATACAATAATATTATAAAGAGGTAATGTTTGTTTTTTGTTTGTAGGAGGCACTCTTTGAAAGTACTAGACCGATTGCTAAAATTAAAAAACTAATTTGAAAATATATTCGGTACTTATAACAAAAATGCATTTTTCTTTTGTCAGTATATTTGTTCGAGCTAATCTTGGAAACGGAACGTCAAACAGCGAACAACGGAACTTTTATTGGTGTAAATATCTGATCTTAAAAGGAGTACTTAGGTACAATTATTTTTAAATAGTTGACTCGGCGAACTTCGTACCGCCACACAGTCGATGAGTGTAGCTTTTGATTTAGTCAACCGATTGCGATGAAACAGTTCTCTATAATAGATACATCAATTCACACAAAATTTAAATGTAAGTATAACAGTTATCTAAATAAATTTCGTACATTTTACATGATGCGCGCACAATTCTTCTTCTCAAAAACTTCTTCAGATTTAATATATACAATGTATAGATTAAAAACTCAGGGCTCCCAACAAAAGGAGAGGCCCAGCTGGGTCGAAGCCTACTCTGGCCCCAGTAGGCTTTATCTGAAAAGAAGGTCGAGCCCCGGTATGAAAAGGCTAGAAGGAACGGGGTGGGTTTTTAGTCAGTGAGAGTCTGACTAAAATGAGTCGAGATGATTTTTGACCACCGTAAAAAAAGGGCTCCCAACAAAAAAAAGCTTCTTGAAATTGCATTGTGCTATTTTACGAGTCTGATACCGACGAAGACGCGGACACTAGCTAGTTGTCTAAGGGCCTATGCACACCACGTTTTTTAAACGCGCGTTTTTATCCTGCAGAGCAGTTTGTTGTCGTTTGTATCGATACAAACGCGCGGCACCGGCGCGTCTAGCGCGCGCGCCTTCCCTACGGACAGGGTTTCCCCCGCAACGAGGGAAAGGGAAGTGTGAGAATCTACGCTAGTAGCAATCGAGCGATTTGGTGCACCGCACGTCTTTGGAACAAAAAAATGAACTGTTGACGAGGTTCTGCTTAAAAACGCAAAATGCCAGCGCGTTTGTATCGCGTCTGTATCGCTACACACGCGCGTTTGCATCGCGTCTGTATCACTACACACGCGCGTCTATATTTACTATATACAGGTGTGCAAAGATCTACAGGCTGCGTCTGACTTGCGTGCGTAACGCGTCTGTATCGCTACAAACGCGCGTCGACGGCGCGTTTAAAAAACGGGGTGTGCATAGGCCCTAATAAATGTTGATATTTGGATGTTTATCATAGGTCCATCTATCTATTAGTGTACCTATTAAAACATCAAACTAACTAGACACTTCCACTACGTTACTACTTCCACCACCTCAGTGTAGTTCATTACGCACTCGTCACCATTCACTTTCCTCCTGTGCAAACGTTTGTAGACGCTGTTACCAAATCAGGCGCAGTTTATTGTGTACATACAGAGTAAACAGATTTACAAGGAAAAAGATTTAGACAGAATGTTTAGTCACTTGGAGAATGGAAGATAATACTAGCTCTGCTTAGCTTGGGACTAGACGGCGTTGTGTCATAGTTGTGTGATAGTTGTGGAATATTATTATTATTATTTATTATTATTATTTATATTCTTACTGAGGTAGGTAGAATAAATTATAATTACAACTACCGTACAAAAGTTTGGAAATATATACTTAAACAATATACAGTAAAAAATAGCAATAAAATTAAGTTTTGTGACCTTTTACGTTTGTTTACACAAAAACAACAAGATTATCATCAAGTTTGAACAAATACCTTGATTTTAACGAAACACGTATTTTATGAATTAATCTGTTGAGTGCTTTCTTTTGCAATAGTATGTAATATTTAACACATATTATGGTGATTTTAACTTCTTTGGACCTTATTTAGTTGCACTTGGGCACTTTCACGAGCCAGCACACACGAAAGTTGTGATATTAACATTGTCTGAATTCGAAAGCAGTGTTAAACGTAGTATGCTTTTGAAAATGGCAAAACGCAAGCAAATCACAAAAAACAGCAGATTGACAGATTGTGACTGGCAGATTATGAACGTCAAATCACAGAAACGTTCGGAATTTCTTATAAGAGATTTTAGTTTGCTAGAAAACAATAAAACCTGAGAAATGAAAATAGATCTGGTAGACCTAAAAATCCACAACAAATCATGAGGATAATTTCATTAGGCTTAGTGCGGTGTCGATGCTAACCGCACCTATATCAATAACAACGGTTTAGAGATGTTTAGTGTATGTTTGACTGAGAGGTTGCGCCAGCACTTTTTGAACAAGAAAAAAGATGAGGTTTTAAATTCGAGCAGTAGCTATCGCAGTGCTGAAAAGCCTCTCACAAGGTGGCCTGATGACCTGGTGAATGTCGCGGAAATCCGATGGATGCGAGACGCACAGGACCGGGCAGGGACGCTTGTTGTGGTGAGACTTGAGGAAGGTCCATATCCAGCAGTACTCAGTTACAGTTTAGGTTGAAATGATGATGATGATGTTGAACAGCCACCTCAATTAACTATCTCGCATTGTACTTATTTTGAATGAACTTGATAGAAAGAAAAAAAATCGATCTCCAACAACTTAAAATGTTTGTGGCAATAATTACAGAGGGAATGGAACAAGTTAAACGAAGATTATTAAAATAATAACATAATGCTTAGAATATAGAGTAGATAGCAAAAGACAAAGGCACTTCGATGAAGTTAACATTTATTTTAATTTTCATAATGAATGTTTAATTTTTACTTCGTTTAAATTTATGCTTATTTTTTGGATTGTAAGTGTAATGTTGACCTTTAAATCACAAAGTATCACTGAAAGAATATTAAGAAACATTACAAGTTTCGATAGATATTTTTCGTTTATTCGGAGGAACAATTATTAGTTCATGAATCCCCAAGCGACCACCGGTGGCCGCGCATCTATTGTCTTACTATTGTGTCTCTAATAGACGGTATCTGAAGGGTTAAGAAACACGTTTTCAAAGAAATGGTTCTTTTGACACTTTTAAACGCATGACTAGCTCTGAATGAAGATATTTCTCATTTAACAAATAGAAGCATTCTTCTATCGATTGTCTCTTCTCCGTAATGGTTACAGTTGAAACTATGTTTTTGAAATCCTTAATAGAGGATTTAATTACCACTAACAGTAATAACGTTTAAAACTTTCTACTTTTAATGACTTTGAGTTTACGATCTTCAACACAATAGGATCTCAGTTTGAGTAGTGTTCTTCCAACGCTGTGCATGTCATCTGGTTACTTATAGTGTCACACACTTGATCCATACTCACAAAGTACGGATCTCGTGAACATTAATGTAGAACTACACTCCAAACTTATACGCCGATCTGAGCGCGTTGCTCTCCATACATTTTATATGGAAACTAGACTTGTAGAGCTACGCTAGATCCGCGCCACACGACGTCGTTCTACGTGCAAATCATTCGCAGTCCACGTGTGCGTTGGTCTCACAGAAAAGATGAAAGAGGTCAGAAAGGAAATGCCGATTTGTACTACAACGAGTGTCACCGCTTGTCTCCCACCCTTTCAACTCCACTACAGACAATAAAGCAATACGAACGCGCATTACGCAACTAACAGACCACGCACACTTAGATCGCAAGTTTGCTATTGGTAGTTGAACTATGAGCATTGATCTACTTTATAGCACGCCTATACCTACAAGGCCACTGTAACCTCTTTCATCTATTCTTTGGTTAGCATCATAGATAGCATAGTCGGCTTTATAATTTTCCCACTGTTGGGACTCAGGCCTCCTCTCTCTCATAATCCACCACGCAAGCCCAGTGCGGGTTGGTAATTAGTTGGTGGTTCAGTGGTTGGTCTAATGTAGTTCTAGCTTTAACGACGTTGTGTGAACAGACCCAAACAATCATGGAGACATCTCCAAAATCCCAACAATAACGTGTCCGTTTATCCTAATATCTGCAGCCATAAACTTGAGCGTCGTGTAAAAGAGTATGGCGGATTGTGTACAAGTTTATGTGCCCGTTCGCGCTCCAACGCGCACTGGCTCAAAGCCAATAGGGATGTTTTCATATCGACTTTGTTACTAGCTTGTTTATTAAATGCTCCAAATAAATAAATGTATAATAAAATTGTGGTCGTGACATTGTTCAAGGGCGGGAAAGCTTGAGACCAATGTTCAGTGAAGATGTTGAGTCATTAAGATGGAAGTTTTCTGTTGTATCTGCTGCAGCCATACTCAAAGTGTGCTCCGAGGAACCCTTGGGCTCCGCAAAGCTTCTTTCCGGGCTCCGTGTGAACACTAGTTAAATATAATGTGGAAGAAAGTATAAAGACCAGGGGCCTTGTCATGACGTGTGAGCGAGAAAGAGAAATGAATGCAGCCTATAAGTATACCTCTATCTCTTTAATAGTTTAGGCTAGGTATGGCGTCGTGGTAGGGCCTCAAGTTTCTTTAGACTTTTATCCGTATTTAAATTTTTGGACGCGTATCACGAGAACTGGTTCGAGACGGCGCGAGAGAAGAATGTCTGGAAGGATTAGAGGGAGGTCTTTGCCCAACAGTGGGACAGTAATGACTAGGGGAAAAAAATTGTGTAGGTAATTGTTAAAAAAATAAAAAGCAGTGTCATACCTCACAATAGATTTTACTGTAATAACTCATCCGATGGATGTGGGACGCACAAGATCGTTCATTTTGGCGACACTTGGGGAGGCCTATGTTCAACAGAGGACGTCTATCGGCTGAAATGATGATGATAACTCATTCAAAGTAAACATTGTATTTTTTTTTATTTAAGGGCTCTGCCAAATATTTTGCCTGCCAATTGCAAAAAATTGAGTATTAAGGGCTCTGCCAAATATTTTGCCTGCCAATTGCAAAAAATTGAGTACCAATGTGCTAGAGCATGGCACACAACAATTAAAGCCGGTTTCCTTCAGATGCGCTGCCAGTCAACAGTTACGTAAGAGAAGTTAAAGAAAATACTAAGCTGGCTGATCTAGCCTTGCGCCATTACAGCACTACAGCAGTTCGACGTTAAAAAGTTTAGCAATAAAAGTTATGCCAACAAAACCATCCAACATTCATATTTGCTCGTAAATTGTCAAATTACACAGGTTAGGTGAGACAAGTTTATAAAGAGATAGCTTGAATATTCGGCATACTGTAGGGTTACCAACTCCAAATTTAATAGACTAGGATTAGAATTTGGAACAACTAAAACGAATCAGTTTAAAAACAGGACGCGCAGGAACAGAGTTCCAATAGTTAAATTAATATTTTGTGAATATAATATATGTTTTGAATTAAATTTTATTTTTTAATCTGTATATTTGAGAATAATGATAATACAGTGCGTTTCACTTAAGAAGTTACATTGCTATGTTTACATGTTGGTAGTATTGAAAATAATGTTGCCATATTTTTAGCAATGAAATTACTTAATATTAGGGAGATTAACTGATACTTCGTTACTTTAACAATTGCCTTTTTTATTGTTACTATTTTTGTAAAAAGTATAGGGCGCTGGGCTCAATTCCGATTGTCTTACAATTCTTTCAAATAAAGAAAACGCCACGCCACAGTATCGTTCCTCTCTATTAACAACTTCCTTTGAGACCTACTTTTTTAAAATAAAATCCCATTCCTCTCATAATTTTCCAAAAAGTGTTGCAGCTACCGTTAAAATCGATTTCGTTTCACATTTCGGGGAACAATTTTGGTAGAGTAGGCAACTCTTTCCTTTTTTCCCTTCTTTTTGTGTAGACAGACAGGAGAGCCAACATTACGCCGATGTAACTTCTTAAGTGAAATGCACTGTAGTCATATTTTTAAAAGTAAGTAAATAAGGTTTGCCGGGAGAAAACTCATTGTTGAGTCACGCTCGCCTTTGTACAAAAATTATCTAATCAATGTTTTGTTTGTACAATAAAATAAAGAATTAAGAATTGAATAATATATGATGGCATATAATACTTTTGCATTCGCGACCCGTGAGAAATCCTGTAAAGTAAGAATTGTATCAGTGACGCGAATTTTAAAACACATTGTCAGGGCGGCTTAAAAGACCCAGGACACTACAAAAACTAGGACATAAATATCATCCAAAGGTTGTCTGTAAAAAATCGCTTTTAGCGATAAGACCGCCCATTCATTTTAAGTTATGTATTTTTTTTTTTGGTGTACAATAAAGAATATATCTATCTATCCATCTATTATATCCTGGGAAAACCAGATTTTTGGCAACTCTAGCATACTAGGAACGAAGACTTGGACGAATTCGGAGCGGTCGAAGCGGGTTGAGATCGGGGAATTTTATCATTTACCTAACAACGTGTTGAAAGGCTTGTTTGGACTTAGTTTGGGTTACATCACAACTTCCACTGATTTCACGGAAGCCCGCAGAGCAAACAAAGCTTGTCAAGTGAAGTTTACATTGAATAAATTTGTTGAGTATATTTATTATAGTATATTTAATTTACGAAATACTCGTAGCTACTTGTCTGATCGATTATCAGGGGCTTTACCATGACGTTTTAAAATGTCAGCCGTGCGAGTGTGAAAGAGTGATGGAGCTATAAACCCTATACAGCTCCATCCCTTTTCACCTGGTGTCCGTTTGGTTGCGACCAGCTCTGACATGTGGCGACTGTAGTGTCTAGTTTGGTAGCTTAGGGCTATATTTCACCGGGACACCATGGCGGCGCAACTGTTCACGCCGCCATCCCCGTGGTGTCCCAGTGAAATATAGCCCTAACAGTTCAGTTCAGGTCGTCAAATGGATTGCTGTAAGAGCTCGTGGTAGGGCCTCAGGTTCAAATAAGTGGTCTCCTGTGTGATAGGAGACCACTTATTTGTACGGCAAAAAATTGAGGATATTCGTCCTCAATTTTTTGCCATATCCGTGAAATGACAAAAAGAAACCTTAATTTTTATAATTACGTCCGCATGTCAAAGCGTAATCTGCCTTTCAATTTGCAAACTTGGTAATAATTTTCAGTAAGGCCATGTTTTTCAAACAAAGAAAATTAAAAACAAATTAGTTAGCTTCAGTTTTATTTAGGACAGGTATTCTATCTCTGATCAGAAACATCAGAAAAAAAAGTGTCGTACTACTTAATTTGTACAGAAGTAAACTATTGGTGAAGGCGTCACATTTTATTTTAAGCATCTGTTACTTGACCGTTTTCCCTTGTACCAGATTTGAAAGGTTTCTTACTTTATTAACAAACGGATTTGAAAAATTATTTCTATTTGCATTATTTTTTATTGTTGATAGGTTCGCGCTTGACCGCTATCTCACCTGATGGAAAGCGGCGATGCGGTCGATGATGGAACTCTTCTAGATAAGTGGAGGAAGTTACTTTATGTACATCTACTCTTATAATAATATGAAGAGGTAAAGTTTGGTTTTTGTTGTGTTTTTTGTTTGTAGGAGGTAATCTGAAAGTGGTGGTCCGATTGCTAAAATTTTTCACCGATAGAAAGTTGCTCCTGAGTGACATAGGCTAAGTGAATATTATGTACGCGGACGAAGCTGCGGGCAAAAGCTAGTGACTTAAATAAAAATGAACCAACTACGCAATTCAATACTAGCAGAATGACCGATTCTGCACAGGGTCGGCAGTCCCAATGCGGCATCGCGACAAATATTTGTATGGCCTACAGATGTGCGTTCCGAATCCAGATGTTTAAGTAGCGACATGTGATTCGAGTAGTGTGACAAACGACGACACAATATCGAACGCAACAGAGAACAATTCTTGTTAATTACTTTGCCTCGGTAATTCATTCTTGTGCGCCGGATAGATCTTGCAGAAAAAACTAATTACGCAAAGCAGTCAGGCAGTCGTTGCTTAGCTAATTAGTTTCTGAACCACAAGCTATTAGACGCAAAACGGTACTTGTCCCGCAACGTTAGTTGGGTCACACTTACAACTATTAAGTGTCTTTCAACTATCAATTAAACTTTTTTAAATTCTATTGTTATATTTGTAGGACATAGGCTTCTCCCAACGTTCGTCGATTACAGCAACCGGTCCTGTGCGTCTCGCATCCATCGGATTCCCGCGACGCTCATCAGGTCAGATGCCTTTCGGCTGAAATAATGATTATTATTGTAGAAGCTCATGCCCAAAACAATAACAGTCGCACGGATATCTAAAGTTAAGCACCACTTGCCGAGATCCGAACATACCGAAAGTCTTCAGGCTACTTCTGATAGCAATTTAAGCCATTGGGCCTGGATGATCTTTGACAGACGTTACGCGTAGTCAGAAGTCAGAAAATCTGACGCCAGTCTTGCCAAGGGATAGGACACGGTGGTGTATATGGTTGAGGTGTGACCTGCTTAGTGCTTGGGTAGAGTACGGCCGTGTCCTCGTAGAGGCGATCGGTGGCGGCTAACTCTCGTGCCTGGCTCTGCTTCAGGCCAAAGTTCGGAGCGAGAGGTAATGGAAGCAGTAATGCTAGCCAAGACGATGGCCGCAAACGTGAGAGAACGGAAATTCCCTGGCCAAAATAACTAAAGCAGAACGAACTAACAAAAAGAACTGCACTCATTTCTAAAAGACTGACTGAATGTGAGAAGCGGAGAACCACAATTGACCAACAACGACTAGAACAACTGGAAATAAAAGGCTCGAGTCGATTGATAGAGGACCATAGCTTCCCAGATAAACTAATTACATACAGTCACGGAGCAAGTACAAGGCATACAGCCTACAGGATGACAGATTGTATCAGACGATCTAAAACAACTTAATAGTTCTTCAATAATTAAAATAATCTAAAACAAACCCCAGTAATAGCTACCGTTTGACGGCACCGACATTAGTAGAAAGCGTTCCAAATTATCTCCGTTCTAAATATAGGGGACATTAGAAGTTCATTGATATTTTGATTCGGCCACGCTGCTGACCGAAATAGATGCTTCCGGAAATGTGTAGTCGCATTCTAGGAAGACATTGATTATCTGAAATGTAGGCGGAGCCGGGAGGGATGCTTGAGAGAATTGTTGAGGCAAAACCGATAGTTTTGTTAGGATCTTCGTCGGGACAGAACGAGGTTAAAATGTTGTTATTCCGTGTTAAACGATCTTCTTTGATAAATTATAATGCTCTGTTACTCTGTTACACAGGTACATCTATTTTTCAGTTAATTTCGTCTTTTATTTAAGGATTAAACACATTAAGCAACATAAGGGACAAATCACAGCGCTTCACGCCAACAAGACAGCGCTAATAATAGCGTTCAGAAAGCTGTTAAAAAGTTTTTATGACACAGCCCGAACTATGCTCATAATCATAAATATCTTCATTAAACAAAGCTGCTACTGCCTCGACACCTTCTAAAACCTTTTTAAACCATTCCAAAGTTAATAACACTCCATTTTGAACCCCTCACGGCTTCGCAACATTCTTTTGCTGAAAAATTCCACCGAATTACCTTCAGGTACTTTAGGCTTGGTTAATTCATGCAAAATCGCTGACAATCCAGCCTAATTGCGCTACGGATATATTCATAAATCACTGTGAGGAAAACTCTAGTCATTCCCTAAGCAAATTACTTCGTATAAACTCAACACAATTATTTGGGCGAATATAAAACCTGAGCGAATTTTTGGTGGGAGTGCGGGCTCCCTTTAAATTTTTGGGGTCGTAGGTGATCGATCATTTTACATGGCCGTAAATTGCATTTGAATAATAAATTCCTCATGATTTAAGGACCCTGTCTAAATAAAAAGTTGGAAACTGGTGGATGTGGTTCAGCGATATTCAGACCCTTAAATACGAGTCTTCTTGAAGGCACTATTCATTGTTTAACGGAACACGACATCCTCACAAATTTAACCGGCATCATAGCTCGGGCAGGACATTTGCAAATCGGAACACTGTCATTACATTAGAAATTGGGATGATACAGATCGAAACATTCCGGAACATATCTAAGAAGCAGTTTTAGCGTGGGTTTTATCATGATCAAACAGTCAATATTTTTTTGCCCAGGATTCCTGAGATAACCCGATAGAACAGGTTGTTTAATGATATTAAAGTGTAACGCCACTCCTATTTTTAACCGTTTTTTAGATAACGTGGGTGCGAAATCGATCGGTCTGGCTAGACAGTCGTGAGCAGAGAATTTCATACCGCTTCGATGATCCATCAAGGGCGCAGTAATCATCACACTTGACTAGTGACGAGGTGATCTATGCTCAGGTATAATTTCGTATTATTTTTATACGATACAAAAGTATTATAAAGTTGGAAGAAGGTAATCTTTGGAAGTAATAATCCAGTTTTGAATATTCTTTCATTGGTAAACAGTCACCATATGCTACTTTTTGTCGCGAGAAAATGCTCGATACACGGGAAGAATCTAACTGCTTAGATTTTTGGGATCGAATGTTCCTGTCAAAGGTTGATGCAAAGAATTTGAAGATGGGCAGTAACATCTTCGACTAGCAAGCAACCAGGTGTGACAATAAGAAACCGTTCTACGATCTGGTTTTGGTCTATGAGAAGTGGTCATATTTAATCATCCCATAGATAACACAAAGTGGTGATACGACAACGATGTGAGTTGAAATCTCTAGCCCTACAGAGCATCCCTCTTTGAGGCGTGGCTGGAAAGACCTCACGGCGTCCTTACCTTCCGCATGACGCAGGTCCTCACCGGACATGGCAAGTTCGGGAGGTTCCTGCATCGGATTCAAGCGGAAGAGACGCCCGGGTGTCGCCACTGTGCGCAACGCCCGGAGGACACGGTGGAGCACACCGTCGTGGTGTGCCCTGCCTGGGCGGAGACCTCTCGCGCCGGGCCCTGGTCGAGGCCATGGTCCGGAGCGAGGAGGAATAGTAGGCGGTCGCCTCCTTCTGCGAAGCAGTAATGCTTGCAAAGGAGGAGGCCGACCGCATCAGGCAACGGCGCCCTCGCCGCCGTCGCCGGGATTCCGATCCCAATTTCCGGCCACCGTAGACGCAGGCTCGCGGACGGCGAGCTATGGGTAGCTCGCTGTCCGATGGTCCGGTAATGGACCGAGTCTAAGACGTCGACGGCGCGCATTGTTCCCGCGCGCCTCAAGGAGTTGTCAGCAGCAGGAGGGGCCCAGCTGGGTCGAAGCCTACTGGGGACATGGTTGTCCGAAAGGGAGCTCGTGCCCCGGTATGAAGGCTAGAAGGAACGGCGCGGGGTTTTTAGTCAGTAAGAGTCTGACACTGTCTCCCGCTCCACCCAAGAGAGGGTTTCGTCAAAGAGAGAGCATAAACATAGTCAACAATAGCTACGTACAACAATTCGAGAGGCGAATTGTCACATGAACGAATTACGTTATGATCTTGGCACTGTAATTGTTAATAGACTCGCAGTCATGCCAATTTATTACTTCTAAGAAATATAGTAAATCTGAAGTTTAAGACTGGTTGTCAATTTACCAGCGTTTAAAAACAAAGGGGTAAAACCTTCTGAAATGAAATAATTTGTTTGCCATTACAAGCTGCATTGCTGCAACATTGCTGTGGCCAATCCCATAAGATAACCAAAACTTCTTACCAAAACTTCTTACCAAAACTTCAGCATCAGCCTCTCCGATCAACGCATATAGAAACCTGCTTAATTAGTATCGGAATAGAATCAAAACAAACTGATGCAAATCACAACAGTTGAACAGGAAACGTGGGCGAGCAAACATTGCTTTTGGTGATGTTTACGTCACTCTCCTAAAATGTTGGTGATATCAAGTGCTTACCGATTGTTTAAAGACCTTTGGTACTTGAACTAAATTCAGTTTTATTTGACATGGCAGGTTTGAGATCGATGATTCCTGACATGTGTATTCTCCCTATCCTGACCCTTTTCGTTAGGTAGCTGGATCAAATTGGATTCAGAATGACTTCTGGATACGGCACGTGTCGTTAGAAGGTTCCTTTCTCCGGAGCCCTGACCACAGGCAGCTTGGACCCTGTCGATTTTTCGTAAAGCCCAAACTCATGGTTTGCCAACGTGCTTTGGAGGGTGGCATACTGTGTGTTAAATTAACAGATCACGTTCGACATACACTGCGCTTCAAAACTCAAATCGTTGATGTGGCTCAAAAAGCTGTCTGACAGGCTGTGGGCTCGTAAAACACTGGATTATGCCCAAACATAGCGAGATGGGGTCAAGGTAGCCTACGAATAATATGGGGGACGATCTAGATGTATGTCTTAAGAATTGGAAACAAGTGTTAAGCTACTACTAGACTCGGCGCAGTGTCAGAACTTACGATGTGTCAGTGGCGTCACTGACTAGTCAGTCTGTGACGCCAATTTTGATTGTAGCTTGAAAACCAAATGTCGTTATGAAAGCTCATCGCGCGAGCACGAATCGTGAGCTTTGTGGTACTATCAAAATACAGGGAGTTTACAAGCAACATTGAAAACAGTTAGTGCTCGACCAGACTGGCAGCGAGGTGCAGGGGAGCGGCACGGGTGCGGGAATGCGAGCGGTTTGCTTGGCCAGACTGGCAGCGTGGTGCGGGTGCGAGAACGCACGCGTTTAGTTTAGCCAGACTGGCAGCACGGTGCGGAGAGCGGCACGGGTGAGAGAACGCGCGCATGTTGCTTGGCCATACTGGCAGCGCGGTGCGGGGAGCAGCGGCTGTCATAGTATGGCTCGAATTAGTTTGAGATCCCTGCTCCTGCGCAGGTTGCCGCGCTCTCGTGCCCAATATGGACACTCAAACGAAGTTTATATGTTTGAGGTTGCCGCGCCGAGCCTAATCCGCCGCGATAATAAAAAAAAAAAACTTTACTTTTTTACACTCTACAGTTTCCAATACAATACTGCAAAAATGCCCAATCATTGTAATAATATGCAAAGCTCAAATAATCCCAACACAAATAAGCTACTATTACACAAAGGATCAAATTTTCGCCTGACCAGTTACAGTGATACTGATTTGATAACCGTGATTACTTAATTCAGGCTCTGTCGCCATAGACTGGAATAGTGGAATGTTCATTATCACAAACTACTCGTATATATTATGTACAGTCAGAGAGACATAAATACTTATCACGTAATAAATGATAAGGCCAATCCTCAAAATTTTAAATCGAAAGATTTAAATTGGAGTCGTTTTTTTTTTAAACTTAGGATTGAAACTTGAGTCGTGGGGCTTTCTGGTTCGGGCGCGCAGTCCCAACTTCCCCTTGTAGGTACTTTTTTTTAGCAGTATTTTCGTATTCCAGCGACCCAGACCAGGTCATCAGTCCACCTTGTGGGAAGCTTTCGAACGCTGCGTCTTCTGGTACGCGGTAGCCTGTCCAGAACCATCCGGCCCCAACGGCCATCTTTTCCGTATGCAAATTACGTCTTAAATGGCCCATTGCCACTTAAGTTTAGCGATTCTTCGTGCTATATCGGCAACCTCGGTTCTTTTGCGGATATCTTCATTTCTGATTCGATCACGCAAGGAAACTCCGAGCATAGATAGCCCTTTCCATTGCCCTTTGGTTGGGTAAATTTACGTCTTCATATAAGGCCCATTGTAAACGACCATAGTATTTTGGGACCACAAATAAAATAAATACAGATTTTTTGGTAACTGAACTTTAATACCTTTTTCCTTGTGGTCCCAAAATGCCATTAAAAATAAATGTTTTAAGTAAAAGTTGGGACTGTGGTCCAGGTCCAAAAGTCTCCCGGTCGTGGGGCTTTTGGACCTGGACCGCAGTCCTAACTTTCACCTTAAACATATTTTTTTGCCAACATTCTTTAAAAAATCGTACATTATAACTTAAGTCTATTTCTATATGGGACAGTTCAAATGTTAATAAAGACTTAATTTAGAGGGTTTTTAGACAAAACATAAACAATGAAACTCCCTGACTACACATCATGTTATCAGTGACATGACAATTCTACATAGTGTAGCCTATCACAGATTTTATCAACATGTATATTGTGAATGACAGCTGACCTAATGTCAATATTTAAACAATATTAATATGTTAGGCTGTTAGGCCTAGTTTGTGAATTATAATTTAGTTACGTTTCCTTCCTTGCTGTGGTAATACACATTAAATGTTGGGCAAGTCGTGACATTTTGACAGTCTTGATCTGTCTCAGGGAACGATTGGACGTTGTTCTTGAGTTGTCCATCTTACAGATAATTCGGTTTTTTACTTGTAAACCGGAATCCTTAACTAGTGTAGTGTAAAAGTGTCCCTAGAGTTTCTTACACATTCTTCTCCATAGAGATCTACGCTTTGGAACATGCAATTTAGTTTCATTTGTTTGACTGACCAACATTTTGACTATTCAAAAGTGCCTGTAATTTGGTCTATTTGAAATAAATGTTTCTGAATTCTGACTATTTCTAGTGGAAACCACATTTACATTTAATTGTTCAACCAAATGATAATTTCAAGAATGTAATGAAAGTTTCATTAGTATTTAAGAATTTAATAATAAATTGATTTATACCTACTGACTAGGCAATGTTATTGTTCTTTAAAATCCACAACCACAATGAGTAAAGTCCCTATACCTTGTTTATGTCATAACACAAAGACTTGATAAAAAAAAAACAACTAAATTACTGTGTAATTTATTTCATCATATCGGAAGACGCAGCGTTGGAAAGCCTTCTACAAGGACCAATGACCTGGCAAGGGTGACAGGAATCCAGAAGAAGACTTGTAACCCACCAATGGCACCAACACACACAGTGCCCACATGGTGGATACAGGCTCATTCCCTCTCCTAGAATAGAAGTCTGAACCCCGAAAATTACAAATTTGTAAAATGCTTATATTACATGGACAAAAACACATTTAGTGTAATTGGTAATAACTGACAATATGGATTCTAGATCAAGAATCATGTATGAGACATGCTACACATTGAGATATTATCTAATACCAATCTCCAAGTCATGGTTTAAAAAAAAATGGGAAATACATCGCCAACACCTACAGGAGTTAAATATCTACAAACTGTTAATTACTTAAACGCTTAACAAAATAACTTAAATATTAGAAATGACTGCAGTAAACAAGGCCGTAATAAATATAAGTCGTCATCTCAGTTACAGAATGTACATTTATTTAATTCTGTTCCGCAGGCTGAGCATTATGTCTGCAACTCTCCTTGACACGCTCTGCACACTAACAATATTCATTGTTACTTGCCGCTGCATACTATATTATTTGAGATAAAGAAACAACACATCAGTTTTGTATTGACTTGAGTCAATAGTTGCTATTACTGAAATAGAGTAGAATAATAGTTTTGGGGGAGGTCTGTAGGTGCAACAGTGGACGTCTTTCGGCTGATATGAAGATAATATGTTTTTATTTTTTATTACTGACTAGCTTCTGCCCGCGACTTCGTCCGCGGAAAATTTCTTGTTTTAAAATAAGATTATACTCGACTGAAGGCTAGAAGGAACGGGGTGGGTTTTTAGTCTGACACTATCTCTCGCTCCACCCAAGGGCGGGGATTGTCATAAGATGATTTTTGCCCACTATAAAAAAAAAATAGGTAAAACGTCTGCACAATGAAAGTTACGCTAGGGGCATTTTGCGTTTTAGTAATTTTATATTATCTTCGAAACTGTATGACCAATTGCTATGCTGTAAATGGCAATTCTTATCTGTATAATGTTCTTGTGATACTGAAATAATTTATTGTCATAAGAATTAATATTTTGTTGCTCAAATAATCAACCAAACGTAAGTATGCCGAAAAAAAATATTTTTAATGCAATAAAAGAAGTATAAAAGATGAAATATAAAAGATAGAGATATGGTACCGCGGACTTTTTTGTAGAAATAATTAAGACGAACCAGGTAGCCATACATTGTTTTTAATTTTAAGCAACTGTTTAGGCAGCGCACGCAAATAATTTTATTTTATGAGGTATTTTTTTCCGACTTGCTAGACAAAAGTTGTGATAGCTCGGTTAATATACATGCTATAGAAATAATTTATAGCCTATAGCACTCAGGAATAATGTAGCTTTCGGCCAGTAAAAAAATTTTAGAATTGGATTATTAGTTCCAGAGATTACCCCCTACATACAAACTTACAAACTTACAAACTTACAAATTTTACCTCTTTATAATATTAGTATAGATTAGACGATGCGCACGTTCAGCGCTAGATTCCTGAGCACGGGCCTGTGATGTTATGGCATTTTGCCTAGCGAGCCGCTGCGAGCGCTTAGCGCTAGTCTCCCTATCCCTTGTCTCAGATACATGCTGCCTTAAATGAGATAGACGCTGCGCACGTTCAGCGCTAGATTCCCGAGCACGGGCCTGCGATGTTATGACATTTTGCCTACCAAGCCACCGCGAGCGTTTAGCGCTAGTCTCCCTATCCCTTGTCTCAGAGACATGCTGCCTTTACTCAGATAGACGGTGCGCACGTTCAGCGCTAGTTCCTCGAGCACGGGCCCGCGATGTCCTCACGTTTTGGCTAGCGAGGCGCTGTGAGCGCTCGGAGCTAGATTCTCTAGCGCGTGCTTGCGAAATATATTCTCTATTTCTCGAGAGGCGCTGCTTATTTTCAGGGGCAGATTCTTCCGTACGGCGTACTCGAGCGGCTCTTGTCTGTGATGTCTGCCGGGACAGTTGAGATTTCCTTTTAGACATGCTCTCAACAAACTACGCACAGACTTGAAAACAATTATGAACAAAGGGAGAGCGACTCGAACACCGTCCGCCTTTACAAAACAAAACAATCGTAATATCGAATAACTCGTATCGATTATTACGATAGAACGAAGTACGAAACTACGAACATACAAAAACGTACAACGAAATTACGATATTTTCGATTATGAGGTATCTATCAACAACAACAACCATACGAACGAAACAACCGAAACCAATAAGCAACTGACAGAAGAACTCCAACTAACGACAACGTGGGCATAATAATTCGAGAGGGTCATCAATCCACAGAAAGTCTTAACACCGCGATTCAGAAAAATTACGTAATTGCAGAACGCCATCTATGGGCAAATAGGTGAAACGTTGGGCACGCCACAATTATGGCGGTAAGTCCCCTCTTTGAGGCGTGGCTGGAAAGGCCTCACGGCATCCTTACCTTCCGCATGACACAGGTCCTCACCGAACATGGCAAGTTCGGGAGGTTCCTGCACCGAATTAAAGCGGAAGAGACGCCCGAGTGTCGCCACTGTGCGGAACGCCCGGAGGACACGGTGGAGCACACAGTCGAGGTGTGCCCTGCCTGGGCAGAGCATCGCCGTGCCCTCGTGGGGGCGATCGGCGGCGGACTTCTGCGAAGCAGTAATGCTAGCAAAGGCGGAGGCAGACCGCATCAGGCAACGGCGCCCCCGCCGCCGCCGCCGGGATTCCGATCCTGATTTCCGGCCACCGTAGAAGCGGGCTCGCGGACGGCGAGCCATGGGTAGCTTGCTGTCTGATCGTCCGGTAATGGACCGAGCCCAAGACGTCGACGGCGCGCACTGTTCCCGCGCGCCTCAAGAAGTTGTCAGCAACAGCAGAGGCCCAGCTGGGTCGAAGCCTACCGGGTCCAGGGTTATCCGAAAGGGAACTCGTGCCCTGGTTTGAAGGCTAGAAGGAACGGGGTGGGTTTTTAGTCTGACACTATCTCTCGCTCCACCCAAGGGCGGGGATTGTCATAAGATGATTTTTGCCCACCATAAAAAAAAAATAGGTAAAACGTCTGCACAATGAAAGTTACGCTAGGGGCATTTTGCGTTTTAGTAATTTTATATTATCTTCGAAACTGTATGACCAATTGCTATGCTGTAAATGGCAATTCTTATCTGTATAATGTTCTTGTGATACTGAAATAATTTATTGTCATAAGAATTAATATTTTGTTGCTCAAATAATCAACCAAACGTAAGTATGCCGAAAAAAAATATTTTTAATGCAATAAAAGAAGTATAAAAGATGAAATATAAAAGATAGAGATATGGTACCGCGGACTTTTTTGTAGAAATAATTAAGACGAACCAGGTAGCCATACATTGTTTTTAATTTTAAGCAACTGTTTAGGCAGCGCACGCAAATAATTTTATTTTTTGAGGTATTTTTTTCCGACTTGCTAGACAAAAGTTGTGATAGCTCGGTTAATATACATGCTATAGAAACAATTTATAGCCTATAGCACTCAGGAATAATGTAGCTTTCGGCCAGTAAAAAAAATTTTAGAATTGGATTATTAGTTCCAGAGATTACCCCCTACATACAAACTTACAAACATACAAACTTACAAACTTACAAACTTACAAACTTACAAATTTTACCTCTTTATAATATTAGTATAGATAGTCTTGCTTTTAACCACAATCTCGCCTGATGGTAAGCGATGATGTGGTCGTCAATGGAACACATTTGCCTAGAAGTAAATCATTCGACATTTTCATACAACAATAATTTTGTCAGTTGCAGCACAAATCACTAAATAAATTTTTAATCATCCTTCTAATTTTGTTAATTGATTGAAAATATCGGAAATATATTAAGCATTCAATTAATTTAGGGTTATACGGGGAAAGTAGACCTTAGTGTAATTATTGAAATCTTATTTGAGTACAGAAATTAAAATATGAATGATGGATAATTTATCCTTTGAGAGCAATATTGATCAATACTACAGGTGATCTGAGGATAAACAGACAATAAGAGTTAAAAATTTAATTTTAACATTTTTACTGGCCTTCAACCATTTAACAAACAATATCAAACCCACCTCCAAGACGACACTCTATTCACAAGATGATTTGAGCATCATGTGATCCAGCTATTTCAATATTTTAGATAGATACAATATTCTGCTATGATAAATGGTTTTTAGGTAATTATCTTGAGATTATCAAAAATACAATTCACACAAACAAAAACTATAAATACAGTTTTGTAGAATCAACACAATACGGGAAGCTCAAAGATGTCAAAAAAACAGTTAAAACAACAGATCGGTGGCATAATCTTCTAATCAGATGTCTTAATCAGTGTTCCGGAGCAATAAAAATGACAATAGCATATCAATAGGGTAATTGTCTAGTGCAGTCACCAGCGTCTGGCTCTATCTGATTATACAATAGACTGGCACTATTGTTGGATTGGATAATTAATGGTTTATGGAAGATTTATTTGTTAGCATTCAGGTTTTAGTGCATTTTTGTTTGAGATTTTCAAATATACAATTCCAACTAAGAATTACAAGCAAAGAAGCATACAAAAGGTTTGGATATATAGTAGACATGAACTTGAATATAACTCCAAGCATGTATATATCGTAACCGTAACTGAGCACTACCTGCCATATAAATAATATCCGCTTTTACATAAGCAGCTAGGCATTAGCATTCATGTCACTGACCTGAGGCAAATTGGCGGCGATCTGTCTGTGCAGCGAGTCACGCTCCTTCTCCACCTCCTTGAGGCGCAGCTCAGAGTCTCCCAACCGCTCCTGCGTCTCCCGCAGGCTCTCCACCAGCTTATCGCGCTCATCGAGCATAGACACCATCAACTGCTCGAAGTTCGCATCCTCACCGGATAACTGCGAACTCCTTTGACTGATACTGTCCTCCGATATAGTGGGCATCACGTCGCACATCATATTCCACATTTTAATTTAACATCAAACCAGAATACTTATCGTACACGACACACCGAAAAACACAATTTCGATCACCGTTTTATTACATATGTCCCGGCACAAACGTTACCTAAAACTAGCGCACTTAACGCAAGCGAGTTGTTTCACATCGTCAGAACATTCGTATAAGACATTAGTCAAGAATTTCGAAGACATTCTAGTTCGATATTTAGAAAGACACACCTAAAAATCGTAATCCTACGATTCCATACTATCATGGCTCAAGCGGCATGTCTGCCATCTTGGAATGGAACGTCAATCAGAACAAAGAGTAGTACTAAAGATAATATTCTGCTCGCAGAGGTGACACAACTTAGTAGTTGTGAAGAGAATAGATAATATTTATGTTCTGACTTAATGATACCTACTCAGAAAGCCGGGACGTAAAATTAGCTTAAAAAAAGTAATGTTACAATGGCGCACAACGAAGTTTGGTGTATTCTATGTCAAGCCCAGACCCCAGTCAAGCAATGAGTATTTCAGACCAAGTTTTGATTCAATTTTGGTTTGTGCCCGATTAATGTGCCAAATCAAACAAACAGAACGAATTTCTGGCGCGACAAAAATGCAACATTCTGCCTTTCAATGAAGTACTTTGTGGCCTGTGGCCTACTAATACGAGGACTTTATATATATTATAAATAATGAAACATGAGTCTCATGTGTCTATTTGCTACATCACATCCTTTTTCATGCGCGAATACTTGGATGTTTTAGCTAAGTTTATGGCTGTAATAAGATCAGTTTTAACACTGAAATCGAAAATCAATTCATATATACTTATTACAATACTTATGACAATCATAAGTCCATAAACTGTATTGAAAAAGTAAATAATAAAACAAAGTGTCTTTATGTTAACTCATACTTATTGATAAAACGTATTTAGTTAATGTTAATACATTTTATCTTCTAGAGCATAGCAAACCTGAAGAGTTTGTTTTTTAACATGCGCTATCAGGATATTTGATTTAAAAAAAAAACAAAATCTTTTAGCCCATTTATTGAGGTAGGGTAGACTATAAATATGTTATAAAATATCAGGTCTCCACTTATTGATAAGTAATCAAAAGATGCAGTTTAAAACGCGAAGGAAAGATAGTCAGATAAAATGATAAGTTTATAGTTACATCAAAACTGATTTCAAAACGCAATTTGCAATATGCAGTGATAAGAAACGACAAACGAGTTTTATACCTATCTTGCAATCTTAACATTTTGTTAATCTGTGCCACCATTTACTCGTAGTGTCCACAGAGGTCGTTACGATCCTGCATGAATGAAATTCACAAAGCTTGTTATGAACAAATTATAAAATATAAATGATAAAATGGGTGATAAATTAAAACTCGGTTTTGTAGTGTTTTTAATGTTTATTTGTTTAATAAAAACAAAAATTAAAAACAGATCGAAATATTATTTTATAAGTTGGATTTAATTTTTCTATTCACTGCTAGTAAATTAAAAAAGAGAAGTGTCTTCTGCTCGTTTTAGTTTTTCAAGTCAGGCCTTGAAGAATAATAATAAAAAGCAATAAGATTACGTTTAGAACTTGCAAACGAGCAAAAACAAAATTGTAACTTTTAACAATCTGGTGGCCAGTGCCATCTAGCGGTCACTTGTAGTAACTAGCAACCTGACAAGCAAGTTGCTTGCAGCAAAACCTAGAACAAAATGGAAAGTTTTGGCTAGATTTACTTAACCAAATATACCAGATATTGAACATAATAAAAAAATATCCCTGGCCCTATTTTTTAGATCCATTAGGTACCTACTAATTCGAAGAATGTCTTAAAGGTAGACGTAGACCTACCTGTTTACAAGCCATTTCTAGGTAGGTATCTATGTGGTCCTGGACTGGTCTGAATATGTTCAAATCCATTAGAGAATCTTAATGGCTGCTAAGGCGGTACTGTAGGGCAATATAAATCAAAGTAACGAATAGATACAAATAATGTTACATGAACATTAAAATTAAAAGGAAGCTCAAAGATCGAACGTTGCACTTATCAACATTTTGGCGTTGCCAAGAGTTCAAAAACTTGTTGTTCACTAATATGACAGTACTATCATCGTGCGATCTCGGCCTCTGACTTGACCTTACCGATTATCTCAGAGCTTGTTTCGTTATTGTTCTCCAGTCCTCTTATTAGAGCTGGCAAGGACGATCGTGTTTTGAAGATGTTTAAGTTTTGTGTTTTTCTTGCACTCTGTGTTGCGGTAAGTTCTGTCAAAAAATAAAAGGTCCGTTTTGACATTTGTATTTTGACTACCTAGCTTCTTGTCCACCATACTACACCGTAGCTACTACTAAAATAGCTAAATAGAGCTACCACACTCCGGTAGGATCCCAAATTATTATTTTATTGTTTCTTTCAGTTTCGTTCCAAGTTACGTTCTAGGTCCTTTCTCAAATGTCAAAACGAGCCTTTTGGTTTTTAACGAGTTTAATTAAGTATGCGATCTTCTTCTTTTTGTGGCTAATCCTTTCACCACGATGTCTCAAACTCAAACTCTTCAAAGTATGCGATTAATTTCTAGTATTGGCACCTATTTGCGATATTACCTAATTATTTTGTAGACTAGGATTAGGTAGGTACCTACTTTTAAAGTAGATATTCGTACCTAGTAGGTGGATACTACGTGTTTACCTAGGAGATGTCACAAAAGAAGTCGCTAGGTAGATACCTACTTAGACTTAACGTAGGTGGGTACTATCGCGGTTATTTCTGCCTGACTGATCACATTAAACAAATTCGCTTGATTCCTGCGGCAAGGCGCCAAACCAAACCCTTTGAAATTTTCGTTTCCAGTGCAAGCAAAAATGAACTAAGCGGTCGTCAGGCGGCAGTGTTTTTGATGGTACATAATTAAGTGTCCCCGAAACGGTCAATTGCGATTGACAATGTTTACGTGAATGTCAATGACTATTGCCAATTGCTTCAAACGTAAAGTATCTACCTTAACGATCAATTTTTGCATCAATTAGGTAGTGTCCGCAATTGACCGTATCGGGAACCCTCTTAACGATATTCACAATTTATCATGAGTTCGTTATCGTTTTCAATTTTAATCTGTGGAGGGGGGGGGGGTATTCTTCAGATGCCGTCAATCAGAGACACGATTATTAATACCGCGTACATCCAAGAACTGCAACAATTTGCCTGCTGCGGTCTTCCCGTCCGAATATAATTTAGGCCTCTTCAAGGCTACTCTAGAGTGAATAGACTCTTAATAAACTAGTGCGCCTCACCATCAACGATTGCATCACTGCTTACCATCAGGTGGGATCGCAGTCAAGTACTAGTTTATAACGCATAAAAAAAACAATAGAAAGACAATAACAACGCCGGCGTTCGCTTGGGGTTTAATCACAAAATGTTTATTGAATTAAAGAGGCAACTGGTGACTCCAAATTTTTTGCTCAATCATTAGAACGTTATTTTGTCTTCCATCTAGCTAAAAATTTGTGGTTGCATATCTACTGTTTTTATTTTGGCTTTGCACGGAGTGTTACAAAGGTCAAGTTTATTTTTAGATTTTAGAATTACCCATCTCTGCGTGTCGCGGGTTCGATTCCTGCACGGATCAAATATTTGTAAGGCCTGTAGTGTCTTGTATATTATTATTTTATTATGTGAGATGATTTATGTACGATTCAAAAATAAAAGGCCCGTTTTGACATTTTTATTTTGACTACCTAGCGTCGAATCATGGCCGAATCCAACTCAGCGGTCTTCTCATCCAACATATCACAGTGTCTCAAGACGAAAGTCTATGATCAGTGCGTGTTGTCAGTGATGACATATGGCTCCGAAACGTGGTCGCTCACAATGGGCCTCATCAGAAGGCTTAAAGTCACCCAAAGGGCAATGGAAAGGGCTATGCTCGGGGTTTCCTTGCGTGACCGAATCAAAAATGAAGACATCCGCAGGAGAACTAAAGTTGCCGACATAGCACAAAGAATTGCCAAACTTAAGTGGCAATGGGCAGGGCACATTGCTTGCAGAACAGATGGCCGTTGGGGCCGAAAGGTTCTGGAGTGGCGAGCGCGTACCGGAAGACGCAACGTTGGAAGACCTCCAACAAGGTGGTCTGATGACCTGGTAAAGGTTGCGGGAAACCGATGGATGCGAGTCGCACAGGAACGTTTGTTGTGGCGACGCTTCGGGTAGGCCTATGTCCAACAGTGGACGTGTATCGGCTGAAATGATGATGATGATGATGACCTAGCGGCTTGTTCGGTGTAGTGTACCTAGCTCCTACTACATCGGACCCCTAACAACAATAAAATAATAAATTTTATTGTTTCTTTCTGTTTCGTTTCAAGTTATATTCTAGGTTTTTCTCAAATGTCAAAACGCGTCTTTTATTTTTCAACGAGTTTAGTAGGTAATTCCAAGTGTGTGACACATGAGATAGTTACAAAATATATACTAATTTCATATTACATAATTCACAATTCAATTTGCCGACCTTCACTCGAAACTAAACCCCAAACAAACCAGGACAATTACTGATTTGTGGTTAAATCATAGCCAAATAAATCTAAGAAATCAGCATTCAGATAATCATAAATCGTAGATGTCCCATGAGATGAGACATCGTTGAACACATCAGTTTATTTATGTTAGTGACTGGTTCCTCGAGAAATATTCCATCTAGGCCAACGCATTCTGTTCTTATGCGTTACGAGCACTAGGCAGGTATTCCTACGTATGCTTCAATGAGTTCATCATTATTTCATCTATGTTAATTAAACGAGGACTGGCCGAAAACATGGAGTCTTGTCTGTAGACAGATGATACAAGCCTGTATCACAAAAAAAAAATAGGTACAGAAGACAATCTCATGTATGTACTTCACTTTTTATACCTACGCTCGGTGGACGGACACTAATGAGCGGTTGAGCTGGAACTGTTCGACGAGTGGGCCGAGACGCTACCGAGATGTTGTGTCCGTGAGCGGTGTCTATGTATGCCTCACTCGAGCGCGCTTTGTATGTAGATTGACTTCTGTAAGTACCTATATATTTTCTGCCTGTTTGTCTTAGAT
The DNA here is from genome assembly GCA_949319445.1 of Mythimna lalbum. Lineage (NCBI taxonomy): Eukaryota > Metazoa > Arthropoda > Insecta > Lepidoptera > Noctuidae > Mythimna > Mythimna lalbum. The sequence continues at coordinate 1,445,556 of OX439354.1, forward strand.
CTTCTCAAGACGCGGTTGATTAGTCCTCATTGCGCACGGTGGACTTTATGAATAGTTACCTTAATACAGGTTAAATTACGTGTTTACATTTTGAACCTACACTCATATTAAATCTGCACAGCAAGAAACAATCAACACGATTAACATTCAATACATATTTTAAAACTAGCTGATCCGAGCGCACTTCGTACCGCCTAACAGTCATTGAATGCAGTAACTATTATAGTCAACCGATTGCAATGAAAAAAAAACCTCGGAAATATATCGAACTAGCTGCTCCCAATATTTATTTATTTATGTACACACAAACACTTCAAAATTAAACAAACAGATACACAAAGGTACTACTTATTTCAACTTTACATTTCTTCCAGCAGACCTGCGACAATCCAGCTAGAACTATACTTTTCTTTAGCAACCTTTAATAAAGGAGATCTCAGTTCTTCAAGGATCTAAATCTGACATAAAATGACTGTCTTGTTAGTAATTCCTATCACGTATAAACAGTGCGACCTTGTCGACTAATAAAACATGCCAGTCTGCTGTGATTATGTCACCAAAACATCTAAAAGTGGTGCCCCGAACAAGGAGATTTTCTATATCGTATCGGTACACAAACAAACAGACTAAAAACTTCATGAACTAATTAATTATGCTGTTTATTTATTTGTTTAAACTTCATGTACAGTAGTGGAACATAGGTGGACTTAATGCAACAAGGCATTCTCTCCCAGTCAACCTATGGGTTCAATAAGATACCTAACACTGTAGTAGGTGTGCACAATAAATAAATAAAAAATATTTTTTGAAATAGAATGTAATCATTAGGTTTATAGGATTCCGTACCCAAAAGTTAAAAACGGGACCCTATTATACATACAACAAACGCGTTTTTTTTGCCGAATTTTCCTAAGGACGGTACGGAACCCTTCGTGCGCGAGTCTAACTCGCACTTGGCCAGTTTTTGTTGTGTTGCTCTTACAAAGCAATTTATAGTAATTATTCTTCATCTTCTTTTCTAGAGATACTTGTTTTTTTCTCCGTGCGGAAACGAACCTGCTCCCGCAAATCGATTATTAGCTAATTTAAAACCAGTTCATTCTGATCCAGGGCATATACTACTCACAGCAGTAATTAGGAGGCCCATGGCCGTCTCTTGGTTAGTGAAGCATCAGTACTGTCATTTAGGTACCCTATGGGTACCCTCGTAATAGGACGACGATCTATTTTTATGTTTTTATCTGAGTATGTCTAGAGGAAATTGAGAAAAATATGAAAAAAGGGGCTTCATATTATGTGAGATCAATAGATATCCGTGGTGAGATTCAAATTGAAATTTTGGTTAGAGAAGCATCATGGGATTAAGCATCATCAATCAGCGTATGGTTCGTCTACGGGGTTGTTGGCCGACTTCAGGTTTGGAACCCTGAAGACCTGAACCTAATGACAGTGATGACATCTCTGAAAATTTCTTTGGGCGTCTTTCCTTTTTTAACAAGGAATTTAATGACAGCGCGAAGTTTCGAATTGCGAGAATTTGCAGTCAACGTTGACACGGTGTTGTTACTCGTCTCAAAAGTAATTTGTTTATGAACTAAATTATAAAAATAGCTACCATCTATAACAACAATGAGTCCCAAATCATTCTCTTTTATATATTTGTGGATTTCTAGAGGTTTAAAAAAGTTCAAAATGAGTCAACCCGGGCCTTCAACCGGATTATGGAACTTTCCACCCAGTTCCGTATTCACTATTCTTTAAACGAGTCGGGAACCTGAAGCACCTAATTAATCCATTGGCTGTTGAGTTTGTTTTTATTCCCCGGAGCGATAAACACAAATTAACTGATAGGTATTTCATCTAACTTTGTTTTCATTGTGTTACAATTAAGATAACATCTTCAGTTTCTGGCACGAGATAAAGGATGGAGTAATAACAAGTTGGGGACGTCATTTAAATATTTAACGCCCTTCGTTAGCCATTATAACGATTGAAATAGGACACAATTATTGTAAACTTAGGTAGTACCTAGTCAGTTGCAGGTCTTTTTTGTTTTGAGTTGACTCTTGGGAGGAGTGACAGGGCGTGTCAGACTTTTACTAAGTAATACCATATTTTTTCCTACAGCAATGAGATCAGTACAGATGGATGGATTGTGTGAGAAGTGACATGAAAGAAAAGGGAGTTAGTGATAGCGAGACGAGTAACAGGACAGAATGGAAGAAAAAAACCTTTTGCGCCGACCCCAAATAAAACGGGACAAGGGTAGGAAAATGATGAATGAGATCAGTACAGGGTTATTTTACGTTTGTACCGTCCATCCTGAGGTTGTCTGATAGGATATCCGTCGGCGATAAATAAGACCGCCATTGTACCCATAAACTTAAGTTTGTGTTAAAGTTCTGTTACTATATATTTATGTATACTTACAAGAAAATTAATATTATTTCGGTCACACAGATCCATAGTTTTAACAACTTAAATAACTTCTTATCTAGTGTTAGTATCAATTGATACCTTTTTAATCTCCTAGAGAGGAGGCCTGAGTCCCTACAGTGGGAACATATAAGGCCGACTATGTTATGCTATTTTATATTTTTATTTTTAAATACTTTGGCCATATTTGAAGTCGTGTGGCGTACCCTGACGGCTTCCGGAGAGTTACCTTCGTGATAAACACAATCACTCTGGCAAGAGTGAAACGACTAAGAAGAAGATTTTATGCTAAAACTTTTTGAACAAGATATTTTACAGTCGGAGAGCTATGAACCTCTCCGTTACAGTTCTCAAGATGAATTTTGGAGTACCTACAATAGTTTATTCTATTCTTTATCTGTATGTACAATCATCAAAACATTTTAGTATTAAGTGTTTACTAAAATTCGTTAAGTTGACACACGGGACCGAGGTTGTTACTTGCGGCACTCCTGCGCAAATAACTTACAATATATATTTTTGTTTCAGGCCAGCTATGGGGCGCCAGGTGGCGGCACCTACTGTGGGGAGACGCCGTCTGTGGTAAGTCATCCAAAGTTCTTTGAAGAAAAGGAGACAAGTTTATGGAAATTAAAAACATACTGCACTAATATATGCTGCAAATAAGTGAAAAGCGTTTTCATTGCGTGCCATTTTGACACAGAGTAAAGAATAATGAAAGCCTGCCTGAACAATGTTATTAAAATCCATCGATATTATGGCAGGGAGTGACTTGCACACTCAAAAAATGGCCCCCAAAACGGTTGCTAGCATGGAATGACGTAGCAACAAGAGGGCAACACATCCTGATGTGCTTGAGGAGTCGACAGGTATACCATAGCTGTCAGGACGATCCCAGAAGTACGGTCAAGGTCCCTACCAGCACCTTACTGGATTATGCATCCTTCCCCCGAGCACGTTTGCTCTTGCGAATCTCCACTCAAACCAGCCAATAAAGGCAAGAGAGAGATGGGAGCTCTGTTCCTCGTCACTTTTCACTACGGCGAGCCAATAAAGGCAAGCCGGAGATGAAGAAAAAGAAATCTCCCGGGAGATCGGGCCCGTGGGGTCGCTCTAGCCCAAAAGATCACCACTAAATTGCCCTGTACGAGTATCTCTCTAAAGCACCGGCCACACAGAACAGACGCAAGGCACGGACCCGTCGCAGTTGCGAAAAGATATATACATGTATATGTATGTTTTACGTCGCGACGGCTGTATACATTTTTTAAGCAAGTAGATTAAACGGGCGCCGCGACTGCGACGGGTATCAGACCAAACGCTACTGACATAGGGTTTATTGGAGCGCGCAAGCCCCACCACGATGTCAACGTACGTACGTATACGGCGATGGGGATAGTACGTATTTTTTAAGACCGAGATCGAATGTCAGACTTGTACTGACTAAACCCCTCCAGTATTCCTGTAATTGACCTTTATGTTTCAGGGCCTCGATAATTCTTTAGAAAAATTCCACATCCTTGTATGTACCCACATATGGGTAGGTCTACGCAAAAAAAGTTTTTTTTTGTCCCAAACCCACATATAAAGTAGACAAGGTGACATTCTATCAGCAATGATGGATGTACCCATGGGATTCAAGCGTTACTGATGTGTCACATGCATTGGTGAAAGAATTATTTATAGAATTTTTACAAACATTTTTGTCGGTAAAGTGTCACCGTTTGTAGCCCCTAGTTGTCAACGCTAACCAAAGAGTAAATGGAACTCGTTGCATAACATTGTTTCCCAAGATCTTCACAAGACAGTGACTGGGTAACAAGATAACCCTAAGATTAGTGTCACATTTCCTGGTTTGTGACTATCTATAAATATTTAACAACCAAGAATTTACATTATTAAAAAAAAATCATAGACACAAACCTATCTCAGAGTGACAAAATAGATAAGTAAATCAGATATTTTATGAAAAAATCTTTAAAAAAATATTATAAAAAACCCTCTGTCCTATTTTTATTGAGAAAAGAAAATTTTAATTATGTGGGCTACTCTGGCGCTTTCTTCTTAACCATCGACTCATAAAATAGTTGTAATACACTAGGTACTTGTAGCTATGTACTTACGAGTATCAGCAGGGACGAAGCCTACTGCGGCCAGGTTTATCTGAAAAGAAGCTCGAACGGATATGGAGGCTAGAAGTAACGGGGTGGGTTTTTAGTCAGTAAGAGTCTGACACTATCTCCCGCTCCACCCAAGAGCGGGGCTTGTAATTGGATGACTTTTGCCCACCAAAAAATTAAAAATAAACAATGTACTTATAGGTTTGGTTTTTAACTTTTTCAGATCTACCAGTGCCTCAATTCTCCTAAGGTGATAAGTGCGGAGGTTTCCGCCAAATGTACCGGCTCCAAGTATGAAAATGAGGTAAGTTTTGATACTACACTACACAATAGTAGTACAGTAATGTTCGTAAGGGTGGGATGTCATGTCAACCAAATACCGATGGCGCGTCGCCGTGTTTCATACTATTGTGATTGTCAAATTCTTAAATTATTTATTGTACACAAAAACATACATAGTACACAGTGATAATACAGTTTATGTACAAAGGAGAGCTCATCTCAACAATGAGTTTTCTACATTAACAAACCTTTGAATTACAGAAAAAGAACATATTTGAGGGGATCCAGTGCACAATATAAGCCTACATAAATAAATCGGGAAACTAACTACATACAGGGTTATTTGTAAAACACTGCCAATCCCTTAGGAATATGTTACTAACATCTATGCATCTTATACAACAACTTTAGTTCTATGACTTTTAATGATTTATATAATGAAATGGGGGAGACCTTTGCTATGCAGTGGGACAAAACAGAATGATAAAAAAAACATGTTTTGAAAAAGAACATAACTAATCAAACATTTATAATTGACAATGCCACTCTTCAAAACAAATAGCACATAGTGCTGGCTTCTCTTCACATCCTTTGCATCTTATACTGGTTTCTTTTCTTATCTTCTTTTTGGAGCACATTTTGCACTTCATGTAATATGAAGTCTTATTTGAGTTAGTTCGTACGGGAATCTTTTCCGGCCAGTGGCCAAAATTGTCACGGTTTTCAACGTCTCTTGATGGCACAACGTCAGCCCTTTCTTTCAGTCGGTTATCGAATTTATTTCTGTTTATTAGTTTGTCGGGTTTTAGATTCAGAGGCAGCTGTATGAGTGTTTTTATTAAATCTTCTCTAAAGGTCAAAAAATTATATCTGTTGCTATTATTCTTGCAATACTTTTTGTATATAAAGAAGCTATTCCACACTGAGAGATCCAGTAAATGAAAGAATACCTTTTTGTACCACCTCAAAGTCTTACGGGGTGTGGAATAGTATGAAATCATTTGGTCTGCCCGATCGATTCCCGACATAAATTGATTGTATATTGTCACTTCCTGTGGTTTCATACGTTTTTGTCCACGTCTGTTAGTAATTTCTATGAGTTTGGGATGATTTGATGTAGTTACCATAAGCACAGACCTTTTGTCTTGCCATTTGGATACATATGCTTTATTTTTGCGGACCCAAATATGTTCATTTTTGTTTAATTTCTTTGTTGTTAATTCTTTTGGGTTGTCTTTTCTGTTAGTCCGTAGAGTCCCTGTAGAATGAGTTTTTAAATCCAATAATTTTTGAGATAACGTAACTGAGTTGTAATAGTTGTCCATGAATAAGTAATGCCCTTTTAGTAAATATGGTCTCATTAGTCTCATAAGTATTTTTTCTGTCTTTTTTCCTGTTTCGTTTTCATCGTGATCATTTTTTCCTGCATACATAATCAAATTGAGAACGTACCCATCAGATGTTGTCAATTCATAAAATTTTATTCCATAGCGAGCCTTTTTAGATTTTATATATTGTCGGAAAGACAGGCGTCCCCTAAAGAGTAACATTGATTCATCTAATGACAGTTCTTTTGTAGGCTTGTAGCATTCACGAAAATTCTTCGAAACCGCATCTATAAATTTAATAATTTTTTCTTTTCCTGTAGCTCCTAACTGGGACAGATATAAACATCTTAAAATTTGTTCAAACCTACGCGCAGACAACGTATACTGAAAAATAGGATGAAAATATAAGGGATCGCTGTATGGAAAAAGTTTACTTTTTTTTGGAATGCTTACTTGTCCCATCAGAAGACATAATCCTAAAAACTTTAGGATTTCGTCGCGGTCAACTTCTTTATAACGGTAGCGTCGTGAATGTCTAGTGGCCGGTCTATTTGTGGAGCACAGTGCTCTTCCATAATTATTTGTGCTTGTAACTATGTAATCTACAATATGAGGAGGAAACATTTTGTTGAAGACGTCGATAACTGATGTATTTGAATCAATTTGAAACTGGACACCTACAGAACTGTCGTCAAAATCAAATTCTGGTATATCTGATATAGAGTTTGTCCAATCTGCTACTGGAGACGGTGTTCGGTATCTTCGCTGCCGTCGCGCGGTGTTCAAAGTATCTCGAGCACGACCGTGAGATGGGCCTGGTGTTGGGTTGTCCTCTATCGTAGCAGGTGGACGGAAGACAGGAGAAGAAGGCAATGGTGGCTCAGGAATTGTTGGGTTGCTGGGGTTGCTCTCTGTGTCTAGAAGCGGTGGGTCAGGATTTCCCGGGTTGTCTTCTATGTCTAGAAGTGCTAGTGGCTCAGGATTTCCCGGGTTGCCTTCTATGTTTAGAAGCGGTAGTGGCTCAGGATTTCCCGGGTTGCCTTCTATATCTAGAAGCGGTAGTGGCTCAGGATTTTCTGGGTTACCTTCTATGTCTAGAAGCGGTAGTGGCTCAGGATTTCCCGGGTTGCCTTCTATGTCTAAAAGCTGTTGTGGCTCGGGATTTCCAAATCTACCTTCTATGTCCAGACGGGGCAGTAGCTCGGGAATTACGGGGTTTCTTCTTATATCTAGAAGCGGCAGTGGGTTAGGCATTTTGAGGTTACCCTCTATATCTAGTAGTGGAGGCGGGTCACGACTTTCAGGTTCGTTCTCTTGACGCGACTGTAGCTCAGGTGAGCTCATTGTTTCCGTATCGCGATCAGCAGTATTGGAATGCTCTGACATAGTCCTAGGCCGTTTCGATTTTCTAGTGTCAAAAATACTTTCAGAACTTGCACTGTGATCTGAAGTCTCGGAACTGGACTGATCGGAATCTAAACGCTTATCCTTGATTCTTGCTCGTGGTCTTCCGTGATATAGTAATTCATTACTTACTGAACTATCGCTGCCATCTGACCCTCCTGGCTCCGGGTCATAATCTGCATCAGATCCATGTTCACCATCGTCACTGAAAGGATCTGGAGTACTTTCCCGTGACGCCGATGCCTCATCGAAAATTCTCATCGATCTCTGTTTACCTTGTTTTTTATACATCTAAAACAATAAGTACCCTTTATATCAATAAATTGGTAACGTACGATTTACATACCTACATAATATTACCTATATTTATCATAATGAAAACATGATTATACTTATTGTTTTACAAATATAGACGCAAACAATAAGCATAAATAACTTTACGATAAAAACCTACACAAAATAATAAATACTTACGATTATTATTATTATTATTAAATTCGAAGGCGTAATTTCGCCAAACCACGGCCGCAGCAATGCAATTGAATACTCTCCCGTTCACGGCGCACGGAACGACTGAAGTATGGGAGCGGGGGCATCGAGGGACGTATTACGACGTTGCGAATGTATGCGTAATTAGAATGTATGTGTGCGAGTAGCCTTATAAAGTACACAAAAAAACTAACTTGGAGTGGCGCTAGCAGTCCCAAAATTTAAAGTGATACGGCGCGATGACGTAGCTTGAAGGAATTTGTATAAGCCTCAGCCGTTTATACACGTTCTTTGAAGAAAGACATATTTTTTACTGACGTGATTAAACGTTGTGTCAAATAGCGTTTATCAAATTTTACGTATTATAACGTTGCTCAGCTGAAAGTGTTAAAAATATAGCATACATTGGTTCATCCGGTTTTCATCCAAAAATAAATATGTTTAAATAGAACGTTCTAAATGTTACAAACTCTATGCGAAGCAAGTGATAGTACAATAGTAGAGGGGAGCGGGGATCATGCGTTGGAGGCATAGGTGGGTACAGCAAAATACAGACTTGAAATGTGTTAGATAGAACAAGGAAATCTTTTAGGTTTGTTTTTGGTAAATGAATTATGTTTTGTAAAAAGTCATAGAACAAAAGTTGCTGTTTATGATGGTAGTAATACAGTCCAGCACGGTTATTAGTGTTTTAGAAATAACCCTGTATATGAAACATAACTTTGAGGACCTGCGCTTACTTGAGACAAGACATCTTAGACAGAACTGTCTGAGACGTTTAAGATAAAACTGTTTTGTCTAAGACGTTTTAGACTTTTCTGTCTATATTTTTTCTATCTATATTTCGATATTTTATCAACAGCCCTAGCGCCCCGTATCGTAGACATAACAATTCTGTCTAATACGTCTTGTCTCCACTGAGCGCAGGCCCTAATATAATTTTAATGTACATGCTAATATTATATCAATAATGAAAAAAAAAAGTGCTCTTTAAGTTTCCTCTTGAGGGCATCCAGAGAAGGACTGTCGCGAAGCGAGTGTGGCAGAGAGTTCCAGAGACGCACTGCAGTTACAGAAAAGGAACCACCATAGCGGCATAAATTCTAACCTGGATATCCGTCAAACTTTAGCAGTAACCATATAGACACTAGCCCTGGAAGACCTGGAAGAAATTTCTTACATCACCTTTGTATTACTTCATAATGCTTACAGCGTACCAAACTGACAATTACAACATTTCCAGTGCGACAAAATGACGTGCATCTACCGCGAATCAAAATGGCTGGACGGAACAGCAGTGGACAAGACCAAGGTGACAGCTCACCTGGACCAGTTCGCGACGGACCACACCGAGTGGGGGCCGGCCGTCCAGCATGCGAAGGCTGCCTGTCTGGGGCCAGAGTTGAAGGCCCAGGGGGTCTTCCTCAACTGCCCAGCTTATGATGTCACGCATTGTGTGCTCGGTAGCTTTATTAAGGTGAGTTGGTTTTTAACCAGTCTTCTAACCTACACCCCCCTCTACCACCACCTACCTACGTCCTAAACTTAGCGAATTAGCTTACTCCAAGTCAGTTTGGAAGGACTTCCCTTCAATTCATAGACGCTATAGATTCGTATAGTTACTCATAGCTATATTTGGTTACACCTGCTTCTATACCAAGATGTGGCAAGCATTTTCTGCGACCACTCATCACTGCGATTCCATCTGATGATAAGCAGGTATGCAATAGTTGATGGTAAGCCGCCCTAGTTTACGAAGAGCCTATTCACCGTAGCCTTGAAGACATCTTTAGAATCGGATGGGAAGATCTGAGCAGGCAAAGAAAAGTATCTGCCATAGGCAGACACGAAATAAGATTTTATACCCACGATTATTCAATTCAGAGAATAAAGACTTCAGAAGAACGAATGTCTATTTGAACTAAAACTGGTTAAAATAATGATTCGGGAGAATAGATTTTATGATTTAGTCCTATCTCGGCACTGGCACCCATGGAAAGAAATGCCAAGATTTTAATTTTTCGCGGGAACGATGATGGCAAGATTAGACTAAATCATGACTAAATCATAAAATGTCTTCTCCATCATACTACTTATGAAGCAGAGTGTTTCGGTTTAAAGGTATTTGTGTAGTTCAAGGCATACTAGACAAAAAAAAGACTTTCAGTCGAATTGAGAACCTCGTCATTTTTCTATATGTTGGTTAAAAATTACTGTGCACGATTATGTTAGGTTTTCTGTTAAATGATATAAACTAGTTCTTGACTCCCACCTGAGGTGAGGCGCACTAGTTTATTAAGAGCTTAGTCACTCCACATAGGCCAACTCCATCACTTTTGAAGCGAGTCCAGAGACCTCAGCTATAATAACTTCTTTTTATGTTCCAGCACGCTACCCCAACGCAGTGGTCCACGTCAGCATCATGCTCGTACCCTCGCGCCTATGCAGCCGCCTGCCCCGTCTGCCCGAGCGACTGCTTCAGCACCCAAGTGCCCATCGGCTCCTGTAACGCGTGTTACTTGCAGCCAAGAACAGCCTGAACAGCCTTCAACAGATTTTACAGTGAGATGATTAAACGGGTTTATTTTTGAAAATTAGTTTTTGTTTTAATTGAAGATGATGATGAGGCTCACGCTTACTAAGGCCAGGGCTAGTTACTGGGGCCAGGGTTAGTTTTGAAAGATTGCTCGAGCCCCGGTATGAAGGCTTGAAGGAACGGGGTGAGTTTTCAGTCAGTAAGAGTGTGATACTATCACCGGCTCCGCCCAAGAGCGGAAGTTGTCATTAGATGAATTTCCCACCACAAAAAAATTATGTTCACGCTGAAAACCAGTGCTGTGAGCTCATCGCTTTATGCGTGAGGCTGCAACGTTCTGCCGAGTGTTCAGCCGTTTTACGCGGATATGACGCATATCTTCCCTATCTAATGTTGTTATGTTTTTAGCTAGTTTTAAGATTGCGACTTTTTGCCGTAAATAATCTGTTTTTCTTTCTTTCCTTCTTCTCTCCATCATAATGCCGTCTAGCCGATTCTGTCCACAGCGACCACATTCTTTGGCTTCTTATAATGGTTCTGAGCTGAGATCTGCTGCTCTGTTATGCGCCCTCATGTGACCTGCGTATCCAATCTTGGCCGAAAAACTTCGAGTACAGAGCGGACATATCAGGACACCATTAACGGCATGTTAAACTATAGTTGATTTAATTATTTATTTAATGAAGTAAAAGGTTTTACTTGTTTTGTGGAATATTGTTCAGTTTCATCTACTGAGCAAGCTTAAGGGCTTGCGGAGGGCTGTCCCTTACATCTTGTATATCTCTACATACATCTAAGGCTAGAACTACATTAGACCGACGCACACGTGTAACACACCTGATTTGTACGTAGAACGACGTCGCTTGGTGTGGATCAAGTGTAGTTCTACAAGCCTAGTTTCCATATAAAATGTATGAAGACCGTGAAGACCGACGCGCCCAGATCGGCGTGTGACGCGTGTGTCGCACACTTGTGCACAGTGTAGTTCTACCTGAAATGTTACAGTTTATATTATCTAATTGTCTACCTACTTTTAATGAATTATCATTATTCATACATTTTATATTATATCATACATTCTTATAATTATTTATACCACATTTACATCACATGGTACATTGTCACATTTTCTAAAACATGCTAACTTCTGCCATTCAAGAATTAAGTGTACGACAATTTGTCCTAAATTACCTAAAGCTATCAAATAGGTAATTTAGGACAAATTGTCGCACTTACCTTAGTGAACATTTACATTAAAAAAAATACCACACTCGTATTATACTATAAAAAGACACATAAATATAATTGAAAATGACGTGAGTGAGATATATATAGTGCTATAACATAATAATGTACTATCGGTCAGTAGAGACAGGTCACAAATGACGTCATAAATTGGACTGATAAGACTACCGAACCAAGAATCGAACTCGCTCCTAAAAACGTGCAAAAATTCTAGCAATCGACCAAGTTATTTATAACCGTAGAAGGGAGTAACCTTACAAAAACAAGCATTGAAATTCAATATTAATAAGTGTTTTCCGGGAAACACGGGAAAACACGAGGCAGCAGAAAATCCAACACGTGGTGTGATGGCCGACGATGGGTGCCATTTTGTACACATTAGGCCACAATTGCCAACTCCCGTGGCGTATGCAAAGTTTAGGAAAAATTAAAGTTTCGACCATGGAATAATTAGAAGAACATCAGACTCTACAAAAGTTTTAGTGAAGACACGAAATAAATCAATAATTTTCAAAAAGCTGCAATGAAACTAGGAAAATCCACTATAAATAATTGGAATGACAAAGCCGCCTTACGTGTCCTTTCACTTAATTTTAAATAAGACCTTAATCCACCTTAAAGCCACATTATAAAACGAGTAATAAAACGCAATCATAAGTTTTAGCAAATAAAACTAAAACTAATTCCAATCGAGGGTTCAATTTCCTGCGCCACGTCATATCCTTTCGTTTATCGAGCGCTTCCCACGGTTTCCCGCCCTCTCCATAATTTTCCACTGGCTGTCCCGCGCATGCGTCCCGCCGGGTGCCCTCTCTGACACCTGTCAAAATCAGTCTGTCCCTACCCAGTGCCGTGTACTGTTTGACGTCACCGCATCCATAATTACGGGAAATCCAAGTGCATTTTGGAGAACCATGTAAAATTTGGTAAGTGGAAAACTGAATTCCATTTCTTAGAAATAGTTTTTTTGATTGTTACTCTGAATTTTATAATGTTTTCGTAAAATTTTATAGGTAGCGTGTAGGTGGGTGATTCGTATTTTAAAATGTCGATGGTATAATGTCCTTTCATAATGAATTTCATCGCACTTTTTTATTTGTATTTTCAATTTTCTCTGTCTACGGTCTCATCGATCGATGATAAAACTTGAGACGTAGAATATGACAGCCTTCGATCTATTAATAGCTCAATGGTTTATGTGATAACAATTTCATGTACCTGTAGGTATGGTACTGATATTGCGCGTGTCTCATGACCTTTAATCTTAACTTGTCTGATTTCATGGTAATTGATTAGAGGCACTTCATTGATCTTCATTGATAGCTATTACATTAACTAACGAATTTCTGTGAATCATGGCCGTTTATGTGCAGAGATCGTTTCGATTTGTGCTTACTTATTATGCATATATTGGGTGAAGTAACAGAAAATACCGATGACCTGGTGAGGGTCGCAGGAATCCGATGGATGTAAGACCAGACTCCAGGGGCCAAGAGTATATCTTTCGGTTGAAATGATGAACAGAAAATATTAATATATTCCTCTTAACATCCCTTTTTAGAGTACCTATTTTCTACTTCACAATTTCACAGTGAATATCTATTTAGTATTATATATGTCCTGGATGGTGGTTACTCTTCATAATTCCGATACTGTTTTTTTTTTTGTGATAACCATTCTATCGTTCGCTCAATTTTTTCTGGTTTATTCTTTAAAATGTTTGCCCCCAGTCTTGTAAAAGCGTATCAGCTCATGTTAAGTAAAGCAAGAAGTGGTCAGGCCCAATTGGGGTAGTTTGGTAGCCGATTCTAACATAGAATACGAAACAGCAGATTGATCTACATGCATCATAAAAATATTGAACATAGACAATCGTAAAATCAGAGTAAGCGCCGAAGGCCGAAGAAAATGTAGCTTCCAATCACGCTATCTATTTCAGACAGAATTTACGCTGATTACCAAGTCCTTCATGCGTCTGTCTGTGCTTTCGCGATAAACTTAAAAATGTCGAGACGGATTTTCATGCAGTTTTTACCAAAAGACAGTGATTAATGTGGAAGGTTTAAGTGTATAGAACATGCATATTATACATAGTAGAGAAAACCCGCGAATTTCTAAAATTTCTAACCCTCGTAGCAGGGGCGGATCTCTAGTTCAATTTATATTTATAGCTATTATGAAGGCTACTTGTTGAGGCGATCATTACAGCATGCAGGCTGACAGAGAAATAGTTTTGGCTTAATTTGGATCTTATTCTTATTCGAATTTAAGAGCACGTCATGACGATCAGACGGAGAGCCACAGGTTGAGGGCGCGTTTTCGTTAAAGTAAATATTATTTTTTAACTTTCGATTGAGAAAAATAGGGTGTTTTTTTTTTCCGGCTTTCAGATACCGTCAATTAGAGACACAATAGTAAGACAATAGATGCGCGGCCATCGGTGGTCGCTTGGGGATTCATGAATTAAATCCTATGTCTGTGGTTTCGTAGCTCCTAAACTAATGAAAAGTTTAAGAGAGTCACCATGGAGTTTCTTGCACGTTCTTCTCCATAGAGATCTACGCTTTGGAACGTGCAATTTAGCTTCACTTGTTTGATTGACCGACATTTTGACAAATCAAAAGTGTCTGTAATTGGTATAGGTATTTGAAATAAACTTTTTTTTTAGATTTTGATTCTAATTCTGATTCTGAAGAGATCTAGTTTTCTTTTATTGATAGGCGTTTGACAATTGTCCCACTTGATGGTAAGCAATGATGTTATTATTTACAAAGTCGATCGATCCCCATTCCTCAGATACTTTCGTGAATTTCACAGTACCGTACGGATCGGAGATAAGAAAAAGTCTTATTAGTTGCACTGGCTGTTGCCCCCGACTTCGCCTGCGTACATAAAATATAGCCTATGTTACTCAGGAATAAAGCTTTCTATTGATGAAAAAAAATTAGCAATCGGACCAGTACCTATTTTCAGAGAATACCTCCTAAAAACAAACAAACTTTACCTCTTTATAAAATGTAGTTATAAGTGTAGATCAGTGTACGATTTATTTATATTAATAACTTCTGCTTACAATGTGCCCTGCCCATTGCCACTTACGTTTAGCGATTCTTCGTGTTATATCGGCAACCTTGGTTCTCCTGCGAATATCTTCATTTCTGACTCGATCACACAAGGAAAGTCCGAGCTTAGCCCTTTAGCTTCTTTGGGTGACTTTAAGCCTTCTGACGCGGCCCATTGTGAGCAACCACGTTTCGGATCCATATGTCATCACTGTGGTATGTTGGAACAGACCCAGCCGAGTCGGATTCGACGGTTGACCTCTTTTTCACAATTAGATCTACCGAACTGGACTGTCTGTCCGAGGTAGACGTAATCGTCCACAACTTTAAGTCTGCGATCTTGATAGGAGTGGGTGCTACATGGTTGTTTATCATGACTTTAGTTTTGTCCATGTTCATTTTAATACCCACTCTTTCGGTAGCTTTACTGAGGTCATTGAGTATTGTACTGAGCTCATTGACATTGTACTGAGCTCTTCCGTAGTCTCAGCCATGACTACTATGTCGTCGGCAAACCGAAGGTGAGTGATGTACTCAGCATTGACATTAATGCCTAGTCCACTCCAGTCCAAAACACATCCTCCATTGCGACCGTGAACAGTTTCGGGACGTCTCCCTGGCTCACACCTCTCTGAAGGAGGATAGGTTTCGAAGTCTTATCCTGAATTCGGACTGACATAGCGGCGTTATCGTACAAACATTTCTGCACCTCGATGTGCCAATAGTCAATCTGGCACCGTTGGAGCAACTGCAGTATAGCCCAAGACTCGACCCAATCAAACGCTTTCTCGTAGTCCACAAACGCTAGACAGAGAAGCAGATTATACTCCATGGTCTTCTGTATAACCTGTCGTAGCGTATGTATGTGGTCTACGGTGCTGAAGCCTTTTCTGAGTCCCGCTTGTTCGGGAGGCGGGAAGTCATCGAACCTGCACTCGTGATGACTCTGGAAAACAGTTTGTAGCTTGGATCAGAAGTGAGATGGGCCTATAATTCTTAAGCAGGGCCTTGTCGCCCTTCGTAAAGAACAGTACAACCACACTTCCGCTCCATGCCTGTGGCATTTTTCCCTCGAGTATGACGGAATCAAACAGCTTCTGAAGGGCCTTAAGGATCGGTTTTCCACCCGCCTTCAGGAGTTCGGCCGTAATTCCGTCACCACCCGGCGCCTTGTTGCTATTAAGCGGCTTCAGAGCCATCCTAATCTCGTACAGGCTGACGTCAATCTAAGCTCTTGGGTCGTTTGCTAGATTAGCAGTGGGTTTGGTGATTGACGTGTACAACTGCCCATAAAAAGTCTCGATCGCTCCCAGAAGCGAATAATAATCCAAGTTCATTATTCCAATCACATTGATAAAAATTAAATCAGGTCGTAACAAATTAAACAATAGATTAAAAATCATGCAATTATGGCATAATAAGTCAATAAATCATATAATCCTGCATATACTAACAATCGTATATCACGTACGTCTCCAATGTTTGTCATTTTTGGTGAGAAAATAAATAAGAACTATCGCGTTATTTTTACTACCCTTATTCAAATAATAAAATAGAATTTCATTTAAATTTCTGATTCGTACTAAATTAATAATTTAATTTATAATAATTAATGTAATTATGTTATAAACATTCGGCTGCTATCATTAGCTAACATAGAGTCAAAACTTGTGTTTTTTTTTTTTTTTTGTTTTTTATTTTAATCTGAATAAAATTTGGTCACTACCTATACTCGTATTAAGAAAGCTATCCATTTGTTCTGGAATGGGCAGTCTGGCCCAGCGGCAATCACGTGCAAGGTACATTACTACCTCGCAGGCGCTATTACACCACAACTTTCAAACCAATAACAAACATGGGGACTTCGTTTCCTTAGAATTTGGTTAACACCATAGATATATCCGTGGTTAACACTAATCTGCAGCACAGGCCTAGGGTATTTTAGCCAGTCTTTTACAAAATGGATTTTGGAGAGTGTGCGCAGGAATTGCGTGACCTGATTCCGCCATCACCTTTCTACCATCGGACAATCTGACGTACGGTCAGTATCCATCCTTACGTTGTTGACACTTCTACGGTCCGCATTCAGCGGTTCGCCTCGTCGTTTATACCACGTACATCGATGGACTGGAACAATTTGCAGCTGCTGTCTTCTCTTCCGATTATAAGTTATGTGTCTTCAAAGTTAGAGTGAATAGGCTCTTAATAAACTAGTGCACCTCTCCATCAACGATTGCATCACTGCTTACCATCGGCTGGGATCGCAGTCAAGCACTAGTTTATTTATTTAAGAATCACCAACGCGTTTTACAAAATTAAAAAATACTTTATAAATAAAACTTGGTACACGTAACCTAGTTTTATAATGGACGCTCAATTTTAGACAACAACAAATTATACAAAACAAGTAAACATGGCATAATTATAAAAATACTAGCTTTTGCCCGCGCGGCTTCGCTCCCGCTCTTCCCTACTCCACCCTACCCTACTCTACACTACTCTACCCTACCCTACTCTACACTACTCTACCCTACTCTACCCTACTCTACACTACTCTACTCTACTCTACCCTACTCTACCCTACTCTACCCTACTCCACCCTACTCCACCCTACTCTACCCTACTCTACCCTACTCTACCCTACTCTACCCTACTCTACCCTACTCTACTCTACTCCACCCTACTCTACCCTACTCTACCCTACTCTACCCTAATCCACCCTACTCTACCCTAATCCACCCTACCCTAATTTTTTTTTCCATAAGAACCTTATCCTCACAATAACAATCACAACAAAAAAAAATCAGCCAAATCGGTCAAGCCGTTTTCATGCTATGTCGTGACAACGGAAAACGGGTTTCATTTTTAAATATATAAGATTAAATAAAATAAGAGTAATTGGCATGATATGACATTTAGAAAAAAAAAAAAAGTTTTTATAAGATAAAAGAACCTAATGTTAAAATTAAACTTGATTTGAATACGCATGCCATGAATGTTAGTTAAATTAAAATCAATAAGTACAACCCGTGCGCATTAACTTGGCACCTGATGAATGACGTTTGAAATATTGAATGCATTGAATTTTATTTTAGGTTTTTGAATATCAACATTTATTTTGCGCTGAGTAGTTTCTCATTGCGACATACTACTTACTTTACGAATTTACGATACTTCAAACGTGACAATACAAACTATTTCCGAGTATTCAATGTGGCATCTGTTTTCAAGCCAGGTGCCATGTTAACGCGCACGGGTTGTAGTTTATATCATACTAGCGACCCGCCCCGACTTCGCTCGGGTGCAATATCACTACATACAGAAAAAGTGACTTTGTTTTATACTATGTGTATGTAGTGATATAAAAAATCTAATAAATATTGCACTTTATACACGATGTGACACTGAACTGTCTACAAAGACAGCTAATAACAGAGCGCGGCCCGCACTGTTATTAGCTGTCTTTGAAGTCTTGAAACTATACAAAATAATTACTTTGAAGTGGTCATGAGAAATTAAACATCTGCGTATGTTGCAACTGTCTTATCCATACAGCCATATAGGAAATGAAAATTGCGATATTACTTTTTAATTTCTAAAATATTCTCGTTTTTATTTCGTTAGTTCCTTCTGTCAGCGGTTTTGCTTGCTTTAAGGCTTATTAAATAGTCCATTGAACATTCTGCCGAAATTAAATGGACACAACACACGTATCTACCCGCCTAGGCGGCAGTACGAGTATCTGTGCATTTAATTGCGGCTAGCTGCGCCCGGATAGAGCTGTCCTATAAATTAACTTTCTTTGCGAAATATTGATTGACTAGCTTTACTCGCGGCTTCGCCCGCGTTTTGTAATATACTTTACTCTTTCTCCCCCTTTTGACATATTAAAAAAAAAACATATGTCCGTCTCCAGGGTCCTTACTATCTCTGTATCAAAATTCATCAAAATCAGTTTTACCATTTAGGATTGATGACGTAACAAACAAACAAATAAACGAACAAACTCACTTTCGCTTTTATAAAATTAGTAAGGATTTACATATGTTCCCTTTGAAAAATATATAATCACCAATTTTTATGTGTAAAAATGTTTTTAAAGATCCAAGCCGTTTCGAAGAAGTAGGGAAAAGTTGCAAAATTGCTAAATATATTTTTTCGACTAAAATATTAACAGCACGAAAAAATCAATAGTTGATAATGTTGTTCATGAATCTATATTATATACATTTTTTTTTTCAAATTTATTAATATTAATTATTATTATTTTACCGAGGAATAGGCTTCAGAACGTCACTGTTTTATGGCGCTCGGGCCTGAAGGTAGGAAATTATCCCGAGGGAGTGTACTGCTGGGATAAAAATATCCTACATGCTAATCCATTCAGCCACTTGAGTGTCTCGTTGAGTCTCTAAGATTTAAAGTCTTGAGCATCGACAACGAGTTGATAGCCTGTCGGTTTTCTGCCGGTTGCATTTCGGGGTGTGTGCGTCGAGAATGTACATCCTAATTCCGTCACGCCCGTTCCATCATTGGACCACCAGGCATACGGCAATGCGCCACCTGAACATGGTGGACATCCCACCCATACAGTTAAGGAGTGGAAGTCCTTGTCTATTTTTCCTGATCGCTACAATCTGGGGGTTTCCCCTCGAGCTCTGATTGTACATTCGTCTGTACAACTTAAATGATTTTGTAAAACGCTTAATTTTCGTTTTGTACATAGGTTTGTATGTAATTTATTTGGTAATGGCAATTTCTCAGGTCATTAACTCCGTGGCGCTCGAGGGGTTAAGTCAAGAGTAACATAGGTTAATTCTAGGCAAGCGTGCTCCATCGTCGGCCACATTGTGGCTTCAAAGGCAAGCTTATCAACAATAAAAAAACCGTGAAAGAGAAACAAACACACATACAAATCTATACAAACTTTCGCATATACATATTAGCGTGACACAATATTATGACAATACTTCGCGTGGGTAGCGTTAATTATCTATTGGCCTTTCTATTGATAATGATTGTCAAGAAATCCAAAATCTATAAACCGAAATGTCACGTGGTTGATACTAAATATTTTGATGAGAAAAGTTATCGCTGATTGAAGGGCACAAAATGAAAAATGACACTTTATTTAATTATCATTTTGTAACTTATCCGTGGTAAATCTAAAGTGATGTACGCGTGTCTGCTATTTTCTACAATTGTATTCTTACTCTACAAAGACATCTCTTCATATTGTATTATAAAGGGGTCGTTCAAGTATTACGTAAGCAGATTTTTGCAAATATTAACCCCCCCCTCCCCTCGTCAGCAAAAGTAAGCGAAGCTCTCATCCCCTCCTATGCTTACATAACATTGGTACGTGCATTTGTCAATGTGTTACTTTGGTTTATTAATTTATTAATAGTAGTTGTAAGTCTAGTAAAAAGAATACTTAAAATCCTTTGAGTCCATGAATCCATAACTCGTAAGTCTTCAACGACATTAGATGTATGCTGCTTAATGATGTGTGTCTGCTCACTTTCTTGTGATTAACCCTTCCGATACCGTCAATTAGAGACACAATAGTAAGACAATAGATGCGCGGGCACCGGTGGTCGCTTGGGGATTCATGAATTAAACAACAGCATCATTCTCTTAAAATCCTAAAAAAAATGCACTGCTGATGTAATCACCATCAAGACCCCATGTCAGCAAACATAAGCAAAGCAGAGACCACCCCCGTAGTGCTTACGTAAAAAATAATTCTAAAACTTCACCAAAAGAATAAGCATATGTATTTTCTATTTTTAAGCGGGTTTCCTCATTTATTTATTTTCCAAGACATGACCTTTTTTGATGACGAAGACTAGCTGCTGCTAGCGGAAGCGAACATACTCTTAAGATAAAAGTATTTTACGTGCTAATCCAGGGTACCTATTGTCTATCCGGTTGCCCAAATACATACAAATCCATTTAGTCGTAAGAAACATTCAAACATAAACATTCATTTTCGTCTTTATAGTATAATATAGTGTTGATCAGCAATTTAAGTAGTTGTCAACCACTCAGGCAAAGCATGAAAATACGTCAACCTGCAAGTTTTTTGAACTTTCTGTGTGTGTTTTTTAGAACAAAAATTAATTTATTGAGTTAATTAAAACTAACGTAAAAAAAAAACCAAAAAAAAACATGGCAATTTAAAGTTAGGCACCGAAAAATTCCTCCGTATCGCTGTCGACTGGTGTACCCAAAAGACTGGCGGCATTGCCACGCTGAATGGCAATGCTTATCCTTTGACCGAAGTTAAAAAAGGATCCAATGATCCGAGAGTTTTAACCCCAAACGGCTCGAAAATATAACAACTAACAAGGTTATTATATTTCCGCCGCTTGAGGTTCTCTGCAGCCGCTGCACAGCACGACGAGCTAGAAAGATAAAAATCTCTGTGTTCATTCAGATTCTAACAGCTGTAGGTACTCATGATTTGATAAAAATCATGTCCAAATCAAGTCTGGTAAGACTTAAAGAAGTGTCAGCAAAACTAGGGGCTCAGTAGGTTTGATGAAATTTTTGAAAAGTTACAGTGGACCTAAAGAGGTAACTAAAGGACACAAGTGGGCTTTAGTCAGTAAAAGTCTGACACGCACTTTCAATCCATCCTAAAGCAGGACAAATCATTTGACGATTTCCCACATAAAAAAAGACAGTAGGTACAGAAAAGTCTCAGGCAGATGAAGATTGATTGTGTACAAAGAATAATATGGTCCTCCTGGGGCCAATTTGGAAAGTTCCTTTTACTTAAACATTGTTTAAGCGCTGTCACCGCAGCAATATAATCCTCTTTGATATCTTGATCATCCCTTCAGGCTCAACAGCGGCGCGCCCTAAATAATCTAAATAAAAAGAAACTCGCTACAAAGTCAGCGCAAGTCATTAATGTCGACGCTCCGGCAAGCTTTTAAGTCGTGACCTTTACTCAGGATTACTTTGTCGCTTAAGGGACTTACAACAGTATTAACTTCATTGATTGGAGAGGTGGACCATCAAGAATTTTAATAAAGTCTGTCTAAATACATACATATATAAATCAATTGCCGTCTCGCTAAAACTGGACAACGACTTGATCGATTTGAATATCCGTTTCTATGTCGTTTACTCTAATGTACGAATGCCATGCAATGCCAGGAATGAAAACCTGTAAAAACGACGTAAGTTAAAAATGGTTTTGTGTACGTTAAAGCAACATTATTTAGTTATAATGACCTTTTCTCGCCTGAAACACAGGATGTCCTAATTCAGGCATATAACACTTGTGAACTTTACATAGAATTAAGAAAAAAATGTGTTTACTGTATAACTTTATATGTTTTGACTAAATTTTATTATTTAAGCTATGTTACTTTTTGTACAATAAAGTTTATTATATTCTATTACTAGCTGCTTCCCGCGACGTCGTCAGCGTGAAGGCTCTACAGCACCAAAAATACCTAAGATACCAGTGTCGCTATAGCATTATAATTACCTACACAGCTTTTAAAATAGCATTAAAATATAAGTTTTTTTTTGCAAGTGAAGAGAGTTATATGGGAATTCTGCTGCGTTCAGTCATATGATGTGACTGAAAGAAATAGATAAAATAATGCAGGAATACATTCCAGGACATAAAAGAGTAAAAATACATACAAAGGTATAATACTTTACAACACTTCCCTATAAACTGCGTTGGTAGTTATGCTGCCAGGAGCCAAAATGTAAAGAGAGTCAGGACTGGTGACGCGGAAGCAAGCGACGTACAGTTGCCCGTGTGAGAAGCAACTCGTCCTGAGGTCGACACCCACTGCCCTCAGCAAATACTCACGGGGAACTGTACGCACTTGAATCGGAACGGGAAGTTATGAGGTATGAGGGGAATGCGTGGTATAAATACTGCCTCGCCGACGCCACAACCCAAAAGATTTCCGGTTCAATGGTGTGAATGTGGAGCGTGATAACTTTAAGGCGAATCCCGTTACACAACTTTGGAGAAGATAGGTTCCGAAGAAGCATAATCGGGACACCGACCTTCAGCTTGATGGTATGCGCTGGAAGTCCACTCGCTGACAGGGAGTTCAGAAATCCCACGGGATAATGTGTGTGTTTTTTTTTTGTCGACGGGGAAAATCACCTTATGACAAAACCCGCTCTTGGGTGGAGCGGGAGATAGTGTCAGACTCTTATTGACTAAAAACCCCGCGCCGTTTCTTCTAGCCTTCATACCGGGCTCTAGTTTCCTTTCGGAGAACCCCGAACCCGGTAGGCACGGGATAATGTGTGGCGTCATCTTGCACGATGACAGTGTTTACCGAAGTGTAGACTACTTCATTCCCCTCAATTTCCAAGAGAATGCATTCGTTAATTGGTGCAGCATTTTTGGGCGTCAAAATGGCCCGCTCACACATCCAAGAATTCTGCTGGAGCGGTATACGACTGATGTCCCCGTACACACAGCGAATGAGTTCTTCTAAGCTGGATTCCACTCTACCGTGAGACTCTGGAAGCATCACCTTTACACCTCTGTCTGTTTCTGTTCTGGTAGAGTGCCTTCGCCAAGACTTAGAAGGACATCGGACAATTCTCGAGCACGTGCATTGCCACCGAGCCGAGCTCTCATATTAATGGTCAAGCGCAGCGTACGAACTCATGACCAAAACGAAGATCTGGTTTTGCCCAATGATTTCAAGGACGGTGTTGTAAATTTGTTTTTGCTCTGAAGAATGTGATATGGTAATTTCGTATGGTGGCCACGGTGGTCATTTCGCCCGGATCGTAATTGGTCTCGGCGTTATACTCCTGATTTCCACGGTCTTGATGCGGTGATGATTGGGGAGCTGGTAACCCATAATTAATCAGTGGATTGCCGCCGATAGAAATTACCACATCTTGAAGTGAACTGAGACAGGTGTTCAGCACGCGTTCATCACGACTTCATCTTCAGTAGCACGCTTCAAAGCTCGTAGAAAATCTTCAGACAGATGATGGCGATACTTCTCCCAAAAAGCTACCGGGTTCGCAACTCCACAAAACACCAAGATGACGGCAAACAGATGACGCATGCGGCTGGGACTGTTATTGACGCTCGCCGCGAGGGTGTCATTCCAATTTTTCTCACGGTCGGGAAGGTGACGTGCTACGTAGGCTGCGCGGTAAGTGGGATACTCCACGCCATCAAATGTCTTCAGAAAAGCGAAAGATGTTGGCCATCGGACAGTGTGAAGTAACAACCGCAGAAAATAGCATTCGCCATTATTCGGATGCACGGTATAAACCCTACCCAATGCGGTGTCCTTGAAAATTCCCGGAAAACCTTCCACAGCACCTCCTCGTTGATGTAGGTTAAATACACCCCTTTGCTTGTCGTAAGTGTAATATGAAGGCACCTCGTCATACGTAAGGGATCTCGCAAACTGGTCGACTTTACAGAGCCTGAAAAATTTTAACAGAGTTGGTTGGCGCGGATTTTCCAAGCGCTCAGCAACGTTTTCGGGATTAAAATATATGCGCTGGCCGTTTCTTCTCTAGGTGGACGTCTACATGCATGACGGTAGGATGCCTGTCATGTATAGAGAACGCCAGTATCCGCCAAACCGCTTCGGACATGCTGATGTAGCGACCAGACTTTGGTCACCTCGTCTTTATCAGAGCTCTGTAAAGCAAACGTCGCTTGATCGCTCCTTTTGTTGGAAAAGGAAACATTTTGATATGGTGAAAAATTATTATGACTTTACACTATTTTAACATAAAATAAATGTCTCCGAGTCAGTAAAGTTTATAATTAGGCATACGACATGAAAATATATTAATTGCCAAGCAATAATCACATAGATAAATAGGTACCGAACAAAAGTATTAACAGTCAATGTTTATTTTGTACTAACTACATGAAATTGATGATCATCAATGAACATAACTCTTTTGTAATACTTAACACAGCATTTTTATTAAATTGTCTTCTTCAACTCTGCTCAAGATTTTGAGGGTTTTGTTGGAACTTGAATTTGTCAAAACGAAATATGTGATACAACTTTTATGAAGAAAATGTACTTTGCCATCTATGAATTTTAAGAATAACTACCTACTAACCTCGCAACATAATCAAATTTAAATAATTAATTTCCAAAAAGTGTCATGTAACTTGATTTGATTTTT
The DNA here is from genome assembly GCA_949319445.1 of Mythimna lalbum. Taxonomy (NCBI): domain Eukaryota; kingdom Metazoa; phylum Arthropoda; class Insecta; order Lepidoptera; family Noctuidae; genus Mythimna; species Mythimna lalbum. Next base: position 1,470,625 of record OX439354.1, read on the forward strand.
ATGAAATCTCATAGATGGCGCTGTTTTAAAATTGTCTTTATACTACTAACATTTATTAAAATAACTGTTTCTCTGCCCAAGTTACTTAAATGGCGTAGTTTTTATAGTGTAAAGCTAGATAATAGTATGGCTTACTCAAAAACAACATTTAAATATGCGTCGTTAGATTACACGCTGTTACAGAATGCGTAAGAAAAATAAAGATTCACAGCTCCTCCCCCGTAGGTGATAGCGTGATAATATGTAGCCTATATGTTGACCCGACCTCTTAGTAATATTCTTGCAAAATTTGAAGTAAATCTGTGCAGTACTTTTTGAGATTAGCCCGGACATACATACAGACAAACAGACAAACAGACAAACAGACAAAAATTCTAAAAACTATATTTTTGACTTCGATATCGATTGTAGATCACGCTCCAAGTATTCTTTTAAAAAAATATTCAATGTACAGTTTTGACTTTCCTACGATTTTATTATATGTATAGATATTGATAACTTTTTGTATAGGAATCGCTCTTAAGGTGGTGCATCATGACTCACATTTTCACTGTTTTTCATATTACCGCTTTTTTTTTTGTCGACGGGGAAAATCATCTTTGACAAAACCCGCTCTTGGGTGGAGCGGGAGATAGTGTCAGACTCTTACTGACTAAAAACCCCGCGCCGTTCCTTCTAGCCTTCATACCGGGGCACGAGCTCCCTTTCGGACAACCCTGTCCCCAGTAGGCTTCGACCCAGCTGGGTCCCTCCTGCTGCTGACAACTCCTTGAGGCGCGCGGGAACAGTGCGCGCCGTCGACGTCTTGGACTCGGTCCATTACCGGACGATCGGACAGCGAGCTACCCATGGCTCGCCGTCTGCGAGCCCGCGTCTATGGTGGCCGGAAATCGGGATCGGAATCCCGGCGACGGCGGCGAGGGCGCCATTGCCTGATGCGGCGCGGGAGGCCTCCACCTTTGCAAGCATTACTGCTTCGCAGAAGGAGGCGACCGCCTGCCATTCCTCCTCGCTCCGGACCATGGCCTCGACCAGGGCCCGGTGCGAGAGGTCTCCGCCGCCGATCGCCCCCACGAGGGCACGGCGATGCTCCGCCCAGGCAGGGCACACCTCGACGGTATGCTCCACCGTGTCCTCCGGGCGTTGCGCACAGTGGCGACACTCGGGCGTCTCTTCCGCTTGAATCCGATGCAGGTACTTCCCGAACTTGCCAAGTCCGGTGAGGACCTGCGTCATGCGGAAGGTGAGGACGCCGTGAGGTCTTTCCAGCCACGCCTCAAAGAGGGGACTTACCGCCATAATCGTGGCGTGCCCAGCACTGGGTTGCGATAGCCGTTGACGCCATTTCACCATGAGATCCCGCCGGAGCTCTGTCCGCCATGCCTTGACATGTTGCGGCAGTGGACTTTCACCCTGGCGTTGCATCTCCACGCGCATGTTGTGCATGTGTGCAAGGACTGTTGCCAGGTAGGTCAGCCAGAAGGCTCGCCGCTTCGCGGGAGATCGTGCGGTAACCCCGCACCATCCGTATTGCCATGACCCTCTGGCAGGCGTTCAGTATGGACGCCGGTCGCTTTGCCAGCGACGGCGCCCACACCGGCGCCCCGTAGAGGGCCATGGACCTTCATATAACCGCTCATAACTGATTATGACGTTATTATACATTTTTCATTAGATATTTTGGAAACGCATAATTTGCCTAAAAATTAAAAAAGTCAAAAAAGTAAACCTCTAGAGACCTTGCAAATTTCATTAAGATTCTAAATGACGACAACTTTTTCCAAAAACTTTTAAGGTTTTAAAAAAAACAGCTATTTCCTGGAGCAAGTTTTGTGAAATTTTCCAGTAAATCTCGGAATTACCGAATACTAGCAGAGTTTACAGGCGTTACTCTCTTTTTTTGCGTTGCCTTTTCATTAAACATCGCGTTGGATTGCATTAAATGAAGTAACAAGCTTTAAAACCATTTTCGATGTTTACGAAAAGCGAGTGGAGAAGGACCCTCTTAAAGGTGGGAGGTAATCTTGAGGGTCGACGCGTGCCCAGCCTGATACGATAAATGTAATAAAATTGTGACAGGGGCGAGGACGCGCACTTTACTGCACTAGTGCGGAAAACAGTATATTGCGTACCATAGACCGGGTTTTTGAGTAAGTGTATTGAAAACAAAATAATTGTTGCCTTTATTTGTTACGGATCTTCTTGATCTCCTGTCGATTCGTCTATCATCAGCTCTTAACACTCTGCCGGACATAGACGGCTTTCATGGTCTGGCAAATTGATATTACTGTCGAGGTTCCAGTGAAATAGAAGGTCATATTTCACGGTGTGATACTTCTGGCATTTCCGCACAATTTGACTTAGAAAACCCAAGATCCAGATTACATTTGCAGGGAGTCTTTTCAATGTTATTAATATGTTGGAACTCGGTTGACTACAGCAGATCCCTTGAACCCTATAATTGATTGAATCTCGAGTCACTCTCGGGTAAATCCATTGTGGATTACATCTCGAATCCCTTTCGGCTGAATGTATCCAAAATTCGTATATTCACATAATTTTACTGAGTTTCATAATATGCCGCATTATGTGGGAGGATTTGGTTAAACGAAATGGTCCTAAATATACTTACTTAGGTTGCTACTTATCTTAGGTAAACTGGGAGATGAAATTGATCGAAGATAAGACGCAAACAATATTAAGCATCTTCGCGTTTTATAAGAATTTTAATTATTGGATGAATTGAAAGAATTTGCAGGACATGAATTTGCTATTTTTTTTGTGAATGGAAGAAAAAAACGTGTTGCGCCGAGCCCAAATAAAACGGGATAACGGCAGGAAGACGATGATGATGAACTTGCTAATTATTTTTTTTAGTATTCTATTATTGTATTTTTTGATGCCCTTTGAGTTTTCCCGTTTTTGTGCCTTTTTTACTCGTTTGTACATATTATTATTTTAAGTTTGTATATACCTCTTGATTTATAATATTTAATAGTTAAGATGTATATAATTATAAAATAAATAAATTTTACATGTCAAAGTTAAATTATTGTATATAGTTTCTTTCTGTTCTTGTTTGCTAGTTAAATTACTAATGGCTTGAGGCATTTATATCTTACATTTAAATATATGTATATGGCCTGCAGATTCATTCCTACCACTACGCATAATGAATGTTTTTTTTTTTATTGACATAAACTAGTACTTGACTGCGATCCCACCTTATCGTAAGCGGTGTCTTCTTCTTGGTCGTTTCACTCTTGCCAGAGTGGTCGTGGTTATCACGAAGGTAGCTCTCCGGAAGCCGTCAGGGTACGCCACACGATTTCTCGCCACTTTTGCCTGCTGGCAGTCATCCGGGCACACTCGTTCAACGGGCCGCCAACTGCCGTTTTTATTTGGTCAGTCCAACGCATCGGCGATCTGCCACGCGACCTCGTTCCATCTACCTTTCCTTGTATAACAAGGCGTTCGATGCAGTCACCTCCACGTCGACAAATATGGCCAAAGTATTTAAAAATACGACTGCGCACCAGTGTAGACAAGCGTTCCTTTACACCCAATTCCTCAAGAATGGAAGCGTTTGTTCGAAACTCGGTCCAAGAGATCCCGAGCATTTTTCTCCAGCACCACATTTCCAAAGCGTCAATTTTTTTGGTCTCTGTCTGTCGCAGGGTCCATGTTTCAGCGGCGTATAAAAATATGGGAAACACTAACGTTTTAACGAGCCTGATCTTTGTGGCTTTCGTTATTTTCCTGTTTCTCCATATTTTCTTGAGCTTATCCATTGCAGCTCTGGACAGAACCATTCGTCGCTTGATGTCTTCAACGCAATTTCCCTGATTCGAGATTAGAGCCCCAAGGTACACATAAGATTGTACGACGTCGCAGTTTGCTATTTGCGTTATATGAGGTGAGTTGTTGTTAGCTCTGTCGACAATCATCATCTTGGTCTTGCTACGGTTAATCTTCAAACCAAAGTGGATGCTAACACTTTCCATTCTCGAGAGCAGCCGTTCCATTTCCAAGCGGTGTACTACCTAGTTTATTAAGAGCCTATTCACTCTAGCCTTGAAGACGCCCAAATTATAATCGGATGGGAAGATCGCAGCAGGCAAATTGTTCCAGTCCTTCGACGCACGCGGTATAAACGACGATGCGAGACGCTTTGTATGTACGGGTGGGATGTCCACCATGTACCGATGGCGCACCTAGTTGCTTGTAGCAATGTCGTTTATGGGTTAGTTTTACTTCATTAAACCCAAGCGTACGCAGGCGTTCGCACTCTCATTGTCTATCTATTGTGTTTCTAATTACGGTATTCGAAAGGATCTCTCTCTCTCTAGCGATCTAACCACAAAATACCTATAGATAGGTACAGAAGACAATCTCATGTATGTACTTTTTTTTACGTTGGGCAAAAATTATCTTATGACAACCCCCGCTCTTGGGTGGAGCGGGAGATAGTGTCAGACTCTTACTGACTAAGAACCCACCCCGTTCCTTCTGGCCTCTTCATACCGGGGCTCGAGTTTCCTTTCGGATAACCATGGCCCCAATAGGCTTCGACCCAGCTGGGCCTCTCCTGTTGCTGACAACTCCTTGAGGCGCGCGGGAACAGTGCGCGCCGTCAACGTCTTGGGCTCGGTCCGGACAGTTACCGGACGGCCGGACAGAGAGCTAGCTCGCCGTCCGCGAGCCCTTATGTATGTACTTCACTTTTTATACCTACGTTCGGTGGACGCACACTAATGAGCGCTTGAGCCGGAACTGTTCGACGAGCGGGCCGAGGCGCTCCGAGATATCGTGTCCGTGACCGGTGTCTATGTGTGCGTTGCTCGAGCGCGCTTACTTTGTATTTATATTGACTTCTGTACCTATATATTTTATGCCTAAGCGAACGCGGGCGTTCGCACTGCCATTATCTTTCTACTGTGTCTTTAATTACGGTATTCGACAGGATCTCTCTCTCAAACGATCTAACACACAGAACCCCGATGATGAGAAGCTAATCTAAATCCATCTTCGCATCAATTTAGCAAGAACGCGAATCCAAGATGGCGTGTTCGTGTTTATTTTTATTTTTCATTAGTACATCGCTCGGGGCGGACATTAGCATTTAAATGAATTTCGTTCTGTCGGTGAGCCGTTAGCACCAAATTGTGGGATATTACGCGCTCCGACATTCCCTGAGTATTTTTTTGCATGGAACTGCTTATTGTGCGACAGAAATATTTCATGAAACTTGGCAGCTCGGCTTTATAGTGTACGTGTTTTTTGTGCAGCGGTATTTTATAGGAACCATTCTGCTTTTGTTGAGTTTTAAAATTCATGGCTAGTTTCAGATTTTTCAAGACTCAAGAATTGAATAGAGTATAGTTATAATTGTTAAGGCTTATCATATATAATATTACTAGCTGCTGCCCGCGACGTCGTCTGCGTGAAGGCTCTACAGCACCAAAAATACCTTGCAAAAAAAAACTAAAATATAAGGTTTTTTTGCAAGTGAAAAGAGTTATATGGGAATTCTGCTGCGTTCAGTCATAAGATGTGACTGAAGGAAATAGAGAAAATAATGCAGGAATACATTCCAGGACATAAAAGAGTAAAAATACATACAAAGGTATAATACTTTACAACACTTCCCTATAAACTGCGTTGGTAGTTATGCTGCCAGGAGCCAAAATGTAAAGAGAGTCAGGACTGGTGACGCGGAAGCAAGCAACGTACAGTTGCCCGTGTGAGAAGCAACTCCTCCTGAGAGCGACACCCACTGCCCTCAGTGTCTGCCCCTGCGACTTATTGATGGTCATCACGAAGCAAATACCTACTCACGGGGAACCGTACGCGCTTGAATCGGAACGGGAAGTTATGAGGTATGAGGGGAATGCGTGGTATAAATACTGCCTCGCCGACGCCACAACTCAAAAGAATTTCCGCTTCAATGGTATGTCTGTGGAGCGTGATAACTTTAAGGCGAATCCCGTTACACAACTTCGGAGGAGATAGGTTCCGAAGAAGCATAATCACCTTCCAGCATAATCACGAAGAGCACCTTCCAGCATAATCAAGAAGCATAATCACCTTCCACCACCTTCAGCTTGATGGTATGCGCTGGAAGTCCACTCGCTGACAGGGAGTTCAGAAATCCCACGGGATAATGTGTTTTTTTTTGTCGACGGGGAAAATCATCTTATGACAAAACCCGCTCTTGGTTGGAGCGGGAGATAGTGTCAGACCCTTACTGACTAAAAACCCCGCGCCTTTCCTTCTAGCCTTCATACCGGGCTCTAGTTTCCTTTCGGATAACCCCGAACCCGGTAAGCACGGGATAATGTGTGGCGTCATCTTGCACGACGACAGTGTTTACCGAAGTGTAGACTACTTCTTATTACCCTCAATTTCCAAGAGAATGCATTCGTTAATTGGTGCAGCATTTTTGGGCTCACACATCCAAGAATTCTGCTGGTGCGGTATACGACTGATGTCCCCGTACACACAGCGAATGAGTTCTTCTAAGCTGGATTCCACTCTACCGAGAGACTCTGGAAGCATCACCTTTACACCTCTGTCTTCTGGTAGAGTGCCTTCGCCAAGACTTAGAAGGACATCGCACAATTCTCGAGCACGTGCATTGCCATCGAGCCGAGCTCTCATATAAATGGTCAAGCGCAGCGTACGAACTTATGACCACAACGAAGATCTGGTTTTGTGTGAATGATCTGGACGGTGTCGTAAATTTGTTTTTGCTCTGAATAAGCGATATGGTAATTTCGTATGGTGGTCACGGTGGTCATTTCGCCCGGATCGTAATTGGTCTCGGCGTTATACTCCCGATTTCCAAGGTTTTGAGGCGGTAATGATTGGGGAGCTGGTAACCCATAATTAATCAATGGATTGCCGCCGATAGAAATTACCACATCTTGAAGTGAACTGAGACAGGTGTTCAGCACGCGTTCATCAATTACTTTGACTTCATCTCCAGTAGCACGCTTCAAAGCTCGTAGAAAATCTTCAGACAGATGATGGCGATACTTCTCCCACAAAGCTACCGGGTTCGCGACTCCACAAAACACCAAGATGACGGCAAACAGATGACGCATGCGACTGGGACTGCTACTGACGCTCGCCGCGAGGGTGTCCTCCCAATTTTTGTCACGGTCAGGAAGGTGACGTGCTACTCAGGCTGCGCGGTAAGTGGGATACTCCACGCCATCAAATGTCTTCAGAAAAGCGAAAGATGTTGGCCATCGGACAGTGTGAAGTAACAACCGCAGAAAATAGCATTCGCCATTATTCGGATGCACGGTATAAAGCCTACCCAATGCGGTGTCCTTGAAAATTCCCGGAAAACCTTCCACAGCACCTCCTCGTTGATGTAGGTTATATACACCCCTTTGCTTGTCGTAAGTGTAATATGAAGGCACCTCGTCATACGTAAGGGATCTCGCAAATTAGTCGACTTTACAGAGCCTGAAAAATTTTAACAGAGTTGGTTGTCGCAGATTTTCCAAGCGCTCAGCAACGTTTTCGGGATCAAAATATATGCGCTGGCCGTTTCTTCTCTAGGTGGACGTCTACATGTATGACAGTAGGATGCCTGTCATGTATAGAGAACGCCAGTATCCGCCAAACCGCTTCAGACGTGCTGATGTAGCGACCGACCGTTATCAGAGCTCTGTAAAGCAAACGTCGCTTGATCGCTCCTTTTGTTGGAAAAGGAAACATTTTTATGGTGAAAAATTATTATGACTTTACACTATTTTAACATAAAATAAATGTGTCCGAGTGAGTAAAGTTTATAATTAGGCTTACGACATGAATATATATTAATTGCCAAGCAATAATCACATAGATTAATAGGTACCGAACAAAAGTATTAACAGTCAATGTTTATTTTGTACTAACTACATGAAATTGATGATCATCAATGAACATAACTCTTTTGTAATATTTAACACAGCATTTTTATTAAATTGTCTTCTTCAACTCTGCTCAAGATTTTGAGAGTTTTGTTGGAACTTGAATTTGTCAAAACGAAATATGCGATACAACTTTTATGAAGAAAATGTACATTGCCATCTATGAATTTTAAGAATAACTAACTACTAACCTCGCCAACATAATCAAATTTAAATTATTAATTTCCAAAAAGTGTCATGTAACTTGATTTGATTTTTATGAAATCCCATAGATGGCGCTGTTTTAAAATTGTCTTTATACTACTAACATTTATTAAAATAACTGTTTCTCTGCCCAAGTTACTTAACTGGAATAGTTTTTATAGTGTAAAGCTAGATAATAGTATGGCTTACTCAAAAACAACATTTAAATATGCGTCGTTAGATTACACGCTGTCACAGAATGCGTAAGAAAAATAAAGATTCACAGCTCCTCCCCCGTAGGTGATAGCGTGATAATATGTAGCCTATATGTTGACCCAACCTCTTAGTAATATTCATGCAAAATTTGAAGTAAATCTGTGTAGTACTTTTTAAGATTAGCCCGGACATACATACAGACAAACAGACAAACAGACAAACAGACAAAAATTCTAAAAACTATATTTTTGACTTCGATATCGATTGTAGATCACGCTCCAAGTATTCTTTTAAAAAAATATTCAATGTACAGTTTTGACTTTCCTACGATTTTATTATATGTATAGATTATAAAGGCGAAATTGTGCGAGCGTATATATGTTTGCTACTTCTTCACGCTTGAACGGATTTTTATGAAATTGGGCACACGGTTATATGAATATACAGGATTATTTGTAAAACACTGACAACCTCTCAGGCACGGTAATAATATCATACAGTATTCCAACTTCATACAAACGGACGAAACGCAAGGTATACCTACGCGCCTCAGTTGTAGCATGGGCTCGTCATGTAGACAGTAGCGACCGCCGCAACTGTGCCGGAGTGACGAACGGACACGACGGTTTTTTTTTAACAATAATCGCGCGATTATTGTTAGTTTGTACAATTCAAAGTAAAGACGTGGTATTTTATTATTAATAATAGTGGTTTATTGTACTATGTGTATGAATAATACTAGAAAAAGCATTTTATTTAAATCTACCAATCAAAAACAACACGAATTTTCATTGAACACTTCCTATTCAATCCACAAAGTATTTTGTTTATATAAAAAAGTAAGTATATTTACAATCACAAAACTAAATGGAAACACAAAGTAGGCAAATGTAATTAAAATGCTGGAGGCGGGCAGCCCTATCGCAAGTTTACGTACCGCGCGGCTGTAGGCATTTATTTTAAAGGGTAGTAATAAAAGCTTCGACAAAAAAAGAAGAATTGGCCTTACTCAAAATATTAAATCTACTGCCTAAAATACTAACTATTCGGAAGTTTAGTTTTGTTATTCGAAGATCCATTTTTTGTTAGGAGAAAATGTTATTTGAACATGCTCTTATTTGTTGTTAAATTGGATATTTTTTTTCGTTTATGTTTTGGGTTTTTTGTCGGTAATTCATTATAACGCTGGTTAATTAAAATAATAGTCGGCCACAGATCGCTGGAGATTTATTTGTTTTTCGGAACCATTATTATTTCCCTATTTTAAAGATACGGCCGAGTTACAATACTGTATGATACTATTACCGTGTCTCAGGACAATGTTACTAACATCATAACCAACAACTTTGTTCCATCAATTTAAAAATGTATCATATTTTAGTTCATCAGATTTTCATAAAAATATTTAAATTGAACATTCTAAAAATTACGAATTACTTCGCTATTGCGGAGGGTTGCGGCGATCGGGCGGCAGGTGTGTTTAATGCGCTTTCGTTCGCAGACTTGAAATGTGTTAGATACAACAAATAAATCTTAAAGGTTTGTTTTTGGTAAATGTATTACGTAAAAAGTCATAGAATAAAAGTTGTTGTATATGATGATAGTAGTGCGATCCTGTAAGGTCGTTAGTGTTTTACAAATAACTCTGTATAAACTAAAAACCCACTCCTGGTCCTTTTTTGCCTTTGTTCCATTTCCCCGGGTTTCACTTTCGCACTAACAGGGGCATCTACATCGATTCATATTCAGTCAATATTTAAACAGAATTTGAGTGTGATACCTGGTGCTATCAGCTAACTTCCACATCGTTGCATCCAGGTTGATCAAATAAATACAATGGGATGTTTTGTTAAGCAATAATCCTGAATACACAATCGTTTGTTTACATAAACTCTCCGTTAAAGTAAAATAACAACTTATAGAATTTCATTACGTTGCAGTTATTTTGTTTGTTTCATTGAGCGTAACAAGGAAAACAAGAAACTCTTTTGTTTTTATTGAGAAGGCTAACAGCGCCGGGGAAAAACAACAGAGGTACATATTACCATCGATATATATGTACTACGTATGTAAGGCAATGCATATTACATAGACAGCCTGTCCTTCACAAACTAGGTATAGACAAGCTGTTGGCATTGGGTTCGTCTGAGATAGCTAAAGACTGGTAGATAGGTAATATACACCCCTATTTTTTAATTAGTACACAAAAAAATGGGGCTTTATCCGTGCCCGTTATTAATCATATTTGTGTAGTTAAAAGTAAAAAAAACGAAATTCCAAAATTGGACACAAAATTTTTCATAATTGGTCAATTCATAATTGGATCATTTATTCATAACTATTACTACTAGAAAATACTACGCACAGTGATTTTCTATTGTTTTTCATTCATATCAATAGCCTGTACACATATTTTCATAAATTTAGTGTCATTTTGGTATATAAACAAACTCTAATAACTTTGCTGTTTATGAATATTATTTATTGAAACTTTACCTAAATAATAACGAGACCTATTCTAATAAGCCCTTTAAGTATTTGTACTAATTAAAAATTAGTGCTGTATATAGATAAATACTTACCTACCATACCTAGGGACTGGTACTGGGACTGGGAGATGAAATTGATCGAAGATAAGACGCAAACAATATTAAGCATCTCCGCGTTTTATAAGAATTTTAATTATTAGCACAAATAAAACGGGATAATGGCAGGAAGACGAAGATGATGAACTTGCTAATTTTTTTTTCTACTATTCTATTATTGTATATTTCTTTCTGTTCTTGTTTGCTATTTAAATTACTAATGGCTTGAGGCATTTATATCTTACACTAGCTTTTCCCGCGCGGCTTCGCTCCCGCTCTTCCCTACTCCACCCTACTATACCCAACTCTACCCTACTCTACCCTACCCTACCCTAATCTACACTACTCTACCCTACTCTACTCTACCTTAATCTACCCTACTCTACCCTACCCTACTCTACCCTACTCTACTCTACCCTACACTACCCTAATTTTTTTTTCCATAAGAACCCTATCCTCACAATAACAATCACAACAAAAAAAAAATCAGCCAAATCGGTCAAGCCGTTTTTATGCTATGTCATGACAACGGAAAACGGGTTTCATTTTTATATATATAGAAGATAGATTTAAATCCCTGCAGATTCGTGCCTACCACTACGCATAATGAATGTTTTTTTTTTAATTGACATAAACTAGTGCTTGACTGCGATCCGACCTTATCGTAAGCGGTGTAATACCTAGTTTATTAAGAGCCTATTTACTCTAGCCTTGAAGACGCCCAAATTATAATCGGATGGGAAGATCGCAGCAGGCAAATTGTTCCAGTCCTTCGACGTACGCGGTATAAATGACGATGCGAGACGCTTTGTATGCACGGGTGGGATGTCCACCATGTACCGATGGCGCACCTAGTTGCTTGTAGCAATGTCGTTTATGGGTTAGTTTTACTTCATTAAACCCCAAGCGACCGCAGGCGTTCGCACTCTCATTGTCTATCTATTGTGTTTCTAATTACGGTATTCGAAAGGATCTCTCTCTCTCTAGCGATCTAACCACAAAATACCTATAGATAGGTACAGAAGACAATCTCATGTATGTACTTTTTTTTACGTTGGGCAAAAATTATCTTATGACAACCCCCGCTCTTGGGTGGAGCGGGAGATAGTGTCAGACTCTTACTGACTAAGAACCCACCCCGTTCCTTCTGGCCTCTTCATACCGGGGCTCGAGTTTCCTTTCGGATAACCATGGCCCCAATAGGCTTCGACCCAGCTGGGCCTCTCCTGTTGCTGACAACTCCTTGAGGCGCGCGGGAACAGTGCGCGCCGTCAACGTCTTGGGCTCGGTCCGGACAGTTACCGGACGGCCGGACAGAGAGCTAGCTCGCCGCCCGCGAGCCCTTATGTATGTACTTCACTTTTTATACCTACGTTCGGTGGACGCACACTAATGAGCGCTTGAGCCGGAACTGTTCGACGAGCGGGCCGAGGCGCTCCGAGATATCGTGTCCGTGACCGGTGTCTATGTGTGCGTTGCTCGAGCGCGCTTACTTTGTATTTATATTGACTTCTGTACCTATATATTTTATGCCCAAGCGAACGCGGGCGTTCGCACTGCCATTATCTTTCTACTGTGTCTTTAATTACGGTATTCGACAGGATCTCTCTCTCAAACGATCTAACACACAGAACCCCGATGATGAGAAGCTAATCTAAATCCATCTTCGCATCAATTTAGCAAGAACGCGAATACAAGATGGCGTGTTCGTGTTTATTTTTATTTTTCATTAGTACATCGCTCGGGGCGGACATTAGCATTTAAATGAATTTCGTTCTGTCGGTGAGCCGTTAGCACCAAATTGTGGGATATTACGCGCTCCGACATTCCCTGAGTATTTTTTTGCATGAAACTGCTTATTGTGCGACAGAAATATTTCATGAAACTTGGCAGCTCGGCTTTATAGTGTACGTGTTTTTTGTGCAGCGATATTTTATAGGAACCATTCTGCTTTTGTTGAGTTTTAAAATTCATGGCTAGTTTCAGATTTTTCAAGACTCAAGAATTGAATAGAGTATAGTTATAATTGTTAAGGCTTATCATATATAATATTATTATAAAGGCGAAATTGTGCGAGCGTATATATGTTTGCTACTTCTTCACGCTTGAACGGATTTTTATGAAATTGGGCACACGGTTATATGAATATACAGGATTAAGTATTTGTAAAACACTGACAACCTCTCAGGCACGGTAATAATATCATACAGTATTCCAACTTCATACAAAGGGACGAAACGCAAGCTATACCTACGCGCCTCGGTTGTAGCATGGGCTCGGCATGTAGACAGTAGCGACCGTCGCAACTGTGCCGGAGTGACGAACGGACACGACGGTTTTTTTTTAACAATAATCGCGCGATTATTGTTAGTTTGTACAATTTAGGAGGTATACCTTACGTGGTATTTTATTGGTGGTTGGTGGTTATTGGTGGTTTTTTTTTTAATTCATGAATCCCCAAGCGACCACCGGTGGCCGCGCATCTATTGTCTTACTATTGTGTCTCTAATTGACGGTATCTGAAGGGTTAATAGTGGTTTATTGTACTATGTATATGAATAATACTAGACAAAGCATTTTATTTAAATCTACCATTTAAAAAAACAACACGAATTTTCATTGAACACTTCCTATTCAATCCACAAAGTATTTTGTTTATATAAAAAAGTAAGTATATTTACAATCACAAAACTAAATGGAAACACAAAATAGGCAAATGTAATTAAAATGCTGGAGGCGGGCAGCCCTATCGCATGTTTACGTACCGCGCGGCTGTAGGCATTTATTTTAAAGGGTAGTAATAAAAGCTTCGACAAAAAAAGAAGAATTGGCCTTACTCAAAATATTAAATCTACTGCCTAAAATACTAACTTTCCGACTACTTTTGTCCGAATAAAAATTACGAAACGACCGAATGAGATACTGAAATCTTCGAAAAATAAACATGACTGTTTACTGCTGTAATACTTTTCTACCAGTATAAATTACGTTCTACTGAAAACTATGCAACTAACTATGCTATGAAATATGAAAGGTAATTCATAAATTACCTTTCATATTACATAGACTGTGGTGCTATTTTAACTGTAACATTATACTGAAAATATTATTCTGAGTGGTTATACAGAAACTTATAAAAAATATAAAAATGTACTTGTAATAAAACTTTTACTTGCATCATATATCATGAATTTAACTTACCTCGCAAATATAAATTGCAGCATGCAAGCAAGCATGCAACATGCAGCATGCAAGCAAGCATGCAACATGCAGCATGCAAGCAAGCATGCAACATGCAGCATGCAAGCAAGCATGCAACATGCAGCATGCAAGCAAGCATGCAACATGCAGCATGCAAGCAAACATGCAACATGCAGCATGCAAGTAAGCATGCAGCACTCAAGCGAGCATGCAGCATGTATGCGGCCTGCAAGCAAGCATGCAGCTTTCAAGCGAGTATGCCACATGCAGCAGGCATGGTTTCTGTCACGGCTCCGGCGCTGCGGGCCTCCGGCAGCCTCACGTGCGCAGACGGCTTTCGCTCACCACCGCAGCCTCAGCGGCGGCGGCTAGCTCGCAGCCGCCTGCTCCTCAGCCCACGGGCCGCCTTGCCCCTACGCGCCTAAGCGATTTTATATTACACTCTAGGGGCAGACAAGACTACGTGAAGTCGGTTTTGTAGCGATTCGGTTTTGTCACTAACTTTTGTAGCACAACATATTAAATTTTTAACCAACAATATTATTGAATTGTTACAGAAACTATAGCTATGTGGTGTTATGTTATGTTATAATCATTGTATGCCTAAACATTATTATGCTAATAGTTATTAGGCCTAGTAGCGTTATGTGAATTAAATTTATGCCAAAACAAATTAGCCTTAAAGATGATTATGCCAACATAAACTGTATGCCAAAAAAATTATATAGGAAAGTATTATTATGGCAAAACATATTATGCCAAAATCGTTATGCCAAAGTAGGTATATTGGGACAAAGAATTTTCATCATTATTGAGAGTTAAAAAATAAATTTGATAACCAACAATAGAAATTAAAACAGTTCATACAAGTTGTAAAAATATGATTATTTTGACAAAACCTCTGTTGTCGGTAACTTAGTAATTTTGTCGGAGGTTCAGTATTCTATTCGGAAGTTTAGTTTTGTTATTCGAAGATCCATTTTTTGTTACGAGAAAATGTTATTTGAACATGCTCTTATTTGTTGTTAAATTGGATATTTTTTTTCGTTTATGTTTTGGGTTTTTTGTCGGTAATCTATACTAATATTATAAAGAGGTAAAATTTGTAAGTTTGTAAGTTTGTATGTTTGTAAGTTTGTATGTAGGGGGTAATCTCTGGAAGTACTGGTCCGATTGCTAAAATTTTTTCACCGATAGAAAGCTGCTTTATTCCTGAGTGACATAGGCTATATTTTATGTACGCGGGCAAAGCCGCTGGCAAAAGCTAGTTCATTATAACGCTGGTTAATTAGAATAATAGTCGGCCACAGATCGCTGGAGATTAATTTGTTTTTCGGAACCATTATTATTTCCCTATTTTAAAGATACGGCCGAGTTACAATACTGTATGACACTATTACCGTGTCTCAGGACAATGTTACTAACATCATAAACAACAACTTTTGTTCCATCAATTTAAAAATGTATCATATTTTAGTTCATCAGATTTTCATAAAAATATTTAAATTGAACATTCTAAAAATTACGAATTACTTCGCTATTGCGGAGGGTTGCGGAGATCGGGCGGCGGGTGTGTTTAATGCGCTTTCGTTTGCAGAGTTGAAATGTGTTAGATACAACAAATAAATCTTAAAGGTTTGTTTTTTGGTAAATGTATTACGTAAAAAGTCATAGAATAAAAGTTGTTGTATATGATGATAGTAGTGCGATCCTGTAAGGTCGTTAGTGTTTTACAAATAACTCTGTATAAACTAAAAACTCACTCCTGATCCTTCTTTGCCTTCGTTCCAGTTCCCCGGGTTTCACTTTCGCACTAAAATCTACATCGATTCATGTTCAGTCATTGTTTAAACAGAATTCTATCTGGTGCTATCGGCTAACTTCCACATCGTTGCATCCAGGTTGATCAAATAAATACAATGGGATGTTTTGTTAAGCAATAATCCTGAATACACAATCGTTTGTTTACATAAACTCTCCGTTAAAGTAAAATAACAACTTATAGAATTTCATTACGTTGCAGTTATTTTGTTTGTTTCATTGAGCGTAACAAGGAAAACAAGAAACTCTTTTGTTTTTATTGAGAAGGCTAACAGCGCCGGGGAAAAACAACAGAGGTACATATTACCATCGATATATATGTACTACGTATGTAAGGCAATGCATATTACATAGACAGCCTGTCCTTCACAAACTAGGTATAGACAAGCTGTTGGCATTGGGTTCGTCTGAGATAGCTAAAGACTGGTAGATAGGTAATATACACCCCTATTTTTTAATTAGTACACAAAAAAATGGGGCTTTATCCGTGCCCGTTATTAATCATATTTGTGTAGTTAAAAGTAAAAAAAACGAAATTCCAAAATTGGACACAAAATTTTTCATAATTGGTCAATTCATAATTGGATCATTTATTCATAACTATTGCTACTAGAAAATACTACGCACAGTGATTTTCTATTGTTTTTCATTCATATCAATAGCCTGTACACATATTTTCATAAATTGAGTGTCATTTTGGTATATAAACAAACTCTAATAACTTTGCTGTTTTATGAATATTATTTATTGAAACTTTACCTAAATAATAACGAGACCTATTCTAATAAGCCCTTTAAGTATTTGTACTAATTAAAAATTAGTGCTGTATATAGATAAATACTTACCTACCATACCTAGGGACAAATGGGAACTTTTGAATAATTACCGCGGCACTAGAAGGCAGCAAATAAAAGAGAGCCGACAACAGTAATCATCAATACTTACGTATGAATCATTTATTAGCATACAAAGTTTTAATAACAAAAGGTTTAACAATACATTAGTGAAGAAAAAATGTTTAACTATTTATATCACACAATGCCGTCTTTTTTTACAGTGAGTAAAAATCACCTTATGACAACCCCCGCTCTTGGGTGGAGCGGGAGATAGTGTCAGACTCTTACTGACTAAAAACCCACCCCGTTCCTTCTAGCCTCTTCATACCGGGGCTCGAGCTTCCTTTCGGATAACCCTGGCCCCAGTAGGCTTCGACCCAGCTGGGCCCCTCCTGTTGCTGACAACTCCTTGAGGCGCGCGGGAACAGTGCGCGCCGTCGACGTCTTGGGCTCGGTCTGGACAGTTACCGGACGGTCGGACAGCGACCCATGGCTCGCCGTCTGCGAGCCCGCGTCTACGGTGGCCGACACAATGCCGTCTGGTCCTAAGCTAAGCAGAGCTTGTGTTATGGGTACTAGGCAACTTATATATTTCTAAATACATACATAGTATAATTAAATTACACCCAGACAGAACGAATCATCATGCTCATCACATAAACATTTGTCCTGGGTGGGAATCGAACCCACGACCTCCCGCATAGCAGTCAGGGCCATTAACAACTCGACCAACAGGCCAGTCAAACTACAGTATTACTACAACAGTTGTGTTTCTAATAGTTTTACTATTAGAAACCAGGTGGATTTAAGCCAGTAAATGTTTTTGGGTTTGATTTCGGTCAAAACTGTCCTTGAAACCGAAATTCGGTCATGGTTTCGGCTAAAACTTAACTCGAAGCCGAAATTCGGTCACAGATTCAGCTAAAGCTGAAATCGAAGCGGAAATTAAGTTACGGTTTCGCAGGAAACTGACTCCGAAGCGGTTTCGGTCGTAAAAATTATTTCGGTTGGACTCTAATTTAAATCTCAAAGGCGCTTTTAACATAATTTTAGCCAATCGGAAGTCATACCAAACCAGGCACACTTCTGTGTGTGGCTTTGTTTACGAACCAAATAGAGAAAAATATCCGTAACATAATGTAGCTCCTACATTTCTATTTGGATCCGTCCTCATTACGCCGGGACAGCTATTATTCCCGGAACCGAAGCCCCGGACTCAAGTGTTCCCGTTTACATAACACGGACTAGGAAAATACTTCCATTCTATACAAATAGTAAGTTTTCAAATTGCTCCGCTTCTTGGAAACTCTCACTGGAGTGAAGTCTTAGAAATACATATTGCTTTTATTTATTTATTAAAACTTCAAATCAACGGTACACAGGCGGACTTACCTAATGCCATAGGCATTCTCTACCAGTCTACCATAGGCGGTGAAGAGAAAACTCAAGCAGCAAAAAAGATGTGACATAATTTTATTGAAGTTCTCGATACGGACAGTACCCCAAGCCAAGTTGCTAATCTGCAAAAGTTAACGCTTGTAGAGAGCTTCAAATGTATGGGAATAACACCGTCTCAACGCTCAGTCACGTGGTCAGAACAAAAGAATTGACGGCAAGGTCAACTCGAAGCGTTCGACGCAAGCGAAACGGTTGTAACTTGGCTAGGGGGGCAGGTTAGGTTAGTAGGATAAGGCGCTGTCTTAGCTTTATGGTTATTTTTTTAAGGGTTGCGTACCTCAAAGGAAAAACGAAACCCTTATATTATCACTTTGTTGTCCGTCTGTCCGTCTGTCGGTCTGTCAAGACTCTTTATCTTGGGAACGCTTAGAGGTCATCATCATCTTCCTGCCCTTGTCCCGTTTTATTTGAGGTCGGCGCAACACGTTTTTCCTTCCATTCGGTCCTGTCACTCGTCACGCTATCACTAACTACCTTTTCTTTCATATCACTTCTCACACAATCCATCCATCTTTTCTTGCGTAGAGGTATCGAGTTGAAATTAAAACCATATACTCAAGTCTGCAGTGCGTTGAAGCAGTGAAAAAATCAACTATCTAAGTGAACGAATAATAAATACGGTCGGTATGTCGTAAAAAACGTATATTTCGATAATCGCAAAGGAATTAAAATTCATAGGGTACTCTTCCCGTTGAACTAGAATCCTGAAATTAATCAAAAAGTAAGGTCTTATAAGCACAGATATAGGAATAAATCTGAAAACAGTTAATTTGTTGTTAACTACGTCACAAAAAAAAAATACTTTTTTGCAATTCGGAAATATCTTTGAAACTTCATTCGGGAATTGTAGTTTATACGGAACCCTCAGCGCGCGTGTCCGACACGCAATCGCCCAGTTTTTTATCACCACTCTGAAATAGAAGGTTCAGTTTAAACCTTTTTTTTTATTATTGATAGGCTCGCGTTTGACCACTGTCTCATCTGATGGTAAGTGATAATGTGGCCGACGATGGAGCACGCTTGCTTAGAAGTAACCTATTCATGGCCTTTATATGAAGTAAAGAAAAGGGATTTTTGAGACGACTGGTTGTCCTGGTGTTTGTGTTATTGGGTGGAAGATAACCCACCTGTTTGTTAACCGGTCATTAAGTAGTGCCTCTTGCCATTAGAGAGGTTTGAGATTGAAGACGTCTTGCCTTGCTTTCTTACAAAGTATCTAACTTTAAACCTGTAAACCTTAGGCTACTGGTTATAATTAGTTCACTGCTGCGCAAAATCCTCCATCAATGACTACCAGCGGTTTCAGTCTACGAATAGAGTGCGCTAAACGCGCGCGCACTCTTATCGTAAACAAGACAACTGTTTCTTTTCTATTCTCTTGTGTCGAACGCCTCGAGTTGGACACGCCTCCGATTCCTTTGTTCTGACTTAGCATTGAGATGACGTCAGAACAAAGGAATTTGAGATGTAGCTGACTCGAGCCGATCGAAGGAGAAACGAAACGTTCGTAACTTGGCTAGGCCTGCAGGTGAAATAGTGGTCAAGCATGAGTCTATCTTCATCTACACTAATATAATAAAGAGGAAAAGTTTGTTGTTTTGTTTTTTTTTGTTCATCGATAGAATGCTGCTTTATTCCTGAGTGAGCCCATATTATATGTACGCGGGCAAAGTCGCGGGCAAACGCTAGTCAAGTATAAAAAAAACGTAGACGATTTTAAGGCCAAGTAAGTCAGTGGTTCTAAGTTGGTGCGTCAACTTCATTGTTACAAAGTAGAGATAGTTAGAGGTTTGGGCACTACTAAGTTATCGAAACAAGTATCTGAGGTACTTACCATTATAACCATCAACCATCTAACTTGTTATCAAGTTTGGAATTAAGTTTATTCAAGGGGGTATACGGCCGAAAGGTTTTGGAGTAGCGACCGTGTACCGGGAGACGCAGCGTTTGAATGCCTTCCACACAAGGTGGACCGATGACCTGGTTAGGGTCGCTGGAATCCGATGGATGTGAGACGCACAGGAGCGGTCATTGTGGCGACGCTTGGGAGATACCTATGTCCAACAGTGGACGTCTTTCGGCTGAAATGGTGATAATGAGGGGGGTATTAATCGCCTGGGTACTGAAGTAATCAGGTCGCGTTTGAAGGACTGAGGCTGGCATTTGAGGTCAAGGTAGTGATCACGTGCAGGAATTGAGAATACATGGGTATATACGATAGTTATTTTTAGGGCTGGTTCTGAATTGAGTATTTTGAATTAAGAACACCTCTTTTGAGAAATAGTCCGTTTCAAATGCTCAAATCAGAAATCGGGTGCAAGTATGTAAGATGCACATTAAATAAGACTCATAACTGAAAAACAGGACCTCTTTTTAGGCTTTAGGTGCTTACGATCTATCTATCTATCTTACTATTGTGGGAAAGATAAGAACTGGCTCTGTGACGTATTAAAATTATCATAATTGGATAGAATGTTTTTAAATTATTTGTTACAAGAAATTTTAATTACAAATAGAAAAATATCACATTGAATGAAGGGGAACTATCAAGTTATAGAACAAGGATACATATGTGACGATATCGCCTTTAGTTTTCTTTAAAAATACTTTGCGAGATATTACCATTACATACTCTTTCAAGAGTACTGACGGATGGGTCTTATGGTCAATTTCAATAAAAAAAATTGAAATGAGTTCTCTTTTATATTTGTGGATTCCCAGAGGTTCAAAAATGTACATAATGATTAAAAGACGTCATAGTAGGGTTCTGGAGAAGCGAGGCTAACTTGTCAAGCTCCAGGTAAGTATAAGTTAAGTACCTACCTGGCGGTCCGTTCTTAATCTCGGATTAAATTGTTTCGTATGAACGGACAGACAAAATCCCTCAAATAGGCAGGTTCTTAACAGCACTGATGGGCAATCGGATTACTGCGAGCTGCGTCCAAAGGATTTTCGGTGCTTAGGTATTTTTTACACGACTGAGCGACGCAAAGGAACCCTCCTTTGCGTCTGTGTTTATCATTCTAAATCTATGTCTCTGGAAAATTGCAAATGCCGTAAAATTGTAATACTTACAACGTGTTTTTTATATTCTATATCTCTAGGGTATGAATGAGACCATAACAAAGAATCAACTGGTATATATTAAGGTATTTTTCAATTGTTTTTTGTTTGTTTTCATTTTACATCAACACTTTCCAAAAAACAATCGAGTGTATTTTCGTAGGTAGATAGATACTCGTAAAAACTATAACTTATTGTTGAATCTAAAGTTCCTTTGTTTTGCGCTCTAGAGATCAAATGTATATGTCGATTTTGACGATTCTCACGTAAATTCTTAGTCCAGCGATTTGTCTTAATCTTGGGATTGTCACTGAAAACAAGACGGTTATCAACATCCAATATGGCGACAACTAGACGCCACTTTGTGTGAAACAAATAATGAAAGGCGTATTTCAAATATCATTAAATGGTTATTAGATATCGTTAGGTTTCTCTATTTTTTTTTATTTTGAATGAGTACCCGTTTACGGTTTAAAGATGCTTAGCAATTATTTTCTCTATTTTTTTTCATATCATGTGGCCCAAAAAGTTGATCATAATTTATATCATAAAAAGTAAAAAAAAAAAACAGCTTTTATTTAAATACGCTAAAACGAATAAAAAAAAGTTATTATACAATTTACGCCAAAAAAATTAAAAAAATTATTACGCCATTACACAATTTTTTATAAAAACACTTTTACACGTATTTTTTATATTTTGTAAAAGCTTTTCGTGAGATTTAGTTCTCATAGAGTCGTAGGTATTTACTTAGTTAGAAAATTAAAATTATTAAGATTGAATTATTTAATTTACTCGTTCATATATGTACGCAGGTAAATCTCGGGACAAGCTTTTACATAATATAATTTTCAATACACTTGCTCATAAAGTGACTCTTATTGCCCTACACTTAGGTATATAATGGTACTTGTTACCAAACTGTGACATTTTGATTACCATTACGCACTAGTGCTATAATGTGGTTAAAACCTTATTGTTCAACCTCTCCAACGCCATCATTTTATGACATTATCGTATCAGGGGGGGCGCAGGTCGTCCCCCACGAGGAAAAGGAAAAAAAATCGGCGCCGATATGAAAACAGATTTTTACCACCACTAAAGTTTACTAGTTTTACAATTATTTTATTCACAAGTGTATTGAAAAACGTCGTATGGTACACGTGAGTAATTAATGGTTACCGTTCTCGGCTCCGCGTAATTAGAGATTACCGCCTCGACGGTAATCACTAACATTACACACTTATATCATAATGTACTATTAAATTATTATTAGTCACTTTTCGAAATTAGAACGTTAGGCAAAGATGTTTGCAAAAAGGTCGTCATTATACTATATAATAATAAGTAGGTAACATCTTTAATGTACATATTATTGGGTAAGTAATAATTCACTTACCTACAAGGTCCGCTCACGGCGGATCAATAGCCTTAGTAAAGAAATTAAACTATTACAGCCCACCAAAGAACCATGAAAAGAGGATAGTACCTGGCTATTTAATCAAATTCCCTAATTCATTTATTGAGTAAGTCTATAGATATGTAATAAATAGCTTTTGCCCGCGGCTTCAACCGCATACATAATCCGAGGATAAAAAGTATCCTATGTGTTATTCTGGGATATGGTTTACTCGTGTACCAAGTTTCATCGAGATCCGTTCAGTAGTTTTTGTGTGAAAGAGTAACAAACATCCATACATCCTTCCATACATTCATCCATACATACAAACTTTCGCATTTATAATACGAGTATTAGTAGAATAGTAGGATGCACAAGGTTTTTTTTGTAATAAAGGTTAACTCTAAGGGAAGATTTAATTTAAGGAATAGGGGTTGAAGATTTGTACAATTTTTTTTAGGTAGGCTAATCATCCAATGACATCTCCGCGCCCTTGGGCGGACCGGGAGATAGTGTCAAACTTTTACTGACTAAAAACCCACTCTTGTTCCATCGTTGCCTTTCGTACCGGGGCCGAGTCTTCCTTTCAGAAGCAGATCCTTGGCCTCAGTAGGTGTTCGGGTCAATCACCGAACAATATGAACCGGTCAGCGTAATTGCGACACCGCACTCTCGCTTTTATTATTTTATGTATTACCTAAGTAATTACAGTCAGTACGCATTCGGATAGCATATCGGGCGCGACTCAATCTCATATCATTCATCCCGTTAGTTTTAATAGTTTTTCCTTTGTATTAGTTTAATCGGTATTGTTGAAATATAACTATCTTTATAATCTTAAATCGTGGTTTATCTTAACCTCACCCCAAACAGTAGGCTTCGACGTAGGCCCTACGGTTTGCTGACAGCTCTTTGAGGCGCGCGTGGAATAACACGCACCGTTCGACGCCTTGGGCGCAGTCCGGGCGGTTACCGGACGGTCGGACGGCGAGCTACTCATTGCTCGCTGTTCGCAAGCTCGCGCCTAAAGTAGCCATTAATTGGGATCGAAATCTGTGGCCAGCTGAGGCCGTTGCCTCACGCGTGATGCCTTCTCCTTTGCTAGCATTACTGCTTCGTAGAAGGAGGCGACCATCTGCCACCTCGCTGTGGACTATGGCCTTTAAGTACAAAAAGGCATGGCGCGAGCTTATCGATCGGTCCAATTTTTTATTAGTTAGATATATACACATACTCTTCATTGTATCCCATACAAAATTACAGAACAACCTTAAAATTATACTTGCTTCCTTAATTTTTGTACTTTTTTTTCCTTTACTTTTAATTATTATTATTTTATTTAAAAAAACATTGTAACCAAAACCTACCGGTGTTCCTTCAGTCGCCCTCTGTGTTCCAGGAACGATATGGAGCTCCGTATTTTTTTTTTCGATTTTTGACTTTCCTCGAATTCTTGATACTTACATGAGGTTGTACCAAGAATTCGAGCAGTAAATTGAAAATCGATAATTAAAAAAAATCATAAAACACTTTATTAAATACTCGTGCTAAAATTACCTTACTTATCTAATCGACTGGTGATTGCATCTTGTTCTATTTTAGCGAACAGAGGTCTTAAAGGCTTATCTTTCAAAAGATTTGATGTTCCTTAGTCGGCTTAAGGGAGATTTACGAAATCTTTGCCAGAAATAAATAAAATTTCTTCTGTGTTGTATTATTGCCTTCTATAAACACACAATCTACCCACTTCAGCTACTTAGCAGGACAGATGGGCCGGGACTACTTATTTCTTAAATAAAAATAGGCTCCCATTTCTGAGATGTCAGGGAAAGAGCACCTGGCAAGACGTGGGCAGAGGCTTTTTTATAAATGTTTGTTTATGGAAAA
This sequence comes from Mythimna lalbum, assembly GCA_949319445.1. Lineage (NCBI taxonomy): Eukaryota > Metazoa > Arthropoda > Insecta > Lepidoptera > Noctuidae > Mythimna > Mythimna lalbum. The sequence continues at coordinate 1,495,199 of OX439354.1, forward strand.
TCTTTTGATCTAACTATTTATAGACATTTTAGCTTTTACCAGTGTTTTCGCTCGTGTGCTTTGTCTATAAAACTTTGGAGTATACCTAAAGAGCCTCTTAGAAATACATTTAGAAATCGATGACTGTTTTATAAATCGGCCGGATTGCTCACTTTTGCAATATGAAAATGGTTTCTATATCAGCTGCAGATTTCCACAAAAAATGCTTTAGGATATAGTACTATGAGCATTGTAAAATAAGGAGAAGTTTCATCAGTAAATAGCATTATATTGGGGCCATAATGTGAGGCAGGTCATTTATAAACTAGGAACAGGAAAGGGCCGATAATTGAACCCTGAGGCACGCCACGGCGATACGGGGTAAATATTATGAAAACCAATTTTTTTTTTGTTAAAAGTGTAAATATGTAAGATTCTTGCCGATTCTTCTTCATAGGAAACGACCAATTGGAGCTGTGCACTAGCTTCTGCCGTTTTATAAACCTATGTGAATTATTATTTTTTAATTGAATTAATTTTTCGTGAAAACTAATGTTACGAAAAAATTACTGACAGTATTTTTCTAAAAATCTTTCTTTTCTGCTATCTTAATAAGTGGATCAAATGTGAATGTCCTGTGATTAAGCCAATGTCTAGCAACGGCTATCATACGTTTTCAAAGCAAATATTGTGTAATATACCGGCAATTGTTACTTTCTTCTTCATGTGTCTGGTCAGTTTAGAAAGTTCGTCTTGCGTTCGTGTCGGTGTTTTTTACTGGTTTGCTATCTATAGCTACTTCTTGTTCTTTTTCTCTAATCGATGGTCTCCTCATCCCTTAAAGTATTTGGGCCCAGTAAGTTGCTACGTTCATAGCGGCGTCAGTGGCGTTTATTAAGACCTTCAAAGTGCAGATAGCTCTACATCATCATCATTTGAACCGAAAGACGTCCACTTTTGGTCATAGGCTTCCCCTAAGTGTCGCTGTAACGACCAGTTCTGTGCGTCTCGCATCCATCGGATTCCCGCGACCCCTTACCAGGTCATCAGTCTACCTTGTGGGAGGTCTTCCAGCACTGCGTCTTTCGGCACGTGGTCACCATTCCATAACCTTTCGTCCTCATCGATCATCTGTTCTGCGAGCAATGTGCCCTGCCCACTGCGATTCTCTATAGCTACTGTCTAATAAATAAATACCATCTCTTAAAACTGAGTCAACCCATCACTTCCTTGTCATACACAACCAAACACACCATCACACACGTCATACAACGCATCGATAATTCCCCAGATACGTTATCTTGCGATAAAGCATCGATACAGAATTAACACGCGTTTACTAGAGCTAGCATGTGCGCTGTTTACTAGTTCGGCGACCAATCGGAGATATTGATTTTGTTATTGTTAGGAACGAGCAAATCACACGCTGTTCTTCTTCCAGTTGAGACGTCTCGACGCAAGGATTTGTGGTAAATCTTTTGTTTATATAGATTATTTTTTTTATCTGTGATTTCTGACCGGTCTTGCCTAGAGGCACTTACTGTGTATCGTAACCGTTTACTAGTTCTTTGAGGTCAGATTAGCAGTTAGCTGCTTAAATACTGATGTACAGTTGCGTTCTAATTGGGAAAAGGCTTAGTAGATCTGTTGATCTGCTTTTTTGTCAAGACACAATCTATTTAGGTCCTTGTTGTATATTAATTTTACCGGTTATTGAGCTAAATAAGTAGTTAGTAGTAGTAGTAATAAGTGCAGTGTGAAGTGTTACTAAAATAGCCATGAGCCTTATTTACTAACAATAAATTGTATTTAATTTGTTTTATGTTAGTCTATAGGATATGTATCTATGGGCGATGATACACGAGAATAAATGATTAATTATAAATAAGTGTATTAGGTTGTCTTTCGTAAATCTTTGATAGCTGTTACATGTAGCCAGACCCCATAAAGTCTGTCTATTACTCTATCTAAGGAGTAATGTATTGCACAGCAACTGGGTTGTGGTCCTATTAGACTGGAACCCGGTCCTAAGCTGGTTGGGAAAAGGCTAGGGAGATGACTGAGTGAAATAGATTTTATAATTCTTTAATTTTAATCAACAGAATAAATAAAGCAATGCCTCAGATATCCCGTGCTAGAAAATTAAGTTGGCTTACTATTTTAATTGGAACCGGTCATAAATCGCCTTCTATTCTTTATCTCTCTATGTTTAAATACTTTTTTAATATCAAATGCAGTCCTGCATATTAACAAACGTGCGCACATTTCCATGTGCATGAGTAAACTACAAATACTACTATTGTCGTACTACTATGCCCGTCAATATGATGTGTCATCGTAAATAGCTCTTGAATCTAGCTTAGTGCTGTCGCAACTGTCCATAATATCTTTAGTCCTTCAGTAGGCTCTTACACAGTTAAGTTTTTAATTCTTATAATAATAAATATTATCCGAATAACATTCAAAACTTTGCGAGCAGATTCGTAAGAAGTTGCCATAAGTGTCATGTTTCCCAATTGTTCATTTGGATCAATCGTGTGAGTATCTACATATTATGTCTTTACTTATGAAATTGCCGTTTTGTATGAAAAAATTTAAACAAATTTTTTTCATGTTTTTTTTTATTTGTATTAATCGAAGTAATCACCCATGCAATCAATGCATCTTTGCCAACGCAGTGGCAGTTTATTAATGCTCTTCTTAAAGAAATCAGCTGGACGGGAGGCAACTAATTCTTCAAAGGCATTTTGTACTGCCTCTCGGGTATTGAATTTTTTTCCCGCCAAGATGTTATCCAAATTCTTGAAAAAGTAGTAGTCTGTAGGCGCAAGGTCTGGTGATTAGGGCGGATGACGGAGAGCTTCCAACCCCAGTTCTTGCAACTTGGAGACCGTCTGCTGTGCAGTATGAGGTCGCGCGTTGTCGTGCAGGAGCAGCGGAGACGAGCGATTGACCAATGCTGGTTGGAGATGTGCCAGCTTCTCCATCATTGTGTTCAGTTCTTCACAGTACACATCTGCAGTAATGCTCACCCCGTTTGGTAAGAAGCTGTGATAAATCACACCGGCGTTAGACCACCAAACAGTGACCATCACTTTTCTAGGGGTAAGTTTTCGTTTAGGGCATTGTTTAGGTGCTGAACCAGGATCCAACCAACTTGCTGAGCGCTTGGGGTTATCAAACAGAATCCATTTTTCATCGCAGGTAACAATGCGGTTCAAAATTCCTTCATTTGTGTGTCTGTTGAGCAGTGCAAGGTACGTCTCGACGCGTACTTCGCGCTGGCGATCATTGAGTTCGTGGGGTACCCATTTGTCAAGCTTTTTTACCTTGCCAATTTGACGCAAATGGACCAATATTGTTTTGACGCTAACGTCGAAAGCTGCTGCTAATTCAGCCGTAGATTGTGTATCATCAGCATCCACAATCGCCTTTAATTCGTCATTGTCGACCAAAGTCTTCGGACGACTGCGAGGTTCATTTTTCAGGTCGAAATTTCCAGAATGGAAGCGAGCAAACCAATAACAGGTGGTGCGTTGGTTTGTAGTGTTAGCTCCGTAACCGTCGTTGATGTTGTGTGCCGCTTGTGCCGCGTTGCTGCAACGACGGTACTCATATTCCATAATTACTCGAATTTTTAACGTATCCATCGCGTGGTATTTTTGCGTGAACGCATAAGTTTATAACAACGTTTTTCTGGTCATCTTATTCTTAAATATGAACAGCTCAAACTCAACTCTATAAAACCTACAAAAGATTTCCTACCTACAAAAGACCTACCAAAGACCTACAAAAGTCGAGAGTGAATAAGTTACTTCTAAATTAGAGTGCTCCATCGTCGATAACATCATCGCTCACCATCAGGTATGACAGTGGTCAAATGTGTCAAAAAAAGGTGGCCAAACACGCATTTAAATCCTTTTTTTCAAAACAGGTCACCCTATCGTTAGTTCTTATGTACCTATCCTACTCGCTGAAAGATTAACGGTTAATTAAAGCTAGAAGTACATTAGACCGACGCACACGTGTAACACGTCTGATGTGTACGTAGAAAGACGTCGCGTGGCGTGGATCAAGTGTATCTCTACAAGTCTAGTTTCCGTATAAAGTGTATGGAGACTGACGCACCCAGCCCTGCGTTAAAAAATAACCAGAGTAATGTAGAGTGGCAACCCAGGGTCGTTCTTTTATAACTTGAGCAGTTACCCTAGAGTAACCCACCCAACTTACTCTACTTCTGAGCAGGGTAGGTTGGAGTAAGCGGCCATCTGCTTGACATTGACAGTTGAAATCTACGTTTGCGTTCAAAAATGCCAGGGTAGAGTATATGATGTCATTAGAGTTAACTCTAAACTCAAATTTGAACGCAGTTCAGCGTGTGTCAGTGTGGTCCTTTATAGAACATTACCACCTCCTCATCGATATGTAAATCTAAAGTGATGGCCGCTTTGGTATTGAATCAAGGAGGGAAATAGAGATAGATAGCTGGAGATTAGTTTCGCAACGGTCTCGGGCGATGTTTGAAATTGGATTTCGTTTTTTAAGCACCGACTTCCGAAGTTAATAACCTCTTTCGCTCTAGCTAGAGCGAGAGGAAATGTCTGATTTTTACTGAAGAAAAAAACACCCGTGTACCTTCATTTACCCTTTACGTACTAAGACCACGGTAATCGGTACGATTTGTTTTTACAAGCTTTTATTTAGTTTCACCTATCCCGATGTTTGTCTGTCATCAAATCTTGCAAATCAAATTTGACCCACTTCCCGATTACCGCTTTAGATGAAATTTTGCATGCATGTGTAAATCAGTACACAATGCAAAATTATTATAACATGGAGCTGATCTGATGATGGAACCGGAAGGTGGCTATAGGAACTTAGTAGTTAAAAGACACAAACCCTTCGAGTTTGGGCTCGTATGATTCGTCTTGACGAGTATTCATTATTTAGGTATACCTAGCTATAAAAGCTTGCTGAAATGATTTTCATTAAAAGCTTGTTTATTTGGATGTCGGTTCCATTTTTATTTAGTTTTTACAAAGTCTAAAAAATATCAACCAAAGGTATCGAAATTCATGTTTAGATTTATCAATATCATGAAACATTTATTTAGTCTTATTCATCCACTTCAACTTGAAAACTATTGGTGTATCGGTACCGCCAGCCGTTCTTAAAATAGTCGACCGCATCGATTCAGAATAATAAATTGTTTCGCTGCAACTTACGATCCGAGGGAAAGAGGGCAGCTGACATTTTACATTCTATATATCATCAAGTGAAGGGCTCATTATAAAATCAATTCCAATTTCACTTTTCTAGGTCTTACTTTGCCTCTAATGAACGTAATCTATGTCAATTGAAACGAAACTTAGGAATCTATAATCGTTTAACTTTGTCTTCCATTTCAGGATGTCAAATGTTCTTTAATTATCTTTCCGAATTTACTTATTATTATAGTCTGTCAAAAAAGTCAAACGACTAGGGAATTATTTAATCATTAAAAAAATACATATATTTGTTTCTTTTAAAAAGGTTCTTCTATTAGTACGCTATGATCAAGATCTATTAATCAACCTTTATTACTGAACCAGTGTTGACTACATCTACATCAGATTTCATTTTGTCCTAATAATTACCCAAGTCGTTTGACTTTTTAGACAGACTCTGATCACTTTCCTACTTTTTTTAACAAAATTGTATTATTTTGTTTTCCACCCGTCTTCGAAAGATAAGGCTACATCACAGCTTGTTGTTTTTAAGCTGCTTCACAGCCACCCTAATCTCGTACAGGTTGACGTCCGGGATAGTCTAGATTGACTGGCCTGTTGGTCTAGTGGTTAGTGGCCCTGACTGCTATGCCGGAGGTCGTGGGTTCGATTCCCACCCAGGACAAATGTTTATGTGATGAGCATGATCATTTGTTCTGTGTCTGGGTGTAATTTATCTATAATATGTATGTATTTAGAAATATATAAGTATGTTTATCAGTTGTCTAGTACTCATAACACAAGCTCTGCTTAGCTTGGGACTAGACGGCGTTGTGTGATAGTTGTGGAATATTATATTATTATAGTCTCCGTTGAGTGTTGGGTCAATCTAGCTTTGAGTGTGCGTCCATAGAATGTTTCGTTCATTCCCAGAATTTCCAATTGGAAACTTGGAAATTTATCCCCCCATCCTGCTAACAAACACATCGTCACACAAAAAATAAATCAATCAATCGTCTCACGGATGATATAAGATGCCTGTAGCGGATATGAGAATGTTGAGATGGATGTGTCGTGTAATGGTGTTACGAAAATGGATAAAGTGAGAAATGAGCATATAGAAACCAGCTCACCTATGATTGAAAAGTAGTAAGGGAATCCTTTGTTTAGGTGTCGTCATGTAAAAAGGAGGGATGAAAAGGAAGGGGGAAGCTACGTATAAAGCGTTTTGGGAACATATTCATTGTGCGTACAGCTAAGGAGCGGAATGCCCTGCCGGAATCTGTGTTTCCTGATAGCTACAACTTAGGGGTCTTTATGTCAAGAGTGAATAGGTTACTTCTAGGCAAGCGTGTTCCTTCGTCGGCCTAATCATTGCTTTCCATCAGGTGAGATGGTGGTCAAACGTGAGCTTATCTATAATATAAAACAGAGGGAGTTAATGATAGCGTCGCGGGACAGGACAGAAAGGAAGAAAACTAGTTTCTCCGACCACAAATAACACGGGACATGGGAAGATGATGATTAAAGATTATCGCAAACAAACGAGCTATTTTTAGGATCATTGTATTGATCGGGTTTTGCCTAGGAAGTAAGTATAATACCTAAAGGAGTGAAAACGTAGGTAAGATAATAGACTTAGGAGAACTGCTTTCATAAGAATTGACTTGGTTGAATTATCATACACATATTTTGCGTTCCGAATTGCGATAAAAGTGATAATATCGCGAATCCAACAAACGCGCAACGTCACAATTATTACATAGGTAGGCCCATAAATGTTGTGACTATTTTTGGTCGGATTCTCGATTTAATTACTTTTATCGCAATTCGAAACGCGTTAGTTATCAAACCTATTACGTGTCACGATGTTAATTTTTTTATTTTTTATTTTTATTTTTGATAGGTTTGCGCTAGACCGCTATCTCACCTGATGGGAAGAGACGATGAGGTCGATGATGGAGCACGATTGCCTAGAAGTAACTTATTCACTCTAGACTTGAATATTCTTTTACTTAAAGGTTCTTTTGTTCATGTAACAGTTTCACAAGCAGCAAGCTTAATAAGTTATGCATCACCCTGTTAGGGAAAAATGGTGCTGCCATAGATTATTCATCGATGACATTTAGAGTTGGTAGCCACGAGTCCACGGCTGCAGCCACGCTTAGACTTATTGAGGTCAATAAAGTTCAGGGTTCGTGGCGCTTTAGGCGTATAGTCCCTTGACCATCTGACCGGAGTACAATGCAAACATAGTCGCATCTAGCGAAATGCATGGTTCTCATTTATTTATTTATACTTCATGTACAGTAGTGGTACATAGGCGGACTTAATGCAACAAGGCATTCTCTACCAGTCAACTTTTGGGTTAAAAACACAAATTCTGTGGTAGGTTTGCACAATAAACAAATCATCGTCGCTTTCCATCAGGTGAGATAGCGGTCAAGCGCAAACCTATCAATAATAAAAAAAAGAAAAATCTGATTTTGACCAATACATATTTACTGTATGGACTTTAAAAGAGACTTTGACCCCTGAGTTTGTTTCGGTGTTTCTTCTCAGGGTAGTCAGCTAGGAAACACCGGCCTCATCCTCAGTTTAAACTGGCGTAAAAAAAAATTACGTGTTTTTTAAAAACCTATTTACAAAATAAATATCATTTATCCTTTAAATATTGATTGATTTACTTATGTTACTCGTATGATATTCTGAAGAACACTTAACATTTTTTTGTGTAAACATATTTCTATTTTTCTAAAGATCAAAGACGTTTGAAAGGTGTAATGAAAACAAGCGAAAAAATATCATATCGTTATTTTTTTCTTTTATCAAAAGTATTAGTCATACAAAATAAATGATATGTTGATACTGATAGGTAATATAGTACGTGGAATAGGTACGAGTATATAGTAGACATTTTTAGAACTTGGCTTCAGAAAGTCTCTGTTTTATGGTACTGCTCGGGAGCTAGGGCCTTAAGTCTTTTATCTATATATATAAAAATCAATGCCACTTTTCGTTGTTATTTTATAACTCAAGAACGGGCTCACTTATCTAAACCAAATTTTTAGGATTTGTTCGGACTATTTAGTAGATGGTTTATGTGAAGTTTGGTAGGGTAGAGTAGGGTAGAGTAGGGTAGAGTTGGATATAGTAGGGTACAGTAGGGTAAAGTAGGGTAGAGTAAGGAAGAGCGGGAGCGAAGCCCAGCGGGCAAAAGCTAGTAAATTATATATTCTGCCGAAGTATACTTCATTACCAACACACTTCTTTTTTTTCTTTTTCATTTCGTGACGTCTCCATGTTACAATCCTTTTTGTACTTAATTAAGAATTGGATATTATTTCTTTCTTTTTAACCGACTTCTAAAAAAGGAAGAGGTTCTCAATTCGGATGTTTGTATGTTTTTTTTTAATGTTTGTTCGCGCATAACTTCGTCGCTTGCCAACCGATTTGAAAAATTATTTTTTTGTTGGAAAGGGTATAGACGTACTTCCCAAATGGTCCCATAGTCACCAAGTTGGGATCTGATGATGGAATCTCGGCGAAATCGAGGGAACTCCTCAAATTCAATTAAATTTTTTAAGTCGTTTATTTTTTTTATTAAAAGGTTTTTATGAAGTTTGTTTTCTTATATGCCCAATTAACTTTTCAATCGTGATGATTAGTGTCGCAATGGGTGCGCGAACGCCGGCGTTCGATTGGGGTTTAATGAATTGAGTTAGTTATTAAAAGAAGTACTATTTTTTTTATACTTCTACGTTGAGTCGATTTAGTTGCTCGCGAATGTATAAGAAAATGGAAGTGAATATAATAATTATAATCTTTCTGTAGCAATAATGAATATTATCAATGCACGGCACTTTTCTTAAAAAATCATAAAAAATATCTATATATATAAAAATCAATGCCACTTCTCGTTGTTATTTTATAACTCAAGAACGGGCTCACCTATCCAAACCAAATTTTTAGGCTTTGTTCGGACTATTTAGTAAATGGTTTATGTGAAGTTTGGTAGGGTAGAGTAGGGTATAGTAGAGTAGTGTAGAGTAGTGTAGAGTAGTGTAGGGTAGAGTAGGGTAGAGTAGGGTAGAGTAGGGTAGAGTAGGGTAGAGTAGGGTAGAGTAGGGAAGAGCGGGAGCGAAGCCGTGCGGGCAAAAGCTAGTAATTTATATATAGCAGAAACGATATTAAATTCAATCGACGTATTCAAACCTAGATAGAAGAATGACTAAAGTTCACTCAGTAGAATTTACTGTTCAGAGGAATCCCCCCAACGCTATCGAATCTATATCGAATGATGTTTGTTATCGATAATAATAATCCTATATAGTAATAATAATAAAAGCCTTTTCGCTGACTATACTACAGTTTTGCTTTATACTGCTTATATATAAAATCAAAATTCTTAATCTAATCTTATTTTTAGTTAATTTTTTTTTTTTTGCAACTACTTAGTCAGGTTTTCTTTTGACATAGGCCTCCCCCATTTCCTTCCAGTTATATCTGTCACGAGCTATGTAGTACGATGACTACAAAAACCAGTCTTGTTTAGTAAAGAACAATAAAAATAAACAAACACTAACTTAATTAACTAAGATGATCGTCCGGTAACTGTCCGGACCGAGCCAAGGCGTCGACGGCGCGCACTGTTCCCGCGCGCCTCAAGGAGTTGTCAGCAACAGGAGGGGCCCATCTGGGTCGAAGCCTACCGGGGTCGGGGTTATTCGAAAGGAAACTAGAGCCCCGGTATGAAGGCAAGAAGGAACGGCGCGGGGTTTTTAGTCAGTAAGACTCTGACACTGTCTCCCGCTCCACCCAAGAGCGGGTTTCGTCAATGACGATTTTCCCCGTCGAAAGAAAAAAAAAAAAAAAAATTAACTAAGATAGTTTTATAAGATAACTTTCTTGTTGGACGTGCTCTTGAAAGTTCTATACCGATGATTGTTCCTTTACTTACATGTTGATGCGTTTGTTGTCTAGGTTTGTCTGTCCCTCGAACATCTGCACGAAATTAAATGGACACAATACTCGTACCCACCTAGGTGGCAGTAGGAGTATCTGTGCATTTAGGAGCAGCTGGCCGGAATGCCAGCTGCGCCCGGATAGAACCCTGCTGACCTTTAAATCAATTTTCTTTGAGAAATATTGATTGATTTATATCTGCTATGTTCACTTTGAAGAATATTTAACCACCAATTTTGATTGTAAAAAAGTTTCTAAAGATCCAAGAAGTTTCAAAGGACTTGGGAAAATTTGCGAAATTGCTAAAACATCACTTGAAATTACCTTTCTTGTCTCCACTTAAAAAATCGTTACCTCAAAATACAGATTGTCTGGTTTGGATTTCATCATCATCATCATTTTAGGCAAAAGACGTCCACTGTTGGACAAAGGCGATAAAACGACCGGTCCTGTGCGTCTCGCATTCGTCAGATTCCCACCCTCAGCAGGTCAAGGTCAGGGGAAGGTCATCGGTCGACTAAGTGGAGCTAGTTTGTGTTTACTGGCAAAGAATTATTTTGTGCTTCTTCAGCCGATATCGTCCACTGTTGGACATAGAACCCCCCCCCCCAGCGTCGCCACAACGAACGATCCTGTGCATCTCGCATCCATCGGTTTCCCGCAACCACTAACCAAGAAAATGTTTATTTCTAGTTCATAGTTTTGTTTCTATTGCCTCCAGCTGTTGATCAGCCACCGTCACCATGTTTGAGGGCGCCGTCGCCGGCATCCTTAACCGGCTGCTGGGCAAGTACGTCCAGGACCTGGACACCGAGAACCTGAATGTGGGCATCTTCTCCGGAAATGTCAACCTTACAGACTTGAAGCTTAAGCCTGAGGCTTTGGTAAGAAATCCAATTTGAACATGGTAAAAAATTAGACCAGATTCTGGAATCTAAAATAGGTGTAATTTCATTTCGGCAGGTATTATACATTCCAGAATCTGGTCTTATTTTTCGCCTAGTAGCACCTCGAACTACTACTGATTCTGAATGTTTAAATAACTAGAAACACACTTAATAAAATGCTTTCATATTTCACAGTACGAGCTCGACCTGCCAATCGATGTCAAAATCGGCACCATCGGGCGCATTGCCCTGCAGATACCATGGTCAGGCCTCTACACCCAGCCTGTGGTCGTCAACATCGAAGATGTACTGGTACTAGTGGGCCCAGCCATCTCCAACAGCCATTTCGACCCAGAAAGGGAAAGGCGACTCACCAGAGCCGCCAAACGGAAGATCCTTCAAGATTTAGAAGCTGAAAGCGAGGTCCTCAAAGGTCCTCAGAACTTTTTCGAGCATTTGTTCACAGCGATTGTGAACAATCTGCAGATTTATGTGAGGAATGTCCACATCAGGTATGAGGACTCCATCAGCTCTAAGGATGGGCCCCTCGCATGTGGACTGTGTCTTCAGAGCTTGTCTATTGAGACTACCAACAGGTGAGTTAGGTCTTGTAATCTATTCTACTTTATTTCATGTGGTTAAAGCTTTTGAATTTCTGAAATATAATATATAACTAGCTGACCCGGCGAATTTTGCACTGCCTAACAGTCAATAAATGTAGCATATTATTCGATATAGACAACTGATTGCAGTGAAACAAAGTTTAAGTAATATATCTAATTACACACAATTTTAATGTATAAAAGTTTTCTTTATCGATTTTGTACATTTCACGTGATGCGCCCGCAACTAAAAATTTCTACAGATTTGTTATATGTATCTAAGACATGCTCAATTAAATGGACCCCCATTTCTCACATCAACAAATGGCTCTTAATATTAGGTACAAGACTAAGCTATTATTTTCAAACGGTTTTTTTTTGACTGTACTTTATACGTATGAGAGAGTTGACAACAGAAACATTAGGCGAAATCGGAAGGTGCCAACTTCATATATGCTAATCCTGGACATAGTCTACTCGTGTGTCAACATCCAAAACCGTTAGAGCGTGAAGAAGTAACAAACAAACAAACTCACAAACTTTTATCTTTATAATATAATTATCTTCTTTCAGCAAATGGAAACCTTCAGTGACTCCAGCGAACGCATCAACTGTGTACCAGATGATGCGCATCGACTCCATGTCAGCCTACTGGAACCCCACGGCGACCGCCCTGGACGACAATGAGACTGCCCACATCACGCCGATGCAGTACTACAACTGGAAGCATTATATGCTCACTGGACTTGACAAATTCTCGATGCATCATGAGGACTTTGAATTTTGTGAGTTGTTCTTTTCTATTGTTTGGCAAATATGAATTGTTTAAAAAAATATCTCTGAGTTAAAAATGTCAGCATGGCCTGCGGTTTATCATTTTTATGCTGTAACTGAAGTATCCCATCCATCCATTGACAATGGCACTCATTTTTGTATTATTTCCATTCCTGCGGTACAGGGTGTTTAAACACTTTAGGTTTTAAACACCTCGTCACCCCAGCTATGATTATGTTCATAATGCACTTATTAGACTCCATATTGGTTTTTTTTTTTTGGGAGAGTACGAGATCAAGGGAGCCGTAATAAAATAGATACTTTCTGCTTCTACACTGCTCTCTACTTTGATTACCTAACCCGTAAGTTATTTTCACAGTGCTTAAACCAGTGACCTGCAAAGTGAAGGTCCTCATCAACCGATCCGGCGAGGCTCGCGTTCCTCGCTTGCTGTTGGATGCAGTCCTTCAGGATAGTGCACTGCAGCTGTCCCGGCGGCAGTACTTGTCAATAAATAATCTGCTAGCTTCATTTGACAGGATCAAACTGAACAGGTCAGCCTTAATCAAGTTCTTTACTTGCCTTATTACAAGGCTGGCCAGGGTGGCTGGTAAAAACGGGATGTTAATTTTTTTTTGCAAAAATTCAATAAATGCCAATTTTTCTATGAATTTCTCTGCAGAAAATACCGTCACCTCCATCCAGGTATTCCACTTTCCAAGAACATCAAAAAGTGGTGGATTTACGCTTTCAACGTGGTGGTGGAACAGAGAGTTAGGCCCTACACCTGGGCAGCCATCAAAAAGCACAGAGAGAACTACAACGTGTACAAGCAGATATACAAGAGTACGCTGAGGAGTCCTAATGATATTGAGCTGAAGCTGGATCTTCAGAAGTGTGAAGATAGTCTACCGATAGTGTCGGTCATCATTGCAAGGGAGCAAGCGAAATTTGAAGTAAGTGAATTCGTATTCCATGTTTTTCTAGTAGCTGTACGAAGGCGGAATCTTCAAATTACTTCTTCTGCTCTGGGTGGAGTGAGGGAAAATGTTAGACTTTTACTGACTAAACTTGACTTGACTGACCTTTGCGTTCTAGAGCTGCGGTAACTCTTTGAAATAAATCCCGCAGTCTACCTGTACGAAGGCTGCGCTGAAGTTTATACTTGGGGTTACCAGTGTAGCTAGTCGGACATTGTGGCATTTCCGCATTCTTCATTGAAATGTAAGGATCCTTGCACCAGACTCAATATTGGTCTAGTTAGAGGGTTTTCAATGGAGGATGTAGTTTTGTGCCCCTACCGGTTTTCGTTAGCCTATACTCTTCAGCAATCTTCATATTAAATTATATATTAATCAAGTTAATCATTATTTCTTGAAAACAGTCATTTCGTCACCTTTTCATTAGGACAGGACCAGCTTTGTCTAGATACTTATTATAATGGATCCTTAGATAAAATGGAACAAAATTTATGTTACACTAGGATTTGTCTGCAGATGACACAAACCTTTACAAAATTGCTTAGGCCTCAGCGGGTCAGGACTTCAGGAGCGACTGACCAATGTATCCTATTTATTAATATTTTTTTCTTCTCCAGTTACTAGCTCAAGAACCAGAACGCATAGAAGTAGTAGAAACAGAATTCGACTGGTGGAAACCAACGACCTCTCCTACTGTAGAAGAGCCCGAAGTGCCGAAGAACCATGTGGAACTGTGCGTCAAGACCGAGAGGAGCAAGACTCTGTGGAGTCATCTCTCCAGTCCTGAGAAGAAGAAGGTCTGCGAACTGATTGGTTATGTGGAAGGCGCGCCGCAGAAGGATAAGTCGAAGCAGTATATTGGTAAGTAGGTAGTAGCGTTTGGTAGAGTTCTTTTTGGCAGAAGTTTTGAATCGGCTATCATCATCATATCAGCCAAAAGACGTCTACTGCTGGATATAGGCGTTGCCATAACGACCGGTCATGTGCGTCATGCATCCATCGGATTCCAGACTTTTTTGGATCGGCTATGCATGAACTGAGAAATGGTTGTTAACTTAAAACACTGCAGCATTTAAAGGGTAGTCTCAAATCTTTGCTTATTTAAATATAGGATACGAAATCTCATGAATTTTTTGTGCGGTGAAAGATAGGGTAGGATTAGGAACAACTATGACCTTAACTTTGAAATCTCGAAAAAAACTGCAGTGCCCTGTATGTCAGAGAGTTATGCCACAGTAAAAATGCTGATTTGTGTTGATGACTGCATTCTTTTATCTCTTGAATTACCAGTTATAATCACAGTGAATGAAGCTGCTGTATCGAAATAAGTCTATGTCGTCTTCTTGAATGATTTCAGAACACAAAATAAACCTGACGCTGGGGAACTGTTCGTTGACTCTAATGAATAGAAGCAAGGAGGTACTGGTGGTGACCCTCACTCAATTCCTCGCGTCTCTGGAGACACGACCTTCAGCAAAGGCATATAAGGTATTATTAATATTAACAAGCTGATGATCATTTAAATTTGGTATTCTTAATTTTTTTTACTGGTCATAATTATCATCTTCCCGACGTTTTATTTTGCTGTAGTTAGATAAAATCATTAATAAAATTGTCCTTTGAATGTTTACTAATGTAAATAACACTACACAGTGGAATTAAATAAGATATTTATAATTTAAATATACTGACAATACAGCTCATCGTAAAAGATGTGACAGACACTTATGTTTCTTAATTCTCTATGTGACCATAGTACATATTGTATTACCTATTTTCAACACCCCCACTTAATCCAATATGCTTAACACAAAACATATGTTTAACTCCACATAGACCTTTAGTTAACATATCTGCAGGCATAACCTTTGTATCACAATATTCAATACATATTTCATTATCATTAGCTAACTCACGAACAAAGTGATACCTAATGTTTATATGCTTAGACCGTCTACCAATTGATGGACTATACACTAATTTACTAGCACTTTGACTGTCGCTATATATAACAATAGGTTTTTCAATCTTTCCTGCCAATTCGGCTAGTAAACCCTTTACTGAAATTACCTCCTTGGCAGCCTCACAAATGGCAATATATTCTGCTTCTGCAGTACTAAGTGCAACAGAACGCTGTTTGCGAGCTTGCCAAGCCACAGCAGCACCACCAAAAAACAAAGCATAACCAGTAAATGAATGACCATCACTATTACTACCCCAATCAGCATCAGCGTAGGCCGTTATAGGCTTACGTGTTCTTTTGTAACACAGTGCATATTCAGATGTACCTTTAAGGTATCTCAGAACTCTTTTCAAAGCATTAAAGTGTGTACTATTATTGTAGGCATTAAATTGGCTCAGATAACTGACCGTAAATGAAATGTCAGGTCTCGTTGCACAGGCTAGATACATCAAGGAGCCTATTATTTCTTGATATCTTCTATCATCTTGCTTATCTCCTTTCTCTAACCTTAAGTTACATTCTATTGGAGTTCCAACAGCATTACAATCTTGCATGCCATATTTTTCCAAAATCCTTTTAATATAATTACTTTGCTTCAAATAAACTTCACTCTTTGACCTGTCTCTCGTAACAGTAATACCCAAACAATCTCTTACTTCACCTAAGTCTTTAATCTTAAAACGTTTCCCAATTTTTGTTTTAAGTTCTTCAGCTTTTGCAATTACATCTGTGAATATATAGAAGTCATCCACATAAAGAGCAATAGCCAAGAAATGTTTGGTATTTTTAGACATGTACACACATTGATCATATTTTGATGGAACCAAACCTATTTCTAAAAGGTAAGTGTGTATTTTCTCGTTCCAGCAACGAGGCGACTGTTTCAAACCATATAATGATTTAATTAACTTGCAGACTTTTCCTTCTTCCCCCCTTTTAACAAACATTTCAGGCTGTTCCATATACAACTCCTCATCTAGGTCTCCATTTAGGAAGGCAGTTGTCACGTCTATATGGTGAACTTCTAAGTTTCTTTCCGCAGCCAAACCAAGTAAAAGCCGGATAGAAGATAGCTTGACTACTGGAGCGAAAGTTTCGAAATAATCTTCTCCATAAATTTGAGAATAACCTTTCGCAACTAGTCGCGCTTTATAACGTTGAATAGATCCATCTGCTCCCCTCTTCAGTTTAAAAACCCACTTGCTTTTTACAACATTTTTGTCTGGACGATTTACAAGTTGCCACGTTTTATTTTCAATCAATGAATTATATTCATCTTGCATTGCTATCATCCATAAGTTTTTATCACTTCGAGTCATAGCATCTTTTACCGAAGCAGGATCTACATAGTCTGTCAGGTTAAAATTGTACACAAAGCTCTCATCTATCTTTGTTTTTCTATTCCTCAATGGATAGCGTCGCTCCAATGTTTCAGGATTTTCACAAACCACTGGATTCGGAGCCTCTGAATCCAAAGAGTCATGAAATTCTTCTTCAGTTGCATTTTCAGCTGACGTCGTCGTTCCTGACTCTTCTAAGCTATTTCGGCAAGGTCGCTCTTCACTATGAGCGTCAGCTGTTGAACTCTCCTCGTCAGAGTACAACTCTTCAGACAAGGGAATTTTTACCTCAACTGACTTCATCCTGGAAGTCGCATTAGAATTTTTACCACTCAGTGACTCTTCCCCAAGTTTGGTTGTATCGATCCTCTCATTAAAAACAGCATCACGTGCAGTTATTATTCGACGCGGATTCTTCAAGTCAACAAATCTATACCCTTTCGTGACTTCGCTGTAACCAACAAAGACAAGCTCACAGGTCTTCGAGTCGAACTTCTTTCGACTACCATCCTTTATAAGTACCTGTGCTGTAGAGCCAAACACTCTCAAGTTTGACACATCTACATTGCAGTTTGTCCAGACTTCTTCGGGAACCTTTCCCACAAGAGCCATCGTTGGCGATCGATTTTTTAAATAAATCGCAGTAGCAACCGCTTCGCCCCAAAACTTCTTGTCAAGATTACTGTCGTGAAGCATACATCTTGCCATCTCAGTAATCGTGCGAATACTCCTCTCCGCTACACCATTCTGCTGTGGTGTGTAGGGGACGCTCGTCTGATGCACTATCCCACACTTGGCTAAATGAGCCTGGAAAGCCTTATTGGTATACTCTGTCCCATTGTCACTTCTCAACCGCTTAAGTTTCTTACCGGTCTGGTTTTCTACAAGAGCTTGAAACTCTTTAAACTTCTGTAGCACTTCATCCTTTGATTTCAATATATATCCAAAAATCTTTCGGCTAAAATCATCGATAAACAATAGAAAATATCTATTACCGCCATATGTCTCCACATTAACGGGACCAGCTACATCAGTATGAACTAATTCCAGAATATCAGAAGCTCTGAAACCTTTCTTCTTTCTAGGAAATTTTTGCACGCACTGTTTTCCTTGACTACAAGGAACACAAGGACCATTCTTAGTCCTTTTATCATAGTGTAGGCCTATGACGATCTTTTTCAAAATCTCCATTTGAGGAGCAGATAGGTGGCCTAACCTACGGTGCCACAGTTCGAAATTTTCTGAACCCTTACCTTCTAAAAAGACCGTCGCCCCATCACTATCCGTATCTACAACATAAAGACCGTTTTTTCGTGGTGCGCAGATTAAAGGTTTACCATCTACAAAAACATTGGAATCGAAAATTTTACAAAAATCTTTATCAAAAATACACACTTTGCCCTGATCTGCAAGCTTACTTACGGACATCAAATTGGTTATTAATTCAGGAATTACTAAAGTATTATCTAATTTGATTCCCAACTTACGACCCTCATGACGCACGTTCAGTTTAACATGACCTTCTGAAATCGAAACTATCTTTTGATTATTTGCACATGTTATTATTTTGGAACACGATTTAGCTGGAACCAAAAGTTCACGATTAGGCGTCATGTGAGACGTAGCGCCAGAATCGATAACCCAACTACCACTGCCACCTGAAGCAGATAAAAAGGTTAAAAAGTCCGTTTTAACATTATCACTGGCTAACATATTTTTAGTAAAATTTTTATCTTGCCGCTTGATCTTAAACTGCTTGCATTGCCACTTGTAGTGGCCCTTTTTCATACAAGAATGGCAAATTATTTCTTTTCGATTCCGTGTACCACTGCTACTTGCTGCAGTATCAGTCACCAATGCAGAATCATCGTCCTTTTGAAAATTAGGAGATTGCTGGCGTTGACCTTCCTTTAGCAGTGCTGATATAATCGACTCCGTGGTTATTTTCACACCAGAATGCTCGATTGCCATCACTAATGGATTATATGAATCTGTCAAACCTGCCAACATGATGATCCCGACAAATTCGTCGTCTAGAGCTGCTCCAATACTATGCAAGGCTTGTTGAGTTGCCTGTACTTCAGTGACATATGCTTCAATATTTTGAAAACTTGACAGTTTCAAACTGAACATCTTTCTCAAAAGGGACAGCCTTCTCATCAAACCCGCATCTGCATATGCCTTCTGCAGAGCCAGCCATGTCTCACGTGCCGTCTTAGCGTTAGTTATTAAGGGGTACACGTTTTCGGCAACTAATAGGCATATTTTAGCTCGTGCCTTGGCATCTCGTTTTTTCTCAGCTTCAGTTTCTGCCACGAATGTTTCTCCAACACAATCCCATAAATCATGATCGATCAGAAACATTTGAATTGCAAACGACCATGTTCCATAATTGGATTGGCCCATCAATTTTTGTATGGTGACCGTTTCACTCTTCTGCATCATGAGAAGAAATTCTACTCACTCCAAACAACCAAGTTATGGTCTGGGCCCATAACCTAATGTAAATAACACTACACAGTGGAATTAAATAAGATATTTATAATTTAAATATACTGACAATACAGCTCATCGTAAAAGATGTGACAGACACTTATGTTTCTTAATTCTCTATGTGACCATAGTACATATTGTATTACCTATTTTCAACATTTACCCTTCCCCTAAATCCTTCTTTTTCTGTTGATGTTTTAAAATATATAAATACAATATTTTTACTCACAAAAAAAAATTCTAATGTTTTACTCGCTAATAATACATAAAAAACACGACATTAAAAACATGACGTCGGAAACTGGTACCATGTCTAATTTCTACTTCCATCCTTACAGCTATCAGCTCGAGCCGAAAGCGTAGTGATCGAAGGGGTGACATCAGATGGGGATTTAGTACCCCTCTTGTCTCCGGAGCGAGGAATAGGCGTCACCAGCTCCAATCTACTAGCGATAGACCTGGAGAAGAACCCCTGCAGCAATGAGGCTGATTATGGACTGTGCTGCTTGATGGAACCCGTGGACTTGGTTTACGTTGAGGTGTGTAGTTTCTTATTGTTTTCAAGAATCCTAACGATTGGCCTAGAGGCTTATGACTAAGGTTAATATGTTACCATGAGCTACCTGTGTATCTTTTATCTTTCTCTGTCAAATACCTCTAAAAGTTATCTGTGAGAAATTGCTATTATTCGATAAGGCCGCCCACTGTTACTCGTACACTCGTATTAACTTTAAGCTTTTACTGTAATTGTAAAGAATAAAGAGTACGAGTATACAGGGTGAATTTGAATAAATGCGACAAAGTGAAATGGGAGCTTCAGTTACAGTAACATAGTAATTATAAACTGTTTTTTCTACAATCTAAATCGTTAAAAAAAATTATTTGTGGAATATGGATTTGCGGAAGGCGCGCGCGACCGTGACCTACAAACGTTTTAGGACGAATAATGAACGATCAACGAAGGAAGGGTGGTAGGCGTAGGGCCGGTCGCCGGGAAGGGATGTCAGCGCTGGCGCTCATGCGAGGTTTGGCAACGTCGCGCGATACTTACAAAAATAGGCAAAATAATCGCGTAATTTTTTTAACGATTTAGATTGTAGAAAAAACTGTTTATAATTACTATGTTACTGTAACTGAAGCTCCCATTTCATTTTGTCGCATTTATTCAAATTCACCCTGTATATCTATCTACATGGATACATATTATACCGCCACTGGCGTCCTACTAGATTCTAGGATGCCAATGGAGGAGCAGCCATTCGCGTTACCGATATGCCATTGTACATGTCCGTTTAGTTGCGCAAAACTACCGCTATATGTATCGCCAGCAGCGCGACTGGTGGCGTCTCCTTGTCCTAATGAGATATAGGCCCAAGAGTCGTAACTTACAGGTAGCTAAGCTGATTAAAAAACTACTGTATCATAGAAATCTGGCCGGTTAAATGGCACCTACAATTAAATATCATCATCAAACAAATACGCCATTTTAAAAATGATTAAAATAAGTATTTTTTATTTAACTTTCTCAGCACTCCTTCACGGAGCTCATCAACTTCTTCCAAACCCACTCGATGACAGTCGAGGAGCTGGCAGGGGAAGTCTCAGGTGCAGTTGTGAAAGCTGGTGCCGTCAGCAAGTCGGTGCTGGCCTACGCCATCAGCCGACGGAAAGTGTTCCATATCAACGTGGACGTCAAGGGCCCCTGCATCCTCGTGCCGGAGTATGGATGTGTGCATAAGTAAGAATCATCAGAGTTAACATCTTCCAATCCAACTAGATGACTGTCGAGAAGTTGGTGGTGGAACTGTTAGGGGCATTTCTGAGCGCTGGGCAGTTAGCAAGTGGGTACACAATATGTCCGTTAGTTATTGTGAAAAAAAAAACATTTAATAATATAATAATAATATTCCACAACTATCACACAACGTCACCTAGTCCCAAGCTAAGCAGAGCTTGTGTTATGAGTACTAGACAACTGATAAACATACTTATATATTTCTAAATACATACCTACATATCTTCTATATATATAAAAATGAGCCCCGTTTTCTGTTGTCACGACATAGCATGAAAACGGCTTGACCGATTTGGCTGATTTTCTTTTTGTTGTGTTTGTTATCGTGAGGACAAGGTTCTTATGGAAAAAAAATAAGAGTAGGGTAGGGTAGGGTAGAGTAGGGTAGGGTAGAGTAGGGTAGGGTAGGGTAGAGTAGGGTAGGGTAGGGTAGAGTAGGGTAGGGTAGGGTAGGGTAGGGTAGGGTAGGGTAGGGTAGAGTAGAGTAGGGTAGAGTAGGGTAGAGTAGGGTAGAGTAGGGTTAAGTAGGGTAGGGTAGGGTAGAGTAGGGTAGGGTAGAGTAGGGTAGAGTTGGGTATAGTAGGGTGGAGTAGGGAAGAGCGGGAGCGAAGCCGCGCGGGCAAAAGCTAGTTATAGATAAATTACACCTAGACACAAACAAATGATCAAAAACAAATGACCATGCTCATCACACATACATTAATAGTCCTGGGTGGGAATCGAACCCACGACCACCGGCATAGTAGTCAGGGTCACTAACCACTAGACCAACAGGCCAGTCAATCATCAAAAATCAATAAGAGCCAAATGTTGAGAATTTTGATGAAATTGTGACTTCTAAAATAAGAAAATGAAACATAATTAGAACTAGCCATGAATGCATTTCAAAGATGATAATGTTGCGCTAATTTTCCATTTCTAAGATTTGTAAATTCATTATATTATTGCCAGTAACGAAGCTCACAAACATAAGTCGAAATGATGTTGGTACGAAAGAGCTATGTTTAACGCTTGATTTACCAAACATAATACACCCAAATTGACTTAAAAAAAATTACTGGCTACTACTCATACTATGGTTAAATATGTGCTACAATAATATTTCAAGTTGTCTCACTATTTTGTTCAAAAAAAGCATACAAAGATGCGCTAATAATTTGCCGCGGGTGAATTTTTACAAGACTGCAGCCTTAAGCTAGGCAGCTTTCTGAACCACGTCAATGATCTGCGTTTTGGAGCACAGTGTAGTGTTTCAAATGCTATCCGTTATTTTACCACCTAGTGTGCTGCGCTTCATAGCAAGTTGGCAAACCTTAAGTTTGAACCTTTGGATGTTAGTCAAAGACCAAGTATGTGGCTCCATAGGTCAGGATGGGTAGATTACACAATATGTCTCTATCTCTTATGCTGAAGTGACCATATGTCTCTTATGCTGAAGTGACATAGACAAGGTGCCTTTAAATAGTTTTTTTCATGGACCAGTAACTCTTCTAGGCATTTTCTGTTCGGCAAATTATTTTAGAGAAGATTGTTTTGCTAAATGTTTTGTGCTGTAGGAATGCTAAGTTAACTTTGAGCCTATGCTTCACAGGAATGGGCGGGTAATAATTATGGACATCAGTCGCATCATAGTCAAGTCAGATCTGCAGCCTTCCAACCTGACCCTAGAGGACGCCACCTGCATGGAACTTGAAGAGAGGCTGTATGATAGGCTGCATGCTGAATGCTCTTGTCAGGTAAGAAACTACCTGAGGAAATAGAAGCGGCATTAGAAGAAAAAAAAAAGTCAGTAAAGTCAGACATGGCTGATTTTTAGGACCTTCAAAATGACAATTTTGAGAATAGTTTTTTTTTTATACACATAACATTTTCTAGATACATAAAAAAAAAATAACTTTCTAGATGCTTTTAAATCTATATTGTAAAATTTTCCTAATGCAGAAAAAAACAATAATTTTGTGAGTCTAAGTACCCCTGAAAAACGCTACACTTCTGAAGTTGTATAAAACATAGCATCTTCTTCTTTATCCTCACCTCTTCCATTACGCGGGATTAGCTTTTTAATAATCATTCGGTGCCAGGCTTTTGCATGTCCTTGCGGACATTTGTCATTCAGGTAATTGAGGTCTACCTCTCCCTCTCTTCTTTATTCTGTAAAAGCTACACTAAATTTTTTGCAACAGCAGAAGAACACATATCCTATTAGACTATTGTGCAAGCATTGTAATTTTGTCAAAGGACACGCATTTTTAAACTAATGAACATCGAGCCTAAATACACATAATAAAGTCGTGAACTCCTCAGGTCCTGTTCAGCGAGTGCTCAGACACGTGGCGAGAGGCGCGGCGACACGCCGACTCCGAACTGCACGTGCTGCCCAGGGTCAAGATGCAAGTGGTCTTCTCAAACAGCATCAAGAAGGAGTACAAGCTGCTGCCCAAGTTAGTTCTCTGTTTATGTGTGGCTTGGAAAATCAGAGTCTTTGTGGTTACAAAGATTTCTAGTCCACCCGTTTTCTAAAAGGCTATCATACCAATAATTTTCTTATCTGATATACATAAACTAGTGGTTGACTGCGATCCCACCTGATAGTAAGCAGTGTAATCGTTGATAGTGAGGGACACTAGTTTATTAAGAGCCTATTCACTAGCCTTGAAGACACCCAAATTATAACGGATGGGAAGATCGTAACAGGCAAATTGTTCCAGTCCAATAATATTTGCATGACACGTCACATTTTATTTTAAGCTCTGTGGTACCAGTTAAAGCCAGAATTCATTAAAAGCAATTATCTTCGCCAGGTACAAACTAAACATCTCCCTCTCAAGTATCAAACTGAACCTGTCAGACCGCATCATCGCCCAACTCCTCGACTACTGCGACAATCTCCCAGTTCCCGTTCCTAACACCGTGCCAGTTTCCTTCATGGACTCCGGAGACTATACTGAAGAGGTGGAGGAACCAGAGCTGGCAGAAGTGCTGAGTATTGACAGGGTGACTGCTGATCCTGATTATAAAGATCTGATGAATCTGAGGCAAAAGATTGTAGCGGCGTATTTGAGTAGAAGCAAGTAAGTAATGCTTTTTTGTTATACAAAGAATCCGTATTTAGTTACTGATTGATAATATCAAAAAATCCGGCTCGAAGGACCAATATTTTAACAAAACTGCGCATCTGTGGAAGTATCTGCATGAGTGTGCAGTTTATTTAGATCAGTTTTTTCGTAGTGTTACAGGCCATAGTGTTAGAGACTATAGAGAGAACATTAATTTATTTACTAAACGTATCTTGAATCCTGTGATACAATTGAATTTAATCGCATTTCTCGATAGTAGAAGTAAGATTGTAATTAATGTCAGAAATATTGTAATGTTAACCTTTTCTGGTAACTTCCTCAGGGCAGCAGAAACGACATTCGACGTAGCAACAGCTAAGCTCGGATTCCAGGCAGCTCAGCAAGCATCAGCAGCATCCGAGCACAGCGACGAGGATATGGAAGTGTACGCCAGAACTGTGGACCTGCCAGGGTTCGATGACAACGTGTCGCCCAGCAACACCATTAACACTTTACTACGGTTCATTGTGGGTGAGTCTGGATGAATATGTCGAAATGTTGTTAAGTTTTGAGTACTTACTTGGATAAGTCCTTAGTATGCGACATCTAAACCCGATTACCTACGGCCCCGACTGAGCAGTGGTGGCCAAGTGGTAACGGCCCCGACTTACGAGCTGTAAGGTCGTGGGTTCCAACCCAGCCAGGCGCATTACTTTGTGTAATTTATTTCATCACCACTGTTCTCAAAACGGTGAAGGAAAACATCGTGAGGAAACCGGCATGTCCTAGAACCAAAAATTCTAAGACATGTGACATCCACCAACTCGCACTGGGCCCGCGTGGTGGATTACGGCCAATGCCCTTTTCTAGAGAGGAGGCCTGAGTTCCAGCAGTGGGAACATTAAAAAGGCTGATGATGAAAGGTGATTACCTAACTAAAAGAAGTATCACTAAAGCACTAGAGGTGAAGTCTGAGGTAGCATAGATCAGATAATAGTTAATTAATCAGAGATTTGATCATAAAAAGCGAGAGAAATATACAACTATTCAGCTAGAAGCGTACTTCTTCTGGCACTGTTCTTACAACTTTTTCTACCTTCTTATCTTGATACTTATAATATATTTATGTATCGATTCAAGATGGCCGATCAAAGTTCCCGATCTCCTTCAGAGAACATATTGTATGTTTGATAAGTAGGTAACGAGGAATAAACAAAAAATTCAAGACCACGCAAGAATTCAATTTACAACAAACCGAGAGACTCCAGATCAATGTTTTCCACGCGACTGCAGACAAAGGAATGAGAACTTTTATTTTGTCAGGCGCAAACTCAAACTCCGACAAGCGGTGACGTCACAAACCGCTCTCGACCCGTTGTCGTGCTGACTACCGTACTATTGATTTTGCCGACATATAGATATTATGTACTAATAACAATAACAATAATGTAGAGAAGTAAAAATGTCCTGATGTTGCGATAGATGCCTACATGTTATAATTTTCACATCTTTGTCCTTAGGTGAAATCGTAATAAACCTCTCTCGTTCAACGGAACGAACGGAGAAGCCATATGTAATGCTGAGCATCATGAAGGTGTGCTTGGACGTGGCGCTCATGGAGTTCGGGCCGGCCGTCCAGCTGTCCGTCAGCCAGGTCGTACTGACTGACAAGCAGCACCACAACAGCAGCGGACAGTATCTTGAGCTGATCACCAGTTGCGGGGAACTGTTCAATTTGTTATATAGAAAGGTGAGAAAAATTTTAAACAGTATATTTTGATACCAGTGGAGAATGTTTGTCAATGCAAAGGTGGAATTCGCCCGAGTCGCAAGCAAGGGTTATGGAACCGATGTTCGTATAACGTAATTTTATTGAGTTTTAAAAACCAATATAACCTAAAGATATGAATGATAGAGAAGATACATGGAATGCACTTGAAAATGGTTTGATCTACTCCATTTAAGTTGCTGTGTCATCATCTCCCTGCCCTTGCTTCCATATGTTACTCGAGTTCGTTGCAACACGTTTTGTTCCGTCCTTTTGCACCATCTACTACTACGTTATCACTATCTCCTTTTTTTAAATTACATTCCTCACATAATCCATCCAACTATTCTTAGGCTTGTGTCCCTATCCTAGTACAAACATTTACTTAACTACCAACATAATTATTCTTCCTTAGACCTTTGTGATTTGCCCCTATCTTAGCAGAATAGGACTAATCTAACTAATCTTCTAGCGTAGTCTTCAATCAGTATTGTTGGTGCAGGTGCGAGCCGACTGCCCGGAGTTCCGTTCGCACTTCCACAGCGTGGAGCAGGCGTTGGTGGCTGATGTCGGGTACCTGGCGCTGGTGCTGCATGCTGATGCGCTGCCCGCGCTGCTCAAGTATTTGCAGTTTATTGCTGACAAGTAAGTAACTTCTTTCTAAAAATTTACAACTACTATTATTATTAAGACCTACTTGGTCATTTGTGTCAGATATTTGGAAAATTCTAGGCAAGCGTGCTCCATCGTCGACCACATCATCGCTTACCATCAGGTGAGATGGTGGTCAAACCCGAGCCTATCAATAATAAAAAATAAAAATAAAAAATACTTGTGGACATATTTAGAGAAACGCAAATAGGCTTGCGTTTGACCTCTATTTGACATCTGATGGAAATGTAGATGACGATGGAGTACGCGTACGTCTTAGAAGTCTCTAGTGTCTTGATTTAAATACCTCTAGGATGTAGCTATACACAAATTGCGGCAGAGAATTTTATTCCTTAGCTGTACGCACAATAAATGTGTTCCTAAAACGTTTGTGCTTGTACGTTTATTTTTAAATATATCTATGAGTGTTTAAGGATTAGAGTAGAGCGGCAGGAGCGCAAGAAGCGGGCCATGGCGGCACGTCTTCGCGCCCCGAATTCCGAGGCTGTAGTAATTACGCTACAGCCTGAAGCGGAAAAGAGGGGCGTGACGTATGATGACGTCATGGAGAAGGCGAAGCAGGCGGTGTTGCCCCACCTTGGCGAGCTCGGAGCCGCTGCGGGCTTCCGCATGAGGCGCACTATCACCGGGGCCCGAATTCTCGAGGTCCCCGGTGCGGCCAGCGGCCCTGCAGCAGATGCCCTGGCCGCAAGGATCAGGGCGTCCCTCAGTGCGGAAGAGGCCCGAGTGTCCAGGCCCACAAAGTGCATCGACATGCGCATCATGGGACTGGACGATTCCGTCAAGGTGGACGAGGTGGTGGCCGCTATCGTCAAAGCGGGTGGGTGCACGACCGAACAGGTTCGGGCGGGCACCATCCGTGCTGACAGCACGGGCATGCGAGCCGTTACGGTGAGCTGCCCTGTGCAGGCGGCCAAAGCAATCACCGGGGAGGGCCGACGGCTTTTGGTGGGCTGGGTCTCCGCGCAGGTCAAGCTGCTGGAGCCCAGACCTCTGCGGTGCTTCCGCTGCCACGTGGGGCACCATGTGGGAGCCCACTGCGCCGCGGAGGATCGCAGCGACCGCTGCCACCAGTGTGGCCAGCCCGGTCACAAGGCCGCAGAATGCCGTGCTACGCCGCACTGCTACGCATGTGCGGCGGCCGGCAAGCCGGCTGACCACCGGGCTGGGGGCAGGTCCTGCGACCCCCCCGCCAAGGCCAAGGGCAAGGCCCACAGGCCCATCCCCGCCAATGTCCTCGCCGCCGCAGCCGCCTCCTTGGCCGCCGCCGCCATCGCCGCCGCACCCGCCGCCGCGGCAGTGCCCCCTAGGGGGGCTCGGGAGGAGACCGTAATGGAGTGTCAATAACGGCCCCATTACGTCTCCTCCAGGCGAACATCAACCACTGCGCCGCCGCTCAGGATCTGTTGCTCCAGAGCATGGCGCAGTGGTTGATCAATGTCGCCGTAGTCACCGAGCCGTATTTTGTCCTGCCCAGGGGTGACTGGGTTCAGGACCTGGACGGCTCGGTGACCTTAATTACGTCGACCGCCGCCGGTACCCCGCCCCCCGAGTCCGTCACGAGGGGGCGGGGTTGCGTGGCAGCACGGTTCGGGGACATCGTCGTGGTGGGCGTCTACCTGTCCCCGAGCCGATCTCTCGACGAACTCCATGTCTCCCTGTTGGAGCTAAATTCCGTCGTCGCTGGGTTCAGTTCCCTCCCCGTGATCGTTTGCGGGGACTTCAACGCCTGGAACACGGCTTGGGGTTCCCGGTTTACGAACCAGAGGGGTCGGATGGTGGAGGACTGGGCCTTAGAGCTGGGCCTGGTCGTACTGAACCGGGGTTCTGTCCCCACGTTGGTGAGGATGCGGGGTGAGTCGGTGGTGGACATTTCGTTCGCCAGCCCCGCTCTGTCGCCACGTGTCGTCGACTGGCGCGTGATGGAGGAGGTGGAGACGTACTCCGACCACCGGTACATCCGGTTTGACGTCTCCGCCGAAACCTCAGCCGCGCCGGTCCGACAGAGCCCTTGCGGTCCGCGGTGGGCGCTTAAGCAGATGGACCGGGAGCTCCTCCTGGAAGCCGCGACGGTACAGGCCTGGGTGCAAGCACCGGACAGGCCTGTCGACATTGACGTCGAGGCGGAGTGGTTCCAGGAGGCCATGTCGCAAATTTGTGATGCGGCAATGCCCCGTGTCCGTCCAGGACGAGCTAAGCGCCAGGTGTACTGGTGGTCGCCGGAGATCGGCGCCCTGCGCAACGCGTGCAATCACGCGCGACGCCGGTACGCCAGGCACTGCAGGCGCCGCATCCGCCCGCCGGATGCGGAGGCCAGAGAGGCGGAGCTGTATGAGGGATACAGAGAGGCGAAACGCACCCTCCGAACGGAGATAAAGCGGGCCAAACTCGAGGCCCACAACGTGTGGCTGGGGTCTCTGAACGCGGACCCGTGGGGGCGCCCGTACAAGTTGGTACGGGACAAGCTTCGCCCCTGGGCTCCGCCGCTGACTCAGAGTCTCCGGCCCCAACTCGTGGAGGGTGTGGTTAGCACTCTGTTCCCTGTGCAGGGGGAACACTCCCCCCCGCCCATGGCTCCGCCTCCGCCAGCGGTGTCTGACGCGGATCGCAACAGTGACGACGACGACGATGCTCCAGAAGTGACCGAGGTAGAGTTGAGAGTGGCGGTGCGAAGGCTGAGTGCCAAAAACACCGCCCCAGGACCCGATGGCTTGCCAGGTAAAGCCTGGGTCCTGGCCATGGAGGCTCTCGGGCCTCGACTGAGAGGGCTCTTCAGCGCATGCCTGGAGAGGGGCCAGTTCCCGCTTCGCTGGAAGACTGGGAAACTGGTCCTCGTAGCGAAGCCAGGGCGCCCTGCGGACTCTCCGTCCGCATACCGGCCGATTGTGCTGCTCGACGAGGTGGGCAAGCTCTTTGAAAGAGTAATTGCAAACCGCCTCGTCGTGCGGCTAACACGGGTGGGGCCGGACTTGTCGGACGGACAGTTCGGCTTTCGCAGGGCGCGCTCTACCATAGACGCCATCATGCGCGTGCGAGCCCTCACGACAGGGGAAGCGGTGTCCCGGGGTAGGTGTGTCGTGGCAGTGTCCTTGGACATTGCCAACGCTTTCAACTCCCTGCCCTGGAGTACGATCCGGAGAGCACTCCGGTACCACCGGGTGCCCGAATACCTCTGTCGAGTGGTCGAGGCGTACCTGTCAGACAGGTACATTGTCTACCCCGGTCACCAGGGAGACTGGAAACGTCGAGAGATGTCGTGCGGTGTTCCGCAGGGGTCGGTTCTGGGCCCACCCTTGTGGAACATCGGATACGATTACGTGCTGCGCGGCGACTTCCCTGACGGGGTCAGCGTGGTTTGCTACGCAGACGACACGCTGATCCTAGCGCAGGGAGAGTCGCACCAAGCGGCGGTCGCTCTAGCGACACGCGGGGTTGCGATAGCCGTTGGTAGGATCCAGGAGTTGGGACTCGAGGTGGCGCTGCACAAATCCGAGGCAATGTGCTTCCACGGCCCTCGGAATGCGCCACCATCGGACTCCCAGCTTACGGTAGGAGGAGTTCGCATCGGCGTCGGGTCGACGATGAAGTATCTGGGACTCGTCCTCGACAGCCGGTGGAATTTCGTAGAACATTTCCGACGTCTGGCTCCCAAGCTTCTCCGGGCTGGGGCTGCTCTCAAGCGGCTCCTGCCCAACCTTGGGGGTCCAGACGCCTCCTGCCGGAGGCTCTACGCGGGGATCGTTCGATCCATGGCCCTCTACGGGGCGCCGGTGTGGGCGCCGTCGCTGGCAAAGCGACCGGCGTCCATACTGAACGCCTGCCAGAGGGTCATGGCAATACGGATGGTGCGGGGTTACCGCACGATCTCACGCGAAGCGGCGAGCCTTCTGGCTGGCCTACCACCGTGGGATCTGGAGGCAACAGTCCTTGCACACATGCACGACATGCGCGTGGAGATGCAACGCCGGGGTGAAAGTCCACTGCCGCAACATGTTAAAACATGGCGGACAGAGCTCCGGCGGGATCTCATGGTGAAATGGCGTCAACGGCTATCGCAACCCAGTGCTGGGCACGCCACGATTATGGCGGTAAGTCCCCTCTTTGAGGCGTGGCTAGAAAGACCTCACGGCGTCCTTACCTTCCGCATGACGCAGGTCCTCACCGGACATGGCAAGTTCGGGAGGTTCCTGCATCGGATTCAAGCGGAAGAGACGCCCGGGTGTCGCCACTGTGCGCAACGCCCGGAGGACACGGTGGAGCACACCGTCGAGGTGTGCCCTGCCTGGGCGGAGCATCGCCGTGCCCTCGTGGGGGCGATCGGCGGCGGAGACCTCTCGCGCCGGGCCCTGGTCGAGGCCATGGTCCGGAGCGAGGAGGAATGGCAGGCGGTCGCCTCCTTCTGCGAAGCAGTAATGCTTGCAAAGGAGGAGGCCGACC
Source organism: Mythimna lalbum (assembly GCA_949319445.1). NCBI lineage: Eukaryota > Metazoa > Arthropoda > Insecta > Lepidoptera > Noctuidae > Mythimna > Mythimna lalbum. The sequence continues at coordinate 1,526,117 of OX439354.1, forward strand.
GCATCAGGCAACGGCGCCCTCGCCGCCGTCGCCGGGATTCCGATCCCGATTTCCGGCCACCGTAGACGCGGGCTCGCGGACGGCGAGCCATGGGTAGCTCGCTGTCCGATCGTCCGGTAATGGACCGAGTCCAAGACGTCGACGGCGCGCACTGTTCCCGCGCGCCTCAAGGAGTTGTCAGCAGCAGGAGGGGCCCAGCTGGGTCGAAGCCTACTGGGGACAGGGTTGTCCGAAAGGGAGCTCGTGCCCCGGTATGAAGGCTAGAAGGAACGGCGCGGGGTTTTTAGTCAGTAAGAGTCTGACACTGTCTCCCGCTCCACCCAAGAGCGGGTTTCGTCAAAGATGATTTTCCCCGTCGACAAAAAAAAAAAAAAAAAAAAAAAAGGATTAGAGTAGAACGTTCATTGTCCTCCTTTTAAAAGGGAGATTCCTCTGATCAGATGCATCTTTTGTTTGGTAGCCAGAGTGGGCTACTGCCTGAGGTTGGATTTCTTAATGTATGTAATAATGGCCTGGTTAACTAAAGGTAAAATAAATAAGATCATACGTCGTATCGCTTCAAATTCGACAGATACGTGTTGAAAAGGTTATAATAACGCTTATCTGTATCGTCAGTTTACATTTTTAACAATAAAGGAAATCTCTGTCCATTCTAAGTGGCCTGGATGAAATCGCCTGGTGCGATAAAGCCGCCCGTTTTATGTTTATTTATTATAGGATCTCTATGTAATTTTTTAAACTTAGTGTGCAATAAAGTATACATAAAAAAATAAATCGTATTATATTGTCTCTATTCTAGAATTCAGAACCGACATTCAATAAACTTGAAGAGCGTAATCCTGCCTAAGTCCAAGTCTCTGTGGGACTATCTGATGCAGCCCGAGGCAGACCCTCCTGTGCCTCCTGGCGCTACCAAATTCAGCTACTCTGTCAGGTGAAACTTTTAATTTTTATTGTACTGAGAGCTTTTCCATCAAATTTTGTGGTTATCATACAAAATTTATCATGCACGATTTTTGGTAGCAGTACTATATTTTGATCAGTTTTTTTTATCAATTTGTTTCCAGAGCGTCAACAGTATCAATAAAGCTCTGCCACTTGGAGAGCCCGGTCATGGAGATGCGGTTAAGTTCCCTGGAGAGTGACTGTGTGTTCAGAGCTAATGATCGCATGATCTTCAAGCTGTATCTCAGCTCGCTGCAGATTGATGATCTGGCTGAGGCTACTCTGTATCCTAGGGTGAGTGAAAATCTAAGGCAAAGACTTTAATATTATAATGCTAGTTAAGAAAATAGTATTTTTAGGAGCAGCCTGTAAACAGTCGCGAAAACTTAATCTTGGATTTTTGTAACCACGTAACACTTAACTTCGAAAAAAATATTATAATTTTACTATTTTCTTTATTTTTCTGAATTTAAAGTTTAACGTAGATGTGTAACTTGCAGATATTTAAAAAAAAATAACTCTTTAATCTAATTATGAAAAAAACTGTATACTTAATTGTTAAAAATTGCTTATCCAGACCCTTCGACTTGACGCTGGTAATCTACAAGGAGAATTATTTATAATTTTTAGCTGGTATGGCCCGACGAAGACAAAGTCCTCGAGATAAAATATGTCCGAGCAGCCGCGCGGCTATACGGTGTAGGCGCCAGCGAGCAACAGTCTATGAAGGCGCACGGAGAGCTGCGCGTCTATGTCGGCAGGCTGCATGTTGTTATGTTCTTTTGCGTGTTGCATCATCTTCAGGTAAACATAATAAGTAATAAAATGTATTCTCTTCTAAAAAGATGAACTGAGAAAATTAGATAACTCTAATTTACAAAGACATATGTAAAACAGAGTAAGTCCTAAAATACTTCCTTGGTGAACTCCATAGGACGTGCTTTTTGGTCTGTGCTGAGAACTTTGCCAATTTATACGAACGTATCGTCTTCTAAGTAATTTTTTTAATGAGTTTCTGTCTGCTGTATACTTCTAACACCATCGGTATCAAGCATGCGCAACAGAATTGGAATGAAGACTGTGTTAAAAGGCTTGGTGAGATCCAAGATCGATTGGTGAAATCTTTACCTAATAACGTTCAATCAAAAAAACGTTGTGTCACGACAAGTTTTACTGTTTGTTAATTGTAGGTAATCTGGTTTCGTTTTGTCTACATTGTCATTTTTATAGTTAGTCTCGTAAATAAGCAATAAAGGCTACTTACTTGAGTGGTAAGAAAAAATACGTTTTTTAAGCAAGTCGCTGAGCATGTTAAAGTAAATACGTATATTTTGTTATGCTGTCAATTGTTGTAAACTTTTACAGCAACTCCTGGAGCCGCTGATACCCAGCTCAGTAACAGCAGAGGCGGTGCAGGCGGCCGAGCGCGCGGCGGAGCGGCACGCGCAGGGAGCGCGCTCGTGCAGCACGAGGCTCAATCTTGTCATTGAGGTACACGCTTTTTATCTTCTAGTCCACTTGAGTTTAATAGATTTTTAAATTTATTGCTTCATTAATTTTAGTTTATATCTCCTTTGTATTTGTGTTTTTTTTAATTATCGTATTTGTATTTTCGTCTTTATCTATATAAAATATTTATTTCTCAGATCCATGCTCCTGTGCTGTTACTGCCACAAAAACCATCTTCACCAAATCTGCTTGTCCTCAATATGGGTAAGAGCAACATCTGTTTTAATTAATAATTTTCTTATTAAAAGCCCCAGTGATAAGTTGTAATATTCTAGTCCATCAACACTTTATAACAACATCTACTTATTTAAGTTTTCTCTTTTCAGGTGATCTGTTGATAGAGAATTTCTTTAAACAGTTGAACACTGGCCATGAACCGACCAGTCCTATACAGAACGCGATCATAGACAACATATTGATCAAACTCGTCAACATTACCTTCTCCAGAGCCGTCATGACGCTATCTGGTACCTTAGAAGTACAGGTTTGTCACGATTTCATTAATGATCTCTCAAGGTAACATTAATAACATTTATAAAACATTGTAGAATACCCAACGGTAGTGTTGAAATAATTGCAAATTAAGTTTCTAAGATACTAACATGTTTTCCAATTTTATCAAACAAAAGGTAATATAATAAAAAACAGTTTTAAGAACTCGCTGCTGCCGTCATGAATACTTTGTTCACGAACGTTTCTTTAACATGAAGGCAAAAGTGAATATCAGTTCCATCCGTGTTTTTCGTAATAGTTTGAGTTACTGAAACAATACTGAAACCAAAAAACCATGCAACAACATGACCTGAGGGTTTACCACGAGCTCTAAACGCAATCCATTTGACAACTGAACTGTTAAAGGGATGGAGCTATATAGGCTGTACAGCTCCATCCCTCTTTCTCGCTCATACACATTTTAAGACGTCATGGTCAGGCCCCTGTTGGCTTTCTACGATGAAGACAGAATAAGATATACCTAAAATGCTATATTAATATCAAAGATCAGACAAAACCTCAACCGTCTTTGTCTCAGGAACCGATCCTCGAGCCCGTCTCCGTCCGCTGTGACATGAAACGCGCGGTGTCCTACCAGCAGCTCGTCAGCATCAATTTGTACCGCGAGCTGTTGGCGTGTGAGGCTGATGTGGCGGTGGACACTGTGCTGCTCAACGTAGGGCAGAAAGACCTGGCCACCATGCTCGCCGTCTGGACTGATAACTTGAGCGAGGGACATTATATTGGTAAGGCGATACATATACCCGGTAAGACCAGCTGGTACAACCTCAATACGATCCTTAGAAAATTCCCTGCCTCGCGTTTTGTGTTTAATTGGTAGTATATTAGTTATTTCATTTCAATTATGGTTCAATGAACTTATTAATTCATCATCATCATCTTCCAGCCCTTTCCCGTTATATTTGGGGTCGGCGCATCAACTTTTTTTTCATTCTGTCTTGTCACGGCAGTCATGCTATTACTAACTGTCATTTCTTTTATTTAACTTCTCACACAATCCGTTCATCTTTTCTTTGGCGTCTCTCTCCATCCGTCCACATGTATACTCATAACTCTTTTAGTAACATTCGTTTTATCTCTCCTCTTCACAAAGTTAAACCAAGACAAACGATTCCCTTTCAACTTGTTAGTCTGGAGCCATGAACGTCATAAAGTTTATCTTTCATCAAATTTCTAATTTTTAATCTTTAGATTTTGACGATATTAAACTTTGTTTTATGCAGGAAGTATAGTTCCAAGTTCTCCAGTCGACGCAGCACCTTCAGACACATCAGTGAAGAAGCTGCAAGCGTTCTTTGCTCAAGGAGAACCGGTCAGGAAGGAAGCTGTTGTCAGGTGAGGTTTGAGAAAAGAGTTCTAAATTACCCCATGCCCGTCAAGAAGAAAACTATTCATTTGTTTATAGCTTTCAGCTGAATAGTGCTTCGGAACTCGTAAGTGCGTTCACAAACATATAAACTCACAGACACAAGATACTTAGACCCAAAATAACTATCTGTAGGACTTACAAATATTTGTTCCACGCTGGAATCGATTCTACGAAAGAAAGAAAGAAAAACATTTTATTTACGCGAAATAACACACGACACGCAGTGCAGTGTACCAACTGTGTCGCCTAAACTTTACGATTTCTGTGACGTCACATGCAGCTCTTCTGTGGCAGTACAGAGGACGCCACAGTCATAAACTGAACTATTATATTTGCTTTCAGGTTCATCCTAGATGGCGTGGAACTAAAACTATTCTCAGACATGGACGAAATCCTGAGCTCCCCTGTCAGAGACCTAAACCATGGCCTGGCGAAGCTGACGGCTGGAGAAACGATGCTGCAGATGGAGTACAGCTCCGATGGCAGTCTGGAGGTCAAGGCTAGTCTGCAGAGCGTGCTCGTTGAAGATATTAGGCCAGATCCTGGAATTGTTATCAAGAGGTAAGTTTCAATAGCAATGGTGTAAACAAATGGTAAGATTCACATATTTGAAAACTGAACTGAACTGAACTGAGTTATGAAGATTCAAGGGTTTTCCAGTTACTGAGTAACTTTTAACGGCTCGGGAAGCTATCGTTTTTCATCCCATTTACGTATCGCACAGGATCTTTCAATCTCAAGGCGGCAGTGGCGCGGATGCAGAGGATTCGTGCATCCAAGTGCGGCGGCCGCCGCTCATCGACGCCAGCCTGCGCGTGACGGGCGCGCGCGCGCGCCACGCCGACGTGCGCGTCGACCGCACCAGGTTCAACCTGGCGCTGCCGTTCCTGCTGCAGCTGGCGAGGACGCTGCTGGATGCTATGCCAGGTAACATCGACATATCGCACAGGATCTTCCAGTCTCAAGGCTGCAGTGGCACGGATGCGGAGGACTCGTGTATCTAAGTGCCATTTTAAAATCCGTTGCAGAACTTCCTATCTAAAGCTCCAGGTCAACTTAAGCAAAATTCCCGAAATTATGTTCATAGCAGTCTTGGTATTTTGAATTCTTCAAAAAGGCTCTATTTGAGCTGATCCGATATGCTTTAAAAAGAAAAAAACAGGCCAAGTTGCAGTCACTTCTTATTCTTTTTGAGTTTCGGAATCCTAAAAAAATCTTTAGTGCTATTGCAGTACTGTTTTATATTACCAGGTGAAAAGACTATGGATGGTGGAGTCGTAAACCACGGCTACGTGGGTGATGTACATCCTTCGAAGACTGGGAACAACAACCGTGCCGGCAGGCTGCCCAGCTCCAGTGATTCTACCAGCGGATATTATTCAACAGGTCTGAATCACTTATTTACTCCTATTTGAACATTAAATTATTTAATTTAACAATTTCACCAAAAAAGGAACGTTTTGATTGCCATTTCTTCTGGTTTTCTTTCAGCCACATCAGTCTCAGAAGAACAGCAGAGCTTATCAATATCGATCCAGTTCCGTCAGCCAGAGATCATGTTTTTCACTGACCTAACGAAGACCGAGGGTCATGCGCTCCTCCTTAGAACAGAACTCCTCATCGACTACTCTTGCCACTCCAACAGCGAGTCCTTCGTAGTCTCTTTAGCAGGGCTTCAGATCATGTCTAAACTGCAGTCAAAGCTGAAGAACCTGCCCCCACAGTTGGTCTTGAAACCTTGTGATTTAGAGTTTTCTAAAGCTTTCAAGAATATTGAGGAGGGAATCAGGGTTAAGATGTCCGTTTCGGAGATCGAAGTGCACGTTGCAGCTACTACAGTTCATACTATTATGGGTGAGTATCTAACTTTTCAAACTTTTGATATTGCAACTATCCCAGGGGACCTTACACATATTTCATAAGAGTCAGGTTAGCACGAGCGGCAAGATATGGTCTTATTTTTGTTCGGAGTATCAGCAGCCATAATTGTGGTTACGATCCATGAGACAAATCGAGCAACTACATAGTTACCTTTGGTAGTAGATATGCTATACCAGCTTTTCTATTCACAGATATCATCGAAGAAATAACATCAGAACTAACAATCCCTGAAGAAAAGGAACCATTCAACTTTGCCACATACAACCCTAAAGCTGAGAAACAGGAAGAAGATCTCTGGTCTCCAAAGAAGTTGACGCCTTACGTCATGATCAACCCTGAGGATGTATACGTGCAGCCGAAGTACCCGAGTGTGAGGCCTTCGGAGACTTTCATCATGTCCGTTCCTTGTGTCAGAGTCATGTTTGAGATGGAGCAGACGGTCAGGGTGCCTGTGTTGATGTTGAAGGTTTGTCTGTACATCTATATCTGTCTGTACTAGTTATAAAGATTTTTTTTATATTTTCATGCTTTTGCCCGCGGCCACCAGTGGCTTGTGGCCGCTTCTACCTTCTCGTGGCAGCGTTAGTGGCTGTGGCCCATGTGCGGCGACACTTATTTTGAGTTTGTTTAACAGGGTTGTAGTAACGAAGAACTTTCAAAATGTTGACTACATATTTTTTAATTTTCTATTAGAAAAATCAATTGTAAGTTTTCTGCTAGATGAAGTCCGAGGTGTCCCTCCACGACTGGTCCCAGCAGTTGCACGGCACGGCCTCCCTGAGCCTCATCGCCTCCTGCTACAACGAACGCGTGGACGCCTGGGAGCCGCTCATCGAGCCCGTAGTTCAGAATGAGAACATTTACCGACCCTGGGAGATTACTGCTACACTGTTTCAGGTTTGTCCTTCAAATACTTTTATTTTCTGTTGACTACTCAATATTTTAACCTCCTATGTATTATTTATGGTGTACTTGAGTATGTCTATTTATCTATCAATGGTAGATATTTATACATTTAAATACGGATATATTTACACTATTTAAATACAGACTCGTTCACTAACATCTACACCTTTCAACAGGCAAAAGCTTACCCAATGTCCTCCCGCCTGGACACCTCAAGCCATCAAGAAACAGAAGCGGACTCCTCAATAGCGTCAGACCAGTCCAAGCGAACCAAAAAGCGAAACGGCTTCGAATCTGAAACCTCAGCAGATGAGTGCGACACTGACAATGAGATGACGTTTATAAGGAACCCTAATGGCAGGGAGAGTAAGCATTATAACGTAGACTTCAGCGCTGGACATATGTCTTTCTTGGGGCTGCTGGACGCTGATGAGTCGGATTCGGAGAATGAGAGCGGGCTCATGGATAAACTTGCCACGGCTATTGGACATCTGTTTACAGAGTAAGTCGAATCTTAGAATAATATCGAGATCCAAAGGATAATTAACAATTAGCTAACCTTTTTGGTTTTGTCTCAATTTGACAGATTAACGCCTAATCTCTTATTATTTTATTTATTAATTTGTTATAAAAGAAAATTAAAAAAAAAAACGTTTAAAAATATAATAATTATTTCCTTTATTTTTCTTATCTACATATGGTTTTCATTGTTAATTCATGAATCCCCAAGCGACCACCGGTGGCCGCGCATCTATTGTCTTACTATTGTGTCTCTAATTGACGGTATCTGAAGGGTTAAATGTCGACATTTGAAAATATAAAAATTTTATGATATTTGTTTGTGTAAAATATATATAAATACATTGGTTACTCCTTCACGTTCAAACGGCTGTGCGGTTTTGGATGAAATTTGGCACACTGATAGATCATATTTCGGAGTGACACATAAACGTTTTTTGTAAATCAATGCACATAACACATGTTTTTTCACAAGGGCGAAACCGTAGAAATCAGTAAGTTTTATAAAGTATCGAGATTTTTGTGCAATTTAGTAAAAAATAATACATTTTGATAGTTTATTATTTTTGAAGAAAAGGGGCTATGCATCTCCCATAGTGTAGGAGATGTAGTCACTGCGACCTAAAAGATCTATTGTGACTCGCCACCTTGTTAGAGTAACTCTTTTAGCCGGGAGGCTTCCAGGAAGTCTAGAATACTCCTAGCTTTGAGAGTTTTAATCTCCTCCGGGCGAATAATGTGTCGACCCAGATGGATACTCCGTTTGTGGATAAGGGGCCCACATTCACACAACAGGTGCTTAGGCGTCTCCCTCTCCTGATTACAGTACCTGCAAACATCAGTGTCACTCAGTTTCATGTGAAAAAGGTGCCTGTTTAATTTGCAGTGGCCGGTTAAGGCGCGGGCTATCGCACAGATGTTCGTCCTGCTAAGCTCAAGAAGCTCGGCAGTTCGTTTTTGTGAGTAGCCTTCTATAAGAGATTTGGCGTGTAGCAGTCCTGGTTGTAACAACCAGTGCTTTTTTGAATCGCCAAATAGGTTGCCCTTAAGGGTCTGCATGGCCTGGTTCTTTGAGATACCACAGAAAGGTTCTGGTCCTATCTGATGACCCTGAGCCCCAGTCCTTGCAAGTTCGTCGGCTTTTTCATTGCCAGTAATTCCAGAATGACCCGGTACCCATCTCAGAATAACTTTATTCCTTTGCCCCAGGTCATTTAGTTTGTTAACGCAGTCTTTTACCAGTTTCGAATTTATTGTATTCGAGTTCAAGGCGTTAAGAGCTGCCTGGCTATCTGAGTAAATCAGAATTAATTGATTTATGTAGTTTCGTTGACGGTTGGCTTCCGCACATTCTATAATGGCGTATACCTCCGCTTGGAATATGGTGGCATATTTACCCAGATTCAAGCTTTTGCTGAATTTCGGGCTAATGCCAAATATTCCACATCCTACATTCTCACCCATTTTGGATCCGTCTGTAAACCAGATCAGGCTTCCAGCCTTGCAAGTAATGAGGTTGCTTGCCCAATCCTCTCTGCTCGGCAGTTCCACTGTGTAATTTCTTGTGAAGCTACACTGTGGAAGCATGACGTCTGTTGTCATAGCTAGCTGATCGTGTTCAAGCACTGATTCGTGTAGCGATCTCAGTGCTTGAGAGCGCCAGTTTACTTTGCCAGTGCTGTTTATTCTATACATGCCCGCTTTCGCCTCCTTCGCAATTAATAGATGAAGTGGCGGAAGGTTAAGCAGGGCATTTAGAGCAGCTCCTGGTGTTGTAGACATGGCCCCTGTTGATAAAATGCATGCAAGTCTCTGCAAACCATTAAGTTTGTTAATGACTGTCACTTGGGATGTTTTCCTCCACCATACTACGCAGGCATACGTTATTATCGGCCTAACTATAGCGGTGTACAACCACAGGGCGATTTTAGGGTTTAGGCCCCATTTCGTCCCTGCTAAGCGACAGCATATTCCTAAAGCTATTTTAGCCTTTTGAATCACATTATTAATGTGAGTGTTCCAGGTCAGTCTCTGGTCGATAGTTACGCCCAGGTACTTGACCTCATTGGAGAATGGTATGCGAGTCCCCTTTACAGTGGGCGTTACAAGTTTGTCCAACTTTCGCTTCCTAGTAAAGGGGACTATTGTTGTTTTACTCGGGTTAACCGATAAATTGTTCTCTGTGCACCATGTGTTTATAACGTTCAGAGATCTTTGCAGTATAGATGATACCGTGCTGTGACAGGGGCCGATAACACAAGCCACCACATCGTCAGCATAACTGTGTACATCTAAGTCTCTTTTAAAGGCTTCAACCAGCAATTGGTCAACAACGAGTAGCCATAGAAGTGGCGATAGAACGCCTCCTTGTGGGCACCCTTTAGTTGTTTTGAAGCTTTTTGTAGTTCCGTGTAAGGTAACACTGATAGTTCTGTTGAGGAGCATGAATTCGATCCAACGAGTAGTTGTCTCGTCAATCCCTTTCGCCTTCATTCCCTTGGAAAGGGCGTCTATGGTGACGTTGTCGAAAGCTCCTTCAATATCAAGGAAAGCACATAGGGCTATCTGTTTATCTTCCAAAGCCCTTTCGATCCTGTCTGTTAGTTCTAACAGAGCAGTTTCTGTGGATTTTCCTTTTTGGTAAGCATGTTGCTTCGGATGCAGAGGGTTAGCCCTTAATGGTCCATCCCTGATGCATTCGTCTATAACCTTTTCCATACTCTTGAGTAGGAAGGAGGTAAGGCTTATTGGTCTGAAGGACTTTGGTTGAGAGTAGTCTTTCTTACCAGCCTTTGGGATAAAACAGACTTTAACTGTAGTCCATTTCTCAGGTATATATCCCCAGGCAAAGCTTGCTCTGAAGATTTTGATTAAGATAGGGATGAGTATAGTCTTCCCTTGCTGCAGGAGAGCTGGGAAGATATCGTCATCACCTGCAGACTTAATCGGCTTGAATGAGTCTATAGCCCATTCTACCTTGTTTGGTCTAAAGTACCTCGCCGCTCTTCTCCAGTCTTCATTTGTAGGCCTGGAGAGGCGGATATGAGGTGAATATGGTACGATGATGTCTTGTGCCATCACCGAGCCAGGGAAGTGTGTTGACGCCAAAAGTTTCAGGGTTTCCTCCGCTGATGCAGTGAAGGCACCGTCTGGTTTCTTTAAGAGTCCCAGTTGATTCGTAGGCGATTTGGATAAGACTTTGTGGATTCTGGCTCCTTGAGGGACTTTAGTAATCTCCTCGCAGAACTTCCTCCATGAAAGTCTTTTCGCCTTTCGGATTTCTTTATTATAGGTAGTTAAAGCTTTCCGATACCGATCCCAGTCGTCAGTCGATTTAGCCTTATTGAACAACCTACGTGATTCCTCCCTTAAAACATCGAGCCTTTTGTTCCACCATGTCACTTTTCTGTCCCTCACAGTTCTTAGAGGACAGCTCTCTTGGTAAGAGGCTGTAATGGCTTCAGTAACTTGAGTGACAGCATAGTCCAATGTTTCAGGGGAGCGTATGGTTTTAGGGACGTCTAGGAGTCTCTCCTGGAGCTTTCGTCTGTACAAGTCCCAGTCCGTGGTTTTCGCATCCCTAAAAGTGATAGTTCCGCAAATGTTGGATGTATTCAAAGCGAATTCAATAAGTCGATGATCAGACATAGATGGTTCATCACTGACATGCCAATTGGTTATCAGCCTGGCAGTGTGAATAGTAGCGAGAGTTACATCAAGAACTTCCTTCCTCGATTTAGTTACAAAGGTCGGTTTACATCCCTCATTAACTATTTGGAGGCGGTTAGTTAGTACAAAATCATGAAGCAACTCACCTCTGTCGTTGATGTCAGTGCTACCCCAGTTGGTATGGTGGGCGTTGGCGTCACACCCAATGAGAAGCTCGGCATTGTTGGCATAGGCGTACTCTACTACCTTTGCAAGCTCCTCGGATGGGTCGGTTTTCGTCCCGTCCAGGTATACCGAGCACACGATGAGGCGTCCATTTCCGCTCTTGACATTGACATAAGCTGCAATCAGGTCATCGCTGCACAGGCCTGGTATGCATAAGAAATCAATATTATTATTGAAAAGTATACACGCTCTTGGTTTGACTCCACCGATATGATGAGCGACCTTACCTGCAGAGCCCAGTCCAGACACCGTGTTAGTATTAGCCAGCCACGGTTCCTGGATAAGAGCGATGTGAAGGTTCTTCTGTGTGAAGAGTTTTTCCAGAACAGCCGTGGCCGCTCTGGCGTGATGCAGGTTTATCTGCACCACTTGTGTGTTTATGTGTGTCTGTGTTATGGTGTGTTTGTGTTGTGTTAGTGTTATGTGTGTGTGGGTGGGTTAAGTGGCGTTTTTCGACCCGCTTGGCTTCGAGGCTATAGGGCAGCCCTGAAGTTTGGCCGGTCGGCTCGCCACTACCGATCGATTGGGACGTGTAGCCCCTTTCGTCGGTGGTGTCCCGAGGGGGCGGTTCCTGACGCCCGGGCCTCCGGGTTTCGGCTTAGCGTTTTGTCGCTTTGCCGTTTTACCAGAGACTCGGACGTTCGGCCCCGCCTTCGGAGCGTGTTGAGCAGATGGCAGAAACCTTGCGCCAAATTGGCTAGTCCCTGCCACCTGCTCAGCCTTCGCTGGCGTATTATCGCCGCGAATGCGTATTAGGACTTTGCGAAAGCCTAATTGCGGCCTGCAGTCTAGCTTGCGCAGGGCTTCTATGGAGGCATCATCGATAGCAAGGGCGGTCGTGATTCCGTCCCCTTCTTTCTTGACGCTCAGCACCTTCCACAATCCAGTCTGCAGGTCGTTTTGTTTTTCCAAGAGATTGAGGGCATCTCTTGGAGTTTTAATGACATCTTCTGTCTTGAAGTGGAGGATCCCAACCTTGGCTTTTGGCAGGTCCTTCTCGTTAATAAGCGAGAGTTCTGCCTCTGGCCACGGCTTTAGTGCCCCCACTTTTTCTTCAAGCCATTTCAGGCTGTAGTCGTTTTTGATCACGACTTGCAGCCATCCCGGCTTGAAAGTGCAGCCCTCGATTCGAATTTTGAATTCGGGGGCTTTAGGCATAGGGGCGTTAAGAATCGCCCTCAGTATGTCCTTAGAAAGGAGCCCCAATTGCGCATTCGACATGGGCTCTCTGTTACGAATTCCCACCCGGATGTTGGTCAGGGCATCCTTAAAAGACAAAACGCTTGTCTCAGGCGGTGGTCCGACCTGAGCTGCGGACGGCTCATCAGGGATCATTGGAATTGACCCTGACTTTTCGTCCACACGCGTAGTCTTTTTGGCATGATCTTTTGGCGACTCGTCCTCGGATCGAAATCGTTTTATCGGCCTCTTCCTCGAGGACTTATCGGCCATTAGATCAGTCAAAGGAGCGCGCGCACTCGCCAACTGCTCCTCGACCAGCTTGTAGGCCTCAATGGAGTCCATGCCGCCAGCCTTGAGGCGCCGCAGGCGCTTACGCGCGGCTCCTGGCAACCGTCGTTTCCTGGGGCTAAAGTCAGTTCCCAACGGCACTTCCGAGTCCATCTCAGTAGGCCTCGTGCCATCGTTTGCCGACTCCAGCTCAGGAGGGTTGAGTTCGGTATCCAAGGTGACTTGGGAGTCTCCCTCAGAACCGAGCAAGAGAGTAGTCAAATCGGGTATTGACCCGATAAGACTACTAGAGGGTTCTGAACGTTCATCATCGTCCAGAGATTTCGTTTGGTTATACTGAATAGAATCCATACAGTTCCCACGAGAAGCTAGGGAAATAAACAGTCCACCCCGGCAGAGCCCCGCTTGCCCGGGTAAGGCGGAATTACTACCCCAGGATTGCCATCTCACTGAGGAGACACCGATAAGAACCAAGCTCCCCCTTGGCCACGCATCCCTCGGCTCGGTACGAATAACACCTTGGATTGGGATTCGCCAGGCGGTTTCTGTTACGTCTAATTCTGATGGAATTAGACCAATAACGGGGTGGCAACCTCGGGAAGGTGGATCCGCCTGACTTGCCTTGAGGATCTTCACGACTGTAGCGCTCTCCCTCAAGACCCCGCCACCTTACCACCTCTGAGGGAGGTGATAAGGTAGGCCTGCATCTATACTACCAAGCAAAGCAAAAGCAAAGCGTGTCGTTGTGCAACCGCAAAAGCATACATACAGACCCTCCCCTTTTGATAGTTTACAGCATCATCCAATATATTCATATCAAAGTTAGTTGCTCTACCTCGAAACCCAATGTCCTGTTGTATTGATACCTTTCAATTATTGATAGATAACTAATATTTTGTCCAGCGACTCAAGTGCGGAAGAGATGAGCAATGAAGAAGATTCTTCAGCACCAGAACACAGTGAAGTCGAAGTTGGCAGTGACCATGACGAGACGGAGAAGGCAGTCACGTTCACGGACGGAGAAGTCAAGGGGAAGAAGGAGACGGAACATAAAACTGTGACGCTGCAGGTACACTTGTAATATTTTCTTAAGGGGATGCAACTCGATACACATTTTCACTGTTTTTCATACAACCGCTCTTACCCGATTATGACGTTATTACACATTTTTCATTAGATATTTTAGAAACACAGTATCTTGTGGATGTTATCCGGGCTTCTATTGAAATCAATTTCTAAATTTCATCATCGTCATCAGAAGTAAAACTATAGAAGCCTTGCAAATTTAATTAATATTCTAAATGACGACAATTTTTTTACAAAAACTTTTAAAGGTAAAAAAAAAAACAGCTATTTCCTGGAACAAGTTTTGTAAAATATTCAAGTAAATCATGGAATTATCGAATACTAACAGAGCTTTCAGGCGTTATCTTTCTTTGTTCGCGTTGCTTTTTCGTCAAACATCGCGTTGGATTGCGTTAGATGAAGCAACAAGCTTTTATACCAAGCTCGAAGTTCACGATAAGCGAGTGGAAAAGAAGCCTCTCAATTAAGATTATTAATAACGATTTTTTTTTTTCAAAATCTTATCTTTTTTGTATATTTTAACTATTCTTTAAAAAATCCTATTTTTGAAACCACATTTCCTGGCACAGGACCCCGTCGTCCGTGAAGACAGCGTAGACTCCGGTCTCGAAACGGAGAGCTACGTGGACAAGTCCTGCACATACATAGCAGTGGAAGCCAGAGACATGCTCAATCTGACTGTGACTCCAGCTGGAGCCAGGGCCTTGCTGGACCTGGCAGCTGCCTGCACTGATAGAACTGCTGTGGTCACTGCCATCGTGACGGGAGAAAGTGGCCTGTTACTGGTCAATGATATAGGTGAGTGTTGAGATAAGTCCTGCAGGCTTAGATAAATGAGTAATAATAATAACAAATTATTAGTCGGACTCACACATGAAGGTTTCCGTATCGTCCTTAAGAAAGCCCCCAAAGTTAAATATTTTTTTTATTTTTTTAATCATTAAATATTACACAAAATTCCCAAGTCGTTCGACTTTTTATACAGACTATAGATTTGTCTTTATGAACGGGTTAAACTCAAAAACTCGTTATTTGAATAAAATTAAGCATTATTTTTTAAATTGCAGGTCCTGGATCTACCGTCCATTTGAAAACGAAAGCGGAGACAGATTTGGCGGGCAACGAGAGAATTATAGCCATTGCCGATTATGATGTGGACACAAGCCGGCCTAGCACGCCAGGTAACTAAAAACTGACTGTTTATATATATCATGTGTCAAAAGTGAATTATCCAAACGCCTTGTTGACACTTCACGTGACCCAAGGGCTGGCTTTTACCTTGGTCAGAGATTAAGCATTGCCATGCAACGTGGCAATGCCGCCAGTCTTTGGGCACACTTCCAGTCGACAGTGATGCGGAGGAATTTTTTGACGCCATATAATAGGTAAGAGTTATTGTGTACAAGGTGTAAGGGACAGCCCTCCGCAAACTTGAAGGGCTTGCTCAGTAGACGAAACTGAACAACCTTACACAAGATTTTTTTTCTGAAAAACGAAAAAAGTCAGCCTCATCATACAAAATGATAAACTTGTTTGCATCGTTTGTATGGAAAGGCTAATTTTTTTTTCGTATACCTACTAAAAAAAAATTGGTGGATATGTGGTGTGACGAGAATGGATAAATTGAAAAATTTGTATATTAGGAGAAGTTTGAAAGTGGCGCTAATGACTGAAAAGTTGAAAGGAAATCGTTTGTCTTGGTATGGTCATGTAAAGAGGAGAGATGAAACGCATGTAGCTAAAAGAGTTATGAATTTACATGTAGATGAATGGAGAGGAAGAGGGAGACCAAAGCAAAAACATAGATGGATTGTGTGAGAAGTAATATGAAAGAAATGGGATTTAGTGATAGCACGACAAGTGACAGCACAGAATGGAAAAAAAAACCGTGTTGCGCCGACCCCAAATAAAACGGGACAAGGGCAAGAAGATGATGATGAATTCAGGTTCTAGGTTAGACGACGAGGCAAGGAGCTCAGTTATCTGGGGGCTCGAATTTCCGGCCGCGTAAGGGATATAATACTGCGTGCTAAAACTAAGATACAAGGTGTTACGTGGAGGTGAAAAGATATGGATGCCGCATGTCGGATGAGCTGTGAGTTAAAAGAGCCACATTTTGTGTCCTATTAAACGCAAGGCGACATCGTGGCAGACTGAGGCGAAGGTAAAGAGATGAGCTTGACTACTTCCGGAGGGACTGGCCTGCAATGGCTGAGCACAGATGTGTGGGGAAAAGGGAGAGGGAGACCTTCGCCCAGCTGTGGGACATAATAGACAAACAGCGACGACATTCCGGAAAAACTGTAGGATACATCTACACTAATATTATAAGGAGATAAAGTTTTTTTGTTTGTAGGAAGTAGGCTAAAATTTTGACACTGATGGAAAGTTGCTTTATTCCTGAGTCAAAGTCAAAGTCAATTTTTTTATTGCGAACTAAGTGTATGGTTTGTAGATGTTAACAACACACTGAGTGACATCGGCTACATTTTAGTTACGCAGTCGGAGCTGCGTGTAAAGCTAGTTGATAAATAAAACCTACATACTACTCGTCCTTGATCTGCTTTCTTATATTAATCTTTGTGTCTAGGTTGTGACACATCGTCGGCAGAACTTCTTGACGAGCCACTGAAGAAGTCAAAACCACTGATGTCTGATGTCAGTGATGAGTGGGACTGGTGAGTAATTTCGTATCTCATATACCTACTTTGTATCTAATATCATAGAATCTAGGTTAAACATGGTGCTCTTCAGGACGTTAGAGTTTTAGTTGGTAAACCATAAAATAACTTTTTCGATACACTTACTCTTAAAACCCGCTCTTATCCCACCGCTTTTAGGCACGCAATAGACTGTTTTCCGTATTTGTGCAGAAAAGAGCGCATGCTCTCCCCGTCACAACGTTATTACAATTATCGTATCAGGCTGGGCGCGCCTCGACCCCCACGTGTCGCCGGTCAGCCCAAAGGGGTTGTGACGTCATTTCTTTTCTTCGTAAGTGTGTAGAAAAAGGTTGTTTGATATACGTGTACGTACGGTTGCCCGGTTGTCACTACAGCCCTCGGCTCCATAACACACTCGCCTATGGCTCGTACGAATTCCGCCTCAGTGGCAATGACAAACTTTCTGTTGTATCAAAATGTATTATTCCTGCTCTGGGTGGAACATGTAATGTAATTTTGTTTAATACCTGCCCTTAAGGGGATGCAACTCGACACACATTTTCACTGTTTTTCAAACAACCGCTCTTACCCGATTAAGACGTTATTACACATTTTTCATCGGATATTTTAAAAACACAGTATTTTGTGGATATTATCTAGGTTTCTATGGAAATCAATTTCTAAATTTGTGTAACACTAATCCAGTAAAAACCTCTGTAAATCTGCTATTTTACATGAACTTTGACACTTCATAATTAAAAAGTAAAACTATAGAAATCTTGCAAATTTTATTAAGATTCTGAATGACAATATTTTTTTAAGGGTTTAAACAAAACAGCTATTTCCTAGAACAAGTTTTGTAAAATATTCGAGTAAATCACAGAATTACCGAATACTAACAGAGTTTTTTGGCGTTATCTCTCTTTTTTTGTGTTGCCTTTTCATCAAACATTGCGTAAAAGCTTTTTGCTTCATCTAACGCAATCCGTGTCATCTAAGCTTTTAAACCATGCTCGATGTTGACGATAAGCGAGTGGAAAAGGAGCCTCTTAAAAAGCATTTAAATTCAAACTTCAGATTAGCAGATCGGTCCTGATGAATGTTCGAATAAGTTACCGTTGCTCCCTTTGCAAGGAGCACGGGAAAGTTTTAGATAGTTTGACATTCCCTCTCGATGCACTCAGGAGTCATTTGATGATTTCCCACGTAAAAAATGTGATTGCCAGAAGATGCACGCGGCCGACTCCTTCGTTTGAAGCAGTAGTTACTTCGCACGCGGCAGTGACCGGCTGCCATTCCTCCTCGTTCATGTTCCGGACCATGGCCTGAACTAGGGCCCGACGCTACCCCGAAGCTATCCGAAATATTTATATCGGTTTCAGTTACGGTTACATAGCTTATAGTTACTACATACGTATATACCTATTTATTGCTAGATAGATATCTTAATGACTGTTAAAAACGAGCCAAATCAGTTCGGTTAAATACACGTTTGACCGATTCTAAAGAATATGGGACAAGGGCAGGAAGATGATAAGATATATTTTACTGTTTTTAGTTTCCTCAAATTTATCAAAAGTCTACAAATAAAACACGAAAAGTACAGTTTATTATATAATTTAAATAGAAAATTAATTCGTAGGTAAATTCGGTTACCAAAAGCTACAGGAAACTTCATCATAAGAAGAATCATTTTTCATAGCAAGCTTTTATAGCGGGGTATATATAATTAATACTCGTCAAGACGAATCATACGAGCCCAAACTCGATGGGATTGTGTCGTTTAACTACCAAGTTCTTATAGCCACCTTCCGCTTCCATCATCAGATCAGCGCTATGTCATATTAAATTTTGTATTGTCATCCGATTTACACATGCATGCAAAATTGCAGCTCAATCAGTAACCGGGAGATGGGTGAAATTTAATATGCTAGATTTGATTACAGTCAAACATCGGAACAGGTGAAACCAAATAAAAGCTTGTAGTAATGGCCAAACGCTTATTTGAATCCATTTGAAAATGGTCGCGTACTTTACACTCCCACAGATTAATAATTAAACAATTAGATTTAACAGTAATGACAGCTTTTGAGGCAGGTTCTCTAAAATTTTAAAACATATCAGCTAGGCTGGCTTTACTTCGGACAAAGGATCAGCATTGCCATTAACGTGGCAAAGCCGCACGCACGTCTTTTGAGTACATTACCAGTCGACAGCGATGAGGAGGAATTTTTTGGCGCCTTACTTTAGATTGTTTTTTTTTTAGTTCTTTAGGGCTTTTAATTTTATTTTGTTAGTTAGTTTTAATTAGGTTAAGTGGCATATTAACGTCTAGCCATATCAGCTTGGGTGAGACGTCTTTCGGCTTCACATCTCGAGCCCTCGTATTCATCAGCACATTGGCAGAACGGCTCATCTTCTTCGTTAAGGGAACATTCACCGTTGTTCATGCAGTAGCCGTGACACACGTTGATCTCACATCTCTTTCCAGAGTAACCGGCGTAACAACTGCAACAATGATAAATGATATTTATTTTGCAAATCTACATTATTATTATTATTAAGACGATAACTTTCTGTTTTTGTTTGTAGAAGGTAATCTCTGGAAGTCCTGGTCCGATTGCTAAGATTTTAAAACCAATAGAAAGCTGCTTTATTCCTGAGTGACGTAGCTATTTTATGCACACAGGTGAAGCCGCGACCAAAAGCTAGTAGGTTATAAATAACACACACTATCTGTCACGCTATTTTTCTATTTACACGCATATTATTTTCCTTAATTTAAACTAGAAGAGGTTGTTGCCATGCTGACTGCCCTGAGAAGAGACACCGTCATTAACTCAGAGGTAAAAGTCTCTTTTAAAGTCCAGACAGTAAACATGATATGAGAAGGAGAACCATGTAGATTAGAAGATGGTCTTTTGAGGAAATAACCTCACAGATTTGACTGGAGCTGTCCAGTCAGTGCAAGCATTTGTCAGTATTTGTATAGTTCAACTTAGGGTTAGTAAGGAGCTCACGGTTCAACGAACAATACCAAAGAAAGGACAAACGCTAAAACTACTGAAAAGAGGAATAATCCACATCGTCAACACATTGACAACAAAAATGATATAAAATAAAATAAAAAAGTACTACTTTAAAAAAAACTTTTGAAAATGTTTCTATAATAGATATCTAATTTTATCTCTTCGTTATTTAACACCGACTTCCTATTAAAGTTATTTTATACTTTTCAGTGATTTTTTATATTGAAGTCGGTTTAATTTTTTTTTGAAAAATTTTTAATTTTTTACTTTTTAGTTATGGTACCACCACTAAAAAGTACCAACCCATCAGCCAAACATAAATGCCTAATACCCAGAGTGCATCTCATAACGATTCTAATAATCCCAAATACGGTTATATATATATATTACATTACATTAATTTACCTTCCGGCTTTATCACAAAATCAGTTCGATACATCCCCTCCCTCTTTTCTTTCAGTCAGTCATCGACTACACGTATAAACATTACTTCTTACGACAATTCTACTATGATTCTATGAGGAGTTCTGTTCCATATCTTCGAAGTTCATGATCAGATCATAACAAAATTTCTATGGGACCAACTTGGAAGCATAACATATCAATTAAAAAAAAAAAAAATCAAAATCGGTCCACAATTGATCGAGATATCGGTGAACATACATACAAAAAAAAAACATACATTCTGCCGAACATAGAACCTCCTCCTTTTCGAAGTCGGTTAAAAAGTAAACACTCATGATAAAGTTAATGAAAGTATAAAAAGTCATGTCCTTACTACAACTAAAGGGGTGAAATAATTATTTTACCTGCATTCAGGCAGTCCCTTATCATTGGAACTACAGTTGCCATGGATACAGTAGTTGTCACACACGGACACATCACATCGCTCTCCGATGTACCCTGGTGTGCATTCACAAACAGATTGTCCATTAAGTTTCGTGCCATGAACACAAAATTTCTCTTCATTTTCTGGGTTTTTTCGTACCAGTTTCTTTAGTGCTTCGCAATCCTGTGATTCTGGGATTAGGTCCATGATATTGTAGTTGCTGGCTATACCGACAGGGATTTCATAATTCAAGTTAGTGTTAACGTCGAATTTCAAGATGGGTCCTGTGCTTTTCGAAACATTCCAAACGACCACATCCGAGTACATTATATAGACAAAATCTTTTGATACGGCCACTTTATTTAACGGGTGTGAGAATCTCCCAGTACCAAAACTATGATAGAATTTTCCGTCCTTGCCATTTCCCTCTAAATCTGCAACATAAACGTTGTAAGCAGAACTACTTACATATTCTACCCAATTTAATCGTTGGTCCTTTTGATCAATAACTAAGCTGTGTGGTTCTAATTTGTAATTGGAGTCGATAGGCATTGAAATAATATTCATAATAACTTTTCTCTCGGACCCATTAAATCGAGCTCTCTCTATTGTAGGCGTTGCGAGGTTTGTATTGATCCAGTAAATATACCTGCAAATTGAAAATCACAGTTGGCTTATAAAGTACCTACTTATGAGAAAAATTAATAAAATGTATAAGTCAAGATTGCGTACCCTCTACAGCTATCAACAGTGATGTCAGTAGGAATTCCGTCTTGTATATTGATTAGAACATTTCCGTAAATGTTATTAATAGATTCAGGTTTTAATGAGATCCAATTAATACTTTTATCTCTAGTGTCCGTAAAGAATACTAATTCTGTGGCAGGGTCGAAGGCCAAACCTCGAATGCTTCTTCCACTTCTTTCTATTAAACATTTGTATTGCAGGGAAGTTATGTTAAAACTACACACAGCGTCGTTGTTGCTCTGTTTGTCAACGTATAACATTATGTTGTGAACTTGATCGTAGGCTAAAGCGGCGAGTTTTTGACCCTCAAAGCGGACTGTCAACGTTTTGACGTTGTTGGTATAGAATTCTAGAATATCTTCTTTAGATATGGCTACATCTGAAACAAAAGAAAAATATTTATTTACTTTATTATTTAAGAAATCATACATATTAGTACAAAGGTACTGCTTATTTCAAAAGAAATTTCTTCCATCAAACCTGAGAAAGGAGAGATGAGAAGCAAGCAAGAGAAAAAGAGTACCTACTTATGTGAATCAAAAAGTATTAAATAAACCTACACATATAATTTGAATGTGAGCAAATACTTATACAACTATACATATATACTTTATGCTAATACGTCATATAATAATATCACAATTAAGATAATAGATAGTGCTCTTTTATGTTTGACTTTTGAAGAGAGAAATCAATTTCATATCTCAAACGCTAGGTGGAAGTGACTTCCACCACTGTATAGCATGGACAGGAAAAGAGTAGAAGCAGCTGGATTTATGAGGATGATATTTAGAAATGGCTCTTAGGTGTGATCTCGAAAGTCGGTCATGCAGGCAGCCTGAATGACCGTCTGCCCCGAAAATGGGTGTACGATCTTGAAAGACCTAATCTCTTACCGCCTTATTCCAAGAAGCGGTCTAAATGTCGTGTAGTTTTTAGATTATTACTAGGTTTAAGACCAAAGGTAGGTTTTGAATTTTAAATTTAGGTATAAAACATGAAGTTTATCACTAGTTTCTGAACTACTAGTAAAGTTAGACCACCTAAACCCCTAGTTTAACTATGGTACAAACTTTGATACTAATAGGTATATTATTATTTAAGGTTAGCTTTGATGTTGTGTGTTATTCCATATAAAAATTTTCCAAAATGGATATTAATAATATTAACTTGACGATCTGGGAGATTTTTATATTTAAATATTTCGAATACATGGAATTTGTATAATTTTAATTTTAATGATTGACACAAACACGACTCTTGCACTTTTTTTTTGGAAAATCATCCAATGACATCCACTGCTCTTGGGCGGAGAGAGAGATAATGTCAGACTTTTACTGACTAAAAACCCACTCGTGTTCCTTCGTTGCCTTTCGTACGGGGGCCGAATTTACAACTCTTGTAGTAAAGCTAGGACTAAGGGATTTTTTTGTAATGAGACGGTTAATGTTCCTGCAAAGATGGATTTAGAGAGCTACTTGAGTGCCTTGTGTATGTTAGAGATATGGTCATTATGTACTCTAATTATCAAGTCATGGGCACACGACAATAAAAAAGATGGACTTACCCCAAGACTGCACCAGCCCCACACACAGCACTACCAAACCTAGCACTCTCTGCATTTTACACATTTTAAATTTCAAAGCTGTTCCTACAGATGTAGATAGAAAGTCCAACACTGGTGACCGCTCTTGGATATATTAACACAAACTCACAAAGATGGCTTATTTTTAAAGCAAGAGTTGGTGATAAGAAAGACTGATGATAAAAATGTGCTGAAGGGTCAAGTTTAGGTTATCTGTGACGGAAAAACGACCTAAGAAATGTTTTTTCCCCACAGATAACTTCTTGATCCAATTAGTATCAAACATAGTGCTCTTTCATCATGTTGCAAGATTTTATATGTAAGGACCAAGCCCGAGTTGACAGTGCGTTTGAAATCTTTTTGAGTTGCGGGTAGTATTCTGCACGCTCAGCTCAGCTCAGCAGCAAAATTATGTCAGCAAATTGGACGGGGTCTAGTAGGGTTTTTTTTTACGGTGGGCAAAAATCTTCTAATGACAACCCCCGCTCTTGGGTGGAGCGCGAGATAGTGTCAGACTCTTACTGACTGAAAACCCACCCCGTTCCTTCTAGCCTCTTCAGTAGGCTGCGACCCAGTTAGGCCCCTCCTGTTGCTGACAACTCCTTGAGGCGCGCGGGAACAATGCGCGCCGCCGACGTCTTGGGCTCGGTCTGGACAGTTACCGGACGGTCGGACAGCGAGCTACCCATGGCTCGCCGTCCGCGAACCCGCGTCTACGGTGGCCGGAAATCGGGATCAGGATCCCGGCGGCGGCGGCGGGGAGGGCGCCGTTGCCTGGTACGGTCGGCCTCCTCCTTTGCTTTGCTAGCATTACTCTTTCGCAGAAGGAGGCGGAGGCGACCGCCTGCTATTCCTCCTCGCTGCTCGTGTGCTCCACCGTGGGTCCAGTAGGGTTGATGCCTGCTAGCGCTGCAGGATTGTCTGAAATAGGCCATGCTGGGTTTTGGTTCATAGAATGCACGTTTTTCAATACTCAATACTTTATTGCATTCCATGTGTATATATGATGGTACATTAAAAAAAAGAATCAATATGGACCCTGTCGGGTACAGCAAAGCTAGGAGAGTATTTAGAGTGTTTTTTTTTTAAACCTTGAAGTTTTGTATTTACAAAAAAAAAACTTCAAGATTTTTCTATTTTGTAAGAAGTCATAGAACAAAAGTTGTGGTTTATGATGTTAGTAATACAGTCCTGCACGGTTGTTAGGTTACAAATACCCCAGGATACAATATAATTTTGAATCGTGTTTTCCTCAAGCATTGTTTAATTTTAAAAGTAAACAATTTTTATCGACTGAGTGAGTGCGTCTGTCATGTTCTTAGTAATAACAACATTAAACAGATAATTGTGGTTCAATTAAACTTTTATAGGTACCTAGGTAGGTACATAAAACACTGTTTTTTTGTAAATGATCTGTTTACAAATTAAAATTAAAAAAAAAACCCAACATGAAAAGAAAGTTAAAAATAAGTTAAAAAATTACTCTCTCAGCCTTTTAACTTAATTAAAAGAATCTATAAATAGGTATTTTAAAGATGAGCGTCACTGAGACGGAGAACCGTAACGTGCTGAAGTTAATTTTATCATCGTCATATCAGCCGGAAGACGTCCACTGTTGGACATAGGCCTCCCCCAAGCGTCGCCACAACGACCGGTCTTGTGCGTCACGCATCCATCGGATTCCCACGACCCTGACCAGGTTATCGGTCCACCTTGTTGGAGGCCTTCCAATGCTGCGCCTTCCGGTACGTGGTAGCCACTCCAGAACCTTTCGTCCCCATTGAACATCTGTTCTGCGTGCAATGTGGCACTAATAAATATTTAATTTGGCACTAATGAATATAAACTTAGTTTATTTGTACCTATATCAATCTGTAGCCTACCCAGGCTCCTTACTTAGCGGTACAGTTACAAATTAGAGACACAGAAGAAAGACAATGAGAAAGCGAACGGCGTTTGCTTTGGGTCTATGTCTATGTCTGAGTATGGTTTCCGCACTTAGTCCTATGTGGACCATTTTACGTGCATAGCGGCCATGACCTTAGGTAGGGCTTATTCCAACCAGTCCACCTGTCTCCAAAAACAGATTAGGCCTCTCAGGTTTTTCAGGGCTCTCATCTATAAGGGAATTCGGAGATCCTAAGTCTCGTGTGCGCATTTCAGTGACACCTGTACAGTTTAGGAGCACATGCTTAATCGTCTCTTCCTCCTCCAAGCATGCTCTGCACAGGGTACTGTCTATGATGCGGTGCTCATTGTGTGAAGGTGCTTATACAATGTGCAGTGTCTAGTGATGGTCCATCACCATCACCTCTATTCACCTGTCACCTCTGTTCGCTTGGGGTTTAATGAATTAATGCGGTTTTGCCCCATCCGTAACGCTCAAATTGTGAAAATAATGTTTTATTAATCACGTAGGGGAGAAGGGGGAAATTGGAGCCTACTAAGGAAAAAGTTCAATAAAAGTCAAATTTATGGATACTTAAGAACTTTTTATTAAAAAACTAAATCCTTACTCATTTGACTATCATTTAATAATAGCGTTAACGTTACATTATTAGGCGTTTGGCCACAGATAAACTTTAAAGCAAAAAACAGAATCGCTCTCATTACCCCACTTTGCGGGAAATGAGAGCCTATAAATTCCCATATGTGTAATGGGAGCTACTTAATTATTAAATCAGCCTCAAAAATTTCGTTTTCAGTCTTAAATCTGACTTGATCATATAAATTATAATATAAATGTAACCTTATAACAATTATCTTTAAGGATCCAAGCAAAAAATGCAAATTTAATCAACCGGGCTGTCAGAACCAGAACATTCTTTGTGTGTCCAATTACCGCAACCTCTTCAACGGTACCACATTTCGTTATCTTTTCCTGAGTCACAGCAAATAGCACACAATGTCTCTTCTTCTGAATATTCTGATTCATCATCACAAATATTCTCAAGATTTTCTTCTTCAGACATGTCAGTTTCATCCTTAAAAAGTTTCTTTTTTATTCTTTTAACTTTCTCGTTTTTGTTGGTTGCGTCCTTTCGTTTTTTTTCCTTTTCCTGCGGTACATATTCTTTCTTTTTTGCTGGTTTCTCCTTTCTTCTTAGGAATGATTTTAGTTTTACATTTTTTCTCTAGACGTTTCTTCTCTTTCTCTTCCAATACTGTTTTCATTAGCTTGCTAGATAAAATTACTGAATGTTGTTTTCGCAAGGTCTTATTTTTGTTAGATATGTTAGGTAGTGGACTCACAACTGATAGAACTTTCGCAAAATCATTTGATATGGTTGGATCTGTACAGAGTGACTGTTCTTGAACGTCGTTTGTCGTGGACAAGGTCGTGGAAGTATTGGCAGGAGTTAGCTCTGGGGCAGTTTTATCATTCAACGAAAACGGGATTATAGAAGGGTTTGTGTTTGTTGAAAAGTTTGGTGTAGTATTTGCTACAGACGCCTCTTCTTGTAGCTCACTTAATATTGATGGACTTACAGCATGGTAAATATCAGGTAACTGCTCTTTTTCAACATTTTGCGTGTATTCGACCAGGACAGAGCTAGGCATTTCCAGCTCCTGTTGAATACCACGAGATGTAGATGGAAGTGGTTCATAGTTGCCAGTACCACGAGATGTAGATGGAAGCAGTTCGAAGTGGCCAATATCACGAGATGTATACGGAAGTGGGTCAGAGTTTCCAGTAACTAGCCGTTGAAACTGAACAACATCTGAGCTTGCTTGCTCATTAACTTGGCTCTGATCTCCATCCACAGCAACAAAATCGTCTTCTGAAAAAATAGCAGGATTCATGGGATATATTCCTACAAAGAGGTAATCAGAGCCTAATAAGCTCCGATTACCCGACTACCACCATGTTGAAATTAAATAAAACGATATACTGAATCTAACTTATAACGAAATTATACGCAGAGATACTCAAAATTGATAACATTAGCTATAAAATAAAACAAGTTTGATTATAATAAACGTATAACTTTATACATACCTGGCCGATGAAATTTCCTATTTCTTATAAGGGCGGACCGAAAAATCAACAAGCGTCCGTCGTCACACAACACATGCCACTGGCGAGTCTAGCGCCGCAGAGAAACAAGATCGCAGCGGGCCGAAGGCGTCCGAGTAACAAACGAGTGAATACGAGCTATAGGTTTGTCTCTAGTCACACCGCTCCCATTACCCTCTGGCTCCCATTACCCTCTGTTCCCCTATACGTAACTAAACGACTTAAATAAGTCGCTAAAGATAAGGATCAGTGTCGTAATCAGACTTTCATACGCCCGGTGCCAGTTTCTGAAACTGCACCCTTAAAAGCGCGAGTTGGGTACGTTTAATCCACTGACGCTGGTCCTCACCGGACTTGAGTGTTTCGGATCTGGCGGGAAGAAACGCTCGGGTGTCACCATTGTGCTGATCGTCCGGAGCACATATTGAAGCATACAGTGAAACTCTACCCTGCTTGGGTGGAGCCTCACCGTGTCTTCGTGGAGTGTTCGTCTTCGTGGCCACCGTTGTTGGCCACCTGAGCGTCCAGCCCTAGTTCAGGCCATGGTACGGATCGAGGGAATGGAATGGAAAGCAGTAACCTCCTGATGAAATAAATGATATAAAACTTGTTCTTGGCTTAATAATTTCTGCGCCTCATCATTGCCAAGGCTCCGTGCCTAGGCACCGCCCTAGTTACAAGACTGATCCCTATAGCATCTTGTGATTCTTCTACAGTTTTGAAGGCGGGTTCCCTGGTGGTGCCATGTCACCCCCAGAAGCGTGCGCGTGGTCTCCAGCGCCACCTCCACCACCTCCCGCGCTGCGCACTAAACTGACAGACCTCACGCTCACCGTGCGACTGCATGACCTGGATCATCTTACTGTAAGTTTATTTTATTTATTTTATATTAACTAATGGGCTCAAATATAATGCAACAAAGAGCGAGCTTATGGTGTTCAAAGCAGGTAGCAAATCATATAACACAATCCCACCAGTTATGCTCTGCGGTAGACCTCTAAATAGAGTTGCTAAGTTCAAGTATCTGGGTCATTGGGTCTCAGACGACGTAAAGGACAACGCTGATATTGAGCGGGAGCGCAGGTCGCTGGCTGTCCGATGTGGGATGCTGGCTCACAGGTTTGCACGCTGTACGGCTCAGGTAAAGGTGACGCTTTTCAAAGCCTACTG
Source organism: Mythimna lalbum (assembly GCA_949319445.1). Lineage (NCBI taxonomy): Eukaryota > Metazoa > Arthropoda > Insecta > Lepidoptera > Noctuidae > Mythimna > Mythimna lalbum. Next base: position 1,554,250 of record OX439354.1, read on the forward strand.
CCAATCCTTTTACACGTGCAGCCTGTGGGTGAGCTTTACGCAGAGGGCATATAGTGGCCTGCGCACCTAATATAACAACACGTTCCGGGTGTTGATGGGGCTGCCGCGTTTTATCGATGTTGATAGTTTCTCGACCACCATGCGTAAGAGATGCGCATCTATGCTTCGCCGGTTTCGCGACAGCCCCAACACCATTCTCGGAGCGTTGGCTGCAAGGTGGGACTCTCCGATCTTGGGGCGGTGGATACGACTGCATGCAGTCAAGTAGACATTCCCAGGGTCGGTGAGCCTCACGCTTATAATTAAATAATGTTACTAACACTAGTTTATAAGTTTGTACTGTTACTAACAATTATGGAATTTATTCCGAAATATATGTTTATTATTATTATTATTATTATTATTAATGTAAGTAACATCACAAGACCTATCCTATCAGTTATTCTACGCGCACTTTCCTAGCACTCAAAAAGGATATATAACAACAACTAGGCAAAATATACCCTACTGATATGAGTGATTACACTCATTTAAAAAAACTAACTGATATACGACTCTTGCCCGTTCTTATCTCGTAGCAGCAGAACCGGTTTTTAACTGAAATCAAGAAGAGAGGAAGTTCTCAATATAACTGGTTTCTTTTTTTTTTTTGGTCTAACAATGCGCATAATGTGCGCAGTATTTTCCGAAATAAAGAACACAACGATATGTTGCAGAACGTTTTCTTTATGTACCTACGACTACGAGAACAATACAAGTTATTTTAAGGACCAAAACTCAATTTCTGTGCCTGCTTCAGATCCTATGCCCTCAACGCAGCATGTCCAAGCTTCACGTCTTGCATCCCAGCAAGAACTCCACACGCTACTACATCGCAGTGGAAAGGACTTCCAAATATAACAACAAGAAAATTGTTGTCAGGTCTCCATTACAGGTTTGTGTCATTCTATTTTTAGACCTACTTAGGATACACTGGTTAAGCATTTAGGTGCTGTAACTATACACGTGTTACAATTCTAGCTAGATTTTCCACAAAAGAAATAGAGAATGAGAAAACCCTAAATAAAACACAATATTTTGGTTTTGGTACTCTTACTCTCTCGTATCTTCATGTGTATCTCCCATATTAATTTTCTAACAGACTATTTTAGCTCTATTTATAATAATCTTCCTATCTGAATCCTATCATCATCATCATCATCATTATCATCTGATGGCCAATCTTAACAGAGATTAGCACTATACCTTCTTCTTTATCATCAACATTACTATATTTCTGACACATGGTGACAGTGTTTTTTTTTATCTTAAGTTTTCGAAATTTTGTTTTTGTGTGTGCGTGCTAAATTAAACATTTATCTTTCTTTTTTTTCTTTTTTTCTCCTACCTAATGTCACTGCGGTATAATGCAGATATTCATATCTAATTTAACCGCCTCTTCCAGATCCGCAACGAAACCTCTTATGCCTTAGAACTCTTCTATAAGAAGACAGACCTGCAAGCCATCGGCGCTGAGCTGATAGGTTCCCTCACAAACCCCTTCGACGACAAGATGCGGCTCGCCGTCATCGCTCCACAGGAGACCTTTAACGTGCCGCTGTATATCGCTTATCATTGCAAACTGTTCTTGCTGCCTTCTAACTTTGAGTAAGTTGTTTGTTTAGTTAAGTAATTTATTCAAAGAGGGAGAGAGAGTCCTTGGAGAAGAACTGATGAACTGTGGATGAAAGAAGGAGTGAATTTGAAAAGATGGATGTATTGTGTGAAAGAAAAGCGTTTCAGGAAGGTTGACCTTGGGTAACATGAAACAAGAGCAAGAAGATGAACTATATTTTGAAATTGTCTTAACTACGTCTGGTTTAAGCAGACGCTCAAAAGTCATCCTCGATACAAGATAAATGAATTTCTTTTGCATCGAAGGTGCGTTTAAACTGTTATTATATTTTTTGCAAAAATTGTTCCTAGATGAAGAATTTGAAACCCCAAAAATTTTAAAGTTTCCTAATTCTCTTTATCCAGGAGTTACCAAACAGCAACTCAAGGAATTTGGTGGATGGAGTTAGCTAACGAAGTGGGCACACCAAGAGACATGATCTGTCCCGCCAAGGATGGAGAAGACAAAAAGATATTTGCCATGAGGATACTGCCTGTTGAGGGTAAGAAGTCATTAGATTATAATATTTTTTGTTAGACTTTTAGATTTATTCAGAAATCAGAAACGTTTATTTCAAATTAACCATTTACAGGCATTTTTGAATTGTCAAAATGTTGTTCATTCAAAAAAGTGAAATTAAATTGCACATTCCAAAGCATTGATCTCTATGGAGAAAAAATTGCAAGAAACTCCATTGATGGTCTTTTAAATCATATTAAAAACATTTTGATTGTTCAATACTATTTCAGATTTATTATTTTTAACTAGAATTTTATGCAATTATTTTTTTTTTCATTTAAATTTATTAATAGTTTTGGACCTGGTGTATAGATTTGTGGTTCTTCTATTGATCTTAAATATTCATGACGTTTTGTCAGCAATCAATACTATATGAGGTTACATGCGGTAGATATAATTAATGTTTACCAAAAACAGGAAAGGACAAAATATTGAGCCTTGTGGTACACACATTTTGAATTTTAAAGCCCGTGAATCGACAGTATTCATTTAAACTTGCTGCTGCCAGTCATTTAAGAAAGATTTCACCTAGCAGCGCGCAAGTTTACCTAGCGAGTGCAAGTTTACCTAATCCGTCATTTTCTAGCTTTATTAAAAGCAAGATTTCGTGATTATCGCAATCAAAAGCCTTTGAGAGGTCACAGAAAATTCCTATTGCATCTTGAACTTCTTCCCACGCTGCAAATATGTGTTTTTTGTCTTTTCATACAACAAACTTATATAATTTTTCTTATTATAACTTTGCTTGGAAATTATAATTTGGAATAACTTCTTGTTCTTACTTTTGGAATTTAGGCCATGTCTCTATGGGATGTAATATCTATGGGAGAGAATGGACTGTAGTATATAGGTACCACGTAGATCTGCTGCAGAATGGAGGACTTGACTTCTTAGTTCCTTCCCCAGGCTGCCAATCCCAGAAGATCAGCCGCTCGATCCCCAACTACCTGATCCGCGTGGTCCCTCCGCTGGCGCTATACAACCGGCTGCCGTACGCCATGCAGGCGTCGTGCGCGGCGGCGGGCTGGAGCTTGCGCGTGGAGGCGGGCGAGCGCGCGCACACGTACACGCTGGCGCTCACCGTGCCACACAGGATCACCATCAACATGCAGTACATGGGCTTGCCGTGGACTGGCAGCTTCACCTTGTCTCCAGGTGAGTATGCAACAGTCCCACAAGATCAGCTGCTCAATCCTTAACTACTTGATTCGCGTGGTGCCGCCACTGATGCTTTATGACAACCTTGGTTTCCTAAGTCTAATCTTTCGAAATAAGCTTACTTATAGATGCATGGTTGCAAGGGATCAGATTCAAACTAAAACATCTCAGATTAGTAATTAAGATTTTGGTGACACTAAAATTTGAAGATTTGTACCAATAAACAAAACACGAGGAGTATATTATGTACACAAATTCATTATCTCAAAGTGATACCATTTCGATAAAGGTCAAATTTTGCTGATTTTTGTTTCGAATCTTAGACTTTTAAAAGGCGCAGCGTATCGACGCGGACGATGCACCCGTTTGTAATTGGGCTCAACGTAGCTAAGCCGCTTTGACGAACGCGAAGAGCGCATTCAATACGACGTAGTTTATTTTAGCCTAATTGAAATCTGGCTGAACATAAGGATTTCCACCATTACAAAAGAAAAAAAAACAGATGATCGAGAGAGACGATGAGACGATTTTCAATTCGGTACGCCAACTTGTAATACCTACGGCGTTATACGGTAAGGCTGCGACAACACAGCGATGCACGACATATAATACAAGGTATTCTTTTACAGATGTAACCGAAAAGACGGTGACTCTAAGCAGCGATTGCGAGACAGAAGGCGGCAACAAGCAGGTCCAGGTCTGCGTGACAGTGGAACGCAACGACTGCTGGGAGGTGTTCCTGCACGCGCAGCACTGGCTCATCAACAAGACGGGGCTACCGCTGCAGATGAAGGTAGGTACCAAGACTCTTATGACCAGAGGGCGGAATCATCATCATAGTTTTCGAAAGATGTCCTCTATTGGACATAGGTCTCCACCAAATGATACCATAGTGACTGGTTTTGTGCATCTCAAATCGCATTTATCAGATTCCCGTGATGTATTCAAAGCTTAATAAGTAATTTGCAGTTTCATGAATTCTGAGTCCTAATCCTTACCCCTGGCAGACTTAAATCTCACATCATCATCATCATCTTCCTGCCCTTATCCCGTTTTATTTGGGGTCGGCGCAACACGTTTTTTTCTTCCATTCTGTCCTGTCGCTCGAAGACTTAAATATCACTTTAACATTATTTTATTTTCCTGTTTTTTTTTGCAACTATTCATTATTTATGTTCTTTTTGCTTTCCTTTGTTTTTTTTTTTGTTTTTTTATTTTGTTTTCTATTTTTACCATTTTTTTCCTTTTCCCTTTAGGCAGATAAGGTTTCTTTATGTGAGAAGCTGCAATGTATTTGGCAGGGTGGTCAGTCGGACACGTGGTACTCGGTGACGGAGGAGCCGCTGCTGTGGAGCCCGGGCGCGCTGGTGCGGCGGCGCGGCGCGCGCGTGCGCTTCCGCGCGCACCACTCCGCCTGGTCGCGCGCCGCGCGCCTGGCCGCCGCCGCGCCCGGCCTCGTCGTGTGCCCGCACACCGAGCGCCGCACCAACTACCGGCTGCTGCTCAATGTTAGTGCCAAACCTCTTTTTATTTTACCTGTGAATAGACTTTCGATGTAGCCTGGGTGAACCCAGCATTTATCCATGGGTGGGAGCAACCACTTAAGTAAGGTAACTCGATAAGTAGCAGACTAATCCTGTAGTCTATTCATCAAATATAGAAAATAATGACTCTGGGTATAGTCGTTAAAATTTCACAAATAGGTGTCTAATCGTTTTTAAATCGTCAAATTGACGCGTTCGTATTTCTACTTACTGCAACTGATCAATGTGGACACGGTTTTCTGATATACTACGATTTAATTGGCAAAAGGTGTGGCTAAATTGAGCGGCTACGATGAGTCACTATTTTCTTATCCCAAATACACAAGGGGGCCCAGGGTGACCAGGTCAAATAGAGGCGCCAGTCTTCATATACAGAAAAGTCTAAGAGAATGTCATATGAAAAAGCGACAGAAACTGACTCGAAAATTTTAGACTCTCATCCAGGAATTCAGAGATTCGGTTTCCTTTTGAGTTTCTTACAATTTACGAAAGAAATAGCAAAAAAGAAACATACAGAATACGAGAATAGCGAGCTCAAAAATATTCACATTCGTCCCTGATAGATATTTTCTTTTATGCGTATCTTTCTTTCCACAGGTAACCCTATCAGAGCTGTGTCCTCAGCTCACAAAAATCGTGACTCTCCTCCCTTACTTCTTAGTCTACAACGACACAAAGCGCCACTTGCGCTTCATGGAGGAGAACGAAGCAGCAGACTTGTGGAACGACCTCTCTCCCCAGCAGTGCACGCCGTTCTGGCCGCAGACGGACTCCATGTCGATGCACTGCAAGTACCGGGACTCGACTGTGGTGTCTCAACACTTCCCCATCACTAGGAACCATTTTACTGTGTTGAGGATGGATAAGGGGGTGAGTTTACTGTTATGACTGTCAAATTTGTATTTCTTTAAAGCAACATTTAAGTATCATTACGTTTTTACACTGTATAGACATGTGAAAGGCTGGAGAGGAGAGGAAAGCCAAAGAAAAGATGGAAGGATTGTGTGAAAAGTGATATATAGGAAAAGAGAGTCAGTGATAGCATGACCGTAGATAGAATACAATGAAAGAAAATAAACCCTTCTTCCACTTTACTTGGGGTTGGCGCAACCCTAAGTAAAGTGTGAGAAGGGTAGAAAGATGATGAAGAAGTAACTTTTTACGATACTTTAGACTTATGAGATATTTCTATCAGGAGTTTGATGAAATAATAACACTATATTATCTATGTACTTGACTTTGTACGTATGTAGGATGTAAGTGGAATGGATTGAACTACAATTTAATCCTTCTTGTAACTCTTGGACATAGCAAATAAAATTAAGAATCTTTTAACTGCGCGTTTTTTACCTTTTCTAAAAGTGATAACTTGAAAGTAGACTATATTGTAAAAACTACTCCAAGATATAAATAAAACAGCAAACTAAAAAATAAATTAACTATAATTACAAAAACTTAAAAGCAACATTATTTCCCATACTTTGGAGGCCTCGGCCTCTCCGGCGTTAGGGTTCCATCGTCATGCAACGTATAAGCTGCTCCTTTAGATTTATGAGACCAGATCTTGATAGCCTTCAGATGAGCATCACTTTGTTCTTTAGCAGCTGACACCGGTGGGGCTGGTTCAAAAGGTGGGGTTTTGATGGAGGCAGCGGCTGGTGATTCCTTCAGGCCAGTCGATGAGGCGTAAGATTGTGATGATGCGAATGATGACGTTGGTGCTGACGAGAGAGATTGTGGTTTTGGTTGTGTTACCTGGAACAAAATAGCAGATTGTTAAGACAAAGAGTTCTTTTACAGAATGTTCAAGTTATTATCTTGAGGTTTTCGAGTCTTCACATATATTATACGTAAATTGTTCATATATCATTGTTTATTTTGATATTACTCCTATTCGCTGCTGTTTCAAAAAACTTCATGTGGTATGGGTCGACTCCTACTTAACTTTCATTATCACAAGAAATATTTGATAAATGATTGTAATCTGAATGTGTGAAACTTAGATCTTATTTGATAACGAGATATATTTGTGTTTAATTAATTCGAACATGTTAATCAATAATTTAATAGGTGAGGTCAGTTATATCGGTAGATACGTCAAAGCAATATTGTCTGTTAGTTACTTCTTTCCACTTGAAGTTTTTATCTCGGAAGTATGTTCCCTTGGGATACTCCGCTGACAAAAGCTAGTTTTATAATATAATTGCATTATATCTATGGATTATTTATATATCTTTCACCTTTTACTCTTTTATATTGCACCTATTACTATTTTTCTCTACATAACCCAAGGCAGACTGATACAAAATATCTAAGCTCTCTTCCTCTGTGCTTCTGTCTATCAAAACTGTATCTGTTGGTACACTAATGTGGGCGGAACTGATTGCAATGTTAGTATCGTATACATTAATTGTTCTAGACCCCTTAAATAATCTCAAATACTTACAGTATAATGCGGCACATGATAGGAACTGACCGAATGTAACTTAGAGTTATAGTTCATCAGCGGCAGATCACCGAAACTCTGCACTTGATACGAATCTGAATCCGGATCTGCTTTTACTACCATAGGCACATTATTTGTGTAAGAAACTTCGAAATCTTCTTCTCTCATATTTGTTGGTGGTGGAAGTTTCTCTTCTTCATTTGTCTCAGGAATATCAACATTACTCAAGCTTGCATAACCGTTAGATCCTTGAGGGTGTCCAAAATTCTGGCTAGTAAAACTGTCACTTGGAATTGATGCAGGAGATATAGATTCGTCTTGTGATCCATATTTTTTAAATTGAGTGGGTTGATCTTGAAAGACAAAAGGCTTGTATAGGATAGATTGACTGTCTTGAGAACCTACACCTTTGTATTGTGTAGGTCTTTCTTCTTGAGGATCAATGCGGTATGGAGTTAGTGCATTTTCTTGTTCAGTGTTGAAGGGTGGCGGTCCATCGTTCTGAGGTCCATAAAAACTCACTTGATTGGATTCTGTTTCTTTTGAATATGGGTTTCTCCTGTCATCTTGTAGTGCGTAAGGAGTTGCTTCAGTCACATAGTTCAAATATTTTTTAAATTCTATGTCATAAGGTTTCTCTGTTTGATATTTGACATCAATATTTCCTTTATAAATATCTTTGGTATATGTCGGTCTTTGCGTATTCTCTCTCTTATACGGTCGGCTATATTCGAAGTCCATATCTTTGCCTTTGTAAGAGTATTTATCTTTCCCGGAAGCAAATTCGAGTATCATGTCCAAGTCCTGTTTAGATAAATTTTTAACTAGGTTACTTATATCATCATCCCCTAAAGCGTGGTTAGTGGGCCGATTACTAACCTTGTAGGGTCTGCTGCCGGGGTATGGGGGTTCATCATCCTGCATGAACGGCGGGGGTGTGTAGGAAAACACGCCTTTGATAGGGAAGGTCATTGGTGGTCGGTTGTAGAATCTTATCGGTGGGCCAGGGTACCTCCCTCGTTTGACTCTTGTGTACGATCTTGAGTGTCTGCATCCATCTTCACTTTGTGTATTAACCACACACAACACTGAGAATGTTAGAAATAACACTATTTTGTTCATTGTGTCACTGTAGTCTGCTGAAAACTGAGGGAAAGTGTGTTTGTGTGCGGGTCTTATAAAAGTTGAGATGAAAGTGAAGATGCTAATTGAGTTAGTGCTCACGCCCCGGCTGCGGTCGCGTTGATGTAACCATTACGTCACGGCTTTCATGTTTATGTTTCCCGTTATGATCTACGAATATACTTTTTTGTCATTTGTGTGAGAAGTTGGGAAATAGGACACTAAATATATATTTTCATTTGGATTATGTAAATATTTGTCGTCGATGATTTTCAAGTTAACTTACGAATAAAGTAATCTTTTACATAAGTATTACAAGTAATATTTTTATGTAACCGCATTTCTTGTACCAAGTTTTATTGTCTTTACAGAGACCACAAGCCCATAGTTTCCCAGTCTCTTCATCTTTGTTATGCTCTTTATCTGCTAGACAAAACATCAGCAGCATTTCATAAAATATTCTTCTTTTCAGACGGCAATCTGCGTAGAAGTAACCGGTGGGACAGACCGTCCGTTTACCATAACCTTCAAGCCATACACTGTAGGGGATTCGCCAGTGCGCATAGACAACTTATGTGACGACCTGTTCTTGAAGCTGCATCAGGCTGACTCCGGGCAGGTGGCGCTCCTGAGTCCCTATCAGTCCTTGCTCTATACCTGGGATGATCCAGCCAAGGATAGGAAGCTGATGTGGAATATTTATAACAATAAGGGGAAAGGTTATGATGCTGCTTTTGGACAGGATGGGTGAGTGTAGTACTGGGATTAAGTTGTTTCAAATTAGTAACTATTGTGGGATAATTTTATAAACATTCGTTTTCCTGTGTCTATAAAGTTGATACTTAAATATATAGGTTGGTACATCCATTCATATAATTTCCAAGGTAAATATTTTTTTTAACCTGTTTAATATTTTTCAGATATGGTGAAGAAAAAGTAAGCTTCCACTCAGTGAAGCACTCAACCTTGGTAGCCACCAGCAGCGTCACATCGAAACTATCTTCTACCCTCAAGAGATTAACCCCCAAGTCTCCAGAACCTTGCTCCTCCAGCAGTGATGACTCTGACAGCTCAGATCTCCCAGAAACACACGCCAAGACTAAGAAAATGAGGAAGGATAAGGTCATCGTGTACTGGATATCATACATGGATGGATACCAGAGAGTCTTTGCGTTGGCTCAAGATGAACGAATAGCTTATCAGTACAGGATGCGGATCAACGCAGAAAGGAGTAACTATGAGGTCTACATGTCTTTATCAGGAATCAGTTTATCAGTTTGCGTGCCAACTCACACCGGAGTGAAGGAGCTGGCGTATGCCAGCATGACTGACTCTCTACCCAGATGGGAAGTTAACGTTAACCATAAATGGAAGCAGTTATCTCCAGACTTAACTTCCTGGATCGAAGATAAATATCAAACGGAACAGAAAAAATGCCAGTTAAAGGAATATATACATTTAGATCTGGAGAAGATGCAAATGACGAAACCATTCTTCTCTGAACTACGCAGAACGTATAATCCTGGCGTTTGGTTGCAGTTACGCAAATCTGACACTTACACCTACTGCCACTTGAAATGCCAGAGATTACAAATTGACAATCAGCTACACGAAGCTGTGTTTCCAAGTGTTTTATACCCAGCACCGATACCCAACGATGTCCGATCAAGCAAAGGACTGAAATCTTGCATAGAGATAGTAGCTTTAAAGCAACACCGACCGAGCTTAAACCAGGACGTATACAAATACGTCAAGATTTTAGTACAGGAGTACTGTGTGAATTTAGACCGTGGTTTTGTGAACTACGTCTTCGATATTCTGAACCACTGGAAGATTCAGGAGAAGCCTGCTGTAAGGTTGAGGGCGGACCTTGCGTTGGTTCACATGCCATTGCCAATGATAGCTATAAAGAGCCAGATAATTGCGCAGAAGAATGTGCTCTTTGAGTATGTTCATCTGTCTCCAGTAAAGCTGATGCTAAGCCTGTCATCTCGAGGGTATTCTGCGGAGACAGCCAACAGTCCTAGTAAGACGAAGTTTGGCAACAAGAAGGAGAATAGACCTAAATTGTTCAACAGTGACTTGCTGGAGTATCTGTTCAATTCCTGGGGATCGTCGCTGTGTGATATGAAGGACGTGGTCATAAAGTAAGTGTTTTTTACAAAGAGAATATATAGTCTTTGGTTTTTTACAAGCTTGTAGATGTTTGTTTAGGTCAAATTTTGTAATAAATTTTAAAACATTTATCCCTAATCGATTGGGATATCGGCTAGAGCGTCTGCGGTAGGGCCGTTATCCGCTCCAGGGACTTCCAGTATAAGGGACATTTCGCTCCGCGGCTCCAAGCTTGGTCTCTCGGACACTCCCTCTCGCTTCACCCAGAGTGGAAGGAGTTATTTAATGATTACCCACTTCAAAAAAAGGGTATGGTCATCAGCCTTTTTCCAACTATGTCTATAATGCACTAGTTAGTAGTTTTACATGGATAGACTGCTTATCTGACTTCCACGACCCAGTTATTGGATGACAAGATACATATGCTAATTCATATTGATAATTCCAGAATGTCCTACCTGGAGTTCCGCAATGCTCCCATCTCGGCTTGCACCCTGGTAGACCAGGCCTCCCACCACTACTGGACACAGCTGGTGCAGCAGTTCTACGTCCTGGTCCTCGGGCTCAACATCCTCGGGAACCCGTACAGCAACATTGGAGATTTCTCCAGAGGACTGAAACAGTATTATGAGCCGTGCCTGGTGAGCTTAAATAGTTATAGTATTCTAAAGGAGTTAGGTATAGGATACAGGTAGGTAAGTGTTTTAGTCAGAACCCCTCCAAGCCTGAGCACCACTGACAATGTTCGGGTTAAATTGCACTGAGAAATTTGTTTTTTAGGTACAGTGCACCAGACGCAGAAATGGATCCCTCACAGAATCCTTGCATGTGATCGTGATCTTCTGAATGGCGTCTGTAGATAGATAGAATAACCGATTTTTTTCCTCCCCAGGGCACAGCCCTTGGTCGTAAAGTGATGGATGTGGCTTCCCGCCTGGAAGATGGAGCAGCAGCCTTGCTGGGATTGCGAGCGAGTCCTAGTACTAGGACCAGCGCCATGTTTGACGACCTGCCTAAACCACAGACACCAAGAAGGAAACCAGGTTTGTTCCTCTTTATCGTTATAGTCATTTCAGTCGAGAGACATCCGCTCTTGGACATAGACCTCCCATAAGCAACTATCCTTAAGTCTTTGTCAGAATAGGGTAGTTTCCAGGGTCAAAATAACTACATTTTATTTAGTCCATATTTTAGATTATAAAAAAATATTAGACACGTATTTTTTCTTTTTTTGGTTAAACAAAAAATAACAAAGATATAGCCCATTAAAGTTACGTGTGACGTCAGCCTGTGCGAAAAAATGCAGCACGGCGTTCCGTTACACGTAACTTTGCCTTTAAATCCATTTTCTTTGCGAAATATTGATTGATTTACATATCGCTCATTTAGTGCAACAACGGCGTAATTACACTTTTTTCAAAACAAGTTTTATAATGTTATAATGTGCGGAAAGACTATTTTCATCGGGCAAAACATCATTTACGTTGATTTTATTTATAGGACGACCCACTGACCAACAATTAGAATTGTAATAAGTTTCGCTAAAATGCCATAACCATTATTATTAATCTTTGACTGCATCTCCTGTAAAATTTCTAAAAATGTAATTACGTCATTGTTGCACCAAATGAGCGATATGCTATGTTCACTTTGAAGAATATTTAACCACCAATTTTTATAGGTAGTCCACCGTCCGACCGTCTGAACGAACGGAAGTGGATTTTTAGCCAGTAAAAGTCTGACACACCTTCTCGCTCCGCCCAAGAGCAGGGGATGTCATTGGATGATTTTCCCACCTAAAAAAAACCTTAAATAAAATTCATGCTAATCTCTTGAACTTGGTCATCAGGTGAAGTTCCTCAACTAAGCAACGACATCCCTGAAAGCGTGATCGAAGGGGACAGCAGTAACCAAGCCAGCATCGCGTTAGCCCTCACTGCTCTGGTTGCAAGACCCACTTTCGGTGAGTCTGAAGCTTTACTTATGTTTTTGTGTTTCTTCTTAACTTAATCTTATTATATGTACACTAAGGCCCTACCATGAGGTCTTAACGCGATCCATTTGAGGACGTAAACTAAACTGTTAAAGGGATGGAGCTATATAGGGTGTATAAAGATCCATCCCTTGTTCTCACACTGACGACTGACATTTTAACACATCATGGTAAGGCTTCAAAGGCGCGAGGGTAGTTTGCGAAATATTTGTTTTTAAGTTTTTTGCATTTTGCAAGAGTCCAGTTCTCTGTTGATCTATTTATGATTCGCCGGGGTAATACGTATTTACATAAAACTGAGAGAGCTGTAGTGCCCGAGTGGTAACGGCCCCGACTTACGAGTTGTAGGTCGTGGGTTCGAACCCAGCCAGGCGCATTACTTTGTGTAATTTATTTCATCACCACTGCTCTCAAAACGGTGAAGGAAAACATCGTGAGGAAACTGGCATGTCCTAGAACCAAAAATTCGAATACATGTGACATCCACCAACCCGTACTGGACCCGCGTAGTGGATTACGTCCCATTTCCTCTCCTAGAGAGGAGGCCTGAATCCCAGCAGTGGGAACATTAAAAAGGCTGATAATGATGATAAAATTGAGGTAGGTACCTACATAGGCGAACCAGCGAACCTAATGCAACAAGGCATTCTCTACCAGTCAAACTATGGGTTAAAAAAAAACAACACTGTGATAGGTGTGCACAATAAATAAATAATAGATAAGTACCTATTACAAAATTTACGGATTTTTTTTATAGTGCTTGACTGCGATCCCATCGGATGGTAAGCAGTAATGCAATCGTTGATAGTGAATCGTATCTACTAGTTAGAGCATATTCACTGTAGACTTAAAGACACATAATAAAAAAAAAAACATTAAAATCATCAATTGTAACCTTGATTACATTAATTGTTACCTTTCAGTAGTTAATTATTGGTGTACAATAAATAATTTGTCTATCTATCTATCTATGAATGAGTTTTTCATGAAATTTTGAATTTCGCAGGATACCTTTGAGCGCTCTTTTTGAATATTTTTTGTCGATAAAATATTCTACAGATGCTTTATTTCATCAAAGCTTTGAAAACGTACAAAATATATTTTTTTATGGGTAAAAGATTCAGTAGACTTATATTTTGTCAGTCTCCTTTTATAATGAGCATGTTTTTTTTTGGATTTATTGTAAAAATATTTGTAAAAAAATTACGTTAAATTAATAATTTTATCTTTATATGCATGAGTGTATTTTATTGAAAGATAACGATTTATTTTTACCATATTTTTTACTACTTTATGTGTTTATGTATATCACCAGAAAATTGAAAACTCCATATAAATCACAACTAACAAATCTTTTTTAAATAACTTATAATTTCTCGATGAATTTTTCGACGTTTCGTATAAGATAAATCACATAAAGTTTGTTTCCACTGTAACCGTGTCTTACTTAGAAAAAAAAATTGAGTACAATTTCTCGCGATAGGTACTTATTTTCTAAAAGTCATAATGGCGGGACCAACATTTTTATTTGAATGATTCTACTACGTATATTTAGTACTCATTTAGTACTACTTTGTACCTATCCTGATTTTTTTGTACCTCATACGGCATAAACGGAATTTCACGAAAACAATGACCCCGCCATAATAATGCATCATAATGGCAGGACCACGTTTGTACTCCTAACACTAGAACGAATTTCATCATTCTGATCTAACTAGTATTTAGTACTTTTACAATCTTACGGCGTTTGCTTTTTTCCGGTGACTGTATACATTACTGTAATTATTGTATGTATGTATGTAGTAATTAACTGTGTTTCTCGTTTGTTTTCGTCTGCGATGCGGACAGATGACGACTGTGTTGTCGTGAGGAGTGAGTATCGTAGTGCACGCATATCTATTTGCTTTGTTATTATGAGCATGATGTACTTATTGATATTAATCAAGTGCTCGCTGAACAAGAAACGTATGTACGGGGGATGTTTTGTGCTCATCCTAAGTGTCGCCGCACATAGGCCACATGCCACAGCCACAAACGCTGCCACTTTTTTTTAACCCATACGTGCAGCATCATAATGGATTCTGGCGTAGGTTTAAATACGCGAGTGGCGAGCAACGACAATTTGTAGCATGTGGCGTCCACTGTGTGCGGCAAATCCATATAAAATTTATGAAACCTAAAGGAAATATGGTGGGGCGTTTTGTGGTTGTGACTGATGGCCCGTGTGTGGCTACCCTTAGATGACATTCTACCACAAAAACCCACGCAGACTGAAATGGCTTGAAATCTTTTGTCATGGCGTCTCTGTCTACGTAGGTCTTAAATGTGCTGAATATGAGACATACTAATCGGATCATATCAGTCATAGCTTGGTTCCATTGAAAAAGGATTCAACGAAGCTTAGTTTTTTACGCGCGCATCTTTACAGCTCATTTTATCCACTCCGCTACACTTCTTAGCTCGGGTGGAGACAGACACTGTAGTTTGATGACTTAGCTTCACTGCTTAGCAACTCTACCTCGCACATTTCTGGTGGAAAAGCCAGGCAGCCCAAGTACTCCTGAACAACCCAGTTAATTTCCGGATTATTTTCACACTTGCGGACGGATAGAAGTAAACAGTAGCGTAGCTAGGCGTAGGCGAAGTGTACCCTCGCTCACGGCCTACCATCCGAAAGGGCCTCGTGCAAGCTAGGGCTCTTTAAGAACGAGGGTTTTTTTTGATAGGCTCGCGTTCGATTACTATTTCACTTGACGGTAAGCGACGAGCGTGTTGGCAAACACTGCGTTGCGAAAGTCACCGTCTCTTAATGAAAGAAAAAGGCCTCGCTGATGCGCTTTCGCCCACGTCTAAATTAGACCACGCTACGGCTCTGGAAGTAACGCTACTCTTAAGCGTTCTATAAGCTGTCTAATGCACCCCTAATCTGTGTTTCTCTTTGGTAATCATCATTACACTATCTTGCACTGTTCACCAGATGTCTGCCGCGAGGCTGCACGAGCATCTTTGTCGAGGCAGCTGAATGTCAGCAGTGCTGAAAGTGCCCTGAAGGCCTGCGTGGAACGAAGCGGAGGACGTTTGCTGGCGAGACGCCGGCTGCCTAGACACTGCGATCCTATTGAGGTGAGGTTCTAAAAATGATTGAGTTACCTATTATAGATAATTATTCTGACAGCTAAATACTAATTCTGATATTCAACAAATAAATAAATAGCCTGAACTAGACGTTACACTAGTGGTGTGGAGTGTCTGAAGTCGCCACCACGTACCTACTGGAAGACGCAGCATTGGCGTGGTGGAGAAATGACCTGGTGAGGGTCGCGGGATCCGATGTATGCGAGACGCACAAGACCAGTCGTTATGACGACACAATGGGGACGCCTATGCCTAGTTGCGAACGTCTTTCGGCTGGAATAATAATGATGAGACTTCAGTAATAATCCGAAACTGATCATGCAAGCAGAAACAGTTTCGTTATTCGTATACTAGTACGAAACCTAAAGCGACTATCCTGAAACTAGTCATACATCATCTTTTAGTCCAAGCTAGATTGCAGTCGGCTTCCAACGCAGCCAAATGTTTCTTTAAAACTCCATCTATCTATCTATATATCTATCTGTAACCATCTTCGGAAGGCCTCCCACAAAGACATATAATCTGGTGAAGACCGCTACCATAATAAAAGGCGAGGTGGCATCGTTTGAGACCGGCTTTCAAGACCACAGGACTAGGCGTGATGGCGTTGTTTAAGAGAGGCCTTTAGCGGTCTTTCAGCTGAAGTTAGTATAGATAATGATGGATCATGCAACTTCCTCATTCCAGGGCGTGCGGCCGTACTCGCAGCACGCGGCGCTGGGGCTGCAGCTGCTGTCGCTGCTGGGGCGCGGCCACTACGCCGACACCGACGCCTACATCGCGCACGCGCACCTCGGGCCCACCTCCAACTGCACGCTGCTTGTATCCACACAGTAAGTATTGTGATTTTGTAGATGAGAGAATGAATAAAATATCGAGAATGAGAAACGTTTCTTGTCAGTATATTTACTTTAGATTCTAATCCATTAATTATGAATTTAATAGAAATTACTTGTAGGTACTGTCTAAGTCACTTTGGATAAATTGTAATATTAGTAGTCTCAGAGGAACATACTCAAGGAAAAAGCATCCTATGTGCTATTCGAAGATATTGTCTGTCGGTGTATCACTTTTCATCGAGATTCGTTCAGCCGTTGAAACGTAAAGAAATAACAAACACACCAACTTTTGGCTTTATAATATTATAGTGTTGTTTTTTTTTCGGTGGGTAAAAATCATCCAGTTGTCATACTTTTACTGAATAAAAATCCCACCCCGTTCCTTCGCTGCCGTATAAAAGACAACGAAAGAATAGGGCCGAGCCTTCCTTTCAAAAGCAGACCCTTTGGCCCCAGGTTATATTATAGTGTGATAGTCGATCTGACGAGCTTAAGCCCAGTCAAGAGTTCTATCTGACATCCATGCAATTAACTTCCAGACACATATTCATGGTGCGCGCGAGCGGCACCAGCGGCTCCTGGCACGTGGAGTGGGCTGTCAAGCTGGATGACGTCATCGGCTCACCCATCGTCACCAACGAGAAACTGCTGCTTAACATTAAGCAGGTTTGTATTTGCCTTAGACTAAATCTTGCGGGGGGCAATGGTGGCCCAGTGGTAACGGCCTCCACTAACGAGTTGTAGGTCGTGAGTTCTAAACCAACCAGGCGCATTACTTTGTGTAATTTATTTCATCACCACTGATCTCAAGACCGTGAAGGAAAACATCGAAGGAAACTATGTTCTAGAACCAAAAATTCGAAGACATGTGACGTCCACCAACCCGCACTGAGACCGCGTGGTGGATTAGGGCCCATTTCCTCTCCTATAGAGGAGGCCTGAATCCCAGCTGTGGGAACATTTAAAGGCTGATAGCAAAATACTTAGGTTAACTAGCCAGTCATTATAAGTTTAAAGTACGGAACCCTCGATGCGCAAGTCCGACTTGCATTTGACTTTTTTTAAGTGTGTTTTTATGAATATTTCCAGGACGAGCTTGTAAACTACTTCTCAACGGATGAAAAAGTGATAGAAGTATCAGACCCAGACGTTTTAAAATGGCTTCACTCCAAGATCGAGTGCGCCCTCATCCTGGCATTAGAAGACAAACGCTGTGCAACAAATGAATAGAAAAAAAACTAATACATACACTGATTATAAACTACACTATACGGTTGGTACTACTGTAGCCAACGATTTGTACTACCAACCTAATAAAGTCTAAGAAAACTTTTTAATATTGATATTGTATTTGGAAATGGGGGCTAGTACTTACCTTCGGTTTCTGGAAAGATATTTTCGACACATAAACGCCAAATAAGTCGTGCAATTGGCCTTTGAACATTCATTCAATCTGTAGCAACTAAGGTTTTTTTACTTATGTACATAGCATAGGTAGGATGACAGCTGGACGAAAATATGGATATTTAAGGTGAGAGAAAAGGATAGGTAGCTATATTGTATGAATCTGACAGCTGTCACCCGCACCATCCTATATCAATTGTAGATTTGTAGTGTAAGGCGGGTTTGATTTTTTACCACAATAAGGATTTTGTGGCAATTTTCTTTCTCGAAACTGGGCCTTAGTCACTAGAAGGTGCTTCAATTGTATGGAAAACTTAAAAATCCAAAGCATTCTTGAAATCTAAAATGATAGCAAAACTCTTGTACCAGTGGCGCCTCCTAGTGAATCTTCTAAGTACTACGCCCCCATATAATTGTTTATGAACAGAAAATAAATAACTAAGGCAATCATTCCCTCTGCCAAATTGAAATAGGTGTTTATATAAATTGTCTAACACATAGAATAATGTAACAGGGATATTTATATTATATGAAAAATCATCTCATATTTGATTGTTAAAATATATAATTTGTAACTTATTCATCGATTTTCGTTTGGAATAATGCAGGGGACATATCAGAACATCTTGAGCCTTACGTCTGTTTTATAACGACAATAATTTGAACAATATTTCTACCCTAACTTAGAGATGTGCCGTTGCCGGCAATATTGGAATACTGCTGGCAATATTGCCACCAATATTCCCAGTTCGCGGCAATATTCCCGGCAACGGCACATTTCTACCCTAACTTTTATAATTTGATCTCGAAGTCTAGTCAGCGTATACTTTTATTTTGATTACCTATGGTTATGTTTTAAGCATATTTTTGCGATGTTGACGCCAAATATTTTTCAGCTGCAGCTAAAAGACAGTTTTTTTTTTAATTTCGCTGCCAGCTTTTGCATAGCACTTAAACATCGGAATAAATACATCCTACAAATATTAAATTAACTAATTGTCGTGATCTGTAACTTGGATGTTGTAATAAACGAATTTGTAGAATCTATCGGCGACACAGTGTCGCCATCTAGCGCAAATTATATTAAACTGTGCAATTTCATTGCCTAATTAATTTAGTACTCACTCATATTGTAATAAATGTTAAATTTAAAGTATTTTCATAATAAATTACATACATATTTATATTATATTATTTTATGTATTCGATCTCTAAGCTTTAGTATATAAGCTCGTTATTTGTTAATAAATAAATACATATAATCATTTGCCGTTAGAGTAGTTACCTACCAGTATTTTGACTTCTAAAAATACGTACCCAGGCGTTGATATGGCGCATATATATACATTTGAAACAACGCTCTGTAAAGCCGAATTTATATCTAAAACCAAGATTCACAGAATCTGTGAATCTGATGTCTTTACTGAGCTAAGTTAGCGTTCTTTATCACTTATTTTTCGCATTCATATTGGTAATGCCGAAAGTAATCAACAGTTTCATTGGAATTTAAATCTTATGCGGGCCAAAAATAAGGTCTATTTTCGTATGTAACGCTAACTTAAATATGAATCTTGTCACAAAACTAGTCCCATATCATCGGCTGGGTACTTTGCTCTGTTAACCCATATGGTGAGCAGAGTTTGGGTGTCTCTCGATTCTTTGGTGTCAATATATAGATATCCGTTCGTGTCCTGAGTGTTTCAGATTAGACAAATGTGTTGTCTTGATGCACAAAATATGTCTTAGTTTACTCCATCAAGCATTCCTCATCTAGTTTTCATCTTTAGGCACAGTTGTTATTGAAGTATATTAGGTTGCACTTAATAATTCCATACTTTAGTGCAAGTATTTTGAGTGACTTTTTTCTTGAAGCAGATTAGGCAATATGCATGAAAAAAATATTGCTAAATTAAATCATTGTTAGCTGTAATAAACAAATATGAAAAAAAATATTAAAATATAGGTATCTCCATCAGCTTCAAAGCTGCTAAATAGAAAGAGAAGTCCGATGTGGTCTTTGACGTCATAATTTACCACGCCCATCACAGCCCATATGGCCACGAGAGTCAGATATATTTATTTACAAAAAAAAAAAACGACACTGAAAAAGTATGAAACAAGATTTTCATAAAATTACCGTAACATTTTACTAACGCATGACTACGGCTTTTCATAACGTAGCCTGTGTCCAGCGGACTATTGAGACGGTTCTAACAATGCCTCATTTGTCGAGTTACGATAAGTAGTTTAGGAGCTATCAGGGCACAGATGAACCTACACTGTCAAAATCATAACCCTCCTTTGGCTTTGCCGTAGTCGAGTAAAAATTTTTATATGTCGTTTGTTTTTCTACCAATTTTAATATTAATATTATATTTTTGTTTATTTATTGATAAACTGATTAGATAACAAATATTTTTTTCGTACATATTCCCTATTTAAATTATTAAATTAATTAAATCTTTTGGACCTACTAAAGGGCACTTATTATTAGAAATTGCAAAATGTAGATTATTTTAATTCGTGGACAGTAGGAAGAAAAAATTTTGCTTCTGGTATGACGTTTTCTGGCTTAAGGGCCTGTTACACTACGCGTTATTCAGCACACGATATTCAGACTCGTCTTATTTTTCATTATTATTTACCTCAGGAACCTGAGGTCCTAGACCTTTGGAAGACGGTTTTAATGGAACTTGGTACCATTATTAATATCACTACTAGGCGACACGACGCGACATCGACTAAGGCCTTCGCCACACTTGGCGGAAATTCCGTCGCGGATCTTCCGCCAAGTGTGGCGAAGGCTGTCTGAATATCGTGTGGTGTAATAGGCCCTTTAGATTTGGTTTTGTGAAATCTCACATAGGAATGAAAAAGCTAAGTGAGAAAAGTGGCAAAGATATGTAAAAAAGGACAGCTATGGGGCGTCGCCATTTTTAATCTTATTACTATTCTACTAGAGATGATTTTAGCTGCATTTTACCCACGTTTTCTCTAGGGGTCAATTATCACTTTTTTTTTCAATTTTGGTGGCGAAACCTTTACCTACTTCAGTTTTTAGCAAAATTAGGGACTTGGGTCCCTAATTTTCACGAAAACTTAAGAAAAAGTTTTGCCACCAAAATTGAAAAATGTGTTTTTCACCCAAAAGTTAGCAGCAAATTGTAGACCCACTTTCTTTAGAGCTATTTGAGAATGCTTGGCGGAGTGTAGATGTTTCCATTTTTATGTAACAGACAGGCCTCATATAAGGAAGCTTCATCCAACGCGAGTCAAGGGTACATTGCTTACATCGAAAGTTAAATCATGAAACTTGAATGTTTTTTAAATGGGAAAATAAAATGTGATTCTGATGTTTGGCATTTTTATTTATTTCCGTAAATAAATACATAATTTTTGTGTATCTTCTAATCTGTTTAGCTACATAACTAAACGTAAATAATCTTGATATGTCTTTTTATTCAAAACTAGCGGCCACTTCTGGCTTCCCACGGGCAATTATAGCCTATGTTACTCAGTGTGAATGTAGCTTTCCAATGATAATAGTAGATTATGCAAAGAGGGGCTAAAGTTGTGTCTTATATCACGGGCGTCATATTGAATCTCGAGCGCAATGAAAGATTCGGGATTTAACTCACGAGCAAAGCGAGGGAGTTAATACAAGAATCCTGAATGCAGCGAGGGATTCAAGCTAGCCCAAGGCAAAGATACCTTTAGCCCAGAGGAGAATACTCTACTTTTTACACCTACTGTGAGAAAATAATAGTCACATTATTGACCAGCGGGTCATAATGAAATCCAGTACAACATTATTGACCGGCTGTGCCCCCGGCCCATAGATATAATATATTTCTATGCCCCGGCCACTAATGACTCACTTTAGGTTGAGGTTGCTTGACATATAATTTGACATTTTCGAGCAGGTGGTGTGAAAACAAATTTTTGAAATCGGCACAGTAATTTTTGAGTTTATTCATTACAAACATACACACAAAAAATAAAAATTTTCCCCCTTTATAATATTAGTGTAGATATTTATCTACGTATAAAAGACACAAAGATTATTTAAAATTTTGTTAATTATTACTAGCCTAACCTAACATCGTCGTGGTTTCGATAAATTACCTAATTGTATTTAGATAAAAAACATGTTAAAATTGTTTACATTTAATTAGCTACCTAAATAGATCGAGTATAGGTACATTTTTATACTTATCAAATTCATCAGGCGCTCTGTTGTTTTTTACAATAATAATAAGTAAATTTAGATAAAGACAGTTTTAAGGTGGCCAGACTAAGTTCAGCACTTGCAGAATATACAAGACAGGTAACCTTTGAGGTATATAAATAATCAGTAAATAAGAAACATAATAATCCGATGCTCAAATTACGACTTTAATATTAGGGTAGGTATAGGGATAAATCATATTTGTTCCCTAATAGGTATTCCTTTGTCTAACATCCTATTCGCTCGAAGCGAATAGAAAATAGTGACGTCATCGCATCGTTGTGACTCAGCTTTTTATACTGTAGTAAGTACTGAGACGCAACGCGATGTATCGCTGTGAGCACATTTTAGAAGAGTTACTCAAAATATAACTCTATTTACTACACGAAAAGATATACATTTCATTGTGAAAATTCAGAATACATTGCGCCACGCAGCACTGCGCCCCAAGGTACCTTACGGCGTAAGACGACGTCACTACTTTCTTATCGTGAATATGGTATAGTCATAATCTATATAAATAAAATATACTCAAGTAGTATAGCCATAAAGACTATAATCGCACAGCATTCACTGGATATTGCTGGGCCAATAATTATGAAGTTCTAACTTCTCCTTATCCTTACTTTCTTAGCCTTTTGGGGTACCGTCAATAGGCCTTATAGGTTAAGACTGCAGGATTGTTTAAAAGAGTCACTATGGCTCTGAAATATGGGTGAATTTTAGTCAGGAAAAGGCTGACATTCCCTTAGTGATTTCATATTTTCCACCCCACAAACAGGCCTTATGCCTTATGGATCAAAGTTCCAACCCCTCTAGGGGTCTAAGCAGTGATTTATTACCTGACATAAACCCGAATTCATTATTTTTGCTTTCAAATTGCAGTAAATAAGTTCAACACTGTTTCTGTTTCATTTTATCCTTCAGAGCTTTCCCCACTAGAACTGTAATCACAAACTAAGGATATCTTTTTTGTTTCTTTTTCTTTAATGTTGTTTTCTTTTGAACCATTGTTAGTTTCATCTTTTCCCTTATCTGTTTCCTTTTTATCTATTTCAAATTTTAGCTCAGGCTCATTTTTTGTAAGTTTTCTTTCTAGTATGTTATTTTTTTCATCATCAGAGCTAGAGGCTGCCTTTTCTGAGGATGTTACATCATCTGATTTTTCATTAGCACTTTTATCTCCTACCATTTCACTTGTTGCATCTTTTGGCTTATGCAAAAGGCTGTTATTATCAACTTTACTTTTATCTCCTGACATTTGACTTATTTCATATTTTGCCTTATGCAAAAGACTACTTTTATCAATCTTAGTTCTTTTAAAAGTGATGCCTAAAGTTTGTCTAGTCAACAAAGTGCTCTTACCTAAAGATTCTTCTTTTTTTAACCCTCCAAAGCTGGTTAGAAGTCCGCTAGAGCTGGGTAAAGCTGGTGTATTGAGGATCTTACTTCTTGTGTTGGTTTGGATCTCTTCTATGCTTTTTGAAGGTCTGAGAGCTAGGAGGGAAGCCAAGTTCTTGTCATCTTCATTTTCTGGCAGAAGATTTATGTTGAGAGATGATTTGGCTAACAGGAGGCCGTCATTGATTGATGCTTCTTCTAATTCTTTTCTTCTTTTCTGGAATATGCAAATAAATGTTAGAAATAATTTTCTAAATTTTGTGAACTGTTAAATTTTGGATATAATCAATATGGTTCAAATTATGCAGCATGATTTTCTTGACTTACTCAATCTTATATTGCTAGTTTTAGAAGTATAATTAAATTTTCACTCTTTTAGAAGTAGTAATTTAGATACAAATGTTAGCTTCTATACTCCATTAATTATTAAAAACATAACATTGTTTCGATATATTTTACCTACACTAATATTATAAATAGGTAAAGTTTGTTTTTTGTTCGTAGGAGTTAATCTCTGAAAGTTCTAGTCCGATTGCGAAAATTTTTTCACCAACAGGAAGCTGCTTTATTCCTGAGTAATGTAGCCTACATTTTGTCAATACGGCCGAAGCCGCGGGCAAAAGCTAGTGATTAATATAAATGTCTATTCAACAATATTAAGCAATAATATTGAGAGAGGGAGTAGGCCTCCACCAGATTCATCAAGGTACTCTTTTCTCAAACCACGCGTAACTGACCCTTGCTACCGGCGCAAGTTGTATCAAAACCTCATTTATTAAATTGGGTAAAATAATTACTCACTCTAAAATTTCTCCTCAATGAACAGTTAGCTTCATAATCATCTTTCCAAACTGACTCGTTCCTGCCCACCAGCTTGCCCAGCCTTGGCTTATCTAGTTTAGCAGCATCCTCGTCCCCCGTCTTGTGTTCCAGCCTGAACATGGCATCATCAAAGAGTTTCTTCTGGGTCTCTTTAGTTTCTGGCACAATCTGACCATTCTCTGTGGGATCCCATCTGTTCTCTTGACGTCTTGCACCGGATACAATGACATAGTCTAAATTCTGGAAAAAAGGATATAAACATAATTTACAAAAAAAAAAAATTAAGAAAACTTGTAATATTTTTGTTATTTATTTGGGTATAAATAGTAGTCCCAGCAGACATTGTCCAAGAAAATTTCATTGATTTCATTGGTATTTTCAAATTATCCAAGGACCCACTCAAGTATACACACAAAGTTTCACCTGAATTAGTCAAGCCGTTTAGGAGGAGTTAGATGACAAACACACATACAGAAGAATTATAAAGATAAATAATGCACACTTGTTGTCTCAGTTTCAGTTTTTCTAATTATTCTAGGATTAGGATTAAATCTACACTAATGTACTCTTGCTTACCCAGCAAACTTGGTACCGCCTAACATTTAATGTATCGCTACATTTACTATATATATTGATATTGTCAATGGGTAGCAATGAAACAAAGCCTAAGTAATTGATATAAATAGGTTTAATCACCATACGTTAGACCATAGATATTATGATGATCTTTCATCTAAAAGAAAAATGTCTTTTAGTTTTAATGATTTTATATCTCTGCAATTCCTTTTTTAGTTTTATTTCCAATAGTAATATATCAAGTTGCACACAATTTTAATGTATAAAAGTTATCTACATCAATTGCTTTATGTGATCCGTGCACAACTGACAACTTGTACAGATTTATTATATGAATAGAATATACAATTGAGACTTAATTACTGCACACTTCAAGCAATTTTTAAGGCAGAAACAGTTGTGTTATACCAATATTAAGGTCATATTGTTATTTCAACACAAATGATACTTACACCAGGATCAGTTTTGATTTCAAAATGATTATCACACAGGTGACACTTCATTCTGAACTGGTAAACTGGAGTAGTATAATACATTCCAATCTTTGTCTTCTCAGCGTTGTACCTCACTCCCATGCCGATGTGGTTGTTACAGCCATCACACCAGATGTTGTACGGCATCTCGAAACGGATGATCAGGATCCCCATATGGAGTTTTCTAGCCCTCTCCCGTAAAGCATGGGTTCCCATGAATTTGTTCAACCCCCCGACCTTAGGGTCATAGTCAGGGGGGTAGTAAAGATTCTGGCCCTTGCGTTCACCCATCTTTTGACCTGCAAACGTTAAGATTAAGTTATACAATGTACTTTAAGACCTGGTGGAGGTTGCGGGAAACCGATGGATGCGAAACGCACAGGATTCCAGGAGGGAGGCCTTTGTCAAACAGTGGACGTATATCGGCTGAAATGATGATAATGATGAAGATGCACTTTATAATAATGTGCAGTCTTATCAAGTTTATTGCAGTTTGTCTGGATAAAGGCCTTTTCTAAGTTTCACTGCAGATATGTCGTCTTTACTACAAGGAACAAAAATGCACGTCTAGTAAATCAAGAAATTTATTTACCTTAAACACTTCTTGTTTTATCAAAATCTTAATTATATCGCTTGAGCAAATTTAGTAATTCGTCGTAAATAAGTGAATATTCTTAAAACTCCGCAATGCGAATAAAATGATCAGAATGTCACTGTCACTCAACATTGTTGAGTGACAGTGACAAGTGTCAATTCCTTTTAGTGATGGGCGAGTCAAATTATTTTAATCGAGGTACCTACTTGAGTCAAACAATAAACGAGGCAACTCGATTTAGTTTTTCTTCAACTCGAAATGACTCATAAAACTCGAAGTACGGCAGTGGTTCAACAAAGGAATAAAGGAATCCGGCCAAATTTAATTAATTAAACCCCAAGCCAACGCTCGAATTCACTCTCTCATTGTCTTTCTATTGTGTCTCTAATTATTAGAGATGAGAGGTATATACTGGTAGAGGTATATATACCAAGTATGTGCTTCCCAGTACACAGACCGGGTACGGACCAAAATACTGGGTAAATACCTTGAAGGTATGACGTCAGACGCATAGTACGATACGAACCGCTACCACAAGGTAGCGCCCAGTTTGTGCGGTATCGGTAGTTCGGTACGCCGAAGCCACCCGAAGCTACCCGACACCTTACGAAGGGACCCGAAACGTCATTCGTGCTTTATGAACATTCCGATGATTTAATTTAGTTAGAAAAAATGGGTACCTACTTATTTTTACGTGCTTAAGGAACATAATTGCATAATTACATTTTTGTCACGACGTGAAAGAGTTCCTTACTTTGTTTATGTTAGGGAATATCTAGTACCTAACTGGTAATCTCTATCTAGTGTGGTACGTACCTAACGTACTTAGGTCGACAATGTTTTGATTTTTTGCGTCAGTTGTATCTCAAAATGCATAATTACGTATACTTGAAACGTCGTACCTACATTATATTGGAGGCATACCATACTTATCGTATACGTTTACTTATCGAAATCCTACCACACCCAAATACTTAGAAGTATTTTAATACCTGGTATTTATACCAGGTATTTAGTGATACCCATACCTTAAAGGCCGGGTATGGAGAATGGCAGGTATATCTCATCTCTACTAATTATTATTAAATTAGCTAAAAGTAAACAATCGAAAGGTAGTCACATATTATAAGGGCAATTGAGCATTAAATTGCGCGTTGGTCGAATTCACGATATAATCATTTTTATCGGAATAATTTGGAATGCAGGGGCAACTCAATAAATAAATCACTTAAAATTTGCATGAACGAAGTATTAGGTAAAGTACTAGTTTAACCCTTCAGATACCGTCAATTAGAGACACAATAGTAAGACAATAGATGCGCGGCCACCGGTGGTCGCTTGGGGATTCATGAATTAATGTAAAACAGGTGAAAACAGAAAAGAAAATAAAGAAAATCATTATAATTGCCCGAAGAGGCGCAAACTTAAGACAAGGAAATGGATTTTTATGAGGCATTTGAGCATTTCTCACGCATCACTGCCAAAAATTCTGTTCCCAACAATTTTATCTGTGTCTGAGGACTGAGGGACCGCACTTTAAGGGCTGTAGTTTTTTGTATTTTATGTAGTATTCCCAGATTTGTTCTACAATTGTTTTAAGTATTTAGTAGTACTTAACCCTATGATTTTTATTTTACGAAATACCAATGCGATCCTTCAGTTCATCCATAAAATTCTTTTACAATTTTGTAGTGTGAGTTCTGTCTAAGTCTAGTTGATCTGACTTAGTTTTTGTTTCGATGATCATTAATTCGTTATCGGGCTGACTCGGTGGATCGAGTTTGAATTGAGTCGGTCAACCGAGATGACTCAGCCGACCAAATCAACTCGATAACTTTATCTTTATGTTTCTCGATTTTATCCATTGTGTCGAGTTGATTACCATTCCACTCGATTTTTATCGTGTAGTCGAAAATACGAGTTAGCCCATCGCTAATTATTTTTTTACTTCGACACTGTCACACGCTGTCACGAACACAAGAAAGTCAAAATTTGACTTTCTATTTATTTATTTACTTAATAAATAAATAGAAAGTCAAATTTATTTACTTAATAAATAAATAGAAAGCCTAATAAATAATATATGGAGGAATCATTCTGTTTTTTGCATGGTATTCCCAGAAACCAGTTGAAGTAATGTCATTGTTAATGTTTGACAATAATTATTTTTAAAACACAATCATTTTATTTTAAATTAAAGTGTTTGAATTAGAATAGAAATGGATAACAAAATTACAGCCAAAATAAAATGCGACTTCAAATCTATTTTTCCATAGACTAAAAAAAGAAATGAATTCGCTGGCAACTCGCTGACAGCTGTTTGACAGCTCCACTTTTATTTTCGTAAGAAATATCTTCTTTAGAGAATAAAGCTTTTTGTTGATTGTATTTGTTTGTTCATTGTGCGTTTCGCATTGAACTATTAATTATTTTCGTGGATATATTCGCGTGCATCACTAGTAGTGTAAAGGACGATGCCTAACACTATAAATAGATTGATCCGCAGTTAGTTTGATGAATCGTCTGATTGTGATGGTTAATCAGACATATTGACGAGTTATTTAGCGAAAATGGGCAGAAGAGAAGAGCCCGCATGGGCTAGCAATACCGTGGGGCTGGTGGCAGCCAGGGAGCGGGGGGAATTGAACAGGAAGTTTCAGACTCGGCTCACAGTAACCCGACCTATGATCGACAGATTGGGGTTGGAAAAGGAGCTTCACGGGCATATGGGATGTGTTAATTGCTTGGAATGGAACCACGATGGATCGTAAGTATAGCAAAATTATCACTTGTTCACTTTTTTTTTGTAAGTTGGTACAAAAATCCTGAATATAATTGTAGAATACTGGCATCAGCATCTGATGATCTCCACGTAATGCTGTGGGATCCTTTCCGCTACAAGGAGCTCATGAACATAGCTACTGGACATACTGGGAACATATTCTCTGTGAAGGTGAGTTAGTATGATATAAAATACCTACACATACATTAGTGAATGACAGTATAAAAACATTTGTTTATGTCATTATTCCAACTACTAATAATCAGTCATAGGATTTTAATAATTTCAGTGCTTAATATTATTGGAACTTTACTATTACATTTCTATTTACTTAATAATGATTATTGCCAATAATGAAACTGAGTGACTAGGCATTTTATAAAGCGTATATTTTGTCACAACAATGAATAGTCATGTTTTTATTGTAATTATCTTGCTGTATTTACTAAAGTAAATACTTTACATAATTGGAACATCAGGTGGTAAAAGCAGAAATCTTTTTTACCATCTGATACTCTCTCTTTAGAATTAGTATGAAATGTATGATATGGTAAATTATACAGGTTTGTTTGTAAAATACTAACAACCTTGCAGGACTGTATTACTAACAATATAAACAACAACTTTTGTTCTATAACTTTTTACAAACCATAATTTCATTTTCATACCTTATGTCTGTATGACGCGACGCAAGCGCATCAAGCAACCTTGCCGCCAGATCTACGCTCCCCTCTACTGTTTTACTGTCGCTTGCTTCGCATAGACTGTAATATTTAGTAAATTTAATTATTATTTTTCTGATAATTTTTTTAAAGTTATAAAACAAAAGTTATTGTTAGTAACATAGTCCTGAGAGGTTGCCAGTGTTTTACAAATAACCCTGTATTCTTGTGTAGAAAGCATTCTGGGAAGCTTAACTCTTCGGCCTTGGGCATTTAAGTAGGTATAAAATATGGAATAATGTAAAGGTTGCTTATTTTCGATGTACATACAGACTACTTTATGAAAAATTTCTTATTTACATTCTTGGATACATGCCCTATAAATAAAACACTCAATATTTTAATAATCTGTGTGTACCCGACATTCACTTGACGTTAAACGAAGGCGCGAAATCATGCACAAACACCAGCGTTCGCATGGGGTTTGAGTGTTAGCATTTTTCTCCAACACCACATCTTAAAAACATCAATCTGGTCATGGTTGGTGTTAGTCTGTGTCTATGGTCCCCGTCAGTTGTAGGTTTCCCTTGATAGTAAAAATGTTCTCATAACCTAGTTACGTCTGTGATAAAGAGAATGTTATGTTTACTTGAGTGCTGATAACCCATGATGATTCAGCATGACCTACACATTTCTCGACATTAATTTTTTAATTGCATAAGTACTATGCAATAATTCATGCCATAATATAAAAATAGCATAATCAACCTTGGTGGGACTAAAGTCGCTTTTCTAGGAGAGGAAATGGGCTGTCATCCTCTTTTCGAGCCTAGTGCTGATTAGTGGATGTCACGTTTTCGAATTTTTCGTCTAGGACAAATGATAAATGATATTTGTTTTGCAAATAGGTTTTAAAAAACAAGTACACTTAGATGTTAATTAATTTTTTCGTCAGTTTAAACTAGATGAGGTCGGTGTTTCCTAGCTGAGTACCTTGAGAAGAAACACCGGAACAAACAAACTCAGGGGTCAAAGTCTAGTTTAAAGTCCATACAGTAAATATGTATTGTTCAAATGACATGTCGGTTTCCACAGGATGGTTTCTTTCACCATTTTAAGAGCAGCGCTATTTGTAAAACACTGGCTACCTCTCAGGACTATGTTACTAACATAATAAACAACAACTTTCATTCTATGACTTTTAAAAATTTATCATATTTTAGTTCATCAGATATTCATACAAAAATAAAAATATTTAAATTGAGTGTTCTAAATATTACGAAGTCTATGCGAAGCAAGCGATAGTGCAATAGTGGAGGGGAGCGGGGATCGGGCGGCGGGGGTGCTTGATGCGCTCGCGTTGCGTCGTACAGACGTAGCAAAATACAGAGATGAAATGTTTTAGAACAACGAAATATTGAAGGTTTGTTTTTGGTACTTAAATGAATTATTATTATTATTATGAGCCCGTTGTGTCCCACTGCAGGGCAAAGGCCTCCCTTCCGTTCGGCTATTGGTAAATGAATTATGTTTAGTAAAAAGTCATAGAACAAAAGTGTTCGATTATGATCTTATATAGTCCTGCAAGGTTGTTAGTGTTTTACAACTAACCCTGTATAGTTATGCGCCTGGCTGGCTGGATTTAAACCCTCGACTTTTAACTCGTAAGTCGCGGCTATTTCCACGAGGTCACCACTGCTCCTCCTCCTGCAAGATTAGATGATCCTACTAAGTATCGGTGTATATTTAGTTAAAGAATTGATTTCAAAGAAAGTTAAATGAAACATACATTCAATTTGTGCTTGAAAGCTGTGTCAAAATTCTATGGACAGATTGTGAGAACAAGACAAATTGAGATAGCAATATGCTGTCAATTATTTAATATTTAGTTCGGAGTCACTTCTATTCAAAAGCAATTGATGTGTCAATAGCAATTGTAGCGATGCCGCATAGGACGATTGTGTATAGATCTTTAGTGTATATTACGAGTGTTGAGTTGTCCACAATGGAATCCTTACTAATATTATAAAAGCGAAAGTGAGTTTTTTTTGTTACGTCTTCACGCCTAAATGGCATAACCGATTTTGATGAAACTTGGTGCACGGATACACCATGTCCTGGAATAGGACATAGGATACTTTTTATCCCGGAAGTATGTTCCCTTGGGATAACTTTCTGCTATCGCGCGGGCGAAGCCGTTGGGAGCAGCTAGTATTTATATATTTGTTACGAACCCTTCAGATACCGTCAATTAGAGACACAATAGTAAGACAATAGATGCGCGGCCACCGGTGGTCGCTTGGGGATTCATGAATTAAATTATTTAGTGGGTTTTGAAAAAGACGGATGAAAAAAGATTGCAAGTAGTAGAGATGGGAATGTTGAGATATGTGGAGTGACGCAAAATAAAGTGAGCAAACAAAATGAAGTTTGGAAGTGGCGCCGGTGACTGAAAAGTAAAAAAGAAATTTTCATTTTGGTACGGTAATGTAAAGAGGAAACGCATTAAGATAGAACACGCAATTTTGCCTCTTTTTAATATTAGTGTAGATAATAAAAATGTTTTGGCCTAGTCATTCAGGAATCCAGGTATGATTTAAACACACCAAACATTTAAAAATAACTTGTAAACTAATCATAATCTTCGTTAATTAGTGATTCAGTTGACTTCTAATCTGGTAATCTCTGATTACGTGAATGGGACTATGTTAGCAACAAGACAGGAATTCGTAATGTATAAAGATTAGGGTATTTTATTGTGTATGAGAAAAAATATAAAAGTAGATGTATAATTGAGATAGCTTAAGTGACGGAAATCCCGTCGCGTGTGGCAAAGGCCTTAGGCAATGAGCAGTCGTCAAAGTTTTAATTACCGAGTGTATTGTACGTCATTAACTTGCAACAAATATGTGTTGAAGACGCAGCGTTCGAAGGCCTCTAACAAGGTTTTTTTTTTTCTCGATGGGGAAAATCATCATTGACGAAACCCGCTCTTGGGTGGAGCGGGAGATAGTGTCAGAGTCTTACTGACTAAAAACCGCGCGCCGTTCCTTATAGCCTTCATACCGGGGCTCTAGTTTCCTTTCGGATAACCCCGACTCCGATAGGCTTCGACCCAGATGGGCCCCTCCTGTTGATGACAACTCCTTGAGGCGCGCGGGAACAGTGCGCGCCGTCGACGCCTTGGCTCGGTCCGGACAGTTACCGGACGATCGGCTCGTGGACAGCGAGCTATGGGTAGCTCGCTGTCCACGAGCCCGCGTCTACGGTGGCTGTAAATCGGGGCTGGAACCCCGGCGGCGGCGGCGGTGAGGGCGCCTGGAGCGGTCGGCCTCCTCCTTTGCTAGCATTACTGCTTCGCAGAAGGAGGCGACCGCCTGCCACTCCTCCTCGCTCCGGACCATGGCCTGAACCAAGGCCCGGCGCGAGAGGTCTCCGCCGCCGATCGCCCCCACGAGGGCATGGCGTTGCTCCGCCCAAGCACACCTCTACTGTGTGCTCCACCGTGTCCTCCGGGCGTTCCGCACAGTGGCGGCACCCGGGCGTCTCTTCCGCTCGAATCCGATGCAGGAACCTCCCGAACTTACCATGTCCGGTGAGGATCTGCGTCATGCGGAAGGTAAGGACGCCGTGAGGTCTTTCCAGCCACGCCTCAAAGAGGGGACTTACCGCCATAATTGTGGCGTGCCCAGCACTGGGTTGCGATAGTCGCTAACGCCATTTCACCGTGAGAAGGCCTCTAACAAGGTGGACCGACGACCTGGTCAGGGTCGCGTGACGCACAGGACCGGTCGTTGTGGCGTCGCTTGGAGAAGGCCTATGTCCAACAGTGGACGTCTTTCGGCTGATATGATGATGATGATGACGCGTTGAAAACTTTGTGAATATGCCACGCGTCCGCGACGTCTTCGCTGTGCAGCCGCGGCGTTTTAGCGACGCATTCGCTGCACCTTCTCCGCCGCGCAGCCCTTCGCAAACCGCTAATGTGTTATAGCCCCTAAATAAAGAAGAATTTCCTATAACCTATTCAAAATGAAGTACCTCTCCTCAACCACATCCGTTGTCTCCAGTTCTTGTCTCCGGACGTGTTAGCGACATGTGCAGCCGACGGCACGGTGCGCGCACGCAGCATTCGCGGCAACTCTCCGTTGCTGGAGTGTGTCTGCCATTGCGCCAGGGTCAAGAGGCTCGCCACCACGCCCGATAACCCTCATCTACTATGGTCAGCGGGAGAAGACGGCCTTATACTGTAAGTGATGTTTAAGTCAAGAGTGAATAGGTTACTTCTAGGCAAGCTCGTTCCATCGTCCACCACATCGTCGTTTTCCATCAGGTGAGATAGTGGTCATGCGTGTAAGTGTTGTAATCATATAGCATTCGCTTCTGCTGCACTACATGTGCCACTATGCCAAGGTCAAGCGGATGGACCGCAGCAGACAAATGGTTCCAGTCCTTCGATATACGTGGTATTAACGACGAGGCGAAAGTCGAAACGCTTAGTCTGGTCCGTAGAGGTGTGTGGCCACTCACTCATAAGCAAATTAGCTGGCTGTATTTTACTGTTTTGTCCAACAATCTACTTTTTTTTTGTATTTTATTTATTTTCACTTCAATCATCACAAAAAAAAATCAATACTAAAAACGAAATTTTACCTCTTCCCCAGCCAACACGACCTTCGCACTGCGCACAGCTGTAACCCTGACTCGGCGAACGTGCTGGTCAACCTTCTAAACCACCTGGGGCGATATGCAGAAGCCAAGTGCGTGGCCGTCAACCCTCGCCGCCCATACCAGCTGGCTGTGGGAGCCAACGACTTCTACGTGCGCCTGTATGACACCAGGATGATCAAGCTGGCTAGGTTACAGGTGAGACCTGATGAGGAAAGTTTATACTTAGTTATCCTTTGTGATCTGGATTACTTTAGATCCACGTCAGGACGACCAACCAGGGTTACTGATTGAGCTGCAATTTTGCTAGAATGTGTAAATTAGATGACAATGCAAAATGTTATTATGACATGGAACTGATATGATTATGGAACCGGAAGATGGCCATAGAAACTCAGAATATTAATAATTGTGTAGGTATACAGGGCTATTTGTAAAACACTGGCAACCTCTTAGGACGTTTGTAACATATTACAAACATCATAAATAACAATTTTATTTCTGTTCTATGACTTTTAAAAAATTTAACGTAATTTTAGTTTATCCGGTTTTCATACAAAATGAAAATATTTAAATAAAACATTCCAAATATTATGAAGTCTATACGAAGCAAGCGATAGTATGGGAGAGTGGGGATCGGGTGGTGGGGGTGCTTGATCCGCATTCGTCGTGTAGGTAGGTGTAGCAAAATACAGAGTTGAAATGTGTTAGGTAGAATTACGAAATCTTGAAGATTTGTTTTTGGTAAACAAATTATGTTACAAATGTTGTTGTTTATAATGTTAGTGATACAGTCTTAAAAGGTTGTTAGTGTTTTACAAATAACCCTGTATACCGGGCTATAAAAGCTTTATTATTATTATGAGTCCATTGTGCCCCACTGCAGGGCAAAGGCCTTACTTCCATTATTCCACTCTTTGCTGTCCTTAGCCAATTCTGGCCAATCCTTAAGGTGCTATAAAAAAAAAAATGATTTTCATTGAAGACTTGTGTCCACAGGTGAACGCGCAAGCGTCGCGCCAGATGTGGGAGCGGCAGAACATGCGCTGCTCGCGCGCCGGACACGGCGACCCCGACAACAACATCCCGCGCGCCGCCGTGCACTACTTCGCGCCTGGTAGATATCACACTTGCATTACTTTTACAATTCTTTTTAGCGTATCGATGGCAAAACTCGTTAAATTCCTTGCTTTGGCCCAGAATCCGGCCACGACAATGCCGTCCGCTGATGCTGTTATTAGGTCCCTACTTGAGCAGGTAATAGGGCACGTGATGCAGGACGGAAGTTGGGACATGGTCTGTGGAGACACTGAAGACTTTTACAATAGAGTAGTTTCCAGGGTCAAAACTACATTTAATTTAGTCCGTATTTTAGATTATAAAAAATTTTTGGTCACGTATTTTTTCTTTTTTCGAGTAAACAAAAAATAAAAAAGTTATAGCCCATTCAAGTTACGTGTGACGTCACCCCGTGCGAAAAAATGCAGCACGGCGTGACGTTATAGGCTATATCTTTGTAATTTTTGGTTTAATTTACAAATAAAAAAATAAGTGTCCCTTATTTTTGAGTAATCTAAAAGACGGACTAATTACATTTTTTACAGCACTAGCCTATTTTTACTAGCCTATTGAACTCGGTAGATAAAAAGCCAGCTTTTGGGCAGGACAAAGTCCGTCGACACCGCAAGGAAGTAAATAAAATATTAATAAACAAAATTATCTTCGTTGTTTGCAGGTCACCTTTCAATGGAGCCCAATGAACACACGTTCCCCAAAAAGGCGACCACATACGTCGCGTTCAGCAACGATGGCAATGAGCTACTCGTCAACCTGGGCTCCGAACAGGTAATTATAGTAGGCACTAGGCACCGATAAATTTGGAATACATTTACCTTTTTCTAACGCCGTAACAAAAAAAAAACACTAGAAGCGGCCACAAAAAAAGCTAGAAGCCGCCGCAAAAAACAGCAGAAGCGCGCGACAGCTTGTGGTCGGAGAAGCTTGAAGCGGCCTCAAGCTTTTTTTTGTGGCGGCACCGCCGCACAGGAGCCACAAAAAAAGGCCGCCTGAAAAAGAAGCTTGAAGCGGCGTTTTTTTTTGTGGCCTGTGTTGGGTCTTGTGTCAGATACAAGCTACCAATGTTCCTTTTTTATTTGACCAGTTGCTTCCACTTAACACATACTAGGGTTCAGTGTCCGGTAACTGGAACAAAAAGTGTCTTTGTTTGCGCAGCGCCTTAGCGTAGATACCCGAAAACTAACGATGAACATTTTTCAATTTTGGTAAATGTAAAGGATCACGATGGATGTCGAATCAAGACTGTTTCATGTCATAACTAGCTTTTGCCCGCGGCTTCACTCGCGTTACATTTGGGGTAACACGGTTCCCCTGAGAAATAGGGGTTAAAAAGAGACAAAATGTAGCCTATGTCACTCTCCATCTCTTCAACTATCTCCCCTTAAAAAATCACGTCAATTCGTTACTCTCTTTTGCCGTGAAAGATGGATAAACAGACACACACTTTCCCATTTATAATATTAGTATGGATTTCGAACTGTTTGTCATAACTTCGTCTGCGTCAACAATTCTTAATATAACTGATTGTGAAGAGAGAACAACTTCTTTTACCCTAGGTATACCTGTTCGACATAAACTCAGCACGGAGGCCAGTCCTGGTAGAAAGCTTCATCATACAGCATAACCACGGCAACCGAGCTGGCGAGAGCAAGCAGTCGCCGCGGAACGGCACCAACGGCACCAACGGGACCAGCGCCGCGCACACCGCACTGGCGGTGCCACAGCAGCTGCCCGACAGAGTTCGTCATCTCAAGGAGAGGGTGAGATGCAAGGGACATATTTAGAAACGTCTAACTACATAAACTACTCACCACTACTTAACTACGACTAACTAACCACCATTAACCGACCACTACTAACTAACCACCACTAACTAACCTCGCCAGACATTCTGACAATATCTGCTTCCATTCATCAGCGAATAGATAGTACTGGACTGACTAGTCTAGGACTGGATTCAAGGAGAGCGTTGAGTGCGATTAACATTCGCGGAATGGGTGACATACGTCGTGCAACCGTACGACCTCGTGGCACCACAAATATATTTATGCCGTCTTGCCCGGCAATAGTTATCGAGGATAAAATTTTTACACAGGTCCCCATGCAAACTAGGCTATCAAGTGATGTTGGCAACTTAATGGTAAGTCTCTGTTCGTTAGGAGAAAGCTAGAAATTGATCTCAATTTGTAATTCGAGCTAAAATACTACAGAAAATAGTGACTTCAGGATTTTCACTTTGCACATTGAAAACCAGGGTTATCAATATAGCCGAAGGATCGCTAAACTTAAGTGGCAGTGGGCAGGGCACATTGCTCGCAAAACGGATGGTCGATGGAGACGAAAGGTTCTGAAAGATGCAGCATTAGAAGGCCTTTCCACATAGTGGACCGATGACCTGATGAGAGTCGCAGGAATCCGATGGGTGCGAGACGCACAAGACCGGTGATTATAGCGTCGCTTGGAGGAGGCATATGTCCAAAAATATACCACTTTTTCGGTTGAAATGATGATGAAAACGATAATGGATAAACTGAGTGACGACGACGACGTCACTATTGTCTTAAGGAATATGAAATAAATCTTTGCCTAACTTTTTCTAGTAGCAGGTTATGAATAGCATTTCTCTGTTATTCTTGCAGGCGAACGACTTCGTGAACAAAGGCAACTATTCGGCCGCGGTGGAGTTCTACAACGAGGCTATCGCGGCGTGCCCCGATTGCGCCATCCTCTACTC
Source organism: Mythimna lalbum (assembly GCA_949319445.1). Taxonomy (NCBI): domain Eukaryota; kingdom Metazoa; phylum Arthropoda; class Insecta; order Lepidoptera; family Noctuidae; genus Mythimna; species Mythimna lalbum. The sequence goes on from OX439354.1 coordinate 1,592,200, forward strand.
CAACAGGGCGGCCGCGCTCATGCGCCGTGGGTGGTAAGTTTACGGTATTGTTTTGGAAAAGTGATGAAGTTGAAAATATTACATTATGATATAAGTGTGTAATGTTACACTTGTGAAGAAAATAACTGTAAAACTAGTAAACTTTTGTAGCGGTAAAAATCTGTTTTCATATGCGCGGCCATGTTTTTTCTCTTCTTTGTTGGGAACGACGCGCGCCCACCCTGATACGATAAATGTCATACAATTCCGGCGCGGGAGAGGTGAACAAAAAAAGTTGTAACTACATTATAGCACTAGTGCATAATGGTAATCAAAATGTGAGTTTGGTAACAAGTGCCATTATATACCTAAGTGCGGTGCAATAAGAGTCACTTTATGAGCAAGTGTATTGAAATTATAATTCCTACACTATTCAGAACAAACCTTGTCTCTCCTCACCAGGTCAGGCGACACATACGCCGCAATAAAAGACTGTTACAAGGCCATCAAGCTGGACTCCTCTCACGTCAAGTCCCACTTCCGGCTGGCCAAGGGCCTGATGGACCTGAAGAGAGCCCGGGAGGCCCACGAATGTCTCTTGTACTTCAAGGACAAGTTCCCCAGGCATGCAACCAGCCACGCCGTCTTCCTACTGCAGAAGGACATCAACGTCGCTCTGGAGAGTATGGAGACGACGCCTGATGAAGGTAGGGGGGTTTTTTCTGGCTGGAATATTAATGAGATTATTACCTTATAGGCTTGTATTATTGGATTTTTTCCTGTGTATAATATAATTTTATTACCTTTGTATAATATTTTATACTAACAAACATATAAATTCTAAAAACAACATCAAAATTGGTTGTTAAATAAAGCAGTAATTTAAATTTCATATTGTTATGAGGGAGAGTATAAAAAAAGTTTCTTTGGGAAAGTTGTTTGTTATCATGAGTACAATCACGTGTATAATTATCGGTCACTAATTACCAGTCACCCGAGTAGGGTGGTATATAAATAATTAAAAAACAAAATTGGGTCTAAAACCCAATTGTGATATAAATAAAGCACCAAATAGCCTGTTACTGCCATATTATATTCTAACTTCTGTTTCCGACTCCAGCAGCCGCGGAATCCGAAGACAGCCAACCAACGAGCGTTCTAGAGAGACAGCTCCGCACTGCAGCCCTGGACTACTCGCAGCGGTTCCTGGGACACTGCAACACCACCACCGACATCAAGGAAGCGAGCTTCCTGGGCCCTGATGCCAACTATATTGCAGCCGGGTGAGTTAAATTCACATAGTGAACTTGGAAAAACTACCCAGCAAAGTCCTCGTATTGCAGCTGGTAGAGGTTTTCTTGAGTCACTTGGATCCAGCTCTTGCGGTAGGCATCTAGGTCTAAAGGTGTCATGACAGGATGACGTGTTCATAATATAATTTGTTGTTCCAGTTCGGACGACGGCAGCCTGTTCATCTGGTGCCGCAAGTCCGGCAACATCATCCGCTGCCTCCGCGGCGACGACAGCATCCTCAACTGCATCCAGCTGCATCCCTCCATGTTCCTGCTCGCCACCAGCGGCATCGAGACCGTCGTGCGGCTGTGGAGCCCCCGCCCTGAGGTACCCCACTCTTGTACAAGTCCGGCAACATCATCCGCTGCCTCCGCGGCGACGACAGCATCCTCAACTGCATCCAGCTGCATCCCTCCATGTTCCTGCTCGCCACCAGCGGTATCTGAGGTACCCCACTCTTCTACAAGTCTTTAAGATGCAGGTTTGATAGTCCAAGACCCCAGACTGTTACAAAACTAGTTTGGTTAGCGATTGTGTTTGTCCTAAGCCTTTGAAGGCTGCTACGTGGAAGGGAAGTTCGGTCTGTATAGGATACTGTGTGTAGGGGTCGTCGGGTAAGCTTATGCCACAGTATATCAGGTCCCAGGTTGCATGAGTCATGCCCGGGTATCACTATTGTGTACATCGCCCGCAGGACACAATGGAGAATACGGTGGTAGTCTATCCCGTTTAAGCGGAGGATCGCCGTGCTTTTGGGTAGCTGATCAGCGGCGAGGACATCTTGGCCTTGTTCAGACCATGGCACGGAGTGAGAGGGAAAGGAAGTAGTCACCTCCTGTGATGGAGTAATGCGAGCAAAAGAGGTGACCACGACCGTGTGACACAAGCCACGCGGCCCGGACGTTTTCTGGTCATTATTTTTTATCACACAGTACTATTTCTATTCTGATATTACTATCATCATCAGGACGGTAAAGAAGAGACCCGCATAATCCGCGACGCCGGGTCGGCAGCGCAGGCGAACCAGCAGCGCATGCGAAGCGACCCCTTCGAAGCCATGCTCCTCAACATCAGCTTCGCGGGCGGAGCCGACCGGGACCTGCACTCTCCTGCCTGCAGACCTACTTAGGTAAATATTATATGCTTACTCAGCCAACTCCCAAGGGGGTGAAGGAGAACATAGTGAGGAAACAAACGTGTCTAAAGTCGTCGTCGTCTTTTTGGACGCGATTGGCTACATTACGATGCGTGTCGCGGTATACAGGGTTATTTGTAAAACACCGGCAACCTCTCAGGACTACGTTACTAACATCATAAACAACAACTTGTGTTCTATGACTTTAAAAAAAATATCTTACTTATTTTAGTTCATCAGATTTTCATACAAAAATAAAAATATTTAATTTGAACGTACTAAATACTACGAAGTCTATGCGAAGAAAGCGATAGTACAATAGTAGAGGGGAGCGGGGATCGGGTGGCGGGGCGCTTGATTCACTTTCGTAGGATCATACAGAGTTGAAATGACTGTGTTAGATAGAACACCGAAATCTTGAAGGTTTGTTTTTGGTAAATGTATTATATTTTGTAAAAAGTCATAGAACAAAAGTGGTTGTTTATGATGTTAGTAATACAGTCCTGCAAGGTTGTTAGTGTTTTACAAATAACCCCGTATAAATACTTTACGTCTCATTAACATCCTGCCCTTGTTACATTTTACATCGGGTTTGCCGCAAGATTTCTTTTAGGATTTTTTCTTCCATTCTGTCTTTTCAATCGTCACGCTATCATCGACTTCCTTTTTTGTCATATCACTCCTTACATTCATCCATCTATTTTTACTTTGGCCTCTCCCTCCATCCATCCAAATGTATTCATAAATCTTTTAGTAACATGTGTTTCATACCTCCTCTTCACATGACCATACCAAGGCGATTCCCTTTCAAACTGCTCTAATATACTCATTTCAAACTTCATCCATTCTCGTCACATCCATCTTAACATTCTCATCCCCGCTACAGGCAATCTTTTTTCATCCGTCTTTTTCACAGCCCATCATTCTGATTCATACAGTATTTAGAAGTAAGAATTCCTTATTTAATCTGTGGTTATTTATGTGGGTATTTTGTGTTTTTTTTTGGTTATCTGTGGTTTGTTTTTTTCCAAACGCCCAAATACCTCTTCAAATAACCTGGTTATTTGAAGCGGTTTTTGGGAGTTTTTGACGGTTTTTTTTTCAAGTGTCTGTTTTAATTATTCGCTAATTGGTTCCTAGTGGATATTGTGATGTAAAATTGGTGTAGTTTTGTATCTCAAGTGTCTATGCAACTAGACCATAATTATGTGGAATCATTGAAACAGGCGCAATCTCTAAAATGGGAATTGAGAATTTTATTGTAGTGTTGACTACCTCAGCGAAGTTTGTTGAGAAGATCGACTTGTTACATTATCTGTCAAATACTACAAAAAAAAAACAGAATGTGAAGATTCATATTCTAATAATAAACAAATTAAGTATTTATAAAAAGACATTCACTAACCCGCACTGGGCCCGCGTGGTTGATTACGGCCCATTCCCTCTCCTAGAAAGGAGGCCTGAGTCCCAGCAGTGGGAACATTAAAAAGGCTGATTATGATGTGCTTATGCTTATAAATATAAGAAGACATGACTTAAAGGACTTAGTATCCAAACCAAAAACACTAAGTGTTTTTTTTTTAATAATATTGCTGTAATCAACACTGTTAAATATACCGTTTTTCATTTCAGGTAACACCAGAAAATAAATTATTAAACAATATTTATAGGCGTTATAGGAGCGCGGTCGATAAGACATTGTAATCATCACTTCGAGTCATTTGTAAATAGTTACTATTATATACATTATTACATATAATTATTACTACGGCGTTATTGTTATTTTCCACCTTTTTAAGTTATACTCAATGACGTTTCTGTGCTACGTACTAGAGGCGACGTGTACGAATTTGTATATTACATTTATTTAGGGTTTAGGTGTAATACTTTAATTTAACTTGCGTAGAATGAAGGCTTGCTCTTAGGCGATTATCACACTGCCACGCACTGCGCAACGTAGCGCATGATTGCGTGTTTTAACGTTGCTTTAAGTATCTTCGTTAGTATAGAAAACAAGCACAGTCCAACACACAGAAAATGCATCCACGCGCGTTCATGCAGATCACGCGCCTACTAGCAACATGTACACACGTTAGTAGGCGCGGGGTTTTTTTTTGTCGATGGGGAAAATCATCTTATGACAAAACCCGCTCTTGGGTGGAACGGGAGATAGTGTCAGACTCTTACTGCCGTTCCTTCTAGCCTTCATACCGGGGCTCAAGTTTCCTTTCGGATAACCCCGGCCCCGGTAGGCTTCGACCCAGCTGGGCCCCTCCTGTTGCTGACAACTCCTTGAGGCAACAGGGAACAGTGCGCGCCGTCGAGTAAGTGCGGTGTGGGACAAGAGGTGTGGCACATTGAGACGAGTAGTGGCGTGCGTGATATTGTTTGAAATGAGTCAAAACGCAACTCCGCGCGTGAGTGCGTAAAAAATCCGCACGATGATGCAGTTCTGCACTCCCGCAAGTACGCGCGTAGGTGCTTTGACACGCAACAAGCTGTGTGATGCGTGGTAGTGTGATAATCGCCTTATATTCCTAAGGATATAAGGCTTTAGCTATCAAGTTATATCGCCAACTCTTCATCTAAGTACTTCTTCTAATTTATAATATTTGCGTAGTTATATCAAACTTATGCTCATAAAAATGTGTGACAATTTACTTCTCTTTTATGTTGCTTAGTATCAATATTATTTGGGTAGTTGAAAACTCGATATCCGGATTTTATATTTGTCTAATATCCGGATAATTTGGATATCCGGATATATTGATATTTAACTGGTATCCAGACAATTCGGATACTGTGATATATAACTATAATATACATATCATTCGGATATGCGGAGAGTATTGTATAGTTCTAATATCCGGATAATTCCAATATCCGAATAGCATTCCCTAGGAAGGGGCTGGAGTAAGTCGCTGGAACGACCTTTAAAAAAAATATCATTTATAGGATGTTAAGTGTTTTGCGTAAGATGGAACTGGAGTGTGCTTTAATAGTCTTTTTATTTTGTCAGTTTCTGGAGCCTCAATGGTGACATTCTATCGTTTATGGAGTACTGTTCTCATCTTTGGGATGGTTCTGCCAGATACCAGATTTTTTTTGGTGGGGATCCACAAACCCCGCTCTTGATAGTGTCAGACTCTTACTGACTAAAAACCCACCTCGTTCTTTCGTTGCCTTCATACCGGGGCTCGAGCTACCTTTCGGACTAACCCTAGCCCCCGTATGCTTCGACCCAGCTGGGTCCTTGCTGCTGCTGACAGCTCCTAGAAGCGCGCGGTAGCAGTGCGCGCCGTCGACGACTTGGACTCCGTCCGGACAGTTACCGGACGGTCGGACAGCGAGCTACCCTCTGCTCGCCGTCCACAAGCTCGCGCCTACGGTGGCCGGAAATCGGGATCGGAATCCCGGAGGCGGCTGGGGCGCTGTGAGCGCCGTTGCCTGATGCGATCGGCCTCCTCTTTTGCTAGCATTACTGCTTCGCAGAAGGAGGGGACCGCCTGCTTCTCCTCCTCGCTCCGGATCATAGCTTGAAGCAAGGCCCGGCGCGAGAGATCGCCGCGGCCGATCGCCCCCACGAGGGCACGGCGATGCTCCGCCCAAGTACACCTCGATAAGTCCCCTCACTTACAGCCATAATTGTAGCGTGCCCGCCAGATACCAGCTTGATGCGCTGGAGTCTATTGAGAGGCGAGCCAAGGGAATCATCGGCAATGATGCACTTTTTGAGTCCAAGCTCCAAAGCATCGCCGCCGAGTTGCTAGCCTGTCGGTTTTCTAATGTTTACATTTCGGGGAGTGTGCACTGGAATTGCATAATCTAATTCTAATATAAGTCGGCGTTTTAAATTAAAAAAAAAAAACTTTCCTTTTTTATTTTACATCGTTATAACATAGTTTTTCTTATAAAACCTAAATTTTTTAATGAAAAAGTATTTAATTCGCTTTTTCCATTTGCCTTCTAGTTTTATTTACATGTGTGTTTTTTTAATGAAACTACTTTTTGGTTAAAAATGTCATTAGGGTTGATAGGGATAATGACTTTATGCAGTTTAAAATAAAAATATGTGTATCAATTTTTAATTTTTTTTTTATGTGAGAAATTGTCAAATAACTTCTCTCGCTCTGGGTGGAGCGAGGCTCAGACTTTTACTGACTAAAATCCGCCCGTGTCTTCAGCTGCGTTTCAGCAGGCTTAGACAAATTACTTTTCTATTAGCGTTACCAACAAACGCTAATTACAAAATGTATGGCGATGAAATGTCAATTGGTAATGAACAGTGCTGGCCAAGTGGTAACGGCCCCGACTTACAATTTGTATGTCGCGGGTTCAAACCCAGCCAGGCGCATTACTTTGTGTAATTTATTTCATTACCACTGCTCTCGAAACGGTGAAGGAAACATCGTGAGGAAAGCAGCATGTCCTAGAACCAAAAATTCGAAGACATGTGACATCCATCAATTCACACTGGGCCCGCGTGGTGGATTACGGCCCATTCTCTCTCCTAGAGAGGAGGCCTGAGTCCCAGCAGTGGGAACATTAAAAGGCTGACTATTCTATTATGCTAATGTCACGTTATTTGTCACGTGACATCTCCGCAGATAATGACTTTGCCATAAATATTATACTGAGCGACTTTTTTTTAATTATGTATAGGCTCGCGTTTGACCACTATCTCGCCTGATGGTATGTGACGATGTGGTCTACGATGGAGCACGCTTGCCTAGAAGTAACCTCTTGACTTAGAAGACGCTAACAGAAAATTAATTTGTCTACAGCTAGAACTACATTAGACCGACGCACACGTGTAACACGCCTGATTTGTACATAGAACGACGTCGCGTGGCGTGGATCTAGTGTAGCTCTACAAGTCTAGTTTCCGTATAAAATATGTATGGAGACCATCGACTTATATTCTAGTGATAGATAAACACGTTCATGGAAACTATTTTTCAAAGTACTGAAAAGTTAAAAATACCCTGCAGTGCTACGTTGGCATTATGTCGTTTAACTGAACTATTAAAATATACAGCGCTAAGATAGCTTTTAGAGAATATTTTTTTCGCGACCATGTCTTGTCTTATGCGCCATGAATTTTGCACTTGGCACTTACGCGTTTCGTTCAACATAGTGTAATGTTCAAAATGTACGGACTACATTACACTTGAGTCGATTGAAGTCAGTGTTCTACACGCGTGATCTAGTGCGTAGTACATATACAGGGTTATTTGTAAAACACCGGCAACCCCTCAGGAATATGTTACTAACATAAACAACAACTTTTATTTTATGACTTTTAAAAATGTATCATATTTTAGATCATCACTTTTTCTTATAAAAATATTTAAATTGAACGGTCTAAATATTACCGAAGTCTATGCGAAGCAAGCGATAGTACAATAGCAGAGGGGAGCGGGTATCGAGCGGGGGTATAGCAAAATACAGAGTTGAAATGTGTTAGATAGAACAACGAAATCTTAAAGGTTGGTTTCTGGTAAAAACAAAAGGGTTTTGTTTATGATGTTAGTAATACAGTCCTGCAAGGTTGTTAGTGTTTTACAAATAAACCTGTATATCGATGATGGAGACTGACGTGCCCAGGTCGGCGTGTGTAGAACACGTGTGCGCTGTGTAGTTCTACCTTAAACCCCCTAGGGCCCCGATGATTCCTTTGAACCACCCCTCAGGCTCAACTGGGTTATGGTTTTGGGCCCTAAGACCGTAATGAATGTCATAGAATTATTATATTTTGCTCAATCCGTTCCTAGTACGTAGTACATATGATGTCAAATTATTTACTTTTTGTGTGCAAAGTACCGTCGAGGTGTCAACTTTATTTTGTTTTCATTACCTTTTTGTACGTTTGTATTTATTATGATGTCAAATTTGGGGTGTCTCTGAAAAAAATATTTTCTTTGGTATTTTTTAATTTATATGTTTAGAAATAAAAATGGTGGCTAAGAGAAGGGAAGGTGTAAGGAGATATTTTGTATGTAAAGCGTTCGGAAACACTAGCAAAACTTATATTGGTAAATAATACACATAATTTATAATATATTTTGACATAGATTTAGTTACAAGAACTGATATATAATCATGAGTCATAGCCATAATTATAATCTGCTGTATCATAGCAAGTATTTGAGTACGCTAAGGCAACGTTTCCACTGAGTAGTGACGTCAGAAAAAAATATTTATTTATTATTTATTTATTTATTTAAAATTAAGTTATAAACTCATACATAAAATATCGTATCTCGGATGAATCATGTCATGGTAAATTAAACCCTATCACTTTAGAAATATAGATCAAAATTGTCTGTGGTCACAACCCAGTGGGAATACTCAGTAAGAAACTGACAAATGCGAATGAACTTTGTAGCAGACTATAAGGGCTGTCTAATGGTAGTGAGATAGAAGTATACTTTTAATAAAAAGAAGTCATTAAACATGTTTCGTTTGACTCCCTATCTTGTGATCCTTAGGGACATGCCTTTTTTGGCGAGAGATACCGTCAAATAATGTCTCCCGGTCTGGGTGACAGACATCGCGAGGCGTGCGTCGCGAATGGTTTTTCTCGCACCTCTGGATTGGTGACTGCGTACCGGAACATGCAGCGTTGGAAGACTATAAGTTGGGCGGATGACCTGGTGACGGTCGCCGGGTTTCGATGGATGCGAGTCGCTCAGGGCCGGTCGTTGTGGCGACACTTGGGGGAGGCGCATTTACCAGTCGACAGACGTCCTCTGTTGGATATTTCCAAGATAATTTATTTAATTTATTAAAAAGATATTGCAACTTAAAACTTTGCTATAAAATAAATAAGATAAAATAATAAATTATACTCTATTCGCGGTAAGATTAGACACTTCTTTAAATGTCTAATCTTACCTTTTTTACTTTCTGTTTAATCGATTTTAGGTTGTATTTTGTAGGCATAAAGATGGCATTAAAAGCAAAAAAAATGTTTTTATAAAAAAGAAATACCGACTTCACTAAAAAATTGAATTGAATTTGAGGAGTTCCCACGATTTCGCCAAGATTCCATCATCAGACCCCAACTTGGTGACTCCGTTTGGAAAGTATGCCCTTTTTAACAAAAAAAGATTTTTTCAAATCGGTTAGCAAGCAACGAAGTTATGCACGAACAAATATAAAAAAAACATACAAACATCCGAATTGAGAACCTCCTCCTTCTTTAGAAGTCGGTTAAAAAAGTGGTTACAATACCAACTATTTACTGCAGCCGTCATTTGTCATGCCACCAACGTAATAAAAGTCAAAATCGGTTGAACGGACAGTAATAAAGGTTTTCATAAATGTCTAATGTTAATTTTGAACAGAGTATTCTTCATTACAGAGTTATGAAAGCAGGAGATCAAACCATATAATATGACTAGACTGGAAAAAACCTAAAATATCTTGATTCATGTACCTACATGATATTTATTGCAGCTGTTTAAGAAATTTAGAATATCAAAATAAAATTTTGAGCAAACATTTTCTGGCTGGAGTAAGTAAGGTTCATGATCAACGCTGGTTTACAGAAACTAAGGGCCTTATTACACTAGCGGTTTGCGAGCGGCTGAGGGGCGGGGCAGACGCGCAGCGAATGCGTTGCGAACACGCCGCGGCTGGACAGCGAAGGCGTCGCGAACGCGTGTTTGTAGCAGGGTAACGACGTACAATACACTCAGTAACAAAACGGATTCCGACGAAGAGACACTGTTGTTCGCTTTGTAACTTCGTTGTATGTTGCGGACGCGCAACGAGATCTGCATCTCGTTGCGCGTTCACAACATATTCGCTGCGCATTCGCGGCGTGATCGTTGCACGCCCGTAACGTATTCGTTGCGCACCCGCACCGCTTTGAGGATGCTCGCAATTCGCTAGTATGATAAGGCCCTAAAGTTATATTTTATTATTCTCTACTGTTATAGCCCTTACAGTTTATGTATTATTAGCCATACATAGGTATAGGTCACACAAGACCGGAACGTAACACATCGGATCAACGCAGAATGGATGAAATGGCGACAGATCACGGGAACAACTTGTGACCCACGGATGTCCAAGGGGTATATCTGCAAGTCCGTGATAAGGCCTGTTGTACTGTATTGATCAGAAAGTTGGGCTGTGAAAAAGACGGATGAAAAAAGATTGCTTGTAGTGGAGATGAGAATGTTAAGATGGATGTGTGGTGTGACGAGAATGGATAAAGTGATAAATGAGTATATTAGGGGAAGTCTGAAAGTAGCGCCGGTGACTGAATATGGTCCTGTGAAGAGGAGGGATGAAGCGCATATTACTAAAAGAGTTCTGAGTATACATGTAGATGGATGGAGAGGGAGAGGAAGGCCGAAGAAAAGATGGATAGATTGTGTGAGGAGTGATATGAAAGAAAAGGGAGTTAGTGATAGCCGCGACTTCCATGTGCAGGTTGTGTGAGGAACATACAGAACGCATGGAGCACCTGCTGTGCACATGCGATGCTTTGGCTAACAAGCGAATGAGTCTTCTAGGGGTAGGATATCCAAGACCAGAGGATTACAGGCTCTTGTCATCTCGTTGTGAAACTTATGAAGGAGATTTTCAGCGAGGGTAGGGAGGAGTAAGCTATCTAGGGGACCACAAAAGATCCACATGGGTCGAAGTGTCCGAGCTGTTTCTCGGCCCCTTAACAAGATAAGATAAGATAAGATAGTGATAGTTTGACGGGTGACAGGACAGAATGGAAGAAAAAAACGTGTTGCGCCGACCCCAAGTAATATGGGATAAGGGCAGGAAGAAGAAGAACGGCCGCAGCCAATTACACTATTTAAACACAAATAGAACATACAAAAGACAAAACAACAAAATATGAAACAATAATTAAACATTAAATAACTATATTTATGTAGGTCAATTCCATGCGGGAACCGACACAAAAAACACAACAGCCTGATAGCCAACACATAAGATTTCATAACAGTTTCATTCAATTGCTAAATTCTGAGTTGATTTTTAAGAGACTCTTGGGGGCTTCCAATCCCCAAATAAATTGCCAACAGAATAAAACTTTCAATGCACGTGATTAAAACTGTTAAGTCATTGATTAAATTAAGACAGTTTAACAATAACGATAGGTATACATTTCAACAAAGTCAGCTCCCCTAGCCAAGTTACGACGCGTCGAAAGCCTCGAGTCAGCCACGTCTCCGATTCCTTTGTTGTGACTACGTGACTGAGCGTTGAGATGACGTCATCAGAACAAAGAAGAGAGTTGAAACGAAACGGTCGTTACTTGGCTAGGCCGGTAGTTATTCGGTGTTCTGAATATACTGTCTTCTAAATCTTATGTCTTCTGAATCTCCTGTCTTTTCAGTTTTCTCACGTTGAATCTCGCAACTAGGAGTAGGAACTTCGCCCCCGTTGGCGAATAAGCACAGCCAACGGTGGTGGAGTTACCAAGCCCAGTTACGTCTGGAGAACTTCTAGATGCCTCTAGAGCACTCCAGAATGTGCTGACGATCTTCTTTAGATGACGATTTTGTTGGTGAACTTGATGCGGTATACCCACAGAAAAGATAAAAGAGGTTAGAAAGGAAATACTTTCCGATTTGTAGTAGGACGAGCGTCGCCGCTTGTCTCCCCCCCTTTACCTCCACTACAGGCAATAAACCAATACGAACGTGCATTACGCAACTAACAGACCACGCACACTTATATTGCAAGTTTTGCTATTGGTTGTATCAAACAAGATTATGATCACATTTTGAGGCACGTCTTGCCCCGCCCACTAGGCCATTCTAATCTCTTTCATCTGTTTTGTAGGTACACCCAGAATGTGTTGACGAAGATCTTCATATACTGATGTCTCGATGCTCCAAGTGATGAGTGCCTTCAAGAAAGTTGCGTCATGTTGCAAATACCCTGAAAAATAAATGAGACATGACTTGAGAATCAAATAAGTAGCATGAGTGTACCTAATAGAGCTTGCAAAATAAATGTATCAAGATAGAGAGGGAGAGGATAAAAATAAAATGGATAGTGAGGAACTGAGGAATATAATAAGGTGAAACGCTACCGGCGGGCATCGCTAGATGGCGCTTAAATCAAAATTTTAAGTTTTTTTTTTATTCAATTCAATCGCTTTTTCAGTTCGCTTTCTCATTGACTTTATAGTTTCTAAGTACGGTATTTGAAAGGGTAACTATTACACAGTACAGTAATACTCCCAGTCCGATCTTTTTTATCGAGTTCTGCCTATTTGGCTTTAGCTTTCGGAGCGACATAAGCGCTCCGAAAGCTGGAACTCTTACTCGAAAAAATGGAACTCTTACAGTTTACTTTACCAAACTGGGCCAGAAGGAAGGATATGGAAGCATTATTAAGCCAAGAAAATTAATAATGGTTTCACATTTTGTAATAGTGGCTAAAAATCATCCAAATGACATCCTCTTGGGCGGAGTGAGAGATAGTGTCAGACTCTTACTAACTGCTTTTCGTATTGGGGTCGAGCCTCCCTTTCGGATAACCCTGGCCCCAGTAAAAGTAATGGTGATATTTTTTTTTGGTGGGTGAAATTCATCCAAATGACATCCCCTTGGGTGGAGCAGGAGATAGTGTAAGACTCTTACTGACTGCCTTTCGTACCGGGGTCGAGCTTCCCTCTCGGATAACCCTGGCCCCAGTAAAAGTAGTGGTGATATTCTGTTTCGTACAACGCCGGAACCCGCATTTGGCTTAAAACAATTTCCTCAGCGATTGGCTGGTGCTTTCCGTTGACTGGCTCCACGCCACGCTTGGCTGATTTTACTATCACTGTTGATAAAGCAAGAGATATACTTTACTGGTAGTCTGAACGATGTAAATGTCTAGTTAGTTGTAATATTGTTTTATGGACGGTGTTAATTTAGCATTTGTATTGTCTGACTTCAGAGTAAGTATCGTACAAGATTTACTGGTTGATAGAGCGCAATCTTCATTATATAACATTATTTTTAGTATTTGCGAAATCTGAATATAGTTTGTTCCGAATCGATTGCAATATTTTTTACGCCTTGTTATATTTGATTCCATAAATATTTAAAAGACGTCACAAGTTGGACACCACCGACACTTAGTTTAACACAGCTTACGGCAGGTCATAGCGGGCATGAGGTACCATCAAACGGTGCGGGAGTAAAGTAACCCCTCAGTCGCTCAGATGGACCGCTGACCATGTATTTGTGCGGAGAACCAGGCAACATAATAAGCTTATAACTTTGTGATTTTTCATGATACAGTTATGAATTTTTTTACTTAGATCCTTTACACAAAAATACAAAACACGTGTTTTGGGTTTCGCATATACTAAAACTGAAACATCAGTTTTCGTCATAATAGCATAGCAAAGCATAATCAGCCTTATAATGTTCCCACTACACACTATAACGTTGGTTTATTGGGATTGAGGCCGTACGTAAAATCGTACTAGGTACCGTCCCCCTAGCCAAGTTACGACCGTTTCGTTTCGATTCTCTTGTGTCGAACGCCTTGAGTTGGCCACACCTCCGATTCCTTTGTTCTGAGCGTTACTCTTTAAATGCTTTAAGTTCCACAGTGCGACATAAGTGTATTAATTACAAGTGATTAGCATTCAATAGGTTAAGATGACATCAGAACAAAGGAATTGGATGCGTGGAAAACTCGAGGCGTTCGACGCAATAAAATCGAAACGAAACGGTTGTAACTTGGCTAGGGGGACTGCTTATATACTCGTAAAAGAAATTCTTCGATAAAATTTAATGTTCTTATAAAAGTTATTCCACTATTAAAAAATCGGCCGTTATTGAAGGAAACGAAACAACTAAACATTTAATTTTATTTAATTAATCACCATAAGTCAACACACCCCTGACACTACAGTAAGAGGGATCCTAAACTTTCGTTAACCGGAAACAGTAATGGCTACAACGTTTATTATTTCGCGTAAATTGGGGAAGAGCCAAGTGACCGTAACAAGCTATTAGGGTGACGTGGCACTTGTGGCCTTGTGGCTAACAGGCCCTCTGGCTGCATAAGCTATAATTTTAACTTCATTGACAAGTCGTGGGTACGTTTTTATTGAAAAGCCAGACATGGGACAGACTTAATAGTCTACTCAAGATCTTCAACCGCATTGGATAATGTTTTAGCGTGACTTCTTCGAGTAAAGTAGATTACCCCCTGTATTATTTTAGTCGCTTCAATCCATTCTTAGGTAGTCTGGAAGATATCGCTGTTAGCGATAAGACCGCCATTGTGCCCATAGATTTAAGTTTATGTACAAGCTATGTTATTTTTGGTGTACAATAAAGTTTATTCTATTCTAAAGTGCAGTGGCTGTTTTAATGAATTATTCGTAAATTGATTCCTATATCTTAACAGCTGACTGAATAAGTGGACAATGTGTGGAATCTTTGAAACAAGCGTGATCTCGGTAAAATGGAGCTGAGTATTTTATTGTAGTGTTGACTACCTCAGCGAAGTTTATTGAGAAGATTGACTTCATACATTTGCTGCCAAATACGAGTAGTAAAAACATATTAGAATGTGTACATCCATATTCTAATGGTAAAACAATTAACTTTTCATACGAAGACATAAAAAAGACACACAAAGGACTTAGTATCCAAGCCAAAAACATAAAAAAAAACTCTATAACCAGTACACATAAAAATTGAATTCTTTTACATTTAAACAAAATTAGTCGAGTACAGACAAAAAAAAATCGTTATTCACTAGTATAAGAAACCTACGTTCAAGTTAGACACTGTGTTATACTTCTAACTAACTGGAATACGATCCGCTCTCTCCCTCACCCCTTCACAACGACCGCCTATTCAAAATTCAAAAAAGGAACGAAAAAGCTGCGCTCGAGTCGGCCGCCATCTTGGATCGGGTTCGTTTGTTTAATTCATGGACCTATTCAGTTTCTTTAAGATATAAAATAATGCCCTAATAATTGTATGCAGCCTTTGTGGAATTATATTAGCTAATTCATGTCGAAGCGCCTGAGTAATGACACGTAAATAAATTGCCGAGTGTCGATCTAAATTGATTATGTGAACTATTTATTAGGAGGGTGTTTAATTGTGGGTTTATTGGCATGCTGGTTGGAAGGGTGGAATACTGGGGGCAATTTAATTATAGTCTGAGCAATAAAAGTAGGTTAGTAGTTGCACATGTTTTGAGGATCGTATCTTTTGTAGTCAAAGGACAAAGGGAAGAACTTGAAACTAAATTTGGTGGGATAATGGACATACAGACTACTGAGACCAAGGTCAAAGGGGAAGAACGATGAAGGGGATGATGAATAAACGAAAAAGAAGATACTTAAATCTGAATGTAGGTATGCAGATCCAGCTGTTTCCACACAGCACGATGATCTTGGAACAGGAATTTCTGAAAAGTAAAAAAAATTATTATGAATATCATTTGATAAATACTGCGGCAGAATATCGGACCTCGTGGAGTATAGTTGGAATAAATCTTCATAAACACTAAACTTAACTATTGATGTACCTATGCATATCAATTCAGAAACCTATTTTCTATAATCTTCCGTTAGTTAATTACGATTTCTAAGATTAGAAATGCAATCATTATCAGTACCTTGCATTTCTAAAAACTAATTTTAGTTTAAACTCAAATAATGATTGTAAATGTTAACAGGTTAACCACAACTGCTAATAAGAACACTTACAACTCTCTTAGTCCTTTTGCTTAAGCAAATAGAACCAGCAGACACGAAGATGAAGAAGTCATTCTGCAATTACTATAATTAGAGTACCTAGGCAACTAGATGGGAGGCCTAACTTTTCCTAGAAACATTTACACCGCTTCCCACAGAATACTAAGGTAAAATTGTAACAAGCGCTACTTACATAATATGTGCCGTATTATCTCTCACAAGCTAGGCTCTGGATAGCCAAGTAAATTAGATACTCATTCACACATTCTTTTCCCATAAGATTCTTAGGTGATATTACATTATAATAATGTAGGAACTAGAAACAGAAATTCTGAACTGAGGTAGGATTAGTTTTAACCTGAGAACGTACCACGATACAGTTATTTTAAACTACGTGATGAAAGTAATACTTATCTCACAATGTCTTTTTTTAGGGAGGCAACAGGAAGGGGCCAAGAATGGATACTTAGAGCACGCCCATTTCGACTAAAGACCTCAAACAAGCAGGTTACAGAATAAACGCTGAGGCATGCTACATGTAAAATAAATAAAAGTAAATAAGATCAACAGCTCGTTTCTGAATGTTAGAATTGTTTATTTACTGTATAAAATGGTACTAGAAAGAAGAAGCTACCGTTTCGAATGCTTTTGAAAGATTTTTTTCTCCAAGGTTCAAGTGGCGCATATTCTAGAGGTTGCGCTGTTCCCAGGCTAATTACAGTTTTTTTTTGCTGATGAGTACTTACTATCAAATTCCAATTTATTGACGTAGGACATTAATCGTCTCATGTACTTGAATGCTAGCAGTAGGTTAGTAATATTAAATGACAATAAGATAAAATTGTAACGCTGGTGCGACTAAATTCATTTCACATTGTGAGTCAACAGTTTTTTAGCGTGGGCGCATCAACAGCCATTGAATTGTTATAAATGGACAGTTGTATGATACTTACAGCTATAGTAATAGGGTTACAAATCGTTTAGTAAGTTTGATAGGATCGTACACTGATTAAATTCTTGTCGTCTGAGTTATGTTTAGCACTTATAATTTCTAGTGGAATTGATTTCTATCCACTCACAGTTCATAAAGTTTAAATTAAAGATGTCTTTCAAGTCACTGACAAAGAACTACCAAGGAATAATAATTCTCATTCAAGTCTTGAAATAAAAAGCCAAGTTTAAAAAAAAAGCGAGTAAAAAAGTAATTTCTTTAGATACTAAATTCAAATAAGCTTCTGTTTTAATTAACCCCATTTCTGAGTACAAGTTTATGATACCGTGACCTAAAAAAAAAAGAATAAAGAGGGCTCCCCTTATTGCGGTACAACGAGCAATGGAATTATAAAGGTTATTGTAGTTATTACCGCATTATATTCTTGGCAAGCTGGTTAACAAAGACTTAATTACTATTACTATTTCACTTATTACTTCTCTTACCTGTATGCACTCCCCTCTAAAGGGCTTAATGATGAATGACTATACCATAACCTAACCACAAATATATTATGAATCCAAGAATGTCTTCTTATTGAAAATGAACACGTGTTTCTTAGATATTACTATAATAATCAGTTTCTATTTAAATACATCACACGAACAGTATGTTTAATCAACAAGGAGTGAATCAAAGGATAATAGATTTGAATTCTTTAACGATGACGGTATGGATATGCCTTCATTTATGTTGAATGAGGGAAACAAAGGAATTTCCTATAAAACTGAGAAAGTTATTATAAACAATTGTGTCATGAGGAAGGCTTTGTACGATACGATAAGATTCCAGTGTAGGTGCATCAGCTTCTGTTTTACCTATACATGTTATGTCAGTATCTATAGTCATAATATTATGGGGTTTAACTAATTCCCTGAAATCTATGTTTTCTTTTAGTTTCCCTGTTCGACACATGTAGGTGTAGTCATGTGATGGAAAAAAATTCCTGCTGCGGTTTTTCCATCCGATTATAATTTAGGTGTCTTCAAGGCTAGAGTGAATAGGATCTTAATAACCTAGTGCCTCATCACCAACGATTGCATCACTGCTTACCATCAGGTGGGATCGCAGTCAAGTACTAGTTTAAATATGACTTAAAAATAAAATGGGACCACTATTTATGTCTAAATTACAGCCAACAGTAGCAACCCATCCCAGATTCAGAGGCGGCGTTCTTTTTTTAAAATTCTCCGCTTTTTTCTGACCTAATATGCATGCATTATACACTAAAACCTTTCTCTTGAATCAATCTGTCTATTGGTAGAAACCGCATGAAAATTCGGTCAGTAGTTTTTGAGTCTATCACGAATATACAGAGACAGACGCTATGGAGGATTTTGTTTTATAATATTTAAGGACCAACTAATATTACAAAGGCGAAAGTTTGTATATGTGTGTGTATGTTTGTTACTCTGTAACGCTCAAACGACTGAACAGATTTGAACGAAATTTGTTATAGATACAAGTCCTGGAATAGCATATAGGCTTATTAAGCAGGAGCCCAGTGCGGGTTGGTGGATGACACATGTCTTCGAATTTTTGGTTCTAGGACATGCCGGTTTTCTCACGATGTTTTCCTTCACCGTTTTAAGAGCAGTGGTGATGAAATAAATTACACAAAGTAATGCGCCTTGCTGGGTTTGACCCGCGGCCTACAACTCGTAAGTCGAAGCCGTTACCATTCGGCCACAACTGCTCAATATAAATAAAATATTATTGTTACAATAATAGTGTGGATTATTATGTTATTCAGCTCAAATAAAAAAGATATCAAAGTGCATCATGCACAACTTTAACAATGAAAAAAGGATGAATCAATCTCTCTAAAAACTCAACTAAACTCACGCAGATAAGAAACCATTGACCTCTACAGAAGACCGTGCTATCTACCCACCCCTGTTTACATTACTTATCTATTTTTATGGGGAACCGGAATTGGGATAGGCTTGGATAGGCTCTGGCGACGTGTGAAACGAAAGTGTATGTCGTAGGTTACGTTATTTTGGTATCTTCGGCTGGTATCATATAGAGTAGGTTGTTGCTATGCAACTAATAATATGGGTACAGGCACAAAAAACGTAAACCGACCAACCTTAATGTAGATGGGTTTATAATTTTAGCATTGGGCGATGTGATCGCTAAGCGACCAAGCCAAATCAAATAGATAAAAAAAATAGCATTTATATCGTTGAAAGGCAAAAATTATTAAGCGACATTGATTAAACTTTACAGGAGAGCGATTTAAAATTAAAGTTTTAAGAAAGAAAAAAATGTGTAAAAAAATCGGATTTAGATACCTACTATTACGCTATCTATTATCATGATGTTAATAATTTCTAGCTACCTACCCTTTTCCCGTAAATTAAAAGAAACCTTTCTGTCTGTTCAACCGATGAAACTTTTTTACTGTCATTATTAATAATTTGAGTTTGTGGACAAAATTTTACGATTTTATGTTTCCGTAATCTTTATATCGGGGCCCCTGAAAACTGGGGGCCTCGAATTAGCGGCAAAAAAATATTTCTATAACAATTAGTTTATGATTGGAGACTGGACTCTGCTTTTCCATAGCTTTGGCTGTTTAAAACTTAAAAATATTTTATTTAACAAAGGTATTTGAGATATATTTTTAGAGCTATACCCCTGTTTCTAAGTCTAATAATTCTGGGGTGTAATAAGTAAAGGAAAATCTGTCAGTTAGATACATTCCTTTAAAACCTACTTTAATTCATGAATCCCCAAGCGACACCCGGTGGCCGCGCATCTATTGTCTTACTATTGTGTCTCTAATTGACGGTATCTGAAGGGTTAAAATGCAGCGCCACAACTTTCATGGCAAAACTTTCTCCAAGGATCAGTTTATTAATAACATCTTTAAACATAAAAGCGTCCGCCCCAAAACGACCTCAAAAGAAAGTAGTGAAGGTCACTTTAGCCCGTATTACAAGCGTTACGATGACATACAACAAAAAAGTTACTTGCCAGTGGCCTTGAAAGGAGTCAATGATCGGAAACCCTCGCATCCGTCGACTGCAGTCCTCCATCTCACTCTCGCCACAGCTGAAACGTAGCACCATCTCTTTCGCACGCCCGCCGCAGCGAGTTGCATCGGCCAATGAGAGGGCGGCGCAAGCGCAACGGCGCGCGTCGTTTGTTCAACTGGATCGTTAGGGGTGTCAGCTTTTTGTAAAGCTCTCGTGCAAGCTTTTTGTTGTTAATTGAACGAACTTGCTGGCATTAATGTATGATGGTATTTTAATACTTCATTACTACACGATTTCTAAGTTTGATAAATATTATTAGCTATGTGATATTTGAGTAGGGCTGTCTCTCTCTGAATGTTTTCACACGGCTCTTCTTTAAGTTTAATCCAAGTAAGGGCACCACTGATATTTGTATCTTAAGTGTGTTTTATTCATTAAAAAAAGTTATTGATACTTACAATTTTTATGACTTTTATTCTATCATAATTTATTTGCAATATGCCTTTAAAGTCAGTTTTGATGGAATACGTGCAAAGTCTATACTGCAGAACAAAATAATTTTAATTCAAAGATACTGTCAGTTCCCCATTCATCTATATTCACTATTAACAACAACACTTTGCTTCCATTCTACCACTATTTGTCTTTTCAGTATTCATACAGCTAATACTTCCTCAGAAATTTCTACTTTAATTTGTATATCTACTTCAATAATTTTACTTGTGTCGCTATACATGCTTTCAAAAGCTCTTTCCAAATCTACCCAAACAAAAACATGCTAAAAATTCTCTTTCATTTAAAATTCAAAAATATTTTA
This sequence comes from Mythimna lalbum, assembly GCA_949319445.1. Taxonomy (NCBI): domain Eukaryota; kingdom Metazoa; phylum Arthropoda; class Insecta; order Lepidoptera; family Noctuidae; genus Mythimna; species Mythimna lalbum. Next base: position 1,613,101 of record OX439354.1, read on the forward strand.
TTTTGGATCATTTGAAACTATTTCCAGGAGTATGTTCCTCGACAGCCCTGCGTCCACCCCGCGCTCCGCTATTATTATTGCTAAGCGTTCGTGGCTGGAATACATAATGATTTATTTTATAAAACTCACTAACACACAGTGTCCTATTCTTATTCCACACCACACTCTCTTTTGTTTTTCTTTCATTATCTTTTTTTTCCACTTTCCAGCGTCTTTGTATAGTATTTGCTCTTGTCAAGTGGAATGGTGGAACAAATATGGGAGGTATGTTTGTGTTGTGCCGGCTACCCGTTTTTGGTAAAACTTGTTTCGTCCTTCTTGTGTTTGACTGTTTTTGAGCGAGATTTGAACCAATAGCCGGTGGAATTGGTGTTGCTAGGTGACATGTTGACCGAGATGACGATTGAAAACGATGACTGTAGGTATATGTCTTAACTATACGTATAGATGTCTACAATACTGTTGGAGATCCAGTGAATAATGGTCCAATTAAGGGGGCAAACCTTTATTATGAAGGTGAAATACTTTATTGAATGACAGACGTATTGGCTGTAAGAAGAGACTGTACAAGTGCAGTCAAAACTGTTGTCTCAAAAGATGTTTTTGAAACAAATAGCCAAGAAACAGGAACAGCAAATTATGAAACAACACATAAAGACGAGCTTCTTAACCATACTATGCATATTGAAACTGAAATCTAATAAGAATTTTCGAGAGTAGAAAATCCAAGTAACAAATCAATCTATCAAGATGTCCTAATGATTTAACAGCGTGTTCCAATGAGGAATGAGGAAAACGTTGGCACCATAATAGACACCTATTGACTAGTAAAGAGGCAAGTTCCCAGGAATTACGGAAAATACACTGTTAGCAAACAGTTGAACGAACTACACTCCAAATTGGCATGATTTAAGTGTCCATAGAATTGAAGTAATAAATGAAAGTAATAGAAAGATCACTTGATTTATGATGATAGAAGCAGGAAGTATATGAAGATGATGGATACCAATCACCGCTTAGCCTTTGTCTGATATAAAATTGAAATTGCTTGTATATTGAAAATAACTGACACTTAAGAGTCCTTTCCTGATCTAATAGAAGATTCAAATTCAGGTAGGTTCCTTATAGCCTGTAGACATCCGCTAAGAATTTTACGAAACTACACCCCTAAGTGAGTAAAACGATCCAAATTTGGATGGAGAAACGAAATTTCAGGCGGGCGAAGCTGCTGGCAGAAGCTAGTAATATGCAGACAGAATGTCTACTGATCGGGTTGTGACAAATCATGTAGCCGTGTGTAAAATACATGTCATGTCACACATCACTTCTCAGTTTTGTCACAAAAAAGTCCTACTGTATCACAAAACTTGTACATGTTGACAGCACCAACACAACACGTGTGAAAAGGGTCGTATCTAATTATTTTGGACTAATTTTACGTTACCGCTGACGGCTGACATGTGAGTGACACGAACTTACTCAAAACGTCAAGAAATATTCATCACGTCCATTTGTTTTGGAGATTTAGCATCTGTTTGTAACCCGATGATATGGCTGTCTATGCAAATAGGTACATACATATCTGTAAACATGCCAATAAAACGTAGCATATGCCCACTGCTGAGACCCAGGCTTCCACTTTGTGGCCTTGCGGATGGCGAGCCATGGGTAGCTTGGGGACCAAGCCCAAGGCCCAGCTGTGTCGAAGCCTACAGGGGCCAGGGTTATCCGTAAGGGAGCTCAAGCCCCGGTATGAAGGCTAGAAAGAACGGGGTGAGTTTTTAGCCAGTAAGGGTCTGACAATATATCCCGCTCCGTCCAAGAGTGGAAGTTATCATTGGATGATTTTCCCCACCATAAAAAAAGGCTTACACTTTACAAGAGGGGATTGGCCGTAATCCACCACGTGCAGTGGTGATAGGTGGATGTCACAAGTCCTCAAATATTTGGTTCTAGAATTATGTCAGTTTTTTAACGATGTTTATACCTTTACTATTTTGCTTAGTATATAATAAAATATTTCTATTGTCAAGTACCTAAATCAGGCAAAGTAAAACTTGACGGAGACTTATGTCTTTCGGCTGAAATGATGATGAAAGTAAATCCAGAGTCTTTCACCCCAGAACAGAAACCAGTTATTACTTATAGAAATTATTCTGTTAAACAGTAAAATCTTCTGCAAAACTTGCTTTAGATCAATTCAAACTTTTTTGCTACTACAAAAAGTCTAAAAAACATAATACAGAGGCCACTGGTAGCTAACTGGGGTCCTTTAGAAATGTACAAGAATTTTAAACCTACCATTCAAGAATTATATTTACTGAACGTGACCCTAGCTACCTCACTGTATGTTGAACTTGAAATGAAGCATGAACGTTACGTCCATAGTACCCCACAAGCTGGACCAGAGACTGGAATGAACTTGATTCCAAACAGACAACAAGTTTTCATTGAAAATATATTTTTCAAAGCAAGTTCTTATAGCGCGGTGTTCAAAAAGCTCAAACAAGTTAGGGTTATCTGAGTTCCTTTGTCCACTTACCGATTTCATCGTCAGATCAGCTCCATGTCATAATAATTTTGCATTATCATCTGATTCACACATGCAGTTAAAGTTTTAGCTCAATTGGTAACCGGGAAGTGGATCAATTTGCAATGATTTGATTATAGACAGGTCAGGACAGGGAAACCAATCCATTGAACGAAACCTTCCAAATTCAAATAAAATAAAAGAATTCCCAATCGATACGCCATAAGAATTCATAAATAATATTAAACCCCTCCCTAAAACTACAATAATTAAAATCGTTAATAAAAACCAGCAGAATATATTCAGAAAATTTACAATCACTTTCAAAAAGATGGACGATAACATTTTTATAACTTTTTCATACACTATTTTCTTTTGAAAACCAACTCTAAATACGAGAAGCTAAGGTTGAAATTGTGATATAAAACAGCTGTTACACTAGACTGGATTCTAATTACAATGTATATTAGCATAGGGTCGGGACAGGTCCCACTATTGTTTCACTTTTCCCATTCGGAACGCGGAATTTGATTCACGTCAATTCGAGATGGCATCTCAGCTATATAAGGAGAGTCGATGTAAAAATACTATTAAAACTGATATATGCATTATGCAGAATAAATGAAGTGTTTTTAAAGTCTGTAATAAAAATGGGTATGAATGTACTTTTAATAGGCTGTACTAGTTTTATTTACTTGTGTATGTTTGATGTTAACAAGCTTAATTGTATTATCTTTTTAAATGGTATCAAGATGTTCACTGGAGAATGATGTATTGTGAGTAAATAATTTCCAGCCATAACTCTACACCATCTGATAAAAGTTAATTGAACGTGGACTAATTAGAACTATGCTTTATTTATTATTAATTTCTTTTAGCAACTTCACCTGTTTGAAAATCAAAATTTATCCCAAGGATATTCCTGGTATTAAAAGTGTCCTATGTTATTATATATTATCGTTATATATTTATTATTATATATTATCGTTATTCCAGGATATAGTATTGAAACTTCCATCCAAATACATTTAGCCGATAAGAAGTAAAGAGTTAACAGACATACAGAGTTATTTTAGCATTTATAATAATTTAATCAGTAATGTTACCACTAATGTTATAAAACCGTGAATGTTTTTCGATTAGACTATGTCCTGGAAAGCGCTAAAGATACTTGTTAATCCTAGGAGTAATGAGTCCTTGGAATAATTTTCTACTTTTACGCGGGCGAAGCCGCTTGCAGAAGTTAGTGGTAAAATAATTATGGTTTTAGATTTCTGTGAAAGCTAAATGAAGATCAAAGCTTATTTGAAATGGTTCCTGTCCTTTGAGATTGAAATTTATATTCAACGATTTCATTCAGTTAGTTCTGCTGAAATATCATATGAATAGGAACAATAAAATGTATTCATCGACGGAACTGTTGGATTTTGAGAGAATAAGCATTAAATTAGTTGTAACGTAGAGAAAATACATGGTCATCACTAGTAAGAGCTATACCCTATTCGCGGTATGATTAGACGTTTAAAGAGTCTTTTTTTCCTGTCTTTTCAACCGATTTTAACTTCTATTTCGTAGGCATAAGAATGGTATTAAAAGCAAAAAAAGTGGTTACAATACCAACTATTTAATGCAGCCGTCAATTGTCATGCCACCAACGTAATAAAAGTCAAAATCGATTGAACGGATAGTGTTAAAAGGTTTTCACAAATGTCTAATGTTATTTTGAACACAGTATAGACGGTTGCATTTTCTTGTTTCCTTGCTGTTTTTTGGAAGTGTATGTTAAAATATTTTAGTAAAAGTATGCTTTAGCCACACAAGACAATAGACAGCTCAAAAAACATCAAATTAATAAGGTACTTATGAAAAAGATCGATCCAATTTCCACATACATTTGTATAATCGATACACCATTAGCACTTGTGGCCAAGCATTTCAAATTTTCATACCCAAAAATTTTTACAACTGGGAAATCGATTAGGAATTCCCATTCAATACGATGCGTTCGAATTTCAAACGTCTATCACTAGGGACGGGTTAGAAGCGTGGTGAAACGGTAAACGTCGATATAAAATTTAACACGGTATCGGTAAAAGGGCCGGTCTGTGCGTTCCGATTGGGAATATTTTTATTAGTGAAAGGTTTTTGGGACAGGTTTTTGTGAGGTCAGTTTTGAAGCTGTATAAATATTAGAAGGATTTGAATTTGTGGTTGTTTTTGGATAGTTCTAAATGAAGTCTTCTGTTATAATCCGGAGATATGTTAAACGTTATGTGGGGGCTAGTTTGTAGCCCACAGTTTTAATAGCTAAAAAATATGGTATGAATACTATTAACTATAAACATGAAGTTAAATTATAGAATAATCTGTTGGTAAGTAATACGAAGTTAAAATAAAAAAAATGTGCCTGTTTTAAAATAAGTTCCTATATTTTGAGCGAGTACGTACTAGTGATGCAATTATATACCTATTTACTAAGGCCTAGTTTCGGTATCGGAATCAATATTTCGGGTACAGATTGCGGTTTCAATATTCGGGTGTGTATAACCTTAGATTAAGCAATTCAATTGCAATAGGTTTCAAATATTAGTGCAAAATTAACAGGGAGATATAGATAGGTATTGCGTTTGAACTCATGATTCGCAGTAAGTGTGAGTAATAGTTAATTATGATAACTTATGTGCAACATAAATTTTTTTCTTTGTAAAAAAATATAGTTAGGAAAATCTTATTGGTAGTCTAAGCTATAATAATTATGCGTGTACAATTGCAAATTAAAACTATTAGGAATAAAATATTTAAACTACCTAACCTTTTGTTTGAGTATCAGAATCTGTTTAATGGTACAAATCAAACAATTTATTAGGCACCAGGTTTCTTCTAACTTCTCCCGCTTTGGGTGGACAGAAAGAGTCAGTCTTTTACTGATTAAAATCAACCTGTGTTTCTTCAGTTGCCATCTACGTTACTCTTCGAAATCGAGCAATTCCACAGCCCTGGCACTAGCTAGGTACTCCTTCATACTAACACAATAAGCTCATAAAACATGAACCGTATAAGTATTATCAAACTCGTCTATAGAAAACCAAATAATTAATCGAACTGATCATAAAAATGGCTTGCAATGATGTTAAACGAGTATTAATATTCTATCTATACTCCCATTTATATCAAGGCCTTTAAGTTAAAAAATAGTGCTATAAACTTGGTATCTTTATACCGATACCAGTTCGGTGTGGTCGTTTCTAGTACCAATAATTTTGCAATGAATAAGGATTATTCCATATATTCGTTTTGGTTCTTTTAATAATTTTATTTAATAACTTGTTAATCTTATGTTACTTTTGCACGCATGTTTAAAATTAAGTTCCATGTAATTTAGACTAAAAATAAACAAGAAGATATGAAATTTCAATGATTTTAATCGTTTTATATGTTATTGAAGTGCTTATATCAATAAAATGGTTAGTAAAAGCGATTATTTTATTATGTTCTGTCTCTTTATTTACAAATGAACTGTCAAGTGGAATTCTTTATGTAAGTTAAACCAGATTACCAGAGTTTACATAATATAACTAGCTGACAAAATTTGTTTTGCCATATAAATTAGCAAAAAAAAAATTGGGGTGGGTTCAAAATAGCCTACGACGTAATTTAAGACCTGCCAAATATATTAAAAAGTTCTACCATATAAAATACAAAAAAAAAATGGGCGTGGATACAAAAAGCCTACAACCTACGATGACGATATTCTAAAACTTGCCAAATAGATACAAAAATATACACAAAAAGTTTTATAAAAATCGGACAAGCCGTTTTGGAGGAGTTCGGTGTCAAATACTGTGACACGGGATTTTCATATATTACGAGTAGACAAAGGAATGATGAACCGATTAGTTTTCATACAAGATGACAAGATATCAAACAGATACATTTTTATTTTGTGTATTTTTATTTAATTAGAGTAATATCATTACCAGTCGACAGCGATGTGAAAGAGTTTTTTGACGCCATATTTAATTTTGATTTTAATTAGTTATTCGTAATTACTTCAGGGATTTTATTAGATATTATTTTTTGATTTTAACTAAATATAATATTTAGTTAAGTATTTTTTTAATGTAAATTATTCAAACAGAATGTAAATATTATCCTAGACACAGCACGCTGCATACCTCAAGCTCACATCACTAGCTCAGTCCATACAATAACAAAACAGACATTTATTCTCAAGTAACCAACTTTTTTGAGCCCTTAGACTTGTTTAAAGCGGTCTATTTTTTTGGTATCGAGTGATACCGGTTTCTGTGCGATCCCATCCCTATCGAGTGGTTATTATCACACTGAGAGGCCTGACTGTGCCTTTGTTGAGAGTTGAATATAAAAATGTAATGTTTAGTCGCTTGTAGTATCAGTTGGAATCATTTGAATTTATAGAACGCACACGTTTGTAAATGGAGATCGTTTATGAGTTTAGTTTTAATCGCTTTTTTTTGTAGGTTGGTATCGATTTTTTATAAAAACATGGGGTGGTTGGCTGCATTGAAAATGGGATTAGAACAACGACCATACAGGCTTAGAACTAGCTCGAATATCGTTGTATTTTTTTTCAATGACGCTCTGTTTTAGTTTTTTTCGCGGATTCAGATTTAATAAGAACTAGAGATATGTCAATCATTTCAAATCTAGATCTTCTAACTTACTTTTATTATTTAGTATGACACACTAGCAGCTATTAGCTCAAGCGGGTGTTTTAAATAGTTTAAAGAAACTTTGCACAATTTTTGAAGCTTTTTAAAAATACGGACAGAGATATGCCCAGTAGGGTCAAAGCCTACTGGGGCCATTGGTTGAGCAAAAGAAAATTCTGGGGCCCTGGAAGGAAGGCAAAGAAGGAACATGGGAGTGGGTTTTAGTCAGTAAAAGACACGCTCTCCCGTGCCGCCCAAGGGCGGATGATGTCATTAAATGATTTTCCACCAAAAACAAGACTATTGCTGCTAGAACAGCTAATTGCCAGTTCGATATTAATAGTAATATTCCACAACTATCACACAACGTCATCTAGTCCCAAGCTAAACAGAGCTTGTGTTATGGATACTAGACAACTGATAAACATACTTATACATTTCTAAATACATACATAATATAGATAAATCACACCTAGACACAGAACAAATGATCGTGTTCATCACACAGTCATTTATCCTGGGTGGGAATCGAGCCCACGACCTCCGGCATTGCAGTCAGGGTCACTAACCACTAGACCAACAGGCCAGTTCGATATTGGACCCAACCCGGCTATCTAAGAAGCCTGTCTAAGATCATCACCCTCATCCCTATTACCTCTATCTTCTAAGACAAGTAATTACCGAAATTAAAGCAATAACGCGTTGTAACTACTAATAACCTGGCATCTGTTTCCGCCATGTGTTGCAGTCACAACACAACAAACACTGTTTATGAGGCGAGGGTGTGCGGTGCCCGCTTTCAATGCTACTGTTAGCTATCCGTCAAAATTTAATTTGGGATCTGTGCAGTTTTTTGTTAAAATTTTGGGGATGATCTTTACGAAAGCAGACATGCAGATAGATGTAATATTAGATCCAACCCATAAGCATCCCAGTCGCTGGGACTCCGACCCCGATTTCCAGTCACTGTAGGCGTGGGTTTGCGACCTATAAGGTCCAAGCCAGACTCGTTGACGGTATTTTCTCATAGGTGTGCTTTTAGTCAGTAAAAGTCTGACACAGAATGGAAGAAGTTATTGGATGATTTCCGACCTTAAAAAAAAAAAACTCATAAGCATAAATCAGCGGTGGTGGCCTCTCGCGGGTTCTAGTTTAAGCCATGGTCTGAAGCGAGAGGGAATGGGATGCAAACGAGGCGCGTGAGGATACAGCCTCAAGCTGTAAGGGATAGCTCGCCGTCTACTCGTCCGCAATGATCCGCGGGATGTTAGCAAACCTTACGGGCCCTGGAGGCCTATGCCTGCTAGGGCCATGGAAAATCGTAAAAAAAGGGATACTCGTGGTTCTAGAACTACTACACTACACTAAAGGTGAAAGAATATTAGTGTAATTTTAGTCGGTAAAAGTCCGACTCGTAAAACACGATATTGCTATTTGGTCATCATCATCAGCCGTTTTAATGTTCCTACTGTTGGGACTCATGCCTCCTCTCTAGGAGAGGGAATGGGCCGTAATTCACCACGCGGGCCCAGTGCGGGTTGGTGAATGTCACATGTCTTCGAATTTTTGGTTCTAGGACATGCCGGTTTCTTCCTATTTGGTCATAATTTCAAGAATTTATCATGGTACTCTTCTTTTTTCAATAAAATAGCCTAAGTACCTATATAGCCCGTCAAAATCGGTAAATCCGTTTCGGAGATTAGCCGGAACAAACAAATAAATAGACCGATAGATAGAGTGGCAACAATTGAAAAATAGTCTCTTTGTATCAAATAAAATTTCATTGTGCATTTAGTAAAAAAATATATTTGAATAATAGAAACAGATACTTCAATTTTATTAAGTGTGTATAGATAGAGATAAATATGTATATGAAGCCAATAAAAGGCTAGACGGAAAGTATTCGGAAATAATAATATTAGAATGAATAAGGCAATTTGAGCTGCAAACTGCAAAAGACGTAAACTTCACACGCAACTTTAAATTCGTATCACCAAAGTCTGGTAAAAACGAATCCTTTTAACGTTTAAACATTGACCTAAACGTGTCACCATGCAAACCATATCCCGACCTTCGTGTCTCAATAGGCTGGCATCAAAGGCCACAATAAAATACTGGACGATATAATGTTTTGTGTTCTATGGAGCATGGGGTGGCGGGACCTTGGCAGTGAAACGTCGGCTGTCGGCATGTGTGCGTAAGGATGTGCCGATGTCGATAAACGTCGGCACGTTGAGAATTACGTTAGACCGTAGGACACGTGGGCCACGCCTGATTTGTACGTAGAGATACGTCACGTGGCGTGGATCCAATGTAGCTCAAAAAATCTAGTTGCCATATTAAATGCATGGAGACCGACGCGCCCAAATCGGCGTACGTGGCCCTCGTGTGCCCAATGTAGTTCTACCTTAAGGCCTTCTGTCTACGGTAAAGTTCGTATATGTTTTGAAGATCTTTATTACTTAATCAATATTTTTTTATCTATTTATGTTTAAGAAAAGTAGCAATAGATCATTAGGAAACACATGTGTATGTATTATTATTATTACTAGTGAAAAATCAATTGATTGTATTGCATACATAATTTTGTGAAATCGAATATCTATTAGAAATTGCACAATACGTAATGTATTTTAGGGGTCAGTAAAATTAACCATCTACCATGGCTTATTTTATCGTTTATGCAACTAATTATTACAAACGTTATGAAAAAAACGTGTGTCGACAACACTTAAAGAGGTAATTATTACACATTCTAAATTTAAACTTCCGAAAATCTTAATTTAAAATTCTAAATTTAAACTTTATATCGAAAGTATCGATATCTCAACTCAAACAGCTGACAGGCTTTCCCATCCCTAGTGTCGGAAACAAAAAACCTGTCTGGTGGTCACTCATGACCTCACCAGGTAGGGTCCCTCCCCGCTGCCTCTGCTCACACCCGCCCCTCGCAGGGACAAATTGTTATAGTTTATGTCCACATGTAACCCTTAATTCATGAATCCCCAAGCGACCACCGGTGGCCGCGCATCTATTGTCTTACTATTGTGTCTCTAATTGACGGTATCTGAAGGGTTAACTGGCCTTTGACGTTAACTTTTTAGGTTAGTTGATAACAATATGGCGGAATATTAGTGTCAAATGGGGGAATTTGAATTGGATCATTAGGATTCATTTGTGTTTTTGTTACTTAGTGTTTTATTTCTAGCTGTTTTCTTTAGTCTAAAGTTTTAATGACAAAGCTACTAAGATTGTGTAATCTTTATATACATAAATAATTTTTCTGTACGTTCGTATATCGCCTAACACCTTCTAAACGGCTTGACTGATTTGGATTAAATTTCGTGTGTATTCAGTCTCTGGATTATTTTAAGATACAATTGAGCCCGGTAGTACGTAGCGCTGTAATCGGGTATTAATTTATTTTATTTTGTTTGATTAAACGCGCTTATCTCAGGAACTACTGCTTTATAATATAAATACTGTTACTGTTTTCTGGTAAAAATGGATGAGGGATGTAGAGGGGAGGCCAAAGAAAATATGGATGGGTTGTAAGAAGTGATATGAAAGAAAAAGGATTTAATGATAGCGTGACGGGTGACAGGACAGAATGGAAGAAAAAAAATGTATCTATCACTCCGACCCCAATAAGGGCAGAAGATAATTACTGTTTTCTCATAAAAAACATTTTCACATTTTTCCAGCCATAGTAAATAATTTATTTATGTCTATATGCTTAGCAGTGGTAACAGCCCCGACTTACCGAGTTGTAGATCGTGGGCTCAAACCTAACCAGGCACATTACTCTATGTAAATTATTTCATCACCACTGCTCTCAAAACGGTGAAGGAAAACATCGTGAGGAAATCGGCATGTCCTAGAACCAAATTCGAAGACATGTGACATCCACTAACCCGCACTGGGCTCGCGTGTTGGATTGCGGTCCATTCCCTCTCCTAGACGGAAGACCTGAGTCCTAGCAGTGGGAACATTAAAAGGCTGATTATGCTTATATGCATAACACAACAGGACAGCATTCTAAGGCGATACAAGTTATATAGTTCTTTATAATAAACTTAATTTGTATAGTTCATTTTTGACTATAGTTAGAAAATTGATAGGTACTCGAAGCCTCGAAGACACAATATGTAAAACAGGTCCTCATTTTCCCAGAAATTGACAGATGACAAAGAAACTGGTTACAAAGAAATATACTGGTTGATTGCAGGATACAGTGAAGCTATTGTTTTCTTTATTATTGCCTTGAAAAAAGGCCCAGTAAAGTATAAACTACTAAAGGGCTTGTTTTTCTGTATCTAGGAATTTAAACGGTAGGAAAATTCCGTCGATTAAAGGCCTGCTTTGGCACTTGTATTTTGGCTACTACAGGCTTGAATGGTGTAGTGTTACTACTACTAAAATAGCTAAAATAGTAGTATACCGGACCCCTATTATAATAATATATTTTTTTTAGTTTTATTCAAGCTACGTTTACCAGCTTGTACACCGCACAAAACTGCGCCAAGAGGCATATTAGACTATACCTATGTAGCTATCACACTAGTATTGTAAATGTGAAAGTTTGTGTGCCTGTTTATTACTTCTTAACGCTTGAACGGCTGAACCGATTTGGGTGAAACTTGGTAAACGTCCGTAACTTTTTTTATGCTGGGAGTATCTTTTTTTGGGTCAATATATAGATATACTCTTTATTGTACATGTACTCCAATAATAAAATTATAATAGAAACTTCTATTTTTGGGATTTTTCTATTTTCACACGGGTAAAGCCGCTGGCAGTTGCTAGCAAAATCTACACTAGATAATATAATAAAGAGGTAAAGTTTGTTTTTTTGTTTGTAGAAGGTACTTAATCTCTGGAAGTACTGGTCCGATCGCTAAAATATTTAAACCAATAGAATGCTGCTTTATCCCTGAGTGACATAGGCTATATTTTAAGTACGCGGGCGAAGCTGCGGGCAAACGCTAGTATTATTGTAAAGAGAGAGTGAAGATTTAGTTTGGTAGAACACGATAATCTCAGGAACTACTGGTTCAAATTGAAAAAAACTTTAAATGTTTTATATCCCATTGTTCTAGGAACATTCTATGCTACAAACATCACGCTACAACTACCTTTATGAAGTGTAAGCAGTAACCAAAGGCGCTGGTGTAACCGCGGGGGACTGCTAATCATAAACATATGTATATTATATCTATGGTGCAATATTTCGTTCTCGAAATATAGTATAGTCAGCCTTTTGAACCAACTTCTAAAAAAAGGAAGAGGTTCTCAATTTAGTTGTATTTTTTTTAATGTCCTACTGCTGGGAGAGGAAATTGGCCGTAATCCACCACGCGGGACCAGTGCGGGTTGGTGAATGTCACATGTCTTCGAATTTTTGGTTCTAGGACATGCCGGTTTCCTCACGATGTTTTCCTTTATCGTTTTGAGAGATATGGTGATCAAATTCTTGAAAAGGAATGTATGAAAGAAGCGTAGGCGCTTTCACCGAGCCCGATGTAAGCAGAATAGCTTAATCATTATTTGCTAACGTGTATCATTACAAGAATGCCTAAACTGCCAACGTGGTATCTAAACGACCGCTTACCAAAAACTCATACCCATTCCAAATATCTCCAGCCAGTTATGAATGAATTAGTCACCTTACTACGAACACTATCGCACGTCTATCGTTTGACACTGGCGTCTGCGTTCGGGCGTCGTCGGGCGCCTTCGTCAATGATCGTGAAAGCTCGTGCCAGTGACCTAGGATAACATGCAACTATGAGTGCGCTCGAGTCGACTTAGAAACTGTTTTTAACACTGCCTAGGGTTGGCAGTGTGGGCTTGCTTTTCGTTTTGTAAGAATTGGAATGCTGGGTGAATTTTATTTTGGTTTGTTAGGCTTTTTTAAAAAAAAAACTATGTAGGTAGGTAATCAAAAAATAAGGAATTTGTAAAAAATTATCGTGATAATCATGATAACTGGTTTCTATTATTTTCAAGCTGTTGTCAAACTTTACATATAAAAATGGGTTTGGACTTTTTTTTTTTTTTTTTTTTTTAAATTGTTAGGCTCGCGTTTGACCACTATCTCACCTGATGGTAAGTGATAATGTGGCCGACGATGGAACACAAAGATATTTATTCATTTAGATAGATCTTTTTACATTTATTTCAGTTTTAGTAAATTGCTAGCGTTTAAATTTTCTATTAGTGAAAATGGAATCGAATATTTTCCTAGTTGTTTTATTTACTATAAATTTATTTACCTAGTCATTTTGTGACATTTTTTTAGTTCCTATTAAGAAAGTTTTGTACTATTTTATTTACCTAGTAATTTAGTGGCAGTTTTTTTAGTTGACATCAAGAAAGGTTTGTCCTAATAAAAAAATATCAATAAATTCTAACTAGCTTTTAATATTTGTTTTAACTTCCAACTGATTTCTTTTTCTGTCTAATTCACAAAATTTTCTAAAGACCTCTAAAAATCCGACACAATCGGCTAAAAAACTAAAAATTCCATAACGAAAACTGTTAGTACTTACAATAAAACCGAAACAATGCCCGTACGCCGTCTGCCACGCTCAGCGTCTAATTAGAATTCCTACATAAGACTAAACAAGAATAATTCTATTCCCGGGAAAGTGTATGACCGTGACCGGGTGTATTGACCTGTGCTTCCTATCCACTATGTTGGCCTAGGTTAGGCCGCGCGTCACTTCTAGCGGTGACGTGGTCATGCCGCCATTTTCTAATGGTAAAATGCCGGGAAAAATGTTTTTTTTTTAAAGACTTCTTAATGTTGGTAGCTTTGGTTTATGGTATGTTCGAATTTTAAAATTAAGTTTGGACGATATTCTTTGTCACGTGTTTACGAAATTAAAAAAAAAAAATGATCGTGCGTATTTATAGGAGGTAAAATTAGTGGGGTACTTTTTATTATTGGATATTAATAGTTTAAATATAAGATGATGTATAAAATATTGAAAGAGGTCACTAAGGTTTAAAAGTTATAGTTATGTTCAGATGTTTAGTTAAATAATCTAGAAATAACGTAAAACAATGAGGGTTTTGTTTCTCAAATAGGTACCTAGGTAAATGTTGGTTTTTACACATTCATAGAAAAAAATGAGCAGGTATGTTAACATAAAAGAAGATGATTTTAAAACAAATTTCAAATAAGTATGAAGAAGTTAGTAATGACTCAGAAAGAAAAGATGGACTATTTTTCCCAGAAATTCTTATACAACAATCGACTTACTAGGAACTTATTAGAAAGGGTATTAGAAAAAAAAAACTTACCTCGTTCCCTCCGGGTAGGCCGCTGCTGACGTCACCACACGTGCACCGGCGATGTGCAACACTGTGTGGAGTGATGTGAGGCTGAAGAAAATATCGACACATCAAACAAAACGTCAAAAAAAAAAACACAAAAATTAGAAAAAAAAAATCGTTTCAATAATGGTGTAGTTGTCAATGGTTACTCATTTTTTTTTGATGTGAAGATATTTTGTTCAAGTTGTAAGGTTATGTAGCGTTGCACTCAACGCTCGTCCGGGACGCGTGAGGGCCGGGCGGCCACTGCGCCGGCGCACTCCCGCCGTCAGTGAAATTACGTCAGCGCGCACACTGGCTGAGCACACCCCTTTCTTTTTTTTCTGTAATTAATTTCTTGTAAGATTTTTGGCGATGCGATTTTTTTTTTTAATAAATGATCTTTCGTGCGATAATGGGTAGCCATTTCCAAATGCGTATCGTTGGAAGTATTTTTAAATGATTTAATTTATGTAAATGTATGTAGTTTTTGTTAATAAAAATGCATGAAAAGATTGTTATTGTCGTAAGGGATTTAATTGTTTGTACAATAAACTTGTTAACTAAATAGATATAGTCTGAACGACTATTTCTTGCAAAAGATCACGTTATATAGATGCATTCACTATAGCAGTCTATGCGCATTCTCGTCTTCAAGTTCAATTAATTTAGTTCACACCTTGCTTTATTTAACGTTTCCTTTTTACTTCGCTTTGCAATAGCAGGGATTCTAACACAAATTCTGAAAGTAGATCTAAATAGCCAACCCACTAAGAATCCTCTAAGACGAAAAAAATCTAACGATTTAGTACCATGTAGTATGGACGCAGCCTATCCCGCGGACCGCAGACGATCCCGGTTACCTGCGCAAGAGTCGCTCACGCACACATGCACGGACGCACACACACATCGGCGCCGGGAGACGTGACACAGACGCCGCTCCTAATGCCGATGTGAATGTCAAGGAAAAATGGCGCTAGTGAAATTTTATTTTTTTTCGTTAGTGAATGTTTTCTTGTTGGATTCTTATAAAATTATGAATACTTAGAAATGTAGTCAAATAATTCTGTAATGTAAGAATTAATAATAAAAAAGAACCTTCAGATATAAACCATTTATAAAAAGAATATAATAAATATAAAATAATACATTTGTTTAGAAGTATTTGTAAAGGTAAGGTAAACACTATTGAAATTATTCTAGCTTCACATGGCTGGTACAAATATTTGAAATTCTTGGCTTTTATTTACCTACTATGCTACCCATAATTTATTATATAATTAACTTGAAAATTCCTTATTAATTCCTTTGTCCATTCATGAAAATTGCATAAAAATCTATTTTTGAAGTTATCGCGACTGGACAGACAGACACGGTATTGAAGCGTTTAATAATAAGTTACACTATTTCCGAATAGATTATAATGAATTTAAAAAACTATTTCTTATAGATATACAATAAAACGTAAAAAGAAACATTGATTTTTAGAAAACCATTTTCAGTTACTTATAAGAAGCATATAAGTTTTTAATAAGAACAAATAGCGGCCCTTATTAAAAACTTAGTAATAATAAATGCCCAAACCAGATAGGTTTGAAACTACTTTTAACCCTTCAGATACCGTCAATTAGAGACACAATAGTAAGACAATAGATGCGCGGCCACCGGTGGTCGCTTGGGGATTCATGAATTAAGAAGCCTATTTGTTTTTAATTCATGAATCCCCAAGCGACCACCGGTGGCCGCGCATCTATTGTCTTACTATTGTGTCTCTAATTGACGGTATCTGAAGGGTTAATAAGTACAACAAGCTCACGGTCCTTATTAAAAACTAATAATAAATGCTTAGGATGTTTCTTATTAGCTTTTATTGGTTAATTTGACAATGCTACTTACAAAAATTATGAAACAAAATTAATACATCCAAAATTCATTTTTTATATAAACAAACATCAAAGATTCTATTCAGTTCAATTTAAACCCCAATAAATGGACATCCAATAAATGGGCACTGAGGAATTCTGTCAATAAAATATATAAAAAACCTTGATTTTAGAAACTTTTTTTCAGCCAATCAGGTACTTACTAAGGACATTATCTATCCTTATTAAAAACTAATAATAAATGTTCATGTCAAATTAGGCACTTTGTAAAATGACTTATACAGAGCATTTTGGACAGTATGCATACTGTCCAAAATATCCTTAGTAAAAACTTATATCAATGCTTAGAATATTTCTTATTAGTTTGTTTTTGACAAAACTACATACTTACAAAACTGATAATAAAAAACGAAATCCATCCAAAATTCAAATTTCATACAAAAAAATCAAAGATTCTATCCAGTTCAATTCAAACTCCATTTTAGAAAGCTATTCTTTTTCGTTTTTTTTTTTTAGTTACTTTGAAAACGACTTAGTAAAAACTTATATTAATGTTTAGAATATTTCTTATTAGTTTTTTATTGGTTAATTTGACAATACTACTTACAAAACTGACAATAATAAAACTAAAACCATCCAAAATTAAATTTTTAAACAAAAAAATTCAACGATTCTATCCAGTTCAATTCAAACTCCATTAAGTGGACATTGGCACCAAGGAATTCTCAGTCACCGCCGCTTGCCTGTACCCCCTAAGCTAAGAAAGTATAAATAAAACATAACCATCGCCGGGTAGGTACACATAGCGCGTTAGGGACGTTGCCCGGCGCGCCTCTGTGTGCGTACGCCTTTATTATGTTCGCTCACGTAATGCCGTCAGTGTGTGAGTGGCCTAAGTACACACCGCACACAGCTGCGGGGATGCAGGTCACACCGAAGTGTTTCTTTTAGTTTTTTTTTTTTTATGTAAGTGCTTGTTGAAAATTAAACGGAAATTAGCTAGTTGTATCAGCGGATCTAAGTTTGATAGTCTGTCTTAATACAGATTGCGATGAAATTCATTAAAATCTCTCATTGAAGTTTATTGATCTAATTTAAATGTAAATAATATGTTAAAGTAGTCTGTCTAAAAAGTCAAACGACTTGGGAATTTTGTATAGTATTTAATCATTAAAAAAATATTTATATTTGATACTTTTTATAAGGTTCTTCTATTAGTAAACAATGATTAAGATCTCTTAATCAACCTTGATTACTGAATCAGTGTTGACTACATCAGATTTCATTTTGCCCTAATAATTACCCAAGTCGTTTGACTTTTTAGACAGACTCTACCTATTAATTAATATACATATATATACTACACTACATATAGAACACTAGCTTTTGCCGGCGGCTTCGCTCGCGTACATAAAATATAGCCTATGTCGCTCAAGAATAAAGCTCTCTATTACTGAAAAAAATTAGCAATTGGACTTAGTAGTAAAAAAAAATTAACTTTGCCTCTTTATAATGTTAGTGTAGATGTAGATGTACCTAATTAGAAAAATGTACACTCTTAGTACACCCCAATTAGAAAATTAATTTTCAATCGTAGTTTGTATAATTGAAGTTTTACTTAAATGCACTTATGAACTAGTATTTTTTTAAGAAATTAGTTGTTCAATGGGCATCCGCACATTATGACAAGAATTTATCAAAATATATCACATTTTTAATACTAAAAAAAAATGTGCATAAATGTAATTTTTTGCGAAGTAAATTCATGTCAAACTTATTTTTTGAAAATATCAAATTGTATAACTGAAAAAAAATCAGCAATGTTAAAGTGCATTTATACAATAAAAACAAAAGAAAAGGAAACGATATATTATAAACTATAGAACATGGACAGTTTTTTTTTGTATTTAAAATTAGCTGTTTGAGATGTTCTGAAAGCATACAAATATTTTTTCCGTGCGATCAAACGATCACTCAACCATTGTGCTAAACGTACTGACAAACCATACTATAACCAGTTGATATTTAAAAATACTTACATAAAAAAATATTAAAGTTGTCATAAAATAAAAGGCTCGTTTTGATAATTTTATTTTGACTACTTATCCGTTGTAGTGTAGCGACTACTAAAATAGCTACAATAGCTCCTACTACACCGGACCCCTAATTATTTTTAGATATGTATTATTAATTTCTAATTCACAACTATCACACAACGCCGTCTAGTCCCAAGCTCAGCAGAGCTTGTGTTATGTGTACTAGTCAGCTGAACCTTCTTATATATTTCTAAATACAAACATATTATAGATAAATTACACCCAGACTCAAAACAAATGATCTTGCTCACCAAATAAACATTTGTAGTGGGAATCGAACCCACGACCTCCGGCATAGCAGTCAGAGCCACTAACCACTAGACCAACAGGCCAGTCATTATTTTATTGTTTCTTTCAGTTTCGTTCCAACTTACATTCTAGGGTCTGAAATAGTAAAACGATACTTTTATTTTTTAACGAGTCTAACCATTAGATTTGTAACACCGAACATTCGTGAACCCCGCTGTCCTAATGCATCGGTGTAACACACGGCCATCAGCGAGGGTTCGCATCGAACTCAGCTAGTTCAAGACTTCTATGTAAATGACAAATCGTAATTACGTTTACCGAGACGCAACGTAAATCCCATGGGTTATGAGAGAACGCAGTCTTGATGGATCTGTGCTTGCTGTCAGGAAGTGGCAAACGTATGTTGCATAGGTTTTTGTAAGATGGTTGGGTTAGGTTACGTCAAAACTTTTTGGTATGTCTTTGGAGAGGATTGGGTACTTGAGTAAATTTTTGGGTTCCATACCTCAAAAGGAAAAAAACGAAACTCTTATAGGATCACTTTGTTCTCCGTCTGTCTGTCTGTCAAGACCCTTGAACTCGGGAACGCGTGGAGGTATCGAGTTGAAATCAAAACAATATCAAGTCAAGTCTGAAATCTCTTGAAGTTGTGAAAAAATCAAACTTCTGTGTACGAAAAAAAAGATACGGCCGTTTTAACCCTTCAGATACCGTCAATTAGAGACACAATAGTAAGACAATAGATGCGCGGCCACCGGGTGTCGCTTGGGGATTCATGAATTAAGTTGCAAAAAACGTCTATTTCGACACTCCAGGGGATCAACCCGTACCTAATGAATCTTGAAATTTGGCAAAGACCTGGCGGCCTTTTAGCCCACGTTATATTGCTATTATACCCGTTATGGTTTGACCACCACGAGGACTGGTTAGAGAAGGCGCAGGAGAAGAAAGTTTGGAAGGACTTGGGGGAGCTAAAGGCCTCCCACTGCTGGCAAGCTGTCCCATTGCTGGGCAAAGACTCACCAGTGGGTACAGTAATGGTTAGTAAAAAGATATATATTTAAAATGTTGAGACTTGAGTACAGCGCCATCTAGCGCTAAAAAGATATAAGCTATGGATGTTACATGTTCGGGGGGCCCGTATCATTGATACAGCTGATACGGCGCTAGGTACGCCCCTCCTCTCAAGATTCAAAATCCGACCATCTCTCACGAATCTATCAAAATCCGATCGTTTATGGCATGATTACAAAACAAATTAAAGCTTATAATGTAGAGGTATAATTAGTGGTGATAACATAACCCTTAGACCGGTGTGGCCTCCCCCCGGCGTAGCCACTGCTCACTAGTCAACTTAGAGTTACTCAACAGGTTAATCAACGGAGATAATCTGCAAGTGGTTCTCAAAGTTTTGTTATTTTAATATATTAGCATGTTTTCTGACTTTTTTTTTAAAGTAAATTTTTACAAATATCGTATAACACATCGTTAATCGAATATCTACCAAGTTAAATAAAGTAATTGAGTTTTTTTTTACCCAGTAGTATGAAATCTAAATTACCTAAATAATTCGTTAAGAAAAAAAATATCTATAAATAACTAAAATTTAGGATAGGATAAAACCAGAAACACCCAGTGTGTTTCTGGTTTTATTTGCTTGTGTTTTGAAACGATTTAAAACAAAAAAAAGATTTAAAAACAGTCTTAAAAAAACAATCGGTTTACATTTGGTAAGTATGCTGAATAAATTAAAAACTAGAAACAGTCTTCTAAATAAAAAAAGAGTCATCAAAAGCGGATGACAATATTTTGGTGAAAATATCGCTGAACAAGATATCTACATAAAAAAAAATCAGATAAATTGAGAACCTTCTCTTCGAAGTTGATTAAAAAAAAATGTGTTTGATTGTAGCATTGTTTAAGTAAGGAGCATATGTTATTCCTTTCTTTCTTTTAATTTATCTCGTGAGAATTTCCTTTCTTACAAGCACAAGTCACAAATATTAATCAGGCTCATATATTCCCCCTAATTAATTTAAGTTTATATGCTCTTACGATAAAATAAAATAATACAATCTTAATTGTATGTTCGTCATGCTTTTGATTTAACAGTTTGAGGGGCGCAAGCCGCAAACCATAGTTACTACAAGTGTGCATACGTAGGTATTATTTTAAAATTATTAGTACCTTATATACTATAGTCTTATTTATTGTGCAAACCTAGCACAGTGTTGTCTTTTTTAACTCAAAGATTGACTGGTAGAGAATGCCTTGTTGCGTTAAGTCCGCCTATGTACCACTACTGTACATGAAGTTTAAATAAATAACATATGGAAGGAAAGAAAGAAAGAAAAAACGAAATTAAAAAAACATACAAAAAAAGAAGAAAAATATTGATTTAGCTATTTTTTAAAAAATTGATGTGAAGTAGTGCTTAACTGCGATCCCACCTGATGGTAAGCAGTAAGCAGTTCGCACTGTTTATTAAGACCCTATTCATTCCAGCCTTGAAAACCCGTAAATTATATTCGAACGCGAAGACCGCAGCAGGCAATCGCAGGTAATACTAAACTTGCAATTGCGTCAGAAGACTTCTAGATTAATAATAGAAAAATAATAATAATTTATGGATCAAGGGCTTGATGTGCAATAAAGTATATATTAATAAGTAAATAATAAGGACCTGATTCTGAAGGCAGTACTCCTGGACACGACGCGTATTGTTTGTAGATTCCTCTCTCAGGCGGTAGTTTGAACCCTGTTCCCGCTGCCGTGCACGGTGGGTCACTATTTTTAATGATTTAGTTTAAATAAAATATATATAAAAATGAAATTTATATGTGTATAGATTAAATAAAGGGAATAATAATACATCAATAATCTATTTATACATATTTATGTACTTAGATTACTGTACCAGGCTCGTTTATTGTCTAATAATTTCCTCTTTGCCTCGCAGACATGGACCCTTCGTGAATTCGAGAAGAAGAAAGTTGACGTGTTGAAAATGTGGTGCTGGAGACGGATGCTAGTAGTACCGAGGACAGAGCTTCGTACGAATGATTCCATATTAACAGAACTCGGCATCAGACAGCGCCTATCATCCACAGTGCAGTCGCGCATGTTGCCCTTCTTCGGCCACGTATCGCGTCGTAGTAATGACATAGAGCGTCTCGTAGTGTAGGGCAAAGTTGAGGGCACCAGGCTACGTGGTAGACCACCAATGAGATGGATAGACCAGATCAAGGCCGCAACTAAGTGATTGGTTTTTGAATGGATCTGGAAAGCTGCAGTCCGCGATGAATGATCACTCATCGTGATGACCACGATCAATCTGGCAAGAGTGTACCGACAGAGAAGAAGAATCTCTTTATCTACGCCTGCTGGTATGTAACATTGTTTACTACATAATATGTTTTTCTTTCTCTGTAAGTCAATGTGAAATTCTTTTGAGAAATAAATATCTTTAACCGTAAGAATGTACTTAAAAGAGTCGCGATCAATAAAAAAGTAGGCTCGGTATCTGCAATTTTAGTTTGAGCACCGTAGGTCGTATCATTAATAATACGAGAAGCGTCGTGCCTAGTATTTCTAATATTTAATTTAGATCATATAAAATATATCTTACCGTCTGTCACTATGTAATAAACCCTTAGTTTTGTGGAGTTTCCATTCAAAGAACTTGTATGTGATCATATTGCTATTACGTGCTTTGGAATATAGCACCTAATAGCAATATTATATAATATGGTATAGTATTTTGTTTTTCTATGTGTGTTTTAGCTGTTTGAACTGCCTAGTCACTGTAATTGATGCCTCTACTCTCATTATCATTTCAGCCGAAAGACATCCTCTGTTGGACATAGGCCTCCTCCAAGTGTCGCCACAACTAATGGTCTCACATTCATCGGATTCCCTTACCCTCACCAAGGTCATCGGTCTTGTGGGAGGCCTTCCAACGTTACGTCTTCCGGTACGCGGTCGTTACTCGAACCTTTCAGCCCCATCGACCATCTGTTCTTCGAGCAATGCCATTTAAGTTTGGCGATTCTTCGGGCTATGTCAACGTAACCTAGGTTCTCCGGCAGATATCTTCATTCCTGATGAACGCATGGAAACTTCGACGAGCACACTACTACTAGTTCTCTACTCTCATACCTACTAACAGTGCACTAAGGAAAAATTATAAAAACAAGAATTGTTTTTTAAAAGAATCTTTATGGAGTTTTTTACCGGTTCTTTTCCATAAGAAACATTCACTAGCTTCTGACTTGTTGCGGCCGCGCTGAGTGCCCGCGCTGATCTATGTGGAACCTCCTAGAAAGGAAGCCTGAGTCCCAGCAGTGGAAAAATTATAAGGCTGATTATGCTATGATAACTTTTTTAAAGTAGCCCCACACTTTTTAAAGTTGCCCCACACTTTTTAAATTTGCCCCAGGTCTTACTCCTGTATCGTGGATGCGTTCACAAACACGTAATCTCATATAAACATATATGATACACATATCTGTAGACCATACAAATCATTGTTTCATGCGGGTGTCGAACCCGCTACATGTGGTGTAGCCGTCAGTCCCTCAATAACTACGCCAACAGTACCTACCATCAAATTGCAAACAGCCCCCCCCCCTAGCCAAGTTGCGACCGTTTCGTTTTGATTCTCTTGCGTGGAACGCCTCGAGTTGGCCACGCCTCCGATTCCTTTGTTCTGACGACGACACTCACACAGTCACGTGGTTGGAACAAAGGAATCGGAGGTGTGGCTGTCTCCTACATTTCCTTGGCACCGATTCCAGGCTAACTTGGGGGGCAGGACAGACAAACCCGCGTGTCATATAATATCATGAATGTTGCATAGATTGCGTGCGCTTGCTTGCCTGCTAATGGCGTCACAGGCGCTGATAACGTCCACACAACAAGTCTGGACCAGGACAGGTCCCGACAGGGTGCCTACTCGTCCCGCATTTCATTACGTTTTTCTCAAGAAAACTCCTAACAGCTAAGTGCATAATTAAGTTTCTTAAGTTCGTTAGTTTTTGTATAAGAGACTGTATGAAGATGCATTATCTACAAAACGTGTCCAGTATTTTTATGTAAAGTATCCATGTACAAATTTAATCACTGTATCGTGAAAAATGGCAATGTTATAAGCTATCATTAACTAAGTAACACAACATGTTACTTAGTTGTCCACACAAATACATGGTCACTGGGCCATCCGAGCGATTGAGGGGTTGTTTTGCTCCTCCACCCAACTGTGCGCTGGTTCCGAATACCCGCTATGACCTACCGTAATCTGTGTTGTACTTAGTGCCGGTGAGGTCTAATCTATGACAATTGGAATCAATTCAATTACTGATTCTGAAAAAACTATGTTCAGGTTTCGCATATACTTACCAAAAATAAAAGAAATGACTCTTTCAGCCTTTTAACTTAATTAAAAGAATCAATAGATATTTTAAAGATGACTGAATCGGGAGACCACAATGTAATAGAAAATACCTACCTAATAGTGTCAAACATTTAATTTTTTTGTTTATAAGTCTATAGCCTACCTAGGTCCCTTACTTAGCGGTTTAGTTTATTTAGTCTACGCACTACGTCCATGTTGTCTAGCAGCTAGATTGCCTCTATGTTCAAGCCCACGTTTTTTAGTGAAACAGTTATCTGCACGATTCCAAGCAAGCAGTTCATGAATAAAGCTCCTGAAAACGATCCATTTTGCGCACTAGCTCTTGTTATTCTCACGCAGCGCGCAATTAGACGCGCAATCTGGTGGCAGTGCGAGCGACAGGGGGCAAAAAGTGCGCTCTTTAATAACTTCTAATAACTGCCAGGGGACAGGTTCTTAGGCGGCTTGACCACGTTCTCGGGATGTAGGGGAGAGAACACATGAGGCGGAGAAACGTTGCGTTTTTTGGTGCGGCGGTTTCTTTTTGCAAATGGCTGTCAAACTTATGACTTTTCTATGAGAAGTCGTCCAACGATTCAAAGCATTTTATTCCAAATAACCCATTTACAAGCACTTTTGAAATGTCAAGATGTCCATTTCCAGCGGGAATTTTCTGAAAAAAAAAACTCGTGGTCCTAGAACGCAAACGACGAGAAAAAATCTAACACCTCCCACTCTACCCTGGAGTAAGAGAAGTTATTGTATAATTTCCTACATATAAAAATCCGGTGGTCCTGCGTGTCTGACATATGGACTGTTAGAAACCAGGAAATCTGACACCCACCTTAAAAAAATGTACTGCCTAGCTTGATATAAGTCATCATCATCATCATCATCATCAGCCTTTTCAATGTTCCCACTGCTGGGACTCAGGCCTCCTCTGTAGGAGAGGGAATGGGCCGTAATCCACCACGCGGGCCCAGTGCGGATTGGTGAATATCATCTGTCTTTGAATTTTTGGTTCTAGGACATGCCGGTTTCCTCACGATGTTTTCCTTTTTGAGAGCAGTGAAAATAAATTACACAAAGTAATGCTGCTGGCTGGGTTGGAACCCGCGACCTACAAACACGTAAGTCGGAGCCATTACCACTCGGCCACCATTACTCATATATGCCACTGATATAATAAGTACAGTCAATAAAATATATACATATTATTGCAATCATGTTCTACTTAAGACCTACCTATATTTCATTAATTTAATGTTATAATGAGCATACTCTTATTTACAATACAGCAAAACCAGAAACCAGTAGCCTTTACAAAAAAAAAACGCAGCGTTTTTTCCGCAAACTTGCAGTACCCTTAACAGGAGCTTATCCATAGATAAGTTTCAAGTTATAGTTGTCTATAAGTATCCTAGATTAATGCATGCAAGCATTGAGCTAAGGGCTGGAGTACCACTCGCGCTTGACCGCAGGCTGGCTACCGACACAAAATAGATAGGTACAGAAGTCAATCTACATACAAAGCGCGTTCGAGCAACGCACACATAGACATCGCTCACGGAAACGATATGTCGGCTCAATCGCCCGATTGCACTCGGATAGTTCGGCGCAATGCGCTGATTAAGGTCAGCGCTTTGCGCCGCGCAGCGGTAGGTTAAAAAAGTAAAGTACATGAGATTGACTTCTGTACCTATCTATTTAGTGCTACCGATCCCGACTCGATTGTAAATATTCTATCAACCTGCTAGGGCTCTTGTTTTTCTGTTTGCGTGGTGGGACGGCATAGAAAAAAAATTGTTGTTTATGATTTTAAGCGAGTGTGAATTTATGGATGGTGACGGATTCTTTTTTTCTGATTTTCTTTACTAGTGCGGTGTTGGTTGAAGGTCAAAGACATCTTCAGTCGTTCTCGATATTAGAACGTATCTATAGTCATTAATCTTTCGGAAAATTTCCTGGAAAAATAAAGTTGAAATATTTTACTACAAAAAATAGATTCATCACGATTTTTTTTAGTAAGATATTTCAGAAGAGTATGCTTATTTGGTAAAATCACCGGTTTTATATACTTCTAGGAGAAACCTAGGAAAAAAAAGAATTACTTAAACAAACTTTTTTGCGCTATTGGCGGGGCCCACCAACAATATAATAGGTAAATTTTTCGTTTTAATCAGATTTAGTACTTAAGTACTGATACCTCGGTAAGGGGTGGTTTGAGCTGTCTCTGGAAAAGGATAAGTTCCTACCTGAAAGGATGAAAAAGTGGACTGGAAAAGCCTTTGCCTGTAGTGGGTAAAAAATTAAAAACCATCTAAATTGGATGAGATCTAAGAGAGTACTGACTGTATATCTTAAAACCCTGTCCACCTTCTTGGTTTTCTCTCAAGCCCACATTTAACACAAATACTAACATAACTAAAGGATGTATCAAACTGCAAAGACAAGTATAATTTGTATCTCCTTCAATAATTCATGTGCGAGGCGACTGCGCTCGCGCAAGTTGTCGCGACGTCTAACTAACGTATGTGGTTCACGCTCGCGGCCTTTATTTTATTTATTTATTATTAACGATTTTTATACACACACAAAAGATTAAGGGCGCCTTCAAATTACCCGCAAACACTTACATGGAATAACAAAGCAGCCTGCGCGCTGCCGTCGCACTACACATTGCAGGTAATTTGAAGGAACCCTAAAAGAAGAAAACAGAAAAATAGATGCAGAGGTGATGCTTATTTCTAAGAGCCACAGGTCGACCACCGACTACCTGGAGGCGAACTTGCCAGAACTACCTGCTGACAATGGACCTAACGCCAGAAATGACGCTAAATCTCCTAGAATGGCGTAAAATATATATTCCATCAGTTTCTTTCGAAATGTATTCACAAGAGGACGCATTCTACCATCGATCGACAATCGATCGATTGGTTGTCACACACACAACAGTTGTAAGTGTAACATACGACGTTTCTACGTATAGCGTCTTAAAAAATCTAGTCATAAGTGGCTTTTATTTGTGAACGCATCGACGATACGTAGACCAATGTTTCAAAAAAATGTATTAATTTTTCATATAAACTGTAGATTGATTTTGTCTTTCGTTGTTGACTGTGATGGTACTCTTTTATATTGTGTCTATCACATACCATTTATTTTTATTGATAGGCTTGCGCTTGACCGCTATCTAACCTGATGGAAAGATATGGCAATTAAACCGGCTTCCATCCCATGTACAATAAGTATACCTATTTAACATAATTAACAATCAAGTCAAGAATGAATGGGTTGCTTCTAGGCAAGCGTGCTCTATCTTCGACCACCTCCTCGCTTTCCATCAGGTGAAATAATGGTCAAGCGTGAGCCTATCAACAATAAAAAAATCACGGAAACATTTCATTTTAAAAATAGTTCAGAAAATCTTTCAGCAGTTTTTTCGTTCACTCTACCGTGATAAAATCGCGTTATCTTCTAGCATTTATAAATCAAATGGTTATATGCGATAAAGCCTTAAATAGAGAGGTGCTGGCACTCATATCTTGAACCTTTTTTACGATTTGGCCGTTGCCCTTTGCGGTTTTAACGATCCGTGTAGGACGATAGGCAATTGAAACTTTTTTGTTTTTTTGCAATTTTACTATTGTGATCCTAGGACCCTGGACTGAGCCGACTGCAGGCGGCTTCACCCGCGTACATAAAATATAGCCTATGTCACTCAAGAATAAAGCAGCTTTCTATCGGTGAAAAAAATTTAGCAATCGGACCAGTACTTCCAGAGATTACCCCCTACATACAAACTTACAAATTTTACCTCTTTATAATATTAGTATAGATGTCACTCAGGAATAAAGCAGCTTTCTATCGGTGAAAATACAGTACTTCCAGAGATTACCTCCTACAAACAAAAAAACAATTTTAAGTACCTCTCTGTAATATAAGTGTAGAAGTGTAATATACTCGTAAAAATCTTTTTAGAATTGGTCACCTCGCGTGAAAATCTGTTGTTGCAAATTCTTTCGCTCGGTTCATGCCATGTTAGTTTTCATTTCGATAAAAGGTGCTTTGAATATTTCTGAAATCTGTTAGAAATATTCTGTCTGCGTAAAAGAACGCATTTGTATTTCAGGGGCTCATTATTTGTGAGATCTTATAGAAGAGCAGCAATCAGTTTCTTTGCTGTCAGTGCAGACAAAAATCAAAAAAATAATTTCAAACTAAAAGAAATATAATAAACACTGGTAAAAATAACTTTTTTATATTTTTATTGAACATAACATCGCTACTAATTGCATTAACACTATCAATTACCAACCAAACACCACACGCATCTAATAATAAACAGAAATATATTATAAAATGATAAAAAGCGTAAAAAAGATGGCCGCCATCGCCATCTTGGATCGTATGCGCGGGAACGAGCGATCGAGTAAGTTCAATAAATTGACATACGCCTTATAAGGTCCTGTAGCGTCCCATTCGTCTTGTTGTAGGTCTTAGACCTTAGCCTCGAGTTAGAACCGTGTTAAATTGGGCTTGTAAGACTGGATAGCTAAAAAGTATGCAACTAACTTTTGTGGGAATAAGTTTCGAATCGAATGCTTCTGATTCTAATGCATGCCCAGTTGCTATTGCCTGAAATACAACTCAATATTTCGTTTAGTTGCAATTATTTTATAACTTCTAGACTGAGAACTAAATGGGTATATCTAGACGACACGGTGATTAAAAAAACTTGTTTGTTTTTTTTTAAACATGAAGATACTGTCGCGGTACCCAGCTATTTAAGCTCCATCTGAGGCAATTGAAGGATAATCAAAGACACATAATTAATTGCAAGCCATATCAAATTACTGAGAATGGTGAGCTGAGACCCATTACGGATTCATAAAAGGACAAAATGGCCGTTTTAATTTTAAATACAATTAGAACGTGGAAACATCTCAACTAACATGAGAAACTAAGAGCAATTGATATAGAATGGTATAAAAATGTTCATAATATACTGCACAGACGGCTAAGGCCAGCGTCCTAACCATTTAGATGTCGCTAACGTCTCACCGACTCTTCACAAGAATGTCGTCGTAGTCTGAGGACTTTTTTACATACATTTATTGACCAGCACGGTTCAACAACTCAAACACCGTAACCACCACCTACCTGCCCATCAAAATTGCACTTAAACTCGACGTAAGAAGGTCGGGTTTTCGATGGGGTGTTCAGTTCTTATGGTGATTTAAGATGTGGTGTGGTGGTTTGGTACTCAGAGTCTGCAAGTTCTTGTGTTAGCGAGGCTGGCCGTCAGGTAGTTTGTTGGATGTGATTATTGTTCGTCGTTTTGATTTGTAATGATTATCGTATTGTTTTCCACTTGACGAAGGGAGTGGAGACATTTTTATGGTAATTCGTGAGGGATTTTTCTGGATTGGGTCTGAATGGAGGAGGAGTAATTATGAATTTTTAATCGATTCTTTCAGGATTTTTCGTTGTTCAGGCCACCTAATATTTTAATATATCAGTCCAAAAATAAAGGGAAAATGGGCTGGTGGCTATTATGATCAATTAATTGCTAGACCAAATAATTCAGTTGCGAATTTGCGATAGAGAAAAACTACACTACAATATTGCTACAGGATGGTGGGTGACAGTTGTCAGATTCACACAATATAGCTACCTATCCTTTTCTCTCATCTTAAAGATGCATATTTTCGTCCTGCTGTCATCCTACCCATTATACCATAAGCTTTGCTGCTGAAATATACATACATAGAGATAACCACCAAATCTAATAATATTTTTCAATAAATCTCACGGTTGAAACTCTGATCATATGACATAGATATGTATGTAGTTTCCCTCTGCAATGAACGTATACACATATCTTACTCCACAGTCTTCATGAGTCTAACAAATCGTCCCTAATTGGAAAGATATCGATGCGTCTGGATCCAAGACTGTATCTCCTTATAGCCTCTGGCTAGAATTTGTGGGCAATATATTTTATGATCGCTATAAGAATTTGTCAACTGTAGTGCCTTGAAGCTATTGCTCTGGAGTTTGCTGGTTTTTTCATACGATTATGCTTCTCTGTAATATTTGTTTTAAAGAAAAGAAAGAAATGGATTTATTTGGCAGTTGGCATAATACAAGCCACATGAAAAAAAGAGAAGACAAATAAAATAGGTAATAGTGTCACGGCTGCGTCGAAATAGGTCTTGTACAGCATAAATAATAATAAAAATAATAAACAGTACATTTTGATACAGCTGGAGAAACTTTGCTATTGCAACTAAGGCGATATTCGCCCGAGCCGCAGGCGATTGTGTTTGGAGCCGAGTGTTCCAGTGACAAATTCCACGTATATCAAACGACATTTTTCGATACACTTACAAAGAAATATTTTGTAAATGACGACACACTCTTCATTTTCCACTGCAGGAAATTTTTCAAAGATTCAGTTTTTTCATAAAACACAAATTAAAAAGATTTAATTTGCTTTTCCCGCATTTAACCTTTGCAGGTTGAAGGAGAAGCAGAGGTATAAAACCGCTATACATCTTATGTTTTTACGGGGCGTTTAAGACCTCGTTTGAAAACAATATATGACTATACGGGGCTTATTAGACCCCGTAACTTTTAAAATACTACCAGTTTTCTTTTGGCTAAGTGCGGTAAGAAGTCACAATACACACAAGAAACTGTAGACGTTGGATTGGAGTTTGGCTGAAATTGATTTATTTGTTTTCCAGCTGTACCCCGCGGCTTCGCTCCCGCTCTACCCTACTCAATCCTAATTTTCATTTTTTTTTTTATAACAACCTTGTCACAATAATAAACACTACAAAAAAGAATAATATTAAGAATAATAAGATTAAATAATTATTTAGAATCCAACTCGGCTGGGCAGCGTTTGGGAAGCTACGTGGTGTCTTCTCGTACCACAGTGTCTCAAGACGAAAGTCTTGTTGCTTGTTGCCTGTGACGACATATGGCCCCGAAATGTGGTCGATCACAATGGGCCTCATCAGAAGGCTTAAAGTCACCCAAAGGGCAATGAAAAGGGTTAAACTCGGGATTTCCTTGCGTGATCAAATCAAAAATGAAGATATCCGCAGGAGAACTAAAGTTGCCGACATAGCACAAAGAATTACAGGGCACATTGCTCGCAGAACAGATGGCCTTTGGGGCCGAAGGGTTCTGGAGAGGCGACCACGTACCGGAAGATGCTGCGTTGGAAGGCCTCCAACAAGGTGGACTGATGACCTGGTGAAGGTTGCGGGAAACTGATGGATGCGGGACGTACAGAATCGTTCGTTATGGTGATGCTTGGGGGAGGCCTATGTCCAACAAATGATGATGATTGGATTGATTTAGATTCATATCCTAACTAATATTATAAAAGCGAAATTGAGTTTGTTTACTTGTTTGTTTGTTACGTCTTCACGCCTAAATGGCAAAACCGATTTTGATGAAACTTGGTACACGGATAGACCATGTCCTGGAATAGGACATAGGATACTTTTTATCCCGGAAGTCTGTTTCCTGGGGATAATTTTCTGCTATCACGCGAGCGAAGCCGCTGGGAGCAGCTAATAATTAAAATTAGAATTAAAACAAAGAAGAAATGATGATGATGATGAAAATTAGGCTAAGTACAGAAATAATGTAAAACTAAGTTATCTGTCTCGGCTCTTGCGCATTACATGAGGGTCCTTTTCCACTCACCTATCGTAAACATCGAAAATGGTTTAAAAGCTTGTTACTTCATTTAATGCAATCCAACGCGATGTTTGACGAAAAGGCAACGCAAAAAAAGAGAGATAACGCCTGGAAACTCTGTTAGTATTCGGTAATTCCGAGATTTACTCTTTTGCTCTTTTTTACATTAGCTCTTTTTTTTAAACCCTTAAAAGTTTTTGGAAAAAATTGTCGTTATTTAGAATCTTAATAAAATTTTTGACTTCTTAAATTTTTAGGCAAATTATGAACTGTCTAAGTTCATACAAAATAGGAGATTTTCAGAGGTTTTTACTGGATTAGTTTTACACAAGTTTAGAAATTGGTTTCTATAGAAACCTAGATAATATCCACAAGATACTGTGTTTCCAAAATATCTAATGAAAAATGTGTAATAACGTCATAATCAGTTATGAG
This sequence comes from Mythimna lalbum, assembly GCA_949319445.1. NCBI lineage: Eukaryota > Metazoa > Arthropoda > Insecta > Lepidoptera > Noctuidae > Mythimna > Mythimna lalbum. The sequence goes on from OX439354.1 coordinate 1,645,419, forward strand.
CGGTTGTATGAAAAACAGTGAAAATGTGAGTCGTGATGCACCACCTTAAGCAGTACAGCTACATCCTCCAGGCTGCCCAGGCACCGTAAAATTGCAATAACTATCTGAATGATTGGAAACGACCATAGTTACTGACCGGACCAATAATTTAATCTAAGTTGTATGACTTCCATAACGGATTATTACCTTTTTATAAGGCATATTAAACAAGTAGACTAGTTTCTAAGTTTATTTCTCCATTACATTATCAAAAGCTATCATCATCATCATATCAGCCGAAAGACGTCCACTGCTGGACATATGCCTCCCCCAAGCGTCGCCACAACGACCGGTCTTGTGCGTCACACATCCCGCGCCTACGGTGGCCGGAAATCGGGGTCGGAATCCCATGTCGGTAACTTTGTTTCTCCTGCGGAATGCTGTAACACATTCTAATGTTCTGACAGTATTCGGCAGCAAATTTATCAGGTCAGTCTTCTCGGCAAGCTTAACTGTGGTAGTCTTCATAATAATACACAACTCCATTTTACTGAGATCGCCCCTGTTGCTATTATGCACATGCAGTTCAGTTGCGTAGTGCAGACTCTTGAGATATTTACAAAACTACTCCAATTTTTCATCACAACTTCTAGGAATCAATATACAAATAAGTAAAACAACTTGAGCAACACGTAACTTTTCATCCCACCTCAGCGAGGAAATGAATAAATGCAAAAAAAGTACACCAAGGAGGTTCAGAGTCTGAGTTTTTAACAAATTAAAAAAAAGTTGTATGATAAATTTGGCACCATGGAGGTAGAAGTAAATAGCTTTAATGATGTTTTGAATTCATAAACTTAGTGCACGCGATGTTCTAAATTCAATTTACTTTATCGATATCGATATCGACAGATATCGAAGAACAAAAATACTCTTTCCGAGATGGTGGGATGAAAATATTATTATTTTATATACCTATTAATTTATAATATTTAATAGTTAAGATATATTTACAAAAACTAATAAAATATTGAAAAAAAAAATGGTGGATGTGAATCGATAGTTTATCGATTAGTTTAATGACTTGATCAAGAAAGCTGAGAACTACGATTCCGCCATATTCCACCGTTCAGTTTATTGGCAATAGTAGCCACAGGTAATAAACCGAATGAATTGTAGATCAATAAACGGAGCACCTGTGTTAATAGAATATCAGCATAACACTGCTCGCCCACGTCAGACTTTTTGTAGGACAGATAATCAGTCCGATTTTGTACACGACGTGTAACGTTATGCGCAAAACTTCAGACATCCTAAATGATTTTTAATTTAAAAGACCTAATTCTGTGAAAAAAAAAACACATTTAGAAAAAATTAAAGGTTTTATGTGCAGTTTTACTTTGTTTAAAATTAATATCTGCATTGAAATAAGTACTTTTATTATACATGGGGTATGAGAAAATTTGATTGGACTGCAACCATTTGTGTTTGATTACCTATTTCGGCGGGTTTGCGCACGTGATGGCTTGACCTATTCATAAATAGACAAGGCGACCTTTTTAATGAAGATTTTTTTGAAAAATGTAACCAATATTAATAAGTGGTTTAATAAAATTGATTCTGCTCCTTATTATGATCAAACTATTTTCAGGTTTTGCGCATTTAACGTTACACGTTGTATTTGTAACATTGTTCTGTATTTCTGACCGACTTTTTGTAGGACGTGTGCGTTGCACTATTGCTATCAGTGTGTTCTATTTATCTCCTACAAAAAATCGGTCACCGATTATCGGACGTAGGCGAGCAGCCTTAACATCATTTGTTGGAGTACCCGTGTACATCGTACAGGGACGTAGATGCTGAAGGGCTAGGTAAGCCAAGGCCCCTGGGACACTCGGAGGGCAAAACGTAGTTGTTTTATTTTTTATTTAAGTTTCTATGTACTTGTTTTGTTTCTTCATTGTGTGTACATGTGTGTTTAATAAAGGTGATTTCTTTCTTTCTTTTTAAAAACTGATTAGCAAACTTCTTATTGAACTATTGAAAAATTCTCCCCCTTTCGAAATCCTAAATTAAATACGTTCTTCTTCTTGTTTTCGATTCGATGGTAAACTCTTCAAACTGTTAGGACTCAGTAGGTGGCTACATTAATAGCAACATCGGTGGCACTCATTGCATCCTCGAAAAAGGCTGTTTATTGAGTTTACCATTAAACTCATTAGCACAACTTTAATCATGGCAACTCTTTTTAGTCTGTAAAAATCTAACACTCTCTCCCACTCCACCCAGATCATGAGACGTTATTTGATGACTTCCCATGTAAAAAGAAGCCCCAGTTTTTTATCGCCCCTGGGCCGTTGGTTACCTAGCTACGCCACTGACACTTCAGAAGACAGAGCATGATTAAAATCTAGAAATGGCCTTTCTTAGAACAGTAGTATTCCCGTTCGTTTCACGAACTTTGCCCCCCTAGACGCTAGTGGGACGGGAAGACTAAAACTACGAAAAACTAAAGACTATTAGGGTTTCGTACCTCAAAATCAAAACGAAAAAAAAAATATAACCGACTTCAATGATAAAAAACACTGAAAAGTATCAAATAACTTTAATTTTGGAAGTCGGTGTTTCTATAATAGTTTAGTCTCTTCGTTATTTAACACCGACTTCCAAAATTAAAGTTATTTGATACTTTTCAGTGTTTTTTATCATTGAAGTCGGTTATATTTTTTTTGTAAAAAGTTTTTTTTATTTTACACTTTTTAGTTATGGTACCACCACTAAAAAGTACCCCTCAGTCAAACTTAAATACCTTATAGTCAAAGCGCATCTCATAACGGTTCTAATAATCCCAAACACGGTTAGATTACATTAATTTACCTTTCGGCTTCATCATCAGATCAGTTCGATATATCCTCTCCCCCTCTTCTTTCAAACAGTCATTAGACTAGATGCTGGAGAGGGAAAGGATATATCGAACTGATCTGATGATGAAGCCGAAAGGTAAATCTTTCAATCAGTCATTAGACTAGATGCTGATAATCCCGGCTGTAGCATCAGGCCAGATTTATGTCAACATTGCAATGAACTTAAAATTTAGTCCTGTTTAAAATGAGCCCAAACACGACTACGGTGCTAATTTCAAGGTTTGTACTTTTCCTGATGCTCCTGGCTTCAGCATCAGGTTTCTATGTACTTCGGTGTTCTTTATTAGCAGTACGTTTATCCACACATCGAGCCGTTTTCAATGAGCCTAAACTCGATATATCTGCTGTTTGTTGTCGAGGACTTAGGTACTCTGCAGACTATCCTGACTGCAGCATCAGGTCATGACTTGATGATCATGAGACCAAATGTGGCAAATGCCCTATCAAACATCAAAACAATTTACTAAAACAGTCCTTGCCTGTTCGAGTAACTTCTTACTGTTAAGTAGTTGTACCTTCCATCATCAGCCCAACTACCTGATCAGGGAGACTGGAATCGTCGAGAGATGTCGTGCGGTGTTTCGCAGGGGTCGGTTCTAGGCCCACCCTTGTGGAACATCGGCTACGATTACGTGCTGCGCGGCGACTTCCCTGACGGGGTCAGTGTGGTTTGCTACGCAGACGACACGCTGATCCTAGCGCAGGGAGAGTCGCACCAGGCGGCGGTCGCTCTAGCGACACGCGGGGTTGCGATAGCCGTTGGTAGGATCCAGGAGTTGGGACTCGAGGTGGCGCTGCATAAATCCGAGGCAATGTGCTTCCACGGCCCTCGGAACGCGCCACCATCGGACTCCCAGCTTACGGTAGGAGGAGTTCGCATCGGCGTCGGGTCGACGATGAAGTATCTGGGACTCGTCCTCGACAGCCGGTGGAATTTCGTAGAACATTTCCGACGTCTGGCTCCCAAGCTTCTCCGGGCTGGGGCTGCTCTCAAGCGGCTCCTGCCCAACCTTGGGGGTCCAGACGCCTCCTGCCGGAGGCTCTACGCGGGGATCGTTCGGTCCATGGCCCTCTACGGGGCGCCGGTGTGGGCGCCGTCGCTGGCAAAGCGACCGGCGTCCATACTGAACGCCTGCCAGAGGGTCATGGCAATACGGATGGTGCGGGGTTACCGCACGATCTCCCGCGAAGCGGCGAGCCTTCTGGCTGGCCTACCACCGTGGGATCTGGAGGCAACAGTCCTTGCACACATGCACGACATGCGCGTGGAGATGCAACGCTGGGGTGAAAGTCCACTGCCGCAACATGTCAAGGCATGGCGGACAGAGCTCCGGCGGGATCTCATGGTGAAATGGCGTCAACGGCTATCGCAACCCAGTGCTGGGCACGCCACGATTATGGCGGTAAGTCCCCTCTTTGAGGCGTGGCTGGAAAGACCTCACGGCGTCCTTACCTTCCGCATGACGCAGGTCCTCACCGGACATGGCAAGTTCGGGAGGTTTATGCATCGGATTCAAGCGGAAGAGACGCCCGGGTGTCGCCACTGTGCGCAACGCCCGGAGGACACGGTGGAGCACACCGTCTAGGTGTTCCCTGCCTGGGCGGAGCATCGCCGTGCCCTCGTGGGGGCGATCGGCGGCGGAGACCTCTCGCGCCGGGCCCTGGTCGAGGCCATGGTCCGGAGCGAGGAGGAATGGCAGGCGGTCGCCTCCTTCTGCGAAGCAGTAATGCTTGCAAAGGAGGAGGCCGACCGCATCAGGCAACGGCGCCCCCGCCGCCGTCGCCGGGATTCCGATCCCGATTTCCGGCCACCGTAGACGCAGGCTCGCGGACGGCGAGCCATGGGTAGCTCGCTGTCCGATCGTCCGGTAATGGACCGAGTCTAAGACGTCGACGGCGCGCATTGTTCCCGCGCGCCTCAAGGAGTTGTCAGCAGCAGGAGGGGCCCAGCTGGGTCGAAGCCTACTGGGGACAGGGTTGTCCGAAAGGGAGCTCGTGCCCCGGTATGAAGGCTAGAAGGAACGGCGCGGGGTTTTTAGTCAGTAAGAGTCTGACACTGTCTCCCGCTCCACCGAAGAGCGGGTTTCGTCAAAGATGATTTTCCCCGTCGAGAAAAAAAAAAAAGCCCAGCTACCTGAGATGACGACCATACGCAAATACACAAGATACTTCATAAAATATGCGAAAATCAATAAGTGAGCCTATAAAATTTGAAGGTTGCCCTCGATTTCTCCAAGATCCCATCATCAGATCCTAATTTGGTGATAATGGGACCACCTCAGAACTATCTACATTCGAACAAAAAAAGAATTTTGAAAATCCGTCCATATTTGGGGGAGTATTCGACGAAAAAAAAAAAAAACATACGAACAGCCGAACGTAGTACCTCCTCCTTTTTGGGAAGTCGGTAAAAATGGAATCCATGTAGGAGCACTTTGTTGTCCGTCCCTCCGACCGTCTATCTGTCTGTTAAGACTCTTTATCTCAGGTCTGCGGTTTCTTCAAGCTGTGAAAATCAAATTTCTAAGTTAATATTTCGCAAAAATAAAATGGATTAAAAGGTCAGCGGAGCTCTACCCAGGTGCAGCTGGCCGCAAATATATGAACAGATACTCGTACTGCCGCCTAGGCGGGTAAGAGTGTTGTGTCCATTTAATTTTGGCCAGATGTTCAAGGGACTAAGGTGGTGCATCATGACTCACATTTTCACTGTTTTTCATACAACCGCTCATAACTGATTATGACGTTATTATACATTTTTCATTAGATATTTTGGAAACACAATCTTGTGGATATTATCTAGGTTTCTATAGAAACCAATTTCTAAATTTGTGTAAAACTAATCTAGTAAAAACCTCTGAAAATCTCCTATTTTGTATGAACTTTGACACTTCATAATTTGTCTAAAAATTAAAAAAGTCATAAAAGTAAAACTATAGAAACCTTGCAAATTTTATTAAGATTCTAAATGACGACAACTGTTTCCAAAAATTTTTAAGGGTTTAAAAAAACAGCTATTTCCTGGAGCAAGTTTTGTGAAATTTTCGAGTACCTAAATCTCGGAATTACCGAATACTTACAGAGTTTTCAGGCGTTAACTCTCTTTTTTTGCGTCGCCTTTTCGTCAAACATAGCGTTGGATTGCATTAAATGAAGTAATAAGCTTTTAAACCATTTTCGATGTTTACGATAGGCGAGTGGAAAAGGACCCTCTTAATGAATGGGTTTCTCCTGCATCGTTGCAAGCTGGCAAGGCATCCAATCTAGAGATATTGTCATGATGACAGAGGTATACTAACGTACTACACATTAAAAAAAACACAAAACTCAACAAATATCTTTATTAATGACACCCACGCATTTAACCACCGTCTCACCTGACGGCGATCTATAATGTGCTCGGCGATGGGCGCGCATGCGTCGAAGTAGTTAATTCCCTCTTAATCTAAAGACCCAAAGGTCAACAGCTATCAGGAAACATGACTGCGGCGGAGAAATTCCACTGTTTGGGTTTTAAACCGGTGGGCATTATTGCTAACGTTTATAAACATAACGTATCACGTGACATGAGAGTAGCGCACGTCAGTCGTTTTGGGATTTTTGAACATACTTATTTATATAGAACTAGCGACCCGTCCCGGCTTCGCTCGGGGTATAAATATAGCCTATGTTACTCAGGGTGAACGTAGCTTTCCAATGGTGAAAGAGTTTTTGAAATCGGCACAACAGCTTTTGAGTTTATTCATTACAAACATACACACAAAAATACATATTTTCCCTCTTTATAATATTATTAGTATAGGTTATAGATATTTCACTAATATTATTATATTAGTGAAATATCTATACATATATATACATAGGACAATTTTCTACCTTTTCACTCGGAAGAGAAGCTAAATAGCTCAGTTCACTGTGTTTCATGTGTAAATACAAAAATGTTACAGAAAAACCATGTTTAATCTTAACAAACTCCTAATTTATGGCAGCCATATACTCCTCGATACAGCCTGCTGGACAATCTCATCTGTCGGCACGGGGACAGGTTCTTATGTCCTTGGGGAGAAATGCGGCGGCTGCCGATGCGGAGCGGGCGAAAGTGCGCGCTGGCCGTGCGCCGGCGCGGGCGCGGTTAACTTATAATAACTGACGATTTGATTGGCTATTAGAATGTTTTATGATCGACGGATTTTGAGTCGGATATCGAGGTACGTTTTTTAAATTTTGGTGGGTTAAAGAATCCAAACTAAATCAAAATAAATAAGTTTGACCTGTTGGTCAAATGGTTAGTGGCCCTGACTGCTATGCTGAAGATCGTGGGTTCGATTTCCTCCCGAAAAATTTTTTGTGTAATGAGTATGATCATTTGGTTCTGTGTCTGGGTGTGTATTTAGAAATATATAAGTATGTTTATCAGTTGTCTAGTACTCATAACAAAAGCTCTGCTTAGCTTGGGAATAGACGGCGTTGTGTGATAGTTGTGGAATATTATGTTAATATTATAAATGTTAAAGTAATTCTGTCTATCTGTTAAACGGTTAAACTACTGAACCGATTTTGATGAAACGTACGCAGTAAGCTTGAACCCTGGGTAAAGATATAGGCTTTCTAGCTTCGACTTCGTGTCTGCTATAACCAAAATTTACGCAAACAGAGCTGCGGGGAAAAGTTAGTTTTACATTAATCCGAGGTAAATAGTATTTCCGCCTTGAAAGTAAATTTTTAAATACGTTGTTTCATATTTAAATTTCGTTATAATGAGTATATCATTGGATGATTTTCGTATCGAAAACAAAACCTTGTTACATCCACCTCCTTCTCCTTGCGTCGTTTTCCTCAATGCTGAGGGGTCGTGACCTTCCTGCTACATCACTTTTATTCGTACGATATTCGTCCACTTGTTTCTGTCTCTGGCGGTGTGCAGCATCCACCTAAAGGATGCGTTATTTCTAGATTTATCCATTCGGTTAACCACCACATCTACCTCAGTCGATCATTGTCTAGGACCAGTACCGTAGCAAGGTGTGGGCAAAATCGGCCATCGCCAACAGCCTCGCACCCAGAGGACTCATTGCGCTGACTTTTTTGGTAGGCGTCTAATCATAATTGCTACACCTCATCATTTCGGTAACGGGAAGTAGCCTATGAACTTTTATTTCCTCAATGTCGAAATGTACGTTTTATGTCACATAAATCGATGTATCTTTTTTCTCTTTAACTTACAAATTTGTATTTTTTTATAGCTTCAAGAGTCCGTCGACCTGAGTGTATGGTTTTAATTTCAATCTACACGCGTTTCCGATAATGGACTGATGGAAATACAACAAAGTGATTATAGAACGTGTAATGTTAAATGCGCAAAACCTCAGACACCCCAAATGATTTTTAATTCAATGGACCTAATGCTGTAAGAAAAAAACATTAAAAAAAAAGTTTTATGAGCAGTTTTAGTTTGTTTAAAATTCATATCTGCATTGAAATAAGAACTTTATTATCCCGTGTGTGAGAAAATTTGATTGGTTTACAACTATTTGTGTTTGTTTACCTATTTCAGCGAGTTTGCGCACGTGATGGCTTGACCTATTCATAAATAGACAGGTTGAAGTTTTTTTAATTTTTTTTTTTTTGAAAAATCAATTAAACCGCTTTTTAATATAGGTTACATATTACAAAGTGGTTTAATTCATTCTGCTCGTTATTCTGATCAAACTAATTTCAGGTTTTGCGCATTTATCGTTACACCTTGTATAAGGGTTCGATTTTTTCCTTCCGAGAGAAAAATTATGATGATGCGAATTCGCCCACGTCTAAATAGCTCAAACTACGCCTCTGTCTAGGACTGCGGTGCTCATACCAAGACTTTAAACGCGTACTTACTACATCTCCGTATCGTCGTCAGGTGCATTATTTCGTGTAAGGAATGCTATAGAATGGCCCCGTGTGTTGCCAGCCAACCATTGGTTTCTTGTGTCATTGCGATTTTTGTACAATAGCTATAACTGCGAGCTGGCGAACGGTACCCACATACCTCACTATTTCCGCAACATTTTTTTATGACTAGTGTGAAGTCAACTAAAGTCTGTTTTTATAAATTCGTCATTCTATCACGATCCAATCGTCATTTTGTTAAAAGTTCGTAATCTGGTAATTCATAATGATCGATCAATGATATAGAGTTGTGGTAGAATGACAATATCCAGCTTATTAAAAGCATGTCTACACAATAACGTTCTAATAATTTTTACTATTTAATTTTTGTTTTAATTATAATTTCATTTTATTTGATTTTGTATAAATACTTTATTTTGTCAATATAATAGTGATTTTGTTTTGAAAAAGGATTAATTCTTTTTTTTTCTTTTCTTATTGTATCCTCATAGTTGTATATATTGTCTCCTATCTAGGTACAATACATAATGTTTATTCCGTATTGATTTCGGATATTCACTGGCTTCTAAAGTACAGGTACATAAACCTAGTTTAGAAGTCAGGGTTTCTCTATTTTTCTGTCATGTTTTTAACCCTGGTTCATTGCGGTAAGGGCTGTTTATAACTGACATTATACGTGAAGACTTGTTTGGCTAGCTGTCGTCTAGGATTGTTTTTGTTTTTAATTAGTTTTTTTTTTATAAGCTTTAACTCTTCCGATGTTAAGTTTTCAAAGCTTCAATTTTTTACTGAAAATTGTTAAAATTTCGGTTAGCAATGAAACAAGTTGGAACATTTTCATTGAAGTTATTTTAACTTTTTCTGCGAGGCACACAAAGCTCGATCGGCGGCGGCGAAATACAACGATTAGAAACCGGTTAGGGAACTGCATGAGCGGCGCATTGCACTCGCTAACTCCTAAACTCGACTCCAGAATGCGTTCCCGACTCAACCCTTACCACAAACCCTAAGAAACTAGACCCAAACGCGCGCGTTTACGACAACTGCACTTTGAGACTCGAGGAATCTATTCAAGTCTGCAAGTCAGTGAAACGTGGTTCCCTGAGGTTTTGCAATAGTTTCTAATATAGTTTGCTGCGCTTAACGTGTGGTTTTGAAGGAATGTTGATTGGAGACTAGGTAGTTAGCGATAAAATAAGCGGGATTCATTGACATCGGTCATGAGGTTCAGATATGCTGCTTAGACTGGATTAGGTGAAGCTAGATGCTTTTTTTTAAGTCTAGGTTTTACACTGGGAAACATAGACGTGGTGGTTTTTAAAGAGAAGGCTAGTATGGTAATTCAATGATTACATACCGATACAAATTAGTTTTTTTTTTGTTTTGTCCGTTTGCTGTGAAACAAGTGAAGGTGATGAGTATGTTCTTGGTAGTTTTCTGTCTGATAATTTGTTTAGATGAAATTAAAGATATGGGACGGGTTTCCAAATTGAGTATTTTGAGCAATAGTACCCTACTTAAATGCCTGTGACAAGTTTTCAAATGCTTATATCAGACATTAGAGATATAATTAATATATAAAAAAGTTGCTAAAAACGAGACTTTTCAAAAAGTATATAAGTCTTTATAAGTCGCGTTTTTTTGCAACTTTGTTACCAATAAGAAGCGAATATGAACGCATTTTTTATCATTACGTGATTGAAATTTGACAAGCTATTTTTTTTTGTTCTTCAAGATTTTTAATCATTTAGTTTGAGCTGATGGGCAAATCATCTTGGTCGCAAACTTTTTAAGTTGCCACTTTCCATTAATCATCATTCGGGAAAATAATCTGTAAAATTTCTTTAAGTTCAATTACATCATTGTTGCACTAAATGAGCGATATAGGTATACTATTGGATAACATACTAATTTTAATCAAATATAATTTAAATAAAACAAAATATCAAGATTAAGATGTGTAACAGGGAATACTCTCGCATACTCTCTTACAAATAAACATGAGTAAAGAGAATTGTAGGAGGCTGTAGAACCGACCACTAGGGTTCCACTTTACTGGGGCTTGAATAAAAGACATACGCCTTGGTCACACGTATGGTCACACGTACTATGTAAACGGGCGAGACAGTGCTCTTGGACGAGTACTCGGTACGAGTAAATACCGCCCCAAACACCGCACCGCCCTGGTTAAATGCCTTGCAGAGCATTAAATGCCTAAATCACACGTACTGAGTAAAAGGGCGAGACAGTAAAATGTTGCTCGGCCGAGACAGTGATGTAAGCCAGTTGTAGAGATAAGCGCTCGGCCGAGCACTCGGCGCTTTGTTTATACGTACGACGAGAGTATGCGGCCGAGAGCACTGTCTCGCCCATTGACTCGGTTCGTGTGATGAATTATAAAAAAGTGACGTCATCGATCAACGCCATCTATTGATATTTAGTAAAACTAAAACTGTGCACCCGTGCGTGATTGCTCCATATTTTTGGTTACTAGATGTCGCTACTAGTTCGGCTAGACAAGAGTTATTTTCAAAATGCTAACTCCGCTCTTTTATGAAGTGACGTATTCTTCCCGCCACATTTCAAAACGTTAATTAATAATGTCTGCACTGTGTCGGTAAGGAAAGTTCACGCCACTGACATTTAGATAATAATATCCTCTATGTTTAATTAGTTGTAGTGACCTTTGGCTGCGAGGGGTGGTCTGATGCAAAAACTGACCGAATAACTGACACGATGACTTTTAAATACCTAGTAGGTAATACAAGTAGCAGATAGGGTGCAGAAGTACCAAGTAGCGTTTGAATAAGTTAGTACTGTACTTACCCAAACTCTGGCCCTGATAGTTAAAAAGACGTATCTAACAATAGGTAAAAACGGATAAAAAAGATTTTAACGAATGAAACGGGAAATCGGGCCTTTTTTCTTTGTGTTAAAATGCACTGGAGAGTGTTAGCAAAATATTAAAAATACAGGCAGATGCGCTTTTTTTTCTAAAATCTGGAAAAAATGTTAGACTCGTCTTTTTTACTAACTGGTTTGGGCCCAATTCGACAGGCTTGTTGGTCTAGTGGTACATACATACATACTCAGCCTTATAATGTTCCCACTGTTGGGACTCAGGCCTTCTCTCTAGGGAATGGGCCGTAATCCACCACGCGGGTACAGTGCGGGTTGGTAGATGTCACATGTCTTCGAATTGTGTGGTTCTAGGACATGCCGGTTTCCTCAAGATGTTTTCCTTCCCCGTTTTTAAGGCTGTGGTGATGAAATAAATTATACAAAGTAATGCGACTGGCTGGGTTTGAACCCGCGACCTACAACTCGTAAGTCGGGGCCGTTACCACTCGGCCACTACTGTTCTGGTCTAGTGGTAAGTGGCCCTGACTGCTTATGCCGAATGTCGTTTGTAAAAATCATCCATTGACATCTCCCGCTCTTGCGCGGAGCGGGAGATACTGTCCGACTTTTACTGACTAAAAAATCCACTCCATTCCCTCTTAGCCCTTCGTACCGTGCCAAACCTTCCTATCAGAAACCGCTTTAGAAATCCGATTGTTCTAAGTATAGCTTTTTGGTCGACGCTTCTTTTCGAAGAAGGTTTTTTTTTTAAATCTGTATTAAGGAGCTTTGTCTCAATTTAGACTATTGTCGCTCGTAGCCAAATTTTGTGTTTATTTTAAGTGGTTGTGATAAATTTTGTACAAGACTCTTGCCTCGTCTGAATTAGGCTTTGCTAATATGTTGTTGAAAATACCTATATCTAACATATTTAGAGTGCTAATTATATTTCTCCTGAGGCGTTCGCCCCGCTCACACTCCACTAGAATATGTTGTACGCCCTCGATTGTTTCGCATTTTACACAATTAGGTGAAGCTGTGATACCCATGAGGAACGTAAACTTCCTCGACGGAATGTGACTAGACCGAAGCCTCATGGCAGTTACAATGTCTTTTCTATTGAGAGTATTATTGTCTATCCAAGGAATTGTTAAAGGTTCGGGTTGGATGGTGTTGTACCAGCTACCTTTCTCTTTTGATCTCTCATCATGAAATTCTTTCCACAATTTATGAGGATTTATTTTTCGAGGACGGTTACGAATGGACCTTCTCCCTTATTTCACACTTCCAATAACTAAAAAAATTCAGTTCAAAATTGAATTGTTTAATTTCTATAAACCTATATTTTAAAGAAGTTACGGAAAATAGTAATTACATAAAACATTATCCTTCGAATTGATAAAAACAATTAATTACTAACCGAGAAGTTATCGCCGTCATAATTATGAACTTTAAATGTCGTTGGGGTTGTTTCTAAGTACTTGCACGCCATTTTATTTCTATATGTGTTAGGGAGAAAAACTTATGTATGTACCTACTTAGTCAGTTGCAGAAACATCAATATGGCTAGTCAAGTTACAACCGTTTCGTTTCGAATCTGATAGCCTGGAGTCGGCCACGCCTCCGATTCCTTTGTTCTAACCACGTGACTGAGCATCGAATCAGAAATGACGATATCCGCAAAAGAACCAAGGTTGCCGACATAGCACGAAGAATCGCCAAACTTGAGTGGCAATGGGCAGGGCACATTGCTCGCAGAACAGATGGCCGTTGGGGCCGAAAGGTTCTGGTGTGGCGACCACGTACTTGAAGACGCAGCGTTGGAAGGCCTCCTACAAGGTGGATCAATGACCTGGTGATGGTTGCGGGAATCCGATGGATGCAGGACGTACAGGATCTTTCATTGTGGTGACACTTGGGGCCTATGTCCAACAGTGGACGTCTATCGGCTGAAATGATGATGATGATGATGACTGAGCGTTGACATGACGTCATCCCCACATATTTGAAATTTAGTACCTACTAGAGTTAATGATTACCTATAAGTTATCAACTTGGCTAAGCCCTCTAGGGCTTTACCATGACCTGTCAAAATATCACGCATGCGAGCGAGAAAGAATGATAGCGCTATACACCCTGTATAGCTTCATCCCTTTAACAGTTTAGTTTAGGTCGTCAAATGGATCAATGATCAATAGAAAATCCAATTGACATTTTTGGTTGGCAAAAATCATCTAAATGACATCCCACTCCCTTGGGCGGAGCGAAAGATAGTGTCAGACTCTTACTAACTAAAAAACCCATCCCGTTCCTTCTTGCCTTTCATACCGGAGCTGAGCTACCTTTGAGAGCTAACCCTGGCCCCAGCAGGATCCTATAAGGGTTCCGTTTTTCCTTTTGAGGTAAGGAACCCTAAATATAACTAATTTATAGGGCGTCGTAAAAAATTCGTTCACAGAAATGTGCCCAGAACGCTAGCAGCATTGCCACGCTGTATGGCAATGCTGATTCGTTGACCGAAAAAAAGCCCAGCCCTCTCTCTGGTCACGCGAAGATTCGGCCAACTGTTTGCTGATAAAATATCTCGAACAACTCGATGAGCGCTCGGGCCCCATGGCCCTAGTGTTTCAACCCCAAACGTTTATAATATTAGATAGTAATATTTAATCTATTAGTTTATAATATTTAATAATTAAGATATATATATGTATGTAAATAAATAAACAAATCAACTAGTTAAAAACTTGACAAGTCAGCCTGTCGATGTAAATACCGACATGTCCACATAATAGCTATATCATAATAATTATGTTACTCTCAAAATTACTGTCATTATTATAATTCGAGTGATCCATCTGGATTGACTGTTTTATCGACCAATTAGAGATGCTGTGCATCTTAGCATTTAACTTGTCATAATATGGAATCATGTGATCTGAGAGCAGTGGTGGCCGAGTGATAACAGTCCAGACTTAGGTACGAGTTGTAGGTCGCGGGTTCAAACCCAGCCAGGCGCATTACTTTGTATAATTAATTTCATCACCACTGCTTTCAAAAACGGTGAAGGAAAACATCGTGAGGAAACCGCCATGTCCTAGAACCAAAAATTCGAAGACCTGATATCCACCAAACCGCACTGGGTCCGCGTGGTGAATTACGGCCCATTCCCTCTCCTAGAGAGGAGGCCTGAGTCCCAACAGTGGGAACATTAAAAAGGCTGAAGATAACCTCTTTTACTGTGTTTTGTTTTTAAGCTGAATTGTCCTGGTTTTTCCAAATTCAAATCTTAGTTTTTTTTTTTTAATTTAAGTTGACGTAGTGAGTAGACGGACAAAATCGCGGGCAATAGCTAGTCCTTTCTAATATTATAAAAGCGAAAGTGACTTTGTTTATTTCTTTGTTTGTTACGTCTTCACGTCTAAATGGCAAAACCGATTTTGACGAATTTTCGTACAGAGATAGTTGGGACTCTGGAGACGAACATAGGTTAATTAAAAAAAAAACAAATATTATTATTAAATTAAAGTATATTAAGAAACGCGGGCGAAGCCGCAGATTATAGCTTGTTTTTAATAAAAATATATCTAGCTAGGTAAAACAAACCTAACAATAACACAGACAGGTCTTTTCGTCTTCTGAGAACGTCCATTAGATATACGTTATATAAAGCTGTTGTTTTTCTAGATCTCCAGGCATCTAAAGGGCCAGTAACTAGAGAAATAAGATATAAAACACAGGGTTGAACAAACGGAGGCCAGCTCTCCTTATTTGTAAACATTGGTGGCACCCGATATTTAAAGCTGGGCTTGTAGTGTGGTTGCGTTGCTATAATTTCGCTTTGAAAGCAATTGTTATGTGTGAATTATGAAACAAAATGATTAGAATAGAAGTATTTGAGATGTATGTATCCTACTAATATTATAAATGCGAAAGTTTATATGTTGATGTTTGTTACTCTTTCACGCAAAAACTGCTGAACGGATCTCGATGAAACTTGGTACACGAGTAGACCAAATCCCAGAATAACATATAGGATACTTTTTATCCTGGGATTATGTACGCGGGTGAAGCCGCTAGCTTAGTATAAAGAACAAATACCTACACATGCAAAAACACAATTCGTCTCTGACATCGACGCACAAATGAATACCATGGATCCAGTATATGATTCTGGACCCCCCAGTGGTGGAATTTTTCGTCAGGTTTTTCCCAATTTTTGAAAAAAAATCTGTTCTTTTTTAATTTAAACTGTGCGAAATAGTTATTCTGCCCGACTCCGATGATATTTTTAGTAAAAAAACAAAAAAAAAAATATTTAAAAATTAGTTAATTAAAAAGTCATTGGGGTAGATTATTCAGATCTATCGTGATGGTATTTTTTATTTCAAAGGTAATTAATTCACGTTTTTATTAAAAACGTAAAAAATAAAAATAATAGGAAAAACCGACCAAAATTTCCACCTCGGAGGGGGGGGGGGGTGCACGTCCAGAATGGTGCACGGCATCCATGGTATTCATTTGTTTGTCGATGTCAGAGACACCCTGTATCCACTAGCACTAAAATCGCTGTCATCCGAAAAAGTGCCCAGAAGATTGGCAGCGGTGTATTTTCGAGAATCATCATCATCATCATTTCAGCCGACAAGACGTCCACTGCTGGACATAGGCCTCCCCCAAGTGTCGCCACAACGATCGACGTCTCGCATCCATCGGATACCCGTAACCTTCATCAGGTCATCGGTCCACCTCGGTCGAGAATACACCGTCTAAAACATAGGTACAGTAAACAATACCTACGCTTACCTAAATGACCTATTTTCTAGCCTGAATATTCGACAATTAGGCAATAGTCCATCCTTCCATTTTTCTCCGAATTTGAGCTTCATCTCGCCAATATCCAAGAAAGCCATTCTCAAATCAATAAAAAACCTAGAAGTACAGTATTTTGCGAAACTCTTTATGAGAACATCCTTTTGTTGGGTCCAGCCAATTTATTTTCAAAGTAACTAGGCAGCCCGAGTGTGAAGTCGTAAACATAATGCTTCTCAATAAATATTTATTAATTTTGCTCAGGAACCATTTTATTGGCTAGGACCACCCCATCAATTTCCGATCCAAACCTGTTCTTGAGTATTAGACGATACTAACTTTGACTGACTTTTAAAATGACTGGGCTGTTCGTCTAGGGGTTAGTGACCCTGACTGCTGTACCAGAGGTCGTGGGTTCGATACCCACCCAGGACAAATGTTTGTGTGATGAGCATGATCATTTGTTCTGTGTCTGGGTGTAATTTATCTTTAATATGTATGTATTTAGAATATATATAAGTATGTTTATCAGTTGTCTAGTACCCATAACACAAGCTCTGCTTAGCTTAGGACTAGACAGCGTTGTGTGACAGTTGTGGAATATTATTATTATTGTTGTTAACTTTAACATCCATCCTTACTTCCTTTCCTTACTTTTATATATATAATATTATAAAAGCGAAAGTGAGTTTGTTTTTTACGTCTTCACGCCTAAATGGCAAAATTGATTTTGATGAAACTTGGTACACGGATAGACCATGCCCTGGAATACCGATTTTAATGAAACTTGATACACGGATAGACCATGTCCTGGAATAGGACATAGTATACTTTTTATCCCGGAAGTATGTTCCCTTGGGATAATTTTCTGCTATCACGCGGGCGAAGCCGCTGGGGGCAGCTAGTTTCTCATAAGGCAAAAAGATAGTTTTCTTTTGGCCATAAAATATAGTTTTCTTTTAGTGCATAGCTTTGACTGTGCGACAGTTTCTATAGCGAGCGATCATGGACATCTTTTTGCTAGCAAGCCTAGTCGCAGGCTGATCGGAGATCCGTAGGCCGATTATTTTTCTAGTTAGCAACATTGTGGACTTAATGTTGGTTCAAACGAGCAATTATTGTATTGGTAACGGTTGATTTAATAAGCGTTGAACCGTTTATTCTGTGAATATTTATTTTAAAGATACTTTGCTTCTCTTTACTTTTTTTTATAAATATCATGTAGTAATACAGTTATTTTCTTGTTTATAAGGAGACCATTATCTATTGTTTCTTTTTACAAACTATTATTTAGTGTCCCACCTGTCTCGATGTTTGTTTAACTGTAATCAAAACTACCCGGTTATCGATTGAAATGAAATTGTGCATGCATGTGTAAATCAGAAGACAATGCAAAATTAATTTGATATGGAGCTGATCTGATGATGGAACCGGAAGGTGGCCATAAGAACACGGATAGTGTTTGAGCTTTTTAGAATGGTCTTGATTAGCATTAATCATCTATTTTATATCGCGCTATTAGCTTGCTATGAAAAACATTATTGTTATTGAAAACTTGATCAGAATATGTCGTAAATAATATAAGAAGTGTCAGTTATTATCATCTTTCTAGCTTTTTTTCCAACTAGCTTGGAGTCAGCTTCCAAACTAACTGACGCGACTGCGGCTGTCCAGTGTGAGCACTCTTCAATCTGTGATCGAAATGTAACGATCAAAAATTAAGACAATTTATTTCTTCTTATTTTTTCTAAATGGGATATTCAGAGCGGTTTATTTCTTTTTACTAATAACAACATATTATATCTGTTAACCTAAAAATAAAAGAAAACAAAGATATAAACAGGAGTAGTACTTACCTTGTAAGAGCAATTGCATCGGATAACCGACAAGTCAATTGAGGCTAAACTTGTATGATCTTAATGTTTCTTTACTCGTACAGATGTCATGAAGGAAGTGGTTATATCGGAACCGAATTCTGAAGAGATTTTAAATTTTGGTTTGCCAATATCGGAGGCGGACACAAAAGCGTCAAATAAAAAACTACAAAAAGTGATCATAAACTCGGATAAAATATTCCAAATATGGAAGCAACAAATGAAAGAGTAATCCAAATAAATGCCGCGCGACTCCGACATAAGTTCCAATAAAAATTTATCGTAACCGAAATCAGAATCAAAAGTGCCAAATCAATCGGAAGTTCTGAATTTCAGAAATAGGAATCCGAAGTTCCGTATTAGTTTCTAATGCATTTATTTGGTCTCTTCAACTTGTTCTTTTCGATCCACGTCTACACAGATCTAGAACCTACAGAACCCTTCTACCGATCTAGCATCTATTCTATTGAATTTATTTTTCTATATGTGCTATAACCGGTCGTAAGCAATCGTGTGAAAATAATACAGGCTCCAGTACTCAGAGGCGTAGCGTTGACTCATTTAGACGTGGGTGTAGCCACATCAGCGAGGGAATAATGGCTCGCGGATGCATGCCGTTTCATTAATTCGAAAACGAGATAGCGACTTTTGCACACCACATTCGTGTTCGACTATATTGTCGCTTACCATCAGGTGAAATAGTGGTCAAATGTCTATCTACACTAATATTATAAATAGGTATAATTTGATTTTTTGTTTGTAGGAGGTAATCTCTGAAAGTACTGGTCCCCTAGCCAAGTTACAACCATTTCTGTTACGTTGAATGCCTCGAGTTGGCCACGCCTTCGATTCTTTTGCTCTGACCACGTGACTGAGCGTTGAGATGACGTCACTCCCGAACATTTGAAGTTTTCTACTAGCGTTAACAACTGCAGATTATCAACTTGACTAGAAGTATTGCTCCGGTTGCTACAATTTTTTCACCGATAGGAAGCTACTTTATTCCTGAGTAACATAGGCTGTATTTTAAAATTCGGGCGTAAAGAAACCCTCGTTCTTAACCCTTCAGATACCGTCAATTAGAGACACAATAGTAAGACAATAGATGCGCGGCCACCGGTGGTCGCTTGGGGATTCATGAATTAAACAGCTTTCGCTTGCGCGAGGCCCGTTTGGGTGAGGAGCCTCTTCGCCCATATCTAGCTACGCTCATACCAGTACTAGTGGCCGTGACAAACGCCTTCCCCGGCCGTGTAGAGCGAGGAACGTAGGTTATGTGCCCCGACTCTGCTTCGGACTGGTCAACCACCTATCAATGATACCCCATATTTTTCAATTAAAGGTGCGAAAATAATACATGGGTATACCCTTGAATTGGTTTCTTTTTCTTAAGGTGTAAAGCTAGTTTTATCGTCTGCGATATCGAGCGATTTCATTGATATTTTTATTCGAGTTTTTAATGAAGTTGGTGTTAAGTTGACGCAAAAAGTGATTGATTGTTTACAACTGGCCAGATGGTAGAAAAGGAAAGATCCGGTAATTATTATAGGCTTTGGTAGCAATACAAATAATTAATAACTTGTCTTGAATTAAAGTAAACGAGCGTTGGTAACAGGAATCTGTATGGGTCCTAGAAGCGGTCAATTGCGATTGTCAATTTTTAGGTATGGTATTGTCGCTAATTTATGCCAAAAGGGGAAAGCCCTGCCAAAATCTGTTTCCTAATAGCTAAGTCTAGGAACCTTTATTTATTTAATCTTCATGCAACACAAAGTACATAGGCGGACTTAATGCCTTAGGCATTCTTTACCAGTCAACCTAGGGAGGTGAACAGACAATATGGTAGCACCTAAAAACCTATTGCGACTTTTTATAGTTGGGTACAAAATTGCGTTTCGGAAAACGGTTCTCTTCTTCTTCTTCTTCTTCCTGCCCTTATTTCATATTACTTGGGGTCGGCGCAACACGTTTTTTTTTTCCTTTCTGTCCTGTCACCCATCAAACTATCACCAACTTCCTTTTCTTTCATATCACTCCTCACACAATCCATCCATCTTTTCTTCGGCCTTCCTCTCTCTCTCCATCCATCTACATGTTTATTCAGAACTCTTTTAGTAATATGCCGATAACCGATTACCTTTCAACTTTTCATTCACTGGCGCCACTTTCAAACTTCCTCTAAATACTCATTTCTCACTTTATCCATTCTCGTCACACCACACATCCATCTCAACATTCTCATCTCAGCTACATGCAATCTTTTTTCATCCTTCTTTTTCACAGCCCAACATTCTGATCTGATTCTGATACAGTATGACAGGTCTTCTGTCGGACTTGTAAATTTTACAAGATTATAAAATATAATATTATTTTATAAGATTAAGATGATTATAGATAAATCACACTCAGACACAGCACAAATGATCATGGTCATCACACAAACATTTGTCTTAGGGGGAATTGAAAAATCACTAATAACCAGAACAGGCCAGTCCAAAAAAAAAGAATATTAGAGTCAAGTTGTTATCGTCTGCAAATACGAGCATAATCATGACCTCAACAAAAGAGTAAAAAAAAACATTTGTTTAGTATGTAAAGAATCGGATCCGACCTCCCAACATATCAGTCTTACTATCCCCCTTTCCTATTAATTAGTACACTACAATGTATAGTTTTATCGAACCCATTAAATTACCAAGACCAATTACTTTACCGTATCACCTAGTATAAATTAAAACATCTCTCTTCTCTTGAAGTTTTTGTTTATTTTTATCTAGAATGCAGGTTTTTGTCGGCAGAAATATTTGCGTTGCTAATTGGCATAAGAATACATACAAGTATCAATGTTTTTCTTCCGATTAATCTGTAATTTAAATAAGACAAATAAATTTTGTCGGATTACAATTAATTGGTGGATATCAGATTATCTTAGTTGCGGCATAGGGCTCTTAATTACATCAGGACCACTGATGTTAATAGTTGGTCCTTTGCACGAACTCAGATTTTTCATTAGCCACTAAAGATTCCCTGTTTGCGGTAATAATGAATCCCCGAATATTGAAAAAAAAAATCAAATATAGTAGGTACGTATGTGTGTATGTTTTCACTCCTTCACGCTTAAATAGCTAACTGGATTTGGATGAAATTTAGTTCTTACATAGGTAGACTTTTTGACCGTTAGGTTAAGAGGCTCCTTTTCCTCTCGCCTATCGACCACATCAAGTATGGTTTAAAAGATTGTTGCTTCATTTAAAGCATTCCAACGCGATTTTTGAAGAAAAGGCGACGTGAAAAAGAGAGATAACGCCTGAAAACTCTGCTAGCATTCGGTATTTTACAAAACTTGTTACTGGAAATAAGTGCTTTTTGGAAAAAATTTCATCATTCAAAATCTTAATTAAAGCAAGGCTTCTATTATTTATTTGAGTAAACTATGAAGTGTCAAAGTTCATGCAGAATAGCAGATTTTCAGAGGTCTTTACTGGATTAGTTTTACGGAAATTTATAAATTGATTTCAATCGAAGCCTAGATAATAATAAAATACTGTGATTCTAAAATATCTGATGGAAAAGTGTAATAACGTACAGGTTATAAAGGTACAGGGTTATTTGTAAAACACTAACAACCTTGCAGGACTGTACCTATACCTAACATCATAAACAACAACTTTTTTTCTATGAATTTTTACAAAACATTTACCAAAAACAAACCTTCAAAATTTCGTTGTTCTATCTCACACATTTCAACTCTGTATTTTACAGTACCTACTTACGCGTCCCGCGCATTTTCGAAACATTGTCATCACACCTAGCAAGTGTTCGCACCACTCGACATTAGAATATTGATACACCATCATGTAAAGATAATTACGCCCGCACTGCCGAATTCCGCTACAAGAACACGTATGACGCGACGCGAACGCATCAAGGTGACCGACTAGTGACGGCTGCCAGTAAATAGGTCAACTTTATGTTCAGCTACCCTCCGCTATTGTACTATCGCTGGCTTCGCATATACTTCGTAATGTTTAGAACGTTCATTTTAAATATTTTTATTTTAACTAAAATTTGATAAATGTTTAAAAGTCATAGAACAAAAGTTGTTGTTTATTATGATAGTTATACAGTCTTGCAAGGTAGGGTTTACAAATAACCATGTAGATATACAAAACAGGCCTAAATAATAAATATGTTTAATAAATTTTGAGTAAGTATACCTTTCAATATTCTAATAGAATAGAATATTTTTATTTGCTTAGAATGTAGGTACATAAAAATAAGTTGTTAATAATATAATAGGATCCATTTACATTCTGCCTTACATAGCATGCAAATATGATACAAAGTAAAAAAATAATAGTAATTTGTTTTGCTAGAGTATAAGTATAGTAATTAGCTGGTTTTAAACAATAATAATCATTCTGTTTTCAATATTTACATTAAGAGGGTCCTTCTCCACTCGCCTATCGTAAACATCGAAAATGGTTTAAAAGCTTATTACTTCATTTAATGCAATCCAACGCGATGTTTGACGAAAAGGCGACGCAAAAAAAGAGAGTTAACGCCTGAAAACTCTGTAAGTATTCGGTAATTCCGAGATTTAGGTACTCGAAAATTTCGCAAAACTTGCTCCAGGAAATAGCTGTTTTTTTAAACCCTTAAAAATGTTTGGAAACAGTTGTCATCATTTAGAATCTTAATAAAATTTGCAAGGTCTCTAGAGGATTACTTTTTTGACTTTTTTAATTTTTAGGCAAATTATGAAGTGTCAAAGTTCATACAAAATAGGACATTTTCAGAGGTTTTTACTGGATTAGTTTTACACAAATTTAGAAATTAGTTTCTTTAGAAACCTAGATAATATCCACAAGATACTGTGTTTTCAAAATATCTAATGAAAAGTGTGTAATAACGTCATAATCAGTTATGAGCGGTTGTATGAAAAAACAGTGAAAATGTGAGTCGTGATGCACCACCTTAACAAACGATTTTAACCCTAATAAACTAGACATAAAGAAAGTTGTATCTGGAGCAACACGAGCTAACAACAGATTGCTGTCCTAACAACATACATTAGTTTTATCAGAATGAGAAATTAAATAGATACCACTAGCGTATCGCTCTCGCAAATTCGATTCCACTACATAATGGCTATCCAAAGCTATTGAATAACGTCCATTGCTGTTCCACTATCTAGTTTAATGGAACTATGTACTTCACTTAACGAGCGATGGTTAAAAATCAGTGCTTTTTATCGTTTGTCTTGCTATTAACCCTTCAGATACCGTCAATTAGAGACACAATAGTAAGACAATAGATGCGCGGCCACCGGTGGTCGCCAGGGGATTCATGAATTAAGGCTGAAGTAATCGCGCACTCGAACTAGCTGATTACTTCATACTTTTTTTTTTCTGTGGGCAAAAATCATCTTATGACAATCCCCGCTCTTGGGTGGAGCGGGAGATAGTGTCAGACTCTTACTGACTAAAAACCCCGCGCCGTTCCTGTATAAAGGCTAGAAGCCTTTATACCGGGGCACGAGCTCCCTTTCGGACAACCCTGGCCCCAGTAGGCTTCGACCCAGCTGGGCCCCTCTTTTTGCTGACAACTCCTTGAGGCGCGCAGGAACAGTGCGCGCCGTCGACGTCTTGGGCTCGGTCCGGACAGTTACCGGACGGTCGGACAGCGAGCTACCTATGGCTCGCCGTCCGCGAGCCCGCGTCTACGGTGGCCGGAAATCGGGATCGGAATCCCGGCGGCGGCGGATTACTTCATACGTCATACCAGTGACGAAGGTTCCATACAACTCGATTCCCACTGGCTTCCCTTCAGATGTTTAGAACACAACCACTCTCTCCCGTAATTGAGAAATGGCACAATCAGAAATTATAAAACTACAAAGCTAACATTACATAACGGCTACACTAAGTACACTATGAACATTAAATCAACAAAATTTACTTTTCAACAACATGTAGCACTATAACATAAGCCGCAGGCGCAATCGGCTTTTTAGCGTTTAAATTTCTATACAAGAATACGTCATGACGTCACATAAATGTCGATTAACCTGCGCGCTCTAAAGCGCTCCGGCAAGCCGGTTTTTTTTCGAGTTATTTGATAGAGTTTTATTGAATAGGCTTAAAAACTACTAGACTGTTTTTAAAAATTCTTTCACCACTCGAAAGCTACGAGTAACATAGGCTAAATTTTATTTTGGAAAAAAATAGGGTTCCGTAAGATATTTGGGTTTTTCGGACACAAGGTGTAAAAAATCAACCAGAAACATTACTTATTTTGCGTACGCTGCCTGAACTATTAAAGATAGAACCGTAAAATGTCCTAATTAATTGTAGATCTTACAAATATCTACAAAAAAGTCCGCGTAACAGTATATCTATCTAAGTCGAGTGAGGCACAACAACCATTTTTTTATCTAATAATCTTGATTTTTTTTTTGGATTACATTTAAACGCATTTATTTTACTCATGCTATTAACTCTTATCAAAATAAATTATTTCATCACTAAGTACAGTTTATGTAGATAATATTTGGTCTTTGAATGATTAAAATTGGACGTTTGGTTTTGAAGTTATGGCGAAATTAAAATATTACGATTTATGCTGCAAGCGTCACCAAGGCCCGCCCGGGAGTGCGCGTGCGGGAGGGGAGTTTAAATCTATGAGAAAGGTCGTGCGCGAAGTCTAATAATTTTCGTGCGATTTTTTTTAGATTTCTTTCTTAAAACTACACCAACGCAAAAGTTCTTCTCAGAGCTGGTTTTTTTAAACATTTTAATATATCCCTTTACAATAAATATCAACATGCGTAATGCTCAAAAACAAGAACGATTATCTGATCTAGCCATTCTTTCTATAGAAAAACGTTCTTTACTAAAAATTAAGAATCTTCCCGGCTTTTATGATAATGTCTTAGCGCACTTTGTAAGAAAGAATAGACGAATAGCTTTAGAGTATAAGTAGTATTATTAGTACTTAGTCGATTAAGTTTTGTTTAATTTACATCATATCATCATTTCACCACAAACGGCTTTTATCAAAGCCACTTCTATTATGCTTGTAAGTAGCGTTGCCAGGCGTCCGGATAAAGCCGGACATAGTCAGGCTTTTAAGTGGCGTGTCCGGCCAAATTTGAGCATTTTTGGCTTTTGTTAGGCTTTTTAACCCTAGAAAGATAACCTACGTCGAAACAACGTATTCGATTTTGTAAAAATGGTATAACTCGTTTGTTTTTTGTATCACTAAATTGCCCTTTCCTGCCAACTCAGTCGGCTATCGAAGCTTGCAGGACACACCCTTAACACTCGGTTAAGTTTAATACTTTCGTCAATATTTATCTGCCGTACGTCGAAGCGACGTATGGTTATCTTTAGTGTCAGTTTTTAGACTATTGGAAAAACATGTTACTTTATTTTTTGAGAATAAGTATACGTCTTTTTTATCGTTTTTTACTTATGTTATAATAACATAATGATGTCACTAAATCGTATAGATGGTTCAGAAATCAGTCTGTTGTTGCATGAAATGAGTGATGAAGAGATTCAGGGGTCGGACATTAAAACTGAAGGTAATATACTAGAAGATAAAGTACAAAGTGATATCGAAGACTGAAGTGAGTGCTCCCCCAATGGTATACCCATTAGATATTGAAAATATGTCTGAAAATGATCCTAAGACTCCATACATCCATTCATTCTCCATTCATTCTCCATTCATGGAGCTACTTATTATTATTAATTATACTTACTTTATTTTTTGGGAATAAGTATACGTCTTTTTTATCGTTTTTTACTTATGTTATTAATAACATAATGATGTCACTAAATCGTATAGATGGTTCAGAAATCAGTCTGTTGTTGCATGAAATGAGTGATGAAGAGATTCAGGGGTCGGACATTAAAACTGAAGGTAATTTATTAGAAGATAAAGTACAAAGTGATATCGAAGACTGAAGTGAGTGCTCCCCCAATGGTATACCCATTAGATATTGAAAATATGTCTGAAAATGATCCTAAGACTCCATACATCCATTCATTCTCTCTGAAATTGCTTCGCCAAGTATGCTGAGTTGCACTATTATGCCACAGTGACAAATTCTTAGAGTAAATCATTGTACGGCTACTAAAGGTAGAACAAGTGGCCAATATTATGTCCTTACATATGAAATTAGTATTTTGTCTGCAATTGCAATGTCTGCGACATCCACCGTACTCCCCAGACCTTGCTTCAACAAAGTACCATTTTTTCCGGAATTTGGACAACTTCTTACAAGGACAAAAATTCAACTCCGATGCGGCAGTCCAATCTGCCTTCAAAGAGTTTATTGATACTCGCCCCCATGTTTTTTTTAGTAAAGTTAGTCATTGATCACAATGAACTACCTAAGAGATGGCAAAAGTGCATAGATAACAACGGTCCATACTTTGAATAATTGAAAAAATTATTTACAAAAAAAAAAAACTTTATATTCCTCCCGTACAAAACGTTAATTTCATGTGTAAGGACCTAATATTATACGGACATAATGAAATTTATGAAGAAACTCAGTAGATAATACCTTGATAACCCCATGAATGAAGACAAGGTAGCAAATGCTTAGTTAACAGACGAATATAAAAGATTTTTTTTTTATATTATTGCCAAAAAGACAAATTGTACCTCCCACACAACGTAAAGGTATCCTTTAGGCAAAAAAAAAGAAAATATTATGCCTTTTTTCCATCAAAAATTGGAAAAATTACAAAAACAAAGTGTGACGGCTGCAAAAAATCCCATTTGTTAAAAGCACAAGTCCAGCGCCTGATCTAAGTGCCGTTGAGGCTAAAATGAATAAAAATGGTTATTTTCTCATATTTTTTATATTATAGAGATTGTAAAAAGTTAATTTTGAAAAGTTTACATAATAAGTTATACGACTGACGGAGAATTTCCGAAAGGCTTAAGATTGGTAAAGTAAGAAGTACCTTGTTCTGTTAATTAATTTTTTTTTTCTATTAAAAATAGAAATAAACTCTAATGTTTTTCATTTACTCACAATACAATTATTGTACGTAATACATAATATCACATTTATAAACCTATTATATACATAATCCAATATATACTCACTCAAACATTCGCACGTCGAGTCGACGTATGGTTATCTTTAGTGTACAGTGAAATATGGTTATCTATCTAGGGTTAAAGACCATTTTGTTTAGAATTGTCATTAGAGTTTTGCCTTACCTTGTATCGCTAGCACAAGCAGAGTGGATATGTAACAGTGTAGCAATAATATCACTTAATCTTATGGTTTTTTCATTAGAATTTAAAAAGATTTCATGAATTTTATTAGACTTAAAAAAAATGTCGGCCTCTTTGACCAAACATCCGGCTAAATAGGATAGATTGTCCGGCTTTTCAGTTCCAGGACCTGGCAACCCTACTTGCAAGACACTGTTTCAATATCTCAGTGCTTACACGTATAGTAAAAGTGGACTGAAGATACATCTGCCTATACAAGATTGAAGCCAGGATGCCAATCACAGATTTTCGGTAAGGACTTAAGACTGCGTGCCCGCGCTCAGAGTAGGCAAGCATTTTTTTTTGCTCCGGCTTACCTCTCTCAATATTTCACGCTTCGCCACTGCGTCATACTTAATTTTGTCTTTTGTTAAAATGAGCCTGTTATTTGTTTTTTTATCGTTTAATTTGATAAAAATCACAGCTTCGTAAAGCTATATTAATCGCCTATTATTTCAGCCGAATTACGTCCAGTGTTGGACACAGGCCTTCCCCAAGCGTCGCTACAATAGGTCGTTGTACCGACCTGTGCATCTCGCATTCACCGAACTCCCGCGACTCACCAGCTCGTAGGTCCAACTTGTGAGAGGCCATCCAACGCTGCGTTTTCCGGAGTGCGGTCGTCACTCTAGAACCTTTCGGCCCCATCGCCCATCCGTTCTACGAACAGTGTGCCCTGCCCACTGCTACTTTATTTTAGCGATTCTTCGGGTTATGTCAGCGATCTTGTTCTTCCTGCGGATATCTTCATTCCTAATGCGATCACGCAAGGAAACTCCGAGTATAGCCCTTTCATTGCCCTTTGAGTGACTCTAAGCCTTCCGATGAGGCTCACTGTAAGTGACCATATGGCCATTCTCCTATAACTTTTTTTTAAATAATGGAGGATCGGGATAAAAATAAAATTGCAATAAATATTTATATCGTTTATTACATCAAATGCATTGCATTGTTACTTGGGAACAATAAATAAACTGGTGTGTTATCTCATATAACGATAAACTATGTTTGCAACCATTTTATACACATAGCTGTTGTTGAATTGATACACATGCAAACTTATAAATGTCGAGAATTGATCAGTTATTCGGATTTGGTACAAAAATGCAGTAAAAAAAAAATTAAACAATGAGAAGATTTTTCATCGGCTTATTTAATAACATGCCTGATAATATAAAATAATCTACAATAATATTACAAAGAGGTAACGTTTGTTTTTATGTTTGTAAAGGTAGGTAATCTCTGAAAATACTGGTCTGATTGCTAATTTTTTTTCACATAGCTATATTTTATGTACGCGGGGGAAGCTGCGGGCAAAAGCCTACCACAGTGTTGTCTTTTTTTAACCCAAAGGTTGACTGGTAGAGAATGCCTTGTTGCATTAAGTCCGCCTATGTACCACTACTGTACATGAAGTTTAAATAAATAAATAAATAAAAGCTAGTATAAAATAAAATTCTTATATATATATATCTAGTGTGTTTGTGTGTTTTTATTATCACCTCCTCCGAAATGGCTTGACCGATTTTTATGAATGTTTAGTAGGTCTGGGAATAGGTCGTAACCTAAGTTTTACTCCCCGCAACCAACTCCCCATTTTTCCTTTGATACTTTTTATGACAGAAAAACGCTAGCTGAGTCAGCTACAGGTAATAAAAAGATTGGGTCAGGCGGGTTTCGTCACCGTATAGATAGTCAAATGTCACCAAACAATGGGTGCCAGAGGATGGACCAAAAAGCGGTTACGTCATTTCCTGGACGCACACTATAAAGACCGGTTAGAGATGGTGCAAAAAAAAGTATCTGGAAATTTATGGGCAAGGCTTTTGCCCAGTGGAGGGATACTATGATCTATTAATAGGACATGGAACTAGAAATTAATAATAATAACTTCGACATGTGTATCAATTCAACAAATAAGAGAGAATCTATTCAACATTTCAGAACTATATAGTCTGTTAAATACATGAAGAAATTTATACGAAGCCAAAAGTGAACAATAATCATAAACAAAACCAAGAAACAACATAAAATATATGAAAACTCTCGTCTTTGGTTCCTGTAAAAGCTTTGGGATACCAGCAGAGAAAATAACACAAAATTGTACTAAACAGGCGAAGAAATAGAAACAGATTATGATCAATACATCTTGCGTTACTTTGCCTTAGTTTAGTTGCGTTGCAAAAACAACCTTACTTGATATTTACATAAAAAATTCAAATCGCTGGTGCATCACATAATTATTATTTATGTACTCGCAAATAATTATTACAGTTCAACCGATCACAATACCGAAAACGTACACTTTTTTTTCAAAATAGCACCAATATTTTAATATCAGCACATCGCGTGTACCAAAAAACGATTGCTGGCAACATTGTTGAACAAATTAATAGCTAGCAACACCAAACTTTATGCAAATTCGCGCGATAATATCATTACAACCCTTACTGGAGTATTTCTTAAGTATTTTAGTACGTAAAGGTGTAAAATAACGAAGAGATAATATGCACTGAATAACAGTATAGGTACTTATTAGTGGTATCTTTGATTACAGATGCTTAAAACATTAAGATATGGTAAGTAGACACTGAAGGATTACAGAGCTCGCACCTTTTATCCAATCACACATCTTACAATAGAAAATATACATTTTATTCTTGTATAAATAGATATGTAATAAAGGTAAAATTAATTAAACTATGGTAACACTTTGTCTACGGAATCATAGATAATATAGAAGCCAGAAAAACTGATATTATCTGTGGATTTGTTTTTCTGCTTGAGAAGTTTTTTAACGTGAGGTTTATATTTCAGTTTATTCCTATTCATTAAATAGGATTTGAGATACAAGTTTTGATATACATTCTAGTACATTTTGATATGGTTTAAATAATATCTAGGAAGAGATTTACCTAGACGCGATATGATTTTTTTGATTAATCATAAACCCGAGATTCATAAAGACTGATCTAATATCAACCACAAGTTCGAAACTATGCATCAAGTTAAAAATAAGCGATAATTATAATTAAAATTACTTCACGAAAATTATATTAACAACAAATGTGAACGTTAACATTTAAATTTACAATCTACCAACTAATGGTTCCAATATACAGTGACATAACTTTCAAAGTAATTTTTTTCCTTAATTTGCGAAGAAATTAAAAAAGTCCATCTTATAAGCACAGATCTATAATAATATTATAAAAATCAGCAGAGGATGGGTCATTGTATAGAGGAGCCATAAAAACACAAATGTTGCCAACTACGAAAAAACTTTCGAATTATTTAAAAAACGTACCTAAATTTATTTGGTCTCATTTTAGTAACGGTTATTATTTATCAACAGAAATCAATTAACAAATTAAATCTATACATAGAATGGATCTACAGTTTGTTTTATTCGTATTTTGTTGTTGCTTTTTTGATTTCTTTTATCGGAACTGTTCAATATTATTGAACGTCAAAATTATTCGTTTGTTACAGATTAGTTCTCCAATTACTTTCAACTCACTTGAGAGAAATTTTGTCACTTGGTCTGTCATGGTTTAGTAACCGATTTGTGAGTCGATTAATTCGAATTAAAATCTAAAATCGATTTTTAAAATAAATCGCTGAACGACGCGTGCGCCCACGGATTGTACGTCATGATTTGCGCTATACAAATATTAGTATCATTCCTATCTAATTCCACACATCCATTTATCATTGCACTTAAATTACTCTTCCATCATTCCCTTCTTATTAATATTATGCTCAGTTTAAAACATTCTTCTCAAAAGACGAATTGGTCCTTTTGGACTTACGGAGAAAATACCCTAAGGCTTCTCAGTAAGGTCGCGAGGACATTAGCCAGACATTCAGCTCTCAGTGCCAGTTGACCTTCCAAGGTGGAGGTGTTCTCTTGCCCTTGACCTTGGGTCTTCTTGGCGTTGTACTCGTGGATGATTTGTGCCATCTCTGCCCCGGCCAGCTCTTTGAAGGCCGCTGTTACGTCATGGACTCGAAGGACCAGGTTTCTGGTTTGAAGTGGCGCTGATGTGTGTCTGCCTAGGGCCTAGAAATTAAATGCAGTAGTTAGTATTTTGCGTGAACTGTAATAACAACTTAAATAAAAATAACGTGAACGCCTGAAGCAACTATTTACTAAACTAACGCTATTTTTTTTTCTGTTGTGTTGGTATTAGTAGTTAATAGTTGATAGTAGTTAAGAAAAAGTGTTAAAGAAAAAAATAAAGTTGTGCAGAAAATTAGAAAACTTCATAAAACTACGGTGCGTTTGACACTTTATAATTAAGACAGAAGAACGGCTTTTGGGTCAGCTAGTAGAATGTCAAAGTAGCCAAAGTAAAGTTTGCAGCCCCCATTGCTTATGAATTTCATTAATTCAATTCACAACGAATATTTTCCTTTTACGAACCGCGTACTAAGACAAAGACTTCTTCTAATCACACATAATTTCAATAAATCCTTAGCTTTTTCAATCCAGCCGTTCCATGTCCTCATGTTCACTGATGCCTCACCTGTGCCAAGTCAGACAGTCTTCTCAGCGGCGTGAGGCAGTCAGCGAGCGCGGTGGGCGCCGCCCCCCCCTGCGCTCCCCCCAGCGCGCCCACCAGCGCGCGCGACGCCGTCACCAGCGTCACGGCGCACGCCGTCAGCTCGCTGCGGGCACGCTGCATCACGGACCGAAAACAAATTTTTGAATTAGGAAAAACTTACAATCAGATTTAAAATTATCATCATCGGGTTCGGTGTTTTTTCTTTTTAATAAGAAACTAAAAATAATGTGTATACAACCTTATTTTTAGTATATGTGAAACCTGAAACACGTGTCTATTATTTTTATGTAAAGAATCTATGTACAAATGGCTCTTAATGCCCGCTATGAACTGCCGTGACCTGTGTTGTACTTAGTGTCAGTGGCGTACTGGCGTCCAACTTGTGAATTTTATTATTTGTGGGAAAAAATGTAACATGGTATAAAAATTATTGGAATCGATTCAGTTACCTACTGATTCTGAACAAATTGTATTCAGCCCCCCTAGCCAAGTTACAACCGTTTCGCTTGCGTCTAACGCTTCGAGTTGACTTTGCCGCCAATTCTTTTGTTCTGGCCACGTGACTGAGTGTTGAGGAGACGTTATTACCGTACATTTGAAAATTTCTACTAGTTTTAACGAGTGCAGATTATCAACTTGGCTAGGGGTACAGGTTTCGCATAATTATACTAATAATAATATTGTACAAGTAAAATTGTATCGTATTAGCATTAACTAATTGAACTGACCTGAAACTTAGCCTCATCTATATCCTCGCCCCCTCCATGCGCGTGCTGGTGCGAGCACTTCTGCGCGACCTGGTGCAGCCTCTGCAGCAGCCCATCCACCGCTACCTCCGTCTTACACAGCAGGTTCTCTATCGACACGTGCCCATTGTTCCCCGACTGAAACTCTGGGAACTTCACCGTTGGGGGAGAAGGTGGGGTCGGAATGTCATCTACCACGTCATCCTTGAATCGTACATGGTTTTGGACTTTTGGAGTGGGACTGGCACTGTCTCGACGGAAGGACTGTCTCTCAGATAACGGTGGACTAAAGACCCGTTCGCCAGGTGCACCGTTCAATAAGTCTGGGCGGTTACTAAACCGCCTATTCATCTGTGGTGAGCACAAGGATAATGCTGTGTTGTTCTTCAAAATGGTGTTCTTTGTCTCCGAGTTTGATCTCACATGACGTGTCTGCAGAGTCATAGAACTATAGTTCGGCGATGATCGGATGTTTTGAGTCTCTTCATCAGTCAATCTGTTCTCGATTTCAAGGTTCCTATACGTGTTTAGGTTACGTTGAAAGTGTGGGGAGCCAATGCTGGCTAATCGTTGCTCTGGGTTCCTGATAGGTGATTGTTTCTGGGCATTCTTCAGTCGTAGAACTTCGATGCTTGGTACGGGAGGTAGTGGCGGCTTTTTGGGAGGTAGCAATATTGGAGGTGGTGGTGACAGAGCTTTGTTTTC
The DNA here is from genome assembly GCA_949319445.1 of Mythimna lalbum. NCBI lineage: Eukaryota > Metazoa > Arthropoda > Insecta > Lepidoptera > Noctuidae > Mythimna > Mythimna lalbum. Next base: position 1,679,057 of record OX439354.1, read on the forward strand.
TAATCTCGGAGGCAATTGTGGTGGGTTCTGCATGTGTTGCTCGTTTATGTCACAGACTACTTTGTAGTTCAGCTTCCTGTTGTTCAATGTACTGAAGTGGTTGTTAGATATCTCAACAGCTGTGAGTTCGTTGTTGAGGCATGTAAACGAGTTGGACCGAGGTCTCGGTGCAGGTACAGGCGGCGTCTTTGGTGGTCTTTCAGGCGCTTTCCGACAGTCTGAGTTTTTTCTCCTCGGTGGTGGTCTAATTTCACAAACGTCGGGAATGGAATCTGAGTTCTGTATTTTAGTTTCAACTTGTTCGTTTTCGTCTGAATTCTCTTCAGACTTATTTTTGTCTTTGCTACAGCAAGAGAACATTCCTTTCCTCTCAACTGTTGGGTATTCTATGACATGCGCTGTACCGTTCGCCTGTTTATCACTTGACACACTTTTTCTTTTCCCTTTTGGCGAATCTGATTTCGTTTGATTCGAGACTTTGTTTTTATCTTTGAGTAGGAGACTATTTCTAGCGTCGCTAAGGCTTTTTGCTGCAAACATATTCCTAATCTCACTGACACTTAATGTTCCCTTCACGACATCACCGTTGGCCGGTTTTGCTTCAGCGTTCGCTTGTTCGTTTTTTGCTTTTAGTATTTGACTGTGATTAGCGTAACTAACTTGTTCTCTATCTAACGTAGATGAGTTAGAAGCCGGTGGAGGCGGAATGATATATGACATTATTTCTTCTGGAGTCAACTCTATCGCTGGCGTGACCTTCACGGTTGGTGGTTGTATTGTAACATTAGCTATAAATTCTTCTAGCGCATTCTTTTTTGGTGCATTTGACAAATTTTCTTGCGAACTTACTTTGTCATCAGCAAACGATGGCGGAACTACGGGTAAAATTTGAGGCACTTGCGTAGCACAGTCTAATTCATCGGGCGTTTGTGGGGGAGGTATCAAAGTTAAATCTATAAGCTCAGCATCATTATCAACTACGCCTTCTTGAAATAGATACGGGTACTCAGCCGCTCTTGTTTCCTCTTTACTACTCTTTTCTCTAAGTTGCTTCAAATATTCTTTTAGATTTGGTTCCTTATTGTCTACCGGTGCATCAGGGCTGACTAGACCGAAGCTAGTCCTGACGCCTTTGGTTGTAGTCGTTTTGTTTTGATGTTTACGTATCGGACTACTTGTGGGTGTGTAAAGCGAATCATTATCACTCTCTGAGTGGCACATATCATTGTTTAGAGCTATCAAAGCATCAGTCAGGCCACAGTTATTAAGAATAGCACTGAGACCTTGTGATTGACGCGTGGTTAAGCTATTATTGTCTTTTCCACTCTCCGGTACATTTAAACCGTTTAGCCCTTGATTTATAGTTTCAGTCAGCAAAAGCAAGGAATCACTATGTTTCAATATACCCGGCGCGTCATCCGTCATCCTACTAGTATTAGACTCTGTATCACTTTCTACATTATCTACACAAGTTTCTTTACCAACTAGCTCATCTCTTAAATTCTCATGATAAGCATCGTAATCACAATTCTCAGTCAAATATTGTTCGGAGTTTTCTACTAGTTTTTGCATTTCTGCTACTCTTCTTAACACCTCTTCGTTTTTGGCTTCTACTAGGCGTGGGTTGTTCGACGCATTCTCTAAGAGTTCCATGGACAGAACGCTTTGAAGGTCGAAGCCCATGCCGTCGTCGAGGTAGCAGGCATCGTTGGGATCGAAGAGTCTGAAGTCATCGTTCCTCTTGCATTTCTCGAAGTGAACATCGTGTCCTAAGAGACCAGATTTGGAGTCATAGCCTATTAGGGGGCTGGAGTTGTTGGAATGGTTCCTGTTGTTGATGTTGGTGTTCATGTTGGTGTCGAGTGACTTGTTCTGGTCGGGCGTAGAGTGGTAGGGAGGAGGCATGCTGAAGATGGCGTAGTGCTTCTTGGAGAGCGTGTTGGGGTCGTCGTAATGGAGGTAGCTCCATTTAGCTGGCACCACGTTGTGCTGCGACAAGTATGGTGGAGCTGGAACAGATAACAGAAGGTTGAGTATTTATTTTAATAATGCTACCAGGAAAACTTTACGCATATTCTGGCTTATACTGTAAATAATAGCATCTTCTAGTATTTGGTTTACTTACCTATATCTTCTGTCATGGGTTCTCTTTCTTGCTCGACATTCAAATCTTGACCAGTCACTAAGCGGTAATACCTGCAAGAGAAAAAATATGTAATATTCAGGTGCATTGACAAAATGGGAGCCAAATAAAAGCCAAGTTGCCTCTTTTAATAAACCAGTGTCTAGTAAATGCTGCGTATTTTTTTAAACATTGCCTTTTGCCCTTTTAATAGAGTCTAACCGAAAGACCGGTTGAAAAAATAGTTTCGGTTTAGTACCGGAAACTTCAACCGAAACCGAAATTGTTTTCGAAAGTTCTCGCGCTGTGATTGGTCATGTTCGGAGCGTTAAATTTCATCGAAGTGAGTAAGCGATCAAGACATTTTGCCGCGTCCATTTGCCTTATCATGCACGACACTGACTTGTGTTGGTAATTCGTTTAGTTTGTTGTGAGGTTTCGTGTGATTTTTTCAAATTCGGACTGCTAACGTACTGCAACCAGCTAGCTGCGGCACGATAAACGTGCAGCAGCGGTCCGTCTTGAAACGTCTGAATTGAAAGAACCCTAACACTAGGCCAAGAGCCTGTGCTTGAAATAAATAATAATAAAAGTGTTCCAAAACTAACCCAGCAATGATAAGCGGCATCTCAGCTGCATCCTTCTCGTCCATCAGCAGCGCCAGAACTCGGTCCCGCTGCAGGAAGATGGCCACGTCCGCGCCGCCGCTGGACCAGTCGCGCTTCACTCTGATTCCCTCCACCTCTTCTAGAGAGGCGATGGGTTGAGGCTGGAAAGGGGAACCATCCTTCTCTACTGTTATTATGTATCTATGATTGGCTTGTTACAAAGATTGGATGCGAATCGAGTATTGTTTAACGAAGTTTAGGAGGGTACACACTGGGCAAGTGCGAGATGGACTCGTGCACTGAGGGTTTCTTACAGAGATAACTTAAAAAACTACGTAAATAGTTCAATTCCCTAATGGAACCCAACAACATGTTTTTTAGATTTATTCTTACACCTTTGTTATAAGACTTTATGCCAAATTTCAGGATTCTGGATCAACGGGAAGTACCCTATGAATTTAAATTTCCTTGAGAGTGTCGAAACACATGTTTTAGGCGACATAAGCGGTCGTGTCTTTTTTTCCGTTAACTTAGAAGTTTGATTTTCTCACAGCTTGAAGAGATCGCAGACCTGAGTATATGGTTTTATTTTCAACTCGACACATCCACGCGTTCCCGAGATCAAGGATCTTGATAGACAGACAGACGGATAAAAAAGTGATCTTAAAAGGGTTCCGTTTTTTTTTTGAGCTACGGAACCCTAAAAATATTTTAGTCGAAACATTTACTGGTTAAACGAGAGAGAGAGAGGATATTCTGTAAAAACATAATTGTGTCGCGGGATTAATGACTTTGTTTAAGTTATTTCATCACCTCTATTATCAAAACGGTGAAAAAAAAACATCGTGAGGAAACCGGCATGTCCTACAACTAAGGAATGCAAATCTCGCGAGATTGGGGGTTGAGCGAGATCTCGCGAGATTGTCAGTTTTGTGTGTTTTTTTTTTGCAAATATTGACAATATTTGAACAAATTAGGAAAAAAAATATAAGTATTATATGTAAGATAACCATAAGCTCGGGCTCGCGGACGGCGAGCAATGGGTACTTTGCTGTCGAACCGTCCTGTAACTGTCCGGACCGAGCCCAAGTCGGCGATGGCGCGCACTGGGTCGAAGCCTACTGGGGCCAGGGTTAGTTCCGAAACGTAGCTCAGCCCCGGTATGAAAGGCACGAAGGCAGTAATAGTCTGACACTATCTCCCGCTCCGCCCAAGGGCGGGAGATGTCATTTGGGTGATTTATACCCACAAAAAAAAGTATTATAAAATAAACATTTATTTTTGCGAATTTTTTCAATACATTTTTTGCATCAAACATTGTTTGACGTATCTGTCTATAATTTTTTAACGTCTGTGTCAATCCACGCTTTGAATAAGACATTTTTATGCTCGAGTACAATCTCGTTAATCTCGCGAGATCTCGCCCTTTTTTCGTCCGAGATCAATCTCGCTAAAAAAGGCCGAGATTTCGCGAGATCGAGATTGCATTCCCTACCTACAACCGAAAATTCAAAGACATGTGACATCCAACAACCCGCACTGGGCCCGTGTAGTGGATTACTCGACTGGCCTCTTGGTCTAGTGGTTAGTGACCCTGACTGCAGTGCCGGAGGTCGTGGGTTCAATTCCCACCCAGAACAAATGTTTGTGTGATGAGCATGATCATTTGTTCTGTGTCTGGGTGTAATTTATCTATAGTATGTATGTATTTAGAAATATATAAGTATGTTTATCAGTTGTCTAGTACCCATAACACAAGCTCTGCTTAGCTTGGGACTAGACGGCGTTGTGTGATAGTTGTGGAATATTATATTTATATAATTATGGCCCGTTCCCTCGCCTAGAGAGGAGGCCTGAGTTCCAGCAGTGGGAACATTGTAAGTCTGATTATGCTATGCCTTGTTACTTGTAGCTTTTTCTCCAAAACTTTATGAATAACTTGTATCTATGTTGCTTACCACAGAGTTACTCCTGCCCACGATCTGACTGAGTCCGAACCGCGGCGACACGAGCAGCACTCGCTCTGGTCTGCTGCTGCTGAAGCACTTGGCGCCGTAGCTCGGCAGACCAGCCACGATGTCCAGGTAGTGAAGCTTAGCCTGCAAGTGGTATGAAAGCAATTATATAGCTGAAACTTTTACTAAGTGAGTTTTTTTAGGTGAGAAATTATCTAATGACATCTCCTGCTCTTGGGCGGGAGGGATGTCCGACTTTTACTGACTAAAACCCAATCCTGTTCCTTTTTTACCTTCGTTTTAGGTTCTCTTCCGCGTCACCCATGGCCCCAGTAGGCTTCGACCCTGCTGGGTCTCTACGGTTGCCGTCATCTCCTTGAAGCGCGGGTGGGACACTACGCACCGTCAAAGGCTTGGACTCGGTTTGGACGGTTACCAGACGGGCTACCCATTGCTCGCCGTCCGCAGTGGTAGTGGCCCCGACTTCCGAGTTGAAGGTCGCGAGTTCAAACCCAGCCAGGCGCATTACTTTGTGTCATTTATTTCATCACCACTGCTTTCAAAACGGTGAAGGAAAACATCGCGAGGACATGTGAGACCCACCAACCCGCACAGGGCCCGTGTGGTGGACTACGGCCCATTCCTCATAGAGAAGAGGCCTGAATCCTGATAAGTACGAGGGCAGCACACGAGTGAAACAACAGCTTGCTAGTAACGCACTGACGTTTATTTGTAACCATACGTAAAGGTGCGTAGGCACACGCACACATACTCAACACTCCTCCCCCCAGCTCAGACATACAATCAAACAACTAAGCTTCTATGCCTCATCGTCCAGACAAGAGCGGATATGGCTGCAGATTCACCCCAAGGAACTCTTCCACAGCCAGTGTCACCAGACCAATCTGGGGGAGAGGAGGACGAATTTGAGGAGGCATTGCCCGGCTCACCTAGCCCTGGTCCTATAGAAGAAGCGTCATCGCAACAGCAGGCGGGTGAGTCAGCGGCCACACCGCGGTCTAGACGCAATCGTCCAACAAGAACTGATTGTAAGCATTTGACAAGTCTAATTTAGTAAATTGCTGACCCCCATATAACTTAACAAAGAGTTCTGTTACTGTTGGCAAAGGATACTGATCGATAACCAACTGTTTATTTACACCGGTAGAAAAATCAGCACATATACGTATAGATCCATTTTGCTTCAACACGGGCACGATTGGCGACGCATACCGCAAGAGATCCACGGGTTTCAAAATCCCTAACCCTATTAAACGATCTATTTCTTTGTCCACCTTATCTTTCAATGCGAAAGCTATTGGTCTGGCCCTTATAAAAACTGGTTTCGCGTCTTCCTTCACTTGCAATTTCACTTTAAATTTATTAAATAACCCTAACTTATCCGAAAACACTAAAGGATAGCGACATTGCAATGTATGAACCAATTCATTTTCATCGAATTGTTTACAATACTGCACTGGCATTAACAATTCCAATTTAAACTTTGAAATAAAATCGCGACCTAGAATCGGTGGACCACCATCCCGCACGACATAAACACACAGCAAGTGCGTTGCGTTCGCATAAGTTACTTGTAACTGCGCGATTCCCACACAAAGGATTTTATCGCCTGTATATGATAACAACCGTTTACTAGTCGCCGACAACGGTACATTGCTAAAATGTTTTTTGTAAGTACCTTCAGAAATTGCTGTTACGGCCGAACCGCTATCTATCTCGAATTTTAATTCGACCCCCGAAACCGTAACCTTTTCCGTCATCGGTTCCCCTTCAACTGACCGAATATTAAAACACTTACCGTCGTCATCATTTTCATCCTCAGCTTTTACTTCGACATAATTTATTTTGGTGCACATTTTACGCAAATGCCCCGTAGCATTACATTTCCTACATTTCGCCTTTGCGAATCGACACTGCGATGTGTCATGATTATGATAGCCACACACTTGACACTGCACTTTGACACCTGAACTAGGTGCCACCTTCCGCTGCGGTGGAGTCGCCGGTTCCGGCGCCTGCGTGATCTTGAACACTTCGCGCGACGCGGCCTGCACCCCAGCGGCACCCGCTGCTGCTCGTGCGCTCCGCGCGTTCTCCGCTAACTCCATCGCCTTGTTCAATGATAGATCTTTCGTGAAGAGCTTTTCTCTATCAGATCCCGGTAACATGCCCATGACAAACTTGTCCCGCAACGCTTCCTCTACGTTGGAGAATCCGCAGTGCGCTGTCAGGCCGCGCAACCTTGCTGCCCATTCTGCATATGTCTCCCCTTCGTGTTGCGTCGCTTAGGAGTGAAATGCTCGTCCAACAGCCTAAGCACGTCATCGAAGGGTATGTCCTGTAGCTGCTTTGGCAATGCGAGATCCGCCGCCAGCTTATGTGTGCCATCTGCGAGTGCGCTCAGCAAGATAGCTCGTCGCTTTGTTCCCGTAGGATCGCTCGTCCCCGTGATGTCGTTTGCCACAAACCACTGCTTAATGCGGCACTTGTAGGTCTCCCAAGACTGCACATTATGGTCAAAAACCGTCAAAACGCCAAAAACTGTGCCGGCCATTTTTACTTTTTATTTACGTGAGTAAATTAAATACTCGTCGCCAATGATAAGCACGAGGGCAGCACACGAGTGAAACAACGGCTTGCTAGTAACGCACTCACGTTTATTTGTAACCATACGTAAAGGTGCGTAGGCACACGCACACATACTCAGCAAATCCCAACAGTGGGAACATTATAAGGCCGACTATGCTTTGCTAAATACTGTCCTAAAACGGAAATGTTTAGTCTCAGTGTGAACAGCTTACCTGCAGCTGCGTCAGCTGTCGCTGGCTGCCCGTCATCTGCGAGTTCATCTTCAGGAAGTGCGCGATCAGCCGGCGAAGTTCCTTGCGCTTCATACTCTCCAGCAGACCACTGGGAACGAACCGCTCCAGACCGAACTCTCTCCTAGAATGGATTAAGAATAAAGTCAAAATAGTACATTTTGTATCTACAAGTGGAGAAAGATTGTCATTGCGACATAGGCGGAATTCGCCCGAACCGCAGGCGAGGGTTTTATGGAATGGAGTGGATAGCTTAGTGCCCAGCCTATAATAGTATAAATACAGTCAATTATGATGAAGGCGAGCACACGCACTTTTCTGCACTAGTGCGGAAAACAGTAAATTGCGTTACCTAAAGGCGGTAGGGATAAGAGCGGGTTTTCGTGTAAGTGTATATTGAAAGTCGTATACCGGTACTCTAGTCATCAGTATTCATCATAGATAAATAGTTTAGCGCTTGAAGATACATTGCGTTCGGCACACGTTGGCTCTGTACCAATATTAATTTAAATAAACGGCTAGCCTGGTCACTTCATCCGACAAAAAAAAAGAAGATAGACTCCATACTCACTCGACAGCTTTAACTGTGAGCTTGGCCGGCGACATATTGTTCGCCAGCGCGTGTTGATGCATGTGCAGTGCCGCCAACCTCAACGCCACGTCTGGCTGCAACTCTGGCGCAAACCTGGAAATAATTACGCGATCAAACAGTGTTATACGTTAGAACCTCACTTAAAAAAATTGACTAAGTTCGAGGCTATTTTAGGTGACGACCTTCATGGTCGGATATGGCCTTCCCCAAGTGGCACCACAGCGACCGGTCCTGCGGATCCATCGGATTCTCGTAACCCTTCACCAGGTGTGCGGTCCACCTTGTGCAAGACCTAGTAACGGTGACTAACTCAAGGCCTACGTGAGATTTTTTGATAAAAATAAATTAGATTTTTTTACCTCTCCTGGATTGGAGTAAAGGTTGCCATGACCCACGCACAATGGTCCGATAAGGACTAAGGGTGGAAACCAAACCACAAAGATAAGATAAGATAAGATACCTCTCCTGAGCCACGTCGTTGCAGCACTGCATGTACAGATAGTCCAGTGCCGCCAGGTCTCGCTGGGCTAGTTCTGCTGCTGAAGTGGGCATGAAGACGATGCGGAAGAGACAGCGCATCTTGTAGGAGCCGGGCCTGGCTGCGATCTGGAAGACCAAATAGATATTACTGTTAAAACTGGACAAAAGACGTCGAAGGACTGGAATAAGTTGCCTGTTGCGATCTTCCAGTCTAGTTATAATTTAGGTGTCTTCAAGGCTAGAAATAGTGAATAGGCTCTTAATAAACTAGTGCGCCTCACCATCAACGATTACATCACTGCTTACCATCAGGTGGGATCGCAATCAAGCACTAGTTTACAGTAGTACTATATCATTAAAAAAAGACAGAGGGAGGGCTTTGCCCCGCAATAAGACACTAAATGCTATTTAAGTTTAATTCGATTATTAAAGATGGTGCTTGCCTTTATGTATGTTATTATTATTATTAGGCTTACCACCATTATGGTTTTATTATTATTCATTTATTTGTTCACCTTTTCTCCAAATTTAAATTAATTAAAAAAAAAAACGACTTAAGAGGGTCCTAGTTTGTCATTCTTTCATACAAACGTATTATGGCAAATACTTCACTGTCTGACGGTGCAATTTTAAAACAAAATATTTTATAGATTTGTATTATCAATATCTAGCCCTGTATGCAAGCAAAAAGTACATGGATTTGGAAGCTATAAGCGTCAAAACTTCCTGATTTAAAGTCTAACTTGTGCATCTTTGGGCGTAAAAAATATGGAATGTAAAAAGAACTATTTCTTTAAAATTCAATTAATATTATTTTGAACAGTAACATTTTTTTTGTAATACCAAAAGGTTTGTTCATAACATTTCATTCGTTCTGTTCGTAATCACCGTAGTTTAGTATTGCTCATTACTGCGTTTTTAACTCTTGTACATGCTATCTTATCTTGTCACACATGGATGTGATAGTGTTCATCAACGAGTGAGAGCCGTCGACTAGTGCACCCTTAAGATCTCAATGTGAAGTGTTCCGGGGCTGACTGAAATAACTATTTGTTGTTTAAAGCAAATAATAATCTAATGGTTTACTACAGCCATTCAGTCTCAGGAATGGCTAAACCGTCACCATATTGAAAATCATAAACCCATAAACCAATCTATTATTTGAAGAACTACATGACTTACCCAACTGATTACCTGGGGATGAGAAATATATTGATGTTATACACGATTATTATGCATAGGTAAGGTAAAGAAAGTAAGACAAAGAAAGAAAGAAAATATTTGCGGGAAATGACACAGCATCTTAGTTATGATACAATAGTTAGTAATCTAGATTGTTTTACCCATCAATAGTGAAAATGAGACACAGTTAAGTAAGGAAACAGCGAAAAGAAAAAAAAATAGATTCAGGCTTGTAGCGACATCTATATCACCAGTTAGGAACTAAACTATAAAAATCCTGCAATGCGGTATTCTAGTTTAGAGGCAAGTGGAACAGGTTGTAAAGTCCCGCAAATCTTTGTTGAAAAGAGTGTTTTTAGGTGTGTTCCGTTCGACCAGACAGGTGTTGTGTCTAGTCCGGGCAACTGCCCGATATTGATTTCGTACTTTTGTATATGTTTTACCGTGGTTCAGGATTATTATATTAATGAGTACCTAAGTAATTTGCGATGAGAAAATAAACGTTTTATTTTTGATAAAATTATTAAATACCTGCTTACAAACTGTTGTTTATTTTATTTATGAAATCAGAATAAACTATATTCACTCACTTTTAAGTCATTAGATATTTGATTGAAGTATAATTTTCCTATTTTGTTTAATTGTATATTGTTATATTTGTTTTAAACTAACGAGAATTTTAATATTATTTTAATTATACTGGACGTGTTTTGCTTTAATAGGATCCATAATTGTACAAAGTCTTTATGTATCATCTCTTTCATAAAACACTATGGAAAGCAATATATAGGTATTATATGACTTGACTTGAAAAGCAAATATTACTAAGCGACATCGAGTAGGTACCTAAACTTTACAGGTTTAATTCACTATTGATTTAAAGTTAAAATTTTTAGAAAGAAAAATATGTTCTGATAATGACGAAATAGTTGGATTTAGTAATTATTAAAACTATGGTAATAGTATCAAAATCCGACTTTTTTTTTAACCATCAATTTTGTTTTTTTTTTGTTTACACAATGTCGCTTAGTCATTTTCGTTTTTCAAGCATCAATATGAACTTTGCGATTATCGCCATCACTGCCATTTAGTTTCAACCCTTGGTCAAATTATAGAATTAAATTATATGTAGGTAGTTACCCTGGCCAAAGACTCCTTGGGATCCAGTAACGTCAGCTTATTCCTCCTCAAGCTCTTGACGTGTTCCACCACCAGGCTGAAGTGCTCCTCCGCAGTGATGCACAGCTTGTCCTTCAGGCTGGTCACCACATCTGCCACCGTGGTCGTGGTATCGTACTTGAAGGACTTCGTTTGACCATTCTCCAGGAATACCTTCAGGACATTCGCCATTGGAGGTAGGCAGAGATCACCAAGAGAGAAGGCTGAGGGCTGGAATAGAGAACCAATAAATTAATTAGATAACACCTAACATGTATATTTTCATTTCTTACAATCCATCCTAAGGTTGTCTTGAGATTCTATTCTGGCTAAGTGCGAGTTGGACTCGCAAATTAAGGGTTCAGTACTGGCGTGTTCAAGTTTAACGGCGTAACAGTATTAAAAAATTTTGCCGGTTTCGAAGCTATGTATTTTCAATACAGGCCCTTATGTAATGTGTACCAAAATATATAATAAAATTCCGAAGTCCTTAAAAGAAATCGAAGTAATCAATTTATTTAAAACAAAATTGTTTACTTATTTGTACCAGAAGTGCTACTACGCATTGAAAGAGTTTTTTGAAGAAAAAATAAACAAATATTAAATAAGCGCAGGTACATTATTAAATTGGTCTAATTCGTTATTACTAATGTTATTATTATTATTTTTCGATGTATTTCATATTATTTTGACATTTATACTTATTTTGACATTTATATTTATTTTGACGTTTAATTGATTTGACGTTATCCAATTATTTATTTATTTCAATACTTGTATAATCAATAATTTTTGCTTTTCCTTTTTGTAAGTTCCTAATTTAATATTGAAAGTGAATTTTAAAATGTATTTTACTTAATTGAAATTTATTTTGTTTTGTTTTGCAGTGCCCTTACAGGGTGCATGTTTGAAACTTTTAATTTTTATTCCAATCACTGTACAACATGTTTGCAATAAACTGATTTGATTTGATTTGAACATTGTATAAATTTTTACACTTCCAATATACACAATAAAACTATTGGAACTAATGCTAATATCCAGTATAATGACCATCACTCTTTAAAAAAGTATTTGTAAACATCTATTGATAGAAAGTTGGTTTGTTTATACAATACAATGAAGAAGAACACGACAATAGGTCAAAACACCGGTGATACTCATTATGAATAACTTTTACCATATGACCAACCCCGATATCACCAAAAAGAAATACTGAATTATATTTATTTTACACTACAAAATATATAGGTACAGAAGTCAATCTATATACAAAGCGCGCTCGAGCAACAGACTCTTAGACACCGAGCAACGCTCACGGACACGATACATCGGAGCGTCTTGGCCCGCTGGTCGAACAGTTCCGGCTCAAACGCTCATTAGTGTGCGTCCACCGAGCGTAAGTATAAAAAGTGAAGTGTGACTATTCTTCTGTACCTATCTATTTGTGGAACTATACTGCGTACACGTGTGCCTTGCACGCCGATCTAGGCGCGTCGGTCTCCATACACTTAATATGGGAACTAGACTTGTAGAGCTACACTAGATCCACGGCACGCGACGCCATGCGACGTCGTTCTATGTACAAATCAGGCGTGGTCCACGTTTGCGTCTGTCTAATGAAGTTCTAGCTTTACTCGTCAACTTTTTGTCAATCTAAACTAGATGAAGCCATTGTTTCCAAGCTGACGACCCTGAGAAGAAACACCGAAAAAAATTTAGGGGTATCTTACAGTAAACATGTAGTAGTCAAATCATATGAGAACCATGCATATGAAACTGATGGTATTCTGAGAAAAGACCCACACAGATTTGAATGGACCGGTCCAGTCAGAGCAAGAATTTGTTAGTGTTCGTGTAGCTCAACTCAGAACTACTAAGGAGCTCAACGACTTGACTAACAAAACATAGAAACATACCATAGTCGGCCTTTATAATGTTCCCACTGCTGGGACTCCGGCTTCGTCTCTAGGAGAAGAAACCAGTTATATAAATAAATCAGTTCTACGCTATCTTTTGCTTCGGGGTCGTCGTTTAGCACCTAGTCTGTCACGATAAATACAATAAATTGTGGCGGGGTATTCTGCCCTAGTGCGGAAAATAAATTGCGTGCCAAAAAGCGATAGGGATAGTAGTTGATTTTCGAGTGTGTACTGAATCACAATTACCGGGTAGATACTTGGCCAGAGCAGATACGACATCCATCTATTCTGACAACCTTGCCTGTCCCAAGATAGTTTGCAGGACTTTAGATCCTGTTTAGAACTATACCCTAACTTTTAAACAAAAACACAGCTGCAGCAATATTCGCGGGCTTGCGGACGGCGAGGAATGGGTAGCTCTCAGGCCTACCGTCCGGCAACCTTATGGAGATGTCAGCAAACCGTCAGCAGTGTGGAACCTACCGGGGTCATGGGTTCGCTTCTGAAAGGAAAACCTGGCCCTAGAATAAAAGGCAGTGAAGGAACATAGGAGTGTGTTTTAGTCAGTAAAAGTCTCACAAGCTCTCCCACACCGCCCTAGAGTGCGAGAAGTCATTAGATGATTTCCCATCTAAAAAAAATCAGTTCGGAGGATCTTCCCTGTACCATGATAGTTTGAGGGACTTTACTTCCTGTTCCACAAGACTATATGCTTCTGATGCCAACTGTACCCAAACTTTTAAACTAGGACACAGCTGCAGCAATGTTAACTTCGAGGCTGAAACTTCGCTAGAAGTTCCGCGTAATTTAACATAGACCAGTAAATACGATGCACCTGTAACTTGCATAACTCTTGTATTCTCTATATGGATGCACAAATAAAGCTATTCACATACACGTTTAGACAGTTTTTCTGGAAGAAGAAAAAACACATATTCTTCTTTTGCTTCCTACACATTATTGTCTACATTTCTTTTTGATTTCTCCTTCGTAGGTCTGCTGGAAGATATTTCTTTGGAAAGAAGCAGTACCTTTGTACTAATGTATTATCTTTTTCTATTTTTTTTTGCGTGTACACAAATAGTAAAATAAATAAAAAAGGACATCTAAATGATAACCGTGACAACTGCTTGACGTGATCTCCAAGGTACGGGGTGTCAGTTATGTCCAAGAGAAACTTGAAAAGTACAAAATGAATTGAAGAATTCACATTGATGCTTGCCCGGTTTCCAACCCGCAACCTCAACCATTCCCCTCACTCCGGACCATGTTCTATACCAGAGCCCTGCGCGAGGGGTATCTTAACGGTCCGTTCATAATGCCGCCGAGAGCAGCTAAGCGCAGAGCGGCGAGCGGTACGATCAAGAGTATGGAAATGTTTGAAGCATGCCACGAGACACTGCTCACAGCGCTTATAGCGAAAACCACATAAATGATGAAAGAGAAGTGTGCGTGGTCTGTTAGTTGCGTAATGCGCGTCCGTATTGGTTTATTGCCTGTAGTTGAGATAAACGGTGGGAGGCAAGCGGCGACACTCGTTCTTGAGAACCTCGTGAAAGCTAAGAAAGATAAACAAATAAGTATTGACTTGGCTCGCGAGGTTGTCGACATGTGTGATGTAGAAAGTCAAAGTCAAAACTCGGCGATCATTGTACTGATAGTCGTGTCGGGCATTGGCTAAATAGCCAAGAGCCGCGACCAACACCTTAGGAGGCTCGCGTTAGGTGGCTTGATTCAGAAAGCGGTCACGGATACGGCTCGGATTGTTAGGAGGTTTCTTTCTCTAGAGGCCTGACGCCGGTAGCTTGGACCCTGTTCCCGATACCGGTGGGCAACTATTTTTTATATTTGGCAAGCGTGTTCTATCTTCGGCCAAATCATCGCTTACCATTGCGAGCAACATTATACAAAAAAACTTCTTTCATCTTTTCTGTGGTGTAAAACGCGCGCGCTTACCAATGCTGCCCCGCTCGCCGCGCCGCGCGCCTCTAATAACTAAGTCGTGATCAGGCCGTAATATACCTTAAACGCTCATTAGAAATTCACTTAACCACATTCTCAATATCAATTAAATTCCTAATTAATAATGAACAATCTATTAGGGCGAATAATTGATAATTACGTACACCACCTGTAGTGTGTCGCATATCCGTATCAAATTAACTAATAGGTCCGAGTCAGTAAACATCAACAGTTCTATTAATAGTCAAGTCAATCGATCAGTTTACATCACACAGATATTAGGTATACGTCAACATAATTGTTAGTTTATGCGAAACCTGAATTTAGTTTATTCAGAATCACTAACTGAATGGATTCCAATAGTTTTAATTTTTTTTCCCCCAAGACATTTAAAAATATCACAAGTTGGATACCACCGACAATAAGTACAACACAGGTAGGTCATCGTCGGCATGAGGTGCCAGCAAACAGCTGGGTGCAAGTGCAAAACAACTGCTCAGTCGCTTGGATGGCCCGGTGACTATGTTTTTGCTGACAAAACAAGCTATAAACAAACAAGCTATAACTGTATTATGAAAAACCACAAAGTTATACTTTGTGGTTTTTCATAATACAGTTATGAAGTTTTGTACTTAGATTCATATATAAAAATAATAGACACGTGTATCGGATTTGGCATATACTAAAACTAACCAACTATAAGGTCTCATCTATCTACCGATCAAAACATGACACGTTGCAGAACATCATCAAAACATGAAACCCTATAGAAAACTGTTATCATCATCATTTCAGCCGAAAGACACGTCCACTGTTGGACATATCCAACAGTGGACGTGTCCAACAACGACCTCCCCCAAGTGTCGTTATAATAACCGGTCCTGTGCGTTTCGCATCTATCGGATTCCCATGACTCTCACAAGGTCATCGGTCCACCTTGTGGGAGGCTTTCCTACACTGCGGCTTCCGGTAGGTGGTCACCATTCCAGTACCTCTAGCCAATTTGCTAATCTGCAATAGTTAACGCTAGTAGAAAGCTTCAAATGTACAGGAATGACGTCATCTCAACGCTCAGAAAGAATTGGGCGCTTGGCCAACTCGAAGCGTTCGACGCAAGCGAAAAGGTTGTAACTTGCCTATTCTATACAACTGTTATGGATGTTCCTAAATGTATTTCAATATCTAAATCACACTTACAGGATACATAGGCGCGCCATTCAGCTGCACAGAATCCGCGAACCTGACCCTTGGAGGCCTGGCCCTTAACCGCGCCCTCTTAGCAGCCGACAGCAGGGCTGACCTCCTGGCAGGGTTCCCACTCCTGGCCGGCTGGCAGACCCGTAGCGTGACCCGTTCGGTGCAGGCTCGTACTGCTGTGATGACGTGTTCTCGAGCCGCTAGGCTGACATCCTCGCCGTTGACGCAGAGAATCTGGTCTCCGGGTTCCAGCTGGAATTGTGGTGTATAGAGCTTAACAGGTTGGTAACAGTACATTATTTTTCTTGGCCTGTGATGTAGAGATGACGATATTTAGGAACTATGGAACTATCCAAGCGCAGATCCAAGATTCCTTCGTAAGTTTTTGAAAAACAAATAATTATCAATACTTGAATTTAGCTTAGCTTGAGCCTAATGGCAGCTGGCTGCCAAAAATTGTGTATCCTAGCTAGGGTTAGGCACCAGAATAGCTGCTTTGTGGTAACTACTATCTGGGAGTATTTAATACAAAACTAAATGAGTTACATCTAGGTAAGTATCTTCCATTATCAACCACATCATCGCTTACCATCAGGGGATCATGAGACCTGTTTTAAATATTTTTGTGGGTGATAATTTCATTTAGTATTTTCTAGGATGGAATACCATTTCAACCAATTTCCTCACCTTCCCCACACTAGGCGAGTTATCAGTCACGAACCGCACCAGCACTGGTCTCTCCGATCCTGCCACGAAGCCAAAGCCAAGTTCAGGGTCTCTCTCCAGCACCACGTCTCTTGGCGCTGGGGGAGACTCGCAAGAGCAGCCTTCTGGAGCCACGTACGTCGTGGTCTTGTTGACGTGGCTGCAAATGAGGAGGAGACCATTTTAAATTCATATTTCCCCACCAATAGGTATTATAACTGAGAAAGTAACTCCATCAGTCCGTCTTTCTAACGGCTAGCTTGTCTGTTAGTTACCTCTAGAGTGATATTACATTATGTGACTTGGGGATAAAGCAGTATGTTAAAGTCGCGAGCGGTATGTTGGATTTCGAACGAAACGAAGATTGCCAAGTTTTAACCCCGAACGTAATGAGGGATTTGTATAATTAACTCCTGAGCACTGCGAGGGTTTTAATCCGTATGGAATAACCATATTACATTAGATCCATATGGACAGACTAACTTACTTTAGGCGAGGCTTTTATGACACATAAAAGGGCATTCTTTCTTTCTTTCTTTCTTTCCTTCTATACGAGCTTAAAAAGATAGACTGTTACAATAGTCTTATCACGTTACCTTTTCTCATCTTAACGTCTGAACATATTTCAATAAAACTTGGCACAATGGTAGATTTTGTCTTGAATTAGAATACAGGATTCTTTTTATTCTTAAAGTCATCTTACCTTAGGATAATTTTCGACATTCTTGCGGGTGAAACCGGTGAAAGAAGCTAGTCATTTAATATTTGTATGTCATAGAAAATGAGAATCAAAGAAACAATGCAAACAAACAATGTAATTGTAGTGAGTTTTAACGAGACATGGCATCCATCACAGAACACAGGAATCCTACAGCTTCTGTTCTGTGGCATCCATATTAAAAGCGCATGGTAAAGGGGCGATGAAGGGGTGTATGGATTGGGGGGTTGTAAACCAACACCCCAATCAAGATGACCTTGCTAGTTTCAATCAGTGTAGATCGCAGTTGTAACCCATGTCCTTCAATGCCCTTGGTTGGGAGGTGGGTTTTCCCAACCACCGAATATGTTGGCGCGTGGTTTACATCAGGGAACACAGAGTGTACTTTGGTAATCTCCCTTTGGTACGTCCGTGACTACGTGAGACTCATCTTTCGCATGACCGCACCAGACATAGGAAGTTGAGGAGGTTCTAGCCCCCCTAGCGAAGTTGCTAATCTGCAATAGTTAACGCTAGTAGAAAGCTTCACATGTACGGGAACGACGTCGCCTCAGCGCTCAGTCACGTGGAATTGGCGGCAAGGTCAACTCGAAGCATTCGACGCAAGCGAAACGGTCGTAACTTGGCTGTTTCGAATTCTGGCGGAACTAAAACCTCGGTGTCACCATTGTGTGGACCACCCGGAAGACATGGTGGAGTTGTGTCTCGGTTTGACTTAGCACCTCGTGAAGGCGACCTCTCACGCCCAGGCCATGGTCAAGTGGGGTCATGGTCAAGAGGGAATGGGATACGGTTACTTCCTTGTTTTTTGAGAAGAACTTACTTGACATAGTAAGGTTTTCCATGACAGTCGAGCGCCTGCTCCCAGCCATAGGGCAGTTCCTCCTCACCATGTTCGCTGCCACTGCCGCTGCCTTCCTTGCCAGTGGGCCAGCTCTCAGCTGGAGGCAGCCAGCTAGCTGTCCGCGTGATGTGGCTGGAAAGAAAGAGAAGATGATATTATTATACTGAAAGTTTAGATTTTAAAATTGTCTTTTGATGGAAATGTAGAAATGACGTCCACAGAAGTCTGTATTTTTGGCAGTGTTGATAAATGGTAATTGACATATGTGACAATAACTAATAAATGTTGACACAAATAATGTCTGTTCCCTATATAAAAACCAACAAAAAAATAAAGTAATCATAACGTCAAGGAAAACTAAATAATACAAGCTGATATAATTTTTTAGTCAGTAAAAGTCTGACACGATAAGAGCGGGGGAAGTCATTGGATGATTTTGATTAAAAAAAAAAAAATTTGTTACGAGTTTTGTCAAATTAACTACACCGACAGACTAAATTACTATAATAAACAATAATAATAATATTCCAGAACTATCACACAACGCCGCGCCGTTAGTCCCAAGCTAAGCAGAGCTTGTGTTATGGGTACTAGACAACTGATAAACATACTTATATATTTCTAAATACATACATATTATAGATAAATTACACCCAGACACATAACAAATGATCATGCTCATCACACAAACATTTGCCCTGGTTAGGAATCGAACCCACGACCTCCGGCATAGCAGTCAGGGCCACTAACCACTAGACTAGACTAACAGGCCAGTCGAATTACTAAAAGATTATATCGTGTATTATACGCTAAAATTACGGCATTACCATAACCTCTAACCCACTAGTACGGTACACCTAGTCTACAAACGAAAACCAACCCATGAAACAAACGACAAAATTACCATGAATCATTCGCAAAGAGCCAGTGGCTATAAAGGCGGAATAAATAGGCGTTATTTAGAACGAGGATGCTATCCGTGTGGCGAAGTGCCAGAGACCCTGGCTGCACTTCCTCACTGCAGAACTGTTGGCCTTGTTCCACAGTAGGCAACGGAACTTGAGATACAGTGGTATGGTAGAAACAATGTGTTTTTGGAAGATGAATTGAATAAACACTAATTTTACATTGTATGTGTAATGTTTCCTTCACCATTTTGAGAGCAGTGGTGATGAAATAAATTACACAAAGTAATGCGTCTGGCTAAGTTTAAACCCGCGACCTAAAACTCATAAGTTGAGGCCATTACGACTTAGCCACCACTGCTCTCACCAGCCTAGAACCAAAAATTCGAAGACATGTAGCATCCACCTACCTGCACTGGGCCCGCGTGATGGATTAGTACTATTCCCAGTAGTGGGAACATTAAGAAGGCGATGAAAGTGATGTGTAATGTTTGTTACTTCTTCTTTCTCGAACGGCTGTTCGGATTTGGATGAAATTTGTGGTACGGGTATATCCATATCCTGGAATAGCTCTGTTGCCTTGAATCAATTTTTTACTATCTCGTGGGCGAAGCTGCTGGCATCAAATAGTATGTTATAAAGATTGTGTTTAAGAAACAATTAAAATAATACAATCATTGTGCGTACAGCTAAAGAGAGGGATACCCTGCTGGAGTCTGTGTTTTCTGACAGCTAGGTACAACCTGGGGGTCTTTATCTAAGTCAAGATTGTATAGGTTTCTTCAAGGCTCGCACCTACTTTTAAGAATTTTTTAATTGATAGAAATGCTCAATCAGTTAGGTTTTTATTAAACAAGTTTTATCTAAATGGGTTCCGCCATTTACAAGATATGGAGGAAAGGGGTTGTGAAAGTGGTAATGATAACCGAGTTTTTGTAAATATGGCTAGTTGGGGTCTCAATATATGAAGGGGTATTAAATGAAAGGATACAAGATGTAAATTTCAAAACTGTAGGTTGCCAATGCTAATTTTAAGTTCAAAACATCATCTAACCTTTTCAAACTCACTCATCATTACGCTTAATAATCTTTCCACAAAGCAACACGGTAAAAAAAACAACAATAAACCGCCCACAGTTGATAAACCTACGCTAAAACAGCTGAGACCCTTATCAGGAGTTCTTGAAGCCTGTATAATGTGGCGGCATCCTTTGTGAACCGTTACAATGAGTGAGATAAAGGAATAATAACGTTATGCTTAGGAACAAGTGTAGCGGTTACTTCGTCGCCTTTTGATGAACGTTTTTTTGGGAAAATCATGGTTTTTCGGGATAGTTAACTACGTTATTTTAAATGTATCCCAGGTACTAAAGGATCTGGTGGACCGGTATTCTTATTTTTATTTTGTGTTAACATAATTTGGGTACATACGCAACTTAAATGTATAATGTTATAGTTTAAAGAAATAAAAAATGTAAAAGTCATCATCCTTACTAATATTATAAAAGCGAAAGTGAGTTTGTTTGTTTGTTTGTTACGTCTTCACGCCTCAATAGCAAAACCGATTTTGATGAAACTTAGTACACTTATAGACCATGTCCTGGAATAGAACAAGGGATACTTATTATCCCGTAAATATGTTCCTTTGGGACAATTTTCTGCTATCACGCGGGCGAAGCCGCTGGGAGAAACTAATCTACGATAACGCTCAGCATTCTGAAATAAATAATTAATGGAATACATTTCTGAACCAATTACTGCGTAGTCAATCAGCCTCTTTCAGCCTGAAGTCACGTTCTTGATCTAATGATTACCAAAATTTAACTGAAAAATGCAACGGGTAATTGCCAAACTTCCAAGTCACAATGATGGGTCGGTGGCATCCATCTTACTTTTTAATCCAGCCAAGAAGCCCCACGATCGCCTTTTTTGTTAGAAACAAGACCCGTTTTAGTACTGTTATTTATGATCTAATGATACTAAAGTATAGAACGCAGAAGGGCTACCTCCAAACAACGATCAATGGTTGTGTATGTGTACACACACATCCACTAGCGTTTGTTTCTTCTTCACGAACAGCTGAACAGATTTAGATGAAACTTTGCACACGGGTTAATCATATCCAGGAATAGAAATATGCCCTTGGTTGGAATAATTTTCGATATTCGCGCTTGTTGCGTTGTGTTACGCACTGAGCCCGCGTGGTGATTTACAGCATTTACAGCCGCATTCCCTCACCTAGAGAGGAGGCCCGAGGTCCAACACTGGGAACATTATAAGGCTGACTATGTTATACTGCTATTCGCGCTTGTAACAGCTGGTATCAGCTAGTGTTATTTATGTAAGAACCGATACAAATACAGTCATTACCAACCTTATAACTTCTTATAAAAATTCTGTAGATTCTTCTAAACATACAAATTAAACACACAGCAATAGTTTTACGAAGGAAAATTACAAAATACAAGAAAAGATCGGGTATTTCCTTTCATCTTAAAATAGCATAGAAAATTACGTTGATAAATAAAAAACTTGTTACCAAAAGATAAAGATAAAGTTTATTCATGATAAAATTTAGGTAGGAGTAAAACGTCGGCGCGTCCGCCAACCTGTAGCCAGGGTGAGGGAGGGGTGTGGATATAGTGCTAGCGATTAGCGGGTAGCATTTATGACCTTTTGAAGTTTAGTTGGCTTTGAATTTCAGAACATTATTTATTTAAACTTCATGTGTTGGTATAGTGAAATGATGGATGAGATGATGATGATGGATGAAAAAAGATTAAACTATTATATTAGAGGAAGTTTGAAAGTGGCGCTAGTGACTGAAAAGTTGAAAGAAATCGGTTGTCTTGGTATGGTCATGTGAAGAGGAGGGATGAAGCGCATTTTACTAAAAGAGTTCAGAGTATACGTGTAGATGGATGGAGAGGGAGAGGAAAGCCGAAGAAAAGATGGGTGGATTGTGTGAAGAGTGATATGAAAGAAAAGGGAGTTAGTAATAGTTTGACGGGTGACAGGACAGAATGGAAGAAAAAAACGTGTTGCGCCGACCCCAAGTAATATGGAATAAGGGCAGGAAGAAGAAGAAGAAGAAGTACAATATGGGTGGAATTAATGCAACAAAGCATTCTCTACCAGTCAACCTTTGGGTTAAAAAAGACAACACCGTGGTAGGTTTCCACATTATGTCTTTGCAAGCGAAGCTAGGATGAGGATTTGTCATAGTTTAGTGAAAAAAGAACCTAGCTAACATGATATGGACTAACTGAATTTAGAACAAATACATATTTTTAGTTTGATGGATTTTTTAGGGTGGTAAATCATGTAATGTCTTCTATCGTTCTAGGGTGGACCAGGTCAGACTTTTACTGAATAAAATCCACTTATGTTCCTTCAATTGCCCTTTGCGGTTCAGGGCCGCGGTAACTCTTTCTAACAATCCTGCAGCCCTAGCTGGCATCGGTTCTGGTGGGCTCCGTCAATTTTACTGACATCTGTTTGAGACCCAGATGGAACACAATACGTTGGCAACCCAGGCCTGGTAATTATTGGACGACGAGCTACTTATTGCTCATCGTCCACAAGCCCGTACATACGGTTGCCACCAGTCTCTCTATCGACAAGGACTAAAAACGACTTATTATTTGGGAGATAAAGTCAGAATAGTCAGATTTTAAAGTAAAGTATCTCGCTAGCACTGCGACCACACCTTTACCGCAATTACAGACATCGTCGAAACTTTTTATATTTACGTTAGGCGACATAATCTAGCGTAACGGCACGCATTACGCGTTTATACGCGTTACGCGGGGCGCTGCGTAATGCCGGCCAAATTATTGTGGCAGGAATGCCGGCTTAAGGTGTTTGCTCCGAATTACGGAGAAGGATTTTGGTTTATTTCCTAATTTATTTATTACCCTGGGGCGATACACGAGTTTTTGCGAATGGTTTTTTTTCCACAATGTTTTACGAAAATCGCAATTTCAAGTGGGATCGCAATGATTAACTTATTTATCTGGCGCAAAAAGACCGCTTTTTTCATCAGTCGGCTGCGTCGAAGTCGCTACAGCATCCTGAGCGCCCTATTAGCTAATCTATAGACTATTAGCTAATCTATTGTCTACTAATGTGGAAATTAGTACAGCGGAAAAATTCACTGATTACTATTACATATTAGTTTTACTTGTTTATAAGACGGATCTTAGTTATCTGATTAAATAAATTATATTATTGTTAATTATTGGACAAACATCTTTAGTTTATTCAGCTGAATGATGTTTTCATCAGCTGTTAATCAGCGTATTTGAATACTTTTCAATACACTTACTCGACAACCCGCTTTTATCGCTTTTAGACACGCAATTGTTTTCCGCACTATTGCGCAAAAGTAGGACGATTCCTGTAACCCTCAATGGGTGTTGGATGCGAGTCGATGAGAATATCGTTTGTGTCGATCGAAATTCGTTGTCGTTTCGTAACGCAGTATGACATTGTCTAGCAATTAACTAGCTTTAGGCTGAAATAATGTTGATGAAATGCGAACTTGTACGTTGCTAAATTATCAACTGTAATTCCACAACTGGTCAGATTTTCAGGCTTAGAGTTTCGCTAAAACTCTCCCTCAAATAATTCTTAATTCGGAAAGCGAGAGATAGATTAGGTATCTATTTAAATATGGATGATGTTTGCTTGCGTTCAGAAGGAAACCTTAATAAGGAAAAAGGGTTCTTCAAGAGTTTTCCGAGTCCACATGAGGTAAAGTTTCCGGGTGATCTGCGACACACCTCAAGTTCGCATCAGGACCATTAAGGTCGCACGCACACATTCTATATTATCTACATTCATTATTTAGAAAGGTTAACTCCCATTTTGTTGATGGCAACATTTCCTAAGAAAATCATGATGCCCATAAATTGTTGTGGCATTTTTTCTGGCAAGTTTTCTTTTTCATAAAAATGTAGGCTTGCGGTATCTAGGCTTGCTATATTAAGGTGTTTTCTTGAAGTTTATCAAGGTAATATAAGAGAGAGGAATGAAAAGAATAATGAAGAAGTTTTTAGGTCAGAAAAGAAAAGAAAAAAAAGAGTTTATTTACGGCAAACATGGCCACTACCATAAAAAATAAAATAATAACAAGTCTTATAAAATAGTGCGAGTAAAGAGGACCCTTTTCGCCTCGCCTATCGTGCACGTCGAGAATGGTTTAAATGCTTGTTGCTTCCTCTGACTCAATCCAACGTGTTGATGAAGAGGCAATGCGAAAAAGAGGGATAATGCTGAGAACTCTGTTGGCATTCGGTAATTACAATTATACTTACTCGAATGTTTCACAAAACAGTTAACTTAAATTTTATTAAATGTCCAATTTTTATATGTAGGTAACTATGTACTTTTTATATTTTTAACATATATGAGTGCAAGGCTCCGCGCCACAGACTTGAGGGATTATGGAGGCCCAAAGTTCACGTAAAACAGCAAATTTTCAGAGGTTAGTCTTATTTTACACATAGGTATATAATATCCACAATATATCTGTAAATCCAAAATATCGTGAGAAAAATGTGTTATAGCATCATAATCACGTAAGAGCGGTTGTATGAAAACTGTACCTCGATTTGGCTGCTCTACCTTCCGACCAAGAGACGTTAAAATAAAATGTCAATTCTCAAGCAATTCTCTAGAGGACGCCCCCGATAAAAAAGTTGATATATTCTAATATTTCCCGCCTTGCAAGATACCTGACTCTTATAAAGTATTTTATTAGCCTATATAGATTTCAATATTATGTACCTACTTATCTTTTGTAAAATCGCTTTTAGCGATAAGACCGTCCATTGTTACACACAATAAATTTTAAGCTCCTATTGTAATTTTTTATGGTGTACAATAAAGAGTATATTTATCTATCTGAATAAAATTACATAAATTATTAGAATATATTACAGGTGCCAATAATTAAATTAGGAATAGCTAAAGATATCTAAGTGATTATATAATTCTGATGAAGTTAGAATTAGTGGCATTTTGATTGATAATTAACTATCTGGTAATATTGCTGATGTGAACCTTTTTTAGATATAGCCGTGTTGTTTAGCACAGACAATTTTATTTTTAAAGATGTATTTTAAATTTTTTAGGATTCCGTATCTCAAAAGGAAAAACTGAATACTTATATGATCTGTCAAGATCCTTTATCTCGGGAATGCGTAGAGGTATCGAGTTGAAATAAAAAACTTATAAGATCTGCGGTCCCTTGAAACTGTGAAAAAAATCAAACTTCTAAGTTAACTAAAACCAAAAGATACGTCTTTTATGTCGCAAAAAATGTGTATTTCAACACTTTCAAGGGATTTCAAATTTATATATTATATAGGGTACTTTTCATTGACCCAGAATCCTTTAATTTTGCATGAAGCAAGATCTCATAATACAAGTATACGAAAAATTTGAAAACTTAAAATTTGTAGTTATCTACGTCACAAAAAAAAAATGTGTAAAAAAACCTAATTCGGAAATTGCGCTGTTTTCATAGGTAAGCCTCAGCGCGCAATATTTTTATTTTTTTGTTTATTTCATAGTAACATCATTATCTATGTCGTTATCGACGCCTATTTCTAGGTTAAGCCTCGTTCCATGTCTGTCATAAATATTAAACCAACCTACTTTTTTTTTGTCAGTAAAATTCTGACACACCCTTGCGCTCGACCCGGACCGGGAGAAGTCATTGGATGATTAACCAATTTAAAAAAAACAAAACCGAAAAAAAAAACAAACGACGTGTCTATAGTGACTATGGGCTAGCTGAGTAAACAAGCCAGTACAATTTGAAATCAAAAGCGCTTTAATAAAAAGCATCCCCTCAAAACTTTTCCGTACCTGAGTTCCAGCCTAAAAACAAATAAAGCAAAGTAATCTAAAAAGCGGTTAACACCAAGCGGCTGCAGTAAGCGGTTAATAACCGTCCCGTTGCCGGAACCGGCCTGGGGGACCGGGCAAATTGCAGGTACGGCCAAACGACCCCGTACGGCGGCCATGTTGGAATTCTAGTTGGGACTGGCGCGTTCGTTTTTTAAACTTTTTCGTTTGGCGCGCTTTATTTAGACATGTGTTTTTAATATGTTTTATTTTTATTTTTTAAACTATCTTTTACCCGCGGCTTCGCCTGCGTTTATAAATATACTTTACTCTTTCTCCCCCTTTTCTCACTTTTTTTTTGAATTAGCCTATGTCCGTCTCAGGGGTCCCAATTATATACCTACCAAAATTCATCAAAATCGGTTTTGCCATTTAGGCGTGAAGACGTAACGAACAAAGAAACTCACTTTCGCTTTTATAATATTAGTAAGGATTTGTCTTTAAAGCGTTATGACAAAATTGCTTTTTTTCTAACACTCAAAGTTTAATGGGCAGATGCATCGCATGATGTAGTATTTTTGTGCTACTTCTTTTCTTTATTGTTGATAGGTTGGCGCTTGACCGCCATCTCACCTGATGGAAAGCGACAGGGATCTGAGTACCTATTTGATATTAATTTCAGCTTGATACCTCTACATGATCCTAAGAAAAACAGACGTACAGTCGGAGGATAAAGTAATCATATAAAAGGGTGTCGTTTTTACTACTGCAGTATCCTAAAAGCGTTACTTAAAATATTGTTATTTTAACACTGTTAGCGTAACTTTTTGAGGGATACTGTTAAACATTGGTACGGATCGAACCAAATCCATCACTCCATGTCTTAACACTATAACTTAATTTTATTAAATCGAATCGTTAATCTGCACAATCTATTAGCACAAGACATTCAATCTTCCACGAATCATGGTCCCCATACAGCATGAATGGACCGGACGCTGGTCCCCGAACGAGGACGTAGTTACGGCTGATTGTGCCCCCTCAAACACGTGACTGTTATTGTATTCATCTGTGTCCGCCTCGATCGAGGAGCGGAGAGAATAGGGACCATTACTCGATTAGACCAATTTGGGGGACGTGAAAGGGGCGGGATGGTGGAAGATTTTTAGGCAACTGCCTTTTCTGTGTTTGACGAATCGTACTTAGAAATGTAATAATAATAAGATATCACACAACGCCGCCTAGTCACAAAATAAACAGCTACAGAAGACAATCTCATGTATGTACTTTTTTTTTGTCGACGGGGAAAATCATCTTTGACAAAACCCGCTCTTGGGTGGAGCGGGAGATAGTGTCAGACTCTTACTGACTAAAAACCCCGCGCCGTTCCTTCTAGCCTTCATACCGGGGCACGAGCTCCCTTTCGGATAACCCTGTCCCCAGTAGGCTTCGACCCAGCTGGGCCCCTCCTGCTGCTGACAACTCCTTGAGGCGCGCGGGAACAGTGCGCGCCGTCAACGTCTTGGACCCAGTCCATTACCGGACGATCGGACAGCGAGCTACCCATGGCTCGCCGTCCGCGAGCCCGCGTCTACGGTGGCCGGAAATCAGGATCGGAATCCCAGCGACGGCGGCGAGGGCGCCGTTGCCTGATGCGGTCGGCCTCCCCCTTTGCAAGCATTACTGCTTCGCAGAAGGAGGCGACCGCCTGCCATTCCTCCTCGCTCCGGAGCATGGCCTCGACCACGGCCCGGCGCGAGAGGTCTCCGCCGCCGATCGCCCCCACGAGGGCACGGCGATGCTCCGCCCAGGCAGGGCACAAATCGACGGTGTGCTCCACCGTGTCCTCTGGGCGTTGCGCACAGTGGCGACACCCGGGCGTCTCTTCCGCTTGAATCCGATGCAGGAACCTCCCGAACTTGCCATGTCCGGTGTGGACCTGCATCATGCGGAAGGTAAGGACGCCGTGAGGTCTTTCCAGCCACGCCTCAAAGAGGGGACTTACCGCCATAATCGTGGCGTGCCCTCATGTATGTACTTCACTTTTTATACCTACGCTCGGTGTACGCACACTAATGAGCGTTTGAGCCGGAACTGTTCGATGAGTGGTCCAAGACGCTACCGAGACATCGTGTCCGTGAGCGGTTTCTATGTGTGCGTTGCTCGAGCGCGCTTTGTATATATGTAGATTGACTTCTGGACCTATATATTTTGTGGTCTAGTCTCATGCTAAGCAGAGCTTGTGTTATGAGTACTAAATAACTGATAAACATACTTATATATTTCTAAATACATACATATTATAGATAAATTACACCCAGACACAACTAATGATCATGTTTATCACACAAACATTTGTCCTGGGTAGGAATCTAACCCACGACCTTCGGCATGATCATTCTCATCACACAAACATTTATCCTGGATGGGAATCTTACCCACGACCTTCGGCATAGCAGTTAAGGCCTATTATAACCACTAGCGCATAGCAGGGGCCCCAGAAGAGTCGAAGCCTGCTGGGGTCATGTGTTAAGTGAAAATGAATCCCCGAGACCCAAGGTAAAGAAATGACAAACGAGTTGGTTTTAGTCAGTATAAGTCTGACACGCCGTCCCACTCCGCCCTAGGGCGAGATGTCATTAGATGATTTTTCACCTAAAAAAAGGGGAAAGCACAAGATAAGCTTCCTGGTCGCCTTTTTCTGCGAAGCATTACGTAATGCTAATGAAGGAGGCTGGCGCTCGTGTGAAAGAACGGACGTCCTCACGCGCCAGGGTTTCGACCACAATTTTCAGCCACCGTAGACCTGCAACTCGTGGTTTTGCGGGCGAAAAGCTATGAGTAACTCGTCGTCCGATTGAACCCGAGTCACCGTCGACGGCATGTAGTGTTCCACGCGCGCCTCAAAGAGATGTCCCAGTCCGCCCAAGAATGGGAGAAATGATTGGATGATTTCCTACCTTAAACTCATCCAATCATTATTCTATTGAATAGTTAAATATTTCGTGACAAAGTTGAGAAAATTTTAATTTCGCGGGCTTTCTGAAGCATCTCCTTAAAGAATCTAAGCAGAAGGCGTATTGATATTTCTATCTACCTTTTCCCATTATGAGAAAAGGAAACCACGGGAATTATTTTCATACTTTTTCCTATGGAACACAAATGGGTATAAGTCAGTGAAACCCTGACATTTCCCCTCACTCCCTAGTCAATAGATGATCTTTCTTCTTCTTTCTTTTAAATTTTCCACTTGAAAAAACCTGTGTTCATCCAGTTGCGTTTTGCTTTCCAACGCCACGATATTCCTTTCACACAATCCCGTGGAGACATAATAAGCCATAGTCTACATTGAACAAGTAAGAATTCCACATAAAAAAATAACAAGAAAATCTCCACTCAATCATCAAATACTTTTTGTATCTCCATTCATATCTCTACGAAATATCTCCACAGATTTTTCCGTGGTAAAACTTTATTATATTTACCAGCATCGCGGGTATTTCGTGTGTCGTCGAGCGTCCCCGAGAGACTATGGAGCTCGTGAAAGTGTACAATGCTTGAAAACTGACCTGAAAATTGTTGGTGAAATACTTGGAATTTAGGTGTGAAGTGTGGGTAGACAGGGACATTTGAAATGGTGTGTTTTGAGAAAGGTTTCGTATGTTATTTTGTGAACTAGCAAATGCTAGCGGTATCGTTCACTTGAAAGTAGAAAATTGTCCCAAGAGATCACAGTACAGCCACGAAATAGATAGGTACAGAAGACAATCTTATGTATGTACTTCACTTTTTATACCTACGCTCGGTGGACGCACACTAATGAGCGTTTGAGCTGGAACTGTTCAACGAGTGGTCCAAGACGCTACCGCGCTCCAAGATATCGTGTCCGTGAGCGGTGTCTATGTGTGCGTCTTGAGAGCGCGCACAGTCCGCGCTCAGTCAGTCAGATTTTTTAAAATCGTTCTAAAATAGCTTCTTAATATCTAGCATTAAAACCTGAATAATATATATATGCAATTCTCTGATTTTGTTCACTGCAATGGATCATATATTTTTGCGTATTATAAAGCTTGCGATTAGAACCTGTAGTCCCCTTAAATGTGTAGGAGAGTTATGGAAGGAGAGAATAAAACAGATTTTACATGGAGAAAATACGCAGTATATTCTAGTCAAAGATTTTATATATTCTACGATATATAAAATCTTTGATTCTAGTATATTTTTTGGTGTCAAGACATGTCACATTACGTCAATCAATAACGTGTTCCAAAACAAAACCTTTCAAACTTAAATTTACTCATAATACAAAACATAAATAAGTTTGTATATCCAACAAAATGCCCTCTTTAAACTTAAGTACTAAAATGATTGCTTTAACCTCCCTCCTTACCTGCGACCGGGGGGGACCCTGGCATTCAAAAAGGGGGGGATTAGGATGTGAGAATGAACGGTATCGCCTGGCCGCGGTCACATTTAGAGCTCAAGAGCTGAACAATACCGGATTAGCTAGATCGTGAGGCTATTGTGCACTGCTAAGATTATTTCTAGGGCTGGCAAACACCATTAGAAAGTTTAGTTATTTGTAGAGCTGGTATACAACTATTAGAAAGCTTTTGTTAATCAAAGGAATTTAGCTTAGGAGTAATGTTCTTAAATCGGTAAAGGAAAACATCATTAGGAAACCGGCATGTCCTGGAACCAAAAATTCGAAGAAGTGACATCCATTAATTCGCACGGGCCCCTTGATGTGGGTTATGGTCCATTATCGCCCCTGGAGAACAGGCTTGAGTCCCAGCAGTGCGACCATTATATGCTTAGGACTTTAACTCAGAATTCCTAAGCAGAACCTCAGGTTTTTTTTAAATAAAGCCGAGAAATTTTTCAAATTCGGACTCAGCAGAATGCTGGAGTAAAGGAACAGTGAGTGCCCCCTGCACTCACTGTTCCTTTACCTTTTGTAGTATCTAGTAGCTCCTGCTTACCTGGCTAATATTCGCTGAGATTGCCATCATGATTGAAATTTGATTGGGAGGATTATTATTGTAAGTACAAGCTGCTGTTTGTGACTTCGACCGCGTAAGTCGTAAATTGTCCTAAAGAAACATATTCCAGAGATAAGCTGATGTTTATCCAAATCCAATGAGCCATTCGAGCGTTAAGAAGTAACAAACATACACACAACAGCACAACAAAGTGAAGTGTAGCGTTTTAAAGAGGAATAGAAAGAAATAAAACACGTTTATTTGGCATAAGTAGGTACACACAATGAAATAACAAACACGAGAAACTACTTAATTTTAAAATGCATTATGTGTCTCACGGCTGCACCAAATAGGTTCAGTTCAGCATAGTGCCCAACCACTACGTAACAGTTGCCTGACGCTGGTTTTCAACGGAACCTTACTACGAGGTACCTTACCGCGCGCGGCGTACCTTAAATGCAAATAGTACAAACTAAACAATGTTATAGGCCTTTCTAGCTGAACTTTCAACAAAATATCTTCCTTGAGGATAAAGGAACTATATACAAAACATATTACAACATTAAATTAGCTCTAGTTTCAAAATATATTACATAATTGCCTAATTTAAACTTGGTCTCCGCATGAGACATCCTTGAATGAGCCACAGTTATTACTATAGCACTTTGGCGCATATTTGCCAGAAAATATAAATATGAATGGGATTTAGCAAGCCTGTGGGTAAGGGTGCTTTTCATCAGACATGAGCGAGGTAGTTAGGTGGAGTTCAAGAATGAAAATCACCAACGCTCCGCTCAGGTTTAGATATAAATGATATTTATTTTGCAAAAAGATTTTTAAAAACACTTTTACATATCAAAAAACACTATTACACGTCAAAATGACGTTTCTGTTACCGTATCATTGCCTCCGATCACCCAAGCACACCTTAAGCTGTAAAAAATAAACTATACAAGATAGTTTATTTTTTATTTAACATTAAATTAACTATCTCACCAGATAGACATTGACGATGTATTCGATAAAGGAGCAGGCTTGCCTTGAAGTAGCCTATTCAATCTTGAACTAAAGATCCCAGGTTGTAGCTATCAGGACAACACAACACAGACTCCGTCGGGAAATTCCACTCCTTAGCTGTACCTACGCACGATGAATGTGTTCCAAAGAGGTTTTGTGCGTATGGGTGGGCTGTCTAACATTTACCGTTTTACAGTTTCATAGCTTCGCTACGCATCCTCTCATCAAGCCCCTTGTATAGTGTTCGGGTGCCGTCGGCTACCTTTGCCACTCGTCGGGCTGCATCAAAGTCAAAATATTTTATTTCACATATGCCTACATGGGCACTTATAAAACGTCAGAAGCTAGTGCACGGTTCCAAATTGGTCGTTTTGTATGGAGAAGAACCGGCAAGAAACTCCATGGTTACTCTTTAAAAAAATAGTGGTTATTACAATATTGACAGAATTATGTAAGAACAGTGTAGACCAGTCAACATTGTACACAAAAGCACAATTAAGATAATCATAAGAAATAAAATAAAAATGTAAGTCGAATAGGAAGTAATTTAAGAGTTTGTGGATAATACATACAGTGTTCTCACATTTATGGTATGGTATGTATCACAAGTTATGGTATGGTACACAGACTCCAGCAGGGAATTCCACTCTTTAGCTGTACGCATGATGAATGTGTTCCCAAAACATGTTGTACGTATAAATAGGATGTCCACCATGTACCGTTACACAGCTTCGCTACGCATTCTCTCACCACGCAAGCCCCTCGGAAACCATCACACGAATTCACAGCACCGCACCGCTCAGACCTCGCACATTTCCGTTGGCCAAGCTCCCTAATACGGCTAAGTTATGGTATGATAATACTGCCAAGTTCTGCCTCTAAATACCTTATCTCTTTGTTAGATGTGTCGTGGTGGGGATTACGCTTAAGACCACCGTTTTTTGAGGATTCAGAGGTGAATAGTTTGCGGTGGAGAGCAAAGATTATATGGGTTAAGTGGTTTGAATGATAGCTTTTGTTGTTTGGCTTTTGGCGACAATTGTAATATTCATCCTGGAGGGGTTTATTCTGTCTTTATTAGGTATACTAGGCGCTGTCAGCGGCTTTGTCTGCGTATAAAAAGAATATTGTCTCAACGGAACGTACCCCTGGGATTAAAAGTTAATTGCTATTCTAAGATAAGTTAATTGTTCTACCCTGGGCACGCTACGATTGCAATGGTAAGTCCCCTTTGAGAAGTGAGGTGCCACGTAGGTGCGGGTTTGCGGACTAGGAGTAATGGGTAGCTCGCCGTCCGCTCGTCCTATAAGGAACGAGCCCAAGTCGTCGACGGCGCGTAGTAATTTCGATGCAAGATAGCAAATGTATGAAAGGGATACGTGGTCCTAGAGTATAAAAGGCAAGGCTGAAAGAAAATATGGGTGGTTTTAGTGAGTAATTGTCTGACACGCCCTCCGCTCCACCTTAAAGCGAGAGAAGTAATTAAATGATTTCCTACTTCAAAAAAAGACATGTTCAACCCGTGTACCAAATTTCATCGAATTACGTTGAGCCGTTCAAGCGTGAAGAAATAACAAACATACACGCACACATACATAACACAAAATTTCGCCTTTAATATTACGTGATGATCTCTCAGTATTACCGAAAAATTAGTAATCCAAACCAAACCAAGTTAAAACCAGTTCACAATTTGACGTGTGTATGTAATACCACGAAACGCTTCATAAACTAACGTTGTTTGCAATCATCCGGTTACTCAGTTGGAGGGACATGAAAAACCTAATAACGCCTTTACAAACAGAACTCCCAGCAAACTGAAACAAAACACTAGTGAGTATCCCGCCTGTATCTACACTGGCTGAAATATGCTCTTCTAGACACAAAACACTGCACAGAACGAATTAGTCTAGTGGCAGAATGAGTTTTTATGTATATTATGAACTCTGACTAAGAGACTGTTTTGTTCCAAGTTTTTATTTTTTTTATTATTGATTTTTATTATGAAAGACAATGGAGGCAACACCTATAGACAAAACGTGTCACTCAAAAACTGTCAATCACTATCTCACTTGATGGTAAGCAATGATGTGGCCGACGATGAAGTACGCTTGTCTAGAAGTAACTATTCACTCTTGACTTAAATGCCTCTAGGTTGTAGCTACAAGTAAACACGGACTCCGGTAGAGATTTCCACTCGTTTGCTGTACGCATAATGAATGTGTTCCCAAAAAGCTTTGTAAGTCTTGGTGGGATGTCCACCATGTACCGATGGCGCAACGCCGTACGTCGAGTATCCCGATGATTGAACGGACTTGGTGGAATTGAATTGTGCAATTCCACCAAGGATTAGGGGCCTTTGGTAGAATTTACTAGAGGCCTCATATTGGCTTAATCCGGCACTGTAAGTGGGTGTACCTACCGACAGTGTACAGCTCGGTGCTTCGTTACATTACGTTATTAATATTATTTAATTAAAATTTGATATAAAGAGACATGGGAGATCAGATGTACGGAGTTCACGTATGTGAATGAACCAGCTAGTCCCAAATTAAGCAGAGCTTGTGCTATGGGTACTAGATAATTGATAAATACTTATACTTATAATAAATTACACTCAGACACAGAACAAAGGATCGAGCTTATCACACAAACATTTGTCTTGGATGGGAATTGAACCCACGATCTCTGGCATAGCTGTCATGGTCACTAACCAGACAAACAGGCGAGTCTTTAAAGCCGTAGGCGCTGGCTGTAGGGTTCGCTGGTCAAAAGCTTCAGGAAGTGATGATGACGTCAAAGTGTTGTAGCCGCACGACTGCTGCGCTGACGTTCATAGTCGAGGGTATCCAGTTTAGAAGCAAATGGAGCAGGCTAAAAAGTCTCACATACCTCTATTGAAAAGGGATGATTTTCCAATCAAACGGAGGAACAGGGTATGAAATCTCACACCTTTATTGAAAAGCAAGGATTCTTCGATAAGACAGATGTTTTGATTTCGCCCTTCAGAGGAGAATTTAAAAACTGCGGATGCAGGATTTTGTCTTTTTAATTCTTAGGTAATGTCACAAATGTCTTTAGAATGTTATAATTTCCAATTGACATTCTATTGAAGACGGCTGAAGCTGAAACTCACCACCTATCTTTTGACAAACGATAGGTGGTGTGTAGTACAAATGTAGGTCGCTACTCGGTAGAACTACACTTTGAAATTACAACATTTTCTTTTAAAAGAACAAATAGAATAAAAGTAAACTCAGGACAGAACAAATAGTGTGTCCAAGAAAAAGGAGCATTAATCTGGGCACGTAATAACAGAACTGAGCACTGTGTGGCTATGTAGTGGGTGTATGTGTAGTGGGTGTATGTGAGTGTGCAGTAGAATGAACTTTGTGTGTGGGAGTGTGTGCAATGTAATTGTTAGAAAGTTATTAGGTTTAAGTAGAGCAGAATGTTGCTTTTTACTTTATACTGCAGTAAACAGAAATATTACTGTTTGGTGGCTTTGCTCTTTGTTAGTGTGACTGCACATTGTGCGGTGACGTAGAAATAGTATTTAAGGCAATGCTAACTATTTTCTGGAGCAAGTTTTGTGTAATATTCGAGCAAATCTCGGAATTACCGAATACTAATAGAGTTTTCAAACGTTATTTCTCTTTTTTTGCGTTGCCTTTTCGTCAAACATCGCGTTGGATTGCGTTAGATAAAATAACAAGCTTTTAATAACAAGCATTTTCGATGTTGACGATAGGCGAGTGGAAAAGGATCCTCTTAATATCCGAATACAAAGCCATGTCTAATTAACAGGTCATTTTAAAATGAATTATGCTGGTTTTAGTAATGATAGCAGACGGCGTTATCCTTTGATAGTTTATCAACATTCATTGACTATCTATTAGGCGGTAGAAAATTTGCTTGGTTAGCTAATACAAAACACACAACAAACTGATTTTATGTTTCTGATAGAAACATAAAATCAGTTCAAAATGATCAATGGTTTGGAAACTTATTATCTACAAGAGCACGGGCTCGCGGACGGCGAGCCATGGTTAGCTCGCCGTCCGACCGCCCGGTAACTGTCCGGACCGAGCCCAAGATGTCGACGGCGCGCACTGTTCCCGCGCGCCTCAAGGAGTTGTCAGCAACAGGAGGGGTCGAAGCCTACTGGGGCCAGGGTTATCCGAAAGGAACTCGAGTCCTGGTATGAAGGCTAGAAGGAATGGGGTGGGTTTTTAGTCAGTAAGAGTCTGACACTATCTCCCGCTCCACCCAAGAGCGGGGGTTGTCATTGAATGATATTTGCCCACCGAAAAAAAAAAAATCAACGAGAGCAAAATTCTATTCATCGACAAGATATCTACTTTTCAGCTACTAGTTGCTAAATCTACTTTTCCATTACAACACGAGGACCTTATTCACACAACATGCAAATAAACCCACAACCGACCTAACAAAATATCTAAAACGAAATAAAAACCAACTTCATAAAACTTTATTAAAAAACGCACAATTAAAAAGAAAAGGCCGTAACAGGTTCACACGCGGTCCGGACACCGGACAGCGGAAACCAGACAGCTGTCCGGGGCGTAAATATTAAATTATCCGGACACGGACGGATCGGACAGCGCCTGTCTGTCCGTAGCTTAGTTATGTAACTCTTTCCAGTTTATTTCTAAGCATTTTTGTTTTATTTGAGATGTAAAGAGATATTGTGGGTCCGCTAACATCTGTGACGACGAAAGTATTTGATATTTTGGTGTCTTACCCTTATAATTAACTAAATCTTTGGTCGAAATTAGGCCACAGGCCTTCCCAGTGTTTTTTGAGCTTATTACGTTGGTTTTGTGGGCCTAAATTTGGGTTGGGATGCGTGATTAGATCTTTTGTTTGCTTGTACAAAGTGTTGCACAAATTGTTTGCGCATGTAAGTTGCTATCGTGTGCATAATGGTTATGCTTTTGTGCTAAGTTTTTCCAAATTGACTGATTTTTTTGGGTTTTTAAAAACATCTCATGGTGTAATTGTTACAATCCGACCGACAAAATCAATCTCTATTCTATTCTAACCCTATTATTTATCTGCATAATACAGATAAAATGGGCGATTTTGAAAAAATAACGTGGTACTTGCCCAGTTTCGAACCCGCAACCTTATGTATGACAGACGGGTGCCTTAACCATTGGGCTATCACGATAAACCAAGGCCTCTATAACGTAAATAAACAACAAGATATGACTTTCAATTCGATTGGAAAGAAATGACACAGAATATATATATATATAGTTTTTTTTTAAGTCGTTAAATCATCCAATGACATCTCCCGCTCTTGGGCTGAGCGGGAGGCTGTGTCAGACTTTTATTGGCTAAAACCCACTCCTTTATCTTCGTTGTCTTTCATACTAGGGCTGAGTTTTCCTTCCAGAAACAAATCCTTGGCCCCAGTAGGCTGCGACCCTGTTAGGCCCCTACTGTTTGCTGATCTCCTTGAGGGACGCGTGTAACAGTACGCGCCGTTGACGACTTGGGTCTGGGTCGGACGGTTACAGGACGGTCGGACGGCGAGCTACTTATTGCTCGCAGTCCACAAGCCCGCGCTTACTGAAGCTGGAAATCGAGATCGGGATTCCAGCGGCTGGGGCGTCTTCCTTTGCTAGCATTACTGCTTCGCAGAAAGAGGCGACCACCTGCCACTTCTCGCTTCGGACCATGGCCTGTATCAAATAATATTAGGGTTGGGGCTTTAAAAATATAGCAGAATCCGTACATCACAGTTACCTTTCAGAAACCCGTTCACATGGCAGTGTAATTAATTTCATTATAATTATTTAAGCGTCAGGCACTCGTAATTTGACACATTGAATGACGTCAGAACGTGTGAAATACAGCGTTTGACGGCGTAACGAGTGCTTGACGCATTAAAACGTCAATCTTTATTAATTTTAGCATAAAAAGCTGCATGTTACGTTGACACGTGGGTATAACAATTTGCACTTTATAAATGACATATTTTATTTTTGCAATTAATTTTGAAATTGGTTTAAAACTTTATTGAACTTGATTAGTATACTGGACAGCCCTCCAAAAATTTTATGGGCTTGTTCAGTTGACGAAAGTGAACCAACTTCCACAAAAATTTTTTTCAGGCAACAAAAAAAATCTACCACTCCATACAAACTGTCCAATCAAGTTTTTAATTTTGTATGGTGATACTGATGTTTTTTTCGTTTACTGAAAAAGTCATGTGGAAGATTGTTCAATTTCGTCTACTGAAAAAGCCCTTATTTATTTATTTTATTCTTCGTGCACAAAAGAGTACAACGGCGGACTTAATGCCTATAAGGTATGTGGAGGGCTGTCTCTATATACTATCATAAATTTACAGGGTTCTCCTTCCGCGGGTATGCTGGAAGAGATTTTTCACAGAGAGAGACATAAGCATCACCAATGTGTCTATTCTGTTTCCGTCTACTTTTCTTTTATAAGTTAAGTGTGTACATGAAGATATATATAAATAAAAATAAATAAAGGATGACAAAAATTAAACAGGGTAAAAGCCAAAAGATTTATCCTAGCGCCTATACCTACCATTATCAGGATAGCATGGTGCGGGTGACAGCTGTCAGATTCACACAATGTAGCTATGTATCCGTTTCTCTCATCTTAAAGATGCATATTTTCGTCCTGCTGTATCCTACACATGCTATGTAAAAAAGATCTTAGTTGGTATTTCACGTGACTAAGAGGGTCCTTCTCCACTCGCTTATCGTAAACATCGAAAATGGTTTAAAAGCTTGGTATATATTAATGGTACTTCGACACACAATGCATTCCAACGCAAAAATTGTCAATATTGTAATAAACACATTTTTTAAAAGAGTAACCATGGAGTTTCTTGCCGGTTCTTCTCCATAGGAAACGACCAATTTGGAACCGTGCACTAGCTTCTGACGTTTTATAAGTGCCCATGTAGGCCTATGTGAAATAAAATATTTTGACTTTGACTTTGACTTTGAAAAAAAGAGAGATAACGCCTGAAAACTCGGTAATTCCGAGATTTACTCGAAAATTTCACAAAACTTGCTCCAGGAAATAGCTCTTTTTTTTAAACCCTTAAAAGTTTTTGGAAAAAATTGTCGTTATTTAGAATCTTAATAAAATTTTTGACTTTTTTAATTTTTAGGCAAATTATGAAGTGTCTAAGTTCATGCCAAATAGGACATTTTCAGCGGTTTTTACTGGATTAGTTTTACACAAATTTAGAAATTGGCTTCTTTAGAAACCTAGATAATATCCACAAGATACTGTGTTTCCAAAATATCTAATGAAAAATGTGTAATAACGTCATAATCAGTTATGAGCGGTTGTATGAAAAACAGTGAAAGTGTGAGTCGTGATGCACCACCTTAAGTATTGTCATACAACGTGGCTTTATGAAGTACAATAAAGAATTTATTTATCTACTCCAGTCTTTTGGGCACACCTCTAGTCAATCGCTGTGTTTCGTTTCCGTTTTGTATTTTTCTAAATTTAAAAAATAAATTAAGGTGGAACCAGAAGACGAGTCAGAATTTTACTGACTAATATCAAATCTGTGTCCTTTGTGTTCTAGGACTACAGATTTCCTTTTCAGGAATTCCCCATGATCCGAGCGGGCATCGGCTCTACTGGGCCTCTACGGTTATCATTTTCGCGTGGAACGCCACGTGCCGTTGACGAATCTTAAAACCTGTTGTATCTATCTTTTTTTCCTGCCCTTATCCCATATTACTTGGGGTCAGCGCAACCCTTTTTTTCTTCCATTCTGTCCTGTCACCCGTCACACTATCACTAACTTCTTTTTCTTTCATATCACTCCTCACACAATCCACTCATCTTTTCTTTGGCCTCATAGGTAACTCTTTTAGTAACATGCGCTTCATCCCTTCTCTTTACACGACCGTACTAAGACAAACGATTTCCTTTCAACTTTTCAGTCACTGCCGCCACTTCCAAACATCCTCTAATGTACTCATAATTTCTTGCTTTATCCTTACTCGTCACACCACATCGGTATTCTACATATGTAATTTCTAATACACTATTTTACACAACAACAATTTTAATTCCACGAACTCCCAACAAAACTTATTTAAAATACCCAACCCACGTCCATTCCATAACGCCAGCCAGTCCATAGGAGCATACTTTACTCCAACTTTATCAATGTCCTCTAAGCTTTTTGATAAAAAACTTACAACAGACGTAGAGAAAGGCTCGAGGGTAGTTGTAAGTTATTAGCTGCTCGAAAGTTGCAGCGAACTTGTTACAGTAACGCGTTGCTTGAGTCAGGGAAACTTTTGGCTTGTGTGGAGTTATATTAGCCTTTTGGGAAAGGTAGCGCGTTTAAGGCTTATGGAGATGGTATGTGTTACGATTATAAAGGTACGCCATTTTTGTAAAAGTTGAAGCACGGTTTTTCAAATTATAATAAACTAGTTGCTCCCAGCGGCTTCGCCCGCGTGATAGCAGAAAATTATCCCAAGGGAACATATTTCTGGGATAAAAAGTATCCTATGTCCTATTCCAGGACATGGTCTATCCGTGTACCAAGTTTCATCAAAATCGGTTTTGCCATTTTGGCGTGAAGACGTAACAAACAAACCCACTCACTTTCGCTTTTATAATATTAGTAAGGACTACTTCTGCCTTGAGTTTGAGCGATAAACACTAAAAAATGTATTTCTTTCTTATAATATTGGATTTTTAGCCAGAATCTTCTAATCATCAGTAGTATGAACTAAATATGAATGTTACTGTCCACGCACAAGGGTCTCAAAAAAACGCCGCTTCAAGCTTCTTCGGCCACAAAAAAAACGGTTGAAGCCGCTTCAAGCTTCTCCGGCCACCAGCTATCGCGCGCTTCAGCTGTTTTTTGCGGCGGCATCTAGCTTTTTTGTAGCCGCTTC
This sequence comes from Mythimna lalbum, assembly GCA_949319445.1. NCBI lineage: Eukaryota > Metazoa > Arthropoda > Insecta > Lepidoptera > Noctuidae > Mythimna > Mythimna lalbum. The sequence continues at coordinate 1,720,046 of OX439354.1, forward strand.
TAGCGTTTTGTGGTGGCGTTTTTTTGACGCCCGTGTACGAGGACAGTTAGCTTTTTCGTGCCGCAGAACCGCTTCGCACAACAATGATGCTACACTGATGACAGTGCACAAGCTATCACGGCGTGACAAGTTTGAGGCACCTACTAGCTATCTACAATTCTGATCATCAGCAATTCGAAGCATTTTAAAATGTATCTTTGTTATTTACGCCTTATTAGCCGATAGGCTTTGTTACTCGAACCTACCATTATGTCTACGTTGTTGTATTTGTGTGCTGTTGATAGAGACCGCAATTCGGATTCGGATGGCTAGCCGCGGAACGCTTCACAGATATCGAATTAGGGCCGCAGGCAATGCCCACAGACCATCGTATTTTGTAGATCGTAACTATGTTGGTATTATAACTTATAGGTTCATCTTTACATAGTCCCTACTTATATAATATTATAAATGCGAAAGTAACTCTGTCTGTCTGTCTGTTACGCTTTCACGCAAAAACTACTGAACGGATTTAGATCAAGGTAGGTAGGTAGAAGAGACACTGGAATAACACATAGGCTACCTATAATTCCACTGCTGAGCACGGGTCTCTGCCCGCGCGATATAAACTGTAGTCCACGCGGGCGAAGCCGCGGGCGGAAAGATAGTATAAAATAAAGTTTTAGAGACATACGGGACAGGATGCAAAATCCCGTCACCATCCGTTACAAAGGGAGGATTCTCCGACCAGACCGGTGTTGTATCTCGTCTCGGTAACTGACCGATAGTTGTTTTAGGGTTGTTGTATATGATCTAATCGCGTGGAAAACTGTGATGCGATACAGTATTTTGAATTTTCTTATTTATTTATTTATATATACTTTATTGTACACCAAGATAATAAATTACATTTGAGCCTTTTTTTCGGTGGTAAAAATCATCCAATGCAATGACAATCCCCGCTCTTGGTGGAGCGGGAGATAGTGTCAGACTCTTACTGACTAAAAACCCACCCCGTTCCCTCTAGCCTCTTTATACCGGGAGTTTCTTTTCGGATAACCCTGGCCCCAGATTACATTTGAGCTTTATATTTAAAACATACAATTGGCGGCCTTATCGCATTTCGCGATCTCTTCACCTTCTCTTCTTTCTTCTCTTTCACCTGGTATGGAAAGAGATTGTCTGGACACAAAATGGGGTTGCACAAGGTGCATTACGAAACATTGGTGATTTTCTTATGTGGTGCCATAGATGTCGCTACAAAGTCACTTTTTGCGTCAGTCTGTTTATCGGCTAAATCTTTCTAAACCAGGAAACAGATTGTGATCCAAATTCATTAATAGATATAGCAGTAAACGAGGAAGGCTGGTGTAATAAACATCATATACACGAGGAAGCCTGATGTAAACATTATATAAAATTACTGTCTCCATCGCTGTAAGCTAAACCTCGATTTCAAAACTTATTATTAGGGAGAGCAAGCCTTGTTGTATTAAGTCCGCCTATGTACCACTACTGTACATGAAGTTTAAATAAATAAACTTTGACGATCAAAATAAAAAAAGAATTAAAACCACCCTAAGGTCGACTGGCAGATGATGCCTAAGGCATTAAGTCCTTTATTTGTATAAAGGACTTAATGCCTTAGGCTCTTGTGCATAAAGCTTTAAATAAATACATAAAAAGGGATTGGACCTTTTTAATTCTTTTTTTTATTTTGATCGTTCATTCGTTTCAAACCAACATCACTACCACAAAAAAGCGATCGCCAGAATCGATCACGCAAGTCCCTTTATACCAGAAAAATTTAGGATACCTAAAGGTATATAAAAAACCGGTATTTCATACATTTCCCCGGACCGAGCTCGTTCACAGTTTATTAAAGGCTCTGGAAGCGCCCCGGGCATAAAACACGGCGGCCGGTTCTCAGAAATATTTTATATCATTTATTTTTTATCTCGCTCCCTATTGAATGATCGGAATTTAATATCCAATGTGGAGAGAATAGATATCCGATGATACAATAAAGAGAATAATCTTTCGGTATGTTTGTATCCCTTCTTTTTTTCGTCTTTTGTGCGAGTCGGTATTTATTCGGTAAACATTCCTACGATTCACTTGATTGGAAGTGGTGTCTATGGGTTGCTGTGCCACCATTGTTTGTGTGTCTATGCGCTGTTTACATTAGAAGAAAATGTATATTCAAAGTACAATAAAAATACATATATATTTTTATTATTATTGAAGTTTGCACTTGACCATTATCTCACCTGATGGTAAGCGATGGTGTGGTCGATGGTAGAGCACACTTGCCTAGAAGTAACCTATTCACTCTTGATTTAAAGATCCCTAATTTGTTGCTATCAGAAAACACAATTCCCATCCTTAGCTGTTCCCACAATGGATGTCCATCATGTACTGGTGGTGTTTCGCTGAGAAGATTCGATTAGATCTGTGTTTCCTTACCAATGAAACCAGTAATGAGGACTGGTTTCTCAATTAACTTTAGCGCATCAAGTTTGAGCCAACCAAAGTTAGAGCTAGAGATTCTAGCTAAGCCCAAACTTGCTTAGATTACCCAAACTTGCAATTTTACTAGCTTTCATCATCATACTCTTGTTGCTATCCCATTCTACTTGGAGACAGCACAATGCGTTTTTCTTCCACCCTCTTTTGTCAGCCATCACGCCATGACTGATTCCCTCTCTATCCCTCCGCATGTATTACTGTATCACTATTCAAATTTATTAATGGTCATATTAGCGAAACCAGAACAAAAAAAAATAGAAAACCATCGTAGTCCATCATCATTATCATTTCAGCCGAAAGTCTGTTGGAAATAGGCCTCCCCCAAGCGTTGCCAAAACGACCGGTCACGTATCCGATTTATGAAAAATCGAAATCTGTGAAGCAGCAAGTACATAAAATCAGGGCCAATCTAAGAGAGGGCAAGCCGGACATTTGCCCAGAGCGGCCAAAAATGAGAAGCGGCAAAATTGACTTATTCCTATCTTCCAACCTAGCCATTAGCCATTCACACCAAAGTTGGCAGGTTGAGAATTTAATGTGCCACTTTCCAGCCTGGAATATATGTGGAAATATTTAAGTATAAATAATAGTCATGACAATGGTTTTGTGTATGTAAAGGGTGCAAGTTATTTTTGCCCTGAACACCAAAATAGCTAGATCCGGCCCTGATGCAAACAAAAGAACCATGATCAATTAAGGAGTCCAATTTTCCTCTCAAAACACAGAACTCTATGGACTCTACGGACACCTTTATTTTTTATTGGAACGCTTGAAAAATCGATTTCAATCACATTCCATTAAGAACGTTTAATTACCGCCATTTCAGTTTAACGCTGAAACGATTCAGTTTTTGCCGTAAACGTCTGTGGGACGGTAAAGTGTTCCGTTACTTATTTATTGGATGGGATTGCGAATTCATTTGATTTTTACTGAGCTTTCGAATTTATCAAATATTTTGGTAATTTCGGAATGGTTCTGTTAATTTATTTTCAATACCCTTACTGGAAAACCCACTCATCATATTACATGTATTTATATAAAACAGTAAATTGGGTGCAGCAATTCACTGTTTTCTACACTAGTGCGAAAAAGTGCCCGAATTAGCCCCAGCTACAATTTATCGTAGGCAACCCGTCTGTTGCCACTGCAGGCGCCGCAACCGCCAGCCGGATGCGGAGGTCAGAGAGGCGGAGCTGTATGAGGGGTACAGAGAGGCAAGAACACCGCCCCAGGACCCGATGGCTTGCCAGGGAAAGCCTGGGTCCTGGCCATGGAGGCTCTCGGGCCTCGACTAAGAGGGCTCTTCAGCGCATGTATGGAGAGGGGCCAGTTTCCACTTCGCTGGAAGACGGGGAAACTGGTCCTCATCGCAAAGCCAGGGCGCCCTGCGGACTCTCCGTCCGCGTACCGGCCCATTGTGCTGCTCGACGAGGTGGGCAAGCTCTTTGAAAGAGTCATTGCAAACCGCCTCGTCGCGCGCCTAACACGGGTGGGGCCGGACTTGTCGGACGGACAGTTCGGCTTTCGCAGGGCGCGCTCTACGGTGGACACATGCATCATGCGCGTGCGAGCCCTCACGACAGGGGTTGTGGTGTCCCGGGGCAGGAGCGTCGTGGCAGTGTCTTTGGACATTGCCAACGCGTTCAACTCCCTGCCCTGGAGTACGATCCGGAGGGCACTCCGGTACCACCGGGTGCCCGAATACCTCTGTCGAGTGGTCGAGGCTTACCTGTCGGACAGGTCCATTATCTATCCCGGTCACCAGGGAGACTGGAAACGTCGAGAGATGTCGTGCGGTGTTCCGCAGGGGTCGGTTCTAGGCCCACCCTTGTGGAACATCGGCTACGACTACGTGCTGCGCGGCGACCTCCCTGACGGGGTCAGCGTGGTCTGCTACGCAGACGACACGCTGGTTCTAGCGCAGGGAGAGTCGCACCAGGCGGCGGTCGCTCTAGCGACACGCGGCGTTGCGATAGTCGTTGGTAGGATCCAGGTGTTGGGACTCGAGGTGGCGCTGCACAAATCCGAGGCCATGTTTTTCCACGGCCCTCGGAATGCGCCACCATCAGACTCCCAACTTACGGTAGGAGGAGTTCGCATCGGCGTCGGGTCGACGATGAAGTACCTGGGACTCGTTCTCGACAGCCGATGGAATTTCGGAGAACACTTCCGACGTTTGGCTCCCAAACTCAACCGGGGCGGGGCTGCTCTCAAGCGGCTCCTGCCCAACCTTGGGGGTCCAGACGCCTCCTGCCGGAGGCTCTACGCGGGGATCGTTCGGTCCATGGCCCTCTACGGGGCGCCGGTGTGGGCGCCGTCACTGGCAAAGCGACCGGCGTCCATACTGAACGCCTGCCAGAGGGTCATGGCAATACGGATGATGCGAGGTTACCGCACGATCTCCCGCGAAGCGGCGAGCCTTCTGGCTGGCCTACCACCGTGGGATCTGGAGGCAACAGTCCTTGCACACATGCACGATAAGCGCGTGGAGATGCAACGCTGGGGTGAAAGTCCACTACCGCGACAGTTCGAGGTATGGCAGACAGAGCTCCGGCGGGATCTCACGGTGAAATGGCGTCAGCGACTATCGCAACCCAGTGCTGGGCACGCCACAATTATGGCGGTAAGTCCCCTCTTTGAGGCGTGGCTGGAAAGACCTCACGGCGTCCTTACCTTCCGCATGACGCAGGTCCTCACCGGACATGGCAAGTTCGGGAGGTTCCTGCATCGGATTCGAGCGGAAGAAACGCCCGGGTGCCGCCACTGTTTTGAACGCCCGGAGGACACGGTTGAGGTGTGGCCTGCTTGGGCGAAGCAACGCCGTGCCCTCGTGGGGGTGATCGGCGGCGGAGACCTCTCGCGCCGGGCCTTGGTTGAGGCCATGGTCCGGAGCGAGGAGGAGTGGCAGGCGGTCGCCTCCTTCTGCGAAGCAGTAATGCTAGCAAAGGAGGAGGCAGACCGCATCAGGCAACGGCGCCCCCGCCGCCGCCGCCGGGATTCCGATCCCGATTTCCGGCCACCGTAGACGCGGGCTCGTGGACGGCGAGCCATGGGTAAATCGCTGTCCGATCGTCCGGTAACTGTCCGGACCGAGCCAAGGCGTCGACGGCGCGCACTGTTCCCGCGCGCCTCAAGGAGTTGTCAGCAACAGGAGGGGCCCATCTGGGTCGAAGCCTACCGGGGTCGGGGTTATCCGAAAGGAAACTAGAGCCCCGGTATGAAGGCTAGAAGGAACGGCGCGGGGTTTTTAGTCAGTAAGATTCTGACACTGTCTCCCGCTCCACCCAAGAGCGGGTTTCGTCAATGATGATTTTCTCCGTCGACAGAAAAAAAAAACCCGTCTGTTGCCGCGTAGACCCCATTAGTCACCAGGTAGCCCCCGTTAATTTAATTCTTCGTAGATATATTCGAAAACGTCTTTTGATACATTTGGTAATTTGTCGCTGCAGCGTCCGGATATATACCCACCGAGCCGCAAACTTCCTACACTTGTATGAAAATATACTATTATATTATCGAATGGTATAGTATGGTTTCCATCTATAAAAAATTTGTAACAAAAAAGACTTATCTTCGGTCAACGAATCAGCATTGCCATCCAGCGTGGCAATACTGCCAGCGTTCTGAGCACTTTTTCCCATTGACATCGATGTGGACGAATTTTTTGATGCCTGTTAGTTTTCCCCGTTTTTTATTTTTTTAGTCGTTTTTACATATTACTATTTTAAGTTTGTATATACCTATTAATTTATAATATTTAATAGTTAAGATGTAGGTGAATATTTAGCAAATAAACACCCGTAATAAAAAAGAATAACAGATTAACAAGCTTTTCATGAAAATATTTTTTTCATAGCAAGCTTTATAGCTGGTATACCTACATAATTAATACTCGTCAAGACGAATCATACGAGCCCAAACTCGATGGGGTTGTGTCGTTTAACTACGAAGTTTCTTTAGCCATCTTCCAGTTCCATCATCAGATCAGCCCGATTTCATATTATGGCGGTAAGTCCCCTCTTTGAGGCGTGGCTGGAAAGACCTCACGGCGTCCTTACCTTCCGCATGACGCAGGTCCTCACCGGACATGGCAAGTTCGGGAGGTTCCTGCATCGGATTCGAGCGGAAGAGACGCCCGGGTGCCGCCACTGTGCGGAACGCCCGGAGGACACGGTGGAGCACACAGTTGAGGTGTGCCCTGCTTGGGCGGAGCAACGCCGTGCCCTCGTGGGGGTGATCGGCGGCGGAGACCTCTCGCGCCGGGCCTTGGTTCAGGCCATGGTCCGGAGCGAGGAGGAGTGGCAGGCGGTCGCCTCCTTCTGCGAAGCAATAATGCTAGCAAAGGAGGAGGCAGACCGCATCAGGCAACGGCGCCCCCGCCGCCGCCGCCGGGACTCCGATCCCGATTTCCAGCCACCGTAGACGCGGGTTCGCGGACGGCGAGCCATGGGTAGCTCGCTGTCCGATCGTCCGGTAACTGTCCGGACCGAGCCAAGGCGTCGACGGCGCGCACTGTTCCCGCGCGCCTCAAGGAGTTGTCAGCAACAGGAGGGGCCCATCTGGGTCGAAGCCTACCGGGGTCGGGGTTATCCGAAAGGAAACTAGAGCCCCGGTATGAAGGCTAGAAGGAACGGCGCGGGGTTTTTAGTCAGTAAGACTCTGACACTGTCTCCCGCTCCACCCAAGAGCGGGTTTCGTCAATGATGATTTTCCCCGTCGACAGAAAAAAAAAAAAAAAAAAAAGCCCGATTTCATAATAATTTTGCATTGTCATCTGATTTACACATGCATGCACAATTTCAGCTAAATCGGTAACCGGGAAGTGGGTTAAATTTAATTTGCAAGATTTGATTATAAACAAACATCGGGACAGGTAAAACTAAATAAAAGCTTGTAATAATAAGCTAAGTCTATTGGATGTGTTACCCATGAAATAACGATTCAATTAGGGTTAGACGGACTGAAAGAGTTGAATTTACGGCCACCAATAATTTTTTGATCAACGCAAAATGCAAAAAACTTGTGAAAATATTAATTTCACTAGAAGAATCTCCACTCTAACGTCTTTTAAAATCCCTTATCTCACCCAGACATTTCACACTGAGACGTCGGTAACAGCCACTATACTTCAAACTTTATCCATAACATCAATCTGCCATTTCACCAAAACACGACACTCCTGATCCCCCTTTATTAGGTACAAAACTTTCTTAGCGATGCCACTAAATGATCTGACTTGTCTGACTTAAAAAAACTTTGACAAATATTTGAATTTTGTGTAGATTTCAAATATTTGTCACAACGCACCGGCGACGCGTCGGGCTCGGTCCGGAGCTATCCTTTGCTTGTTGTCCGCAAGCCCACGTCTTTGGTGGCTTTTTTTTTTGTCGGTGGGCAAAAATCATCTTATGACAAACCCCGCTCTTGGGTGGAGCGAAAGATAGTGTCAGACTCTTACTGACGAAAAACCCACCCCGTTCCTTCTAGCCTTCATACCGGGGGACGAGCTTCCTTTCGGGTAACCCTGGCCCCAGTAGGCATCGACCCAGCTGGGCCCCTCCTGCTGCTGACAACTCCTTGAGGTGCGCGGGAACAGTGCGCGCCGTCGACGTCTTGGGCTCGGTTCATTACCGGATGATCGGACAGCGAGCTACCTATGGCTCGCCGTCCGCGAGCCCGCGTCTACGGTAGTCGGAAATCGGGTTCGGAATCCCAGCGGCGGCGAGGGCGCCGTTGCCTGATGTGGTCTGCCTCCTCTTTTGCTAGCATTACTGCTTCGCAGAAGGAGGCGACCGCCTACCACTCCTCCTTCCGACTTACCGCCATAATCGTGGCGTGCCGAACGTCTTCGGTGGCTGCTAGTCGGGGTGAGAGGCGAGGAGGAACCGTTTAAACCTCTGTACAGACTGAGTTTAAACTGAATGCAGACTGAATGAATGAAAATAACATTTTCAGACGACGCTGTCCAAAATACCGCGAAAAACTTGTTAAGACATAAAACTAGACGTGTTCTGTCTGCAACAGACAAAACCCAAGACTTCGCTGCAGTTTCAAATAAATGACATTTCTGTTATAGTCACGTATAAAGTTCGTAGTTTTCCGTTAAAAGCGAAAAGTGAATGGATATTAGCATAATTTGTTACTTTATAAAGTTTTCATAATTTCCACGAATTTCTTGGAATTTCCCGAAGTGGTAGTTTCAGTTTGCGTGAGTTTTTTTGTTTTTGATTTATGGTAATTGTATACTTTTGACAGGCTTTTTAGCGTGGAATGAAAAATGTAGAAAAACTTGTAATTTTAGCTTTGTTCTTGGAAAATTTTCTTTTTATATTATTGATAGGGTCGCGTTTGACCACTATCTCACCTGATGGTAAGCGATGATGGGGCTGATTGATTGCTTATTGATCTTATTTTGTAACTAAGGTTGCCCAACTTAAATGGGACTAGGTAGGACATGTTTGCCGCATGTCTAACGAGCTGTGGGCCTGTAAAACACAGGATTGGTGCCCAGGACGCGGGGCCGCGGCAGACCACGAAGGAGATGGCGGGACGACCTGGATGGCTTCCTTAAGAATTGAAATGAAAAAACGAGGAACCGTGATCGATGGAAAGAATGGAGGGAGGCGTTTGCTCAACAGCGAGACAATATAGCTATAATAATTTTGTATCTAATTGCTCCTAATCAAACCCGGGGTATTAATTTGGTCTTTTGTTACCGAACAGTATCGTTCTAACAAACTACCCGCACAGACATACAGACAATTAGGTTTAATTATAAAGTATAGTTGTCAGCCTAACAGGACAAGGCCCTTGAAAATTAATTATACTATAGACCTATCTAGGACGGTCCTAACCCGCCTAGTCCATGTTTAATTTATACCTATTTTTACATTAACCAAACAATATTATTATTGCAGTCAAGGCGCTTTCCCTTGTGTAATTTATTTAATCACACTTGCTCTAAAAATGGTGAGGATAAGCATCGTGAAGAAACTGTTATATCTTAGAACCATAGATTCCAAGACATGTGACATTCATCAGCCTGCACTGACCCACGTGGTGGAAGCGCCATTCTCTCTTTTAGAGAGAAGGCCTGAATCCCAGCAGTGGGAACTATGTCATTATTATTATATTTAACAAAAGTACGAGTATTGGATTAATTCATTCATAAACGGACAACACAATTATAAAAATTACTTATGTGTGATAATGATTACTTATGTGATTTATTTTATTTTTATGCTGTATTGTAATGAATAATGATTCTCTGCACATATTGGTCTCGATCGTTAGTGCAGAGAGTACTAGTAATAAATAAATAAAAAAAGTTGGTGAGTACTGCGTCTTTACTATCATCATCATCATCTTCCTGCCCTTGTCCCATCTTATTTGGGGTCGAAGCAACACTTTTTTTTCTTCCATTCTATCCTGTCACTCGTCATGCTATCACTAACTTCCTTTTCTTTCATATTACTCTTCACACAATCCATCCATCTTTTCTTTTACTGGGGCTTATGATGTCTTATAATAATAATGAATTTAGCGGAGAAAGGGATAGTGATATATGGCTTATATAGCTCCATGTCATTCTCAGTATAAAATTACGATGATTTTTAGACGTCATGGTAGGACTGTATAAAGAAAATATTTTTGAAAATTATCACCTAAAATTAAGATGTATTTGTCCACACGGCTTATTCTTTACACAGCATCAAAGAAATATCAAACGTTGCACGATTCCGAAGATTTGATTGATATTATCGTCGAAACGCTAAAAATAGTCAACTCTGATCTTTGCAATGCTAGAAAGGTTATTAAAAAGCAGTCAAAGAGCGCCTTTCAACCGACACGCTATCCCAAGGGACCTCAAGTGAGACGCAATTTCTGCTACCCAATCACGTTCCAGAATCAATACTTGGAAGTTTGCGGAAACAAGAAATTAATTTTGTTTTTAATATTACAATACAAAATTGAAAATGTCAACAACCAACGTTGTTTAACGAGAAATAGCAATTAAGAATCTCTGAGCTTTAAGTAGAAATTGCAAAGTGCTCTTTGTAACAAGTTAGTGGTCGATGGTGCATTCGCACTTACGATACTGTATTTTAAATGGCTTCTTTAACTTTTTACTGATTGTAAAATAAAGTTGCTTTCTGTGTCTGTCTGTTTATTAGCTAACTAAATAAATCACACAGTGGATTGTAATGCGGGTTTCATTAGAGGATTCAATTTATTCGTTCAAATTCAAATTTATTAGGAGATCTTACAATGGGCTTCATAAAAAGGCTTAAAGTCACCCAAAGGGCGATGGAAAGGGCTTTGCTCGGAGTGCAAAAAGTGTCCAGTGGCGGTAACTGGAACACAAAGTGTTTCCGTTTGCGCAACGCTTTAAGAGGGTCCTTTTCCATTCCAACGAGATGTTTGACGAAAAGGCAACGCAAAAAAAAGAGATAACGCATGAAAACTCTGTTAGTATTCGGTAATTCCGAGATTTACTCGAAAATTTCACAAAACTTGCTCCAGGAAATAGCTGTTTTTTTTAAACCTCTAAAAGTTTTTGGAAAAAGTTGTCGTCATTTAGAATCTTAATAAAATTTGTAAGGCTTCTATAGTTTTACTTTTTTAATTTTTAGGCAAATTAAGAAGTGTCAAAGTTCATGCAAGATAGGATTTTTAGAGGTCTTTACTGGATTAGTTTTACACAAATTTAGAAATCGATTTCAATAGAAGCCTAGATAATATCCACAAGATACTGCGTTTCCAAAATATCTACTGAAAAATGTCATAATCGATTATGAGCGGTTGTATGAAAAACATTGAAAATGTGTGTCGAGATGCATCACCTTAAGAAGTATTTAGAGTTCATTTTTATTTCTACAGTTAAAAATTATTGCAAAATGCTTTATTTATATATGCACCCTGTATATATAAATAAACCTCCAATAATTCATAATTATATAGTACGGCTGAATAAGAGGAAAAATCTGTAAAAAAATTGTTCGATACGTAAAATCATTAATTAATTGCGAGACAGAATTAATTAAGAGCGGACTCATTAATTTGCCAACAATTAGTTGACCTTGTTGAACGCCTCTTACAAGCATGGCTTACTCAAAAATCTATGTATTCGTTAATTACACGATTTATTTAGGATCTTTTTTTTTTTTGGGTGATCAATAATCATCTTATGACAACAGTGGGGACTTGACAAGAGTGGGGCTTTTGGGTGGAGCGGGAGATAGTGTCAGACTCTTACTGACTAAAAACCCCACCCCGTTCCTTCTAGCCTTCATACCGGGGCTCGAGTTCCTTTCAGATAATTCTGGCCCCAGTAGGCTCCGACCCAGCTGGGCCCCTCCTGTTGCTGACAACTCCTTGTGGCGCGCGGGAACAGTGCGTGCCGTCGACGTCTTGGGCTCGGTCCGGACAGTTACCGGACGATCGGACATCGAGCTACCCATGGCTCTTCAGAATGGGCCTCATCAGAGAGCTTAAAGTAAAAATGGGGAAGGCCATGCTTGGAGTTTCCTTATGTGAATGGATCGGTAATGAAGATATCCAAGAGAACCAAAGTTCCCGACAAAGACCGAATAATTGCCAGACTTAATAGTACGAGATCCGCAGAAGAAACCTCTTTCCTCATCTGTTATTTTATTATGATAAATATTATGTGCTAGATAATGAGATTATTAAGCCATTCCGAATAGGTTGCCTAGCTTACACACACACACATTTAAATAAAAACTTTCCCCTAAATAATATTACTATTACTGTGACGACAATTATCAAAAACAGACAAGTTACGGATTAACATGCGTTAGACCAAAAATTCTAAGACATGTGACATCCACCAACCCGCACTGGGCCCGCGTGGTGGATTGCGGCCCATTCCCTCTCCTAGAGAGGAGGCCTGAGTCCCAGTAGTGGAAACATTAAAAAGGCTGATGATGGTGATGCGTTACGGAATTTTCAAATGACATTTTGACTATCTTCGTCGCTGTTACAAACGATACGCTCACTTTGTCTAGTTCCTATAATTATATTTATTAATAGGTACGGGTTTCATTAATAACATTCCCCCATTATAACAAAAATATAACTTATTCGATAAATCAAAAAGCCCGCCCACGTATAAAAACACACGTAACAAAATATCTAAACAATTCCATTACCTCATGTTGTACGATCACTAACTCGCTACGAAAGTCGGCGCGTGCTACGAATTCGTAGCGCTGTTACGAGCTACGAGCTACGGCGTAGTTAGTAGTTCCCTTGCTGATTGGATTGTAGTGAACTTTCATTTTATTGCCAAGTGTTTATGATCCTTGGTTTTAATGGTAATTTTTTTTTAAGTGGATTCGTTTAGGATGATTCGTTTTGAAGTAAAATCGATGAATTGTTTGTACGCCGTACAAAAAAATCTTTTATAAGATCAAAAGATATTTGGTATTGTAGTGACACAATGACGTTGCAAAGTATCTTTAATAAGCATAATTAGCCTTTATGTTCCCATTGCTGGGACTTAGGTTTCCTCACACATGTCACATATAAGATAAATTATCTACAACCTTATTTTCACTATATGCGAAACCTAAAACACCTGTCTAGTGTTTTATGTAAAGAATCTTTGTACAAATTCAAATCTGTTTTATGAAAAATCAAAAAGTTTTAATTTTAAAGCATAAATTCAGCGGGAACTTCACGACCCTCAGTGATACGGAATACAAGGAGGAGGATGCTCTTTCACCAAGCTGGCGTCTAATACCCGCAATGACCTTCCATGACTTGTGTAGTACATAGTGTCCAACTTGTGACCTTTACAAATATTTTTCGGAATAAATACTCGTATATTATAACGTGGTGTAAAAACTATATTGGAATCCATTCAGTTAGTGATTCTGAATAGACTACGAGTATATTCAGGTATCGCATAAACTAAATATAATGTTGTATCGAGACAGAACTACATATTTAAAATACTTTAGTCCTTTTGCATTTAAAAAATCCTGTAAGAGAGGCACATAGGAAGTGTTTTTTAATTACCACGAAACAAAAACTCGAAAACGCTAGTCATTGCAATGGTATTTAGTGAACAGTCGTGCCTGATGTTTTTATTTTCACATGCACGGAAAAGTTAAAAACTCGAGTCACGCTCTAAAATACTTAGCATTGAGCTACTTACAAGTGCACCTCTATTGTAGCGGAGCATTGCATTATAACTCTATTGTTGAACAAATGAACGCAGAAAAATATATAGTGAGTCTTTGTGGCCCTGGGAAAGGAAAACTCATGGAAACGAGTGAGTTTTAATCAGTAAAAGTCTGGCTTCTCTCTTCATCCAGAGGAAAGCTTTGGTTTCCTAGGAAAGCAGTGCCGTCATATAGCGGCCGTTTTAACACATCGTCAGTCATTTTTTCAAAACAACCGTCACAAACGTCATACGAAAAGTATACAAGATATAAAATGGACGACCTTGATTTAGCTTTAGTAATTTACTTGGAGGATGAACTATCCTCAGAAGAGGAAAATTGTCGTTGTTCCGGAAAACGGCCGCTATATGACGGCACCGCTATCCTAGGAAACCAAAGCTTTGTGAAGTTTTTTGACACTTTTACACCTTAATCCATTAAACCCCAAGCGAAAATTGAAGGTATCTGAAAGGTATCAAAACTTACGATAAGTCAAGGCCAAATATCAAGTTCAGCATAGCATAGTCAGCCTTATAATGTTCCCACTGTTGGGACTCAGGCCTCCTCTCTAAGAGAGGGAATGGGCCGTAATCCACCACGCAGGCCCTTTGCGGTTGGTGGATGTCCCATAATCAAAGTTTAGAACATGTCGGTTTTCTCACGATGTTTTCCTTCACCGTTTTAAGAGCAGTGGTAATGAAATAGATTACACAAAGTAATGCGCCTGGCAGGGTTTGAACCTGTGACCTACAACTCGTAAGTCAGGGCCGTTAGCAATCGGCCACCGCTACTTACTTTCAGCAAGAAATATTAACATTGCAAACGGACATAATATTTGATGGAAGTATTCTATCTCCAGTATGACATACACGTCTGTGTACACATGACACATCCGGACAAGTCTACCTATATTTTATATAGATATTTGTAAAAGCGCGTGCCTCACGCCTGCTCGTTAGTGCACTCCCATTGTGCTTAGTTTTATTTACAAGTTCTAGTTAAAATCACTACGTACTAGTTTCACAGAACTGTATTTTCTGTCTACGTTCGTACAGTTATTTCTATTTTAAGCTTTTTATACAACACTAGCTTTTGCCCGCGCGGCTTCGCTCCCGCTCTTCCCTGCTCCACCCTACTATACCCTACTCTACCCTACTCTACTCTACTCTACCCTACTCTACCCTACTCTACCCTACTCTACCCTACTCTACCCTACTCTACCCTACTCTACCCTACTCTACCCTACTCTACCCTACTCTACCCTACTCTACCCTACTCTACCCTACTCTACCCTACTCTACCCTACTCTACCCTACTCTACCCTACTCTACCCTACTCTACCCTACTCTACCCTACTCTACCCTACTCTTCCCTGCTCCACCCTACTATACCCTACTCTACCCTACTCTACTCTACTCTACCCTACTCTACCCTACTCTACCCTACTCTACCCTACTCTACCCTACTCTACCCTACTCTACCCTACTCTACCCTACTCTACCCTACTCTACCCTACTCTACCCTACTCTACCCTACTCTACCCTACTCTACCCTACTCTACCCTACTCTACCCTACTCTACCCTACTCTACCCTACTCTACCCTACTCTACCCTACTCTACCCTACTCTACCCTACTCTACCCTACTCTACCCTACTCTACCCTACTCTACCCTACTCTACCCTACTCTACCCTACTCTACCCTACTCTACCCTACTCTACCCTACTCTACCCTACTCTACCCTACTCTACCCTACTCTACCCTACTCTACCCTAATCTACCCTACTCTACCCTAATCTACCCTACTCTACCCTACTCTACCCTACTCTACCCTACTCTACTCTACTCTACCCTACTCTACCCTACTCTACACTACCCTACACTACCCTAATATTTTTTTTCCATAAGAACCTTATCCTCACAATAACAATCGCAACAAAAAAAAAAATCAGCCAAATCGGTCAAGCCGTTTTCATGCTAAGTCGTGACAACGAAAAACTGGTCTCATTTTTATATATATAGATATATTATTAATTTTTTCTCCCATACTTAGTAAGATTTGTACAATTTACAAGAAACAATTTACAGACGGGAGACAGGAGCCCATACTAGGTGAAACCTGTGCTACGGGTCTCCTGGTCTCATAATCTTGAAAACATTATAAAAAGCCAAAGTTGGAGTATACATTACAGTAATAGGAAGTTCAGATTACAACTCGTACAGATAAGAATTAAATTTAAATTAAATAATTATGATGTTAAATTCAAATTATTACATTAAATTATTATGATATTAAATTCACATGATTACATTAATATATACTAGCTTCTGCCCGTGGCTTCGCACTTGTCAACTGACTACTCTATTCTACATTACCATACTCTATCCTACTCCACCCTACTCCACTCTACTCTTCCCTACTCAACTCTAACCTTGTTTCTTCAGTTGCTTTTTGGTTTCCATGGTCACGGTGACTCTTTCCTATCCTCTAGCCATACTATACAACGTGTAACGTTAAATGCGCAAAACCTGAAAATAGTTTGATCAGAATGAGGAGCAGAATCAATTAAACCACCATTTAATATAGGTTAAATTTTTCAAAAAAATCTTCATTAAATATGTTGCCCTGTCTATTTATTAATAGGTCAAGCCATCATGTGCGCAAACCTGCCCAAATAGGTAAACAAACACAAATGGATGGAGTCCAATTAAATTTTCTCATACGCGAGATAATAAAAGCTGCATTGAAAAAAGAATAATCTTATTTCAATGCAGATACGAATTTTAAACAAAATAAAACTGCACATAAAACCTTAAATTTTTTTTTTATGTTTTTTTTTTTTCTCTCAGAATTAGGTCAGTTGAATTAAAAATCATTTGGGGTGTCTGAGCTTTTGCGCACTTAATATAATATTCCACAACTATCACACAACGCTGTCTAGTCCCAAGCTAAGCAGAGCTTGTGTTATGGGTACTAGACAACTGATAGACATACTTATATATTTCTAAATATATACATATTATAGATAAATTACACCCAGACACAGAACAAATGATCATGCTCATCACATAAACATTTGTCCTGGGTGGGAATCGAACCCACGACCTCCGGTATAGCAGTCAGGGCCACTCACCACTAAACCAACAGGCCAGCCAAATGTTGCACGTTGTATAAGTATATCGTCTTACATTACATCTCAAGGTTCTTATGGAACTTTCAATGCCATCAATCTTGAAGTTTTATTGACTTATATAGTCAATGTAACTTCAAGATTAGTAATCAGTTTCCTATGTTTGCGAGGAGCTTGATTGATCCCGCGGGTCGATTTTGAGTGCGTCCAGTTCACCAAAAACTCTTTTATAGCGCAAGGAGAGAAATTACATTCATTTATAAAACTTTAAAGATAATTAAATAATGAAGGTACCTTTCCGTTTCGTCTCATCATTAAACACAGCACAGCTCTGCTATCCCCAAAACAATTAAGCGTCAAAACAGGACAACATATAAAGCCCTCACACACTAAACTAACAAGTACAAATGTAAATAAACTCTCAGTTCCGTCGAGTGCGCCCGCGAGTCACTGTATGTATGTGTTGAACTCTCGACTAGGGTTGTCAACTTTATCCTAGAGAAATCAGCATACAGCTGAAAAACGTAGTTTAAAAATATGGTTTTTGATAACAAAAGTTTTGTTATTAAAATATTAACGTATCTATTTGTTTTAAATCTGATATAAACTAGTGTTTGACTGCGATCTCACCTGATGGTAAGCAGTGATGCAATCGTTGATGGTGAGGTGCACTAGTTTATAAAGAGCCTATTCACTCTAGCCTTGAAGACACGCAAATTATAATCGGACGGGAAAACTAATATTCAACCTCGTGAAATTACTTTCCGCTTTTTAATAAATTTTTGAACTGATTTTTCACATTTATTTTTCTTTTAAACCACCCCTTCCATAGAGTGAAAAAAATAAAATAAAAATGATTAAAATCGGTCAATGTGTTTTTGTGTTTTAACAAGACTAATAAACCACTATTGGTTTTGTATACAACATAATTTTTAGTATAAACGAAACCTGAATATAGTTTGTTCAGAATCAGTAACTGAATTGATTCCAATAATTTTTATACCACGCTATATTTTTTCCCAAAAATATTTAAAAAGGTCACAAGTTTGGATTCTACCGTCACTGAGTGCAACAAAGGTAATAAGAAAGAAAGAAAAGAAAGAAAACTATTTTATTTGGCACACACACTCGTAGATACACACAATGTAGTAACAACAAGCAGGTCCTTTGTACTCTTTTATCCTTATTTATTCTTATTCGTCTTTAAGTGTTTGTCGTCTTTAAGGTCACGGCAGGTCATAGCGGGCACTAGTTGCCAGCGAACAGCTGGGTGCGGGAGCAAAACAACCCAGGATGAGACTGTAGTCAAATACATCCCTACCTATAATAATAATAAAAAATCTGTAAGTCTACAATAAAACAAGTGTGGCAACCCTACCGTCAACTCACGAACTGGGTTATTCCCGTGTATGAATGAATTTTTTTAGCACAAGTCTCGCTGTAATTTACTTTTGTCGCTGTTCACAGTTTTTTGTTGGTTTGCTCTGAATTTTGAGGAGTTTCTGTGTTGTAGTGTGTGGGTATTAATAATTTGTTTATTATAGTTTCTACGTTTTTTTCTTGTTTATTGGTTTAGTACCTTTGTTTACATTAGACCTACAACAAGGCAAGCATTTGGTTTTTAATTACAGACTAACGGCCTGGTCATAATTTTGGTCTGAACGGCGAGTGGCATGGCGTCGGTAAGCGAGCGCGGGGCGCTCTGAGCAGCGTCTCAAGGCGTGCTTCGATAATTTTCATACTTTTGATCTTACCGCTCGCCGCACCGTGCTTATCTACCGCTTATATCGGCAAGGTCGTGAACGGGCCGTTAGGCTTACTGTAGGAGTGTACACATTTAGAACGAAGCACTCCCTATCAGCCAATAATTCTAATCAACATTTTCCAGTGTAACTGGATGCGGCTGAATACCATTATTTTACATGGACATACTGCCTATTGTGGAGGTCTCATAGTCAACCTAATAACTGGGCAACACAATACTCCTTGGATAGAGTGATGGTCATACTTTCAACCTGATGCTATATTGTTTTTGCCATATTGGTTAGGGCGTGTGTTTCCTGATAAGTTCTATAATCTGGAAACTTTAAGTCTTAGGTGAATAGGTTACTCCAAGAAAGAGTGTCCAAGGAGTTTCTTGCACGTTCTTCTTCATTTATTTTCACTTTTTTTGGACTGACCGACATTTGTCCATTCAAAAATGCCTGTAAATGGTCTATTTGAAATAAATGCATTTGATTTGAAGCGCGCTCCATCGTCGACCACATCGTCGCTTTCCATCAAATGAGATAACGGTCAAGCGCGAGCCTATCAACAATAAAAAAAACTATTCTACCTAGGCTGTAAGACACACTTTTCCCGCTAGCATCTATAACAAGCCAATTTACATCACAAACAGCATAAACCCACCCATCATTGCATGCAACACAAATTCGAATTATGAATACAAGAGAAAACAGAGAACCCCCATTCATTACGAAAACCAGTTCGATTCGAACGTCAATCGACTAATTAGTCGATTTTCAAATAATCGAGTCGAATGCTATTCGTATTCGATTGGCGAACACCGAAGTCAATAAACCAGAATTCCTTTGATGTGGGGTTTCGTTGGAATAATTTGTTGATAGGTAAATGAGTATGCAATTAGAGGAGGCAATACTGTTGTTAGCTGAGTGGCGGACGATTTGTTACATATATTATCTTGAATACACTAACTTGAAAACTCGCTCTTATCAACGTTTTTAAACACGCAATTTACTGTTTTCCGCTCTAGTGCCGAAAACTGCGCGAGCTCACCCTCGCTACAATTTTATTAAGTACATTTGTCGTATCAAGCTGGGCGTGACCACCACGAATCACGCGTCAAGCTTCTGGGTTTTTGTGAGTGTATTGAAAAACGTCGTTTGATACACGTGAAAATTTGTCACTGCAGTCCTTGGTTCCTTAGCACCCTCACCTATGACTCGGGCGAATGCCACCTTTGTCATGTAGCGACATCTATGACGCCACATAAGAACTACGAAGAAAATACAAAATCCTGCATCACGCAATCAAAGTTCGCCGCGCGCTTTGAACATATACGACAGCCCGACATCAACTATCGGGCAGTAGCTCACCAGACTATAACACCTGTCTGGTCGGAGGATCCTCCCTTTTCAAAGGAGGTATGTGGGACTTTACTCTCTGTTCCGCCTACCTCCAAAGTCGTAATGACAAACTTTCTTTACTTGTATAAAATGTAGGTACTATATTCACATAAATCTGCGCAAACATTCACTTTTCACAAACCACAATGACATGATCAACAATCATCACCCACCATTTTTTTTATCACAAACATAAAAATAAACACTCGTGTATTAATCCCAAGAAACCAGGTGAAAAGTACTACGAAACTTTTTTACAAGCAAAGGTAACATCATTCAGCCAACTGCCAAGTCTCGGCAACTCCAATAAAAAAGATGGCGTCGCGGGAATGCGCGGGAATTGGCAGACATTTTGTAAAACGTCAACGAGACGCGGTTCTAAAATTTATGGTTTGATATGAGAGATTACTGCGGTTTTGGCGGGAATTGTAGCGACAATTTGTTAAAATTCTGAAATTATTTTTGTGTGTTCTTTTTTATGTATGAAATTAATAGGTTTTCTAATAATAAAATTTGAATAAAAAAAAATGGATCAAAGATTTCTTTTAACACAATTTGATTTGAAAAATCTAATCAGTGACAAACTTGTTTTTTTTTTCATCTTTATATATAGAGCTTTGTCCCTATTGCGAATATGGCACTCTGTAGATATGCAAAATATCAGATTTTAATAAAAATATTATTTTGCTTTTGTGATAATGCTGCTTCAAAATTACAACTAATTTATATAAATTGGCATGGTTTTATGAGTTAAAACTAAGCATAATATGCTGAAACTCAACCCTCCTCTCTAGGAGAGGGATTAGGCATCAGGTAGGCCCAGTGCCGATTGGTGAATGTTTGAAGTTGTTGTGAAAAATTTGAAGACATGTACTTCAAATTTTTGGTTCTAGGACTTGCCGGTTTCCCCAATATCTTTTCCTTCACTGTTTAGAGAGCAGCGGCGATAAAGTAAATTACACAAAGTAATGCACCTGGTGGGGTTTAAACTTATAACTTTCAAATCGGGGCAGTTACCATTGGGCCACCTTCTAAGAATAAGATGTCATCTAAGTTAGTACATCTATAGAATTGTCCGCAAATGTTCCCAAAAATGCAAACACAGAACAATTTTTCATATATTTTCATGAAATAACTGCTTTTGCCAGGCTTCTGCCTCTCCGCCACATATTTACCTACAAGCTAGCATCTCAATGACAAAAGGCAAAGTTGCGTCCACGTCTCGTTGCAAGAATTTTAATAAAATGTCGTCGCTCAGAATAATGAGTCGGGACGATATGAGGATCAAGCAACTTTTTATATTGTGGGAAAATGTAAAATGTTTTTCATAAAAATATTCCTGTCGGATGACTTGTTTATTTATTTAACACTTCATACACCTTTTTTTTACGTTGGGCAAAAATCATCTTATGACAACCCCCGCTCTTGGGTGGAGCGGGAGATAGTGTCAGACTCCTACTGACTAAAAACGCGCCCCGTTCCTAGCCTTCAAACCAAGGCTCGAGTTTCCTTTCGGATAACAAAAATATTCCTGTCGGATGACTTGTTTATTTATTTAACACTTCATACACCTTTTTTTTACGTTGGGCAAAAATCATCTTATGACAACCCCCGCTCTTGGGTGGAGCGGGAGATAGTGTCAGACTCCTACTGACTAAAAACGCGCCCCGTTCCTAGCCTTCAAACCAAGGCTCGAGTTTCCTTTCGGATAACCCTGGCCCCAATAGGCTTCGACCCAGCTGGGCCTGTGCTGTTGCTGACAACTCCTTGAGGCGCGCGGGAACAGTGCGCGCCGTCGTCGTCTTGGGCTCGGTCCGGACAGTTACCGAACGATCGGACAGCGAGCTACCCATGGCTCGCCGTCCGCGAGCCCGCGTCTACGGTGGCCGGAAATCGGGATCGAATCCCGGTGGCGGCGGCGAGGGCACCGGTGCCAGATGCGGTCTGCCTCCTCGTTTGCTAGCATTACTGCTTCGCAAAAGGGGGCGACCACCTGCCATTCCTCCTCTCTCCGGACCATGGCCTCAACCAGAGCCCGGCGCGAGAGGTCTCCGTCGGCGATCGCCCCCACGAGGGCACGGCGATGCTCCGCCCAGGCATGGACTTGATGACTTAACTTTTGTGTTGTGTTGTGTGGTGCAGATATTTAATAACGGGTGTCTGTTGTAGTTTGGTAGCTATGAAAACTCTTGACATTCTATAGCAAACCGTAAGTAATATGGCTGCAATCATATAAATTCTAAACTAATATCATAAAGTGAGCTTTTATAGGATAAGGTAAGACGTCCTCTGTTGAACATAGGCCTTCCCCAAGCGTCGTTTATAGGTTATTTATAGGATATTTAAACTGTTAACATGTGCAACGCGGAACGAGGTCTAATAAGCCTCGTACGTGTCTTCCTTGTAGTGCGGTTAAGTAAAACATAGTCTTCTTTGCCGTGCAGAGGCCGTAACTTCAATTCCAACCTCAATTTCAACCTAATATGCTCTATTAAAGCAGAATGCAGTGGTGTATCTACTTTAATACGGGGTCACTTTGACCTCGTAGGTACCACAGTAAACAAAAAAAAACTTTTAGTTTCCTAAAAATTGTGTTGTATATTTTGCCGTCGTAATGATAGTTTACATACGAGGTCTTAAACGCCCCGTATCGCAAGGACGGAAATAATACAAAAATGAGTGCCTAGCAACGTGTTAAAGTACTGATTCGATTATGAAGTTTTTTTACTGAATAAAAGAAAAGCTATGATTGAATGTGCTACTTTTTCCCTCGAAAAATTATATGATTATACTTTGCTCCTTTGGGATATAAGGAAGATATCCGTAAGAAAAGTTTATTTTACGTATAAGATGAGACTATTTTATCTCTACAAAGATAAACATCAAACAGAGAAAGAGAGAGCTTTTTAAATTAATTTTCTGTAAAACCATAAAAAATAGTGACTAAAAAAGAAAAAAAAAAGATTTGAAATGTTGACATTTATTTATGAACCTTGAAATTGTTCTTGTGATAGACTTGTGAAATATAATAAGTCTATATTTTTTTCCTTCAATATATTTTATGCTTCTTGTTCGTTGAATTTCTGGACAAAGAGAATGGATTGAGATTTGTTTATCTTCAAGGGATTCGGGAATAAAAGTGTGAGAGAGAAAACGATAATGTAGCTAATAGATTAGATTGTTTATTTATTAAAACTTCATAAAACACAAAAGTATAAAGAGAATAATGAAGAAGTGTATAATATAATTTATACAAGTTAAAACAAACATATGCCTAATTTATTTAGACTAGTGCCTACAAAATAATGTAAGTTTATATATAAAATAATGGAAACGGGTTTCTGAGATCACCGCTGTCGTGTATACTGACAAATGGCCGTCTTGATATTGAGATATCGGTAATTCCACAAAA
Organism: Mythimna lalbum; assembly: GCA_949319445.1. Taxonomy (NCBI): domain Eukaryota; kingdom Metazoa; phylum Arthropoda; class Insecta; order Lepidoptera; family Noctuidae; genus Mythimna; species Mythimna lalbum. The sequence continues at coordinate 1,743,432 of OX439354.1, forward strand.
TTGTATATGAAATGTTGAATGAATAAATAAAATCAGACATATAAGAAAGACAAAGCAGTAAGAGATTTTTAGTTTGTTAGGGGAACGCAGATTCGATTCAGACTACTGAGCCACATCACAGACTTGAAGTGTTACATTCACTACTGCGATTTACAGAAAGAATTTCGCCCTCAAACTACAAAATTGTGCAACCAACTTTGTAAAATAAAAATAAAAAACAAAGGTATCAATTGGCTACGCAGTCGCATCACGTTATCTCTAGTTTATACAGTGTTATTATTTTGTAAAGGTACTGCTCAGTCCATTCTCCACATGATCTTATATCTTACCTCACAATGTCTCACATTATGACAGGCCAAGCTTCACTTGTCACATACAACTGTAGTACAAATATCAAAGTTTATTTAGCTCTTATCTCGTTGTTATAAGAGTTATATTTGTTTGCTTTTAGCAAAAAGCAATAAGTGCTTTGTTAAGTATTTTGTTAGGTGCCTACTCGTGTTATGTACAAGTTTGCTGTTCATGATTTCTTGTGTACTGTACATACAAATGTTTATATAGATTTTTGTAGAACATTTTTCTGAAGTTTGTTTTTTATACTTTTGTATGGTATTGCCTGATTTTAATTTTTGGGAAAATTGTGTGGAAATCCTCTTAAATAAACTACGCTTTATACAAATTCGAGTTTTGTAAGAAATTAGAGTGAGCTAGCATAATTTATTTTTTCACTCGGCACAGGTGTAGAATATCTGGATGGTCTTGGGGGAGGCCTTTGCCCAACTGTGGGACACAAATGTCTAGGAAAAAAAATTAGGTACCACACAAGATGAGTCGAGAAGAACCACCAAGAGAAGATAATTCTTGATTAGTTTTTGAAGTCTAAATTGTATCGCACTTGAGAATTAAGTTATCCTTTCTCCAAAAATACTTTGTTGCCAGCAACCAACTTTAAATAAAGCCATTAATTAACATAATTAGTTAATTAATACAAGAAGTTACAGGTAAATAGTAAATAGTTTCCCCGCTAACTCCGCAGTTTAGACGGCTATACGTCAAGTTAATGTTGTTTCCCGGTTAATTGCCGATTGCCGGCACCCGCGTTATTGCTCAGCTGGCGAATTTATTGCCCTGCCAAGAAATATAGCCCTTTTTACGTAACAGATAAGTCGATGTTTGACGGAAATGTAAGTTATTGCTTAATTTGACGGGAGGGTAGTTTGTCAACGTGATTGCGCACTCAATATTATTGATTGGGGGAATTCATAATTTTGATATTTTGTCTGTTTTATTAAAGCTATTTGGTAACTGGTGTATTTGAGAGATGGCTAATTCTAGCATGCATTTATTCAAATGAACAGCTGAGCGCCAATTCCACGGAGCAAGTACAAAGGTCAATTCTCAGAATACGAAAGTTTGTATTCACAAAAACATTTTGCCAAAATGTTAAAAAAATATGTGGTTGGGACAGATTTTGAACATTAAAAATATAGGGTATTTTCAACGGAAGTCAGCTGAAATAACATACCAATGAAATTGGCATTTTTTTAAACGGGTTATTTTGAAGTGTTATATCTTTGGATTGGCTTGTAACTTGACTTATTTACTTCTAAGCCGCGTGTATTCAGTCGAATACTTACCAAACATTGATTCGATAACTGTTTTTAGTTTGTCCTGCAAGACCTATTGTTGTGATTGTGTCGTATTTTTAAAATGCATACCATCATTATTTATTTTTTTCTCTCTCAAGCTTGCTCTTCATAGATAATTAATTGTGAAAACATGTCATTGGTTAATAGTTGCATAATTTGTTGTTTTGTTAGTTGTTAATATACTGTTTGTTTTCCTATTATAATAAAATAAAAATAAAAAATAAAATAATATATACAAGGAAGCCTACAGTTTGCCAGATCTAATATAATTATTCAACACGGAGTTCTTCAAAGATCGATACTAGCTGATGATGCTTGTGTAAATAATAGCTGGCACGAACGATACACAACGCAGGAATAACCGTAAGACCATAGCATAATCAGCCTTTTAATGTTCCCACTGCTGAGAGAGCTGAGAGAGGACTCCTGCCTCTCTAGGAGAGGGAATGAGCCGTTATTCACCACGCGGACACAGTGCGGGTTGGTGAATGTCACATGTCATCGAATTTTTGGTTTTAAGACACGTCGGTTTCCTCACGATGTTTTCCTTTACATAAGTTTATTAGATCAAATAAATTACACAAAGTAATGCGCCTGGCTGGGTTTGAACCCGCGATCTACAACTCGTAAGTCGGGCTCGTTACCACACGGCCAGCACTGCTCTGAAATAAAACCGACAGTTAGTGTGTTTGAATGTTTGATCCTTCACGCTCGAACAGCTGAACGGATTTTGATGAAACGTGATACACGGGTAGATCTCCTGTATAGCACTTATGATATTTTTTATCTCGTAGCCCTATACGTTTTTTTAATAACTTTCTACTTTCACGCTGGCATCAGCTAGTTATTGTAAATAAAAAAATCCAGTCTTTGGTTAACAACGTAGATTAAACATGATCATTAATAATAATTTAAAAGCACGAAGCCTGCACTTCTCTTGTTCTAAGAACCTTCCTAAATCCTTATGTAAATAACTTTTTGTTCTGTCCCATCACTTTTCATTTAGAACTTCAAGAAGGTAAATTTATTTGTTCATTTTTCTTTCCTTTACTTTCCCTGAGTCTTTCTTTGTTGTACAATTCCCTCCTACCAATATAATACCAGAGAGCAGTGGTAGCCGAGTGGTAATGGCTCCGACTTACGAGCTGAGGATCGCGGCTTCGAACCCTGCCAGGCGCATTTCTTTGTGTAATTTATTTCATTACCACTGCTCTCAAAACGATAAAGGAAAACATCGTGAGGAAACCGGCATGTCCTAGAACTAAAAATTCGAAGACATGTGACATTCACCAAACCGCACTGGGTCCGCGTGGAGAAAGGAGGCCTCAGTCAAAAAAAAGGCTAATGATGATGATGAATATAGAGCTTGTTGGGAACACAGAGCTCAGTCATCCTAAAATCATCTAATGACGTCCTCCTATGTGCCGTGTGCTCCCGGTAGAGCGAGAGGATGTGTTAGACTTTTATTGACTAAAATCCACCTATGTTTCATGAGATTTTAGCCCTTTGTGGTCTGTTTTTTTAGGTGAGAAAATTATCCAATGACATCCCCCGCTCTTTGGCGGGCATCACGAATTTCCTTTTCAGGTTACTCGGGAGATCTCTTTGAGGGGCGCGTGGAACACTACGCACGGTCGTCGACTTGGGTTCAGTCCTTATCGGACAGGCAGACGGCGAGTTGCCCATTGCTCGTCATCTGCAAGCCCGCGGTTACGGTAGCGTCTCTTTTCGCGGCGATTGGGGCATGAGGATGTGATTTCCCTCACTCTTGCAGCCGTCTCCATCGCTAGCATTATTGCTTCGCAAAGGAGACGACCGCATCCCATTCTGTCTCTCTACAGGCCATGGCCTGAACCAGGGCTCGAGGAATCACCACCTCCGATAACCTCCACGAGGACTCGGCGGTGCTCCACCCAAGCAGAGCACACCTTCACGGTATGCTCTTAATCTGCCGTGTGAATAGGTTAATCAAACAGCAGTATATTCACCCATAAAGTCTGGTCCTTCTGCCTCCTTCGTCTAGTGGCTAACAATAAGTGTGTGCATATGAGGCACCGTTTCCGGCGGATATTAAACGTCAAGAGGTGAACAAACACCCGGCTCGCTCAGCTGTTGGTTTTGCATTATTTTGTGACCAGGCTAAGCTACGTAGGTTTTTCATTCACTGACATAATTAGTTAATTGAAAAACATAGTGAGATATTTTGTTTAAGCCAGTTATGAGGCTCAAAGTTTCCTTGCGTGATCACATCAGGAATGAAGATATCCGCAGGCAAACTAAGGTTGCAGATATAGAAGAATCGCAAAACTTAAGTGGATACATTACTCGTAGAACAGATGATCGATTGGGTCGAGAAGTTCTAGAGGGGCGACCGGAAAAAGCAGTGTTGGAAAGCCTCCCACAAGGTGGCCGACGACCCGGTGAGAGTAGTAAAAAATTCGATAGATACGAGACGCACAGGATCGGTCGTTGTCACACTTGGGAGAGGCCTATGTCCAACAGTGGATGTCTTTCGGCTAAAATGATGATGAGTTATGAGGCTGGGCGAGCACAGGATCGGGTAGGACGCTTGCGAGAAGTTCATGTCCTTGGGAGTGATCAGTTGAGTGTCTTTATACACTATATAATGGTGGACTTAATGCCTTGGCAGCTCTACCAGCCAACTCTAGTATGAAGTAGAAATAGAGCATAGCAGGTGCAACTTAATAGAAGATAATCAGAAAAGATATAAGTAATAAAACGAATACATACTTAGATACATACCTACATACATACAAATAAAGAATGTAACCAATAAATACTGTAGGAAAAAGTTTTGTGAAAAGTAAAAATATATTTTGCACACATTTCTCATATTGAAAGTATACTCGTATTTGCTTTTTTATTTAAAAAATGGGAACTTCAAAGGGATTGGTTTGGCGGCGCGCCGCGGGATTCAAACGATTTTTTTTATGTGATCAGGCAGAACTGACGGCGATGGTACCACCAATTAAATAAAACCTTTTTTTATGAGCTTCATAGTCAATATATTTGATTCATAGCTATCCAATATCATTTGAGGTCCAGAAGAAAATACAACGTTGAAAAACTTCTATTATAATATTCTGTTTTTCCAAACACCCTAATAACTTTTACATTACTATCGATACGCTACAAAACTCCGCTATCCTATAAAATATTCAAAAAAATATCACTCTACTTCAAAGGCAATCGAAAAATCAATAATAATCAAATCCCAAACCGTTCACCCGATCCAGTTCGAACCGCCCCACACTGGTTTATAGCCAGTTCACACCAGATATATCTGGTTTAACGTGCGAAAGAGGTCTTATAGCGCTTTATAAAGTTGTCGGTAAAACTTTAGTTGCTCAAAGTTAAAAATGTACTTAGTTTATGAACAAGTTGAAAACTAAGTTTCAAGAGAAAACTCGCGAATTGAAAAGCTCAGCTTTATAGTTGAAAGGCAGTATAATTTATACTTGTTGGTTAGCTGTAGTTATCGTACGCAGTAAAAGCGGAATTAAAAGAAAAATCTTTTGAGATGTGTTCTGATTAAAAAAATAGATGGAAAAGGTTTTCTTGATTTATTTTTATTCCTGTGCTTTCTACCGATTTTATTTTATGAATGAGGGTTCGGGGGTCGTTGTTTTTGTTTTTTATTGTTTAAGTTCTTGCAGCTGTTATCTAGTTGTGTCATTGCAGCTGCGATCGTCCAGCAATTTCTGAAGTGGTAACCCTTTCGGTAGGGGCACGCTAAGCGGTTCAATCGTTCTTCTTCATTTTCTTTTCGAATCGAAGGTTTTATTTCCCTCAAAATTCTTCAATTGTTTAAAGTAAACAATAAATTTTTGCATCTTTATGCGTCAATCAGGTAGGTAAATATTGTGACCCTTTAGTTATTTGAAAAGTCACATTTATATATCTCCAAAGATCTTCATCAAATCCACATATAATCTTTCCAAAAATATGCATTTAAACATGACAATAAACACATCCAAATCGGTCTAGTAGTTTTTGTCATACAAACACGCATAAAGGTAAAACAGCTCCTCTCTCTCTTTCTCTCTTTTCTCCAGTCTTTTTTAGGGTTTCGTACCAAAACCATAAAAATTGAACCCTATTACTAAGACTTCGCTGTCTCTCCGTCCGTCTGTCTATCACCAGGCTGTATCTCAAGAACCGCGATAGCTAGACATTTGAAAATTTCACAAATTTTGTATTTCTATTACTGCTATAACAACAAATAACAAAAACAAAATGAAATAAATATTTAAGAGGCTCGCATGAAACAAACGTGACTTTTTGGCGTTTTTTCTCGACCCTACGTGAGCGTATAGCGACAACTATGACGCCATATAAGAACTATGATGAAGAAAATACGAAATCCTGCATCGCGCAATAAAAATTTCTCCGCGCGATTTGAACATATATGACAGCCCGACATCAACTATCGGGCAGTCGCCCACCAGACCATAACACCTGTCTGGTCGGAGGATCCTCCCTTTTTAACGGAGGTTTGCGGGACTTTACTCTCTGTTCCGCGTACCCCTAAAAGCGCTTCGACTCGCACTTGCCCAGTTTTTTAGAGACGGTCAAAAAATTGTCTGCTTAAAATAAAAATAAAGGAGGAGTGGAATTCCCTGCCGGAGTCTGTGTTTCCTGATAGCTATGCCTGGGGGTCTTTAAGTCGAGAGTGAATAGATTGCTTCTAGGCAAGCGTGTTCCATCGTCGGCCACATCATCGCTTACCATCAGGTGAGATAGTGGTCAAACGTGAGCCTATACATTACAAAAAAATAAATAAAAAAAACTTCTCCCTTCGCACAAAATGTTTCATAAGCACATGTGACATTAATATAATTGAAACAAGCTACACAAGAACACACATCACTTACCCAATCATGTTTATTTCCTCCTCTCGAGAACTCTGAAGAAATATGAAAGAAAACGTCTCGTTGCGAGACTTTCATGTGACAGCTTGAATTTGTATTTAAATATTATCATTATTATTTATCACTGTACGTACAGGAAATTACCTTTCGTTTGCTTAGAATATGTTTTTTTTTTGTGTTGCTCTTTTATTTTTCTTTTAAATCCGGATATAAATAACTATCTGCATTTACTGAGTGTATTTTAGCTGAACAGTACTGAGAATCCGAACCCAAAAGAATTACGGGGACTTAGCAATTTTAGTTATTTTTTAATGAAAATTTAACTTTGGGCATCATTGTTTTTATTTTTAACCGACTTCTGAAAAAGAAGGATGAAAATGCCTAAGGCATTAAGTCCGCCTCTGTACTTTTGTGTGCATGAAGTATTAAATAAATAAATAAATAAATAAATAAATAAATAAATAAATAAATAAATAAATAAATAAATAAATAAATAAATAAATAAATAAATAAATAAATAAATAAATAAATAAATAAATAAATAAATAAATAAATAAATAAATAAATAAATAAATAAATAAATAAATAAATAAATAAATAAATAAATAAATAAATAAATAAATAAATAAATAAATAAATAAATAAATAAATAAATAAATAAATAAATAAAGGATGTTTGAATTTTTTTTTATGTTTGTTAGAACATAACTTCGTCGCTTGCCAACCGATTTGAAATTATTGTTTTTGTTGTAAAGGCTTCCCAGATGGTCCCATAGTCACCAAGTTGGGATCTGATGTTGGAATTTTGGCGCAATCGAGGGAACTCTTCAAATTCAATTTTTTTTTTTTGTGAAATCGGTTATTTTTTTTTTATAAAAAGGTTTTTGGCTTCATAATTTAATAAAAATGTTTGTTAAAAAAAGTTAGAATAAATTACGGTGTTTTTTTTTTAATTAGCTAAAAAATAATTTTGTGGCTGGCTCGTTCTTAGCTAAAAGAATTGTCGTGTCAGTCCTCTGGGAACATTTTAGGACGACAGTGCAGCGATATGTAGGAGTACCTACTTCGATGACTGTGTGTATTGTGATTTTGTATGTAGCATGTACATAGTTGGGTTTAGTATAAATACTTGCTATTACCATACCCTATTAAACTTGGTTTAACTAATATTTAAATTTCTTATGTATATTTATAGAGGTTAGTAAGTATCATTAATATTAGGTACTAAAAATGATGTTTTGTGTACGAATAAAGCCGTTTTAAAAAATAAGGAACAGGTCAATACAATTCTGCAGTTCCGATATCTTTTATTTAATAGCTCCTAACACATTTTTCCTGTAGAAATCTCATAAATTGAAATTTCCCAGATAGTATCAGATAAAATCATCCTGTAAAACATCTCATATACCATAAGATTACGGTACTTGAGAGCCTGGCGAGTACTTTAGTACATAGGAGAGGCCTTTCGCGGCCGGACCACTTGGCGAAATGATTTTCGTGGACACGTGCCTTCCGGGCGAAAACTTTTGATAAGCAGTTCATTTTTATTGAAGGAGCGTGTCTGGAACTGGATCTGAATATTATAGAGGTTTATTTTTATGGTGGGCAAAAATCATCCAATGATAACCCCCGCTCTTGGGCGGAGCGGGAGATAGTGTCAGACTCTAACTGACTTAAAGCCCACCCCGTTCCTTCTAGCCTTCATACCGGGGCTCGAGCTTCCTTTCGGATAACTCTGGCCCCAGTAGGCTTCGACCCGACTGGGCCCCTGCTGTTGCTGACAACTCCTTGAGGCGCGCGGGAACAGTGCGCGCCGGGCATAGTGCAGGTTGGCGAATGTCACGTGTGTTCGAATTGTTGATTCTATGACATGCCGACTTCCTCACGTTTTTGTCCTTCACCGTTTTGAGAGCAGTGATGATGAAATAAAGCCCCTGAGTCATGGTAAGGCCCCCAGTCAATGCCTAATGTACTTTAAGGATCTAATATTCAAAGAACGTTCGTGTATCTCGCACCCTTGACCTAAGTAAGAACCTACAAAGCCTTAAATATCGGCACCGCAGTGGAATCTCAGCAATACAGTGGAATCTCAGCAATACAGTGGAATCTCAGCAATACAGTGGAATCTCAGCAACTCAGTATTCAAGCCCATGCTAAGACAGGCTGTCTTTGTGACACGGGTCCTAGCGGCGGCTCACGAAAAGGGTTCCTTACATATTGTGTAGTTTTTCTTTTATTTATGTAAGTAGTATCTTACGAAAAGGGTTGTATTAGTTTAATTTAATATGGATGAGTTTGTTCTTGAAAATATTTTTATTTCTGTATTTCTTAGAAGTTGCTTCAATATTATACAAATTATGTATGTAGGTACAAACCTACAATTATAGGACAACAATTATTATTGTGCTTTTATGGACAAAGTTTACTGGTCTACGAGAAGGAAAATCCTCTCATTATGATTTATTATAAATTATTGTAATATGAAATATTGTAGAAAAAATTTTTTTTTGAAGCGTTACCATGGAGTTGCTTGTCAGTTCCATAGGACCAATTGGAACCGACGTTTTATAAGTGCCCATAAAGGCCTATGTGAAATAAATGATTTTGGGTTCTTTCTGGTCTTTTGGTTTTCTCTGATTAAAAAAGGTAACACAGGTAAATGAACACGCAGTGTCCTCGTTGGAAAGCCAGATCTCGGATTAACAAAAAATTATACAGTCCTACGCCTAACCCTTTAAAATAATGAAAAACGAAGTTTGCTTTAGCCCAATTCACGTCTAAGCTTTGCAAAAACTCAGGTACAAACACGCCCTCTAATTTTCATCAGTAACCTCTATAAAATCCTACCTACAAATGAAAATACCATCCCACAGTAAACAACAGATTTGAATCAAATCTTACCGTCAAGTGAGGATAGTAGGTGTCGGCATATACACAAATTAATAGGCCTATCCTACGACTCAACTTAGAAGTTACAATCATCTTCCTGCCCTTGTCCCGTTTTATTTGGGGTCGGCGCAACACATTTTTTTCTTCCATTCTGTCCTGTCACTCGTCATGCTATCACTAACTCCCTTTTCTTTCATATCACTTCTCACACAATCCATCTATCTTTTCTTTGGCCTCCCTCTCCCCCTCCATCCATCCACATGTAAACTCATAACTTTTTTAGCAACATGCGTTTCGTCCCTCCTTTTCACATGACCATACCAAGACAAACGATTTCCTTTCGGCTTTTCAGTCACTGGCACCACTTTCAAACTTCCCCTAATATACTCATTTCTCACTTTATACATTCTTGTCACACCACACATCCATCTTAACATTCTCATCTCTGCTACATGCAATCTTTTTTCATCAACTTAGAAGTTACAATACGAATAAAAATATATTAATAACTATAATTAAAATAAATAATTATTGAGAATACTTTTTTTGATTGATAACAATTTTGATGGTTGATTATTTTTATTAAAAAAAAATGCGCTTGTCAAACCAAATGTCTCAAGTTTATACACCGCTTAATTTTGATCGTTTTAATCCCGTGGAGGGTCGATCCGGTACATGGAACACTATCGATTTGTAACGTTAAAATGAAACAATAAAGTACCTTTTCAATACACTTGCTCATAAAGTGGCTTATTGCACTGCACTTAGGTATATAATGGCACTTGTTACCAAACTGTGACATTTTGATTACCATTACGCACTAGTGCTATAATGTGGTTAAAACCTTATTGTTCAACCTTTCCACTGCCATAATTTTATTACATTTATCGTATCAGGATGGGCGCAAGTTGTCCCCCACGAACAAAAGAAAAACAAAATGGGCGCGCATATGAAAACAGTTTTTTACCGCTACAAAAGTGTACTAGTTTTACAGTTATTTTATTCACAAGTGTATTGAAAAACGTCGTATGATACACGTGAGTAATTAATTATTACCGTTCTCGGCTCTCTTAAGACCCTCGCCATGGCTCGGGTCAAAATACCGCCTCAACGGTAATCACTAACATTACACACTTATATCAAAATGTACTATTTTTAAACTCGTATTAATTTACGCCATGTACGAAATTAATTTCTTTAAGAAAACGTCAGCTGAGCCAGTCCAATGACCTGTCTACAGGGCCCTATTTATTTAAATATGTCATTTCTTTTTCAAAGTAATATCGATTCGAAATAAACTGGCATTGTCATGACCAAGCATCGACACGCAAGCTTAATTAAATAAAAAAAAATGCTTGTAACGTTTAATTTGTAGAGGGGGAAAGATGGATGGCTTTAATGAGAAATTAAGGGAAAGAAAAGAGAGTGGAGTGGGGCGTGACATTTAACAGGAGGAAATGGTAGAAGAAAACGTATCACCGCAATAAAAGCAAGACGATTATCAAATAAATCGACTAAACCATTTGTTTTTTTTACTCGGGAAGTCATCAAGCAATTTCTCCTGCTCCCGGGAATGTCAGATTTTTGCGCTGCGGTAAGTAATCTGCAACCCTAGCAGGCGTCAGCCCTAACTGGCTCCTGCAATGTTCAAGACTTCTCTATGAGGGGCGCATGGAACACAACGTGTCGTTGACCTGAGCTTGATCCTCACCGAACGGCCGAACGGTGAGCTGCCCTTGTTTCACCGACGGCAAACCCCCGGTAGTCATCCAGCGACTTTCGACGCCAAAATCGTCTTCAGCGGAAGGTAGGGCATGAGACTCTTCTCCGCTTCACAGTTTCAGCAGCCTCTTATGCTTATACAACATTATTTTTTGTATATAGTTTGTATAGGATCAGTACGTGAATCGATTCCAATAATTTTGACAACAAGTTATATTTTTTCCCAAAACTATTTAAAAAAAGTCACAGGTTGGACACATATGTCCAACCTGTGACTTTTTTTTGACCATAGCGGGCACGAGACCAAGACCCAGCGCTCAGCCGGGCACGAGACCAAAACGACACTTTGGTTGCTCGGGTGGCCTGGTAACCATTGAAATTTTGTACATAGATTCATAACATAAAAATACCAGACAGGTGTTTCAGGTTTCGCATATACTAAAAATAAGATTGAATGATTGTTTCTACCATACCATAGCCTGGACTAGGGATTCGATGAAACCTCTAAACTGTGTCGTGCTATACCTGTCTCGCACAGGTTTGTCCGCCGGCACAAGGGCTTAGAAAGGGGACTGCTCACAAATTAGTTCGGAATAGTTCCTCAGTTAGCCAAATGTAAGGGTTGTATGTGAATGTGGAGGTATAGAGAGGGCTCGATGATGTTTGTGCCATTGTAGGGGTTGGTATTCAGAACAAATTTATTTTGGGATTTTACTGTTCCGGAATTCTTTCTAAATTCTGCGTTTAAAATTATTACACGCAATATTGAAATGAGATTTTAAAAGAAAACTTAGATAAAAAAAAAAATTAGATTAGATTTTAATTTTCTTTTTTGTACCTTGAAGGTTCCTCAAAATGTTTTAGATTTTCATTCTCCTTTGTGTGGTTTGCTGTAAGAAAACCCAGTTGTGGGTTAAGCTCACCAATGTACATCAACTGTTACTTTTACAAACTGTTTGTATAAATTGTTTCTGTACAATAAAGAATAAAGAAAAAAGAGGAAAAAAAAACGAGGTAGAATGGAATGGGTCGTTCAAATATAAATCCATTTAACTTATGAAGCTAATAATAATTATCTTTATTTCGAGTAACAATGAGACTCATTTAGTGTTAATAATAACAAAACTATAATACTACAAATAGCATCATTGCTTCAGCCTCCCAGCTGAGATACTGGAACAATGATGCAGCAGTCCAGCCTGTCCGCAATCATGCCCAGGATGCCGCTGGAACTGGACCGCTCCCTGTGCACCAGCGATGCACATATTTTACGCATTAACGCATAAAAGCAATCAATACGCATTTCCGAAAACATCCCTAATGCGCTAATGAAGTATCGGAAATAAAAGAACTAGATTTTAGGTTCTAGGTTTACCCGGACGGCACGGAATCTTTCGTGCGGGAGTTTTTAATTTTTATCGTTGGTCCTCTGTCTCATCAGATAGTAAGCAATGATGTGGTCGATGATGGAGCATGCTAGAAGTAGGTAACTTATATACTTTTTAATCTTATCTTCGATATTTACAGACTACTAATGAAGAATTTCTTATCTACGTTCTTGGATACAAACCCTATAAATAAAACGCTCAATCCTTACTAATATTATAAAAGCGAAAGTGAGTTTGTTTGTGTGTTTGTTACGTCTTCACGCCTAAATGGCAGAACCGATTTTGATGAAACTTAGTACAAGGATAGACCATGTCCTGGAATAGGACATAGGATACTTTTTATCCCGACTGTATGTTTCCTTGGGATAATTTTCTGTTATCAAGCGGGCGAAGCCGCTGGAAGCGCAGCTAGTATTTTATAATCTTAGCGGACGTCCGGCGTTCGCTAGGTGTTTAACCGAATGGCGCGAAATCACGCGCGAACGCGGGCGTTCGCTTGGGGCTTTTTTTTACGGTGGGCAATAATCATCCTATGACAACCCCCGCTCTTGGGTGGAGCGGAAGATATTGTCAGACTCATACTGACTAAAAACCCACCCCGTTCCTTCTAGCCTCTTCATACCGGCTTCGCTTGGGACTTGAGTGCTCTTAATTTAATTAGATTAGCTAGATTTTTATTTATTACTTTCTGTACCTTATTTCCTTGACGGCAAGGAAGGCAGTCCAGAGCCTTCGTAATTAAGTTGCCCTCTAATTACTGAAATGGTGGCTTAATGAGGCCCCCAGCCGACACCCACAGACGGCTAGAAAAACTCACGCTGAATACATTACAAGGAAATTCCGAGTCTATTTCTAATGGTGAGGAAAACATGTTAGTAAAGATAAAAAATCCCGTAAAAAATCAGATTTATTTAGTCATCACTTCACAATAAACCTAATTTATAAGTTTTTTTGTTATAGATAAGCTCGCGTTTGACCACTATCTCACTTGGTAAGAGATGATTTGGTCGACGATGGAGCACGCATGCCTAGAAGATAACCTATTCACTCTTGACAGAAAGGCACCTAGGTTGTGTGCACCTATCAGAAAACTCTGTGTTTTCTGATAGGTGCACACAACCTAGGTGCTAGGTGCTCCCCGGCAGGGAATTCCACTCCTTAGCTGTGCACAAAAATGTAGATGCTAAACTGAAGCCCTTGATATCGTCAGTGGTCCTGGTAGCTGAGACTTCTCAAGTTGTCTCTACACAATTGACTGTATTCCGCACTAGCAATCAAAAGGTCGCGAGCTTTCCCCCGCCAGAATTGATTGTATGTATCGTAATTATTAGGTTGGACGCTAAGCATTCCCCAAGTTGCCGGTCAAAACCCGCTTACAATTTTTTTTTGTAATTGTATTGAAAAACGTCGTTTAATACACGTAGAAAGTTACTGCAGCACTCGGCTCCATAACACCCTCACCTGCTGCTCGGGCGAATTCTGCTTTGGTCACAATGACAAAATTTCTCCAGTTGTATCAAAATACTATATTTTAATTACATACAATAAATCCCCTTTCTACAAAGAGAGCAAACTGTCGTTACTATGTTCTTTCTCAAAAGACTCGATATATTTTTAAACCCTCGCTACACAATCATACACTACAGATACACTCATATTTCACATCTCATAAAGGCAGCCATGCATTACCACACCCCACTCCGTTCCATTATAATCTATGTTCACATTACACTAGTGGCGTAGCTAGAAGTGGGCGAAGTGGCTCCCCGCCAATGGCCTCCAACCCAAAGGGGTCTCGCGCAGGCAAGGGCTGTTTAAGAACGAGGGTTTATTTACAACATTATTTTTAGTGTATGCGAAACCTGAATATAGTTTGTTCAGAATCAGTAACTGAATTAATTTCAGTAATTCTTACACCATGTCATTTTTTTTTTAAATATTTGATAAATGTCACAAATTGATATATAATACAACACAAGTCACGGCAGGTCATAGCAAGCATGAGGCACCAGTATACAGCTGGGTGCGGAAGACAAAACAACCCGTCAGTAGCCCAGGCGACCCGGTGACAATGTAAATATGTCGCCAACCAGATATCATAGCTGGCTTATCTTATAACTTTGTGATTTTTCATATTACAGTTTTGAAATTTTGTACATAGATTCTTTACATAAAACTACTAGTCAGGTGTTTCAGATTTCGCAAATACTAAAAATAAGGTTGTATAATTGATGGGCTTTTTTTACGGTGGGCAAAAATCATCTTATGACAACCCCCGGTCCTTGGGTAGAGCGGGAGATAGTGTCAGACTCTTACGGACTAAAAACCCACCCCGTTCCTTCTAGCCTTCAAACCAAGGCACGAGTTTCCTTTCGGATAATTGATGGGCTTGTTCGACCACTATTTCACCCGATGGCAACTGACAATGTGGTCGAAGACTGGGTTGCGACAGTAGGTAGCTTTTCGAATTTATTAAGGGAAAGAGCCTCGCTGATGCACCTTCACCCACTTCTAAATTAGTCCTCGTTACGCCTCCATATTACACAGATTTAATAACTTTAATGCTTTGAAATGACGACTGCAGAGCTATTAGGTAAAATACATTATTTTAGTCTGGATTGCAAAAACCAAGTAGATCCTAACCTGTAATTATACAACATTCGTTTTAGTATAATATGCGAAATTCGAAACACGTGTCTAGTATTTTTGTTGAACCGATATCAAAATGAGTCGACTAACCACCTAGTTACTATCATGTATTCTGTGGTGTATGTGAACTACTCGTTGTCTATGGCAAGTGATTTGAACTTTTTGAATAAAGTTAGTCGTTCGTAAACTGTCAAGTTGGTTGTTTTAATTACAATTTTTATGTAAAAAATCTATGTACAAAATTTCATAACTGTATCATGAAAAATCACAAAGTTATAAGCTAGTTATGTCAGCAAAAATACATTCTGACCGGGCCATCCAGGCGACTGAGAGGTTGTTTTACACTAGCGCCAAACTGTTTTCTGGCGCCCAATGCCTGCTATGACCTGTGATGTACTTAGTGTGGGTGGTGTGCAACTTGTGACCTTTTTAAAATATTTTTGGGAAAAAATATAACATGGTGTAAAGCATTCTGGAATCAAATGGAATCAAAATTCATAGAGTACTTACCGTTGACCCAGAATCCAGCATAAAGCAAGGTTTTATTGCACAAGTATGATATCACAATATCATTATATCTTATAGCACATAATCATCATTTCAGCCGACAGACGTCCACTGTTGGACATAGGCCTCCCCCGAGTGTCGCCACAATGATCGATGCTGTTCGTCCTGCATACATCAGATTTCCGCAACCTTCACCAGGTCATCGGTCCACCTTGTAGCAGGCCTTCTAGCAAGCGTCTTCCAGTACGCGGTCGCCACTCCATCCGGCCATCTGTTCTTTTAGCACAATGCCATTTTTTTACACTTTTGATTTAAAAAACGAAAATAAAGACAAACGAAGCTGTTTTAAATCGACATCTATCACGCGCGATTTACATTTACTACCATTCAAAACTATAATTGTTTATTTTTTGAGTTCAGGTCATCATCATCACCAGACAGCCAAGAGTTGAGCGGGTTACGATGGAGTATTGTGGGACAAAAAGGACGTCAATGTAATTTATTCCAAATGTATCCGGCGCGAACCATAGATAATATAGCGCTTGTGTACCCAGGGCAAACGTCAATAGACGTCATAAACACGCGTCGTATAAATCGGGCTACAAATTAACATAAGTCGGCGTGCGGATGATAACTGTAATTGATTTATAACCAGTTTGCAGCTAGCGTCGGAAACGGGCGATGAGATTAATGTGGCCAGATTATATTAACACCCTTTGGGGGGAAATTTTGAGAATAGGTGAGTTGGGAGGTGTTGTAGTGTTCCCACTGCTGGGACGCAGGCTTACTCTCTAGGAGAGGCAGTAATCCCCCACGCGCGCCCAGTGCGGTTTGGTGAATGTCACATGTCTTCGAATTTTGAGCCACCTCAACTGTAAAAGTGTACACGCTCCGGGTCCGTCGACTAACCTTCGACTGTGGGTGAGGATCTTCTTTTTCTCTCTCTCTCTCTTATATTTTGACGTAATACTCCGGGACCGCAGTGGTCCTCCCACAGATAACAGACATTTCGACGGGCCCGGGTACGGTACACAGTTGAGGTATTAACCGAAACCGGCAAGTGTTTCCTCATGATGTTTTTCCTTTACCGTTTTGAGAGCAGTGGTGATGAAATACACTTCCATAGAGACTTTCTTATAGAAGGGGCTTGAGTCCTAGCAGTTGAGACATTATAAGGTCGATTATGCATATCCTGTTGCCAGTTTCATGTACCATAGACAAAAAAAACGGCCAATTGTTAGTCTCTCAGATTGTGCACGATTGATGCACCGTCCATAGCAAAAACGGTAATAAAATCATGTTTGTTTTATCGGAGCGCCACTTAATTATTTCGACGGGTGCAAAGTAAAAAAAGTTATCTGCAATTTTGTGATTTTCTATCATCTTTATTGAACTAGTAATTATAAGTAGTTATTTAGTAGGTAATTTTTTTTTTCAAAAACATTATTAAAAAGAAAACTATTATTTTTTCGTTTTCGACACTTGAAAGGTTTCTCATGTCTTAGAATATTAAATATTTGTTAAGTTACTGCAACTATCAGAAAATCGCAAAGTTGCAGATAACGTTTTTTACTTTGCACCCGTCGATTTATTTTATTCTGTTTTTATTTTTATTGTCATAGCAGCAACAGAAATATCATATCATCTGTGAAAATTTCAACTGTCTAGCTATTACGATTCATAAGATACCACCTGGTGACAGATAGACGGATAGCCGAGTGATAACAATAGGGTCCTGTTTTTACCCTTTGGGTACAAAACCCTAAATTCATGTTTTTTTTTATCTGATGTAACCTAGTACTTGACTGCAATCCCACCTGATGGTAGGCGGTGATGCCACATAAAATAATTGACTACATTTACGGGTTACATAAGTTTTGCCCATTTTTTCGATATAATAGGCATGAAGTCCTACAAAGCCTTTATAAGTGCCAAGCTATTATAAAAATGGGTTACGAGGACATATTGCGGTTTAAATAATGAATCTGTCTCATTATTTTCCTTGTCAGTCATTAAGAAATCTGAACAGCGAACAAAGGAGAATTGTTTTGAAGTCGCCTTTTATGTGACACCTCTGCAAAAACTTAGTTTTCCAACGACTGCAGTCGAGTCAATTAGGAAAAGTATTTTCTTTGAATGGCTTTGTTTTCGCACCTCAAGATTTTGATAAGGAAAGTTACGCTGCGCTGAAACGACTTTTTCTTTATTATCTGTCTGGCTGTTTTTGGTTAAAGATGTTTATCTACACTAATATTATAAAGAGATAAATTTTGTTTATTGTTTTTATGTTTTTTTTGGGCTGTTGGAGGTAATTACTGAAAGTATGACGACAGAAGACATGTGACATTCACCAGTGGTACTGGGTCGGCGTGGTGTATTACGGCCCATTCCCTCTCCTAGAGTGGAGGCCTGAGTCCCAGTAAGGGAAACAAAAAACAAGGCTGATTATACTATGCTTATGTTACTGGTCCGATTGCGAAATTATTTTCACCGATAGAAAGCGGCATCATTCCTGACGTATTAATATACTTTATTTTATACAAATATATACGTAAACTATAAATACTTTATCTGCAGATATAGAGATAAATAAGTCTATGGTATTATTGACACGGATTATCACGGCTTTGGAACGCAAAGGGAAAACTTAGTAACCGTTAGGTTTTAGTTAGTAAAAGTCTGACACTCTTTCTTACTCCACCTAGAGCGGGAGGAATTATTTCAAGATTGCCCACCTCAAAGAAATAACAGCTACTTTTTTTTATTAGGTTCGCGTTTGACCACTATCTCACCTGATGGTAAGCGATGACGTGGATGACGATGGAGCACGCTTGTCTAGAAGTAACCTATTCACTCTTGACTTAAAGACCCTTAGATTGTAGCTATATTTCAAACTCACGTTAATTATTTATAGGTACTTAGTTACCTCAAGATATTGTCACATAATATGTCAGCAATAAATTACCATAATGTGTCAATCAAAGATTTTATATATTCTACTAGAGTAGACTAGATTGACTACGAAGAAATATGACAGTCTTTAAAGTGTTCTTTATTCTCATTAGCATTAAGTTCATGTGTATTATTGACACGCAAAAGGGAAAAATGGCCTGGAGCAAGACACTAAGATAAATCCTCTCTGTCCCTTTCTCACATACTACCAGAAAAAAATAAGAAACAGATGGTAGTTTTTCGATTGTTCCAGTTATCGTTAAATAGTCCGTGTTCATGCATTTTGATAGGTTTATGCAACATACAATGAATTGCAACTAAATGTTTTATTTCAAATAATGCTTCTTGAAATTTTATACGCATTCTTCTTGTATTTAATGATGATTTCATTTAGATATAGTAGCTATTCGTAGTAATTTTAAAATTATGGAAGGCAACATTTAGGAGGTTTCAATTTGACAGAATTTGACATCAATAACCAACATGGCTGATGCTTCATAGGGCCAAAGTTGTATTTTTAATTGTTACAAGTTTTTATCTCAATATTTAGTAAAGTATAAAGTGTGCAAGATGTTCAAAACGTTGCTGTGTAAAGTTTCGCAATAGTGATGGGTATCCTGGCTGTGGAATTTAGTTTTTTTTGGTAAGTTTTCTGTTTTGTTTACAAAATATTTATGTAGGGTGACAACAAACATCGTTTTGAATTTCATGCGGGAATTAAAACATATTAACTGCCTGTAAAAATACATAGAGAAGGGGCATCATAAACGATTCAGAAGACGGACTGGGTGCTAAATTTTATAAAATTTTGTTGTCTACTGTTCAAGTTTTATATTATTATAAGCAAATTTCTAAATATCTGAGGAGGCTCAATATTTTTTTTTTTTAATAAATCAAGCGCGTACCAATTTTACTAATTTTATCTTTTTTGTTGATCGGGCGCCTTTGGCCGCTCGGCAATCTTCGGCTGCTCTCGTGACACAACGAAAAGCGGCGAGCAGCGGCGGCCAGAGGTGCGGCATGCGGTACGTGTCTTTAGACCAATTCAGTATATAGTTATCTGTGACCAGTTCTTAAAACGACGAGCGTGCACTCCAAAATCTTCTCCACATCGATATAGTACATTCGAGAATTATATTCATTTTAAATCATAGTCTACTGTCTTTAAGTTTAGTCCTGAGGTAGGTCCCTAATAAATGCCGCACGCAATGCTGCACGTATGTGGCTTAACCGTTAACTACTAGTAATATATTATTTTTTATGTTTTGTTGTAGATTTCCAAGAAACGAGAACCATCGGCAACAATGGCTTTGAAGTTGTGCCATTAAATTTTTTTTTCAGCAACAGTTTTATTTGTAGTCTGAAGATGTAATAGTTCATAAAGTTAAATCAAAACTAAAACCTGATTCTATTCCATCTAGTTGTTAAAAATCCGTTCAGTAGTTTTTGAGTTGATTGCAAACAGATATAGATAAACAAAAATAGTGGGAGACTTTTTTTGATGTGGTAAAATTTCCAATAACTTATCCTGCTCTAAAGTAGAGCGCCTTACGCTCCATCTTAGAGCGGGATAAGTTATTTGATGTTTATACAGAATAAACTTACCCGTGTCCTTCAGTTGCCCTTTGTGTTCCAGGACCGAGGTATCTCTTTTGGAAATTCCCTGTGGCGCTAACGGGCATCGGCAATAATTAGTAGTAGTAGTAGTTATTATAAATAAATTTATAAACCAGTCGAGGATTATTTATTTAATGTATTATTTATTTGTTAGTTAATAAGTGCAATTTAACGTAATAAAAAAATGTCACGCATCAGTCTATTTTTAATTTAGTTTTATTATAAACTAACTAGTTTTTTCTTTCAGACAAACCTTATTCTGATAGGTGCAGCCGTTCAGAAGTGATCGTCTTACGTAGGTACACACACATTAGGTTTTTTTTTTATCAGTGTAGGTATTTCATACTCGCATAAGAGGATATTGCTATTATATATACTATACGGACATCAGCTATTTCCTAGTCATTACAGAGATAACTTACAGTGCCCTTTTGGTAGCTTATTATACATATTAATTGTTTTTGAACTTGCATGTCTATTTTAATGTATCAAAAATATCTTTAACTAACTTTTGAGCAAAATTGTCCCGTAGTATGTAGCTAGTGTATGGACACACTAGTAGAACGAGATGACAGGACTCTTTCTGACTTTCCTTATCAGGTACGCTTTTGAGGTTGTCGTAGTCAATCTAGTACTAGGATATATAAAATCTTTGGTGTCAATACTATCGCAGTTTGTCATCTTGTCGTGAGTTACATAATTGACATAACATATCAAATTCCAACTGACTGATATTCGGATATTATAGTGTAATAACATTAGCATAATTGGGTAATACATAATTTATGGAATAAATGTCTGATAACTTGGCTATATCCATAATAAGCTGCAGATATGTTACTGGGGAGTTAGTTGCGCTAATTCCTCTTCCCAAGAAGAGGAATTGGCTTTGAGGAGGAAATCATCAAGTAACTGAAGAAGCTAGAGGAAGCGAATCTATGTATTGTTAAATCGTATATTCATATATATATATTTTTTTTGTGGTCTTTTTTTTTCACGCCAAAAACCGTGCGCATCTTAAAATAGCGGCTATTTTAAGATGCGCACGGTTTTTGGCGTGATTTTTTTGAGTGAAGATTAGTGGCTGTATTAATTGAATGAAATTAAATGTAGTATTTATTAGGAGACTTACGATTTGTAGGTCGCAGGTTCGAACCAAGCCAGGTGCATTACTTTGTGTAATTTATTTCATCACCACTGCTCTCAAAACGGTGAAGGAAAACATCGTGAGAAAATCGGCATGGCCTAGAACCAAAAATTCGATAAAATGTGACATTCACCAACACGCACTGGGTCCGCATGGTGGATTACGGCCCATTCCCTCTCCTAGAGAGGAGGCCTGAGTCCCAGCAGTGGGAACATTAAAAAGGCTGATGATGATGATGATTTATTAGGAAATGTTACGTGCCTATTCTATTGTCACTACGGAAGACATTATTATAAAAACTTCTCACGCAAAAAAACATAAACGTAAGACTAGGCAATATGATCAAAATACCTTAGCCTTCCCCTAGGCGTAAATAATTAATGATTTACGCTCGGATCTAAATACCGCCTCAACGGTAAACAATAACTTATATAGACTTAGGTACAGACTTTTAAATAGAGGGCGCGAGTCTCCATGCTGACTTGCTAGTCTATCGGTTGCATTTCGGGTAGCCTGTGTGTCGGAATGGCGTAATTAAATTCCGCCAAGCCGTTCCATCATCGGACCATTCAACATAAGGCGATGCCCCAACGGTACATGGTGGACAGTCCACCCATATATACGAAGCGATTTGGGAACACATTCATTGTGTGTACAGCTAAGGAGTGGAATTCCCTGTCCTAGAACCTAGGTCTTTAAGTCAAGAGTGAATAGGTTATCTACTTCTAGGCAAGCGTGGTTCATCGTTGGCCACATCATTACTCACTATCAGGTGAAATAGTGGTCAAACGTGAGACTATCGATATTAAAAAAGTAAGTTATCGAGCTTTTTAAAAAAAATCGTTGCCTCTAACTGGCAATTAATTTATAAATTAAGGCGTGTTCACAAATATTTAAACTCACTACACAAGGGTTCTAGGCCCTTAACATCTATCTGTAGGCTATAAAAGTATTTGCTTTTCAGGGGAATCGAACCCGTGATACACGGTATATAGCAGCCGATCACTCAACCACTGTACCAACAGTGCCGGCGAGCAACAACCTAGAGGTATGAGTAAAAAGTTTACTTTTATGCAAGCGTGCTTCAGATTTTATCTCATCATCATCATCATCATTTCAGCCGATACACGTCTACTGCTGGACATAGGCCTCCCCCAAGCGTCGCCACAACGAACGCTCCTGCGCGTCTCGCATCCATCGGCTTCCCGCAACCTTCACCAGGTCATCAGACCACCTTGTTGGAGGCCTTCCAACGTTGCGTCTTCCGGTACGCGGTCGCCACTCCAGAACCTTTCGGCCCCAACGGCCATCTGTTCTGCGAGCAATGTGCCCTGCCCATTGCCACTTAAGTTTGGCAATTCTTTGCGCTATGTCGGCAACCTTAGTTTTATCTACTTTGTTTTATTAATTTATTTCATTGGGTTTTATTATATTGGTATTTTATTATATTATTGGCGCCATGATGTTATATGGCAATGGCTGTATTTGAATATTACTATTATAATATTATTTTTATCATTCGTACGCATTTAAATAAATAATTGGGCGAAGCCGCAGGCAAAAGCTAGTTACTATCTAACAGAAACTCGCGCTCACGGCTTAAGGAAATGAACATAGCCTCGAAAACTAATTGTTTACCCCGACTCTGCTCGGTTTGTAGACAAACTTAATTTCCAACTATCCGACGTGTTAATCGTTGGCGGGAGTTCCGCGGGAGGTCTCGGCACGTCGCACGGCGCGTCACTAATTATTGGGATAACTTACTTCCAAATGTATTTGGGCATATGGCTTTATGAGACGAGGATATTCTTTGGATATTGAGTTATACCTAAGACACATAGGGTAATAAAGATAGTTTTTATTTATTAATAGCTGCATTCTATATATTTATCTTTTTGTACATTCATATTCATCATCATCATCATATCAGCCGAAAGACGTCCACTGTTGGACATAGGCCTCCCCCAAGTGTCGTCACAATGATCAATCCTGTGCGTCTCGCATCCATCGGATTCCCGCAACCTTCACCAGGTCATCGGTCCACCTTGTAGGAGGCCTTCCGCGCTGCATCTTCCAGTACGCGGTCGCCACTCCAGAACCTTTCGGCCCCAACGGCCATCTGTTCTGCGAGCAATGTGCCCTGCCCATTGCCACTTTTACTATTGTAAACACCACACCACAATTACTATTTGTAAATTTATTTTTGAAATAGTAATTCTTTTCTATTATGTATAGTGGACCGACGACCTGGTCAGGGTCGCGGGAATCCGATGGATGCGTGACGCACAGGACCGGTCGTTGTGGCGACGCTTGGGGAAGGCCTATGTCCAGCAGTGGACGTCTTTCGGCTGATATGATGATGATGATGTATAGTGGACACTTGGACAGGGTTATTTGTAAAACACTAACAACCTTGCAGGGCAGGTATTACTAACATCATAAATAACAACTTATGTTTTTTAAAAGTCATAGAATAAAAGTTGTTGTTTTTGATGTTAGTAACATGCTCCTGAGAGGTTTCCAGTGTTTTACAAATAACCCTGTCTGTATATTGTTTATAGGCTCGTGCAATACTTCGCGTAGTCGACGGTGGAGCATCCTTGCTTAGACAACAACAATCAACAACAACCATTTTTATTTTAGTAAAAATTATCTTATGGAAGTTTGTTCAGTTTCGTCTAGGTACTGAACAAGCCCTTAAAGTTTGCGGAGACCTGTTCCTTACACCCTGTATAATATGGTTGACTGATTAAACTGTCACAGCCGATTTGAATTAGTGGTGTGCCAATACACCGCCGACATATCGACCGACGCTTGATTTAGCATCGACATTATTTATGCACATTGGCGGCGGCCACTACACTAGTGGTTTTAGCGGTAACTGCAAACTGTATTTTGATGAACAACGCCACAAACTTGTCAATAATGATCAAGTAAGTTATTATCTGATTGCTATAACGTTAATGTTGTTGACTTTAAATTTTGGTCCGTGATTGTCACACATTGTGATTTTATTAGGCTGTTTTTGTGTGCTTTTTAGGGTTGCTTACCCAAGGGTAAAAACAGTTGTTTTTACATACAGAGTTATAAATATTTAAGTTTCGCTCTCATGCATCAAATGTGATTTTATTCCGGTTTTTGCTCGATATGAATAGAAGTTATAAAATATTATCTAATGTAGTATAGGTAATGGTACAGAACAGGCACTTAACTTCTCTAAAACTTAAAAGAAGTGATAGGTTCACTAAAATTGTACTGCCTTTAAAGAGAGCCGAAATAACCATTTTCTCAACTATAAGCGGCGAAGGGAACCTCTAAATAAAAAAAATGTTACAACAGTCTAAAAAATATCGATGTCCACAATCAGTATCACGATACAAAACGAGGGTATTCGTAAATATACATATGCTCACGTTTGATAGGGTCCCAGGTGTCGCCAGCAGCACCCTGGGAACTGGGTCACACTTACCTGCAAGGAAAAAGAACAGACATTAAATATTGGGCAAATGTTAGGGTCTGACCTCCCTGTATAAGCAGAGGCAAATATTTTTGGTGCGTGACCTTGGTTTAGGAATAGCTAAGGGTCTGGAGAATGTTTTCTTGTTGAAAGTTAAAGTAAAAATGGTAAGGTAAATAATAATAATAATATTCGACAACAGTAAAAAGGCTGATGATAAATAAAATATATTTGAATATTGTAAACTCGTCACACTTGTTTTTAACCGAAAAAAAGGAGGAGGTTCTCAATTCGGATGTTTGTATTTTTTTTTTTATGTTTGTTCGCGCATAATTTCGTCGCTTGCCAACCGATTCGAAAAATTCTTTTTTTGTTATACTTCCCAAATGGTTCTATAGTCACCAAGTTGGGATTTGATGATGGGATCTTGGCGAAATCGAGGGAACTCCTCCAATTCATTTCAATTTTTAAGTGAAGTCGGTTTTTTATATAAAATGGTTTTTGTTTTGGAAAGTTATAGTAAAAATAATAAATGGAATAATAATAATAATCTACAACAATAGAAAGGCTGATGTATTAATGATGATGATTAAAATATTTTTGAATATTGTAAACTTTTCACACTTGTTTTCTACGTACAGACTGTAGAAAAATCAAACACAGAAATAAACAAGCTTTAAATGAAAATTATTTTTTCATAGCAAGCTTTTATAGCTCTGTGTACCTGTATAATTAATACTCGTCAAGACGAATCATACGACCCCCAACTCAATGGGGTTGTGTCGTTTAACTACGAAGTTCCTATAAAAGAAGAAGGTGGCCTTTCGGTTCCATCATCAGATCAGCTCCATGTCATAATAATTCCTTGCCTTTGCCTTTGTACTATTCTTGTGCATAAAGCTTTAAATAAATAAATAATAAATTTGCATTGTCATCTGATTTACATATGCATGTAAAATTTTAGCTCAATCGGGAACTGGGAAGTGGGTCAAAAAATTGCAATATTTTATTATAGACAAATATCCGGACAGGTAAAACTGAATAAAAGCTTGTAAAAAACTAGCAAATTACCCAGTTTTGTTCAGAAACAGAAACTTAGCCACTTTACAAAGACGAAGTGAGTAGCGAGGGTAGATGGAAAAACTTGGTGCAACTCGGATGGCCCTCTGCTGCGGGATCATATTTCTTTGTGTACTTTAGGGGAGATTAAAATATATATATACAGCAAGCGTATTATGGCGAATACGCGTCTATGAAGCTACGCGTCCGTAAACACTCGGCCTAACTCCGACTAATAAACATTTGACTTAATTCTCCTTAAACCATTTACTTTTCCGTAATTCTCATTCAGACGTTGCCCTCTATTTCTAAATCAACCTTAAAATCCGGAACTCCGAGCTAAAATAAAACTATCTGGAGTCGAAACACGGATCTCAATCCGTTAATATTACCGTCAGTATTACGGTATAACATTTTAGGAGCGTCTCAAATAGGACTTGAGGCTTTTAAGAGCTTTTGAGATAATTGGACAAGATACTTTTGAAGGGAAGAGAATTTTAAAACAGATATTTGAAGGTAGAGTAGAATGGACCGAATTTTTATTGTCTACAGTATTATGGCTAGCTGGCTTTAGTTTTGGATTGTATGGATCTTTTTTTTGGGAGAGGAAATCATCAAACGGTTTCGCCCACTCTAGGGTAGAGCAAGAGGGTGTGTCAGAAATTTACTGGCTACAAATCTGTCTCCTTCAGTTGCCGTTAGCTCTCTCTCTTTCAAACACAGGAATTTATTCTACACTATTTTATATTATTAGTGTGTTTCCTGATCGCTACAACTTAGGAGTCTGTAAGTCAAGAGCGAACAGGTTACTTTTAGGCAAGCGTGCTCCATCGTCAACCACATCATCGCTTACCATCAGGTGAGATGGTGGTCGCTCAAACGCGAGCCTATCCATAATAAAAAGAAATAGGTGAGATAAATCTATAAGATTACAAGAAAACCTTGGTAAAGTCTCAAAAAATTCAAACGACTTGGAATTTTTTGAAGGAAATAATAAATCTGTTGTTGGCAATATATTTGATACTTTTTATGAGGTTATTCTATTAGGGGCCAGGGTTATCCGAAAGGAACTCGAGCCCCGGTGTGAAGGCTAGAAGGAACGGGGTGGGGTTTTTAGTCAGTAAGAGTCTGACACTATCACCCGCTCCACCCAAGAGCGGGGGTTGTCATAAGATGATTTTTGTCCACCGAAAAAAAAAAGAAAGAAAAATAAGTTCTTCTATTAGTAAACAATGATCAAGATCTCTTAATCAACCTTGATTATTGAAATACCTGATTTCATTTTACTCTAATAATTACCCAAGTCGTTTGACTTTCTAGACAGACTATAATAATTATTATGATTATATCTAGGCAAGCGTGTTTTTCTAGGCAAGCGTGTTCCATCGTCGACCACATCCCTATCCCTATCATTCCCTATCGACTGATTTTTTGTTAAATAACAAATATTTAGCTAAAAGTATACGTCTAATTCACGTAAATAAAATGTTTTTCTTTCTTTCTTTCACATCGTCGCTTACCATCAGGTGAGATGGTGGTCAAACGCAAGCCTATTTTCCCACTGCTGGGCAAAGGTCTCCCTCCACTCCTTTCAATGTTCCCGGTTTTAAATAAATATAATAATTGTTAAAAAAAAAATCATACACTTCTTACAGGTTTTTTCAGTTTAAAAAATATATGTTTTGGCCGGAACTTACCGCACGCGAGCCCGGCTCGCGTTTAACCAGTTTCATTTCAAATTATTCTGTAATAATTTGACGTGATCCGATTTACGTTATTTGTTATTTACATAATTTACTTTGACAAGGCCTAGTATCAGTTTTTCATGTAAAAAGGTACGGGATAGCCGTTATTTGAATAAATTAAGGTGATCCCGTGCCGTGGCAGTGAACTATAAACGCGTCATAAAAAGAAAACAACGTGTTTGTCACGCGCAACCTTCTCGTCAAACAGGACAAAATAATATAACACTATTTAGATGAGTTATGATTTGGGTTTGACATCGAACGCATAGCGATGCCATAGGTTTTTATTTACAAAAACTTTGTTATGATTCATAACATATCAAGAGAGCACTGATGGCGAAGTGGTAAAGGCCCCGACTTACGAGTTGTAGGTCACGGGTTCAAAACTAGCCAGACGCACTACTTTGTGTTATTTCATCACCACTGCTCTCAATACTGTGAAGGAAAAAATTCGTGTGACATCCACCAAACCGCACTGGGCCCGCGTGGTGGATTATGGCCCATTCTCTCTCCTAGAGAGGAGGCCTGAGTCCGAACAGTGGGAACTTTATAAGGCCGACTATGCTATGCTATAAAATATCAAGCAATTTTTTGGGTACTTTTAAATATAAATGTAGTGATTTTAGATGTAGATGCTACTTTTAATTTTTTGTTTATTGACTGACTGTTAAAAACTGTTGGCTGGGTGAAAATTAATTGCTGAGTTAAGCTCACCTTTGTACGTAAGCGGTCTGTATCAGCATGTATTATGTTTTGGTGTACAATAAAGAAAAAAAATATTACACAATAAATAAAAAAAAAAACTGATGTTATGTGTCGTAAAATTTAACTGACATTTTGTGTCGCAAATTGTGTGTTGTAAAGAATTAAGAACTAACTGCAGTCAGCAGCTTCGCCCGGTGAAAGTATGAAATTGTTCCAAAGGAACATTCAAAGGCAAATGTTGGCAACGATGGCAATTGTTTCAAAGGCATGCCTTTTAAGTTCTGTCGTTTAAATATTTCCCGCTAATTTTGAATTTAGAATTGCTCAATTTTCAAATTTGTTTGAACTTAGAATGGTAAAACAATTAAAATAATTAGAATTGATGCAACTATTCAGCCACAGCATTGTTTTGAATCTAACAAGTCGCGCATAAAAATGAATCTCTCTAAGGAAAACGTTCGTGCGATAATTTTTTACAACTTTCGGAGAGGCCTAACTCGGATTCAATGTTTAGAGGAGTTAAGTTCTGTATTGTATGATGAAGTTCCTTGTTTACGGACTGTCGAACGTTAGTATTTAGAATTCCAGCGTGGAAATACTAGTCTTAGTGACAAATCTCGTGAAGGACGTCCAAAATTCGCCTTTACTGAAGAAAACATCCTTGCTGTGAGACAACTGATACTCGAAGATCGGCATGTGACATATCGGGAGATAGAGGCGTTAATAGGCATTTCAGGGACAACCATTCAAAAGATCTTGCATGAAGAGCTTGGTGTGAGAAAGCTAGTTTGCCGATGGATTCCGCATTTGGTTTCCGATGATTGTAAGGCGACCCGCGTCAGATGGTGTAAGAAATCTTTCCAATGGTTCAAGCGAGGAGAATCAAATCACGTCTACGACATTATCAGTGGTGACGAATCTTGGATTTATGCCTACGACCCTGATTCTAAAGACCAATCCACAACCAGGGTCTTCCGAGATGAGCAAAAGCCGACTAAAGTTTTTCGCTCTCGAAGCACTTCGAAGAATATGTTGGCTACGTTCGTGGCGAAAACCGGTCACGTTGCAAGAATCGCGCTTGAAGATCGTAGAACGGTTAATGCAGAGTGGTATACTACAATTTGTTTACCACAAGTCATCGCTGAAGTCCGGAAATCTAACCCAAAGCGAGGCATCATCCTACACCATGACAACGCAAGCTCACATACCGCTGGTAAAACAATTGATTATTTGAAGCAGGAAAACGTGGCAATTCTTGACTATCCCCCATGCAGTCTTGACCTAAGCCCTAACGATTTCTTTACATTTCCTAAAATTAAGAAAACTCTTCGTGGGCAAAGGTTCCAGTCCAGTAAAGAAGCAGTCAACGCTTTCAAGTCGGCCATTTTGGACATACCGACTTTGGAGTAGAATATGAGTTTTAATAACTGGTTCGATCGAATAGAAAAATGTATTAAACTTCGAGATGAATACTTTGAAAAACAATAAATAATACTTTAAAGTTCTAGTTGTGTTTTTTTCTTCAAACGACAAAACTTAAAAGGCATCCCTCGTACCCGGAATAAAAAATATCTTTTGTGCTATCCCAGGACATTGTCTATCAACGTACCAAGTTTCATCGAAATCAATTCGACCGTTCGAGCATGAAGAAGTAACAAACAAGGTTGACTCAACGCCAGGGGCCTAGCTGGGTTGAAGCCTACTGGGGCCAGAGTTAGCTCCGACAGGCAGCTCAGCCTCCGGTACGAAAGGCAACGAAGGAACTGGAGTGGGTTTTTAGTTAGTAAAAGTCAGACACTATCTGCCGCTCCGCGAAAGAGCGGGGGGTGTCATTCGACGATTTTTCCAGTTTGTTTTTTTTTTTTTTGTTTGTAGGAGGTAATCTCTTTAAGTACTGGTCCGATTGTTATTTTTTTTTTACCGATAGAAAACTGTTTTATTCCTGAGTGACATAGGCTATATTTTACGCATGCAGGCGACGACGCCGCGGGCGAAAGCTATTAAATAAATAAACATACACACATACTTATAAACTTTCCCCTTTAAATTACTCTGATTAGTGCTACAATGTGATTGTATGAGTACAATGACAGTCTTATAGCTAATAGCGATGTCTATCAGACAACTCTTGGATGGACAGAACGAAAGCTAACGGATAACTTTAATATACTTAGTAGATTAAGTGGTATTTGGAACGAAGGCTACGTTCACCCCATGCTTGCTCTCAGTGGCATAGCGGAGACAAATTTAGATGTGGGTGAAGGCACATCAGCAAGGCCTTTTTCTTTCATAAATTCGAAAACGAGACAGCGTCTGTCGCAACCAAGTGTTCGGCCACATCGTTGCTTATTATCAGGTGAAGTAGTGATCTAACGCGAGCCTATAACATACTAGCTTTTGCCCGTGGCCTTCCCCGCACAGATGTAAATTATAGCCTATGTCACTCAGGAATAAAGCAGCTTTTTATTGGTGAAAAAATTTAGAAATCGGATCAGTAGGTACATTCAGAGATTACCTTACCAAAGTAAAAAACCAAAATTAAAAAAACAAAAAACAATTTTACCTCTGCAAAACCCTCGTTGTTATCGAGCCCTCGCACACGCGAGGCCCCATTGGGTATGAGGCCGTGGGCCCATTTCGCCTACGTCTAGTTACGCTACTGCTCGCTCTGTACCATAATCAAATCTAACTAGAGTGAAGACAAATTGAGTTGGGAACCGGACTGACCAAGAAGATTTTGGGACTAGCTGAATTAGACAAATTGTCTATGGTAAACATCGTTTGGACTTGGTCTGGGAATAATTTAGGGAGATTATTCCAGCAGATATTACGTAGACGAAATCACGACATATTAATAAAGATACCAATAATGATTAATAATAAAATTGAATACATAAATTGTTTTGGCTTCGCACGGTTTGTGCATTTAGCCAGTGTTGTGTTGTGGTGGCTGTTGTTGTGTTGTTGCGTTGTATTGTGTGTTATTGTAGAACGTTCTTTTCCATTAAAATGTGTGTGTTGCACATAAGGTATATTGTATTTTTTTTTTAATTCATTCTAAGTATTTAACAGCTTCGACGAGTCTATGTAGGCTTCTCAGCAAGATTGGCAGAGGTAGTCAATCGAGATCGTGCCTATTTCAATGATTCTACATAGACCATTTGTGTAGACACTTAATACACCTACATAGCTACACCAATTTTACATCTCAATATCCATTTGAAAACAATTTCCAAATAATAATTAAAACAGCCACTGAACTTCAATAAAAAAACCGAATATATATGAATGTTTCAAAAAATCTTGATGCCAGGTTTATCTTTGAAATACCCCTTCCAACTTCGTAGCCAACTAAGGTAGGCGCTGCATAAACGTGGAATAACGGTCATTGACCCTTCTACATTTGTTGACATTTTTAATTTAAAAAACGGAATAGAATAGAATAGAATAAACTTTATTGTACACCAAAAAGTAACACAGCTTAAACATAAAATTAAATATTAAATTAATTAACGGAAATAAACACATAAAGCTGTCTTGAATCGACATGCATCGTGATCCTTTACATGGCCTAGTAATGAAAAGCAGTTCATTGTTTGTTTTTCGAGTACCTACGCAGAGATATTAGGAAAAGGTTAATGAACTTTATTCCACAGTTATCTGGGGCCTTCTATAGACTAAACTGTAACTTGCTTAACCAAGTGTAGTAACACATTAGCAGCTAACGAAGTAGCCGTGGTTACAAGTTCGGAAACTAACTTGGTGGAGACGGATCGATGGACAGCACATTAGTCAAACTGTCCTGAACGTATGCAGAGGCTGCAGCAAAGGTCCTAAGTACTTTGGTGGTTTGGACCGCGTTATCAACTGTTTACTCTCATTTGACTGGCCTGTTGGTCTAGTGGTTAGTGACCCTGGCTGCTATGCTGGAAGTCGTGGGTTGATTCCTACCCAGGACAAATGTTTGTGTGATGAGCATAATCATTTGTTCTGTGTCTGGGTGTAATTTATCTATAATATGTATGGATTTAGGAATATATAAGTATGTTTATCAGTTGTCTAGTACCCATAACACAAGCTCTGCTTAGCTTGGGACGAGACGGCGTTGTGTGATAGTTGTGGAATTCATTATATTATTTCTAAGGTACTTTAAAATGAGAGACTCCATTTGAGGCAGCTATGTGTAACTAATCTTTTTTTTGTTTTCGAGGGGAAACCTTCAATAGTCGCCCGGACTTTGGGGATAAGTCCGGGGTGTGTGAGATTTTTACCTAACTAAAACCATCCCGGTGATCATCATCAGCACGTAGAAGGAACCCCGTTACCTCTCAAAAGACCATTCCAGAACCCCCTCAGTGCAACGCCTGTTACGACACATCCCTGATGAAACTGTCCCTGTGTGATGTGTACCTAACCTACCTGAATTTTTTCCTTACTGCCCAAAGAAGAAACTATTTCTTAGGTCATATACCAAATCATAGACTATAGAACGCTTTTTTAGTAGACTTATAGAAATAGAATAGGTATATAATGAACCTACATACTACGCGGGGAAAGTGAGCCCTCCCCCACAAAGGGGCCTCGCACAAGCGAGGGCTCTTTAAGGACTAGGGTTTTTTTTTATAATTGATAGGCTCGCGTTTCGCCACTATTCCACATTTTCACCTGATAGTAAGTTACGATGTGGTCGAACACTTGAGTTGTGACACTCGCTGTCTTGTTTTCGAATTTATGAAAGAAAAAGGCCTCGCTTATGCGCCTTCACCCACGTCTAAATTAGTGCACGCTACGCCCCTGCTAACAAAGTAACGTTTATCATGCAATTCCCTAACTTTCCCAGCTCACAAGCTTCAAAAAAACGCCGTCACAAAAAACGCCAGAAGCGGTCACAAAATAACGCTGGAAGTCGCCGCAAAAAATAGCTGAAGCGCACGACAGCTTGAGTTCAGAGAAGTTTGAAGCCGCTTCCAGCGTTTTTTTTTTTGTGGCGGCACCGCCGCACACGAGCCACAAAAAAAGGCCGCCTCAAAATGAAGCTTGGAGCGGCGTTTTCTTTTAAAGTCCGTGTGCGGAGACAGTAAGATATCACAGTATTACCTCGTTTACAAGACCTACGCGCACGTAGGTACACAGAAGCGAAAAAGCGCATTTGTTTTCCACTATTTATAGAAATAGAAGGCAGGTATTCTCACCCAATATTTTACGTCTGTGGTAGATTTGCATCCGGAACGAACTGCCTCTTACACAAACACCTAGCTTCCACAATATGGTAATACGGGAAGTAAGAATCACAGGCTTCAGCAGCTACTAGAGACGGCATCTCTACTTAGTATACAACAATGTTTTTAGCGTCTGTCTGTTTTCCTCTAACTCCGAAACTACGCAACGGATTTTGACTAAGGGTGTTTTTAATACTGTGGGGTTTGAACACGTAGCCCCCGCAAATGTTCTTTTCATACAAGTATTTATTGTAATGCGTGGAATATGCACACGCGATTAGTTTTTATTTTAACCGACTTCTAAAAAAGGAGGAGGTTCTCAATTTGTATTTTTTTTTATGTTTGTACGCGCATAACTTTGCTGCTTGCCAAACGATTTGAAAAATTCTTGTTTTGTTTGTAAAGAGTATACTCCAAATGGTCACATAGTCACCAAGTTGGGATCTGATGATGGAATCTTGGCGAAATCGAGGGAACTCCTCAAATTCAATTAATTTTTTTAGTAAAGTCGTATTTTTTTATAATCAAAAAGGTTTTATTGCATTTTAAAATTATGTACATGCGGGGCATTCCCGCATGCGTGATGAAATCTTCGTGATATAAAAAACATAGGAGTGAAACAATGTGCCTGCTGCGGTCTTCCCGTCCGATTACCTATAATTTGGGTGTCTTCAAGGCTAGAGTGAATAGGCTCTTAATAAACTAGTGCGGCTCACCATCAACGATTGCATCACTGATTACCATCAGGTGTGATCACAATCCAGCATTAGTTTATATCAGAAAAAAAAACATTCTTATAAAAGAAGCGATAAATGAGGAAAGATTAACTTTCCTTATATTTGCATGACAGCAAAAAAAATGTGGTTGATAGGCTTGCGCCTGATGAAAAGCAACGATCTGACATATACAGAGAATAAGAAAAGATTTTCCAAAACTTCTCCCCTAAATGGGATGAAAGAGTCCAAAGTTTGTATGGAGAAACCTACTTGGAAGCGGGCGAAACCACAGGCAGAAGCTAGTCTACTAATAAATTCGAACCACGCGATGTGCGCCGAGTGTAAGTCTCGGCTGTCATGGCCAGAGACAGTTTTTTTTTTTTTTTTGACGGCGCGACGTTTTGTACATTTGGCCAGTGTCAAGATCAGAAAGTATTTTGCTTTTGATACAAAATAACATTAATTTGTTTATCATTTCAATGCGCAATATTTGGTATCAATTAATGTCGTATCAAGTTAGACTTTTCAGCAAGCTTTGCTGAAGTAATCAATACTAAAATGAAATTGTGAGCTCCTTTTCACCAAAATCGCGTTTTAATGCTTCACAAAACGACACAAATATTCCATACAATATAATTTAGATGTCTTCAAGGCTAGAGTAAATAGGCTCTTAATAAATTATTACGCCTCACCATCAACGATTGCATCATTGCTTACCACCAGGTGAGATCGCAGTCAAGCACAACATTATATCTATTAAAAAAAAAACAACAATATCTACTAGGAATCAATTTGGCAATTATTTATTTATGTAAACTAGGAAGAACATGAAAAATAAAAACACTTAACTAATCATTTGGTAATAATTAAAACAACCACTAACTTTAAATAAAAAAATCACCCAAAACTCCAGATTCAGAATTATAACAGGCCACATCACCTGGTTTTTATTTTAAATTGAAAATGAATAACAGCCTAAATTGAACAGTTAAAGCAATGGAACTATTAAAGTATATAATATAGCTCCATCCCTCTTTCTCGCTGGCACAACTGATTTTTTACCATGTCATGGTAGTCTGTCTAAAAAGTCAAACGAAAAACTATTGAAATTCCCAATTTTAATAGTTTTTATAATTTTAGTAGAGGTACTTTATTTTTATTAACATTTCGAAGTGACAATAAATTGTCTATCGTATTCTGTTCATGGTAAACAAATAAAAACAATATTACTTGTGTTCGAACTAGAACTACCTAAGTCGTTTGACTTTTTAGACAAACTATAAGTCCCTTAGTATGTATAAAATACTTTTTATAAAAAAAAAATAACCGAATTCAATGTTAAAAAAACACTGAAAAGTGCAAAATAACTTTAGTTTCGGAAGTCGGTGTTTTCTATAATAATTTAGTCTCTTCGTTGTTTAACACCGACTTCCAAAACTAAAGTTATTTTGTACTTTTCAGTGTTTACAAATACATTCAGCCGAATATAGAATCCCCCTTCCTTTTTGAAGTCGGTTAAAAGTTGCGACATTACCGCCTCTATCCGAAGCGATTCCTTGCTCTATGGTAGGAATATTCAGCGAAGCAGTAGACTAACAAATTGAGACACATGGCTATTGCCGGCTTTGTGTGTGTTTGTGGGCAAAAGAATTAGGTGCTGGTGGAATTAATGGGGTGTTTCGGGGTTGTTGACTTTTAGTGCATTGTTTTCGTATTTGCTTTAGTTTTCTTTTCTTGTGCTAAGAGAGCTTTGTGTTGTCGTTGATAGTTAAAAACTATCTTTTAATAAAGTACCTATAAGACATTGGGCTCCATTTCGATGGTCCTGCAATTTTTTCAAATATCGAAAGAGGGGCTTGTGCTAAATTATATGCAGTTGAATTGATACAACTTATTACAGTTTTCTTAGAAGATGCATTTATTTATTTATTGAATACTTCATACACACAAAAGTACAGAGGCGGACTTAATGCCTTAGGTATTTTCTTCCAGTCAATCTTTGGGTGATGCAGAGAAAAATAGTGGTGGGTTCAATAAAAGCTCGAGAATAAGGTGAATAAGAGAATTGATATACTAATAAACTATAAACATAATATAATTATATACTAATATATACTCAAATTAATAAACCACATACATATACAATAATATTGTCAAACAATTGGTTCAAATCAAATTATGGTAAAACACGCCCTTTAAGAATTTATAGAACCAGGCCATAGGATTGTTCAAAAGAGTTACTGCGGCCCTAGAATGCGAAAGGCTATTAAAGGAACATAAGTGAGATTTAGTCGGTAACAATCTGACACTGGCTCTTGCTCTACCCAAAGCGAGAGAAGTTATTAAACATGGATTAGTGGAATCCCTTTAGATAAAACTGAATCACATAACTTTGTATGGTATTAATAGATCAACTCCAAAACAAATACTAGAGACATGGGGTCCGAGCGCTCATCGAGTTGTTAAGGATATCAGCAAACGTTTGGTCGACTCTTCGCGTAACCAGAGGGCTAGGCTTTTCTTCGGTCAACGAATCAGCATTGCCATCCAGCGTGGCAATGCTGCCAGCGTTCTGGGCACTTTTCCCATTGACATCGATGTGGACGAATTTTTTGATGCCCTTTGAGTTTTCCCCGTTTTTCTGCCTTTTTTACTCGTTTGTACATATTATTATTTTAAGTTTGTATATACCTATTTAATAGTTAAGATGTATATAATTATAAAATTAATGAAAACTCCAAAATAATTTACCATCTTTGTAATGTGTCCTGCCATCGAAAGCCATTGAAATCAACCGTCAAAGTGACAATAATAAATATTAATGGAATGTATTCGAATAGATCAGTAGTTGAAGTCATGTTTACAAACAAAACAAAAAAACATTCCTACAAAACATGCAAACAGGACAATATTCTTTTTAATTCATTAAACCCCGCAGTATTCCAACTTCATACAAACGGACGAAACGCGAGCTATACCTACGCGCCTCGGTCGTAGCATGGGCTCGGCATGTAGACAGTCGCGGCCGTCGCAACTGTGCCGCAGTGACGAACGGACACGACGGTTTTTTTTAACAATAATCGCGCGATTATTGTTAGTTTGTATAATTCAAAGTAAAGACGTGGTATTTTATTATTAATAAAAGTGGTTTATTGTACTATGTGTATGAATAATACTAGAAAAAGTATTTTATTTAAATCTACTAATCAAAAACAACACGCATTTTTATTGAACACTTCCTATTTAATCCACAAAGTATTTTGTTTATATAAAAAAGTAAGTATATTTACAATCACAAAACTAAATGAAAACACAAACTAGGCAAATGTAATTAAAATGCTGGAGGCGGGCAGCCCTATCGCATGTTTACGTACCGCGCGGCTGTAGGCATTTATTTCAAAGATACGGCCGAGTTACAATACTGTATGATACTATTACCGTGCCCCAAGCGAACGCCGGCGTTCGCACTTTCTATTGTATCTCTAATTACGGTATTCGAAAGATTGAAAAGGGTCGCAAACCAAAAATCTACAATTTAAAACCCTTTCTCAAAACTAAGAATTTCTAACAAAATAAGCGAAAATCGCACTAAGAACGAAAAGTCCAGCACAGGAGTGGTCGGCGGCCATCTTTTATTCATAAGTTCTGTTAAGTTTGCTCCTTATATGCGACCCGAGCAGATTTGAGTGGCCTCGGAGAAGCGATCAAATTGATAGTCCCACAAACGTAGGATTAAGTATTTACCAAAGATTTGAAATTCAACGTGGATTAGGTGGGTGCCGTGTTTACTGGGACGGCTTTTAGTATGTGTTGCAAGTGAGGTTGGAAGTTTCAAGGTGCCTGCATTTTTTATTTGGGGTTGCGGTTCTTTTATTCAGCTTTCCAATACCTTCTTAAACCAGTTTTGTTGAAGTAAAAAGGACATCTGGTCCGCTTTTTGGGAAACTAATAAAAGGAGAAATAACTTTTTTTCACGATGCGAATTGGAACATGCTATATGTTGATAGGCTCTCGTTTGACCGCTATCTCAGCAGATAGAAAGCAACGATGCGGTGGACGATAGAACACGCTTGCTTAGTCCCACAAACGCAGGATTAAGTATTAACCAAAGATTTGAAATTCAACGTAGATTAGGTAGGTGCCGTGTTTACTGGGACGGCTTTTAGTATGTGTTGCAAGTGAGGTTGGCAGTTTCAAGGTGCCTGCATTTTTTATTTGGGGTTGCGGTTCTTTTATTCAGTTTTGAGTGCGTTCTTAAACAAGAAGTAAAAAGGATTTCTAATCCGATTTTCGGGAACAAATGGAGGAATAACTTTTTTTTTCTTAAAGCAAATGGGAACACATTTAATGGTTTCACTGGTAAGGAGTGAGAATTTTCTGCCAGAGTCTGTGTTTTCTGATAACTACAACTTGGGGTCTTTAAGCAAAAGTGAATAAGTTACTTCTAGGCAAACGTGCTCCATCGTCGATCACATTATCGCTTACCATCAGGTGAGATAGTGGTCAGACGCGAGCGTATCAATAATCGTATATTTTTTTTTATTGAATAATTAATTTTTATTTATTAAATACTGACTATGTTATTGATTATTGACTATTATTTATTTATTTTTATATTATTAATTATTTAGTGTCTAGCTCTGG
Source organism: Mythimna lalbum (assembly GCA_949319445.1). NCBI lineage: Eukaryota > Metazoa > Arthropoda > Insecta > Lepidoptera > Noctuidae > Mythimna > Mythimna lalbum. Next base: position 1,782,389 of record OX439354.1, read on the forward strand.
GTTTACTTAGTGTTTATTTAATGGATTATTTCTGAATGTAATAAATTAATTAATGTACGACAAAATTCAAACAAAATAATGAAAATTGTTATATGAATAAATAAATGAAAATCTCTTCTGAGAATATTGAGATGGATGACTGTGGTATGACGAAAATGGATAAAGTGCGAAATGAGCAGATTAGTGGAAGTTTTAAAGTGGCATCAACAACTGAAAAGTTGAAAGATAATCGTTTATCTTGGTGTGGTCATGTGAAGAGGAGGAATTCAGAACCGCATTTTACTAAAAGAGTTATGAATATACATGTAGATGGGGACAGGGTGAGGGAACCAAAAAAAAGATGGATGAATTATGTGATGATATGAAAGAAAAGGGAGTTAGTGATAGCGTGACGAATGACAGGACAGAATGGAAGAGAAAACGTATTGCGCTGACCCCAAAAAAACGGGACGAGGGCAGGAAGATGATGATAATGATGAATTCAAGCTCTAGGTTAGGCGACGAGGCAAGGAGCTCAGTTATTTCCGTATAATAGTACTGACTGATTGAATCATAGAATGGAATAAAAAAACGTATTGTGCCGATACCAAGTAATATGGGACAAGGGCAGGATGTTGACAATCTCTTTTCCTCAACCAGTGTGTATTAAGTAAGTGCCTACTTCCATAGCTCAAGCCATAACGACGGTGAGACGGCTCCCTTAATAAATCACTCTAGCTAATTATTCCGGCATGGTGTTCTAACGGTCGCATGCACCATAATGCGCACTGCGACGCTACATATCGATCCGTTCACAATAAGTGATCCTTATTGCATTAAAACACGCTAACAACACTTACGAAAGTAAAATAGGTCACTGCAGTTTTTGTTTGGTAACAAGAAAAACTTCTATGTTAAATAATAGTTTTCTGCATTTTTAAGAAGGCAAATAACTTTGCAATACAGTTACTCGAAAAGCCACTCTTACTCTACAGCCTTTGGGAATTACTTACTCGAAAAATTGCTCTTAATCCTTTACGCACCTTATTTACGGTTTTCTGCACTAGTGCGGAAAAGTGTTGGCGCTCACCCCAGCCACGATGTACTATAGTTATCGAATCAGGCTGACCGCTAAGCGACCGCCACGAGTCGCACGTCAATTCCCGTTTATTTATTTTTCCTAAGTGTATTGAAAAACGCTGTTTGATACACGTGAAAATTGACGATTGCGACCGATGCAGAACTCGCCCGAGCGATGCACCCTAGGCATAGACTTGCGCACGGCAAGCAATGGGTAGCCGTTGACGGCGTGAAGTGTTCTACGCGCGTTTCAAGGAGATGTCAGCAAATTGTAGGGGCCCAGTGGGGTCAAAGCCTACTGAGGCCATGGGTTAAGTGAAAATTAACCCGCGGGGCCTGGAACGCTAGACAAAGAAGGATCAAAGTATGTTTTATTTATTTATTTATATATTTTAGTCAGTAAAAGCCCTCTGGCTCTCCCCAAGAGCGGGAAAAGTTACCGTCTTAAAAAAAAATAGTGTCTAGATGCACAAACCCATACTGGGCCCACGTGGTAGATAACGTCACTTTGCATCGCCTAGAGAGGAACCCAAAGTCCCAGTAGTAAGAAAGCAAAGAAAACAAAGCTGATTATGTTATGTATTTTAAGTACCTATATTTATCCAGAAAGGTTGTATGTATGCTATAGAAATGGTGTAAAACAATAACATAATATAAAAAAAAAACTAATGTTTATGGTCCTAAATTTGAAACCACAAAATGAAGGGCATTCTCGTTGGGAAAGACCGTAAAAAAGAAAAAGAAAAATATAAATTGCAACACGTTTACACTCCCGTACCTCGGAAAGTGCGTAGAACTAATGGTCCTGCACCTGATCCTCTCTTGGCGTGTCAAATTGCCGTAATATCTCTTGCGTACGCTACTGTGATCGAAAGAGATAGATGCAACATCATCATTTCAGCCGATAAACGTTCACTGTTGGACATGGGCCTCCTCCAAGCGTCGCCACAATGGCCGATCCTGTGCGTCTTGCACCGGGTCGTCAGTCTAGCTTGTGGTAGCCCTTCCAACGATGTTTTCCGATGCGCGTTAGCCACTCAAGAACCTTTCGGCCCCATCGACCATCCTTTCTACCAGCAATGTGCTCTGCCCGGTGCCAATTTAGTTTGGCGATTCTCCGGGCTATGTTGGCACGTTGGTTCTCCTGCAAATCCGTTTTGTTACGTCTTCACGCTTAAATGGCAAAACCGATTTTGATGAAACTTGGTACACGGATAGACCATGTTCTGGAATAGAACATAGGATAATTTTTATCCCGGCAGTATGTTCCCTTGGGATAATTTTCTGCTATCACGCGGGCGAAGCCGCTGGGAGCAGCTAGTATCTTCTAAAGACTTCAGTTAAATAATACATTAATAGATTTACTCTTAAAGGTGCGCGTAAAAAGTTATAAATGCTAATCCACAGCATCTTTCCAAACTCCATTTAATCCTACCTCCACATTATGCGTCAACTAAAGTGTAAAGTCGGAAAAGTCTCGTCCGGCTCTTACCCAGAACCGTCCGGCCCGGACCCCGGACTCCCGGACACCGGGACTCGATTATCTTAAGTGAAACTTTTAATTGCTTGCAAAGCCGTGAACATAAAGACGTCGGATATAATCCTTTTAGAAAGAAAAAGAAAAGATTCAAGAGAGATTAGCCAGGAATTTATTATTTGACGTTTTATGTTCTAACAGACAGAAAATCTTTTACTTAGTTTTATTTTGCTTATTTTGAATCTCAAAAGTTCTCACAGTACTTTAAAAAACTGTACCACTAATTTTAAATTTTCTTTATAATGTAAACCTTGAAATTCCGTAGATAGCATAACGTCATCAACATCCTGCCCTTTTCCGTGTTATGTGGGTCGACGCTACATATTTTTTTCTTCCATTCTGTCTTATCATCCGTTACGCTATCACTAACTACCCTTTCTTTTGATTGTATGAGGTGTTATATACTCCATCCATCTTTCTTTTTGTCCTTCCTCTCCCTCTCTATCTATCCATATTAGCATAATGTAAACTACCATATAAGATTCCCCTTGCTGGGACTCCGGCTTCCTCTCTATTCAAACGAATGGATTGTATTCCAACACGCTAGCCCATAGCTTGTTGGCAGATGTCACGTTTTCCTATACAAAGTTTTACAAAGTGTGCCTGTCTGGATTTGAACCTGCGATGTAGGACTAGGCAGATCATTATTAGGTCACCACTGCTCACGAAAGTAATAAAAATAAAATGAAATAGAAAATCAGCAATGGTATTACAGTAATAGAAATAAACAGTTCATTTCCTAGACGACCCCGTTTCATAGAAAGCTCTACCACTAAACGATACCATCATTAAATCATAGAGTGTTCTTCATACTTGATTATAATAGCTGCATAATGACCATCTTTAATTATGTAGAGCGTGGTCTCGTGCGGCCAGCGGCGTAGTTGCTCATTACATTAAACATGAGCGGCCATCCTGTATCGGTTGTGGGGATGGAAAGATACGGTAGGACATAGTTTGAGCGTAGACTTAGGTACATGTGTCTTTTTATGTTACTCTAAAGCTAGAACACGGTGGAGCACACAGTGGAGGTGTGTCCCGCTTGAGCGGAACATCATTGTGCCCTCGAAAGATAGCTCAGCCTCGGTACGAAAGGCAACGATGGAACAGGAGTGGGGTTTTTTGACTGTAAAATTCTAACACTATATCCCGCTCCACTCAAGAGGATGTCATTAGATGATTTTCCCACCGGAAAAAAAAATCCTAAAACTAGAACGCTAAAGTGGCAGTGGGCAGACATTGCTCGTAGAATGGATGGTCGATGGTGCTGAAAGGTTCTAGAGTGATGACTGCGCACCGGAAAACGCAGCGTTGGAAGGCCTCCCATAATTTTCTTTTTGTGCGCCTACCATATGGTCTCTTCATTTCCCTAGGTTGACTGGTAGAGAATGCCTAAGGCATTAAGTCCGCCTATGTAATTTTGTGTTGCATTAAGATTAAATAAATAAGGTGGACCGACGACCTAGTGAGAGTCGAATGAATGCAGTGGATGCGAGATGCACAGGATCGGTCGTTGTGGCGACGCTTGGTGGAACCCTAGGTCCAATAGTTGATGTCTTTCGGCTGAAATGATAATGATGATGATACATTGCTAGAACTACATTCGACCTACACACACATTGACCACGCTTGATTTGTAGAACGACGTCGCGTGGCGTGGATATGGTGTAGCTCTACGCTATATAAAATGTATGGAGACCGCCGCGCTTAGATCTAAGCTCCACCGTCATCACACAGTAGGAGGCCATTTAACGCTGCGTCTTCCGGTAAGGTTCCTTTAGGTAAGCTATGTGTCCAACCTACTGCCACTTAAATCATTGGAGCTTTAGCATTTATTTTTTATGTGTATCAATAAAATCATATGGCTACAGAATAACCCTAAACTCCGCCTCTCGGGATGTCGTTTGTTTTGTAAAACATTGAAGCACAACATGAAGATTGCATTCAATAGAATTCTTCAATCAATCGGTCATCAATAGAAACTAGACCAGAATCTATAGAATATACTACCTTCCTCCAGCAGCTAAGCATAATAGCGTAAGAAAACACAAAAATATCTTAAATCCGATTCCAGGACATAGTGTGCCTAAGTGCAAATTGCATCAAAACTTGTCACCGTCGTCGTTTCGCCTGTTTTAGCGTATAAAAATAAACAACTTACTTATACACACTTACAAAATTTAGCCTATATAATAGCCTGTATTAGTGCGATGAGGTACCCACCGCGCAAAAAACTGATCAGATAACTTCTAACAGCCTACAGATTCACAAAAACACGCAAAAAAGAAATCCATTCAACATAAAACCCGTTCCCGGTTCTCACTCAATTTCCCGTATAACCCGACTAATACTGGACATGACTGCGTGCTAGCTCGGTGCGTGATTTGCGGGAACTATTCATTACAGCGTGACGCGGCGCGTCCAACGGGTACCCGGTTACCCGTACCCGCGTCAACGAGACGCGCCGCGGTAGTGTGGCCGCACCGTTATTGAAAATAGTATTGGCGGAAGATTTGGGGATTGAAGCGGGTTGGAACTGATTGATTTGGATATTGATGGGGTGGCTTCTGGTCAACTGTAGCTGAAGAAGGAATTGAGATAAAACCTTGGAGATTCTTGTAAATTATATGTGAGAAGATGGTAATTTACATACAGATAGAGCTTTTGTATTTTTTCCAGTAGTTTGACGGTTTTTTTTTTGGGTGGGAAATCATTTAATGACTGCTCCCGCTTACCTGTGAACTGGGAGGGCTTGTCAGACTTTTACTGACTAAGACCACACCGGTTCCTTTCAGTTTCCCTCTGCGTTCTAGAAGCTCAAGTTTTGTGGCGCGAACAGTTGTCCCACCATGTTGTTCTGATGAAATATAGTCCCAAGCTACCAAACTAGACACGAGAGTCGCCACACGTTCGAGCTGGTCGCGCCACCAAATTGGGTTTCGCAACTAAACGGACACTAAGTGAGTAACTCTCTATAGAGCTGTATACATTTTGTTAGTAGCAGCGACCGGTCGCGACGCCATGGTGTCCTGGTGAAATATAGCCCTTAATCGAAGTTGCAACTGATTCTGAAGAACTGTCATAATTTATTTTATCATCACTGCTCTCAAAACTATGTAAAATAAAGTTAGAAAGTCGGCATATATACGAGTAGGTACTAGGATAAAAAAGCTCGAAGACATGTGACAATCCACCAACTGGGCCCGAAAGGATTATGGCTCTATCTCTCTTCTAAAAAGGAGGCTTGAGTCCCAGCAGTGGGAACATGATAAAGCTGACAATGTACCATCAAAGACACTTCCGCTTGACCACTGCAAAGTTTATTTTTGCTTGCACTCGAAATCGTCAAAGGGTTTGTTTGGCGTCGCGCCGCAGGATTCAAGCGAATTTTTTTTAAGTGATCGGGCAAAAATGACCACGATGGTACGTGTAAATGCAAGTCAAAAAATCTGAGTTTCACACACTTTTAAGTAAGATTGAAACTGATAAACTCTGGTTAACAAGAAAAGTACGTATGAAGGTTCCAATAAAAATACTGTAACGTAAAGAAAAGGCAGTGCGAAAGCAATCTCCCCTAAAGTACACAAAGAAATATGATCCCGCAGCAGAGGGCCATCCGAGTTGCACCAAGTTTTTCCATCTACCCTCGCCACTCACTTCGTCTTTGTAAAGTGGCTAAGTTTCTGTTTCTGAGACTGGATAATTTGCTGGTTTTTCACAAGCTTTTATTTAGTTTCACCTGTCCCGATGATTCTTTGTCTGTGGTTACGATCGAGCTGAAGCCTTGTTTATGACTTGATTAATAAGGGTTTTTAGCATTTTGCAATGTGTCGGTGGATTTTAAGCATTTGTTTTTGCCTATATAGAAAAACCAATAAGAAAGTCAAGTGACATAAAAATACAAAGAAAACTTAGTAATGCTTGCAGATAAAACAGTTTTGAAGAACTTGAAATAAATCCATTACCAGTTTCTATGAAGTAGGATAAAAAAAAAAGCTCAAAAAATCTGGGAAGTCAGTCAATGACTTCTCACGCTCTATGGTGGAGCGAAAAGTTGTGTTAGACTTTAACTGACTAAAACCCACTCCTACGTGTATGTATCTTCTTTGCCTTGCATTTCAGGATCTCAGAGTTTTCTTACGGATACCTATGGTTACTTTTTTGGTTGTAGGTATTCTGAATAGTAAAAAAATCACTCGTCGCTAGTTGTTTATCTTGTATTGTTAGCTGTAAGCCACCCAAACAAAATAAAATAAAATAAAATAAAATATGGCGGAAAAACGTCCACACACAGATTTTCTCTTTCAACAACAACTCAAAAGACACAAAAAGAGTCTAGCCACATGCCTAATTGGATACGTATCTCTTTTGTGCTTCTCACAGTGCCCTCCATGAATATTCCTCCCCTCTAATTCCACCATACAGTGCGCAAACAACCAGAAAGAACCACTTCTCGCAAGTCCCAAAGTAATTACCCTGCTTGATGCAATACTGTGATGATTGTTGGGGGCCGCACGAAGGTTGAACTTCCCTGATGAATGTACGGGAAGGCAGGGGTGCCAGAACTCTTAATTACGGGGAATATCACTGCCCTAGTGTACAATCGGCGACAGAAGTAAGTTTACGGTAGGTACGCAAAATTTAAAACGAGATTAATGAATGTAAACTTGCTAGCTAATGTTATAATTATTATTTATTGTATATACTCGTATATACTCACGGCCCCGGTGGACTTTGTCCTTCCAGAAAATTAGTTTTTCGTCAGAAATAAAATTGAGGGCTCGGTTGCAGCGCCATCTATCGGGCTCAGGTTGTTTTTCAAACCATTCAGAGACCAACACAAATATACACATGAAGTTTTATATGACTCAGTCGAGTCGTTTAGGAGTTTGGTGACTAACACACGCACTGAAGATTTATAATATAAATATATATATTTTCTAGTATTAGGTAATTATATAGTTACAAAAGTATTTATTAATATTTGAATGTATAGGTTCTTTTTTCTGTTTTCACACGTTTATTGTCTACATTTCTATCAATTTCTCTAGACATAAAAACTTTGTTCCTCTCTTACTCATATTTGTAACGTCAATAATATATACAGGTTTTCAGTTTCTACCTATACAAATTAATCAGATAATAAAATTGTGTGCTTCACGGCTGCACTAAATTAGGTCGAGCTCAGCATAAAGGCCAATCTAATAAATGCCAGGCAATAAGTGCCTGACGCTGGTTTTCAACTGGGTGGAAATTTAATTATTTTTGATATATTGTTTTCAAGAAAAATTGTATTTAAAAAATTACATATTTACAAATACTTCGTAAAAAAAAGAACCTGTATTTTTGAAATCGGTTAAAAATGATAATCGACTTATGTCCCCGATTGTACGTTAGACGGATCGGCGCGACGCTGCAACACGACCGCAGAGAAAATTAATTAAAAAGAAACTGCGAAATTGTTTTTTTTTTTGTTCTTTGCGTGGGGGACTTTGAAGATGAAAAATATGAGCTTGTACACAATTTTCAATCACCATTTTCAATTTGTTGTGTTAAAATATCCTCGCACCGTTTTCAGGAAAAGAATACTTGCTATAAATAGATTTTTGCTGGAAATATATTAAAAAAGCATCCATTTCCTTATATAAAACTAGTTTTTTTTTAGGGTTCCGTACTCAAATTGTAAAAACAGGGCCCTATTACTAAGATTTCGCTATCTGTCCGTCCATCTGTCACCAGGCTGTCAAGAACCGTGGTGTATCTCAAGAACCGTGATACCTAGACAGTTGAAATTTTCACAAATTATGTATTGTTTCCGCTATAGCAACAAATACTAAAAACAAAACAAAATAAAATAAAGTGCCAGTCCAACTTGCACAAGGCCAGAAGGTATTGTTTTTTTTTTTTCAAATTAAATTCCTTGCCTGACCTAGTATTCGGTCACAACAATAGCTCGGACCCATCGATTTTCCGCATGGATACCAGGTTATCAGCCAACTTTGTGAGGGGTCTACCAACGCTGTGCCTTACGGTCACGCTCACTTCTTCAGAACCTGTCGGTCCCATCTTGTATTGCGAGCAATGTGCCCAGTCCACTGCCACTTAGTTTGGTGATTTTTAACGCTATATCTATAAGATCTTTCATCATCATCATCATCATTTTAGCCGATATACGTCCACTGTTGGACATAGGCCCCGATAATAAGATCTTTACTATTTTAAAATTAACCTCTGTCCAAAATGTCATGTAATGGCCCGTTCACGACCTTGCTGCTGCGAGTGGTAGCTCAGCGCGGAGCGGCGAGCGGTAAGATTAAAGTATGAAAATGTTTGAAGCACGAGTCGAGACGATGCTTAAAACGCCTGCTTACCGATACTGCACCGCTCGCCGCGCCGCCGCTCGTCGCTAAGACCGAACTTGTGACCAGGCTGTAACGAGCTTTCATACAGGCATATTTGTTTTTCATATTTTATTCCGATCCGAAGTATGAACATACTTCCATTCTTCCCAGGAGGGTCGATTTACACATCACGAAACCTAGACAGGACGCAGTCTGACAGTAATTTATGTCGTCGTAATTTACCTACGAGCGAGGTGACGCGAATATTTCAGGAGTGTCTTTTAGAGATTCGCGGTGTGTGGATCGACCTCACAATGGAGGTCGGGGCAGAGATTTTGGTGATATTGTGGTCGGGATTTTCGGAGACAAGGTGCTGAAGTTTTGGAATTAGGAATTGTGAAATATATCTAAAATCTAGCTATAATTTTATGTTAAAATGTTAACTAGGGTTTTTTTACATTATACATTTGAATGTTAACTTAATAATTTTGGCCCGAAAACATATTCAAATTATAGTTTACCTACTCATTGAAATCCGAATAAAGTAACCAATTTTTTGTAATTATGTTAATTTAAGAGAATGAGCATTACTATTATCTTTTTTTATTTTTTTATTATTGGCTTGCGTTTGACCACTATCTCACCTGATGGTAAGTGATGACGTGGTCGACGATGGAGCATGCTTGCCTAGAAGTAACCTATTCACTCTTGCCTTAAAGACCCCCAAGTTGTAGCTATCAGGAAACACAGACTCCGTCAGGGAAGCATTTACTAACATACTAAGCAGACATCCAATTATTTTGTTCAAAGTACTGGCTTTAAAAAACAAATAAAGTAGGTACTGTATTTGTGAAGTATAGTAGAGATAAAAATAACATTTTAGAAAAATAAAATTAATTATATAATATTACTTATCATAGTTCTTTCTTGAGCGTCTTATTTAAGTTGTCTGATTTAATTAAACAATTATCTTCACTAAAGCATCAGCGTACGTTACTTTTATCTTTACACCTCCTCTCCTTCCCTTCCACCACAAAACAAACCCTTTGCGAACTTTCACAGTCAACTAGACACGGCCTAATCCTCAAAGCTGCATGGTGTGTGATCACCTGCTTATTAGCTGCTTGATCCCCGCGTAATGCGTACAAGCACGGAGTTAACGCACTCAACACTCCACGACCGTGCTTCTCTTTATACGAGAACAGAACAGTACAGAAGGATCACTCATTCTTTTAACACAGGTTTTTTTAGGTGGGAAATCGTCCAACGATTTCTTACGCTGGGGCGGAGCTGGAGAGCGTGTCAGGCATTTATTGACTATCCACTATATGTTCTTTCTAGCTTTGCGTTCCAGGGTACGGATTTTCCTTTCGAAAGCGAACCCATGGTCAAGCGAACCTATAGTCTTCGGCCCTACTGGAGCTGTACGGTTTTGCAGACATCACTTTAAGGCGCGCATGGAACTCTACGCGCCGTAGACGACTCGAGCTCGGACCGGAAGATTACCAGGATCAGTACAGGATCTCGGCAGCTGGTGTGTGAAGAAATCCGGATCCTCAAGCCGCGGCCTTCGCTAGCATTACTGCTTCGCAGAAGGAGACGACCGCCTGTCATATCTCCTCGCTCTGGACCATGACCCGGCCCGGTGGAGCTTAATCTAAGCGGGGCATATCTCTACCGAATGCTTCACAGTGACACTTAGGCGTTTTTCCCGCACGAATCATGAGCAGGAACCTCCCGATCTTACCATGTTCGGTGAGAACCTGCGACATGCGGAAGGTGAGGACATCGTGACGACTTTCCAGCCACTCTTTAAAGCTGGCTTAAACACAGGTAAGTTAATCGCCCATCCCCCTTTACGACGCAGTAATGCAAGTAAAGGAAGTTGCGGATAGCGTAAGGAGGAGACCATGCTTATGGTCCAACTTCTGTAAGACTAACCCTGGGCGTCTTGTGTCAGCATTTATAGTAAGTAACCCTTCTGTATCTCCTTCCTTAGTATCCGAGTTAAACCTCTCCCGCCGTCTAGCTTGAACAGGTAGCTAATAACCGCCTGCGGGCCGTTTGGCGCGAATATCCGCCGTATCCGCGGGACCCACTCGTAAACAGATGATCACTCGGCGGCCGTATTGCGTAAGATTTTGTATATGAGATAAGTGGTTACACGAAACACAGGTAGTTTTCTTATATGTAATAAAAGTGAATTGTTTTATTTAAGTGTAAGGTTTGTTATGTTTTAAGTACTAAGAGGAAAACTAGATAACTCAGCTTTGTTAGAGTTGTTGTGTCTACGTGGTCCTGACAGGTATGTTTGGCGCTGGCTTCGGCCTCCACTGCTGGTGGTGCCGAGGGCGAGAACAAACCTGGTCAAAGAGTCGCCTCTGACGCGTGCACTTCGCACTCTCAATCTCATACATGTCAAGACAGACCTATCGTTTGTACTTTGAGTGAATTAAAAATAACATTTACTAACAGAATGGCATTAGCAGTTATATGCTTTAATAATTAATTAAGGTTTTAGTACTAAAACTACTTAATAAAAATATACACACAAACATAACCTTCACAAAAAATATAAAAAAACACAAAATGAAACTTCGACGTGAACAGGACTTTCTAAAACTACACCCAACTCGCACAAACTACGGAAAAAAAACCTATTATGTATGAAGGTTCTAAATTATTTAATAAATTACCAAAAGACCTCAAAGAATCGAAATCTAAAAACTATTTTAAAAAGTTACTCAGACATTTTATTTTGAAGCACTCACAATCCCTAACATAGTGACGAGCCACATCCAGCTACGCTCAAATCTTTATCTTTGTTAAAACACAGTGTATCGAACAAACTCTTTGCATATTTTATAATCTACCCTCAAAACATGTTATATTCGATGTCTAGTTTTGTAATGCGTCCAACAAAATTGATTTATGTTTAGTTTTATAATTTCTCATGTAAGTGAATTTATGTAATTCTTATGAGAATAAACGATCTCAAACCTCAGTAATAAATTGTGTTTGTTTAGGTATTTTGGCTGTACTGTCGCATTAGGTTTCCCTGTAAAGATGGTGTAAGTTTAATAAATAAATAAATACATTTATCGTTCTATTTCTTAACCCAAGACAATAGATGCGCGGCCACCGGTGGTCGCTTGGGGATTCATGAATTAAGTACGTAAAGCCTTTGGTCTCGATTGTCATTCGTAGCTCTTTGTCAATCTGACGTTTTATAAGTGCCCATGTAAGCTTATGCGAAATAAATCATTTCTACGCCAGCTCTATACAAGCACGTTGCCCAGTAACTGGGTTGTAGAGGTCTGATAGGCAGTAGCTCCATGTAATGCACGTGTATTCAGCCGCATCTGTTTTTACTGGTAGCCAACCAAGCTAATTGATGGATGAGGGGATGACGATGAGTTTTTTAACAAAATAAGCAGAGTAACTTTCACAGTGACCAACTGCTATCCAATCCATATATGATATCCTGGAGCATGTTTCCTTGGGATAATTTTGGAACATAAACCTAAACCTCGACGGCGCGAAGTCTTCTACGCGCGCCTCAAAGAGTTTGCATTTTTTTTTTTGGGCCCCTATAGGCCCAGCAGAGTTAGTGCCTGCTAGGGCTGCGGGGAATTTCTGAAAAGAAAACCTTTAGTCCCCGAGCTAGTTGGGAAAAGACTATATTAGACTTATGTATACTTACTTATATTAGAATTATTTATGTAGGTTTATATTGTGCACTAGATCCTTCAAATAGGTACCTATCCCAGCAAACCAATGCTGCCCCTCATAGTTAAAAAGACGTATCTAACAAAAACGAAAACGGATAAAAAATGTTTTAATGTATGAAACAGGAAATCGGGCCTTATTTCCTTGTGGTAAAACTGCACTGGAGAAAGTTAGCAAAATATTAAAAATACAGGCAGATGCGCCTTGTTTTCCTGATTTCGGCAATGAATATAACTCAAATCTAGAAAAAATTTTAGATGCGTCTTTTTTACTAACGGGGGCAGAATTAGTGATCAAAGGTTTGCTGGAGAAAATTCATTACTGAGTTAAGCTCGCCTTTCTACGTGAACTGTCTGTATCTCCATAAGTTATGTTATGTCTTTGTGTACAATAAAGAGTTAAGGAGTTAGTGATGTGTTTAACGAGTGAAGCCACTAACACAGGCTAGTCTTAAGAGGGTCCTTCGCCACTCGCCTATCGTAAACATCGAAAATGGTTTAAAGGCTTGTTACTTCATTTAATGCAATCCAACGCGATGTTTGACGAAAAGGCAACGCAAAAAAAGAGAGATTACGCCAGGAAACTCTGTTAGTATTCGGTAATTCCGAGATTTACTCGAAAATTTTACAAAACTTGCTCCAGGAAATAGCTGATTTTTTTTAAACCCTTAAAAGTTTTTGAAAAAAGTTTTCGTCATTTAGAATCTTAATAAAATTTGCAAGGTCTCTAGAGGATTACTTTTTGACTTTTTTAATTTTTAGGCAAATTATGAAGTGTCAAAGTTCATACAAAATAGGACATTTTCAGAGGTTTTTACTGGATTAGTTTTACACAAATTTAGAAATTGGTTTCTTTAGAAACCTAGATAATATCCAGAAGATACTGTGTTTCCAAAATATCTAATGAAATAAGTGTAATAACGTCATAATCAGTTATGAGCGGTTGTATGAAAAACAGTGAAAATGTGAGTCATGATGCACCACCTTAAACAAAATAAGCAGGCTCTTTCACAGTGAGCAACTCTTGAAGCTTTGCAGTTGAAATTAAATAACGTAGTTCTGGTACAGCAGCCTGTTTACCGCGCTCTTCAGTGCGAAGCCAATAGCGCGATGTGAAATGAAATTACGTTCGCATTCGCTTTGTGTCAAGCGACGTAAATGATACGATTTATTTATTTCGTACAGTGATGGAGTTATACAGGGCGAAGTGATCAGCCCTGTGTGTTATAAAAAATAACTAGGCAAGGGCGAGTTGGAGTCGCGCACTGAGGGTTCCGTTCAAACTACGATTCCCTAATCAGAGTCTCGAAAGTTTTTCCAAATTGCAATTTTTTTTTGCGACGCAGGTAAGAATTTTACTGTTTTCAGATTTATTCCTATACCTGTGCTTTGTATTAAATTTCGGGATTCTGAGTTAACGGGACGTACCCTATGAATTTCGATCTGGGAGTATCAACATATACTTTTTTGCGACATAAACGGCCGTATCTTTTCTATTCGTTAACTTAGAAGTTTGATTTTTTCACAGCTTGTTGGGACCGCAGACCTGAGTATATAATTTTAACTCGATACCTCTACGCTTTCTTGATATAAAAGGTCTTGACACAGACAGACAATAAAGTGATCCTATACAGGTTCCGTTTTTGCCTTTTGAGGTACGGAACCCTAGAAATCGATCCACATTATGATGTAAGTTACATTGTCTGAAAATCTAATTTTATACTTTATTTACATCTGATATGGATCGCTATATTTCTGTTCATCTATTTGCACCGGCCCTTTTGTTTCGTCAACCAATTCGGGTAGAATATTGGAAGCATTGAAGTAAATACTGAGACTGGCTTGCTTCAATCAGTCTTCACGCTCAAATTGTCCGGGATAGGCACATACGAGCATGGTATAGGCATCTGAGTAAATATAGTCTCCATTTACAATATCTACATTTACAATACTGCAGTGCGTATATCTGTGTTTCTACAAATTATTCAAGCATTAATAGGAGGTAGTCAACCTTGATAGTAGTTTCGTATTCCCCATACAATAGGGTAGTTTCCAGGATTAAAATAACTACATTTTATTTAGTCCGTATTTTAGATTATAAGAAAATATTAGAAACGTATTTTTTTCTTTTTTCGATTAAACGAAAAATAACAAAGATATAGCCCATTAAAGTTACGTTTGACTTCACCCTGTGCGAAAAAATGCACCACAACGTTTAATTTTTTTTTGGGTTAATTTACAAAAAAAAAATACGTGTCCCTTATTTTCGAATGATCTAAAAGACGGACTAATTAATTATTTACGGCAACTAGCCTAACCCACAAAAAGCAAAGGAAAACTGAACGATACAGGTGGGTAGGTTTAGTCGGCAAAAGTCGTTACAACTGGACCAGCCAGCTAGACCAGCACAGCTCTGTCACTCATTGTTGCTGCATACTCAGAAGATTTATACACTTTCCCAGGAGGCTCAAAAGTGAGAACTACACTATAGCGATGCTCACGAGGACCACGCCTGGTTTGCACGAAACGGCGCGTGGCGTGGCGTGGATCTAATGTAGCTTTATTTCATTACTGATAGGCTCACGTTTAACCACCATCTCACCTGATGGCAAGCAACGATGTGGCTGACGATGGAGCACGCTTGCCTAGAAGTGACCTATCCACTCTTGACTTAAAGACCCCCAAGTTGTAGCTATCAGGAAACACAGACTCCGGCAGGGAATTCCACTCCTTGGCTGCTGGTAGCTCTGCAAGTCTAGTTGCTATATTAAATGGAGGCCGACGCGCCCAGATCAGCGTACGTGACCTACGTGTGCGCAATAGTATAAGCATAGCATAATCAGCCTTCGCCGCCGCCGCTGGGATTCCGATCCCGATTTCCGGCCACCGTAGACGCGGGCTTGCGGACGTCGAGCCATGGGTAGCTCGCTGTGCGACCGTCCAACTGTCCGGACCGACCCCAAGACGTCGACGGCGCGCATTGTTCCCGCGCGCCTCAAGGAGTTGTCAGCAACAGGAGGGGCCTACTTGGGTCGAAACCTACTGGGGCCAGGGTTAACCGAAAGGAAGCTCGAGCCCCGGTATGAAGAGGCTAGAAAGAACGGGGTTGGTTTTTAGTCAGTAAGAGTCTGACACTATCTCCCGCTCCACCCAAGAGCGGGGGTTGTCATTGAATGATTTTTGTCTACCGTAAAAAAAACCATAATCAGCCTTTTAATGGTTTCTCTGCTGGGACTCAGGCCTCCTCTCCAGAAGAGGGAATGTGGTAATCTTAATAGCCTTTATAAGGCAAGAGCCACTATGCATCATTATGTCCGACATAAATATGTATGAGCTACAAGCTCTAAGCCCAAGAGCTCCTTACCTTACTCCCATAGACTCCGACCCCGGCACTACCCCATTGAAACGTCGCCAAGCATCACATTTTAATATTTTTTCTTCGCGATCTCGTTTTACGAGAATATTAGAATTTTTCCATGCATACACAATCGAGCTTCGATAGATTTTTATTTGAGCTGCTCTTGGTTTTCAATATTCGTGTCATGGTTGGGAAAAGAAATTACTCTTTATTCTTTTATGGCACCTAGTTTATTATGGACGTTCTTGGAAAATAATATTCGAAATTGGAGTTAAAGAAAAGTAATTAAAATGGTAACCACGTACAGGTTATCAATGAAAACTATTTCTTTTTTTGCGTTGGGAAATCATCCAATGACTACTCCCGCTAGGTAATCCTGATCAGACAATGGCCCATTTATTAGAATGCCCAAAGTGTTCCAAAATCTTAACTTTGGACCTAAAAACACCACTGACGCCGCTATAAACGTGGCAACATACTTGACCCAAATACTTTGAGGGAAGAAAGAAAGAAAGAAAACGTATTTATTCTGCCTGATTAGACGCACAATTCTAAACAAAAAATATTTCCAAAAATAAAACAACAGAAGAGAAAACCATTGATTCGAGAAGAAGTACCTATGTAAAAGTCTAACACGCTCACCGCTCCACTGTAGAGTGGGAGGAGTCATTGAATAATTTCCCTCTTAAAAAGAAAACAAAGTATATGGAGGTAGGTATATAAGAGGAGGCGTGTAGATTTTAACTTTCTAAGTATATGATACGAAGACGGTAGATAGGACGTCGCAAAAAAAAAAAACGATAGCAACGAGCGAAATACAAGTAAAACTTTCATCATCAATTTTTTTCACGTAGAAAACTAGCTATTTTTCCTTCCATTAACAAAATAAACTAAAAGCGTGAAAATGTGGTTTGGCCATATGTTATTCGCGACACGTTATCCGTATTCGTCAGTGGGGAGCGTTAATACGTTTCACGTCACCTCTGCTTGGGATTCTACTCCAGGCGCAGTCAGGCGTCAGTAATCTACCACATACACGGAGATATTCTTACAGAGGGAAGGTTCGGGATAATGTTTAGGTGTATTATGTGCAATTTTTCCTCTATCTAAAGGTATTCGGAACAGAGTGTAAAGTCCCGCAAACCTTCGTTGAAATGGTCCGACCAGACTGGTGTATTGTTTGATCTGGGCAACTGCCCGATATTTCAGGCTGTTGTATATTAGTATTATGTTCAAATAGCGCGATCCTGGATTTCGTAGTTTAGTTCTTATGTAACGCCATAGATGTCGCTGTAGGAACTACTATAATACACACCCATAAACCCCCAATAAAAAAATTAAATAACAATCATAATTCAAGCACTGAAATTTTACTTAATTTCACTTAGGAGAGTGTTTTTTAAGAAATTATTTTGCCTAATAATTGTAGACAAATAATATGGGAAACGACGCACTAAATCTGTATTGGTAGACAGAGTGGTAAATTTTCGGCTTTTCTCTCAGAACCTAGGGCGTGTCGATAGTAATATATAATTGTATGTAACATAATTATCCAATACACACCCCGTTTACCAAGCACCTAATAACAAGGCTCTCATCGCCCAACCCTTCACAAACAACACACATAATTAAAATACATAACCCTAAACTGAATCGGGAACAACAACAAGAACTAGCGCTAATCTGTTCAACAGTTTAACACTGAGGGACTCGAGCACCTACTTCAATATGTACAACCCTGTATTAGGTAAACTCAAGTCCTTGCGTAATTTTGTTTGTCTTCATACCATCATATCGCAAGCCCGATCGGACGTAAGACTTAAGCGTCGTAAGTGGTGATGGATGGGTCACACGGTTCGGACTAAATCGCTATCGCCATCGCCATCGCCTGTTTAGGTAAAAAAAAACTCTGGTTTGGAGCGAGAGGAAATAGGTTGTGTGGTGTTCAACAACACACGCTACACTTTATATATTTATTACTGTGTCCGAAACTCGGTCTAACACGTCCGGCTCGTTTCGGGGCTAGCTCACAACTGAGGGTCGACTATCCCACCATTCGGCGGCCTATCCACGCACTATACGTGACGTGCATACGGTACACCACAGGTTGCAAGACGCCTCTTTTTGCGAAACAGAAATGTTAGAAAGAGATGGCCGCAAGAGTGTGGAAGTGAACATCCTTATGCCCCAGCTGCCACCAGCAATGGACAGCTCGCCGTCCGCCCATCCGATGAGGATCGAGCCCCAACCGTCAACATGCGCGCCTTAAAATAGATGCCAGCAATCCGTAGTTGCCCAACAGGGCCGAATGCCACCAGAGCCGTGGGAATTTTAGAAAACGTTACCTTGGTCCTAGAACGCAAAGGGCAACTGAAGGACACAGATAAGTTTAATTCAGTAAAAATCTGACACGCCCACTCGCTCCGCTCTAGAGCAGGGGAAGTGGTTTCATAATAACTCTGAATGGAGCGAAAGGGCGTGGCAGACTTTTTCGTCCACCCGTGTTCCTTTCAGTTGCTCTTTGTGAGGTTGCAGGGACTCTTTAAAAAATTCCCACATTTACGTTACCCTCTAATTTATTATAGGTACTTATATTTTACCAATAACTACAACACCGTAACAAGAATAACTTGCATTAATCTGAACAGTTAAGCGCAAACTAAGGCAAGTACCAACATTCCTTATCCCTCACTATAAAGGTACGGACACACTGTCGTATATCTCGTGACCAGAAATATGATCATTTCATTGACTGGCCTGTTGGTCTGGTTTGTTGGTGATGAGCATGATCATTTGTTCTGTGTCTGGGTGTAATTTATCTATAATATGTATGTATTTAGAAATATATAAGTATGTTTATCAGTTGGTACTACCCATAACACAAGCTCTGCTTAGCTGGGGACTAGACGGCGTTGAGTGATAGTTATGAAATATATTATATTTCATGATATGGCCAAAAAAACTGGCCAGGTCGTTTTAAACGTTAAAGTTTAATGATATGCTAATCCCCGTATGTCTTACTTTCTTTATTATCATAGAAATCCTACATCAATGATATGGCCAAACGAGGATTGACATACCATCAAACGGTAACGTTTAAATGATCTGGCCAGTTTTAGTTGGCCATACCGTGAAGTGATCAACTCTAAGATCTGGCCCCAAGATATATACCGACGTCTAAGAACGTCGAGAGCACTTTACACGACATAACTTGCAATAAGACACGATTTTCTTTATTGTGTGTTTAGTGAGGAATATCCGTTAGTCTCCCGCGGAGCGACAACCTGTTTAGTTTTTTTATATTTCCAACGCTTATCTTGTGTTTTCGCAAAGTTTTGTAGTAATTCTAATTAAACTAGACTGTTTATTTAGATTTGATGATTTTAAGGTTAAAAAACAATACCAAAGGAGTAATTTCAAAAAACTTTAAATTCAAAAAAGTTATTTCAAAAAAATTATTTTATAATTGCCTACAAACGCAACATGGTACCTATTTTCTTTCATACTATCCTGTCGGCAGTCACACTACCATTTATTCCCTTTTCTTTCATATTATCTCCTTTATATTGTACAATATATTAAAATTCATCTTTATATCTGATACAATTTAGAAAAAATATGCATTATTACAATTGTATATAACTTTAAATTCTATTTAGTTAGATAAATTAAAAAAGAAAAATAAAATTACGTTTTAATCAGACTTCACTTTTGTCGACAGTGTGGCCCCATCCTAACATACGAGTGCCAAGTTCGCCCCTGCCAAGCCGTGAGTTATTAGCACCGCTAACTTGGACAAGCAACTCGGATTGAAATATCGCTCTGCCAAGTATCCATTGATTACAACATATTACTCATACTATGCGTTGCAGTAAATACTTGGCACTTGGCAAATAACACTGCAGGATGGTTTTATCCTTACTTATTATAATACTAGCTTCTGTCAGCGGCTTTGCCCGCTTAAAAGAAGGTTTCTCCATACAAACTTTGGACTCCCATTTCTCATTCCATTTTATTTTCCATTTAGGAGCGAATTTTGGAAAATGCTCCCTTAGAAGTGCTCGCCTACATCACAAAAGTAATTACAGCTGTGCTCTGATATCAGTCAGTCAGTTTCTACTTTTATATATGGATGAAAAGTAGGTATGTTTGACTGAGCAAAGATTAGAGCAGTGGTGGTCCAGTGGTAACAGCCCTATAACTTCAAACCCAGACAAGTGCATTATTTTGTGTTTTTTATTTCATCGTCATTGCGCTTAGTTAAGAAAAACATCGCAAGGTAACCGGCATGTGCTCAATCAAAAATTTTAAGATATTTATGTGACTTTCACCAATCCGCACTGGGCCCGCGTGGTGGTTTACGGCCCATTCCCTCTGCTAGAGGGAAGGCCTGAGTCCCAGTAATAGGAACTTTGTAAGGTTGATTATTCTATGCAATAGTTTCAATACTAGACTTGGCATAGACAATAATAGTAATTCGAATCTCCTCGGGTTTTCCCAAAAACCCGAGAAGATTTTTGAGATGCAAGTGTTCGAACAGCAAGTGTAGCAAGCGTGCTCCATCGTCGTCCACATCATCACTTTTCATCAGATGAGATAATTGTTAAACGCGTCCCTAACAAAAATAAAAACGAGAGTTTAGTATCTGTATATTTTGGAATGATATTCGTATTTTGAACTAAACTAGCAAGTGTACTAAAAATGATCGGTATTTCATCTTAATACCAATCATTTTGAGTACACTTGCTAGACAGTAAATATTTGGCATAGCAAAGATAGTCACCATCGCACATAAGCACTAATGGAATTTCGACAGGCCGTGGAATTTGATCTTTAGAAGGTTGTGGACCCACCTTTTGAACTGTAGGTGGTGTAGGTAGAAAAAACTACACTTATAAAGTGAAAGCATTGTTTTAATTCATGAATCCCCAAGCGACCACCGGTGGCCGCGCATCTATTGTCTTACTATTGTGTCTCTAATTGACGGTATCTGAAGGGTTAAGGCAGAAGTGCCAGGGCAGACCGTGAAATTATTATTTTCTCTCAGTTTGTTTAGTTTTTCCTTATTGAATAACTACAAAAGGCTAGTTGCCTTAAAAAATGTAATTAGTCCGTCTTTTAGATTATTCAAAAATAAGGGACAGGTATTTTTTTATTTGTAGTATTTGTAGTATATTTGTATATACCTTTGTTATTTTTTGTTTAATCGAAAAAATAAAAAATACTTGTCCAATATTTTTTTATAATCTAAACGGACTAAATAAAATATAATTATATTGACCCTGGATAAGTATATATGGTAAGATGCACTCAGAGGCTGTGATTTTAAAAAAAATCTGTAAATAAATACGTGTTACGGCCGCTAATCATATTCTAATCAATATACAACTTGTTGGTAAAATGCAAAAATGTTAAGGAAATTTTAATTTTGCGGGCTACCTTTGCGCATCCTCCATAACACGGAAAATATAGAGATAAGTGAACTTTATAAGTAAATAACTAGATTTATGAAAAGGCAAAGATAGAAAAAACATATATCTAAAAAAAAATATCTGTCTATTAGCATAGTAATATACTGTTCTACACTATATTATTAGAGCTAGATGTTATTGAGACCCGGCTAGCCAGGATATTAAAGTTCTTAGATTAATTACTTGTTAAATGACCCGACAATCTTTCTGAACAAACGCGATTGTGATGATAATTAGAACCAAGATGAAATTATGCAGCTGCATACCAGAATCGACCTGGACAATGCTATTAGTATTCCTCATATCGTAAAGATGTAACCATAGAGTTTCTTGACGGTTATTGTCCATAGAGCAGTGGTGGGCGAGTGGCAATGGCCCCGACTTACGAGTTGTAGGTCGCAGGTTCGAACCCAACCAGACGCATTACTTTGTGTAATTTATTTCATCACCACTGTTCTGATCATTACTGTTTTCTTTCACCGTTTTGAGAGCAGTGGTGATGAAACAAATACGCAAAGTAATGCGCCTGGCTGGGTTCGAAGCCACGAGCTACAACTCGTAAGTCGGGGCTATTACCACTCGACCACTGCTCTCAGTAAAGTAGTATAGTATGACAGTACTGTTTGTTTGTCAGTGTTTACTATGCCCATTGTTTTCTATTCTATTCACAATACGATTTAAGAATTGCAATGACCGTGGACTTGGGTGCATTTTTTTAGCATATGTTTCAAATTGGCTCAATACTTTGCAGCAATAAAATCAGTTTGACATTTTAACTTCATCTTTAAATTGAAAACTACTTATTCTCTGATTAAAATTGTTTTTTTTTTTGTTAAATTCGAATTTTCTCGTAGAGTTTAAATTACTTATACAATTAAATCCAATTTATTTTATTTCACATAAATTATGAATCGTTATTTATTTCATCCATACATGTATTTTTACAAATTAATTTTACTAATAAAGGCAAAAGTTTGCGAGTGTGTGTTCTTTATTTCTTCACGCTTGAACAGCTGAACGGATTTCGATGAAATTTGGTACTCGCGTAGACCATATCCTGAAATGGCACACTTTTTATCCCTTGAGTATGGTTTCTTGGGATAGTTATCTACTAGCTATCACTAAAGCGAATCAGCTAACAACAGCTATTAATACAAAAACTAGAAATAGACACACAAAAAAGGAAACATTAGTTCAGGATCGTATTACTCGTATATGTAGTTCTTTCAATGCTCCATGAAGGAGAAATCCATATCAATTTATAAAGTATGCATAGATACTGATCCATGCACACTTTCTGTGACCAATCCTTACTAATATTATAAAAGCGGAAGTGAGTTTGTTTGTTACGTCTTCACGCCTAAATGGCAAGACCGATTTTGATGAAACTTGGTACACGGATAGACTATGTTCTGGAATAGGACATAGGATACTTTTTATCCCGGAAGTATGTTCCCTTGGGATGATTTTCTGCTATCACGCGGGCGAAGCCGCTGGGAGCAGCTAGTGCTATATTAATTTCAAACGGGTTTATTACATAAAATATGCCTTTGTTCCACCAAAAAACCTAATCGCACGATAAAATATGCTTTTCTGGATGGTTAAAAAAAATAACCACAAACGGGATGGCGGGGTCTATATTCACTTGCTTTGCTTGCTCTTTAGACCCTGTCATTCCCTCCTAACCTAACCTGTCCTAGTCGGAGTGCCTCTAGTTCGTTAAAAACAATAAAAATTACAGTAACCTTGACTGGACTGTTGTTCTAGTGGTTAGTGGCCCTGACTGCTATACCGGAGGTCGTGGGTTCGATTCCCACCCAGGACAAATGTTTATGTGATGAACATGATCATTTTTGTTCTGTGTCTGAGTGTAATTTATCTATAATATGTATGTATTTAGAAATATGTATGTTTATCAGTTGTCTAGTACCCATAATACAAGCTCTGCTTAGCTTGGGACTAGACAGCGTTGTGTGATAGTTGTGGAATATAACGTATATGTGTGTGTTGTGTATAATTTGGTGTACAATTAGTAATTTTTTGTCAAAAATAAGATTTTAAATGCACAGTTAAAATATCCCGTTTCAAATTCAAAAGTCCGCTTGAAAACCGTGTCGCAACTTCGCAATAACTTTTATTGTGATCCTATATCGTCCCTAATCGCTTCCAAGCCGTCTGGATCACAAATTCCTTCAAGTTTCAGGCTTCGCATGCAGGCCATGTCCTCCCTTATGTTACACAATTACGTAAGGGATCCCTATTTACATATATTATGGAGGAAATTTACACTGACATTATCTTGGAGCCCATATTGCCTGCTTTGCCACTCAGTCACTATTTAAGGAGTGCTCAGGATCATTTAGAAGGAAGAATTTTGTGTATGTACTAGTTTTTGCCAGTGGTTTCACCCGCGTGTATGTAGGTTTCTTCATACAATCTTTAGACCCCCATTGCGTCTATTAAGGAGTTGAATTTCTCTCTTAATGCAAATCCCATAATCAGCTTTTTAATGTTCCCACTACTGGGACTCAGGTCTCTTCTCTAGGAGAGGAAATGGGCCGTAATTAAACCACGCGGGCTCAGTGCTGGTTGGTAAATGTCACATGTTTTGAATTTTTGGTTCTAACCCATGCCGGTTTCCTTACGATGTTTTCCTTCACCGTTTTGAGAGCAGTAGCGATGAAATAAATTACACAAAGTAATGCGCCTAGTTGGGTATGAACCCGTGACCTACAACTCCATAAGTCGGGCCGTTACCACACGGCTACCACTGCTCAAAATATCTCTAAAATTCTTTTAATGCTTGCTTACGTCATAAAAGGAAACATTTCACAAAATTTTACGTTCCTAGTCCCGGCAATTTCAGCTGTGCGTTGATACGTCAATCCGTCAGTTTCTCCTATATATAGATACTAGCTGCTCCCAGCGGCCTCGCCAGTGTGATAGCAGAAAATTATACCAAGGGAACATACTTCCGGGATAAAAAGTATCCTGTGTCCTATTCCAGGACATGGTCTATCCGTGTACCAAGTTTCATCCAAATCGCTTTTGCCATTTAGGCGTGAAGACGTAACAAACAAACAAACAAACTCACTTTCGCTTTTATAATATTAGTAAGGATATGTTAAGTAAAGTGACCCTGTTTAACTTAATTTACTTGAGAACTAAAAAAAAAAAGTCTTTTGAACCCGGAACAACTATTTAGGCCAAGCCACACAAATATCGGTTCCGTGCGAAATCGAACCCGCAACACACACCCCAAAACTTAATCGCTCAACTACAACGCTAAATATAACGTCGCGTAATCGTGCGCAGGTTCGGAGTCGCAGCGATCTTTCATTGCAATGAATAAGTACTTTACCATTAGTCAGTAGTGCAGATAAGTGAGGTAAGCCATCTCGAAGTGGCGATTATTTTTAATAAATGTGTTTATTCAGACCAGTTGACATGCTGGTGTGGTTCTTGTTATTTTTTTCAGTTGTATCTTGTGTACGGAATGGCAAGAATGAATATTTTTTTGGTAAGTGGTATTTTCAGTTAATGCCTATTTTTTTTTAATAACCTGTACTGTCTCACTGCTGGGCAAAGGCCTCCCCCAACTTTTCCAGGTATTCTTTTCTTGGGCTACTTCGAAGTCTCCCCGCGGTAGGCATCCAGGTAGCCCCGCCACCTCTTCATAGGTCGACCTCGGCGGCGTCGTCTACCTATTTTCCAATAAAAAAAAACTGATGTGATGATACTACGATCCCACTTCATAGCTTACTGATGAAACACAGACTTTGGCAGGGAACTATTTTTTTTTAATTGTTTTAAACTAGTCCTTGACTGCGATCCCACCTGATGGTAAGTAGTGATGCAATTTCTGATGGTGAGGCGCACTAGTTTATTAAAAGCCTATTCACTCTAGCATTGAAGACACCAATTGTAAGCACAATTAATGTGTTCATAAAACATATATACCCTATTCGCGTTAAGATTAGTGTATGTGTGGAATCCTTTTTTGCTGTCTGTTCAACCGATTTTAACTTCTATTTCGTAGGCATAAGGATGGCATTAAATGCAAAAAAGTAGTTACAATACCAACTATTTACTGCAGCCGCCATTTGTCATGCCACCAACGTAATAAGACTCAAAATCGGTTGAACGGACAGGAATAAAAGTTTTTCATAAATGTCGAATGTTATTTTGAACAGAGTAGGTATAGAGCGTATGAGTGATTTCTGACTTACAAAAATTGGTTATGGGGACAACAAGCAGTAATTCTAATTATTTAATTTTATTTTATTAGTCTCTTTTAATGAGAACTCATGTGATGAGAACAAAGGGCATACACGAGTTTTTTTTTATGGTGGGGAAAATCATCCAATGATAACCCCCGCTCTTGGGCGGAGCGGGAGATAGTGTCAGACTCTTACTGATTAAAAACCCACCCTGTTCCTTCTAGCCTTCCAAGCTCGAGCTCCCTTTCGGATAATCCTGGCCCCAGTAGGCTTCGACCCGGCTGGGCCCCTGCTGTTGCTGACAACTCCGCGGGAACAGTGCGTGCCGTCGACGACTTGGGCTCGGTCCGGACAGTTACCGGACGGTCAGACAGCGAGCTACCCATAGCTCGCCGTCCGCAGGAACAAAGGGCATACATGGGTGGGATGTCCACTATGTACCGTCGCCGTGCATCGCCGTGCATCTGATGATGGGATACTCTACCGCATTTATACTGCATCTGCACTCCCTCCTTGCCTCCTTGGCACCACAAATCACGAATCAATCACTTTTAATCCTCGTCGGTAGATTGATAATTCCTTCCTCAGCCTGCCAGCTGGAGCAGTGCCGACGCAATTATCTTGTAATATTGCTCAAGGCTAAGTGCTGAGCTCTGTGAGCTTTGTTGAG
This sequence comes from Mythimna lalbum, assembly GCA_949319445.1. Taxonomy (NCBI): domain Eukaryota; kingdom Metazoa; phylum Arthropoda; class Insecta; order Lepidoptera; family Noctuidae; genus Mythimna; species Mythimna lalbum. The sequence goes on from OX439354.1 coordinate 1,808,773, forward strand.
CTGCTAGAGTAATGTACCACTATTGTTACTGTTGAGTGTGTGAGAATTTGGTGGAGTTTATGATTTGATTAACGGGCTGTTCTGATTCTGGAGGATATGTCTGAGTCTGGCTTGGAAATCGTAGCCTGGAATAATTTGGTAGTTCACTTAATTTTGCATTTTTTATACTAAAAAGTACCTTTACCCAAAATCACATGTGTTATCATACAAAGTGTTAAGCAACAGCCCTCCGCAAACTTTAAGGGCTGGCTCAGTAGACGAAACTGAACAACCTTCCACATTTTTTTTTTTCATCTAGTTTATAATTTTGTATGGAGAGGCCGATTTTTTTTTCGTTTGCCAGTTTTTCAGAAACTGTTATTAGATACACCTCTTTAGCTAAACAGACAATTAACAACAACTCAATGAATTACATCCACATTGAAGCCATCAGTCGTCTAGAGCTGTATTGTCCTGACTTCGTCCTGACAGACCGCTGTAATTAGATCTCGGATGACGCAGGACGACCATAGACTAATTTATACGACACTCCCTGTTCCGCCTGTATTTGAATACGGATGGGGCCGAGAGTCTTGTTTATATTAAACTAGATTTAGCCCGTGGCGTCGCCCGCGTATATAAAATATAGCCTATGTCACTCAGGAATAAAGCAGCTTCCTATCGGTGAAAAAAATTTACCAATCGGACCAGTACTTCCAGAGATTACCTTCTAAACAAAAAAACAAATAAAAATAAACTTTATCTCTTTATAGTTATAATTATAGTACCTATAGATTTATTATACAACATTATTTTTAGTTTACGCGAAACCTGAAACACGTGTCTAGTATTTTTATGTAAAGAATCATAAAGTTATAAACTTCTTACGTTTCCTGGTTGTCCGCACAAATACATAGTCACCGGGCCATCCGGGCGGCTCAATAGGTTGTTTTTTTCCAGCACCTAGTTGTGCGCTGGCGCCTAATGTCTGCTATGTTCTGCCGTGACTGTGTTGTAGACAATACCGACTTGTGACATTTTTTTAAATATTTGTGGAAAAAGTGATAACATGGTGTAAAAATGATTGGAATCGATTCAGTTACTGTTCTGAACCAACAATAAGTATTCAGGTTTCATTTTCCTAAAAAAAAACGTTGTTTAGAAGTTATTCTATCAGTACAACATTAATTTCAGAATTATCCAAACGCCTAGTTGACACTTCGCGTGACCCACTCAAGGACTGGTTTTTGCCTCTGTCAGAGATTAAGCATTGTTACAAACCGTGACAATGCTACCATTTCGGGGGTTCATTTTTAGTTAGTGTTTTACAAATAACCTTGTATTGTAGGAGTGACATATATTGTGTATGCTATATACACACGAAACACACACGAAATGCCCTGTCATTGTATTAACATAGTTACGACGGTCCTCGGACATACGAGTAACTTTGTTAGGACTTCATGATAACGTTAAACTTGTTTCCTTGAATAGTTTGTGACCTTCCTTTTATAGATGAGGAAGTGTTCCTTGTTGGGGTGAGTTGTGCGTAGCATTAGATACTTCTTTTATTATATGACTAGCTTCTGCCAGCGACTTCGTACGCGGATCCTGTTGCTTATGCCAGCGACAACGGAGTCGTCAAAATCAAAGATCTGAAACGTCTGGTGTCGAATTCTAAGAGCCCGGGGACTGGAAAACAACGTGATGCGCGAGACGATTCGAGACGTTCCAGATCTCTCCCTTCCACTTACGCGCGTGACAGTGTGCACACACCTTGGTGCCATAGACAAAAATAAACAGAAAGCTCCGAACTGCTAAGCTATCGGGAGTTACATGTGTTATTGTGAGTCAACCATAAAATATTGACATATGATGTCTTGGGATATTTTTTATATAATTTTAAGGAGAACATTTCCGTAATACATAATTTCTGTGTAGCTTTAACCATTAAGGCTGCAAACGCGACGGAAGCTTAAAAAATGGAGTAATTTTTCTCGTTTCCCCAACATTTCCCTTCACTGCTCTGCTCCCATTGATTGTAGCGTGATGAAAAGTATACTATAACCTGCCTAGGAGTATGAAGAATGATTGTACCAAGTTTCGTTAAAATCCATCGCGTAGTTTTTGTTTCTATAAAGAACATACAGACAGACAGACAGACAAAAATTTTACTGTTTGCATTTTTGGCATCAGTATCGATCACTAATCACCCCCTGATAGTTATTTTGGAAATATATTTCATGTACAGAATTGACCTCTCTACAGATTTATTATAAGTATAGATTATTAAAAAAATAAAATAAACGGCTTACTGCGAGTATCCATCTTTATGTTGTTAACGCCTCTACGGTTCGGACTCGTTTCCCCTCGTCGTTTATGCCGCGTCATCATCATCATCATATCAGCCGCAAGACGTCCACTGTTGGATATAAGCCTCACCAAAGCGTCGCCATAACGACCTCCGGTCCTACATCACTCATTCATCGGATTCCCGCGACCCTGACCAGCGTCGCGTCTGTTCTGCGTGTAATGTGCCCTGCCCATTGCCACTTTAATTTGGCGATTCTTCGAGCTATGTCGGTAACCTTGGTTCTCCTGCGGATATCTTCATTTCTGATGTGATCACGCAAGGAAACTCCGAGCACAGCCCTTTCCATCGCCCTTTGGGTGACTTATTATACCGCGGACGCAAAAGGATTAGAACAGTTTGCCTGCAGTGGTCTTCCTGTCTGATTATAATTTAGGTGTGTTCAAGGCTATTATAAGGCGTGGCTCCACACAAGGCATCATTCCTGTATCGTGAGTTCATTCATAAACATACACAAGACACCCAACAGTGCTTCACTCAGCATCAACGCCTTTCAATCATAAAAGCTGAGAAAATTCCCATCAACAACAATTTCCTATTTCCCTATCTTTTATTATTAATCCGTCTCACGAAACAAAATATTATTCAACCCTCCCAAAAACTCAATCCCCTTATTTCATATTCTCTAAGAAAAACGGGACAAAAACGGAATTGCCTAAACTTGATCCGGACAACATATTTCCCGGGAAACTGGGAAAAGAAAAGGGTTTTTAGATTAAATTAATCTGAATTTAAGCACGCACAGGTATGCAGGATTTTGGGGCATATATTATTAATCTATCCCCTAAGGGGGTAAGGCTGGAGTGATAAACGAAGTTGGTCCTACGCCTCGTTGGGGCCGATATCAAAAATTCCTAAGCAATAAATATTTATGAGTAGGTACCGGTACCAGAGCTGTTTTATTTTTCAAACACCCTTTGTTAATGTTCATTCAATTCGAGGCGATTGTTTTTTGCCTTTTAAACAGGATATTATCTGTCGGCGTGTCATTTGACCCCGTTTGGAAAATTCACGGTTCGTTTTTTTTTTTTTCGTTTTAAACGTAGGGAGGTAATGAGAGCTGGAAATGCCAACGTTTTCAATGTTTTGCTGCATTTTTATGTTACTTTTATGCTTGTTAATTTGGTAATGATCCCAGTTCTCATTTATAGATGTTTTGCATTTATTAAATCACATTTAAAAAAAATCTTCTTTCTTTTAAATAGGTATTATCAAAGTAGAGAAGTATTTTAAAATACAATAATGAACGGTAAAATATGTGCATGGGTACCAGCTACTCCATCTGGACTACTTACTGATAAAATTTAAATTGAAGCGAATTGAAGCGAATCGAAGTGTCCATAGCAAGAAAGTATGCCTTTTATTTTTAGTATGCTTTTTTTTTCTATAATGTATATAAACCGTCCTCATTTATTATTTATTTAGCGACTATTATCACCCACATTAAAGTACTCCCATTTTCCCCCTTCAAGGGGTGACATTTCTTACTCCTCGTATACATCATAAAAAAACCTCTGTCCAAAATTAAAATTTCAGCGTTCTAGGTGTAAGGGTTGGGACTGGACGGTGATGAGTCAGTAAGTTAGGACTTTACCTTTTAAATACAAAACAGAACTGTTTAGTTTTAAATGCATTAAAATCCGTTGCATGATTTAAGAGGAAATAAACAGAAAGACAGATGCGGAAACCGACTTTTTGAACAAAAATCTACAAACACAAAATTAGGTAGATCCTAGCCCAACTTTTGGCACAGAACCACAAACTTTATCTCCTATTCATTCACAAAACAAAGCTAACTCTAGCCTAAAGCCTAGTATCCACAACGTGTTCACTACATAAAACTGTATAAATATCTTGTTTACAAGCATATCACTGACATGAGTGTATACTCAGGGTAGGCACTACTTGCGCCCACGAACAGATGGTGAGCTGGCGTATCGGATGTCGGATCAAGATGGGATTTTGTTAGAAAATAAACGAAGGAAGAATGTAGTGCTTTATGTAGTGTAATATAAACTATCCCATACTGTGCATTTATCTCTTTCATTCTTAATATCTTAGTAGTTCTATCTCGTTTTAGCACTCAGAAAATTGTGACAAAATAACTCCAGGTGCCCAGTGGGTGTCCAAAGTTGGTTATTCTGTTAAAAGACTCAGTGGGATTCCAATCCCGATTTCCGGCTACCGTAGGCCTGCGCCTGCAGACGGCGAGCAATGGATAGCTCGCCATCCGACCGACCGGTAACCGTCCGGACCGAGCCCAAGACGTTAACAATGCGTATTGTTTCACGCGCGCTTCAAGGAGTTGTCCGCAAACCGTAGGGGCCCAGCAGGGCCGAAGCTTACTGGGACCAAGGGTCTGCTTTTGAAAGGAAAATTTGCCCTCGGTACGTAAGGCAACGAAGGAGTGGGTTTTTAGTCAGTAAAAGTCGGACACTGTCTCCCACTCCGCTCAAGGGCACGGAGACGATTTTCCCACCTACAAAAAAAAACCCTTAGGGCTATATTTCACCAGGGCACCATGGCAGTGTGACCAGTTGCGCCGCCATCGTGTCCCGGTGAAATAGCCCTAAGCTATCAAACTAGACACCATACAGACACCAGAGTTGCCACACGTCCGAGCTGGTCGCACTACCAAATTGATTGTGCAACCAAACGGACACCAGTACCCCTAGCCAAGTTGCTAATCTGCAATATTTAACGCTAGTAGAAAGTTTCAAATGTACGGGAATGACGTCATCTCAACGCTCAGTCACGTGGTCAGAATAAAAGAATTGGCGGCAAGGTCAACTCGAAGCGTTCGACGCAAGCGAAACGGTTGTAACTTAGCTAGGGAGGCTGGTGAGTAGCTCACTATAAAGCTGTATACATTTTGTTGGTAGCGGCGACTGGTTGCGCCGCCATGGTGTCTCAGTAAAATATAGCCCCTAGACAAGAGAAATAAGTACAGACATAATGTTACGTTTCGGATATCGTTAAATCTAAACGCAACAAAACAGACACGATCTTTCCCAAAGCACATCCGCTTCCTGTTACAAATAACACTGGCAACACTGGCAACTCTATCATTGCGATACACACAAAGCTCCCTTTATATTTTTTCGTGCCGTTTCCGGGGTGACAATACGTAAAAATACATCTATTTTGATGGACGAAACGTTGCCAGTCATCAGTAGACATTTTTGATACTTTCATCCTTTTTATGAAGTTCTTTTTGTTAGAGACGTTTTTCTTTGTGTTATTATTTTATTTTGTCGTTTGAAAGAAAGTACTTATAATATTTTTTCTCATTATTGTTCTAGAAAGATAAGTTACGTTATTATTTTTCAAGATGCTCAAGAGCCCGCTCATTTGTGTGTGTTTTCCACACAAATGCAGAAAAGTTCTGGTGCTCACCCTCGCCACAATTTATCGTATCAGGCTCGCGTTTGACCACTATTGCACCTGACGGTGATGAACGGCGTTGCGCCACCGGTACATGGTGGACATTCCACCCATACACACAAAGCGTTTTGGGAACACATTTATTGTGCCTACAGCTAAGGAGTAGGATTCCCTGCCGGAGTCTGTTTCCTGATAGCTACAACTTAGGGGTCTTTAAGTCAAGAGTGAATAGGTTATTTCTAGGCAAGCGTGCTCTATCGTCGACCACATCAACGCTCACCTAGGTGAGATGGTGGTCAAATGCGAGCCTATCTACACTAATATAATAAAGAGGTAAAGTTTTTTTGTTTGTTTGTAAGAGGTAATCTCTGAAAGTACTGGTCCGATTGTTAAAATTTCTTCACCGACAGAAAGCTGCTTTATTCCTGATGAACATAGGCTATACAAGGTGTAACGTTAAATGCGCAAAACCTGAAAATAGATTATAGGTAACAATTTAAAAAAAAAATCTTCATTTAAAATGTCGCCCTGTCTATTTAAGAATAGGTGGTGCGCAAACCCGCCGAAATAGGTAAACAAACACAAATGGTTGTAATCCAATCAAATTTTCTCATACATCATCATCATCATCATCTTCCTGCCCTTATCCCGTTTTATTTGGGGCGACGCAACACGTTTACATTTAAATTTCATTTCGTTTCGTTTAAATTTTCTCATACACGGGATAGTAAAAGTTCTTATTTCAATCCAAATATTAATTTTAAACAAACTAAAACTGCACATAAAACCTTAAAAATTTTTTTTAATGATATTTTCTTGCTCTATTAGGTCAAATAAATTGAAAATCATTTGGGGTGTCTGAGGTTTTGCGCATTTAACGTTACACGTTGTATATTTTATGTACGTGGTCTAAGTCGCGGGCAATAGCTAGTCAATAATAAAAAAAGGTAAGCAACGATGTGCTCGAACACTGGGTTGCGACAGTCACTGTCACGTCTTCGAATGTATCAAATAAAGAGGCCTCGCTGATGTGCTTTCGCCCACGTCTAAATTAGTCCGCGCTACGCCCCTGGTCACTGACTCACAGAAGAAGTGAGAGTCCTCTCTTCCAACAGTCTAGACAGTTTAATTATTGTCTAAAATCTGTCGTGCTGAAATATCTTCGCACTATTAGTAGACAAGACGTCTTCTACAAATAGATCCATTCAATGAATAAAATAACTGTTCGTGAAATTCTAAGTTCATTCATATAAATTAATAAGTAATGAATAAATATTTTCTGTGTACAAAACATAGATACCTATAGTATATTATTTTTAGTCTTCACTACCTCAGTTACAGTTTTTTAGGGTGCCGTACATTAAAAGGAAACACGAAACTCTTATAGGATCACTTTGTTATCAGTCTATCTGTCTGTCAAGATCTTTTATCTCGGTAACCCGTGGAGGTGTCGAGTTGAAATTAAAACCATATACTTATATCAGTCCCTTGAAGATGTGAAAAAATCAAACTTCTAAGTGAACGAAAATAAAAGATACCGACGTTATTGTCAGGAAAAATACATAGTCACTGGGCCATCCAGGCGACTGAGGCCTGAGGGGGTTGTTTTGCACTTCCACGCAGCTGTTTGCTGATACCTAATGCCTGCTATGTTCTGCCGCAACCTGTGTTGTACTTAAGTGTCGGTAGTATCCAATTGTGACCTTTTAAAATATTTTTGGGGAAAAATATTTTAAATATAATAATAGTGAAAAATATAGTAATAATAGTAATAGTGAAAAACTATTGGAATCCATTCAGTTGCTGATTCTATATTCAGGTTTCAGATTTGCGAAAAATAATATTATACAAGGTGTGAGAGACAGCCCTCCGCGAACTTTAAGGGGTTGCTCAGCAGACGAAACTGAACAACCTTCCATATTTTTTTTTCAAAAAACGAAAAAAAAATCAGCCTCGCCATACAAATTATCCAATCAAGTTTATCATTTTGTATGGTGAGGTTTCTTTTTTCGTTTCCTGAAAATAATTTATGGAAGGTTGTTCAGTTTCGTCTACTGAGCAAGTCCTTAAAGATCGCGGAGGGCTGTCCCTTACACCCTGTATATCTTCTTTGTCTTTCCAGACCGTTACATCATAACCTGCCACACGAGCGACTTCACATGCTTCAAGCGACAATACAAAGCTTTGCGTGACAACGTCCTGCTGGGGAACGTCAGGTTCGGCATACCCAAGTATGCTGATTACGTCTTCGCATACGGGGGAGGCACCTGCATCAGGATGTCGGGCTTGCAGGAGAGCGAGCTGGTGGCTATCACGTAAGTCATTTTTTTCCAATCATCATCATTTCAGGCGATATACGTCTACTGTTGGACATAGGCCTCCCCCAAGTGTCGCCACAATGAACGATTCTATGCGTCTCGCATCGGTTTCCCGCAATCTTCACCAGTACGAGCGCACGAGCACTTGAAGCGAGAACTACATTAGACCGACGCACGTGGGCCACGTTTTATACGTAGAGCCGCGTCACGAGGCGTGGATCTAATGTAGCTCTACAAGTCTAGTTGTCATATAAAATGTATGGAGACCGACGCACCAAGATCGCCGTACGTGGCACACGTGTGCGAAGTGTAGTTGTTTGTGTTTGTCTTAGTGTTTTTGTTTTTGTTGCCGCTTCAAGCTTCATTTTGAAGCGGTGTTTTTTTGTGGCTCGTGTGCGGCGGTGCCGCCACAAAAAAAAACGCTTGAAGCTGCTTCAAGCTTCACCGGTGTCGCGCGCTTCAGCTGTTTTGTGTGGCGGCTTCTGGCTTTTTTTGTGGCTGCTTCAACCGTTTCTTTGTGGCGGCGTTTTTTTGAGGCCCGAGTGCGGGGACAGTTAGTGTTTAACGGAGATGCGTAGCGACGCGCGTCGGATTGGGCGGCGTGAGCCGCACTACTCGTAAATTAATTTTGGTTTTGATGATGAATTAATTTCTTGTTCTAACTAGTCCATCTTTGTTTTAATTTAAAATTTTATTCGATTTGCAGAGTATTAAGTAAGGCGAAAAGATTGACGTTGGTGATAGAACTTCCGCTGAGGATCCAGCAAGTGAAGGAGTCTACAAAACCTTGCGCCAAACCCCAAGAACGTAAGTTATATTTGACAGACATGAAGTTGAAAACTTTATTTTGTAGATTGAAAGCGGTTTGGGAACACATTTATTGTGCGTACAAAAAATTAATATAAGAAAAAATCAAAATTTAAATAGAGCGAGAGGGAGTGTCAGATTTTTACTTACTAAACCCCACCCGTGTTCTTTCAGTTGCCCTTTACATTCCAGGGCCGTGGTAACTCTTATTTGTAACCTTTACAATTGTACTTTTGCAGTTGTTTATTTAATAAATAAACACAAAGATGAACAGAGCTATTTATATTACAACCTCAATTTGCTTATCAAAGCCAAATTTTGATGTTTTATACATTTTCAAATTACATTTATTGTTTCAGCTTTCAACATCACTAAACCACAGACGCGTAAGTTTATTGGACTGTTTTATTAGCAAAAATATTCACCATCTTTTATATTATTTTCCTGCCCTTGTCCTTTTTTATTTGGAGTCAATGTAACACGGTTTTATTTCTTCATTTCAGTCCTGTTACCCGTGATGCTGTCACTAACTCCCTTTTCTTTCAATTTACCTCTCTCTGCAATACTCAATGACTCTTTTACTAACATGCGTGACAAACGATTCCCTTTCAACTTTTTAGTGACTGGAACCACTTTCAAACTTCTTCTAGTGCATAAATACTCATTTCTCACTATAATATCCATTCACCACACATCCATGTCATCCATCTCAACATTCTCGTCACATTATACATACATCTCAATATTCTCGTCACACTATACATACATCTCAAAATTCTTGTCACACCACACATACATCTCAATATTCTCGTCACACCACACATCCACCTCAACACTCTCGTCACACCACACATCCATATAAACTCAACTTAACTATCTTTCATATCTCATCGTTAAATTATAACAACTGCATAAGTCTTTCGTCAAGGATAAGCAACGCTAGCTGAGACCGGTTCTTGGATGGGTGGACCATCATAATGATCTCCAAGTTTTGGAAAGGACGTTAAAATGTTGGTCTCGCTCGACTGTCATTTACCATTTTATAGAAAGGGCCTCATCAGAAAGCTTAAAGTCACCCAAAGGGCAATGATCGTATCAGAAATGAAGAGATCTGCGGGAGAACCAAGGTTACCGACGTAACTCAAAGAATCGCAAGACTTAAGTAAAATTGCTCGCAGAACAGATGGTCGTTATGGCGAAAGGTTCAGGAGTGCTGAAGTGGCGACGGCGTACTCGAAGACGTAGCGTTGAAAGGCCTCCCACAAAGTGGACCGATGACTTGGTGAGACATCCGATGGATGCGTTCGCTCAGGACTGTTCGTTTCAGCGACACTTGGGGAAGGACTATGTCCAATAGTGGACGTCTTTCAGCTGCAATGATGATGATGATGATGTTAGGATGAAAAATTAACTGTCAAATATAATTACAGGTTCCCTGATGCGGTTCACGGGAAATGGTGAGTGTTATAAAAAATTTATTACTTAGTAATTATATATTAATTGCCAATAATTAATGATTCAGGTAGGGTTCAATCAAGCTTTATAATTTACAAATGATATTTATTTCTCAAATATGGTGTAAATAAAACTTTAAAAGTCAATTTATTCAGAAATATAATATAGGTATACGTTTTCATAGAGCTTTGGTAAATCTACATCTACACTAAATAATAAAAAGGTATTTTATTTTTTTTGTTTGTAGGAGCTATTTTTTTTTTCCGACAGAAAGCTGCTTTATTTCTTAGTGACATAAGCTATATTTTATGTGCGCGAGCGAAGCCGTGGGCAAAAGCTAGTCAATGATACTTTTGCTGCTCCCCAGGTGAAAACAATATTACACAACGCCATCTAGTCCCAAACTAAACAGAGCTTGTGTTATGAGTACTAGACAACTGCTAAACATACATATTATGTATGTATTTAGATATTTTAGATGTGGTTATCACACAACCATTTGTCCTGGGTGGGAATAAAACCCACGACCTCTAGCATTGCATTCGGGGCCACTGACCACTAGACTAACAGGCCAGTCATTTGGAAATGTTTCGAAACACTTGAAATTCTATTTTATAACTTTGTTACTTCCGCGTCTCCATGTCATTTTTCAAGTGCGCCTGAAAGAGATAGATATCAGCAACACCTTAGGAACCTAGCAGGGCTTATGCCCGCTAGAGCCACAGGTAATTTCTGATGGGAAGGGATACTGTTGTCCTAGAAAGCAAAGGGCAACTGAAGGACACCACTTGGTTTCAATTAGTAAAATCCTGACATGCCCTCTATTAATGCCCTAGGGTGGACCTTATAGCAACAATACACTTCAATCAATTCCGTTGGTGTTTCTTCAATTTCGTTAGTAATAAGCAGGTCTTTTGTACTCTTTTATCCTTATTTGTTCTTTTCGATTTTAAGTGTTTGTGTGTGTATATAAATGAATAAATAAATAAAATCTACATAAACGGGAGTTGACCGGCGACACGTGGGGGGTTGTTTAGCGCCCAGTCTGATACGAAAAATACAAAAAAATAAATGTAAGGGCAAGCTCGCGTGCTTTTTTTAGTGCGGATAACAGTAAATTGCGTGCCTGAAAGTGGTAGAAATAATGTTTTTTTCGAGTAACTGTTTGGAAAAAGTCATTGGATGACTAAGCACCTCAAAAAAAGGTACTTATACTGGCAACCTCTCGGGACTATGTTGCTAACATCATAAACAACAACTTTTGTTCTATATGACTTTTAATAATTTATCAATTTTTAGTTCATCAGATTTTCATACAAAAATAAAAATGTTCAAATTGAACATTCTAAATATTACGAAGTCTATGCAAAGCAAGCGATACTACAATAACGGAGAACGGGGATCGGGTAGCGCGGTGGTGGTGCTTGATGCGCTTGCGTCGCGTCATTCAGACGTAGGTAGGTATAGCAAAATCAAAGAGTTGAAATGTGTTAGATAGAACAATGATACCTTGAGGTTTTTTTGTAAAAACTCATAGAACAAAAGTTGTTGTTTATTGTATTAGTAATAATAGTAATACAGTCCTGCCAAGGTTGTTGGTGTTTCACAAATAGCCCTGTATAGACCCTAATTTGTTAAGTAGTGATCCTACTGAATCAAATACAAATCAATTGCTATTGTTTGCTAAATAAAGGGTTCCAAGTTCAATTCTCTAACACGTGTATATAATACACGTGAATGGATGAAGCGTGTTCCAGTACAGCACACACCTCCGAGCATTGTCTCATCTAGCATCCTACAGCTCAGGGGTGGCGCACATTTGTTAGTAACCGAGCTAACAAATAATAGTAGATTATGCACCGAGGGGCTAAAGTTGCGTCTTATGTCACGGGCGTCATATTGAATCTCGAGCGCAATGAAGGATTCGGGATTTAACTCACGAGCAAAGCGAGGGAGTTATTACAAGAATCCTGAATGCAGCGAGGGATTCAAGCTAGCCCAAGGCAAAGACACCTTTAGCCCAGAGGAGGATACTCTACTTTTTACACCTACTCTGAGAAAATAATAGTCGCATTATTGACCAGCGGGTCATAATGAAATCCAGTACAACATTATTGACCGGCTGTGCCCCCGGCCCATAGATATAATATATTTCTATGCCCCGGCCACTAATGACTCACTTTAGGTTGAGGTTGCTTGACATATAATTTGACATTTTCGAGCAGGTGGTGTGAAAAATAATTTAAAAGCTGTCTTGATGTCATCATCATCATCATCATATCAGCCGAAAGACGTCCACTGCTGGACATAGGCCTCCCCCAAGCGTCGATGTGCTGCCAAAAAATCTTAACGAGGCGATCTACTGGATAGAAAAATAAACTAATTGCTTATTAACTGAACCCTTTTATTTGCAATCAACATTCATACTAAAATAAGGAAAATTATTGAAAAAAAATAGAATAATAAGTGTGAACTGTGTTGGCGACCGCGCGCTGGAAGCCACAGCGTTGAAATGCCTCCCACAAGTTGGACTGATGAAGTCACCAGAGAACTCACCAGGAGGTGAATGTCGCAGGAATCCAATGGACCGTACGATGCGGCGACACTTGGGGAAGGCCTATGTCTAATAGAGGACATCTTTTAGCTGAAATGAAGGTGATGATGATAAAGTTAGCAGTACAGGCATGTATGCCATAGGTTCTCCACCCCTGCTATAGGTAGGTACTTCTAAATCTTATACCAATGTACAAGTGTATACACCGTCGTACCATAGACACGTGTCCTGTTGTTCGTGACCAACCACACACTAATTGGTGCCAGTTCAATGAGCCCCGTGAATCTTGCGAGCCCTTCATCCTTGGGGCTCATTGTTTAGAAGCCCTATTGTTATCAAGAGCCCAGGGCATCCAATAAAAAAGTTTATAAAGATTAAAACTTGATATAAGAGGTGATACGTAGCTTTTGTAAGAAAGGTACTTTAAGAAGATGTCTAGATTGTTCTTAAGTTTCAAATGGGTACTTGGAGTGTTTCAAAAAGTTCAAGAAAATGGTCGACTGGATGAAAAGTTTTTTCCTCTTGTCAGCTCCTGAAAACAATTTTAAAAAGCAAATGCTATAATATTTTTTTGTGGTAAAAAATTATCCAATGATTGATCCGCTCTAGGTAGAAGCGCAAGGGCGTGCCAAACTTTTACTGACTAAAACCATACCTGTGTCCTTCAGTTATATACAAGGTGTAAGTGACAGCAACTTTAAGGGCTTGCTCAGTAGACGAAACTGAACAACCTTCAACAAGATTTTTTTTCAGGAAGCGAAAAAAAAAATCGGCCTCGCCTTACAAATTATCCAATCAAGTTTATAATTTTGAATGGCGAGGCTGATTTTTTTATCGTTTCCTAAAAAAAATCTTGACAAAGTTGGTTCAGTTTCTTCTACTGAGCAAGCCTTTAAAGTTTGCGGAGGGCTGTCCCTTAGACCATGTATACAATATAAACTAGTGCTTAACTGCGATTCCGCCTGATGGTAAACAGTGATGCCATCGTTGATGATAAGGCGCACTAGTTTTAAAGAAGCCTATTCACATTAGCCTTGAAGAAACCCAAATTATAATCGGACGGAAAGACCGCAGCAGGGAAATTATTCCAGTCCTTCGATGTACGTGATAAATGACGAGGCGAAACGCTTAGTCCGGATCGTAGAGGTTTCAACCACGTAAGGGTGGATACTCGCCGTACGTCAGGTTGTCCGACTGACCCTTTGCGTCATCGAATCATAGGTTTCTTTTTCAGAAACTCCCCATAGTAGTAGCATATTAGATTCTGACTAACTGTCCTAGACAGGCTTCAAAATAACGCCGCCACAAAAAAAACGCTAGAAGCGGCCACAAAAAAAAAGCTGAAGCGCGCGACACCTCTTGTGTCCGGTGAAGCTTGAAGCCCCTTCAAGCGTTTTTTTACGGCGGTACCACCCCACACGACCTACAGAAAAAGGCCGCCTCAAAATGAAGCTTGAAGCGGCGTTTTTTCGAAGCCCGTATACGGGGATAGTTACTCTCCATAATAACAAATAAATTATGTACAAATTATATTACTAACAATCATAATAGACCTGTAATAACATAGCTCAAACTCATTCATAAAATAACATAGCTATTATATCATGTAAATACTCTAAATTAATTCCAAAAATCACAATTATACAATAGTCTATTTACTCTTAAATAAATTTAATTCCAGTTGGAAAACGTTCATCAACATTGGTAATTACTAAAACCAATTCGTTGTTCTGTTTAAATTGTTGTTGAATTGTTATTACGTTTATTCTGAATCCTTTAAATAATATTTCGATACCTCCCACGCATGAGGTCGTAAGGCAAAATTGTATTATTTCAGAAGAGTCATTTTTGTTTGTAAATGATTCATGTAATTTGTGAAACACTTTTATCTGAGTTTTTTCATTAAACCTATACGGTAGTATCTATCTATGGATAGGTCTTTAAAAATGATATTGAGGTTTCTAGTATATTTTTTTTCTAAACTGAATAGTTCGCGAGAGACACTTTCAAAGTGGTAAAATATTTGTCCCCCCACCTCCCTATCATTCTCTTAATGTAACTTCTAAATTAAGAGATAAAAATAAAAAAAAAAACATAATGATACAAACCTCCACCGAAAATATGTTTGATATCGGTAAGTTTATACGGAACCCTCAGTGTGCGAGTGCGACTCGCACTTGCCCGATTTTTTCTAAAAACGCGTTATCTCAATAAAACCTTTTTATAAAAAAAAATTGCCGACTTCACTAAAAAATTGACTTGGATTTTAGGAGTTCCCTCGATTTCGCCAATATTCCATCATCAGATCCCAACTTGGTGAATAAGGGACCATTTGGGAAGTATACCCTTTCCAATAAATAAATAATTTTTCAAATCGGTTGGCAAGCGACGAAGTTATGCGCGATCAAACATAAAAAAAATACAAACATCCGAATTGAGAACCTACTCCTTTTTTAGAAGTTGAATAAAAACGGTGGCTCTTAGGAAAAAAAAAGCATCGAGACATTTTTGTAGACAATTATCTGATTTACAATTTTTAGCTGTGGTGACTTTATGAAAAACGGTATGGTTTACATACCGTTTTTCTGAAAATCAAGAAAACCCCGTTTTTGTGAACTTTGGACCCTGAGTATTTTTTTCTAGGTATCGGAAGATTTTTTAGATTTAATTAATGACGTGTTTTGAACAATCCTACCGATTTTCAGCTGGGTGCAAATTTTCGTAACCTCGGATGTCTAAATTGACTTGACCGGGTGTATCATTTTCTCAAAAAAATATGTTACTTACGACTTTTTGCCTAGGAGGTATAAATTTTCTCGAGCCAGGTCAAAAAGCAGTTTATGAATTTTTTTTCTTCGTGTTAGGTATCTAATGTAAATTACTCACAGTGGTCTTTCTTGCCCCAGCAACCATCGGCATAACTTACCCATATAAGCTGAAAAATCTGAAGAAAAATGCGTTCATGCACTTGGAAGACGAGAACTTGGATTTGATCCTGGACATCCCAGACCTAAGACACTTCTATCAGAAGAGTGAAGTTGAAGGTAACTTGTCTATATCCTATATATGAGGAAAACATGTGGTTAAAAATCATCCAGATGATATCCCCCGCCCTTGGGCAGAGCGGGAGATAGTGTCAGACTCTTACAGGCTAAAAAACCCACCGCGTTCTTTTTTGTTTTTCATACTGGAGGCGAGCCTCCTTTTTGGAACTAGACCCTGGCCCCAGAAGGCTTCGACCATGCTGGGCCCCTACGGTTGCTGACAACTCCCTGAGGCACGCGAGAACAGTGCGCGCCGTCGACGACTTGGACTTGGTCCGAACAGTTACCGGACAGTCGGACAGCAAGCTACCCATTGCTCGCCGTCCGCAAGCCCGCGAGGAATACATAGCTAAATAATGACCAGCACAAGGATCAACTTTTTGGGCACGGTTTAGCAAACGGTGGAGGTTTGCACCGCTGTGTTCGTGTAGGGGTGATAGGCGGCGGCGACCTCTTGCTCTAAACCCTGGTTTAGGCCGAGTACTGAAAAGAGCCCAAGTCGTCAAAAGTGTGTCATGTTCCACGCGCTCCTCAAAGAGATGGCAGCAAAACCATAGAGGTCAAAGCCCACACAGTCCCAAAGCCTCCTAAGTCATGGGTTAACTTCAGAATGGGAAACCCGTATTCCTGGGACGCAAAGGGTAACTGAAGGAACATAGGTGTGGTTTTAGTTAGTAAAAGTCTGATGTGATCTCTCGTTCTGATCTAAAGCGGAATGGAAGAAACCATTCGATGACAACACACCTAAAAAAAATAGCATGTTTTCTCCATTCAATCGCTAAGTTAATCCTGTCATACTGTAGGAGCTCTAAACCTACTCTTTCATCCCCAGCTAAGCTGTATGAGTGGTCAGAGTGGGCCTACGAGGTGGTGCAGCACGTGGATGCAGCAGAATACTTCGCATTGCCGTACACCAGCCAGCTGCGGACCATCATGAGGAAGTTGCCGTTAAACAGGTCACTGTTTACTTAAGAACAGCCCGTCTACTATGATATGCCAGTACAATTTCGATGTCGTTGAGACAAAAACGGAGCTATACAAGTCAAATAGCATTTTAGCCATTTCGTAATGGAATATGATGAAAATGACACGTCATAGTGGGAGGGCAGTCACTAAAAACATTATAGATATCAATAAGCACAAGTATATAAGCGAAGCCGAGCTGTGCTAGTAGAGAGAAGTGGACTGTGAATTAGCAAATCACAGCTGTGCTCAAAATCTTAACTCCGCATCAGTGTGGAATGGAGTGGAGCTGTGAACGGACTTTCAAATAAAACAAATGAACACGCGACCCCGAGCCGGACAGAACAGCCCCCCTAGCCAAGTTACAACCTTTTCGCTTGCGTCGAACGCTTCGAGTTAACCTTGCCGTCAATTCTTTTGTTATGACCACGTGACTGAGCGTTGATTTACCCGTACATTTGAAGCTTTTTACTAGCGTTAACTATTGCAGATTAGCAACTTGGATAGGGGTACAGATTCTGGTGCCGGGCGGAGAGTAACTCAAATCCACTCCACCCCTTTCACCTTCAATCGAAATACTTGCCACTTTTCACTGTCTCCGCTTCACTCCGCCCAGTTTCGGTGAAATCCAACCACCCCAATGTTTAAAAAAAGACCGCTAAACAGCTGTCTCCATTCAATTCAAATAGGCTTTCGCTTCTAGCGTTTTTTTGTGGCGGCTTTTTTGAGGCTCGTGTGCGGAGACAGTAATATAATTAGGTATTTCACATGTCAGCCATCTTTTATTTCCAAGTACATTCTACCCACATATTTCCGTAGAAGTAAATCAACGTCGTTGGACCGTATTGTATTGAGACAAAAATTGAAAACATTTATTTTAAAAAAAGCCTGGGTTTTTAGAGCAATAACCTTCAAGTAAGCGTCCAAACAATTTTTGTTCTAAAAGTTCAACGAATTCAGTACGTATCTAGTTTCACAAAACACTTTGTACTTAATAGGTACACTCCTACGCATTCACTGACCCGATCATGTTTCAAGTAAATTCAGACTTGTTTTTCACGATAAAAAGAAAGATAACCAACTTAAAATTCTTTCAAAGTAAACCTAGAAACAACAAATAAATTGGGAAAACTAAAGTTCATGTACAAAAGATCGTCTTGGTACAGGCCATGGTTCGATGCGAGGAGTGGCAGGCGGTCGCCTCCTTCTGCGAAGCAGTAATGCTAGCAAAGGAGGAGGCCACACGCGTGTGACAGCCCTCATCATCATCATCATTTCAGCCGATATACGTCCACTGTTGGACATAGGCCTCCCCCAAGCGTCGCCACAACAAACAATCCTGTGCGTTTCGCATCCATCGGTTTCCCGCAACCTTCACCAGGTCATCAGTCCACCTTGCTGGAAGCCACTCTAGAACCGGTAACAGCCTTCACGCCGCTGGAATCCCAATTCCAATTGTCGGCCACCGTAGGCGAGGGCTTGTGGACATCGAGCAATGGGTCATCGCAGCATCGTCTTTTAGATTATTCAAAACACAAGGGACACGTACTTTTTTATTTGTAAATTAAACCAAAAATGACAAAGATATAGCCCAGTAAAGTTACGTGTACCGTGTACGTGCTGCATTCTTGCGCACGGGGTGACGTCACACGTAACTTTAATGGGCTATATATTTGTAATTTTTTGTTTCGGGGTGACGTCCCACGTAACTGTAATGGGCTATATATTTGTAATTTTTTGTTTACTTAATCGAAAAAAGAAAATATACGTATCCAATATTTTTTTATAATCTAAATAAAATGTAGAACTATTTTGACCCTGAAAACTACACTATTAAATTGGGAATCTAAATCTCAAATAGAAAGGTCATAAGTATAAACTGTTTTGAAGGTAAAGCTGCCGATGAAAATAGAAAACACTAAAATAACAATAGTAAAGTTTTAGAGGTTAACTCGGCCTGACAGTAGCCATATTTCATTACAATAACCGTTAAAATGGAAGAGGTTTTCGCTCGTGAACATTTTACTGAAGGCCATTTGAGGTCAGATTTTATTCGTCGTTGATTTTAAAGACTGTAGG
The DNA here is from genome assembly GCA_949319445.1 of Mythimna lalbum. NCBI lineage: Eukaryota > Metazoa > Arthropoda > Insecta > Lepidoptera > Noctuidae > Mythimna > Mythimna lalbum. Next base: position 1,827,727 of record OX439354.1, read on the forward strand.
CATGGTTTAGTAGACTTTGTTCTTGAGAAGTGTTTTCATTTAGGTATTTATTGTTATGTTCTTTTGTGCTTGTTAATATGTATTTTTGTAGAGAATATCTGAATTGGTATTATTCATTTTATTTGCTATGTCAAGCACTAGTTTACATTAATTAAAAATAAAATGTAATTGAAATGAGATAGCTAAAACTACAGACCACAAGTCAAATCATCATTGTCATTTCATCTGATAGACGTCCACTGTTGGACATAGACCTCCCCCAAGTGTCGCCACAATGGATCCTGTGCGTCCCGCATCCATCGGATTCCCGCAACCTTCACCAGGTCGTCGGTCCACCTTGTATGAAGGCTTCCGAAGCTGCGTCTTCCAGTACGCGGTGGCCACCAGAACCTTTCAACCCCAACGGCCATCTGTTCTGCGAGCAATGTGCAGTGCCCATTGCCACTTAAGTTTGGCGAGGGCAATGGAAAGGGCTATGCTCGGAGTTTCCTTGCGTGATCGAATCAGAAATGAAGATATCGGCAGGTGAAGCAAGATTGCCGACATAGCTTGAAGAATCGCAAGTCAAATCAAAGCCATTTATTTGCATTAAATGCGGTGCAAGAGATGGTAACAATAATTTATTAGTGCAAAGACACATTTCGCCATGAATTGGCAGTTGGATAGAAAATAAAGATCTGATTTCTAATAATAATCCCAATCAGTATACGGGCCATCTAGGAGAGGGAAAGGGGCAATAATCCACAACGCGGGCCCAGTGCGGATCGGTCGATGCCACATGTCTTCGAATTTTTGGTTCTAGGATATACCGGTTTCCTCACAAGGTTTTCCTTCACCGTATTGATAGCAGTGATGATGAAATAATTTTCACAAAGTAAAGCGCCTGCCTGGATTTGATATCAGGTCCATTACCACAGCCACCACTGCTAATAATAATAATAATTGTAGTTTATTAACCACAACTACTTAGGGCTATATTTCACAGAGACACCATGGCGGCGCGACCAGTCGCCGCTACCAACAAAACGTATACTTTATGTTACTCACCTGGTGTCCGTTTGGTTGCGCAACCGATTTGGTGGTGCTACCAGCACGGACGTATGGCGACTCTGGTGTCTCTATGGTGTCTTGTTTCGTTGCTTAGGGCTATATTTCACTGCGACACCATGGAGGCTCGACCAGATTGTCCCGGTGAAATAAAGCCTTACGGCTCCAAAATTGTTAGTATCAGAAAATAGAATGCCTAAAGGACTTCAATAATATCAAAAAGTCATATTTATACACCAAATCTAATATTTTTATACCTAACAAGAATTTCCAAGAAAAAGTCAATCCCATTTAATATGTTGTTGTCATTTCAGATTTATTATGCTGTACCCTGAGGAGACATACCAGGACCTAAATTTCACGTTTTCGGAAGCTACCGTCAAGACCAATGTCAGTTTATAGAAGAGTTGTTAAGATATTATTGGTACCAGCTGTCAGTAATAAAATATATATTTTATGTGTTTATTTAATTTTTATATCCTTCTATATATTGTAGAGAACACAACGGGAAACGGAAGGATAGAGATGTGGTGTTAATCAGTAAAAATCAAACACGCCCTCTTGTCATCAAATCATCCAATGATTACTCCCGCTATAAGGTGGAACGATTGACTGCTGCAGTCTTCCCGTCCGATTATAATTTAGGTGTCATAAAGGATAGAGGGAATACGCTCTTAATAAACTATAGTGCGTCTCACCATCAACGATTGCATCACTGCTTACCATCAGATGGGATCGCAGTCAAGCACCAGTTTATATCATACTAGATTTTAAAACGAAATTACCAATTAAAAAGACATATACCTAAAAAATTTTAGTTACGTTAGTTATAGTTACAAAATTGGTAATTATTAAAAAAGCGACTAGCTAAAGTTTGCTGATGTTTTTCAAACATACCTACTGCGCTCATAATTACACTTTTTTATGCAATGTAAATAAAATTTGTCAAAAACTAATTACTAAACGTGCAACGTGCAGGTCACGAACAGAAACAGCTTGGACAATTAATTTATAATTTTCATTTAGCATTAAACGCTAACAGCTTTTTAGAACCATAGCTGCTGCTGTTGTAAAGATGGATGGATTATGTGAGAAGTGATATGAAAAAAAAAGGGAGTTAGTGATAGCGTGACGAATGTCAGGACGGAATGGAAGACCCTAAACAAAACGGGACAAGGGCAGGAAGACGATGATTATAATGATGAGCTGCTACCAGCGACTTCGCAAGTATAAGTAGAAACTTGTCCCAAGAGAACATACTCACAGGATCCTATATGCTATTCCAAGACATGGTCTACCCGTTTGCCAAGTTTCGTCCAAATCCATTCAGCCGTTCGAGCGTGAAGAAGTAACAAACTTACAAGTTCACAAACTTTCATTTTTTAAATATTTTAGTGTGATGTGATTGTGTAATTTGCTAATTTTAAAGTCAGACATTGTTTTTGAAAACTGTGCACGATGATTATGTGAGATTTTAGTATTTATAAGACGTTAATAAGTAGATGTATAAAATAAAGAATTAAAAAAAAACTGTAAAGTCAAGGAAAATTATTGCCAAGCAAAGTGACATTCTACTGAATTTGTCTGTTTATCAAAATTGTAAAAGTATTTTTTTAACAGCCATATCTCATATTGACAGTCATGTCATTTTTTGTATGACTATAATTTTTGACAGTCGTATGTCATTTTATGTAAAAATGGTATTAAGTGTGACGTGATTATTTCAAGTTTTATTTTTTTCTATCCTTTTTCTATAGACACTACGTTTTAGGTATTCTTATGATGAATTTTTTTTTGAATATTTAATAAACAAAAATATGGTTTGCAAAGTGTCATTATTTAAATATTAAGCGTTGAAAAAAAATTATTTCATTTATATAAAACTTACTAGATAGGTACATACTTATAAAATAAAGCAATATTTAACACTAATTACTAAAGCTAATTAATAAAGAAATATGGCTTATTTTTTGGCCATTATACTTAATTATGTTTACCTAAAAGAAACTTAAAATAAATGTTGGGATCGTTAATAATAAAGGCAATTAAAATTCTTTTCGACTTAATACGGTCTATTTCTTAGAATAAAGAGCATATTTTAATGGCTGAATAAAGCTTTTTATTATTCACGATACGATCACGTTACGACACAGATAAAAGGTACGATACAAACTACATAAGCATATAAGGTTCAGTTGAAAACCAGCGTCAGGCAACTACCACGTAGTTGTCTGGCAATTTTGCAGACCTATTTGGCGCCGTCGTGAGACACACATTTTTAGTTGTCTCTTTCTTTTTATATAATAATTAGTGTCTACATGTGTGTGCATCTACGAGTGTGTATGCTAAATAAAATAGCTTTTTTCTTTTCTTATAATGTTCCCACTGGTGGGACGCGGGTTGTCCGATGGTAGAAAGGAAATGGCGGAGTCAAGTTATGCAATTCCCGGTCACACTCTACAAAATGCATCCTGTAATATACCGAAAGGCTGACTACCCTACGCTTCTGCTCACGGCTGTGTAGAATCTGGATCGCCTATTAGCCTCTTCGCATGCCATTTTTGGAGTCCAAAGCTGTTAGATGGCGTTTCGCAGCACCAGCCCATATTTCCACACTGCAGTAGACTAGCATTCTACTCTACAAATGGACATAGTTATGCAATAAAGAACCAACCCAAATTTTTTGTGAAATAGAGTTACATATGAGAAACGTCGGCTCTAAAAGTCTTCAAAATTAACGGTAACAACGTCTAAACATTATAGGGATTTTGAAAAAAAGCCAACAAATTAAAAGTACCATTTTAGTACCAGCCAGGGCGATAACTTATCCGGGTCACTGGTGCCCGTTTATACCCGGATGAGGATAAAAACGAACGAAAATTAATCCCCTCACGAAAATGGGGGGTGTCGGGAAAAATCGACAAAAACTCAACGAATGGATACATTGTCAGTCTGATTGTTTTTCCAAGTAATTTATGGGTTTTAATTAAAGAAAAAGTTATTTGGTTATTGGAATTTCGTGCAGAAGAAGGATCGGGTAGGATTGGGTGCTTTATATTTGTTCATTTATATAAGTTGCTAGCTTTTGCCAACAGCTTCGCCCGCGTACATAAAATATAGCCTATGTCACTCAGGAATATAGCAGCTTTCTATCGGTGAAAATTTTTTTTGCAATCGGACTAGGACTTCCAGAGATTACCTCCTACAAACAAAAAAACAAACTTTACCTCTTTATTATACCTATATTCGTGTAGATTAAAAAAAAAACAGTTGCCCGAAGCCGCGGGAGCGGAGAGAAACAAACAATAAAAGAAATGTGGACTATTAATGTATGTTATTATCGCATCTTCGATAAAACAAGGGCATGCTTGTAGTGATTGAACTTGTACAGAAAAACCATTTAGTTTTATTTGCACTTAGACTGGTTTTACACTACTTTATGGTTTTCTAAAATTATTCCCTATTTAAATAAACTGTCCACGATAGTTACCTTTGCAATTATTGACCCTTGTTTAAAAAAACGTAGTAAATTTATTGATTTACAAAAAAAATTATAAACAGTAATCAAAAACAGACTACACTACAATTTAAATGCAGAAGTTTAAAATGTTTGAACACGATGTCCTTACTTACATACATAATGAGTAAATCTGGAAACACCACTTACCTGAAAAAAGGATAAAAACATTGTTAATACAAAATTAAAGAAAGTAATTAACGCACATAGACACTCTAATTTGTAAAACACGCGAACCATAGTAGTATGCTTGGTTTATAATACTGATTAGTTGATTCAAATTTCATATAGATATAGGTATTGTAACCAGTTAAGGGAGTTCGTGATAGCATGACGAGTGACAGGACAGAATGGAAGAAAAAAACATGTTGCGCCGACCCCAAATAAAACGGGACAAGGGCAGAAAGATGATGATGATAGGTATTGTAACCAGTAGATATTGTATTGTACGGGTAACATATATTTTATTGATAAGGTTAATCAATAAATTGAGTTAAATGTCAATTTTTAGCCATGTAACGATCAAGCCAGATTATTAAAAATTGAACAAAGTGAGTAATATTGAAGAAGCCTTAGCTACTTATTGGTGGGCAAAAATCATTCAATGACAACCCCCGCTCTTGGGGAAAGCGGGAGATAGTGTCAGACTTTTACTGACTAAAACCTATTCTATATTTTTTCAGTAGCCCTCTGTAAACGCTCCCGTAAACGCTCTTACACACTTTGTCGTAATCCATATTATGAATGATACAGTCGGTCTAAAAAGTTAAACAACTTGGGAGTTGTGTATAACATTTAATCATTTAAAAAATACCTACTTCTTCTATTAGTAAACAATGATCAAGATGTCTTAATCAACCTGCTGCAGGTGCAGAAAACCTCAAACGGCGTAAATATAATAACCTCATTGGAAGTTATATATTTGAGCCCTTTGGGGTTGAAACACTAGGGCCATGGGGTCCGAGCGCTCATCGAGTTGTTAAGGATATCAGCAAACGTTTGGTCGACTCGTCGCGTGACCAGAGGGCTGGCCTTTTTTTCGGTCAACGAATCAGCATTGCCATCCAGCGTGGCAATGCTGCCAGCGTTCTGGGCACTTTTCCCATTGACATCGATGTGGACGAATTTTTTGATGCCCTTTTAATTTTCCCCGTTTTTCTGCCTTTTTTACTCGTTTGTACATATTATTATTTTAAGTTTGTATATACCTATTAATTTATAATATTTAATAGTTAAGATGTATATATCTTATTAAATATTTACAATCTCTATCAACAATATCCATTATGTATCCTCGTGCGATAAAGTAACCTTGATTTTGAACCAGTGTTTACTATTCAGATTTTATTTTGCCCTAATAATTACCCAAGGCGTTTGACTTTTTAGCCAGACTCTACACTGTGTTCATTTAGTTTTTTTGGTACTTTAAATTTTACCTTTTTCCTAATAACTTATCCAAAATTCCAACACCCGTAAAACACTGGCAGCTCCGAAAAATAACCCCAATGTTTTAATGAAACAAAACGAAACTCGAGAAAGGGAGTGTTTTCAATGAAAAACAGAAGTTTATGAAGTTGTCGAATATTTCACAAGTTTAAATGAACTGGTTGTTGAAGGGTTTTAAATGACGTCGGTATTTCGCGCCGGGTTCCATGGGAGACTGGGGCATATATTTTTTGGTTTGTTTTAGGTATTTTTTACACTAGCGTGCTGAATTTTTGGGCGGTTTTTATCATGTTTCAAGTGAGTTTTGAAACACTACTGTGCTGATATTGTTTGTTGTATTTGTTAGTAAATATCTTACAAACATTTTTTTTAAAAGATATTGCATTTTATCTTTTTTTAGATACTTTGTTGTCACCATGGACTTTTTTGCTGGTTCTTCTTCATGGGAAACATCAATTGGAATCGTGTATTGACTTTTGACGTTTTATAAATGCTTCTTTTAGGTTGGACACCATCCAATGATTTCTCCTGCTCTAAGACGAAGCGGGAGAACGTGTCAGACTTTTGCTGACTAAACCCCACTCCTATGTTCCTTCTGTTCCTTGTATTCTAGGGCCCCAGAGTTCCCTTTTCGGAACAACCCATGGAATATTATAAAGAGGTAAAGATTATTTTTATGCTTTTATTAAGAGATAATCCCTGAAAGTATCGGTCCGATTGCTAAATCTTTTTCACCGTTAGAAAGCTGCTTTATTCCCGAGTGACATAGGCTATATTTTATATACCTACGCGGGCGAAACTGTAGGCAAATCTTGTGTGAAATAAAATAGCTGATCCTGATAGCTACAACTTGGGGGTCTTTAAGTCAAGAGTGAATAGGTTACTTCTAAGCAAGCGTGCTCCGTCGTCGACCACATCATCGCTTACCATCAGGTGAAATGGCGGTTAAACGCGAGCCTATCAATAATAATAATAAAAAAAAATTAAATTGTGCCACACATCCATCAAAGCACTTCCTCCAAACAAAATAACAGCCTGCCACAAACCGCCTAATTTTGCTGGTTTTCATACGCCACACAAAAGGCTCAGTTCCGTAAAAAAGGCACATTAATTTGCTCCATCATTAAATACTGAATTCCATTCATCAGGGCTCGCAGAATGAAGCCTCGTGCAGCCTCACAGAGTAGGAACGATTCAGAGAAGACAAGTGGGCGTAATACACTTCTTTATGTGACTAGAAATGGGACGAGTTAAGAAAGATGAACGGGAGATTTTAAAAGGCAATTATTAGGTACTAGTTTTTCCCTATGGCTTCGCCCGCGTGCCTATGTTACTCAGCAATAAAGCAGCTTTCCATCGGTGAAACAATTTTAACAATCGGATCAGTACTTTCAGAAATTAGGTACTTCCTAAAAAAAAATACCTCTCAAGATTATTAGATCTCTCTACTGTCTGGCTACGATATATATCTACATAAACGAAATAATGAGATATGTACTTAGGTATACCTACTACACACCAATTTATCTAGGTACTAGCATATTATAAATCCAAAAAATTTCTATGTTCGTTTGAACAAGCAAATCTCGGGAGCTACTGGTTCGAATTGAAAAATTATTTTAGTGTTGGTTACCCCATTTATCAAGGAAGGCTATATAACATCACGTTATAACCCAGGGGTGCTGAGCAGTAACCAAAGATGCGGGGGATAGTTAGTTTACACTACGAGTAATCATAAACGGGTAAAGGCTGTTTTTTTTTTTGTTTATAGTAGGTAATCTCTGAAAGTACTGGTCCTATTGCAATTTTTTTTTTTCACCCATAGATAGCTGCTTTATTCTTGAGTGGCTTAAGCTATATTTTATGTACGCAGGCGAAGCCGCGGGCAAAAGCTGGTATTTCATAAAACGGCACAAAAGAAAAGATAAGTTTCCGTTGTTGATTTTTTGTTTACTGTTTTCTTTTAATTTCCCACAATCTTTCATGAAATAGAATCAGAAACGTTTACTTCAAACAGACCAATTACAGGCACTTTTGAATTATCAAAATGTCGGTCAGTCAAACAAACAAGTGAAGCTAAATTGCACGTACCAAAGCATAGATCTCTATGGAGAAGAACGTGTAAGAAACTCCATGAGACTTGACTGCATGAGACTTTTTTTTCGGTTGGCAAAACTCATCTTATGACAACCCCCGCTCTTGGGTGGAGCGGGAGATAGTGTCAGACTCTTACTGACTAAAAACCCACCCCGTTCCTTCTAGCCTCTTCATACCGGGGCACGAGCTTCCTTTCGGATAACCCTGGCCCCAGTAGGCTTCGACCCAGCTTGGTCCCTCCTGTTGCTGACAACTTCTTGAGGCGTGCGGGAACAGTGCGCGCCATCGACGTCTTGGGCTCGGCCGGACAGTTAACGGACGATCGGACAGCGAGCTACCCGTGGCTCGCCGTCAGCGAGCCCGCGTCTACGGTGGCCGAAAATCGGGAAGAAAAGGGGGCCGTGGCGTGCCCAACTGCATGAGACTTCCTCTCCCTCCTTGCACCTTATGAAATAAGGGTTGTACACACAGCGGTATTGTGCGGTTTACTTCCAGGAATAATGTTCAGCCATTGATTGAGGGCCCCTCCGAGAACATAACGTTTTATATCTAGGGCACTTTATGATTGGACCGCAACTGAATTATTTCAACGTTTGAGTGACGTAAAATTACGAATTGACTTGCCCTTAAATTCGTCATGCGGAGAATGAGGCTAGAAATAATTCGTTCAAATATGTTTTTATAAGCTCTAGAATTATAATAATACTAGCTTTTACCCGCGGCTTCGCCCACGTTTGCTATACTTTAATTCCACTCCCCTTTTCTTCTCTCTTTCTCCCCTTTTCTCACTTTTTTTTTAAATTAGCTTATGTCCGTCTCCAGGGTCTCAACTATCTCTGTACCAAAATTCATCAAAATCGATTTTGCCATTTAGGCGTAAAGACGTAACAAACAAATAAACAAACAAATTCACTTTCGCTTTTTTTATACTAAGTAAAGATAATATATTCAACAACTATCACACAACGCTGTCTAGTCTGATTAGCTTCAGACTAGACAGCGTGTTATGAGTACTAGACAACTGATAAACATACTTATATATTTCTAAATACGTACATATTATAGATTACACACAGATACAGAACAATTTTTTATGATCATGCTCATCACACAAACATTTGTCCTGGGTGGGAATCGAATCCACGACCTCCGGCATAGCAGTCAGGGCCACTAACCACTAGACCAACAGGCCAGTTAAATTAATTTTTCAATTAAAATTATTGCTATTATTGAACACAGTATTTAATTAATGAATATCTATGTAAGTATACTGTTCAGTATAGTCATCAACATTTCCTTATCATCTAAATTAATATTTTGTTTACATGTTTGTCGGCAAACAGCAATCAATCTTTGAAAATATTGATCCAATTACAGATTTTCTTTATGTACAGTAATATATAATATCACTAAAAATTATAAACGTTCCCCAAAAAAAATCTCTGTTTCAAAGGAATTGGCTACGGGAGGGAAGCAGCGGATTTACCGCTAGAATTTAAATTCATAAGTAAACTAGTGCTTGACTGCGATCCAACCTGATGGTAAGCAGAGATGCAATCTCTCTGATAGTGACGCACAATAGTTTATTAAAAAACTGAAAATCTGACTAATTAGGAAACCCTCCCCTTTTTAAGTCGGTCAAAAATAAAACAACGAAGGGTAGACAAGAAATTACTCTGGAATGGAGTACCTAAACAATCTCCATGGAAAATCCCATGATAGAGAGGCAATTAAAATTCTCTCCCCGTATACAAAATAGCGGAATGTTTGAATGCAAATAATCTGGAAAGCGTAGCTGTCATAAAGTATGGCAATAAATATAAAATCTTTATGCTTTCAAGGGGACTCAATCGGATCGAGGAGGGGGGCGAGGATGCTGTGCATTTTGGTTTGAACAAGTAAACAAGCTTTTAATGAAAATCATTTTTTCATAGCAAGCTAAGCTCGGTATACCTATTTAAACAATACTCGTCAAGACAAATCATACGAGTCCAAACTCGATGGGGTTGTGTCTTTTAACTACCAAGTTTCTATAGCTACCTTCTGGTTCCATCATCAGATCAGCTCCTTTTCATAATATTTGCATTGTTATCTGATTTACACATGCATGCAAAATTTCAGCTTAATCGATAACTGGGAAGTGGGTCAAATTTAATTTACAAGATTTGATGACAGACAAACATCGAGACAGGTGAAACTAAAAAAAATCTTGTAAAAACACATTTTTATTTTCATGAACAATTCGAAATTCGAATTCAATAATCTTTTTTGCGGCCAGTATTCTTAAAAAAAAAAAACAGTTTTACTGTCTGACCATATTTATGATTTTACTAAGTACAGAAGACCTCTAAAGTTGTCTTCAAAAACCTCAAATGGTATCTAAAAATACCGTATTTTTTTATTAATTCAATAATTAAGTAATAAAACCTATACAGTTGAAAGAATCATTCCATTTTTATAGTCCTTTACATTAAAGTAGAATCGTTGGCGCAACAGGTTGACCTTCAGTGTTCCTCTCGGAGTATTTTATGGGACCACGACAACTGTGGCTACGTGAGGTTTCCTCCCAAATAAATGGTTTTCAGTAAGTATTTTATGGGAGAGGGGAAGTTTGTCGCTTCCGTTAATTGAATGTGTAAATGCCACGTGTTTACTGAAACCGGGATAAAGTTTTTGTTTAGAAGCATATCCTTACGTTCAGACATATTTTTTTAAGTGGGCAAATCTTGCAATGACATCCCCCGCTCTTGGGCGGAGCGGGAGATAGTATCAGACTTTTACTGACTAAAACCTCACTCCTGTTCTTTCTTTGCTATTGTTCCAGGGCCCCGCGGATCTCTTTTGCATCACCCATGACCCCAGTAGGCTACGACCCTGCTGGGCCCCTAAGGTTGCTAAACAAAATCCATGTCTGAACGTAGAAAGAAAGAAAGAAAACAGTTTATTTACGCTAAAAAGACTCAATCTTAAAACTAGCTAACAAACATAATATAACAACTTGAAATTGATAGGGAAAATATGCGTCAGATCCGCGCAAAACGGCCGCACGCTCAGCATAAAGCTGCGGCCTCACGCATAATGCATAATGCGTAACTTGCTGCGGTCAGACATGGATATTGTTTTGCTTTTTATTGGTAGCCGTAATTCATATTGCACCAGAAAGCAGGGGTCAGTTATTGACGGTCTCGAGAACGCTTGCCAAATCCTCTAAGACTCATGCTATGGACCCGACAGTATATAACCAGCTGCTTGCAGCTATTTCTGGTGCCCGACTATGGAGCTTCAAAACTCGTATGAAAAAATGACTTATCGAGCGAGCTTTTTATTCTTTTGACTTTATAATTTAATTTTATTTAACTTTGAGGATTAAATATTAATTTAGACTGAATATTATTGTCTTTTGTTATGATTTATTTTCACTTTTTTTGGAGATTTGACTGCTATTTATTTGTTTTATTTTATTTATTTGACATTTTTTTAAACCTCCCAACACTGCGTTTTCTATTACGTGGTCGCCACTTCAGAACCTTTCGGTCGAATCGACGTTCTCTTCTGCAAGTAATGCGTCCTGCCCACTACAACCATAATCATAATCGTTTATTTGCTAATATGGGTAATTACATAAATATATTAAAAATACAACTTACTTAAGAGGCAGTGGATAGTTTGTTTATTTGGTATTTCTTCGGGTTATACCCGTAACTTTGGTTCTCTTGAGGATATCTTAATTTCTGATCCGATCGAGAAAACTCCGAGCATAATCTTTCTCCATTGCTCTACTTAGCCTTCTGTTGAGCCCATTCTGAACGAGCACCTTTCAAAGTCAAGTTGTGATAGACATTCATAATCAGCACAAATATTTCGCCAACTCTCGCAAGACTTAGCAACATTGCAGCAGTTACCACAACCCCAAATACTTTAAAGTATACCGATACTTCAGGTAAGCAAGCATACTTGCAGCAGCAGGCTGCATGCCTACCTTCGTGAACATAGAAGTATGAAGTTGCAACGAAGCGCTTGAAATTCTGACGAGAAGCGATGCGCAACACTTGACTCTCTAAATACTTGACTGTCAATAGGGATATAGTGATGAGAAGTGTCGATATATCGATGTTTTTGTAAAAACGGAAAAGGTGGTACAGATTAAGTTAAGAGGTAGGTACATTTTATCAGATGTCTATTACCCATAACACAAGCTCTGCTTAGTTTGGGAATAGACGGCGTTGTGTGATAGTTGTGGAATATGTGTATATTATATTATTATTATTATATTTTAACAAAATCATCAGTAAAAGCAAGCAAAAATGCTTTTACTGATATAATGCTGCATAGGCTCATTTTTATATACAAAAAGTCCCTTCAGAATAGACCATAGGAGCAAAGCTGTAATAGCAAGTTCTTATTAATCTATATATATAAAAATGACCCCCGTTTTCCGTTGTCACGACTTGGCATGAAAACGGCTTGACCGATTTGGCTGTTTTTTTTTTGTTGTGATTGTTATTGTGAGGAGAAGGTTCTTATGTAAAAAAAAAATAGGGTAGTGTAGGGTAGAGTAGGGTAGAGTAGGGTGGAGTAGGGTAGAGTAGGGTAGGGTAGAGTAGAGTAGAGTAGTAGGGTAGAGTAGGGTAGAGTAGGGTAGAGTAGGGTAGAGTAGGGTAGAGTAGGGTAGAGTAGGGTAGAGTAGGGTAGAGTAGGGTAGAGTAGGGAAGAGCGGGAGCGAAGCCGCGCGGGCAAAGCTAGTTTGTTATAGATATAAAAAGGAAACAAGTGAATCAACAACATCTATAGGTATAAGTATAGGTATAAGTGTAATTTTGGAAAATTAGGCAACAATTTAAAAGAGTCTTCAATTTATGTATATAAATTGTACGTAATACTTATTAGTTTGCATAATTAACCAACATCGAGATTTTCATTTCATACAGTCCACACGCTCACCAACATTTTTGATCATGTCTGTGTTTATAAGTATTCTATACTTATAAACTTCTTCTTATCATGTCAATGATTTCTTTTGTTTTACTGACCAGTATTTGGCAAGCTGTACAGCTCGGTTATTGGTCTCGTAAAAATCCTAAAAACTGCAGGTGGTTGTGCAGGATGGGCAGCAACTCTACACTGGCCCTGTTTTACAAATGAGTCGAGGAAACCTCATTCGGCAAGATCCTTTTTGCATCGGCCAACCTGGGTTCGCAGTCGTTTAAGAGATTTCCAGATCGGCCTCAAACTTAAACTAAAACCCATTGATTATCCACCAGTGCAGCAATTTAAATGTCGACGACTTCCAACGCCAAAACTTTCGCTATAAATCGACGCGCCTTGCATGCATTGATTTTCGATTAAATCGCCATCGAACTAAGACAGAAGTGCGCTTTTAAAATAATGATAAGGAAGTGCGGGTTCAGTATGCGGTCGTTTATAATTTGACGACCTGTATTATCCTAATTTTCTTTCTATTATCTTACTTTTATATAGTATAACAATATCGCAGGAGAACCAAAGTTAACGATAGAGTTTTGATTACTTTGGACCCGGGTAGATGATTGGTGGACGTTTGTAATTTAGTACATGCAAATGTAATATTAAATTAATATTAATATAACTAATATTTTAAAGAGGTACTAACTTTATTTATTGTATTTAAGTTTTTTTGTTTAATTAAGGTAGGTAAAGGAAAGTAGGTACTGGTCCGATTGCTAAAATTTTTTCACCGTTAGTAAGCTGCTTTATTATCAAGTGACATAAGCTATATTTTATACGCGGGCGAAGCCGCGGGTAAAGCCGTTGGGCAAAAGCTAGTTTCTTATAAAAAAAATATTTATTTTTGTTATTGTCTGGTTGTCATTGTCATATTTTTTTCCTTGTTCATACAAGGAAAAAAATATCTGAAAAGTTACTTTTTAGTTTTTTTGTGAGCCTATCTTGGCTCACGTTTGACCACTATCTCACCTGATGGTAAGCGATGATGTGGCTGATGATGAAGCACGCGTGCCTATAAGTAACTTCTTTACTCTTTTTTTACGGTGGGCAAAAATCATCTTATGACAACCCCCGCTCTTGGGTGTAGTGGGAGATAGTGTCAGACTCTTACTGACTAAAAACCCACCCCGTTTCTTCTAGACTCTTCATACTGGGGCTCGAGTTTCCTTTCGGATAACCCTGGCCCCAGTAGGCTTCGACCCAGCTGGGCCCCTCCTGTTGCTGACAACTCCTTGAGGCGCGTGGGAACAGTGCGCGCCGTCGACGTCTTGGACTCGGTCCGGGCAGTTACCGACCTCTTTACTCTCGATATAGTCAAAGTACATTTTCCAGCAACTTTTAATATGCAGTTTACGGAGTTAACCAACATCTCTCCGGTTGTATCGATAACTCCAACCCGCTGACAGGCGGGATCGCACGCAAAAGTTGTTTTATAGCCAAATTGGCTCGCAGCTACAGTGTGCCAACTATTGATCCCCAGAGGTCGTTGTTTAATTTTATTTGTGTCCAAACTACAGTTGTTTGTTTAATAAACTACAACATGTATTTAACTGGTATAATAACATTCAGTGAGTTCAATTAACAAATGGTGTTATGTAACAATTTGTTTGTTAATTTTCAATCAGAATTCATAACTATTTGAGTTTTAAATAATCTTTTAGATAATCTACACCATAATATTTTAATATATTTTTTTTAATATTTTATAGAGGTAAACTTTGTTTTTTCGTTTGTAGGAGATAATCTCTGAAAACACTGTTCCGATTGTGAAATTTTTGTCACCGATAGAAAGCTGCTTTATTCCTTATCATATAGTCTATTTTTTATGTAAGCGGGTGAAGCCGCGGGCAAAAGCTAGTCTATTATAATAAGGGACGTTTACATCTGATAATTTATCGTAAGTATTTAGATAATAGTACATTATGATATAAGTCTGTAATGTTAGTGATTACCGTCGAAGCGGTATTTAGACCCGAGCCATGGCGAGGGTCTTAAGAGAGCTGAGTACGGTAATAATCATTAATTACTCACGTGTATCATATGACGTTGAAGAAAATAACTGTTAAACTATAAAACTTTTGTGGCGGTAAAAATCTGTTTACTTTGCCCATTTTTTTTTTCTATTCCTCGTGGGTGACGAGGCGCGCCCATCCTGTTATGATAAATGTAATAAAATTATGGCGAGGGAGAGGTTGAACAAAAGCCACATTATAGCACTAGTGCGTAGGTAATGGTGATCAAAATATCACAGTTTGGTAACAAGTGCCATTATATACCTAAGTGCAGTACAATAAGAGTCACTTTATTAGCAAGTGTATTGAAAAATTACTTTATAACTTATATATTAGCGAAAACTACACCTTAGCAATCTCGAGACAGTGCTGCCTCTATGAAACAATCTTCTTCTTCCTGCCCTTATCTCTTATTATTTGGGGTCAGCGCAACACGTTTTTTACTTTCGTTCTGTCCTGTCACCCGTCACACTATCACTCCCTTTTCTTTCATATCACTCCTCACACAATCCATCCATCTTTTCTTTGGATGCCACTATGAAGCAATCAAGTAACTAAAATGTCTATTGTCCTGTATATACAGGGTTATTTGTAAAACACTAGCAACCTCTTAGGTGCTAGTTAAGAATATCATACACAACAACTTTTGTTCTATAACTTTTGAAAACAACACAATTACCAAAACCAACCTTTAAAATTTCGTTGTTCTATCTAACACATTTCAACTCTTTATTTTTCTGTATCTACTTACGGCTCCCTTGCACTGTTCTCATAATAATATTAAGCAGGCTTCCGAAAAGTTGACATCACACCTATCTAGCAAGCATTCATATAAAATCAGATGAACTAAAATATGAAAAAAAATTTAAAGTCATAGAACAAAAGTTGTTGTTTATGATGTTAGTAACATAGTCCTGAGAGTTTACCATCGTTTTCCAAATAACCCTGTATATAAATAAGTACCTAGGATAGGCCGGTCTTAAGATTTCTCAATAAAGTTTGGAAAGCCAGCGAGGCAGATTGATATCGTCTAGTACTTCGTTACTAATGGATGTCTAGAAGCCTCTCAGGTAGGTCGAGGATCGAGTTAAAGTACCTAAAGTGATAAATTAAGCTGTCCTACAGGATGCTCAGATTTCAGCTGATAGAATTAACGGCCTAGCAGATTATATTGCGATTCCCCACGAGGAATGTTAACACGTACTGTGTTAACGAATAAAATACTATAGAGTGTTATTTGCTTTCAACAGCTGCTGCTCTACTTGCATTTAAATAGTGTCGTAATAATATGTTTGTCGGTGTTACATATATTAACCATGTTCACTGCTTGTCACAGGCTTCCCCAAATGTCGACGCATACATAATACGAACTACCGACTACTAACGACCAGACGTACCTAATACGAATTAAAACGCTGTTGCTAGAGTTTCAGCACACCAAGATTAAAAACACCAAGATTATAAATTCAAAGGAATGGAACAATTTGCCTGCTGTGGTCTTCCCGTCCGATTATAATTTGGGTATCTTCAAGGCTAGAGTGAATAGGCTTTTATTAAACTAGTACGCCTCACCATCAGAAATTGCATCACTGCTTACCATCAGGTGGGATTGCAGTCAAGCACTAGTTTATGCGATAAAAAAAAAATACGATTGGCGGCCTTAGCGATTTCTTTCAGGCAAACTAGAATGGACAGAAATTGCCTGGATACAAAATGGGGCTGCACTTAGTACAAATAAAAAGTATATAAGTAATATTTAAATTGAACGTTCTAAATATTACGAAGCAAGCGATTGTACAATAGCGGAGGGGAGTCGGGATCGGGCGGTGAGGGTGTTTGATGAGCTTGCGTCACGTCATACAGACATACGGGTATAGCAAAATATTACGAAGCAAGCGATTGTACAATAGCGGAAGGGAGTCGGGATCGGGCGGTGGGGGTGTTTGATGCGCTTGCGTCACGTCATACAGACATACGGGTATAGCAAAATACAGAGATGAAATGTGTTGGATAGAACAACAAAATCTTGAAGGATTGTTTTTGGTAAATGAATTATGTGTTGTAAAAAATCATGGAACAAAAGTTGTTTTTTTATGATGTTAGTAATACAGTCCAGTAAGGTTGTTAGTGTTTTACAAATAACCCTCTATAATACGTGAGAAAATACGACAATCGATCGTAAAAACATTTCAACAACAACTGTTGAGAGTTTCAGTTACAATCTTCAAAATAACGTGTGTAAGTTTTCCACGTGCGAAATCGCAACATAATCTACAGTAGGTGTACCGTTAGTTCTATCGACCGAAATCCGGACGAGCTGCCGACAGCAGTTCTAATGTACCAGTTTAGGTGCAGGGGCGTAACTAGATGAACAATGGCCCTGGGGCAAATAAAAAAAACGGGGCCCCTTTTTTAAGTGGAAAATCATCTACACTAAAATTATAAAGAGGTAAAGTTTGTTTTGGTTATCTCTGGAAGCACTGATCCGATTGCTAAAATTTTTGCACTGATAGAAATCAGTTTTATTCGTGAGTGACATAGGTTATATTTTATAGTGCGGGCGAGGCCGCTGTCATAAGCTAGTCAATGACAATAATAATAATTTATTTACATGAAACATGGTGATACAGTTCTTAAAAAGTATTGTTTTTCATGTTCCATCTTAGAATCAGCATGCAAATTTTAATTCAAAAGAATTTATTTTTTTAAACCCAAAAATTAGGGGAGTGGTAGCATGTTTCGCTAGTTCAATAAGAGGTTTGTTAATCAGGTTTGGGGACATCCCCGAGCCTGGGGGCCTCTTCGAGTCGAGGGGCCTCCGGTCCTGGGATGCTTCCGCGCCTGGGGGGCCCTCGCCTAACCTTTCGTAGCTACGCCAGTATTTAGGTGCTTTTATCTCCAGCCTCGGCTAAACCTGAGAAGATTTCCGCCGATCCATTAGTAGTAGACAATGGATTAACATTTGTCTAAAGCTGGAGATAGTGTACACTTATAAGACTTATCTCTGTAAGTACAAATTGAGTAGGTGGTTACTTTCAGTAGGCTGGTTGTGAAAGAAAAGGCCGTTCTCTAGATCTGTAACATACAAACTAGCTTCTGAAAGTGGCTTTGCCCGCGTGAAAGTAGATTATTGCCCCAAGGGAACGTAGGGCCGGGATAAAAAGTATCAGTTTTGAAATCAATAAATAGTATCAACCTGGTGCATCAAAATATTCAAGGATTAATAAATAAAGATTTAGAAGTAGAACTTTTCCTTAATTGTAATAATATTGATATTCTTTGTATAACAGAACATTGGCTTAAAAGCCACCAGTACATGTTCAATTTTAGCAATCATCAGGTTGGTAGTTCGTTTAGCAGAATTGATGCCATTCGTGGTGGCTCATTGATCTTAGTAAATAACCACCTAAAATATAAAGAACGGAAAGATATTGTGAGTCTATCTGTCGAGCGGTCAATTGAAATAGCCTGTATTGAGTTGGAGCAGTTTGTTATATTAAGTGTGTACAAACCCCCTTCTGGATTGTATGACTGCTTTGAAAAGGTCATGGATGAAGTGTTTCATAAGATTTCTAAATCAAACAAATACATAATCGCCTGTGGTGATTTTAATATTAATTTATTAGAAAACTCAGCTACATGTAGTAAAATTATAAGTTTATTTCAGTCCTACAATATTATTAATTTGTTTTTGGAGCCCACGAGAATAACCCCTACTAGCGCCACTTGCATTGATAATATTTATACAGATGTTATCCCTAGACACAAACAGATAATAAATTTACTTGATTCTGATCATTGCGGGCAATTAATTACTTTTGAAAACCCAAAGACCAAAGTAGCTAAAAAGAATATCACTGTTAACCCTAAAACTGTGAGTCGTTTAGAAACTTTTAAAACTAAACTCATTGATAATTTACCAACGTTGTCATCTTTAGATGATATCAATCATCAATATGAAAGTTTTTTTAATGGCTACTGTGAGCATTTTGATTCCACCTTTATACCTAAGACCATTTCCGTCAATAGTAACGTATCTTTATAATAATATAATAATATATAATAATATAATAATATATTCCACAACTATCAAACAACGCTGTCCAGTCCCAAGCTAAGCAGAGCTTGTGTTATGGGTACTAGATAACTGATAAACATACTTATATATTTCTAAATACATACATATTATAGATAAATTACACCCAGACACAGAACAAATGATTATGCTCATCACACAAACATTTGTCCTGGGTGGGAATCGAACCCACGACCTCCGGCATAGCAGTCAGGATCACTAACCACTAGACCAACAGGCCAGCCAAATTTAGTTTATATGTTAGAAATTATTCCAAATTATTTAAAAAAGTATGCTCTGTTGCAAAGTCGCGTTATTTGAGTTCTAAAATTAAAAATAGTAATAATATCATTAACCCTTCAGATACCGTCAATTAGAGACACAATAGTAAGACAATAGATGCGCGGCCACCGGTGGTCGCTTGGGGATTCATGAATTAAAACGACTTGGAATATTATAAATAATGAGACTGGAAGGTCCACAAGACCTTGTAGTGACATAAGCCTTGTAATTGATGACAATGTGATTAAATCGGACACTCAGGTTGCCGCGGCTTTTGAAAACTTCTTTTCGGAGATCCCCATATTAACTACAAAATCTCTTAACTCATCACCCTCTGCTGCAGAGTCTCTGCTTAAAGAAAATGTGAAAGTTTGCGACTTCAATTTTAATTTCGAACATGTGACTTATTTAGATATAATTAAAACCTTTAACACTTTAAATGTAAAAAAGACTACAGATTTATGGGGAAATTCTGTGGATGTTGTAAAATCGATTATCAACGTAGTAGGTCCTAGTCTAGCACTTATTTTTAACAGTTGTATTGATTGTGGTGAGTTTCCTGACTTAATGAAGTATAGTAAAATAATACCATTGTTTAAAACGGGTAGTACAACTGACCCTACTAATTATAGACCCATTTCAGTGCTACCCACTTTTAGTAAAATATTTGAGAAACTTATTTTAGAACAATTACAAAGATTTTTAATAGACATAAATTGTTACATACTAAGCAATTCGGTTTTACAAGGGGTCGTTCAACAGCCGACGCCGGCGTTGAACTTTTGGGACATGTCTATAATGCATGGGAAGACAAATGCGATGCTCTGGGCATTTTTTGTGATTTGTCCAAGGCGTTCGATTGTGTTCTCCATGAAACTTTAGTCAGGAAGCTCCGCTATTACGGAATTCGGAACTCCTCTTTGGATCTTCTTACTTCTTATCTAAGTGATAGGATTCAGAGAGTTGACGTGAATGGGAAAAGATCACCCGGGTCTATAGTAACAATGGGTGTCCCCCAGGGCTCAATTCTTGGACCATTTTTATTTCTAATTTATATAAATGATTTACCTTACCTGATAAAGGATAACCATGATATAGTGTTGTTTGCAGACGATACTTCCCTTTTGTTTAAGCTCAAACGTCAGCAATCAGATACTGACGATATAAATATAGCTCTTTCTAAAATAGTACACTGGTTTAATTTCAATAACCTTCTCCTTAATGAAAAAAAAACTAAATGTATTAAATTTACGATGCCACATGTTAGACAAGTGGAAACTAGTGTACAAATAAAGGGTAAAGAGTTGAGACCTGAAGACACTACAGTGTTTTTGGGCATAACTCTAGATTCTAAGCTTCAGTGGGGCCCACATATTGATAAATTATCTAAAAAACTTAGCTCTGCAGCATATGCTGTTAGAAAAATTCGAAATTTAACTGACTTAGAAACAGCCCGTTTAGTTTATTTCAGCTATTTTCATAGTGTTATGTCATACGGCATTTTATTGTGGGGAAATGCCGCCGATATCCAGTCAATTTTTGTTTTGCAGAAAAGGGCTATTCGTGCAATTTATAAATTGAGTCCCAGATACTCGCTCAGAGATAAATTTAAAAATATTAATATTTTGACTGTACCTTCTCAGTATATCTATGACAATATTTTGTATGGTCATAAAAACAAAAACATGTTTAAAAAATATAGTGATATCCATAGTGTAAATACTAGGAACAAACACAAATTTGTAGTTCCTGCAACCAGGCTCAAAAAAATAGGAGGCTCATTTCGATGCCAATGTATACACTTTTATAATAAACTTCCCAGTCACATTCAAGAACTTAGCCTGAATAAGTTTAAATCATTTGTAAAGCGGAAACTTTGTCAGAAGGCTTTTTATACTGTAAAAGAGTATCTTGAAGACAAAACAGCTTGGGATTGATCTGCTCCAGTACTGTCTATATTAGTTGTTATATAAGTATTTTCTGATTACTACTATATATATTATAATGATTATTTTTATTTACATTTTGACATTTGATGATTCTTGTTTAAAACTTTATTTTACAATTAGACTTAGAACTTAGAAGGTTCTTTATTTTATTTTAATTTGATA
This sequence comes from Mythimna lalbum, assembly GCA_949319445.1. Lineage (NCBI taxonomy): Eukaryota > Metazoa > Arthropoda > Insecta > Lepidoptera > Noctuidae > Mythimna > Mythimna lalbum. Next base: position 1,849,297 of record OX439354.1, read on the forward strand.
ATATTTTAATGATTTGATAAATATTGATAATAATATTTTTTATTTTATTTTATATATGTCGAGTGTTACTTTTTGTAAATACTAGTATTTTATTATTGTGAATGTGGGAACTATGTGGATTACTTTTTTCTTTTCTGTATTTTTATATGATGTCTGGCAGTTTTGAGTATTTGACACGGCCTACCCAAATGTCCTATCTTTGGTATTGTTCGTCAAGTCGTTGAGCTCCTTGGTAGTCCTAAGTTTGAGCTACACGAATACTTTCAAATGCTTTCACTGACTGGACAGGTCCACTCAAATCTGTGTGGTTCTTTCCTCAAAAGGCCATCTGAGACACTGGTCTGCATGGTTCTCATATGATTTGACCATTACATGTTTACTGTATGGACTTTAAAAGAGACTTTGACCCCTGAGTTTGTTTCGGTGTTTCTTCTCAGGGTAGTCAGCTAGGAAACACCGGCCTCATCTCGTTAAAACTGACTGAAAACAAAATTGACGTGTAAAAGTGTTTTTTTAAAACCTATTTACAAAATAAAGATCATTTATCATTTATCATTTATCATATACGCTATTCCAGGATATGGTCTAACTGTTTGCTAAATTTCATCCAAATCCGGTCAGCCGTTCGAGCGTGAAGAAGAGACAGTCACACACAAACTTTCGCCTTTATAAGATAACTAGCTTCTGCCAGCGGCTTCACTCGCGTCTCTGTCATTCAGTGATAAAGGAGCATTATATTGGTGAAAGTAAAATCAGTCCAATAGTGTTTGAGTTTATTCATTACTAGCTTTTGTCCGCAGCTTCGCCCGTGTTCATAAACTATAATTATCACTCACTCGCCTATGTAACTCAGACATAAAGCAGCTTTCAATCGGTGAAATGTTTTCAGCAATCGTACGTACCAGTACTTCCAGAGATTACCTCCTACAAACAAACAAAAAAAAAAAAACTTTACCTCTTTACTTATAATATTAGTGTAGAGAAATAAACAAAAAAAGAAAACTTAAGTACCTCTTTTTTATTTTAGAAAATGTATATTCATATTAATTAGTGTGATAAATACTGTAACGTGATATCCTACATATTATTCTGTATAAGTTTATATATTTATTTCAATTCGTTCAGACATTTCAACGCGATAAAGTCTAGTAACAAACATACAAGCTTTCACCTTTTGTACATTTGTGTTACAAGAAGTATTTAATAAACAAATAATCCACAAAAACAATTTCAATTCAAGAGTAACGCACGAAACTAAAATTGACAGATAAAAAGCCATCACAAATCGATTCCCCAAATACTCAAACTCGATGCTCAAGTGAAATGACAAGCCAGTCAATCCGTCTGACCTGCCAACCGTAGCCCTCACGGAATCTCAGGGCAAATCTATAAAGATTCCCCACAGTCCATTAGTACTGCACACCTGTAAAACGAATGAGGTAGAATGTCCACTCAACACGGTATGTGCACAGACCATGGGCCGGAGCGAGGAGGATTGGCAGGCGGTCGCTTTTTTCTGCGAAGCAGTAATGCTAGCGAAGGGGGCGGCCACACGCGTGAGGTAACGGACTTCCTCATGCCCTGAGGCCATGGGTTAGCTAATATATGGAGACAAAACCAGTTCATGTACAAAAGCGAGCTTACATCTTGTTTCCTAATGTTATACAAATACTGAATCAGAAACATTTCAGCCGAAAGACGTCCACTGTTGGAAATAGGCCTCCTCCAAGCGTCACCACAACGACCGATCCTGCGCGTCTCGCATCTTGCAGCGACTCTCAACAGGTCATCGGTCTGCCACTAACTCTCAAAACGGTGAATGAAAACTTCGTGAGGAAACTTGCAAGTCTTAAAACGAAAAATTTGAAGACATCCGTCAAACCGTTGTGGATTATATCCCATTCACTCTTCTAGAGAGGAGGCCTGAGTCCCAACAGTGGGAATATTATAAGGCTGATTATGCTATTATAAACTATGAAAGTTTAAGAAAGTAGATATGTGAAATCGGAACATATTGAGTAACTAACGTTTTCAAATTCATCCACGGAATTTTATCTAAATAAAATTTTTGTAATAAAAGTGTTTTGGGACTTCTGCCTGTAACTTTACCGTACCCATACGCTGTCCGGACAGTGGCCGCACATGTCCCGGACACCGGACAGTCATCCGTCTGGTTGTAATCGCAGTTATCTGGAATTGGGATCAGCTCAACTCCGGCGTTTCACTGCGATGTCTCAATTTCCACATGGACCCCGTTTATTTCCGTATTTTGGATAAAACATAGTATGTTTTCTTTTATTCGCACAGTCATTGAATCCTTCTAGTACATAATTGTGAAATGTAAAATTTAGGATGTTTATTTTATTAAGGAAAAAGCTAGTGCCGTAATAAAATAAACATTAAACTAGAATTTTATAATGATAATAAAATAAAATCTAAATAAAAAATTACATAATAAAAAAATCACAAACAATTTCATTAAATCGTGATTAAAATAAACCAAACCAATTATATTAAAACAAAATAAAAATAAATTCAAATCCAATAAATTGAAATAAAATTCAAATCAATAGAAGTATTTAAAAATTATAATATTTCATTTGCACACCCAGGACAAATGTTTGTGTGATGAGCATAATCATTTGTTCTGTGTCTGGGTGTAATTTATCCATTATATGTATGTATTTAGAAATATATATGTATGTTTATCAGTCGTCTAGTACCCATAACACAAGCTTTGCTTAGCTTGGGACTAGACGGCGTTGTGTGAATGGTTGTGGAATATTATATTATTATTTCATTTATTTATTCAATAACAATTTGCATTGTGTTTGAATTTTATTGTGCATTCATTAATTTATAACCTCAAGTCAGTAGACAACCTATTACATAATTCTACTGCTTGCTATTTAGAACAATGTTCAGCAATACTATAATATAAAATACTGAAAAGTTATACACATAAAACACTGTTCACCCGGACAACGCCACGGGCAGAAGGTAGCAAGGCCATAATTTCCCTACCTCCCCGTGAATGAGATTCATTAAAATATAATTTACATACACAGAATGCGTGGGGGGCAATTTAACCCTAGTTAAAATTTTGATAGGATTTATAATTGAAATAAGTTTGAAGTACGGGCTATTCTCATACATATTCACATACTAAATATGCCGTTTGTGAGTTTAGTGAGAAGCTCTTTCGCGTACAATATATAAAGTTTGCTGTTGAAGAGCCAAAATTGACAGATAAAAAAAAAATTAAGTAATATTTTTGGCTGGGATACTAAGTCTTTTAAGCCATGCATTTGCATGAATAGTTTATTTGTTTACCATTAGAAATATGAATTTACCAATTCTAAACTTTTTAAAGTATTTGGCTGGAAATATATCAAGTCAACCTTCTCAACAAGCTTCACTGAGGTAATCTCCCCTAAATGAAATTTCACATTTTACTTCAGACACATAAAATACAAAACTACACCAATATTACATCACAATATCCACTAGAAGTCAATTTGCAAATTAAAACAGCCACTGAACTTCACTAAAAGAAATACCGCTGAAAGTAAAACGTTATTATTAATGTCGAAGCCTACTGGGGCCAGGGTTATCCGAAAGGGAGCTCGAGCCCCGGTATGAAGCCTAGAAAGAACGGTTTTTAGTCAGTAAGAGTCTGACACTTTCTCCCGCTCCGCCCAAGAGCGGGGTTTATCATTGAATGATTTTTGCCCACCATAAAAAAAAGGTTTTAATAAAATAAGAAAGTAAAACTTGATGCAGAAAATAAATTAATCACATAACCTGATCTAACTTACAATCTAGACAAAGCTTCATGTCAAAGCCTTAAATAACACCCTGCTACTCTTCTACAAAAGCGAATAGCCCCCAATTCCCCTTAAGGTGGTGCATCATGACTCACATTTTCACTGTTTTTCATACAACTGCTCTTAACTGATTATGACGTTATTACATATTTTTCATTAGATATTTTGGAAACACAGTATCTTGTGGATATTATCTAGGTTTCTAAAGAAACCAATTCCTAAATTTGTGTAAAAATAATCCAGTAAACCCTCTGAAAATGTCCTATTTTGTATGAACTTTGACACTTCATAATATGCCTAAAAATTAAAAAGTCAAAAAAGTAATCCTCTAGGGACCTTGCAAATTTTATTAAGATTCTAAATGACGACAATTTTTTCCAAAAACTTTTAAGGGTTTAAAAAAAACAGCTATTTCCTGGAGCAAGTTTTGTGAAATTTTCGAGTAAATCTCGGAATTACCGAATACTTACAGAGTTTCCAGGCGTTATCTCTCTTTTTTTGCGTTGCCTTTTCGTCAAACATCACGTTGGATTGCATTAAATGAAGTAACAAGCTTTTAAACCATTTTCGATGTTTACGATAAGCGAGTGGAGAAGGACCCTCTTAAGGGGACTACATAGGTTAATCGCGAGTTTTATAATGCGCAAAAGTAAATGATCAACTGCAATTAACAGAATAAAAAAAATATATTCTTCAGGATAAATGCTAGATATATTAGTCTGTTCAAAAAATGATACAGCCATATAATTTAGAACGATAGCATATAATCACGCAGATGCCTCTAAAAATTACTTTTGTTTCAATCAACAAAAGTAAGTTTTAACTGGACTAACTAACATACATGCAATCATTCTGATTGTTTGTCAGATTAATCTGCAAACAAAGTTTTATCTTTATAATGTTTTAATTTTAATAAAATCGAGTAGATTTCAGTAAATTGCAAGCATTGTACTTATATAAACATATAATATACAATGCTAGAAAATTTCACATCAACAATTTTTGTACATTTTCAAACAGGCCTGTTGGTCTAGTGGTTAGTGGCCCTGACTGCTATGCCGGAGGTCGTGGGCTCGATTCCCACCCAGGACAAATGTTTATGTGATGAGCATGATCATTTGTTCTGTGTTTGGGTGTAATTTATCTATAATATGTATGTATTTAGAAATATATAAGTATGTTTATCAGTTGTCTATTACCCATAACACAAGCTCTGCTTAGCTTGAGACTAGACGGCGTTGTGTGACAGTTGTGGAATATTATTATTATTTTTCTCGAACTACTTACATACAAAAGTAAGTGTGGAGTCCGATAAAGACCGCGCTGTAGTCCTCTTAAAGATTAAAATCACTCCCATATTCATAAGAATTCAATTTGAATCTGCCAGTAGCATGGCATACGGTCCTAACGCGATAAGAGACTGCCAGACGTCCAGAGTATCTGGCAGGACGATCAGTAGGTCGACATCCCCTGCGGATTCCAACGATCACGGACGATTTTCCGGTATCAACGATATTAAGGATTTGTCTCGGAATTGTTCGGACAATATGGTGAGGGATGACTGGATTTGTTTTGGTATTTTGTGGGAGAAAGCTTTTTTTTTTTTTTTTTTCTGTCGACGGGGAAAATCATCATTGACGAAACCCGCTCTTGGGTGGAGCGGGAGACAGTGTCAGAGTCTTACTGACTAAAAACCCCGCGCCGTTCCTTCTAGCCTTCATACCGGGGCTCTAGTTTCCTTTCGGATAACCCCGACCCCGGTAGGCTTCGACCCAGATGGGCCCCTCCTGTTGCTGACAACTCCTTGAGGCGGAAAATAGAAAATGTAAGAAGTTTTATCAACTCTATGCTTATTTCCACGAACTTGGTTCCAGGTACTTAATATGTTTTACCTATTCTTATCTCTAGGAGATCAGAATATCAATATGAGAATTAAGACATTGGAAAAAACTCGTTCAAGGCTGCTTTATTACAGTATTATATAGTATAGGTTCTATTAGACTATAAGACTAGGCATAGTGTAGCTAGCCTTATGGTTTTTTATAGGATGCATTTTGGAGAATGTACGCAGGAATTACATGACAGATTTCGACGTTACCTTTCTACCATTTCACAACCTGACGTACGATGTTATACATTGTTGACATCTCTACGGTCCGGACTAAGCGTTTCGCCTCGTCGTTTATAATTATAATTTAGATGTTTTCAAACCTACAGTGTTTTTTTTATTTATTTTTTTAGTTTATACTTTCCCACTGCTGGGCAAAGGCCTTCCCCAACTTCTTCCAGGCATTGTTTTCCCGAGCCACCTCGAACCAGTCCCCGCGGTAGGAATCCAGGTCGTCTCGCCATCTCTTCCTTGGTCGACCTCAGCGGCGTCGTCCATCTTCGGGTACCCACTTTGTGGAAACTCTTGCCCAACGGTCAGAGTGCACCGACTGATGTGACCCGCCCAATCCCATTTTAGCTTGGCAGCCGCAGAGTGAATAAGCTCTTAATAAACTAGTGCACTTTCTATCAACGACTGCATCACTGCTTACCATCAGGTGGGATTAAAGTCTAGCACTAGTTTATAACAACAAAAAACAAACAAGGTTATCGTTCCCAAAGTGGTGATTTTAGAATTCAAGGTCGATGTATGCCCAGGGATACAATCAATATTGGGATGTTATAATTAGGTGGATTGATATAAGAATAGCCGACCCTCCTCGCTTGATGACCGTACTACAGGGAACCTCCCTTTATAACTTAATATCACGAACAAAACGTTGGCCTTTTTAATAATGATTGGGATGAGTGGACAAAACCGCTTATTGGCTGATATTCTTGATGATACTTCATGTAATATAACACAAGTTGCCAAACAGGAGGGGGAGAGGGGGGCCAAAGAAAGGTGGATGGATTGTGTGAGAAGTGATATGAAAGAAAAGGGAGTTAGTGATAGCGTAACGAGTGACAGGACAGAATGGAAAAAAAACGTGTTGCACCGACCCCAAATAGGACAGGAAAAGGGCAGGAAGATGATGATGAAGTTGCCAGACATTTTCCTTGCGGGCTGCAGGAACGTTTGACAGCATAAGCATACCATAATCAGCCTTTTAAAGTTCCCACTGCTGAGACTCAGGCTTCCTCTCTAGGAGAGGGAATGGGCCGAAATCCACCACGCGTGCCCAGTGCGGTTTGGTGGATGTCACATGTCTTCGAATTTTTGGTTCTAGGACATACCGGTTTCCTCACGATGTTTCCCTTCACCGTTTTGAGAGCAGTGGTGATGGAATAAATTACACAAAGTAATGCGCCTGGATGGGTTTGAACTCGCGACCTGCAACTCGTAAGTCGGGGCCGTTACCACTTGGACACCACTGCTCACTCGTTTGACAGAGTTACCGTGAGAGCTGCGCTAGAACACAAAGGGAAACTGAAGGAACAGGTCTAGTGAGCTCACCAGCTTTCAAGGTCTGATCCTGCGAGAATGGTTCTTCTTGGTCTTGCCTTGGTCCTAATTACAGTACCCCTAGCCAAGTTGACAATCTGCAATCGTTAACGCTAGTAGAAAACTTCAAATGTACAGGAATGACGTCATCTCAACGCTCAGTCACGTGGTCAGAACAAAAGATTTGGGGGCGTGGCCAATTCGAGGCGTTCGACGCAACCGAAACAGTTGTAACTTGGCTCGGAGGGCAGGTATAAATCTCGCTCCGATAGGAAACTTAAAACATAATAGCGAAATGCGGGCGAACTATTCCACCGGAATGATGGGTAACATTTTACTGTCTCCGGATAATTACAAAGCCCGACAGATTGTAATAAATCTTGCGGGATTGTAAACTTTCGATATAATAATATGAATAACTGTCAAAATAAACTAACCTGTTTAACACCATATTGCAGTCAGGAAATGTACCAAAAATGATGTGTCATTCTAACATAGTTCTTTTACACAAAAAAGGCGACAAAAGTGACATCGGCAATTACCGTCCAATCAGTTTAACATCTCATATTTACAAGACCTTTATTAAAGTGATACATAATCGCATAGACGAGAAACTGGATAAACATCAGCCACCAGAGCAAGCCGGATTTCGACCTAGCTTCTCAACTACCGACCATCTACAAACCTTGAACCAAATTTTAGAAAAGTACTCAGAATTTAATAAACCTCTGTACCTGGCATTCGTAGATTATACGAAGGCCTTCGATAGTATAAAACACTCCGAAATATTTAAATCTTTAGAAAACCAGGAACTAGAACAGCAATATATAGACCTTTTGAAAAATATTTACTACAATAGCACCGCAGAAATCAAATTAAATTTTACAGGACCTACATTTAAAATACAAAAAGGTGTTAAGCAGGGCGACCCGCTCTCTCCAAAATTATTTACGAGCACTCTCGAGGAGATCTTTAGAACATTGGCAGCCTCATGGTCAACTAGGGGCATCGAAGTCGGTAGTAAAAGGCTGACAAACCTTCGGTTTGCCGACGACATTGTCCTTTTTGCCCCTACTGCCCTAGAACTACAATCCATGCTTCAAGACCTAAGCATGGCAGGCCTCAAGGTGGGGCTCGCGATGAATTGGTGTAAAACTAAATGTATGACTAACAGCACTAAACGTAGGGTCGAGGTAGATGGGCAGAATATAAACTATGTCGATGAGTATAACTACTTGGGCCAGTTAGTTTCTTTCGAAAACAGGCAGGATAAGGAAATCGATCGCCGTATCGAAAACACCTGGAAAAGCTACTGGTCCATGAAGACGCTAATGAAGGGAGATCTACCGATCTCCCTGAAGCGAAAACTCATCGATATGTGTGTTCTACCCGTCCTAACCTACGGTGCCCAGACATGGTCGCTCACCGAGTCACAAAAGCTTCGCCTTGGGGTTTGCCAACGAGCCATGGAACGCAGCATTCTAGGTGTCAAAAGAGCCGACAGAATGAGAAACACCACGCTACGTCAAAAGACAGGAATTATAGACGTAGGAAAAAAGGCTGCCAAGCTAAAATGGGATTGGGCGGGTCACGTCAGTCGCATGCACTCTGACCGTTGGGCAAGAGTTTCCACAAAGTGGGTACCCGAAGATGGACGACGCCGCCGAGGTCGACCAAGGAAGAGGTGGCGAGACGACCTGGATTCCTACCGTGGGGACTGGTTCGAGGTGGCTCGGGAAAAGAATGCCTGGAAGAAGTTGGGGGAGGCCTTTGCCCAGCAGTGGGACAGCACAGGCTAATATAAAAAAAAAAAAAAAAAAAACTGTCAAAATAGGTAATTTGATTTTACAATGATTATCCGAGTTTTATGACTAACAACTGCCAGTGGCGTCGCTCTCTTCAACGTAGAAAATTGTTCCAAGGGAACGCATGGCCAAGGTAAAAAGTATCCTAGGATATGGTCTATGTATGTGCCAAGTTTCATCAAAATCCGTTCACCCTTTCGAGCGTGAAGAAGTTAACATACACATACACTCAAACATTCGCTTTTACAATATTAGTATAATAAAGAGTTCACAATATTACGCGTTAGTACATAAACTGACGTTCTAATTGGTACAAATCAACAAAACATTTAATCTGATCTTCCAACAATATCCAACGTAACAGGTTGCCAGCCATTTTCCGTTCCAATTTCCTAAACTGAAATTCTCTTTCCTCCGTGCACTCCGAACACTCGTTCCATACAAACTCTTCAGCAGAACATGGAGGCTTATCTGATTGGAATAGTTGCGGAACTGGACCTCGCATAGCTCTCAAACTCCGAGCTACATACTCGCGAGCAATATTGCGTGGAACGTTTGCTGGTACGGTAGTTATGATGTACGGAAACTGGGTGTATTGTTAGGCTTTAGAAGATATGGCTTTGGTGTTTTCTGCACGTGAATTTGTGAGTCGTGATGTGTGGTACGAGAATGGATAAAGTGAGAAATGAGTATATAAGTATCAGGGGAACTTTGAAAGTGACGCCAGTGACTCAAAAGTTGAAAGGGAATCGTTTGTCTTGGCGTGTGAAAATTAGGGACGAAACGCATGTTGCTAAAAAAGTTATGAGTTTACATGTGGATGGATGGAGAGGAGGGAGGCCAAAGAAAATATGGATGGATTGTGTGGAAGTGATATGAAAGAAAAAGGAGTTAGTGATAGCGTGACGAGTGACAGGACAGAATTGGAAGAAAAACAACGTGTTGTGCCGTCCCTAAATAAAACCGGACAAGGGCAGGAAAATGATGAAGACAATTCTTGAATCTCTATTCTTTTCTGCTAAAGAATTGAAATTTCGTTTAGAAACGTTCAAAAAATCTTAAGCAGCAGTAGACAGGGCACATTGCTCGAAGAACAGATGGCCGATGGAACCTAAAGGTTCTGGATGACTATGCACCAAAGATACTGCGTTGGGAGGCCTCCCACAAGGTGGACTGATGACTTGCAGGTTTACTTTCACGCAGGCAAGGTCGTTGGTTCAACTTAGTTTATCGATATACCAATATTAGCCAAGTTTCCTTCCAAGAAGGTCTCTGGTCACGTGTCTGTCTCCATGTTCCCAGCTCTGTGGCACGCGGGAGCCAACGTGACTGCCACTACCCAAAAGCAGTTCGTGGCGTAATATTGTTTAGTAACCTACCGCTTATTTACTTACTAGATAGTACTAGGTATACAACATTCGTTTTAGCATATGCGAAACCCAAAACACGTGTCTAATAAATATTTTTATGTAAAGAATCTATGTACAAAACACTGTATCATGAAAAATTATTAAGTTTTGAAAAGTAATGTCGACATATAAAATCCATTGCAAACAACAAAACATCACGTTTCTATTTTTAACGACAATTCTTTTGTATCAATACGTTTTCCTGCAATACACAATACAATCTAACTTCAACACAATACAACAAGTACAGTCGACGTACAATATTTGCTAGCAGTCTCGTCGAGAGCGGTACGCATCCGGTAGTTCGCAAGATACCTGTTCAAACCGTGTTGTGTCGAAGTGTACCTGTGTTTGTGAACCTGTGCCTGTGTTTGTGTACCTGTGCCTGCAAGTACACTCGAGCACAGCGATGCAAGCGTTTATCAATAAAAGAAAATGCTGTCGATAGTTTTGAATACACTGACGTGTATAGATATTGCTGTTTGAATAACTTTTATACATTTTCAAATGGAGTATGAAACTGAAAGATATGAAAGAATACGACAACTATTTTTTGAAGAACTACGAAAATACCACATTATTTTTAGTTTATGCGAAACCTGAATATAGTTTGTTCAGAATCTGTAACTGAATGGATTCTGATAATGTTATATTGTTCCCAAAAATATTTAAAAAGGTCACAAGTTGGACACCACCGATACTAAGTACAACACGGGTTATGGTAGGTCATAGCGGGCATGAGGTGCTAGCAAACAGCTGGATGTAAGCGCAGTACAGCCCCTCAGCTGCCTGGATGGCCCGGTGATTATGTGTTTTTGCTGATATAACAAACTTATAACTTTGTGATGTTTAATGATGCTGTCATAAAATTTTGTACATGGATTCTTTACATAAAAATATTAGACAAGTGTTTCGGGTTTCGCTTATACTAATCTACATCTGCACTTATATTATAAAAAAGGGAAAAGTATTTTTGTGTGTATGTTTGTAATGAATAAACTCAAAAACTACTGTGATGATTTCAAAAATTCTTTCACCATTGGAAAGCTATATTTCCCTGAGTAATATACGCTATATTTATTTCCCGTGCGAAGCCGATTATGGCCGCTAGTGTTGTATGAGGATCGACGGACCACTGTACTAGCTTCTGACGTTTTATAAGTGCCCGTGTAGGCTTATGTGAAATAATAAAATTTGAAATTGAATTTAAATCGGGTATTTTATGAATTAGGGTCTCCAAAACACAGATCGTTGACATGGCCTAGCTTAAGTAGGACTGGGCTGGACATATCTGCCGCATGCTGATCGAGCGGTCGACCAGTAAAACATAAAGTGGTTTCATAGGTGCTAAGGAGTATCAGACTTACTTCTTACATTTATTTATTTTTAGGATGCAAATAAACTCTTTTTTTTAAGTGGGAAAATCATATAAAGACATCCCCCGCTCTTGGACGGAGCAGGAGATCGTGTCAGACTTTTGCTGACTAGAAACCCACTCCTGTTCTTTCTTTGCCATTTTTCCAGGTACCCGGAGATCTCTTTCGCATCACCTATGGCCCCTTCGCTATTTTGAACCTGCTGGCTCCCTACGATTGCTGACAACTCCTTGAGGCGCGCGTGGAACACTACGCGCCGTCGACAACTTGAACTCGGTCCGGACGTTCGGACGGCGAGCTACCCATTGCTCGCCGTCGGCAAGCCTGGACTAAAACCTACCTGTGTTCGTTAAGTTGCTTTTTGCGTCCGAGGCCACGGTACCACTTGCAAACAATTTTGCAGCCCTAGCAATGGGCCTTAATTGGCCCAAACCATTTTGTATATTTAAATAAAGTTAGAATCCATTTCTCAGCCAGCCCGCTGGTATTTCAGAAAATAAAGTATTTTAGTGTCAAAGGTGAAAAACTTTTTTGTACACATATAAGATCACATACCTACAAGAAAAGGTCCGTAATATCTAGGCCTGGAGAGTATCCCATTACTTACATCGCCCTTAGGACCCTTTATTGAGTTTATTTCATGTTGGGAGGTAAAAGAACTATTTTCTTTAAACAAATAAATTTTAGACACATTTGTGATTCTCAAAGGGTATGAAAGTGAGGATCAAAATTACATTCGAATTTTCTTATAAGCCACTAAAAATATTTTTTTACAAAAAATCCTTTTTTGTGTAACCGAAGCGATGTATAGATACGTAAGTATTTGATTTTTTTCTTATTTGATATAAACTAGTGCTTGACTGCGATCCCACCTAATGGTAAGCAGTGATATAATCGTTGGTGGTAAGGGGCACTAGTTTATTAAGAGCCTATTCACTCTAGCCTTGAAGATACCCAAATTATAATCGGATAGGAAGACCGCAGCAGTTAAATAATTTATTTATTTATTACATCTTGGAGGACTAATAAAAAATTAATTCTAATAATAATAAATAATAATAATTAATATAATAATAATTATTATTAATTATTATTATTATTTTATTATTAAAAATAATTATTATTTTATTTATTTAATTTATTTTGTATTATTAATTAATTAATTCTTTTTTTATCACACATTTACAATTTTTTTTCTGACCAGTATTTGGCAACCTTTACAGCTCTGTTATTGACAGAAACTGTAAAAAAAATCGGATCCCGGTGCATAAATTATATGAATCACCTTGAACGGTTCTAATTTGTCGTTTCCCATAAACACAAATGCGGGTCTAACCCTCTCTATTACCCATCCCACCTATAAACCCTTTACCAAATAAAAGATCTCAATTCATCTTGATTTACCTCCAAAGGTCAAATTAGTGCGACCAAATACAATCGTCCGTCAGCCATTGTGGCTTTAACTTGATGAAGCGCTTCGGTTAGCGTCGGCACACTTCGGGTAACTTCGGGCAAGTTCGGTTCCTTGAAGGCGGAAAATTAATTTCTCTATAGACATTGAATTAACCACGAATCTGGGACTGAAAGCTTCAAGGTCGGGATTGAGGAGTGGGGGCAATTAAATAGTAGGGTTTTGTGTGGGACGTGAAGAAGTATCTTTTTTTTAGGTAGGAAAATCATTCAATGACATCCCCCGCTCTTGGGCGGAGCGGAAGATAATGTCAGACTTTTACTGACTAAAAATCCACTCTTGTTCTTTCTAGCCTTCATACCGGGGCTCGAATCTCCTTTCGGATTACCCTGGCCCCAGTAGGCTTCGACCCGGCTGGGTCCCTGCTGTTCGACGACATGTGATATTCACCAACCTGGGCCGAATTTTCTTTTCGCCGCCGCCGGGATTCCGATCCCGATTTCCGGCCACCGTAGACGCGGGCTCGCGGACGGCGAGCCATGGGTAGCTCTCTGTCCGATCGTCCGGTAATGGACCGAGCCCAAGACGCAGACGGCGCGCACTGTTCCCGCGTGCCTCAAAGAGTTGTCAGCAGCAGGAGGGGCCTAGCTGTGTCGAAGCCTACTGGGACCAGGGTTGTTCGAAAGGGAGCTCGTGCCCCGGTATGAAGGCTAGAAGGAACGGGATGGGGTTTTTAGTCAGTAAGAGTCTGACTCTCCACCCAAGAGTGGGTTTTGTCATAAGATGATTTTCCCCATCGAAAAAAAAAAACTACGGAGAGGAGAGGAGGTACTTCTTACTCTAAATATTGATTCTAAGTCAGCCCTATTTTAGAAACGATAGGCCAAATTCAATCTTTATATTTTGATCCGAGAGTATGTTTCCTTGGTAGTAGTGTTATAAAAAATAACAAACAAACCAAACACCAAAACAATATATGAATCTGGATACATTGTTTTGGTGTTTGGACCACACAAAGCGATAGTACAATCTGCACGTTCATCGTCATAATCTGAAAGTGATAGGGTCCTTATTCCGAAGCAACAAAGGCGATTTTCGCAGTTCAAGTCATGCTTCTGAGTGTATCCCAACCAGGTACTAACCTACATCATAAGCTTATAAATCTACTGCATGTCTTAATCATTTAAATAATAATATGCTCTGTTTTATACCAAAGCTACATAAATAAACGCCTTGCGTTAACACAAACATTCATAAAGTAGCGGGTTTATTGAATGGTCATCATAACTTGCTCACACATGAAGTTATAATGGCTATAACTTTAAGCACACTGTAAGCTATGCTATTTTGGAGGTATGCGGAACAGAGAGTAAATTCCCGCAAACCTCCTTTGAAAAGGGAGGATCCTCCAGCCAGACAAGACAAGTGTTATAGTCTGGTGGGCGACTGCCCGATAGTTGTCGGGCTGTCGTATATGTTCAAATCGCGCGGAGAACTTTGATTGCGCGATGCAGGATTTCGTATTTTTCTTCGTAATTCTTATGTGGCGTTATAGATGTCGCTACACTATTCTTACTTTAAAAGATGCAAAGCTGCAAACGTGATGATAAGTCCCTAGTTTGAAGAGAGGTTACAGAGCCTGCATCAGATAGAAAGTAAGGACACCGTGGCATGATGCCGCCCAGCCGCCATAGACGCGAGAGCTTGTGGACGGCGAGCCATGGGTAGCTCGCTGTCTGACTGTCCGGTAACTGTCCAGACCGAGCCCAAGATGTCGACAGCGCGCACTGTTCCCGCGCGCCTCAATGAGTTAAGGAAATCATACAATGACAACCTTTTTTTTTATTGTTCATTTTTTAATGTTATATTTGTAATGTTATATATTTGTTATATTTTTTATGTTCTTTTTTTTTAAGAAATATAAAAAAAATGGAATAATTTGTTTCTCTTATAAAATTACAAAAGGTTGATAATTACTAATAATTATTTTGTAACATTCTACCTTTGTGAGAGCTGGAGTCTATCCTGAGTATAAATACAAGATCTGTGTGACAGGACTCCAGGCTCACACCTTCAAAATTACAATTCTAATTGCACTTTCGTACTACCTACTAATCCAAAACAAACATATTATGAATTACCGCTCCTACCAAACTACAGGGGGTTGCCAAAACGAAAACATGAGCGCGAACTAAATGTTGATTTAATAGAGGTAAAACAAAGATGGTGGCCGCGAACGCTTGGCCGCAAGCCAAGGCGACACTTTATACTGGCTTGTTTAGGTGAACCTAGGGTTTTTATCTAGATTTCTACTAGGGTTGCTACCTGGCCGGCTGCTGAGGTGGCTGCGAAAAAAAAAGAAAAAAACCAAAGCTAAAAAGAGAGAAAAAAAAATCGGTCAAGGGCGAGGGTTCCGTACAAACTTATTAAATAGTTCAGATTCTGAATCAAGTTTAGATCAGGAGGGGCCCAGCTGGGTGGAAGCCTACTGGGGATAGGGTTGTCCGAAAGGGAGCTCGTGCCCCGGTATGAAGGCTAGAAGGAACGAGATGGGGTTTTTAGTCAGTAAGAGTCTGACACTATCTCCCGCTCCACCCAAGAGCGGGTTTTGTCATAAGATGATTTTCCCCATCGAAAAAAAAAATCGAGTTTAGAAGATTTGGTCACTAAAATTTTTTTCTTAAGTTCAAAGCAGTTTGAAAAGAGTAGGAAAAACAAGCGACAAAATATCATAATGTTAATTTTTATTTTTGCATATGTATCAGTCATACGAAAAAATCATATGTTTGTAATGTTGTGTAAGTATATGAATGTAGTAACCATGAATCTAGTAAGAGTAACTAAGGAGTTTCTTGCCGGTTCTTCTCCATAGGAAACGACCAATTTGGAACCGTGCACTAGCTTCTGACGTTTTATAAGTGGCCATGTAGACCTATGTGAAATAAAAATTATTGAATTTTTTTTTTAAACCTTTTGACCTATACATTACCTAGAGAGTAGTGGTGGCCGAGTGGTAATAGCTCCGACTTACGAGTTGTACGTCGCGGGTTCAAACCCTGCCAGGTGCATTACTTTGTCTAATTTATTTCATTACCACTGCTCTCAAAACGGTGAAGGAAAACATCGTGAGGAAACCGGCATGTCCTAGAACCAAAAAATCAAAGACATGTGACATTCACCAAACCGCACTTAGCCTGCGTAGTGAATTACGGCTTATTCCCTCTCCTAGAGAGGAGACCCGAGTCCTAGCAGTGGGAACATTAAAAAAGGCTGATGATGATGATGTTACCGAGAGATCAGAAAATCACAGTTTTTTAGCACTGCTAGAGAGCTAGTCTTAAATAACGTAAAAATGCCTTTCAATTTTTTTTACCTGTTCTTCCATCTGTTACTCTTCTAATTTGACTCTAAATAACTGTTGCCTACAAGTAACTTGGGTATTTTATTACTTGCGGAGGTTCCATAGCAACCCTAATACCTACGTACTTGTGTGTAGTTGGAACTGTTACAAGTTGGAAGTGTAACGGGAGTCACAGTGGTACTTACTGTGCAGCCCAGATTGCTTCATTGCTTGTAAGGTCATCTTGTTCCTCTGTTCAAGTAATTAACTGTGAATGTGTTATGTGTAGTTTTTTGTGTAGGCAATCAGTTAAGGAAATTGTAACAGGATCTAAGAAGTATGTAGTAGGACTCAGGACGAAATCCACGTCGATGTCTCATTGACAATCCTATAAATGTCTCAGTATTAATATTAAAAATAGTATTACTTACATTCAGCCTTATAATGTTTCCAATGCTGGGACTCAAGCCTCATCTCTCGGAAAGAAAATGAAAGTGAGAAGAAAAAGAGAGACAGAAGAAAAAAAATAATCCCAAAAAGCAACTAAACATTTCTAATCACTTTTCAAGCAGCCCGAAGCAGTTGGTGGCAGTCGTTTAATTAGTTCAATTACCTACTAATTTGTTAATTTTTCATGTCTAATATATTATTCTCCATCTCATAGAGAAGAGGGTTTGAGTCCCAGCAGCAGACATCTATGACACAACATTTGAACTAAAATTCGAAAAAATCAAAAACTTTTACTTCAAGTAGGCAATTTTGAATGGTCAAATGTCGGTCAGTACAAGAAAAGTGAAGCTAAATTGCACGTTCCAAAGGGTAGATCTCTATGGAGAAGAACGTGCAAGAAACTCCATGGACACTCTTTTAAATCGTATTATGAGTTAACCAACCGAAACCTCTGCGGCAAAGCACCAGTTACACCTAGTGCGAGTGTGCGTGCCGCTCAGCCGAACACGCCGGTGTATATCTCCCGCCTGCATTACACCACAAAGGTGGAGGACATCGTCGAGTATGTGCGCCAAAAGTCGAAGTACACACTGAGGGTGCAGTTGCTGGAGTCGCACCATAATGTCAATTTCAAAGCGTTTGTGGTGCGAGTCCCGAACACTTTTCTCCCACACATGTTGAAGGAAGAGTTTTGGCCGCAGGGCGTGGTGTTCCGTCGCTTCCGCGGACAGGTGCCACAGAAGGCACGAAGTGAACTTAGTGCAATGTGAAGTGTTACTAACATAGATTTAAGTCTTATTTACTAACGACAAGATGTGATTACTCTATATATATGTTAGTCTGTATGGTATATGTCTATGGGCCTAGATGCCTGATAATAAATGATTTATTATTATATAATCTAGAAAGACTGGAACAGTTTGCCTGCTGCGGTCTTCCCGTCCAATTATAATTTAGAGCCTATTCACTCTAGCCTTGAATATATCAAAGCTAGAGTGAATAGGCTCTTAATAAACTAGTGCGCCTCACTATTTAAGATTGCATCACTGCTTACAATCAGGTGACATCGCAGTCAAGCACTAGTTATCAAAAGATAGAAATTGAATTAAGCCACTGGCAGCTAAGAGCTGACCAGTCTCAACTGACGGCACCCGTTCACGAGCATGAGGAATCGAAATCCTGCATCGCAGTATTAAATTATCTACGCAATTAAAACAAATACAACAGCCCAAAATCAACTACCGGTTCTAAACTAGACACAACACCGAAGGATGGGTCAACCTTTTAAAGCAGAACTTTTTTCGTCATAGAAGATTATGCCAAGTGTGTTATGACAAATAAAATTCGGAGTAGCAAGATTCTGCCAAATAGAAGGAACCCCCGAAGGACCCTCCCTTTTCAACGGATGTACCGCATAAACCTTTTAAGGTTATTTTATTTTTCTATACAACGTGTAACGTTAAATGTGCAAAACCCCAGACACCCCAAATGATTTTTAATTCGATTGACCTAATTATGTGAGAAAAAAAAACATTTAAAAAAATTTAAGGTTTTATGTGCAGTTTTTTAGTTTGTTTAAAATTCATATCAGCATTGAAATAATAACTTTTATTATCCCTTGTTTGAGAAAATTTGATTGAATTACAACTATTTGTGTTTGTTTACCTATTTTAGCCGGTTTGCGCACGTGATGGCTTGACCTATTCATAAATAGACCGGCCGAAGTTTTTTTGAAAAATGTAACCTATATTAAAAAGTGATTTAATTGATTCTGCTCGTTATTCTGATCAAACTAATTTCAGGTTTTGCGCATTTAACGTTACACGTTGTATAATTCACAATTCCCCCCCCCCCGCCACATCCCTCACATCTCAATCAAATATCACTAATAGTAATACCATTCGTTACTACCAGTTTATGCATGTACTGGCAAGCTCGAGCAATAGCCGACTGCTGGCGCGGCGCCAAACCCCCGCTAATTACTTTACATACCCATACCTTTTACTGTTTTGCCGTTTTATCTTTTAGATTGATGTTTCAGTTTGATGTGTCCAAAGGTATTATTTAAAAGGGTCTTTATTTAAAATCTGGAACTGGTTACAATAAAATTCATATAGAAAAAGAAAGAAAGAAAATCATTTATTTCTACCTCACACATACATTTTAACTTAAAACAGTTGAATTAGGATACATTTAAAAAAAAACATATAATTTCGTATGAAAAACAAAAAGACAACTTTAAAATCTGTGTAAGGTCAAAAAGGCGCCTAACTCAGCATATGCTGGCAGCGCTGGTAATCTTTTAGGGCCCGCGGTGATGCCACGGTCACGCTCACGGAGCATAAGATACAGGTATTTTGACATGTTTTATGACAATTTTCCACTATCACGCAGGCAAAGCCTTTAGCTGAAGCTAGTCTAGTTATAAAACAAAGCATAAATCCGTAACCCAAATATTATTTGAAGACTTATATTAGGCCAAGAGCACCCTCAAAAAGAACTGAATGAAACACAGGCTCACTCCGTTAACAAGGCTCTTTGGCAAATTACTTTGTTCAGCGACCCTAAAAGTTGAGTACCAGCTAAGGTAAAGGAATTATCTACTAATAAAACACAATGGATTATATTTTTTAATGGATTAGTTACTACTATTGCTAGTGGCTTCATCTCCATGATAGTAGAAAATAATCCCATAGGACCTAGCCTTATCGCACTTATAATAATCATTATCATAATCATAATAATCATAATCATAATCTTTTATTTGCTAATATGGGTAATTACATAAAGATATTAAGAATAGCACAGTCCAACCATATTACACCTTGAGGCATGCAAATTACAAGCTTTATTTTTATACACACACATTATTTACCCTTGTGCCAAATTTTATTCAAATCTGTTCAGCCGTTCGAGTGTAAAGAACAAACACGCTCACAAACACCTCGCTTCGCATTTTTAATATTAGTGTGGCTGTGTGAGACGAAAAAAGTAACCTTTTCATTAAACGTAAGCCTTACTCCTTACTAATCCTTACTAATATTATAAAAACGGATGTGAGTTTGTTTGTAACGTCTTCACACCTAAATGTCAAAACAGACTTGATGAAACTTGGTACACGGATAGACCATGTCCTGGAATAGGACATAGGGTGCTTTTTATCCCGGAAGTATAAAAAGCACCCTAGCACGCGGGCGAAGCCGCTGGGAGCAGCTAGTGTTTCTATAAAAGCTTTATTGCTGTTTAACTATCTATCTAATTAACCCACTGTGTCCCACTGCTGGGCAAAATCTCCCTTTACTTCTTCAACACACGTCTGTGCCATTTCGGGCCATTTCCTCTTTAAATCACTGGGTTTTCTCAAATTTCCTCAAAAGATTTTCACCTTAATTAAGCAACTCATAAAAATTATTTCCTAGAAATACTCAAAAGATCTCTTGATTAAATTTTCAAGTAATATTTCAGAAGCAACCAAAAATATTTGAATGAAAAATAAACTTCCTCATTCCGTCCGCAAACAGTTCTTAAATAAATTATTTTGTTTACCGACCCAAAAGGTTGAGCACCAGCCGAGGTGAAGACAGTATAAAATATATGTTAATAATAAAAATGGCCCCTAGGGGTGCGGTTACGGTAACCAAGTGGTCCAGATTTGTGATGAATGGGGGTAAAGGGTAGTTACTGAATGATGGACTAAGCATTTCCGGAAAAAAAATATTTTCTTACTAGCTGACTTCAACCGTTCGTTGTGTCGACACTTGGAGGAGGCTCTATTGGCTTAAAATTATAAATGATGATGACTAGCTGACTTGGCAAACGTTCTGCCATATAAATTACTAATTTTTGTCCGCGGCTTCGCCCGCATACATGAAATTCTATGTCACTCGGAAATAAAACAGCTTTCTGTTGGTGAAAACAATTTTGCGATCGGATCAGTACTTTCAGACATTACCTCCTACAAACCAAAAAAACAAGAAAACGAAAACTTCTTTATAATGTCAGTGTAGATATATCAAAGAAAAAATGGAAGGTGGGGAAGGAGGGTAAAAAAGAGCCAACAGCCTATTCTCAGACCAACCGAAATACACACAAAAATAAACATAGAAATTCTAAAACAGACAGAAAGATTTTATAATTCATAATCATTAATATAGATAATATATTATACAACATTCTAAAAAGGCTCTCTATAATATTTTAAAAGATTAGGAGACCTTCATTCTCCCATCTTTAGTCTTATTTTTTAATCAAATTAAACTATTTAGGGGAGAAAATAAATAAATATTATTATGTATTCCTAGCACAATAGTAGAAAACTATCCCAAGGAAGCATAAAAAGTATTCTATTATATGTAATTTTAGGACATTCTTTTCTTTCCTTTTTTATTTTATTGATATTATAGTACACACTTAAAATGGTCATGCGAAACTGATTTACAACATCGTGTTTCATATTATATAATGAGGATACATTATTTTATTTTTTTAACATGAATAGTTTACATTAAAAAAAAACTTAACTAATTACAGGAAAAAAGATCCCTACGCTAATTACGACTAACTAAAATAGTAAGTAGGTTTTAACCTGTTTGTTAAAACTTATAAATAACCTATTATTGACTGGCCTGTTGTCTGGTGGTTAGTGGCCCTGACTGCTATGCCGGAGGTCATGGGTTCGATTTCCACCCACAAATGTTTATGTGATGAGCATGATAATTTGTTCTGTGTCTGGGTGTAATTTATCTATTATGTATGTGTTTAGAAATATATAAGTATGTTTATCAGTTGTCTGATACCCATAACACAAGCTCTGCTTAGGTTAGGACCAGACGGCGTTGTGTGATAGTTGTGGAATAAAAATAAAATATTTTTTTTTTATTCTATGTGCCTTATATTGCAAGTAGATGTTTTTTATCTGTGACAGCAAAAAAAAACATCGCTCAAGTATCACATAAACGTCTACTTATATACAGAATTAATCACCAAAATATAATCTTATTTCTAGCATTCTACTAGAAATCTTTTTCGGCTCAAAACAATATCACAAAACGTTTATTTTCCGTCTGTTAGACAATAATCATGGAATAAATTAACTTTGTTTATCTAGGATCCAATAAAAACGTGACATTCGCAAACGACGTAACCAAAGCCGCTCCAATAAAGGTATTTCATATTTTTATTTTCTCGTCTGCAGCAGTGGTGCCCAAAGTTTTTTGTGTACAAATTGGCTGAGTATAAAACTTTTATAAGTCAATTTTTATTATCAAAATAAACTAGATCAGACCGGTGTTGTTTACACTATAAAAACAGAGAAACAAACTCTGATGTTTTTATTAAAGTTCAAACAATTAGTAATCTTCAAACTATGTGAGAAACATGTCTGAGGCAGTATTTTGACTAAAGCACCCGATTTGAATATACTCGTAGTTCTTGACAAGATTACCAAAAATATAATCCTCTATTGATTTTGCAGTATTTTATTATATTCACTCTTACTACACTGATCTGGGAATCCAATAGTTGTTTTCAGGCTGCTGTATATGTTCTTATCACGTGAAAACTCTAATATTGCGATCTTAAGTTTTAGTTCATAGATGTCGCTACAACATCTATATCTTGTATTTTAATTATATTGTATTCAAAAAACCAACCAAGTATCATTTACTCGTAAGGTACTTACCTTACTTACCACTACTTAATGGTAGCAGTATTTTCTCCAAGATTGTCCAGTATATATCGCTGTCAGCGATGAAATCGTCATTTTACCCATAGATTTAAGTTTGTATAAAAATTGTGTTACTATTTTGGTGTACAATAAAGTTTATTCTATTCTACGATCCCATACAGTCACTCCTCTATCAATACCCTCTAGGGGTCCTGTTCCTTTAACTTTGAGAGCCACTGCCTTCCTCTCAGCGAGTCCGCCTCGCTTCCCCCTGTTTGCAGAAACGTAACGATCTGCGATTGCGTGAACGATAATAACGAGCGAGTGTATAGACTCCCGGCATTTTCTAATTCTCCGCAGATTTATCTGAATAAATATGTTTTTTTTTTCTCTTCTTATATCTCGAGGATTGCTTGAGGACATATTATTCAAAGAAAGATGAAAGATTTCAGAAGTTTATTTAATGGATATTGTGAGTATGTATGGGATTATTTCAACTACTTGGTAAATTAACTGTATTACAGTTTTGTAAATAAGTAAAAGTAAGTAATACTATTTGTTGCCTTGGTACAGGCCATGGTCCGGAACGAGGAGGAGTGGCAGACGGTCGCCTCCTTCTGCGAAGCAGTAATGCTAGCAAAGGCGATGGCCGACCGCATCAGGTAACGGCGCAATTTCCGGCCACCGTAGGCGCGAGCTTGCGGACGGCCAGCAATGGGTAGCTTGCTGTTCGACCTTCCGGTAACTGTCCGGACCGAGCCCAAGTCTTTGACGGCGCACACTGTTCCCGCGCGCCTCTAGGAGTTATCAGCAACTGTAGAGGCCCAGCAGAGTCGAAGCCTACTGGGGCCAAGGATCTAGTTCCGAAAGGGAAGCTCGGCCCCGGTATGAAAGGATGGAACGGGGAGGGTTGTTTAGTCAGTAAGTGTCTGACACTATCTCGCGCTTCACTTAAGGGCGGGGGATTTCATTTGGATGATTGTTTTTTACTTTTTACTGTTTTTTTTTAGTTAGTACTTTTAAATTATGAACGCTTAGAGTGGGAACTGTTTGCTCTTCGAGTGATTTCAGGAAAGATAGACGTACTAAACACGCTCACGATGCAAGAGAAATTTTAAGTGCGGATCAACTTTTAAAAAAATAACAAAGAAAGAAAAGAATAAACCAGACTTAACTTTTAATCCCCCCGAATGAACAAATTAAGATTGACTTCCACTTTTCCGTTCTCGGAAGATTTCCTGGAAAGCTATCAGTGTCAATAAGGGACGAAGGGTATGAAATAAAAGGTTAGATATCAGAACCACGAAAATCAGCTAAGCACAAGTTAATAATACATACTTTCGAAATTAACCCTTCAGATACCGTCAATTAGAGACACAACAGTAAGACAATAGATGCGCGGCCACCGGTGGTCGCTTGGGGATTCATGAATTAATAAATCATTAACATTAATATAATAAGGCCTCCAACAAGGTGGACCGATGACCTGGTCAGGGTCGCGGGAATCCGATGGATGCGTGACGCACAGGACCGGTCGTTGTGGCGACGCTTGGGAGAGGCCTATGTCCAGCAGTGGACGTCTTTCGGCTGATATGATGATGATGATTAATATAACCTTTAGAGCAGTGGTGGCCGAATGGTAATGACTCCGACTTACGAGTTGTACGTCGAGGGTTCAAACTCTGTCTGACGCATTACTTTGTGTAATTTATTTCATTACCACTGCTCTCAAAACGGTGAAGGAAAACATCGTGAGGAAAGCGGCATGTCTTAGAACCACTGAAACACCCGCACTGGGCCCGCGCGGTGGATTACGGCCTATTCACTTTCCTAGAGAGGAGGCCTAAGTCCCAGCTGTGGGAAGATTAAAAAGGCTGATGACAACACCATCAGGTGTTGTATTATAATCTTTGACCGGAAACAAAGATGTCGTTTAATTTACAGTAACAACTGTTAATGCTCTGGTGTTCAACGTTGGTACCTTCCGACTGGTATCTAATACTGTTAGACCACTGATTGGTCAGCAAATGGAATACTCAACAATTAAGCTCTTGTAACGTAGATTACCTATAGATACAGCCACCGCGTGGCCGCACATGAGACAGCACTATTCAACTTCAATGAGGTTATTAGTATTCTTTTCCTTAAATATGACCACTGAAATACACTAAAAACTTAACTATTGGAGTCTAGTTTCTCATAGACTATACACAAAAACTATTACTTTAATTGCCAAAATAATTCTAAAAACAAAAAAAAATACTCGAGTCACTCATGGCTCCATCTAGAGGTTGTATAATCTAAGACTTGAAAAAACTATACTACATTCGTGTTAAGAAAATAGTAACGTCGTCGTCGTCACTAAGCTTAAGGGATGTGGCCCTTGACCAACTCGATCATAGTAAGATAGAAAACCTTATTCACGATGGCCTGCTGAAGTAAGCCTTTCTATGGACGCGCTTTTGTCAATTTAATTAAATGGAATAACCTACCGGTAAAAATATAGTAGCCTATAATTTGTGATTGCACTTATGAGTTCTGAGTAATTATTTTCTTGCATGGGAGATTGCCAGGTGGGGCCCCTAGTTGCCTGGAGGAAGCCAGACGGGGGATGACCAACGATGAGTGAGCCGGCTTGTTACGGATCAGACTGCAGAGTCGTCTCGCGGACATGTGTGAGTGGCATTATATTGTATTGTAAGGCAGCGCTCAGTGCATCTGCACCGAATAGCGTTCGCAATTCAGTACGTGAGAAGACGCGTGGGCGACTCACGTCGTCGAGTCTATATTAACTTAGAACTCGACGCCAATCGGAATGAGTGTAGGTTATGTAGTCTTATTATTTGAGTAAGTCATTATTTTCCTAACGCTAATAGACTCGAGTAACGCTAATAGTTCAAGAGTTCATGCGAGTACTCCATTTGTCGATACTCCGTGCCACAACATCATGTACCAAGGGACCGGGACACAGTTTAAATATTTATTTATGGTAACAGCTACTGATTGCAAATCCGGATGGCTTCCGGTACCAATGGGAAACGTAAGGCGACTGGGGAATTGCACTGTTTGGCAATAATGTGTGTTTAGAACTGCGAAATTGTTGTAATTCTCTGTGTATTTAGTTTCTGTGTTTAAGCGAATAATCAGTCTTATAATGTTCCCATTTCCGGAACTCAGGCCTCCTCTCTAGGAGAGGAAATGGGCCGTAATACACCACGCGGGCCCAGTGCGGATTGATGGATGTCATATGTCTTTAAATTTACAATTTGTTTAATTTTTAATACTTGACTTAAAGACCTCTATATAGATTGTAGCTATCATGCAAGTTCCCTGTTCACCCTTCAACCAGTTGTAGACAAGCGTGACAGATTCAATGTCGAATCTCTTGGATTATACTAAAAATCCCTAC
This sequence comes from Mythimna lalbum, assembly GCA_949319445.1. NCBI lineage: Eukaryota > Metazoa > Arthropoda > Insecta > Lepidoptera > Noctuidae > Mythimna > Mythimna lalbum. The sequence goes on from OX439354.1 coordinate 1,875,422, forward strand.
TATATTAATATTATAAATGCGAAAGTAACTCTGTCTGTCTGTCTGTTACGCTTTCACGCAAAAACTACTGAACGGATTTAGATCAAATTTGGTAGGTAGGTAGAAGAGACACTGGAATAACACATAGGCTACCTATAATTCCACACACCCGTGCTCAGGTCTCTGCCCGCGCGATATAAACTGTAGTCCACGCCGGCGAAGCCGCGGGGGGAAAGCTAATGTTAAATAAAAAGCAAAGAAAACCCTCAACTAATTACTTCTGTAGAAAAACCTCAGTCCATAACTTACAATTACCATTATACATTAAATCTCCACAAAACTCTTGAAATAACCTTATTTATTACTTTCTCAACATGTTTTAAAAACACCCACATTTCAGCCATCTTATTATCCTTAAAAAGAGCGCCGGGAAAATGGCGACGTTTATTTTCATCATTTAAAGAGGCCAAACCTCAAACGTCGGAAATTAAATGCGTCTGTTTGGATTTTTTATTTTTTGGCGTTCCGTGAACAGAATACGAATTTTACTGAACCCGGAAAATATATGTTTACTGTCAGTATTGTCTCAATTCAAAACTGATATTAAAATTGTAACCGATTTAATGAAAAAAATGTAGAGGATTTTTTTAATACTTTTACCCGAAAACCTACTCTTTTCTCTACTGCTTTTAGGCACACAATTCATCGTTTTTGAACTAGTGCGAAAAGTATCTACGTGACCTCGCCCTTGTTACAATTTATTGTATTTATCGTACCAGGTTGGGCGCTAAGAGACCCCCATCGAGTCACGCGTCAACCACCGTTTATTTAATATCTTTATAAGTATATTGAAAAACGTCGTTTGATACGTGTAGAAATTTACAACTGCAGCACTTAACTCTATAACTCCGCCTCGGTCGTAATAACAAACTTTTTCCAATTGTATTAAAATACACTATTTTTTCCAGCGTATAATTTTACTCTCCATTAATAGTCTTTACCGAAAACCTTTACTATAAATATTTCAGTAAACATCTCACTAATACGGTGAATGTGAAAGTTTTTATGTGCGTGTGTGTGTATCTTTATCACTCCTTTACGGCTGAACGGTTTAGGGTAAGATTTGGCACACGGGTAGGCCACTACTTTGGTAACAATCACTAGCAAAACGTTTTAACTATCAATCAAGTACCTATCATCATCATCATCAGCCTTTTTAATGTTACCACTGCTGGGACTCAGGCCTCCTCTTTAGGAGAGGGAATGGGCCGTAATCCACCACGCGGGCCCAGTGCGGGTTTTGTGAATATCACATGTCGTCGAATTTTTGGTTCTAGGACATGCCGGTTTCCTCACGATGTTTTCCTTCACCATTTTTGAGAGTAGTGGTAATGAAATAAATTACACAAAGTAATGCGCCTGGCTGGGTTTGAACCCGCGACCTACAACTCGTAAGTCGGAGCCGTTACCACTCGGCCACACACAAGATCATCGTCGTATCACAAGACGTCAACTACGCGCACTGTTCCCGCGCGCCTCAAGGAGTTGTCAGCGACAAAAGGGGCCCAGATGGGTCCCGCTTCACCCAAGAGCGGGGGTTGTCATAAGATAATTATTGCCCACTGAAAAAAAGTACTACCTATATTATTTATTATTTTCTAACTCATATGCACATTACTTATTTAGAACTACGAGTATTTGATAGTTAACACCTTTTTCTACTTAAACCCTTTTTTGCTGACACTCCCGCGGTTGAACCTGCTGTCAAAAGTTAGTTCCGAAATATTTCACTACGGAACCCACCCTTCTACGGCTCCTACGACTTACACTTGGCAAGTATTTCTTTACTTTCTTTTTATTCTATCTCTTAAATAAATGTCACAGCTGCGAGTAAATAATATCATCAATCTGGCTCTAAAGATCTCTAAGCAGAGACGGCCGCGGGATAATCCCCTGTTAGAGTAAGAAGCTGTGACGTAAGATACAGTCCAATGACGAGTTCCTCCGGTTACTCCCTTTCTCCCCCCCTCCCCTCCCCCTCCCTTCACTCTGTAGTCGAGTATTTTTGTACTGTTGATGAGCTTTGACTTATTTTTATGGTTATGATTATTCTCGTAGATGTTCAGGCAGTGTCAACCACTTTGCTATTTAATCCATATATTATGAAACTAGCTTTTGCCCGCGGCTTCGCCCGCGTACAATAAAACAGCTATCTATAGATGAAACACTTTTAGCAATCGAACCAATACTTTAAGAGATTGAGAGAGACCAACAAAAAAACTAACTTTACCTCTTTATAATAACACTAGCTTCTGCCAGCGACTTCGTACGCGGATCCTGTTGGTTATGCCAGCGACAACGGAGTCGTCAAAATCAAAGATCTGAAACGTCTTGTGTCGAATTCTAAGAGCCTGGAAAACAACGTGATGCGCGAGACGATTCGAGACGTTCCAGATCTCTCCCTTCCACTTACGCGCGTGACAGTGTGCACACACCTTGGTGCCATAGACAAAAATAAACAGAAAGCTCCGAACTGCTAAGCTATCGGGAGTTACACGTGTTATTGTGAGTTAACCATAAAAGATAGACGTATGCTGTCGTGGGACATTTTTTATATAATTTTGAGGAGAACATTTCCGTTATACATGATTTCTGTGTAGCTTGAACCATCAAGGCTGCAAACGCGACGGAAGCTTAAAAAATGGAGTAATTTTTCTCGTTTCCCCAACATTTCCCTTCACTGCTCTGCTCCCATTGATCGTAGCGTGATGAAAAGTATACTATAACCTGCCCAGGAGTATGAAGAATGATTGTACCAAGTTTCGTTAAAATCCATCGCGTAGTTTTTGTTTCTATAAAGAACATACAGACAGACAGACAGACAGACAGACAAAAATTTTACTGTTTGCATTTTTGGCATCAGTATCGATCACTAATCACCCCCAGATAGTTAATTTGGAAATATATTTCATGTACAGAATTGACCTCTCTACAGATTTATTATAAGTATAGATCATTTCAGTCGAAAGATGCCTACTGTTGGACATAAGTTTGCCCCAAGTGTCACCATAATGATGGATCCTGTGTGTCTCACATCCATCGGGTTCCCCCGATCCTCACCGGTCATCGGTCCACTTTACGGGAGGCCTTCCAACGCTACGTCTTTCGTGTATGTGGTCGCCATTCCAGAACCTGTATTACCTATCTGTATAGAATTATAGAGTAATCATATTTCGGGTTACAGGTCGGAGCTCAAATGGGGTATCCATTTGAGCTCCGACATTCGCCAGAAAAAGAGTTTTCTCCAGTCAACTCTCCCATCCCGGAGAGATATCTTATCACATTTTCAAGATCTATGGTCTAGAGTCTAGATTTTTCCTAGTTGAAATAATATAGCCCCTTTTACGTGGGTATTTAACAAAACTCCCAAATTGTGGGTGTACTAGATACCCCCCCCCCCATCCTACCCTCCACTAGGCCCCTATTCGGAGACCACAATCGTAATGTCATGTTGACTTAAAATATCCTCCAGCATAATTAATAAGCCCTGTAGATCCTACTCGTAAAACATTAAATAAGTTAATTAACTTCTTAATAAAACAAATATTATATTAAGCTCAAATTCAAGACTAATTAAATAACATTTAATAAAGACATAATAAAGACGAAAGTTTGCGAGTTTTTTTAGGTAGGAAATCATCTAATGCCATCTTCCTCTGAAGGACGGAGCGGGAGGACGTGTCAGACTTCTAAAACTCAACTCCTATGATCCTTGTCTATGCCTTCATTCCAGCCTCCAGGACCTGGGGTTCTCTTTCGCACGACATATGACCCCAGTAGACAGTGGAAAGACGGTGGCAACCTTGACAGGCTAATTGTGACCGGTAAAGTGGATGGGAAAAGGCCTCGCGGGCGCAGCCCAATACGTTGGTCCGACCAGTACCCCTAGCCAAGTTGCTAATCTGCAATAGTTAACGCTAGTAGAAAGCTTCAAATGTAGGGAATGACGCGCTCTCAACGCTCAGTCACGTGGTCAGAACAAAAGAATTGGCGGCAAGGTCAACTCGAAGCGTTCGACGCAAGCGAAACGATTGTAACTTGGCTAAGGGGGCAGATCCGCACCGCTCTTGACTCTATGATGTACAATGTCCTTCACATCGCCGGGGACAGAAACAGATGGATGAATATCATAAAGGTTAATGATGAACTCCCTCACGACCCTCAGCATCGAGGAATACAACGCAAGGAGGAGGATGACCCCAGTAGGCTTCGACACTGCTGTGTGTGTGTTTGTTACTTCTTCACGCCCGAACGGCTGAACGGATTTCGATGAAACTTAGTACAAGGGTAGACCATGTCCTAGAAACCTTTTTAATCCTTGGGATAATTGTCCACTGTCACGCGGGCGAAGTCACTGGCAGCAGCTAGTCTACAAAAATATAATAAAGAGCTAAAGGACTAGACCGATTTCTAAAATTTTTTTCACCAGTAGAAAGCTGCTTTATTCCTTAGTGGCACAGGCTATATTTTATGTACGCAGGTGAAGCCGCGGGCAAAAGCTAGCGTATTCGAATCGTTTGAAGATTTTCTAGCCGGTATTACCGAATGATCGATGTTAGGGCTAAATGGAAATATGTTATTGATGTTCTCGTTGTAGGAGTTTCTATTGAACGAGGTTTGTAGTGTTGGAATGTCCGTCATATTGAATGGGTGCCTGTGGTGATAGATCGCCACGTGGTAATGGATTTTTGAACTGTTTCCGAGTTATATTGGGTAGAGCAGTCTTTCCCAAAGTGGGCGATAACGCCCCCTTGTGGGCGCTGCAGGTCTCAAGGGGGGCGGGAAGAGACCCAGAAAGACCCGTTAATATACATAATATACATATCTAGGTCACAATAATTAATTAATTTAATTTGAAGTTATAGTGGTTTTTAAATAGGTCAAAAAATGGGGGCGCTAAAAATATTTATTCTCAAAGTGGGCAGTAGACAAAATAAGTTTGGGAACCACTGGGGTAGAGTGATATATAATAGTTAAAATAAGCTTTGAATAAGTTTAAACAGGTAAGTAAGAAAGATTTTCTAAACATAATACTGTTTTAAGGAATAGATAAGGCTTTTTTTTAGGTGAGAAATCATCAAACAATTTTCCCTGCTCTTGGTGTAGGGAGAGGGGATGACAGACTTTTACTGACTAAAACCCACCCGTGTTGTTTCAGTTGCTGTTTGCCAACTGAGGACTTTCCGTCCGATTATAATTTAACCTTTCGAAAACCGTCAGAAAAGACACAATAGAAAGACAATAAGTAAATAGGCTCATAATAAACCAGTACACTTCACCATCGACGATTGCATCACTGCTTACTATCAGGTGGATCGCAATCAAGCACCGGTAAAAAAAATACTACAAAAACTTCAGATTATTTTACATCCACTTTCTAATGGAACTCAAAGATACTCTAAAAACTAAATACTTTCCAAACTCGACAGCTGCTAAATTCACGAACCGTGCAAAGTCTCTAGAAAAAAAAATGTCTCAAAAACATAGCCCTAAAAATAAAAACTCCAAGGTGGTTTAATCCATTATATCTGAGGGTCCTTCCACTTGCCGAGGTACCCGTAGTCAGACGTAATTGTGTTGCGGCTCGCCCTGAAATTCTATTAATCCCATCTCGTCAACTCGTCACGTAAATTAGTTAGAGGAAACTTAAAACATGGCGGCGCAAGTCACAAGCGTCGAGCGATTTGTGGTTACAAACGGGTCGATGTTAGAGTGGTTGTTGGTTGATGTGGTTTGAAGATTGTGCAGCCTTTATCTTGTTATCTATTATTTTAATATTAAAAAAGCTCTCCCTTCCAGGTACTTAAACCCTCTTCGCGTTAAGATTAAACATTTAAAGAAACCTTTTTTACTGTCTGTTCAAACGATTTTATCTTCTACTACCTGCTCCAAGCGGCTTCACCCGCGTGATAGCAGAAAATTATCCCAAGGGAACATACTTCCGGGATAAAAAGTATCCTATGTCCTATTCCAGGACATGGTCTATCTGTGTACCAAAATTCATCAAAATCGGTTTTGCCATTTAGGCGTGAAGACGTAACAAACAAACAAACAAACTCACTTTCGCTTTTATAATATTAGTAAGGATTTCTTAGGCATAAGGATGGCATTAAAAGCAAAAAAGTGGTTGCATTACAATACCAACTATTTACTGCAGACGCCATTTGTCATGCCGCTAATGTAATTAAAGTGAAAATCGGTTGTACGGACAGTAATAAAAGGTTTTCATTATGTCTAATATTATTTTAAATAGAAAACAAAGGGCTTACCATGACATGTTAAATTGTCAGGCGTGCGAGCGAGAAAGAAAGACACAGCTATACACCCTACATAATTCCATTACTTTAATATTTCAGTTTAGGTCATCAAATGGATCGCGTTAAGAGCTTGTGGTAGAACCTTATCTAGTTTATATTATCTCCTTGTTGGGCTAATGAATCATTAAATAATTCACAAAATTGAAAACTTTTAACGATACATCCGTCAAAACTATATCAATATTATATTTATATGTCGGAGAAGTCAATAGTACGGAAGCTTGAGAACGAATGAACGAGCTAAGTGACAAGTGACGCATGTCACTTGACAGAATCCGGTCTGACGTTTGCACGAACCGAGCAGATAAAAGTGCCGAGCGCAGAGGCTCGGGGTTAATTCCTCTGTCGGCAGTCATGCGATGTGCAACGCCCTATTCTCGGGGACTGTCTCACGGCTCATTATGTGAAGTGAAAACCTAAAGCTTGCATTATAATAAATCAGTTGTGTGATCTGGAAAAGTATGTTTATTGCTCGATACCCAGCCAACGCCCACAAAACAGAGTCTTTGGAAAGAGCTTCAATGATAATCGGCATCCTTCCGCCGACATATAGAATATATTTCACTACTTTACCATAGCCTCGAATGCAGTCGCCATCTTGAATCTTTACTTACCTGAAAGAAAAAAACAACATTATTAATAAAGTATAATCAAAAGATCAAGATATGTATAACACCAAAAGAATTTTTCATAAGCCTAAGTATTCGATTTGTGAAAAAATCCTTATCCTTACTAACATTATAAAAGCGAAAGTGAGTTTGTTTGTTTGTTACGTCTTCACGCCTAAATGGCAAAATCGATTTTGATGAGTTTTGGTACAAAGATAGTTGGGACCCTGGAGACAGCAAAAAAACTAATTTTTTTTTTTTAAGTGAGAAAAGGATGAGAAAGAGGGAAGAAAAGGGGACAAAAATTGAAGTATATTAATAAACGCGGGCAGAGCTGCGGGTAAAAACTAGGAAAAAAATAAAATAAAGAAGTTCCTCGTAGAAGTACTCGCTTTACTGGATTACCCGCTAATTAAAACGCTTATCCCTTGTCCCAAACACAAAATATTAAATCCTTTACGACTCCATCAAGCCAGGTAATAGAAACTGCTAAATTAATTTGTCAAAAACTTTGTAAATTCATTGAAAATATTTGTTTGCGCTATTGTTTGGTTGGTATTAACGTAATTATAATCAAATTCGGTAAAGTTGGTAGGACTGATAGCGTCCACAGATTATAATGGATTTAGTTTTATGATTTGGTTTTCTTTGACGATGGCATATAAGGAAGCATGGACTCTGAGTTCTATTTATTTATTTACTAGCTTTGCCCGCGCGGCTTCGCTCCCGCTCTTCCCTACTCCACCCTACTATACCCAACTCTACCCTACTCTACTCTACTCTACCCTACTCTACCCTACTCTACCCTACTCTACCCTACTCTACCCTACTCTACCCTACTCTACCCTACTCTACCCTACTCTACCCTACTCTACCCTACTCTACCCTACTCTACCCTACTCTACCCTACTCTACCCTACTCTACCCTACTCTACCCTACTCTACCCTACTCTACCCTACTCTACCCTACTCTACCCTACTCTACCCTACTCTACCCTACTCTACCCTACTCTACCCTACTCTACCCTACTCTACCCTACTCTACCCTACTCTACCCTACTCTACCCTACTCTACCCTACTCTACCCTACTCTACCCTACTCTACCCTACTCTACCCTACTCTACCCTACTCTACCCTACTCTACCCTACTCTACCCTACCCTAACCTACTCTACCCTACCCTACCCTACTCTACCCTACCCTACTCTTATTTTTTTTCCATAAGAACCTTGTCCTCACGATAACAATCACAACAAAAAAAAAATCTGCCAAATCGGTCAAGCCGTTTTCATGCCAAGTCGTGACAACGGAAAACGGGGGTCATTTTTATAATATAGAAGAAGAAGATAAGATAAGATAGGATAAGAAGATATATTACATTAAGAGAGATGTAGAGCAGTGGTGGCCAAATGGTAACGGCCCCGACTTACGAGTTGTAGGTCGTGGGATCAAACCCAGCCAGGCGCATTCATCATCATCATCATCATCATTATTATTTCAGCCGACAGACGTTCACTGCTGGACATAGGCCTCCTCCAAGTATCGCCACAATGATCGATCCTGTGCGTCCCGCATCCATCGGACTCCCGCAACCTTCACCAGGTCATCGGTCCATCTTGTAGGAGGCCTTCTAACACTGCGTCGGAATTTAATTAATCTTATTCTAGTTTATAATTAGAGCACAAAGCTATACATGTAGATTCTTTATGTACTTTATTTCATCACCACTGCTCTCAAAACGGTGAAGAAAACATCGTGAGGAACTGGCAAGTCCCAGAACTGAAAAGTTCAAAGACATGTGACATCCACCAACCCGCACTGGGCCCGCGTGGTGGATTACGGCCCATTCCCTCTCCTAGAGTGGAGGCCTGAGTCCCAACAGTGGGAACATTATAAGGCCGACTATGCTACGCAATGCTATTACAAAGCTTTAAATGTATGGGAATGAAGTCGTCTCAACGCTCAGTCACGTGGTCAGAACAAAAGAATTGGCGGCAAAGTGAACTCGAAGCGTTCGACGCAAGCGAAATGGTTGTAACTTGGCTAAAGGGGCAGTTTATTTAGCCGAAAAGACGCAATCAAAAGATTACAATTTAACCTTGTTAAAAGTTATAATGGCTGTTAATTTGGGAATTATAATTGTTTAATTTTAAAGAAAATTACTTTGGATTAATGGCGTCTGATAATTTCGTTATTGTCGGCATGGTTGGCGTAGTGGGTGAGCGGTTCGACAAGGCTTGCGTATAGCGGGATCGATTCTCGCTTGGAACAAATATTTTTTATGGCTTATAGATAACTGATTCAGGTCTGAAGGTCATGTGAGTTTTTTCTGGACGTCCTGTGTGGAAAAAAACGGCAAAAAATTCTACTTCACTAGGGTTTTCCTTTTGGAAGTCAATCCATGACTCCTGATTTATAATAGAAAACTCAAATTATTTTCAGGTAACTTTGAAAAGCTCTGGTGGTTTTTGCAAAGACGAAAATTGTTCTAGACACAAAGTGCTGTAACAATGATTTAGATCGTTGTTTTTTACCAATTTCCAGTTGATTTTAAAACTGTTGTAATTAATAATACTACCATACCAAACACTGCCACACTTAAATCACGCATACCAAATAACACAGAACTCGTTTGCCCAATTTTCACCCTTACAACCGGAACTACCTAATACCTACCCCGTCCCTTTTCCTGTAACATACCTATGTACCAATCCTTTCCTATAGCTGAGCATTGCTCTTATGCCACAGAATAGATAAGCACAGAAGGACCACTCCATACAACGAATGAAAACGCATTGGCAACGCACACATAAATACGCATTGGCATTTTGGAGCGAGAGTGAATGGGAAACGGTCACTCCTTGGTCAGAAATGTGAGCGAAGGAGATAGCTGCAACCTGTGTGAATGGACATCCTCATTTGTATCATGGCCACCGGGCGCAGATCGGTCCTCAAATAAGGACTGAGCCGGAGTTGTCAGCGCGTAGTGTTCTACGCGCGCCTCAAAGAGATGTCAGCAAAACTGGCTCCAGTAAGGCCAAAGCTTGCCAGGTCTGTGGGAACGTCTGAGAGAGTGACTATAGCGCTAGAGAACGCTAGGACTCTAGTGGATTTTAGTCAGTAAAATTCTGGCACGCCCATTCGTTCCACTCTACAGCGGGAGAAGTGAGAAGTCATTTGATGATTGCCCAGTTAAAATTATATTCCAGTTATATTCCAGGACATGGTCTATCCGTGTACCAAGTTTCATCAAAATTGGTTTTGCCATTTAGGCGTGAAGATGTAACAAACAAACTCACTTTCGCTTTTATAATATTAAATTAATATTTAAAAAACAAATAAATAAATTCACTCCATTGCTTATCATCAGATGAGATAATTAAACGTGAGCCTATTCTATTCTATAAATCAGAACAATAAAATAAATACTATGTTACTGCATTATTTAGTTTCACCAATTCCATCATCAGACTACCAGACGTAAGTCGTTTCCGGTACATGGTGGACATCCCAGCTATACGCACAAAACGTTTTGGGACACGTTTATTGTACTCACAGATTGCTAAGGAGTGGTATTTCCTGCCGAAGTCTGTGTTTCCGGGTAGCTGTAACCTAAGGTTCCTTAAGTCAAAAGTAAATAGGTTACTTCTAGGCAAATGTGTTCCATTGTAGACCACATCATCGCATACCATCGAGTGATATATATAGTCAAGTCGCATTGATCAGTCGAGGTGTTTGTGTTCGTTGTTTGGAGTTGTCCTTCTGCAGTTTTCTACTCTGTGCCTGTGTCTACAGGTACGCGTAGCCTGCAGGCACCATTAGCCACCCTTCTTGCTGACGCGAAAAGATAACTCGCCGATACATTCCGCCGGCCTGCTACGGGTTTAATGGAATTAGGGATATGTTGCCAGTTCTTATTTCTACTGTTTAAGTGTATAAAGTTTTGGGTAGGGTAACAAAATCCAGGTAATTTGGCATTTCGCTGTCTATATACCTGTGATTTGGGGGAGGAAATGATTCCAACAGCACGAATACGTAACCTTTCTTTTTTCTGATCTGTCCCACACCTGTGCAAAGGTCTGTAGCGATATCTATGACGCCACATAAGATCTAAAATTTAACATCCTGCATCGTGGTATTCAACACGATTAGAACATATACAACAATTCGAATCAACTGTCTGGCAGATGCCGGGACCAGATACAACACCCATCTTACCTCTTTATAATATTATAGTGTAGATAAATAGGTGCAAATAATCTCATACGTTTTGTACCTAATGGTTTTTTTTTAAATCGTCTCTTCTCGCTTAATCCCTTCTCTCTAATCTTATTTATCATCATCACCATTTCAGCCGACAGACGTCCACTGTTGGACATAGGCCTCCCCCAAGTGTCGCCACAATGATCGATCCTGTGCGTTTCGCATCCATCGGTTTCCCGCAACCTTCACCAGGTCATCGGTCCACCTTGTAAGAGGCCTTCCGACGCTGCGTCTTCCAGTACGAGGTCGCCACTCCAGAACCTTTCGGCCCCAACGGCCATCTGTTCTGCGAGCAATGTGCCCTGCCCATTGCCACTTAAGTTTGGCAATTCTTCGGGCCATGTCGGCAACCTTGGTTCTCCTGCGGATATCTTCATTTCTGATCATTTTCATTTCTGATTTCTAATCTTATTAGTAACTGGGTAATACCACCACTACATAGGTTCTGTAGACGTACAGAAAATGGATATAAGTTATCGTTTGGTGTAAACGGATCCAAGTGTTCCAGTACACGGGCCTCAAAAAAACACCGCTTCAAGTTTCTTTTTGTGGCTGGTGTGCGGCGGTGCCGTGACAAAAAAACGCTTGAAGCCGCTTCAAGGTTTCTCCGGCCACAAGCTGTCGCGCACTTCAGCTGTTTTTTTGCGGCGGCTTCTAGCTTTTTTTGTGACGGCGTTTTTTTAAGGCCCGTCTGTGGGGACAGTAAAAATAAAGAACACTGTCACTAATAAAAAACTATATTGTAAGAACTGTACATGTATTATTCTACGTACGAATCTCTAGCTCATACCATGTGCCACCAGTACCTACTTATGACGCAATCAACCAACTCGGTTGTTGTGGTGGAAATCGGGAGCGTCCAGCCGATTGATAAATACGTTGATTGCCTGACAGGACTAATGATTGATTTACTGTTGCGGTCAGTTGGGGTTAATAGGAAATCATTATGAACTCGCTCTAAATTAGAATTTGCTTAGCTTATGGTAAGTACAGTGATTTCATGTGATTCCATAAATTTACTCTGTAATGAATCTGTGCATTTAAAAAGCTCTGAGTCATCAAAGCCCAGCATAGACTGTTAGACCTATACCACAAAATATATAGATACAGAAATCAATCTTACAAAGCCCGCTCGAGCAACGCACACATAGACACCGCTCACGGACACGATATCTCGGAGCGTCTCGGCCCCCTCGTCCTACAGTTCTGGCTCAAACGCTCATTAGTGTGCATCACGGAACAGTGTTCCGTGGTGTGCATCTACCGAGCGTAGGTATTAAATGTGAAGTACATACATGAGTATGTCTTCTGTACCTCTTTATTTTGTGCCTATAACCTATTCGCGTTAAGATTAGACATTTAAAAAAACCCTTTTACTGTATGTTCAACCGATTGTAACTTCTATTTCGTAGGCATAAGTATGGCATTAAAAGCAAAAAAGTGGTTACAATACCAACTATTTACTGCAGCCGTCATTTGTCATGTCACCAACGTAATAAAAGTCAAAATCGTTTGAACGGACAGTAATAATAGGTTTTCATAAATGGCTAATATTATTCCTGAACAGAACGCTGAAATTGTACACAGAGGTTTCCTTTATTTATGGAGAAGACTACTTTTACGCGAGCAACGACGAGCAGAAGCGTAGAAAAAAAGTATCAACTAAAATGCTAAAATTTAGATAACGATCGACCCGCGTTCAAGCGCCTGATCAAATATTTACACACACATTTGTACAAAACGGGAAAACAATATTCTGTTATTTTTAAAACAAATTTTTATTGTACACCAAAAGACTAACACAACTTAGGTATTTATACACAACAAAATAAAGATTTTAAATTAAAGCCTTACATTTTTAATGATCTTCAGCGCTACTTCATTGTAGGATAAAGCAAAGTACACATAATATGTATAATTTACTGTAGCCTGTAAAAAAGGAAATTGCTGCTGTGATGTATGTCTATAATCATATTATACCCATACATCGAAAACACAGCAATTTTATGGCACGCGCGTCACAAAGGAGCAAAGTTATAGTTTTTTTTTTTTTGGTACATTAGAAAAAAGGTAGGTACTATACTAACAGAATCTCCTGTGTACCAAAGCCCTAAAGATCTGTAGCGACATCTATGACGCCACATAAGAACTACGAAGAAAATACGAAATCCTGCATCGCGCAATCAAAGTTCTCCGCGCGATTTGAACATATACGACAGCCCGACAACAACTATCGGGCTGTCGCCCACCAGACTATAACATTCTGTCTGGTCGGAGGATCTTCCCTTTTCAATGGAGGTTTGCGGGACTTTACTCTCTGTTCCGCCTACCTCCAAAGATCCTTCTCCAAGGAACTCTTCAGTTTTTCAATAATAAACTTAATTATTTATGTTGGTTGTTTGTTCTTGAAAATACAAGACAGCGCCTTTGATAAACTTCAGGTATAGGTTATTTAAATGGAAATAATTTATTTAGTAGACGGATCTTTAAAATAAAATGCTTGTTGTACATGAACAAAGGTTCGTATCACAATAACAATTCTGGCCAAATTGACGATCAATTTTATTGAAACCTAGACGTGTTTGCTATGTTTCAGAAACTCATTGAATATTTTTTTACGTGAATTGGTTTGGAATAAGATCAAAAGATTATAAGAATGTTTTAGACTGCTAAAGTATTTAATAGTTATTTAAAAGAAATAAAAGAACTGGAAGTACTTCTATTGAGACTTTGATCATTGGAGATAATATAATAATGATATATCGGTTCTCCATGACGAGAACGTCGTGAAAGCTGAGAAGGATAAACAAACTATATATATTGACTTTTTTTTTACGGTGGGCAATAATCATCTAATGGCAAACCTCGCTCTTGGGTAGAGCGGGAGATAGGTAGAGCCTTCATACCGGGGCTCGAGTTTCCTTTCAGATAACCCTGGCCCCAGTAGGCTTCGACCCAGCTGGGCCCCTCCTGTTTGCTGACAGCTCCTTGAGGCGCGCGGGAACAGTGCGCGCCGTCGACGTCAGTGCACGCCGTCGAAAATATCTTGACTTGGCTCGCGAGGTTGTCGACATGTGGGAAGTGGTTGGTCAATGGTTTAACCAAAAGCCTCGACCAACATTTCAGGAGGCTCCCGTTACGCAGTTGGATCAAGGGTTTGATCCAGAAAGCAGTACTCCTGGACACGGCGCGTATTGTCTGGAGTTTCATCTCTCAGGAACACTGATCACCGATAGCTTGGACCCAGTTCCCGATGCCGATGGGCTACTCTTTTTTATATTTTGAAATATTGTTTTTTGTAAGAGGTATGATATAAAAATAAATAAATGGAATAATAATCTCTCTCTGCATCGTGGGTGCGTTCACAACCATATAAACAAGACATCAAGACCCGGAGCAGCTAAGATCTGTAGGCACAGTAGGACATACAAAAGTCTGTTCCGTGCGGAAATGAACCCGCGACACACAGCGTTACAGACACTCGCTCACGCACTGCGCCAACATCACCTACGTTTCTTAGTCTTCTAGCATTTAAACTCGTACGTAACCATATAATTTTTTATTCCAAACCAAATAATACAATGATTTTTCTATATATTAGCGTGCTGAAACAATAGTGGACGATCACAAATCAAAATACGTATGAAATTGACGCAAGCATTCAATAGAATCACAATTTATTTTATAAAGCATTTATTAGGTTTAGTCTACGCATTTCATTGACTTTCCCACCACTGTCTAGAGGGCAAACCTATCGCCATTTTAAATAAAAATCGTATTACAAACTAAAGTTTTGAAATAATGAGAATCGAGCACATTAAGGCAGGGCGCAAAAATGGATACTTTTGTGTCTTGTGTCAGGTACAAGCTACCGATGAATATTTGATTTCTATAGAACCAGCATGAAATCATCCACTCCCTACGCATACGTAAACATTATGTCCAGTTACTTCCACTTAACACATACTCATGACAATCAAAAAGTGTTCGGTGTCGGTAACTGGAACAAAATGTGTCTACATTTGCGCAGCAGCTTAGGCCCCTAAGGGTGCTACGCCACCAAAGACGTACAAGATAGCAAGTTTCTTTTTTAGGTCGAAAATCATCCAATGGTTTCTTACGCTCTTGGACGGAGCGGGGGCGCGTGTCAGTCTCTTACTGACCTCCAGTTTCTTCTTTGCCATCGTTCCAGAGCCCCGAGGTTCCCTTTCGCACAACCCATGGCATCAACAGGCTTTGACCCTGATGGACCACTTTTTTTAGGTGGAAAAATCAAGTAAATGACATCTCCCACCATTGGGCGAAACGGGATATAGTGTCAAACTTTTACTGGCTAAAAACCCACTTCTGTTCCTTCTTTGTCACTGTTCTAGGGCCCTGGGGATCTTTTTCGCATCACGAATGGCCCCAGTAAGCTCCCATGGTTACTGACAACTCCTTGAGGCTTTTTTTTTCGGTGGCAAAAATCATCCAATGACAACCCCCCACTCTTGGGTGGAGCGGGAGATAGTGTCAGATTCTTACTGACTAAAAACCCACCCCGTTCCTTCTAGCCTCTTAATACCGGGGCTTGAGTTCCTTTCGGATAACTCTGGCCCCAGTAGGCTTCGACCCAGCTGTCGACGACTTGGGCTCAGTCCGGTGCTGGACCCCTACATATTCAATACAAACTCCCCGAAATATACACATCCTCGCATCGCCTAGCATCTGATAGGAAGGCACCCTTAATCTCTCGAAAGTGGGACTTAAAAGAGTACAAATGAAAAGGGCCGAAGCCTCGACATAACTTTATCAAATCATTTAAATTCGCTGTGAAAAAGTGGAGAATTTCTTTTCAGTCGTGAACCAGGTAATTTCTGGGGGATGAGTGGGTGGCTAAGAGGGTGGCCGGTGGGGGTGATGCGGGTTATACAGCGAAGGACGATGAGTAACGAATTATGAATTGGTTTTTATAGATATTGGAGATTGTCTCATTAGTAGAACTAGCGGGTCATAACGCGCATGAGGAGCCAGCGTACAACCGGGTGCGGAAGCAACCAACCCTCAGTCGCCTGGATGGCCTGGTGACCAAGTAATTGCGGAAAACCAGATAACATAACGAGCTTATAGATTTCTCGAAAAATCGACAAATAGTTCCTCCCCTTCTGGGAGGAGCGAGAAAATGAAATGTATTTTGTAACATCAAACTTATAGCAAAATAAAAAGTATATTATTACTATTTTTAGACAAGTACGTGGCTGTCCACCTAACTAGGCCGTATGTCACCGAGTATCGGCCGGCGAACCACCCGCTAATGAATACAAACCACTCGATGCCCAACACTCCCACCCACCTAGCTAACTACCCACCCAAGTTAAGGGCGATTTACACGACCACGAGTAGTAGGTAAACATGGTTATGCAAAGAGAGTATGTAATCCACACTATCAAACTAATATTATAAAGGCAAAAACTTTGTGTGTGTATGTTTTTAAAGCTTTGGTTTCATAGGAAAGCGGTGCCGTCATATAGCGGCCGTTTTAACACATCGTCAGTCATTATTTCAAAACAAACGTCACAAACGTCATACGAAAAGTATCCAAGATAGAAAATGGGCGACTTTGATTTAGCTTTAGTAATTTACTTGGAGGATGAACTAAGATGTATGTATGATGCACTAATCAGAAGAGGAAAATAGTCGTTGTTCCGGAAAACGGCCGCTATATGACGGCACCGCTATCCTAGGAAACCAAAGCTTTACTTGTTCACGCTGAAACTACTGATTTGGATTAAAGGCGTATTGGTTTCCCATGTCCTGAAATAGCGCACAGATTACTTTAACGGCTTCATCTGTGACAAATGTAGAAAATAATCCAAAGGGAACTTACTCCCAGAATAAAAGGCGTCCTTTTTCCTATTCTAGGTTACAGTCTACCAGTATCTATTATCCAAACTCTTTGAACTATTTGTGTGTGTGAAAGAGAAATAAATATATACACATATTTACCTGTATATTAGTTACTATTAGCTACGTATTTTTAGTATATAATAATAAGTAGATACTACTCACTGACCAACCTGTTTTTTTTTCTACTTACTCACCTGATGGTAAGCGATGACGTTCTCGACGATGGAGCACGCTTGCTTAGATGTAAGACCCTTTACCCACGGTGACTTTTTGTAGCGATGAAGTAGCGATACTGTCGCGCGTTCGCTTCGAAAAAGTTGCGCGTTCGCTTCGATACTGTCGCGCTTTAGCATTGGTACAGTCGCACGTTCTCGTCGATACAGTTGCCCTTTCGTTTCGAAATAGTAGCGATGCGGGCACTAGCTGGTTGCCCTCGCCCGTACCACGATTTTTAATGCTTTGCAAACGCAATACTGTAGCGCTTCAGACGCGATACAAACTCGATTCATTAATGGCACAAATATGAAGATTTTTGTATATAGAATGTTTTATTTACGCGCCACCCTTCCTTCGTTCTCTTCCCAATGTCGTCCGAGACGATCGCGCGTTTGCATCGATAAAGTCGCGATGCTGCAGCGCGTTGGAATCGCTTCTGTAGCGCGTTGGAATCGGTTCTGTAGCGCGTTGGAATCGCTTATGTAGTACGTTGAAATCGCTTCTGTAGCGCGTTGCACATGCGACTGTCGCGCGTTAGTAGCGAAGCTGTCATGCATTTCGGAAAGGCGCGACTGCATCGCTGCAAAAAGTTGCTGTGGGCGAGGCCTAACCACAAAATAGATAGGTACAGAAGACAATCTTCATACAAAGCACGCGCGAGCAACGCACACACAGACACCTCTCACGGACACGATATCTCGGTTCCATCGCCCTGTCACACTCATACAGTTCATACAGTACATACATGAGATTACCTTCTGTACCTATCTATTTTGTGGCCTAACCTATTCACTCTTGATGTAAAACGTCGATACTATGTAAGTGTAAATCGCCCTTTACTTAGCCACCTACCTAGTTAGCCACCTACCCTGTCGGCACGTAGGCCACCTGATTAAATGCATGGAGATTGTTTGGACTTGAAAGGGTTCGCGTCGTTACGCCATGCGCCTTGTAAAGACGTACTGCCGTTTTCTGAGTGAATTTAGCTTCGATTTACTTTACGTATGTGGATTAGTTCGTGTCCGTGATTTTGTTCGATGTTATTTGGAGAACCTGCTGGGTTTTATCGACTTAAAAAAGGAGTAGGTTATCCATTCGGATGTTTATATATGTAATATATATTTTTAGGTTACGTTCGGGCATACGGTAAGGGGTTTTCGAAATAGTTCCATTTAAATTTCCTTCTTAGATCTGTCTAGCTTTTGCGCGTGGCTTCACCCGCGTAGGTACATAAAATACAGCCTATGCCACCCAGGAGTAAAGCAGCTTTCTATCGGTGAAAAAATTTACCAACGGACCAGTGCTAAAACTTTGTTACAAAAAATACAACTACTTACAATACTTAAAAAAAAAATTCGGAAGTCAAACGAAACTAAGCCAGAATTACCAACGTATTTTTTTGTAAATAGTTTTTTAGTTTCCAATTTTAGTTACAAACTCGATGTTTTTCAAAGGTATTCTGTCACCTTGTATCTGGAAAGTCGCTCCATGTAAAATACTGGTACATTTATAGTAGCTGTGTAGAGTGGTGGGCGAGTGGTAACGGCTCCGACTTACGAGTTCTAGTTCGCGGGTTCAAAGTTCAAACCTAGCCAGGCGCATTACTTTGTGTAATTTATTTCATCACCTCTGCTCTCGAAACGGTGAAGGAAAACATCGTGAGGAAACCGGCATGTCCTAGAACCAAACTAAACCCAACCCGCTCTAGACCCGCGTGGTGGAATACGGCCCATTCCTTCTCCTAGAGAGGAGGTCTGAGTCCCAGCAGTGGGAATATTAAAAGGCTGATTATGCTATGCTATGCTATGTATTAAGCTGTAATCATTTTTTATATCTGGTATAAACTAGTACTTGACTGCGATCCCACCTGATGGTTTGCAGTGATACAATCGTTGATGGTGAGGCGCACTAGTTTATTAAGAGCCTATTCACTCATTTCAAATCATTCCACGTATAATGTTGACAGTAGTTAGCTACTAAGCTGAGTCGGTAATACGAGCAGTTAGTTTAGTTCATCGGATTAACTCACACGATAGTTTTAATCCGGACGTTGCGTTTGACTTCAAATAGATTTGTTAAATAAGGTATTTATACGTTTGTTGAGGTCTCATCCAGCAATGTTATTGGGGCAGATAGAAGAAGTTATTTATGTTGGTGTATGTTGTGTTGTTGTTATTTATATTTTTGTTGTGGTTGTTTGTGCGTTGTTGTTGTGTTGTTGTCAAGGTTATGTTTGTGTAATTGTATTTGTGTAAGTAGTTATTTTTTTTGTGTGCGTCTACTATTTTGGTGTACCTACAATAAAGTTTATTCTATTCTATGGATAAGTCTAAGGACTTTTCACCGGGAAAAGACGGCAGCGCGACCAGTTGCGCCGCCGTAGTGTCATGGTGAAATATAGCCCTAAGCTACCAAACTAGACACTATACAGACACCAGAGTCGTCACACGTCCGAGCTGGTCGCTTCACCAAATTGGTTGCGCAACCAAACGAACACCAGGTGAGTAACTCTCTATAGAGCTGTATACATTTTGTTGGTAGCGGCGACTGGTCGCGCCGCTATGGTATCCCGGTGAAATATAGCCCTAAGCCAATGTTTAATACTTTTACTTGGATAGTGTGGGAAATGATATGAAAGAAAAGGGAGTGATAAGTGAAAAGATAGCGTGACAGATGACAGGACAGAACGGAAGAAAAGACTGTTGCGCCGACCCCAAATAAAGCGAGTCAAGGGCAGGAAGATATGTTTTTTGAGTGGAAAAATCATCTAATGGCATCATTCGCCCTTCGGAGAGAGTGAAAAAAAAAAAACATTGCATGATTTTCCACTTAAAAAACACACTAATCTGAAGGATAGCACAACTAGGAATCTGATTTGAATAAAGACTTATGTTAATTCATAACAACAGAGAATGTTAAATAAACATGAAATAATTACACCGTTAACACAAACAAGTTAGCGAGATTTCTCACACTTAGGTACTCGTAATACGAGATTGAAAATACACGTCTTCATTAAAGAAAAATATTATTCCTCACAATCTAAGCTTCTAAACACATCTCTTTGAGATGCGCGTGAACACACAACGCGCCGTCGACACATCATTGTTGGACTGCGAATATGTAGTTCGCAAGCTAATATCCAGTGACTTTCGAAACCCAGAGCGTCTCCTGGGTATATCGTGAAAAGCAGGCCCCGAAGACTGCAAGCAGGGATTAAAAAAAACATTTATTTCAAATACACCATTTACAGGCACTTTTAAATAGTCAAATATCGGTCAGTCCAAAAAAAATGAAGTTAAATTGCACGTTCCTAAGCGTAGATCTCTATGGAGAAGAACGTGCAAGAAACTCCATAGACACTCTTTTAAATCATATTATGAGTTACATATAATCTTGGTTACATATTTCTTGTTGCTTCTATTAAGTGAGCATAACGTAGATAATAAAATAAAAATAATTAAAAGATAGAAATTGAATTAGGGTGAGGCCAAACGAGCGTGATTTTACTTTTGTGAGTTGCAGAATTTCGGTCGCGTAATTTCTACTGCATACATATTTACTGCGGCAGACAACTTATTTTGCGTCGCCGTGTGAATGAAACAGGACTTTTGTATGAAACCGAATGCAGCAGAAATTACGCGACCGAATTTCTACGACTCACAAAATTTCGCTCGTTTGACCTCGCCCTTAAGCCACTAAGAATAAAATAGAAATACCTACTTTTATTTGGTAAAAACACAATTTAGGTAAGAGGATAAGGAATAATATATATTGTGACACATATTGGACAATAAATATTGTGTTTGGATCATCAGCAGCTCAAAGTTATTGTCTGGTAGATATCGCTGTCAGCGATAAGACCGCTATTGTATCTGCACATTTAATTCATGAATCCCCAAGCGACCACCGGTGGCCGCGCATCTATTGTCTTACTATTGTGTCTCTAATTGACGGTATCTGAAGGGTTAAGTTTGTGTATAAGTTATGTTACTTTTTTGGTGTACAATTAAGTTATTTTATTCAACTTTCTGCACTTAACAATATTTACGGCGAAGCAACAAAGCTGTATGCAATGCAACGGAAGTTTATGAACACAGATGAAAGAGGTTAGAATGGTCTTGTAGGAGGGCAGGCGTGCCACAAAGTAGGGCAATGCTCGTAGTTCAACTACCAATAGCAAACTTGCTATCTATGTGTGCGTGGTCTGTTAGTTGCGTAATGCGCGTTCGTATTAGTTTATTGCCTGTAGTGGAGTTAAAGGGTGGAGGTTCAAACGGCGACACTACGTTGTAGTACAAATCGGAAAGTATTTCCTTTCTAATCTCTTTCATCTCTTCTGAGATTGTACCATCAAGTGTGGTTGTGTTACTTTTTTAGTAAACAATAGGGTAGTTTCCAGGTTCAAAATAATTACATTTTACGTTATGTACCTACAGTTACAGTTTGACTGGCCTGTTGGTCTAGTGGTTAGTGACCCTGATTGCTATACCGGAGGTCGTGGATTCGATTCCCACCCAGGACAAATGTTTGTGTGATGAGCATAATCATTTGTTCTGTGTCTGGGTGTCATCATATCAGCCGAAAGATGTCCACTGCTGGACATAGGCCTCCCCCAAGCGTCGCCACAACGACCGGTCCTGTGCGTCACGCATCCATCGGATTCCCGCGACCCTGACCAGGTCGTCGGTCCACCTTGTTGGAGGCCTTCCAACGCTGCGTCTTCCGGTTCCTGGGCGCCACTCCAGAACCTTTCGTCCCCATCGACCATCTGTTCTGCGTGCAATGTGCCCTGCCCATTGCCACTTAAGTTTGGTTCTGCTGTCTCGGTGTAATTTATCTACTTATAATATGTATGTATTTAGAAATATATAAGTATGTTTATCAGTTGTCTAGTACCCATAACACAAGCTCTGGTTAGCTTGAGACTAGATGGCGTTGTGTGATAGTTGTGATATATTATTATTATTAGTTGCGATTGACGTCACCCCGTGCGAAAAAATGCAGCACGGCGCGGGCGTGACGTTACACGTAACTTTAATGGGCTATATCTTTGTTATTTTTTGTTTAATCTAAAAGACGGACTAATGAAATTTTTTACGGCAACTAGCCTATTAGGTCAGATATTCTGTTGTACTTTCTGCCTTCAACAATATTTACGGCTTAGCAATAAAGCTGTATGCAATGCAACGGAGGGTTTGAGTGCCTCTGAAATTGCAAGCTCTCGAATCTAGGGACAAAGTAATGTGGCGAACCGCAAAGCCCTCGATGTTTCGGTTTAGTGTTCCGCAATAGTGATGGTTACCACAACATTGGTCGTACTCAGTTGCACACGTAACATTGTAACTCAATCTCTAAAAGGCACAGAGTGACATTGTATGTCGAATGCTATGAGTATGTCGAAAAACTGAGGGTTTTGTCCATGTGACCAACTCAAACTCAAAGGTAGGTAGCGTAGGGTAGGTAGGGTAGAATGGGGGTAACTAGGTAGGGTAGGGTAGGTAGTCAGCTGACGGGAGCGAAGCCGCGAGCAAAGCTAGTAGGTAATAAATACATAATAATCTTCCACAACGCCATCTAGTCCCAAACTTATCAAAGCTTGTGCTATGAGCACTAGACAACGATAAATATACTTATATTTCTAAATACATAACATATTATAGATAAATTACAGTCAAACACAGAACAAATTCCCTCTCCTCGAGAGGAGGCCTAAATCCCAGCAGTGGGAACATTAAAAAAAGGCTGATGATGATGATGAATATATTCCAGCACTACACTACAAACGAGGCAATGGCCCTCGCGCCCCAGCCGCTGGGATTCCGATCCCGGTTTCTGGCCACCGTAGGCGCAGACTTGCAGACGTTGAGCA
This sequence comes from Mythimna lalbum, assembly GCA_949319445.1. Lineage (NCBI taxonomy): Eukaryota > Metazoa > Arthropoda > Insecta > Lepidoptera > Noctuidae > Mythimna > Mythimna lalbum. Next base: position 1,898,623 of record OX439354.1, read on the forward strand.
ATGGGTAGCTCGCCGTCCGACCGTCCAGTAACCGACCGGACCGAGCCCAAGTCGTCGACGGCGCTCACTGTTCCACGCACGCCTCACGGCCCAGCAGGGTCGAAGGCTACTGGGCTGTGGATGAAGCGAAAGAGCTTCTCTCTAAGGAAGAGCGGGAGATGTCATTGGATGATTTGCTCACCTAAAAAAAAGCAATAAACTACAAAAGACTTTGCAGCCACCAATTCATTTACCATCAATTTGAGCACGCTACCAAATTACCTAATCTCCAGAGAAAGCATAACAATTCATTAAATTCAATTAAAACAGACCAGTTAACGTTCAATCTAAACTAAGTAACTTTTAATTTAGACGAAGTTTCGTAAACTCCAAGACTCCGGGATATTGACAAGACAAGGAGCCGACCGATCTGATAGCGCCATAGAACACGGATACACTAGACAAGCTATCCAGCTTAAAATCCATATACATCCTTATCCTTTAAACATCAAAATTTTTTGTTTATGTAAAACCTGAATATAGTTTGTTCAGAGTAACTGAATGGATTCCAATAGTTTTACACCATGTTATATTTTTCCTTAAAAATAATTCAAAAGGTAACATAACAACACTAAGTACAACATAGGTCACGGCAGGTCATAGCGGGTATCAGCCGCCAGCAAACAGCTGGGTGCAAGTGCCAAACAACCCCTCAGTCGTCTGGATGAGCCGGTGACTATGTATTTTTGCTGATATAACAAGCTTATATCTTTGGGATAGACATTAAAGTACTAGATACGTGTTTCGGGTTTCGCACATACTAAAAATAAGGTAGCCCGATCTTAAAATCGATAACTACATGATGTGGACATTGTAATAGAAACTAGCTTAAATCCGCGGCTTCGCTTGCTTAAAATTCGGTTGTTGATTAATTCAGCGTTCTAGGCCGGGCGTTGATGAATTTGGCCTTCCCTATATAATATATTCTCTGCTCATCCGACTGTGGGCTAAAAGAACCACTTATTGGGTCCCATTGAACGCAAGGCGACATCGCGGCAGACCAAGGCGAAGGTGGAGAGATGAGCTTGATAAGTACCGGAGGGACTGGCCCGCAATGGCCGAAGACAGACGTGTGTGGAAAAGGGAGGCCTTTCCCAGCAGTGGGACATAAATGGTCTAACTAACTAACTTTATATACTTGAATTCAGAAATATAAAACTTTCTGATATCTATGAACCGGACCAATGCTGTAAACACATGCACTTTAATGTGATCTTTGCGAAAACTCTTTTTGATTTTGTTTGTGGCCACTGAGCCGCGTTATTGCTCTGTGGAACCGACTGATCTGATAACGTCAATTACAAACTGCTTCTGTTATCTAAACTGGGCTACGGTTACGTCAAATTACTACAGTTATCTACCAAGCAGTAGTTCAGTTTAACTGTCTATCAGTTTGACCTTAAGATGGGATAACTTATATTGTTTGATGTGGGTTTTGTGAAAACAATCGTGGTAGTTAAGTTTCTACAGATGTTAAAGGAAAGGTCAGAAGTGGGCTATTATTCCGGAGAAATTTGAACACCAATGTTATATACCTCATAAGAAAGCTTAAATAATACGCAACCCGATTTTGGTTAAGAGGGTCCTTTTCCACTCGGCTATCGTCAACATCGAAAATGGTTTAAAAATTTGTTACTTCATCTAACGCAATCCGCGATTTTGACGAAAAGAGAGATAACGCCTGAAAACTCATCTTAATAAAAGTTACAAGGCTTCTATAATTTTACTTTTTGTACTTTTTCAATTTTTAGGCAAATTATGAAATGTCAAAGTTCACAGTTTTACTGGATTACTTTTAAACAAATTTAAAAATTGATTTCAATAGAAATTATATCCAAAACACAGTATCTTACTAATATCTAATGAAAAATGTGTAGGTAATAACTTCATAATCGGTTATGAGCGGTTGTATGAAAAACAGTGAAAATGTGTGTCGAGATGCATCACCTTAAATACAATTTTTCAGTCCTCCGTTTTTGCAGAAACTTCAGAGCCATGCTAATCTCGTACAGGCTGACGTGCGGAATATCTTCGGTATAGTGTCGAGTCAATCTAGCTCTTGGGTCATTCGCTAGTTTTGCAGCGGGTTTAGTGATAGACGTGTATAACCGTCCATAACAGGCTTCGATCTCCCCCAGATGCTCCGATTTGAAGGAAATTAAGATAGAACTACACTGCTAACACGTGGCACGCCACGCCGATCTGGGCGCGTCGGTCTCCATACAGTTTATATGGAAACTAGACTTGTAACACGCCAAGCGACGTCGTTCTACGTACAAATCAGGCGGGTTACACGTGAGCGTGTTAGCAGTGTAGTTCTAGCTTTACTCTTTATTTAAACACTAACAAGACCTTTTCTAATAGGCCCTTTATGTATTTGTATTAAATAAAAATGTGTGGTGTATACGATGTATACTGTCAAATACGTTCAAATCGACATAAACTAAAGCTGATAATTGAACTTTAATGGCTGTAATCTACTTCCGGAACATGGATTATTATTTGATTGTAAGTAAGTCAATGAACTCCACACAAAGGAAACATATCAATCGATAGAATACGTACAAACGACGCTTTGTCGCACTCTGCTTACGATATATAATTCTATACCATGGTGGTTTAAAGACGGCTCATGAAATTAAAGAGATTTGAAATCACGCGACGATATATGACGATGAAAATGGAACGAATTTTGTGTAATTATTTGGCGGAGAGGCTTCCCTTCCCTCTCCTAGAGAGGAGGTCTGAGTCTCAACAGTGGGAACATTTTTAAAATTTTTATTGTTGATAGGTTTGCGCTTGACCGCTATCTCACCTGATGGAAAGCGACGATGCGATCGACGATGGAACGCGCTTACCTAGAAGAAAACTATTCACTCTCGACTAAAAGATTCCCGGGTTGTAGCTATCAGGAAACACAGACTCCGGCAAGGAATAGGACATAGGGTGGTTATGCTATACTATTTGGCAGATATTGTATATCTAAGGTAAGGGCTCTTGAGTGGGAACATTAAAAGGCTGATCATGCTATGGTACGAGTATGTTACGCTATTTGAAGTAGGTATATAAAAATTTCACCAAAATAATACCCAATTGCCATAACAACAAAGCTTTACAAACGGAATACAACGAACTGTTACAGAGCTGACAGACATTGTACTTATCCCCGTGACATAATCCGATTGTCACCTTGTACAACCCCCCAAGAAGGATCTTTTATACCCTACGCCCCCCCCCCCAAACAAATTGACAGGCTTACATCAAGAAAAAAGATCCAAATAAAAACTAACAACCCACATCTCCTTTCGCATTCTTCTTTACACAATAAATACATAGGGTGCAAACATAAAGAGGTTTTTCAGTCCCGATTATTTCGGTACGGCTCGGTGCAGATAGATACCGGTAAAATCATATATAGAAACAGGTAAATCTGTCTACACTAGCCAATGCTTAAACCCATAATATCCAGGTCCATCCAGTCGGTACTGACCAGTTTCCTTCTTGCGTCTCTTACCATCAATGGTAATGGTCGTGACTTCGATGAAAAATTTTCTTGTGGACTATATTTCGCCATGTTGTCCTATCTTCGGCAATGTGGATGGCGTTGCAAACTGTGGTCTCCAGTATAACAGGAATTTGGTTAGACCAAGGTATCGGACTCCTGCCTCTGGGTCTTTCTCGTCTATTTTTCCTGTCAGAAGCAACTTTTCCAGGTTATCACCTCTCTTTCTGGCAATGTGGCCAAAGAAATCAAAGACTCTTCTTTGGCATATGTTGGTGGGTCTCATGGGTGACCTGAGTTTGGCTATTATGGAGTCGTTGGTCCGATGTTTTAATCAGTAGATTCCAAGCATTTTCTTTTTCTGAAAAGCGTCAATCTGGCAACGGTCAGTTTTTTTAAGGGCCCAGGTACGATACAGAAAGATGGAGAAAATGAGGGTGGTGACGAGCTTTCTCTTGGTTTTATACGAGATGTTCCTGTCAGTACCGACCAGTATAAACCTTTTTATTTATAAATGAGTATAAGAACACACGGGAGAATTATACCTGTACCGATTGGTACCGACCCCCACAGACTCGCTTGTATCGGTAACCTGTTCCTTTATGTTTGCACCCTTACGACCCCACACTAACACGAGAGCCCTTACACAATTATTACTAAAATATACTGTACCGAAGCAAGTCGATAGGGTCCGAAACATCTTGAATGGCCGATCAATATGCTCAGAAACATTACTAAGTAGCTGATCGACAGATTAAGAGGTCTCTTGGGTTTAAAGTCGAAATATAGTGTACAGAAGTGCCATTTAAGGGGGAAGCTCCAAGACAGCCCGCGAAATTCATGGCTAATAGTAGATTATGTGACTAGGGGATAAAAGTCTGTCTTAAAGTCGCGGGCGTCATGTTGAATTTCGAACAAAACAAAGGTTTCTAATTTTAATCCCGATCGTCAGTGACGGATTTATTTAAATAACTCCCGAGCATCGAGTTAATAAAGAAACCTGAGTGAAGTGAGGAATTCTAGCTGCCCAAGAGAAAGACAGCTTATCCCCGTGTTGGATACCTACTCTACTTTTTACACCACTGTGTGATAATTAAAAGACAATTTAGTCGACCAAATTATATATTAGAGAAATTAAGTATACATATTTACAAGTTAATCAAACAAATAAAATTCACTACTCCAAAATTCTGTAGAAGTTTCAATTTTCTACAACGCTCCCGTCAGTAAACATGTTTTTTTACACCACCTGCTCGAATGAGAATGTCGTTTTATACGTCAAACAAACCTAACTTAAAGCAAATTATTATACCCTAGGGAGATAATATAGTATGGCCGATCCCTAGGGAATAATGATATTTGAATTTGGAACATCAAAAATCGTCAACATTGTGAATTAAAATTAACAATGACTTGCGGCTTGACTTGGCCCCGCGGATCTCTTTCGCATCACCCATGGCCCCAGTAGGCTTTGACCCTGCTGGACCACTACGGTTGCTGACAACTCCTTGTTGCGTTGTTGACCACTACGCGCCGTCGACGACTTGGGTTCGGTACGTACTATAATTGACGTTCGGACGGCAAGCTATCCATTGCGCCCTGCCTTTGTTTACACAATAACGAATGTCTATGTTGCCATTTCCAATATCCAGTGTTTACAAGTTTTATTTATTTAAATGATCTGGAGGACTTACAGCTAAAACAAACCAGGTAAAAAACAGTAAGTTAGATTGACCGCCAATAACAAGTCCTCACTTATAAAGTACAGGATAATACAAGGTTCTATGGACACTAGATGCAGAGAAAAGGACAAATAGTTTGCTTAATAGCTATTGATTTACAAATTAGTTACAATTTTGTTCTTATTGCATAACAACCTGAATATTAAGTTTATCTTTACTAAATAAAAAAAAAATTACGGCTTAAGCACTTCTTGACCGAAGACACACTAGTTACGAATGGATCTATACCATGAAAAAAAAAATATTCCGTGATATCTAAATCATTCTTCTGAACATCTTTATTTCCACAGTCTCCTTTAAGAGGGCACATAACGGGATATTGGACCTCAAGCCTTTGAGTCGAAATGAGTTTCCGATTCATTTTTTTTTTTTTTTACAAAACTCTGCGCTGAAACTATGACCATCGATAAGTTTGGTCAGTGCTCTAATGGGTCGTTCGTGTTTGATTTAGTAGGACAAGAAAGTCTAAACCTAGTATTTATAGTCCTAAACCTACCAACTAATATTTATAGTCTTGATAATTATGAAGTTTATATGGATATTCTAATGGAAGCAATTCTAAAATTTTCCGGTGTATAATGTAGACAACTGCCCGATAGTTGATTTTAGGCTATGTATAATATAATAATAAAAATAACCAAAATAATTACTTACACAAGATATTACAATATTGGATAAGATAAGACCGCCATTGTACCCATACATTTAATTTTATGTATAAGATGTGTTACTTTTTGGTGTACAATAAAGTTTATTCTATTCTCTTCTATTCTATTGGAAAAAGAAAATGAATAACTTAACAATGGATTACATTTGTAATACCTAACTTGGGACTATCTTTATCCGAACTAGGCAGTAGCCTGTATCTCAAAGAGGACGTCTTTCGGCTAAACTGATGATGATCTTAATTTTAAAATTTTAGCAATCGGACCAGTACTTCCAGATATTACCTATTTCTGGAAGTACTGGTCTGATTGCTAAACTTTTTTTACCGATAGAAAGCTGCTTGATTACTGAGTGACAGGCTATTGAGGCTATATTTTATGTACGCGTGCGAAGCTGCGGGCAAAAGCTAGTAAATAAATAAACGAATAGGGAACACTTACATCGATACCAGATGGTTCTGTTTAACCCAATGTTTGTAAAAAGGGAGATAATTTATATGGGCAGTTGTAGTTTTGTTGATGTTTACGGAAACGGCTACTTTTATTGTTCCTTTTGCCCTCGTTTTCACAAATGAGTTGAGTTAGGTATAAGTAGAACACATAAATGCATCAACATTAGGGTGTAACGAAGCATTTTTAGCTAATAGGCAACGTAATTAATGCCAGTTTAGTTTTGTGATACCACATATAGGTAGAAAGCTTGAAATTTAGAAAAAAAGTCTACCATTACGCAGAGGATTTTTTTTTAAATACAATATACAACCGACTTCACTAAAAAATTTAATTGAATTTGAGGAGTTCCCTCGATTTCGCCAAGATTCCATCATCAGATCTCAACTTGGTGACTATGGGACCATTTGGGAAGTATACCCTTTCCAACAAAAAAAATATTTTTCAAATCGGTTGGCAAGCGACGAAGTTATGCGCGAACAAACATAAAAAAAAATACAAACATCCGAATTGAGAACCTCCTCCTTTTTTAGAAGTCGGTTAATAATTAGTTCAATAACATGAATTTTGTTTAAAATTCAAACAAACCATAATTATGTTTTAAATAAACAGTTGACATTCAATTTTCCTGTGTAAATATTCAGCAAAAGCGGAAACAGTTCTACATGGAAACGAGTTCGTTATGAACGAGTTGATACCACGAACATCCTGATCATTAAATACATATTTAATTAAAACATTAACTTGTGATATTATTACTAGTTAATGTTTAAGTGTATGCATATTAATTCATGAATCCCCAAGCGACCACCGGTGGCCGCGCATCTATTGTCTTACTATTGCGTCTCTAATTGACGGTATCTGAAGGGTTAATCTGTATTTTATATTATAATTATGTACTTTCGATCCAACCCGCGGCGTTCCCAGCTTCGCACGGGTGTTAGAAATCTATGAAATTCTCGGCTTTTCTATGTACCTACATCACAAATACACAACATAAAATTGGCATTATTAAAACTACATTAAATTGCATTAATATCAGTTTAAAAAACAAGAACATTAAAATCAACATATAAATTTATAGATGTATTGACTGCTACATTTATTAATTTATTTATTGATTTTAATGTTCTTGTTTTTTCATTAGGCATGCATTTTTAATTTATACGATTATTGTGAGATACAAATAAACATTTTTCTTCTTTTTTCTTTTCTTTATTAGAATAAATCGCACAAAATTAACTGACGCCATTTTTCAACCAAACCAAAAAACGTATTTCATCCTTCACATTTCCCAATGAACGCTTGTTCCAAATCCGTGTACACTCCATCAAGGTGATACTCCTGAAGACCCTGGATTAGGCCGCAACACACGAGCCATTCAACATGTCTTTCCTCGTAGTGATGTGCTCAAGGGATGACAGGGGTGACGGGTTGGACTTTGTTATGACGTGACGAGAACGATCCATCATTGCTAAGTTGTCTTAATTGTTATGTTTAGTTTGTTTTGAGTACTTATATTATTTTTTACGTGTAAAACTGTATTATACAACCTTATTTTTAGTACATGCGAAAATTGAAAGTACATAGATTCTTTACACAAAATTACTAGACAGGCCTAGTAATTTACAAAAAATTACTAGACGGTCCTAGTAATTTACACGAAATTACTAGACAAGCCTAGTAATTTACACAAAATTACTAGACGGTCCTAGTAATTTACACAAAATTACTAGACGGTCCTAGTAATTTACACGAAATTACTAGACAGGCCTAGTAATTTACAAAAATTACTAGACAGGCCTAGTAATTTATACAAAATTACTAGACGGTCCTAGTAATTTACACGAAATTACTAGACAGGCCTAGTAATTTACACAAAATTACTAGACGGTCCTAGTAATTTACACAAAATTACTAGTCAGGTCTAGTAATTTTGTATTAAAGAATCTATGTACTTTCATAACTGTATTATGCAAAATCACAAAGTTATAAGCCCCTTATGGGGGCTACATACATGGTCACCGGGCCACCCAAGTGACTAATGGGTTACTTTGCTCCAGTACTTGTGGTGACCTGTTTTGTACTTAGTGTTGGTGGAGTCCAACTTGTGACTTTTTTTAAACATTTAATTTAAAATAATGTTAAATTTTTACCCAAAAATTTAACATTTTAACACATATTGTATACTGTACGACTTAAATACTTAGATGCCTTACTTAGGAATTGGCAAGAAGTGGTCCAAAGCCAGGAACATTAGAAGGAATGGACGGAAGCTTTTGTCCAGCAGTGGGACAGTATGGGCTGCGGTAGGCCCTTTAAGCAAGCTTTAAGCTAAGCCCAACTTACTAAGTTCCACTGTCCCTACGAACCCTGAAATCGCGAACCGAACTTCTTAAAAGCGTTCTATTGTCTATGACAATGACAACTATGGTATTGAAATATGAATAGGACCGACTTAGCGCCATGTTGTGACGTCAAAACTATCAAATCGAATCTGTTAGGTAGGGTTAGCAAAATAAGATATTTTTTAAATAATTTATAATATTTTTTTATGAATCCTATACGAAAATGTTTAATCTGCATTTAGTTCTTCAATTCTGATCATTCCTGCATCACTGTGTATGAGTAGTATATATAATATACTAGCTTTTGCCCGCAGTTTCACCCGCATACATAAAATATAGTCTATGTCACTCAAAAATAAAGCAGCTTTTTATCGGTAAAAAAAAATTTGCAATCGGACCAGTACTTCCGGAGATTATCTACTACAAACAAAAAAATAAAAAAGCAAACTTTACCTCTTTATTATATTAGTGTAGATAAGGAATGGAAGAAGAAGGCGAATTGTTGCCAACAATAAAAATAAGAGAGAAAACATTTTTTTTAAATGACTTAATGTATTTAGCTAATATAGATTAAGTCATAACGTTATTTTGCGTTTAAACGTGTTGCGCTGACCCCAAATAAAACGGGACAAGGGCAGGAAGATGATGATGAATAACGTTTTTTTTGCTCTTAGATTTAACTAAAACACTATTAATTCATTAAACCCCAAGCGAACGCCGATGTTTACTCTCTCATTGTCTTTATATTGTGTCTCTGAAAACGGTATACGAAAGGTTAAACCAAGTAATTGAAACCTACGTTAATAATTTTTTTTGCAAACCGTACTTTTCAAGTAACATTTGACAGATAGAGGTCGTTGACGTTCCCATTCTTATTTGAAGCGTATTGTAGTCTATTCTGACTTAACCTCTGTTCCCATAATCCTGCCCTGCTCCTATAGATAACCGGTATTAAGGCCCTAGAGCCCGAGCAGTGCCATAAAAGTGATATTCTGAAGCCTACTCCTCGGTAACGGCCTGGTTTATAGGTTTGAAAAAAAAAATGTTGATTATAGATTCATGTAAAACATTATCAACGTAAATTTTTTTCGTAAGATAAATACTTTTGTCTAAAAAAAAAAAAATACTTAAACAACATGATATTTTTTCACTTGTTTTCTCTACTCCTTTCAAATGGCTTTGATCTTTAGAAATATGTTTACACAAAAAAATTGTTGGTTAATTGTTCTTCAGAATGTACATAGCATATGTAAGTCAATCAATATGTCGCCAAGAAAATGGGTTTTAAAGGTCAGCGGGGTTCTATACGTGCGCAGGCAGCAGAAAGAGTTTAGCATAGCATAGCATAATCAGCCTTTCAAAGTTCCCACTGCTGGAACTCAACGAGAGGGAATGGACCGTAACCCACCACGCGGGCCCAATGCGGGTTGGTGAATGTCACATGTCTTCGAATTTTTGGTTCTAGGACATTTGGTTACTTCACGATGATTTCCTTCACCGTTTTTAAAGCAGTGGTGATGAAATAAATTACACAAAGTAATACGCCTGGCTGGGTTTGAACCCGCGACTAACACAACTCGTAAGTCGGGGTCGTTACCACTAGGCCACCACTGCTCTGGTCTAGTGGTAAGTGGCCCTGACTGCTTATGCCGAAGGTCGTTTGTATCATCCAATGTCATCTCTCTTGGGCGGAGCGGGAGATAGTGTCAGACTTTTACTGACTATTAAGAGCAGTGGTGGCCGAGTGGTAATGGCCCCGACTTACGAGTTGTAGGTCGCGGGTTCAAACCCAGCCAGGCGCATTACTTTGTGTAATTTATTTCATCACCACTGCTCTCAAAACAGTGAAGGAAAACATCGTGAGGAAACCGGCACGTCCTAGAACCAAAAAATTCGAAGACATGTGATATTCACCAACACGCACTGGGCCCGCGTGGTGGATTACGGCCCATTCCCTCTCCTAGAGAGGAGGCCTGAGTCCCAGCAGTGGCAACATTAAAAAGGCTGATGATGATGATGATTATGATTTCCTTCACCGTTTTGAGAGCAGTGGTGATGAAATAAATTACTCAAAGTAATGCGCCTGGCTGGGTTTGAATCCAGTACGAGTTTGTAATATGTAACTCCAGATGTTTAAAGGACTATACGCCTTAAAGTATTGGGGGGAGCTGATGTGAATCATGAATTATTCAGTGCTTCCTCAGTAACAGTAGCTAGGATGCTGCTTACCAAGTTTTCCTGTGGTTTAGCGTGATTTTCGTCATGTAACCAAAGTTTGAAATGTATTTGTGAAAAGTTTTGTGAATATTTTTTTTTTCTTTTTTTGTTTGGTAATTGTTTGTTGAGCAGTAGGTTTTTGAACGATTTAGAGTCGTTGGTTGAATGATTGACACAGAATGAGATTTTTCCAAATCTTGTTTAAGCTTAATCTGATTCTGTAAAATCATGATTGGTACTGCAATGGCTAATCTCTATTGTCCAACCTATTTCTAATTTTATTTTCTTTTTCATTTGAAATACCTATCCCTACTATCCCTACTAATATTATTAATGCGAAAGTAACTATCTGTCTGTCTGTCTGTTACGCTTTCACGCAAAAACTACTGAACGGATTTAGATCAAATTTGGTAGGTACTAGGTAGGTAGAAGAGACACTGGAATAACACATAGGCTACTTATAATAGGGTAGTTTCCTGGGTCAAAATAACTACATTTTATTTAGTCCGTGTTTTAGATTATAAAATAATATTGGACACGTATTTTTTCTTTTTTAGATCAAACAAAAAATAACAAAGATACATCTCATTAAAGTTACGTGTGACGTCACCCCGTGCGAAAAAAGGTAGCACGGCGTGACGTCACACGTAACTTTAATGGGCTATATCTTTGTCATTTTTGGTTTAATTTACAAATAAAAAAATACGTGTCCCTTATTTTTTTTAAATCTAAAAGGCGGACTAATTACATTTTTTTAGGCAACTAGCCCATTCCACTGCTGAGCACGGATCTCTGCCCGCGCGATATAAACTGTATTCCACGCGGGCGAAGTCGCGAGCGGAAAGCTAGTATTTTAATATTTTGTATTACCTATAATCACTTGATTATTAACACTCAAGGCAGAAACACACTTTTCTCGCAAAGATATGACTACCCGGGTATATTTTTGCGAGAAATATCCGGATATTTTAGTTAGATTGCGTCATTAGCGCCAATGATTTTTTGTGTATATACCTATTTAGTAGATCTAAGAGTAGGTGATAGGCAATTTTTTACCCTCCTACCTCCACACCCCCCATATTTTCCTATGAATTTATATGTCAGGACAACGTTTGCTGGGTCTTTACTACATAAAATTCCAATCGCGAAGTAAACCCGCATATCTTACAATTCTCAAAATTACCGATGACGAGTACAAACAAGATGAGCGGCGGATAGTAACGAGTGATCGTTTGTTGAACCTCTATAAATAACCCTCATTCACGAGTTTATCTCTATCGATCGATATATCAATCAATCGAGTTGGTGTATTGGCCTGATCTTCTTCATTTTTTAATGGAAAACGATAAAAGTCGGGCTTGGTACAGATTCTATCATTGAATCGATGTTTCCCAGTGTTTTATGTGTTTATGTAATAAAGAAATAGAATCTTATATGTAAAAAGTTTACATGATTCTTTATAAAATAAATATACCTACATGATACTATTACAATTTATATTATAGTAAAAAAAATAAAAACAAACAACATCAGATATAGTATTTACTATATCTGATGTTGTTTGTTTTTATTATTAAAGGCGGACTAATTACATTTTTTTAGGCAACTAGCCCATTCCACTGCTGAGCACGGATCTCTGCCCGCGCGATATAAACTGTATTCCACGCGGGCGAAGCCGCGAGCGGATAGCTAGTATTTTTAATATTTTGTATTACCTATAATCACTTGATTATTAACACTCAAGGCAGAAACACACTTTTCTCGCAAAGATATGACTACCCGGGTATATTTTTGCGAGAAATATCCGGATATTTTAGTTAGATTGCGTCATTAGCGCCAATGATTTTTTGTGTATATATTTAGTAGATCTAAGAGAGATAGGCAATTTTTTACCCTCCTACCTCCACACCCCCTATACACCCCATATTTTCCTATGAATTTATATGTCAGGACAACGTTTGCTGGGTCTTTACTACATAAAATTCCAATCGCGAAGTAAACCCGCATATCTTACAATTCTCAAAATTACCGATGACGAGTACAAACAAGATGAGCGGCGGATAGTAACGAGTGATCGTTTGTTGAACCTCTATAAATAACCCTCATTCACGAGTTTATCTCTATCGATCGATATATCAATCAATCGAGTTAGTGTATTGGCCTGATCTTCTTCATTTTTTAATGGAAAACGATAAAAGTCGGGCTTGGTACAGATTCTATCATTGAATCGATGTTTCCCAGTGTTTTATGTGTTTATGCAATAAAGAAATAGAATCTTATATGTAAAAAGTTTACATGATTCTTTATAAAATAAATATACCTACATGATACTATTACAATTTATATTATAGTAAAAAAAATAAAAACAAACAACATCAGATATAGTAAATGCAAATCCTGAAAATACGAGTAGTATTCAAATTTGATTTCAGCTATTATTAAAATTAAAATAAATAAATATTTTAGGATAAAAATAACCTATTTCGCTTAATCTTCTATATATATAAAAATGAAACCCGTTTTCCGTTGTCACGACATAGCATGAAAACGGCTTGAACGATTTGGCTGTTTATTTTTTTTTGTTGTGATTGTTATTGTGAGGATAAGGTTTTTATGGAAAAAAAAAATTAAGGTAGTGTAGGGTAGAGTAGAGTAGGGTAGAGTAGGGTAGATTAGGGTAGAGTAGGGTAGAGTAGGGTAGGATAGAGTAGGGTAGAGTAGGGTAGAGTAGGGTAGAGTAGGGTAGAGTAGGGTAGAGTAGGGTAGGGTAGAGTAGTGTAGAGTAGAGTAGGGTAGAGTAGGGTAGAGTAGGGTAGAGTAGTGTAGAGTAGAGTAGAGTAGTGTAGAGTAGGGTAGGGTAGAGTAGGGTAGAGTTGAGTATAGTAGGGTGGAGTAGGGAAGAGCGGGAGCGAAGCCGCGCGGGCAAAAGCTAGTTCTTAATAAATCTTGATTGCGTCACTAGCATGTTGGCGTGTGCGTGCCTAGATATCAATTCCCATGCGCTAATGTAGTGCGACGATAGCCATATTATATCTATTTCCGGTCATGTAAAACTCTCTTGTCACCACCGAAAAAATACGAATAAATTTCGGTGAAAATCTTCTGTGACAGCCAAACAGACACCATTCTAATTCCCGATTAGCCGATTCAAGAAAAGAACACTAGGAAAAATCGAACAACAAACAAACGAACAGTTCTGATCTAAACGAGTCCATTGTTTCCACTATAAATAGTGTCCATTCACATTGTGGTCATCCCACTCGGTTCACGCAACATTCTACTGACGAGTACGTACGTAGTTTGTACGTACATACATATGTACATAGGTATTCTTCTGTATGGGAGCGTCGGCACTGAATCAAAACCGTTTGATACAATGAAAGCTTCCGAAAGGTGCGTGTGCATTGTGGTACGGTTCAGAAGTTTTATATTTTTCGTGATGACCAGAGGTCGGAATAGGTAGAGTATCTACCTATGCTTAATTACCCAAAGGTCGAGGAATTAAGTAATAGAATTAATAATACCTACTGAGATACTAATAAATATATCGATTTCCAGGACTATACCACATCTAGATAATGTACAGAATTCCTAAAACGTGCAGGTTAATTAGCAGGTGCAGGTGAAGTAGAATTTCTAAAACACTATCTCCCGCTCCACCCAAGAGCGGGGGTTGTCAGCGGATGATTTATGCCCACAATAAAAAAAAAGAACAGGGATAGAGATAACGTAATTTTCGAGCACTCCGACACGGACAGCCTAACTAGCCACACTTATCTGAAAAAGGCTGGTCCTAGTTAAGCTGGGAGCGAAGCGGACCTACCCTCAGAAGGTTACTATTATCACTTCAGCTTTACTCTCTATATGTGTGTACATACGAGTATTGTACACATAGACACACGATGAATGAGCGCATCCCTAATGCCGTCGCGTATCATCGCCCCCGCACTAGCATATTTGACAGTCGAACAGAGAATTACGCGCCCTTTTCACGGTGATATACTTTTTGAGTAGTTTTGGAGTTCTATTTAAATGTTTTGTGTTAAAAATGCGTTTTTATTTATGTTTGTTATTCACGTTCAAACGGCAAAACGGTTACACCTGTAGACCAGCTCCTAATCCTAATCGTCCTAATCCTAACTCCAGAAATACGTTCTCTTGCAGTAGAAAATTAGATTTTCTACTTTCAGACAAGTGATGCCACTACTGGAAAACTTCGCAACGCATTAACTTTTTTTAAACTAAAACAAATAAGAAAAATATGTTCCTATAAAATATAAGTACGTTACTTTGCATCTGTTGATTGACAAGTCTCATCTCAAACCACAACTAAATATTCCACGAATCAGTTATCAATTCAAAACAGTATAAATTTCTTCATTTATAGATCACACGTCATTACCACAAAACTATGACGTACGTCATTGGGCACGCTCACCGACACATGTGGGTCACCGCAGCTGACAGCGAGATGAAAAGATGTTGTAATGCTCGATAGTGGCACACTAAAGATGGATACAGAAGGTGGTTTGATAGTCTCCACAAGACTGGAAATCCACCCGATCATAGTTGGGTTAACCTGTCTTAAAAGAAAGGGCACGCAATTTGTGGAGGTAAGAACCCTCTTTGAGGAGTGGTTGGAAAGACCTCACGGTGTTCTCACTTTCCGCAAGATGCAGGTTATCATCGGACATGGTCAATAGGGGAGGTTCTTGTACTGGATTCGGTCTTAGCGGTTAGCGGCGCGGCGAGCGGGGCAGCATCGGTAAGCTAAGCAGGCACGCGGCGCTGAAAGCGGCGTCTCGTGGTGTGCTTCAAACATTTTCATACTTTTGATCTTACCGCTCGCCACCCCGTGCTTAGCTTCCGCTCGCCACTCCGTGCTTAGCTACCGCTCGCCACCTCATCCTTAGCTACCGTTCGCCGCCCCATGCTTAACTACCGCTCACCGCCCCGTGCTTAACTACCGCTCACCACCCCGTGGTTAACTATCCCTGGCCACTCCGTGCTTAGCTACCGTTCACCGCCCCGAGCTTAACTACCACTGGCCACCTCGTGCTTAGCTACCGCTCACCGCCCGTGCTTAACTACCGCTCTCCACCCTGCGCTTAGCTCGAGCCGTTACTCGTGGTACATAGCGGACCTTCTGTACAAGGTATCCTGTGCCTAGAAGAATCCCTATCGAATAAATATCATACCGAAATATTTTATTGTGCCAACCATTTTGTATTGTTGTCGAATTGGCTCAGAACTCTCGATTTGCAATGTCGATTTGTATTTGTGTGGGAGGACTTTATTCACAGCGATAGAATGAGAAACTTGTGGGTACTCACACAAGTACTCAGTACTCATATTTGAGTCTTCTAGCTTTAATTTATTAGGTATTGTAAAGAGTACAAGAAACCCGTCATAGACCGTGTGTTGGCCATACTTGGCCGACTAAACCAAAACGCGATTGCACATACTACTTCAACAATCATTATCAGATGACCTACAATAAGTCCCTCAAACCTCCATTGAAAAGGGACGAACCAGGCGGGAACAGCCTCGTTGGCAGTTATATTTTTGAGCCGTTTGGAGTTGAAACCGGTCCGAGTGCTCATATGCTTTTTAAAGATTTATCCAAACGCTTAGTTGACTCTTCGCGTGACCCAAGGGCTGGCTTCTACCTCGGTCAGAGATTAAGCATTGCCATACAACGTGGCAATGCCGCCAGCCTTTTGGGCACACTTCCAGTCGACAGCGATGCGGAGGAGTTTTTTGACGTCATATTTAGTTAGGCCTTTAGTGTATATATTATTTTTAATTATTTAAGTTTATTTTATAATTTAATTAGTTCCATTCTGTGAAAAATAAAATTCTGCGTACACATAATAGAAAACATTGGTCATAGATTTAAAAAACGGAACACAAAATAAGTGTCAATAAAATTTAAACAATGTTAAAAAAAAACAAAAATTTGTGAAAAAAAAAATGATAAAAGTATAATGTCAATAAATTAAGAAATGTAATGTCAATATTTTTATTATGAATGCTGAACATATTGGTTTAAAAAAATTGCCAGGTAAATAAATTAAATCACACACATTGGCCATCATCACATTAATATGATAGATTAAAAATAGTAATATATTAATTAAAATATATTAATAATTAATATCCCCTTAACTGTTCTGAACGCGTGGAGAACTTTAATACTATGCAGTTTATGTATGCAGGATTTTGAATTTTAGTTCCTATATTTTTGAGAGCAGTAATGAAGAAAATAAACACAAAGTATTGTACCTGACATAATGGGTATAATAATAGACGTAAGAAAAAAATCTGCTAGGCTCAAATAGAATAAGATGTTGTCACCACGCAGTGGACTCCTGCAGAGGGAAAGCGCTTTCGAGGCCCAGAAAGAGATGGCGAGATGATTCAGACGACTGGTTGAAGATGGCACAGGAGAATAACGTCTGGAAGGACTTGGGGGAAACCTTTACCCGGCTGTGAGATAATAACGGCTATGGGAAAAAGTCATCTGGCGGAGATTAAACCCACGAGCTCATAAGAGAGGCTGGGCCATCACTGCTCTCCGCGCCTACGCCTAGAACTAATAAGTTACGAAAGCAACTGTTTGTGTTGTAATAACAGCAATCAAAGATTTAATTAACGAGCCGAAACAGCCTCCCACTCCCTCTTCCCCTCCCTAACTAGCACCCTCCATTCGCCTATACAGCGCGGGAAAATAATGACGAAAATGGTGTAGTGCTCACAGATTATAATAGTGACAAACTTTACTTTTGAAAGGCCTGCACTGTTTTATTTTTGAATAAAGAAGGTCCATACGTCCATTGATCACACTTGCCTTTATGGTACATTTTGACTATTGATTCAAGTTGAAATTCGAATGCACGCCGTTCGAATTTCAAAAGTAATCTTTTTTTTTTTTGTTCGGACTATTTATGTATTTTGTCTATAGAAATATTTGCAAGCCTATCCTCAATTTCGAAAAAAAAATGGTCATATACATAGGTAACTTTTATTGATGTGCAAAAGGGTTTTTTAAAAACCTATTTACAGGATTTAATTTTTTTTTAACAATTTTAGTTTTGTAAATATCTCGCGGTGGAACTGTTGGCACATCTATTCATTATTTTTTTTTGTGTACTTCAGTGTGAGGTATTTTTAGACATTTTGAAAACATTACATTACATTCATTGTGCGTGCAGCTAAGGAATGGAATTCCTTGCCGGAGTCTGTGTTTCCTGATAGCTACAACCCAGGAATCTTTAAGTCGAGAGTGAATAGGTTTCTTCTAGGTAAGCGCGTTCCATCGTCGACCGCATCGTCGCTTTCCATCAGGTGAGATAGCGGTCAAGCGCAAACCTATCAATAATAAAAAAAAAAAAAAAAAAACATTAAGTGCCTTTTTAGGTGTTCCGCTTAACAGACACAAGCTTCAAAATCCATACTCTTAAAACTAATTCATACGATCAGAGCTCTTTAGTGCCTCATATATCAGCCGAAGCCCTAACTCCCGAGATTTGGTAACGACATTGAAACGTCAGTGTTCCCAAACACAGGCACATTGTGTAGGTACAATTGTCGTCTGTTCGCGACGCGGTAATTAACTGGCAACACTCCAAATATAAGGCTAGAGTTGCCAGATGGAAGAATATTTACAGTGAGTAAGTTTTTTTATAGATGAGGTTACGTAGAACAGATATTCTATGTCCTACTAATATTATATAGAAGTAAGTTTTTTTATAGATGAGGTTATGTAGAACAGATATTCTATGTCCTACTAATATTATATAGAAGTAAGTTTTTTTTTTATTTGCAGTAGATAATCTCTGAAAGTACTAGTCCGAATGCTAAAATTTATTCACCAATTGAAAGATGCATATATTCTGGGTGATATAGGCTATTATTTATGTACACAGGCCACGGGCGAAAGCTAGTCACCACATAGTATAAAACAAAGTCGTTTTTTCTGTCCCTATATCCCTATGTACGCTTAAATCTTTAAAACTACGCAACGGATTTTGATGCGGTTTTTTTTAATAGATAGAGTGATTCAAGAGGAGGTTTATATGTATAATAACATCCATTAAATAGTGGAGAAATACTGTTACCTGAGCGAAGCCGGGGCGGGTCACTAGTTATGTATAATTATCAATCTTTACACTAGCATAAAAAAGGCGAAATTTTGTGTATATGTATGTTTATTATTCCTTCACACTGAAACTACTGAAAGGATTTGGATGTTTGGTACATAGATAGACCATATCCCTGAATAGCACATAGGGTACTTTTTATCCAGGGAGTATGTTTCCTTGGGATAATATTCTACTGACACGCGGCCGCAGGAAGAAAGGAAAATAGTTTATTTGGTACAGCAGAAGCCCTAAAGAAGCCACTGGCAACAGCTACGTAGTTTAAATTTAAATATAGTTTTTTGTTAATCAATATACTCGCACTGTTTAATAACTCAGGATGTACCTAGGAAAACTTTTGATTTATAATTTCATACAGCCGAATATACAGACAACTTATTTACAACATAATTATTTTGCAGTCTTCTTCTTCTTCTCGTGAGGATTCTACTCATATTTTGTCCGACCAATATTTAGCCACCTGGACAGCTCTGTCGTTGGCTTCGTTTAAGTCATGAAGGGAGCAGGTAGTTTTTCAGTGAAAATAAACAAATTCAGTTAATTTTTCAGTATTCATCAAATGTGAAGGTCGTACGATTGCAAAATACAAAAAATAAAACCTTCTGAATTCACAATCACATCAAAAATAAAGGCCGATTTTTGTATAAAGCAAAGACATACATATATTTTGTCTGATTAAAAATGGTATCTGAACATACAAACCTACTGAAAATATTTGCTTTATCCGTCCAGCAATCGTTTTGTCGATTAAAATATTAATAAAGCAGGTCTAGGCTTTGTGTGGTTGAAAATGGGAAACATACCGTTTTTCATGGCGGATTGAACAGGCTTGCATAATCGAGCGCGGTTTAGCGTCAAAACTGCCTAGATAACAGTTTCAGAGCGTTTTCCGATACCCACTACATTATAGTTTTTTTACGTTGCAGTTATGGTGGAGTTTTAAAAATAGAATGCCTATCTTTAGACTGTGGTAGCGAAAAGGTCAGGCAATGACGGTTTTTATACACGCTTGTATTTAGTTTCATCTGTCCCGATGTTTCCTTGTCTGTAGTTAAATCTGACAAATTAAATTTGATCTACAGTGCGTTTCACTTAAGAAGTTCCTTCTTCTTAGAAGGTTTTTTTTTTTTTCAAAAAAGCCCATTCCCCAAATAATTCTCCAAAAAGTGTTGCAACTACAGTTAAAATCGAGTTCGTTTCGCATTCCGGGGAAAAATTTTGGTAGAGTAGGCAACTCTTTCCTTTTTCGCATCTTTTTTGTGTATACAGACAGGGGAGCCAACATTATGCCGAAGGAACTTCTTAAGGTGGTGCATCACGACTCACATTTTCACTGTTTTTCATACAACCGCTCATAACTGATTATGACGTTATTAAACACTTTTCATTGGATATTTTGGAAACACAGTATCTTGTGGATATTATCTAGGGTTCTACAGAAACCAATTTCTAAATTTGTGTAAAACTAATCCAGTAAAAACCTCTGAAAATGTCCTATTTTGTATGAACTTTGACACTTCATAATTTGCCTAAAAAATAAAAAAGTCAAAAAAGTAATCCTCTAGAGACCTTGCAAATTTTATTAAGATTCTAAATGATGACAACTTTTTCCAAAAACTTTTAAGGGTTTAAAAAAAAACAGCTATTTCCTGGAGCAAGTTTTGTGAAATTTTCGAGTAAATCTCGGAATTACCGAATACTAACAGAGTTTCCAGGCGTTATCTCTCTTTTTTTGCGTTGCCTTTTCGTCAAACATCGCGTTGGATTGCATTAAATGAATTAACAAACTTTTAAACCATTTTCGTTGTTTACGATAAGCGAGTGGAGAAGGACCCTCTTAAGTGAAACGCACTGTACTTCAGGGATATATCTATTGAGCTGAAATTTTGCATGCCAGATGACAATGACATTTTGAATGAAACCAGATACAAAATTATTACATGGAACTGATCTGATGATGGCGTCTATCTTGATTGAGCTTTTTGCAATGTTCTTGATTATTATTAGTATTAATTTATACACCATGCGATAAACGCATGCAACGAAAAAATCATTATCATTGAAAACCTGTTTTGTTTTTGAGTTAGGAAATCTCTTAATAACGCCTCCTGCTCTATGGTGCAGTGGGTAAAGTTTTAATTTTAAAATTTTCTAAAATTTTTAAGGAGTTAATTTTTTTTTGTTTCTAGGAGGTAATCTCTGGAAGTACTGGTCCGATTGCTAAATTTTTTTCACCGATAGAAAGCTGCTTTATTCCTTAGTGGCATTGGTTATATTTTATGTACGCGAGCGAAGCTAGTACTTAAAATATAACCTGCTTTTGCCCGCGGCTTCACCCACGTACATAATCCCAGGATAAAAAGTATCTTATGTGTTATTTTGGGATATGGTCTACTCGTGTACCAAGTTTCATCGAGATCCGTTCAGTAGTTTTTGCGTGAAAGAGTAACAAACATCCATACATCCATCCAAACATACAAACTTTCGCATTTATAATATTAGTAGGATGTCAAAAGCTAGTGCTTTACATAAGCGGGCGAAGCCGTAGGCACTAGTTTAGTAAGTGCCTATTCACTCCAAAATTAAAATCGGACGGGATGACCGCAGTAGACAAATAAGGCTAATCAACGAAGTGAAACGCTTAGCCCGGACCGTAGAAGTGTTAACAGTGTAAGAGTAACTCTCCATTGTATTAATGACCTGACATTATTAATAGGAAGAAGAAGGTAATCTTATTAAATGTATTTTCTTCCAAACTTCAGATAAATCATCCCAATAAACATATAACTCGGAACGAAAATAAAACCATGATCGCCGAGCGCCGAGGATATTAAAACATGTCTTCCATATTTTCCTTTGAGTTTCGCATTAGTGATAGTATGAATTGGCATTCCTCTCGCATTGCTTTGTAAGCTTCCCTTCTAGTGAGAAAATGATGAGTAACTAATAACTTTATAGGAAGAAGATGTCGAAGGCTCAATATAGGTGAGGAAATGAATGATAATACATTTCATTATCTACACTATACCTAATAATATTATAAAGAGGTTAAGTTTGTCTTTTTTTGTATACCTGTAGGAGTTTTATTTTGGTAGGTTAATCATCCATTGACCTCTCGCGCTCTTGGGCGGAGCCAGAGGGTGTAGAAGAGGTTTACTGACTAAAAGCCTATTCCTGTTTCTTTACTACCTTCCATACTGGTTTTTCTTTCAGAAGCATATCCTTGGCCCCAGTAGGCTTCGACCCTGCTGAGTCCCTACGGTTGGCCGACATCTCCTTGAGGCGCACATGGAACAATACGCGAGATTGACGACTAGGGCTCGGTCCGAACGGCGAGCGACTCATTACTCAACGTCCGCAAGCCCGCGCTTACGAGGACCGGAAATCAGAATCGGGATCCCGATCTGGCTGTAAATGAGGACCATGTCCTAGAATAATACATAGGATACTTTTTATTCCGGGATATGTTTCCTTTATAAGCATCATTTTCTACAATCACACGAGCGAAGCTCTGATAGTAACACTGAATCTTCAAAAAACTTATAAACTGGTATCACTACCCACTCATTTTAACGAGGAGTTTAAATCATATCTTTTGTTAAAAATAAAACGTTATTAAACTGCCATACTATCACAAAAGTTTAATAAAACCTTTTTAAATTCCCAGCGAAAAAATATGGCGGACATGCCGCCAAAATTTTCCCGCGCAATCACAGAGCCGTGACAATGTGACATCTGTCAACATAACAACTTTTGCGACACATCAATTAACGAGAGTATATCACTATCCCATTGTTTCATAGCAGGAAAACTATAATCAAAAGTGTATTATTTAGCTATAGGCGGATGTGTGCGTATAATTTACAAGCGGATATCGCGTACATTGTCTCAATTCAATCCGTCTAATGAAGGCGGGAACGAGTGACGCGCGTCCGCCATGATGGCTCAGGATTAGGGTTGCAACTCTATAAATAGAAAAGCTATAATTTTTTTTTATTAATATATCTACTCCACTGTATAAATTTCTCATGTTTCGTGGGTCACAGTAATTTAATTTAAACTCACATGTACAAGACAATGTATTGGGCAATATGTAACATAACTACTGATTAATTACTACGACTACATATTGTAGTTAGTAATCATAACTACATAAAAAAATCGTAAAACGTAGTCAAACCTTTTGATTACTAACTACAAATTGTAGTTGCAATTACGATTACAAGACTACTTTTTATAACATGATTAACGTACCTAGATAAGTTACATGTAATCATAAGCACATGCAACTGTAACTTAACTACGCCCTACACTGCAAGACAATAAGACCAAGTAGTATTTGTTTAGTGCGGGAGTCGATCTCAAGACAAGTAGCACAGCAGTTAATTACTCAACCACTACGTCAGATAAATGATATTTCAATTACTGATAGTTTTTATGAGTTTTTTTTTCTAAGGAAACTATAATGTAAGTTTTTTTCTCTTTAGTCGTACATTCGTCGTGATGTGAGTATATCATCTGATAAGTTCGTTCTAAGTTTTGCGAAACTTCTTACCAACGTTTCGTAGATGATTTAATGAGCGGTAGTCCATCTTGAGTGATCGGCCGCGAGGACGTTGACCCTCTTATCTTCCATCGTTCCAATAAGCTTTCGTTGCGAAGAATATGTCCGGAAAGATCTTAGAGACTTGCACTTGCATAACTGATGAAAGTCTGTGTTTAATGAGAAGCTCTTTAATGATAGACAGGTTAGTGCGAAGAGCATTAATAAATAAAATGTTTATTTCAGGCGTAGTTGTAAGCAAAACCATAGGGATCCAGCAAGGAGGAAGCCCACTGGGCCAATGGGTCGACTGCTGAAAAAGAAACACGTGATCCAAGAACGCAAAAGGCAAACAAAGGAAAATATATGTGGTTATAGTTAAAAAATATTTGACACAATTCCCCGCTTCGCCCTAGAGCGGGAGAAGTCATTAGATGATTTCCATCTTAAAACCAGCCAAAAGCGTGTCGGGCCACGCTCAGTCTAGGGTTCCGTAGTTCCCGTCTGTCACAAATAAGGAGTTTAAAAAAAATACACCGCCATTCAAAAACTATTCAACCCATGAAGTTCAAAATAATTTTCCTAGAAAGTCTTTAAAAAGTTCTACTTTTGAGATTTTTTCATATTTTCTAAACTTATGGTTCAAAAGTTAGAGGGGGGGGACACATATTTCTTTTTACTTTTGGAGCGAATATTTTCGTAAATATAATATTAACATTATCAAAAAATAATTTTAGTAAACCTCTATTAATTTTTAAATACCTATCCAACAATATATCACACGTTAGGGTTGAAAGAAAAAAATAATCACCCCCTACTTTACGTGTAGTATCAAATTTCCGCTTTCTAGTGCTAACGGTCACTGAGATTATCCACGGACGAACGGACAGACAGACAGGGCAGTTTGCTACGGAACCCTAAAACCATTTTATTAAAAAAAATAACTGACTTCACTAAAAAATTGAATTGAATTTGAGGAGTTCCCTCGATTTTGCCAAGATTCCATCATCAGATCCAAACTTAGTGACTATGCACCATTTGGGAAGTATACCCTTTCCAACAAAAAAATAATTTTTCAAATCGGTTGGCAAGCGACGAAGTTATGCGCAAACAAACAAAAAAAAAATACAAACATCCGAATTGAGAACCTCCTCCTTTTTTAGAAGTCGGTTAAAAAAGGTCTCCCTCACAGAAAGGAGACTGGAAACTGCATCCTAGTAATTGTTAAGCAATGCTCAACCAACCAACAACATGGAGATTGATGAGACCTTGTCCTAAGCTCGTACAGCCTTAGAACCACACCTCATAGTGTGACAGAAACAGCCAACTCGTGTTTATTTACTCACCGACGCGTATTTACATGCAAATTGAATGAAATAGCAGGCTGTCACCGTTTGCAATCACATTCAGATCTTGTACCAACACTTGGCTTGTATGCGGAACTAATACAAGCTGGCGGATTTCTGTTTATTGTCTTTGTGACGGCGACAGTAGGCAGTTCTTATGTAGGTAAGGTATGGTGGGATGAGGTGGACTCATGCGGTAAAGATTGGTCTCAAACTGAACTAGACAGAGAACTGGGCCTTTAGCTAAATTACTTTTTAATTCATGAATCCCCAAGCGACCACCGGTGGCCGCGCATCTATTGTCTTACTATTGTGTCTCTAATTGACGGTATCTGAAGGGTTAATACACTTTTCAATACACTTGCTCATAAAGTGATTCTTATTGCACTGCACTTTTTTTATTGTTGATAGGTTTGCGCTTGACCGCTATCTCACCTGATGGAAAGCGACGATGCGGTCGACGATGGAACGCGCTTACCTAGAAGAAACCTATTCACTCTCGACTTAAAGTTTCCCGGGTTGTAGCTATCAGGAAACACAGACTCTGGCAAGGAATTCCACTCCTTAGCTGCACGCACAATTAATGGCATACTTATGTATATAATGGCACTTGTTACCAAACTGTGACATTTTGATTACAATTACCATTGCCGGAATCTGTGTTTCCTGATAGCTACAACCCGGGAATCTTTCGTACTGCCTAACAGATAATGAATGTAGTATATCTTTCGATACAGTCAATCGATTGCGATGAAATAAAGCATAAGTAATAGATCAAGTTACTCACAATTTTAATGTATAAAAGTTATCTACACAACTAAGTTTATTAGACATCCCATCACTGGAGACTAACGCACCGTTGGTGCTGAATGAGGAATAAAATTAAATATTTATATTTCACTAGCTTTTACCGGCTTCGCCCGAGTTTATCAAAATACTTTACTCTTTCTCCCCCTTGTCTATTTTATTTTGAATTATCCTATGTCCGTCTCCAGGGTCCCAACTATCTCTGTACCAAAATTTATCAAAATCGGTTTTGCCTTTTAGGCGTGAAGACGTAACAAACAAACAAACTCACTTTCGCTTTTATAATATTAGTAAGGATTCCACATTCGGCACTAAGCCAAAATACCTATTGGTGCCGAAAGATCAATAGCTTTGGTGCCGAAACCATTGATGCCAAATCAGGAATACTTCAAAACTTCTACAGATTTATTATATCTATGTACAATAGTACAGATAAATTAGGTATATTGGTAAATACACTTTTAGTCAAGGAACAAATCTGAGCAAAAAAACCCAGTCGTAGTAAGTGAAAATGGTCGGAAAGTGAAAAGAACGATCAGTGAAATTACGAGCGCCAAAATGCGACGCGTTTTTCGCCGCTTAGATTTGTCTTTTCACTTTTTGCAACCTCGAGTCTTTTTTTTCTAGTAATTGAAGATACATTTCGGCCTGTTTTTAGTATTCCGTACCCAAAGGGTAAAACGGAACTCTATTACTAAGACTCCGCTGTCAGTCTGTCTGTCACCAGGCTGTATCACATGAACCGTGAAAATTTCAACTGTCTAACTATTAGACAGTTGAAATTTTCACAGATGATGTATTTCTGTTGCCGCTATAACAACAACAAATACTAAAAAACCGAATACAATAAATATTTAAGGAGAGGAGGGCCCTTAAATATTTATTTTATTCTGACATCATCTATTTGGTGTTTTATTAATAATGGTACCGAATACTTCGAGCGCGAGTCCAACTCGCACTTGACCAATTTTTTTTCTAGATTGTTTTTTTTCTTCACCTTGCAAAATAAGAAACAGTTGGAGTATCTCAGACATTTTAGAAACACTCTTCGTATACTAATTTGATTAATGCAAATTATGATTTTAAGCACTAGCAACCCTAACAGCTGACAATGGCGGGAAAATATTGACGTCACAAGCGCGTGTTCACAGCCGACGGCGACGCAGTTGTACCATTGTAGTACTGCCGGGTAAAGCAACACGGGCACATCTACCCGTTATGGAAAATTGAGAAAACATTTTTGATATTATCTCTTTGTTCGGGATTTCATCGGGTTTATTTAGTGGGAGATGTAAAAAATACGCCTTGGTCGTTCAGTAAAATTGTATAATAAAAAAACATACTACTGTCGGTAGACGAGTAAAAAATATGAAAAATAAAAGGTAGGTACGAGCTAAAACACACGTAGCTGCAACGTTGGTGTGAAGCTGTAGGTAGGTGTTTGCGCAAACACTCTTCAATCGTGATAATTAGAGACACAATAGTAAGACAATGGGTGCGCGAACGCCGGCGTTCGCTTGGGGTTTAATGAATTAATTCATGAATCCCCAAGCGACACCCGGTGGCCGCGCATCTATTGTCTTACTATTGTGTCTCTAATTGACGGTATCTGAAGGGTTAAGAGGCAAATTCTAGTTCTATGGTAGTTTCCTGCAAGTGGTAGGCCTCCTTCCCGGCTTGCTTGGGATTTGGAGGCAACAGTCTTTGCACACTCAAACAGAACTAGAAAGAGGTAGGACGTAGTGACGCGTGGAGGTGCAACGCCTACAAATAGCGGCATGGTGGACAGAGCTCTGGTGGGATCTCATGGAGGTATGGAGATAGACGCGCCTCAAAGAGTAAATGTCGGCAAGATTGACAGAGTCAACTCTTTCACCCGGACTTGTTTAAGTCCAAAGAGTTACTGTGGTCCTCGTAAAGAGCACTCCCACTAAAGAGCGACAAAAGGAATTCAATGAGGTCCCCCGAAAATACTAAAAAATATGATAGTTTTAATTCTGTGCGGTAAAAAGGAATATGAAGTAGTAATTTTTTGATGCTCGAAGGGAAAGACTATGAGAATCGGCCAACACTTTAAAATATATATCATCATCATCATCATCATCATCATTTCAGCCGATACACGTCTACTGTTGGACATAGGCCTCCCCCAAGCGTCGCCACAACGAACGTTCCTGTACGTCTCGCATCCATCGGTTTCCCGCAACAACCGTTTCAGTTTTCTATCAAAATAAATAGATATATTGTTTTGAATAATCAAGAGCTCAGGGATTGTTAATTTTACTGAAAATTGTTTTCCGTGAATACATGCCTGGTTTTTTTATTATTATTTATAGGCTCGAGTTTCGATTGCGTACACTACGCACCTGGCCCTACCCTCAAAATATAATGTATTTTATTTTGGTATTTTTGCCAGAATACCACTGAGATGCCAATGCAAGTATTCCTATAAAATACGAAAATTACCGTTTTGATCTTTATTTTCACCGTTTTATATATCGGTTAGATGTGCCCATATTGCGTGCTGCTGTAATGTAGCTCGCTCCGCTGTTTGCGGGCCGGCCGTCCAACGCACCCGATTATTGTGAACTAGTGGCGCGGAATCGATAGTGGCTGATGTGTAATGATGACTAGATACGTTTGTTAGTTGTAATGAGACGCATTTATTTGTAAGCAGTTACAGTTTGCCTGCTGCGGTCTTCCCGTCCGATTATAATTCTGCCGTCTTATCGTACCTAGTAGAAAACACAGTATCTTGACTTATTGTGTTCTTCCTTTTTTTTTTGTTATCGTAACAATGAGACTGACTTCTACGTGGCAAAAATTTCGGTTTGGGAACCAGAAGCGTTAAAAATAAACCGATATTTTTTATTCCTACTATATACATATTATATTTTTATATATCCCTACTAATATTATAAATGCGAAAGTAACTCTGTCTGTCTGTCTGTCTGTTACGCTTTCACACAAAAACTACTGAACGGATTTAGATCAAATTTGGTAGGTAGGTAGAAGAGACACTGGAATAACACATAGGCTACCTATAATTCCACTGCTGAGCACGGGTCTCTGCCCGCGCGATATAAACTGTAGTCCACGCGGGCGAAGCCGCGGGCGGAAAGCTAGTTTATTTATAAGTGTAGATGTAAACAATTACAGACGATATTACGAGTATATTGAATTATACATTAATGAGATGATTCCCCACCTAAAAAAACCCACAACATCCGTTAATGTGATGTAGCCAATACTAAAAGCATATCGCAAAGAATCACATCAAAGTATATAAATAAATCGATTCGATAGCTATCATAAGCAAGTTGGATTCGATATTGGTGACACGTTTCACCTCTTATTCGATCAAATCATCTGCGGGCATCGATACACGGGTAATAACCGACGAGTTCGATACACGGGTAATAACCGAGTTCTGCTCCTTCGACCTCCATTTACAGCCGTCTCCAAATAACTATTGTTGTTTTCTTAGATACAGATAAATAAAAGGTATGATGGAAAAGTTTTGCTGAAATATCACCAAATATATTTTGTCCTTCTGTACTTGATAAATCTACCCTTTTTAGAAAGAATATTTTAAGTGATTGATTGAAGACATAAAGAAAAAAAAGATTTTAATGAAAATCTTTATTTCATAGCAAGCTTTTACACCGCACTATACCCGTATAATTAATACTCGCAAAGACGAATCATACGAGCCCAAACTCGATGGGGTTGTCTCGTTTAACTACCGAGTTCCTACAGCCACCTTCCGGTTCCATTATCAGATCAGCTCTATGTCATAATAATTTTGTAATATGCATGCAAAATTTCAGCTTAATCGGTAACCGGGAAGTAGATCAAATTTAATTTGTAAGATTTGATTACAGACAAACATAGGGACAGATGAAACTAAATAAAAGCTTGTAAAACATTTATTTATGACTCGCACACGACAAACCACAATAAAAGGTGTGCGTTTTTTGCAGATATTCTCTCCCAAAATTTTCCTAGCCTTTTCAATACTAAATGGATACCCGTTCTTCGCCCGGAAAATAATAAAAAATCAAAGTATTTATTTCAAATAAACCATTTACAGGCATACTTTTGAATTGTCAAGAAATCAGAGCGTCAAAAAAATAATGCTAATTGCACGTTCCAACGCGTAGATCTCTATGGAGAAGAATGCAAGAAACGGAGATATAGTACAAAACCGCTGGATACTAGAAACACCAGATTGGTCGTTGTGATGGCATCTACGAGTATCGGCTGAAACTATGATGACACAGAAATTTCTCCGTATTGAGCGAGAACTACATTAGGCCGATGCTCCGATCGTACGAAGAACGACGTCGCGTGGCGTGGATCAAGTGTAGCTTTACAAGTCTGTTTCCAAAAAAAAATTTATGGTGACCGACACACCCAGATCGGCGTGTATGGCACACGTGTGCGCAGTGTACTATCATAGACAATAGTCCATGGATATCTTAATTCATGAATCCCCAAGCGACACCCGGTGGCCGCGCATCTATTGTCTTACTATTGTGTCTCTAATTGACGGTATCTGAAGGGTTAAGGTCGATTTTTGGCTGTGAGGTTTTGCATTACTTTTCAGGAGACGACTAGATGGCGCTGTTCAAAAATGAAATTAACACTGCAAAACTTAAAAACCTTATTATGCAGAGGCACATAATAGGCTTTATAATACCTAAAATAATTACTTAGAAATAATAATATAATTATATTCAAATAAACATAAATTATTTTATTTTCTTCTTTCCGAGTACTTAATACAGCGCCATCTAAACCAAACCAAATAAGTCAATTGGTATCTTAGTTAATTTGACTACAGATGGCATAGATCATAAATAATAAAGAATCCTTACATTCACAAAGTAGCTCTTATTTTCGCATTCTGTAGTAGTTAGATCGGTAGCTCAGGTGGATATGCATGGCAGAATAAAACAGCTCGTTCCACTGGGCACCGGTTCGAATCCTAGTTTTCTATCGACTTTTTTAAGTTTAAGATAACTTATATTCTTTTTTATAATTTTAAACATTTTTTATTTTATTTTTTATATAAATAGTATAAAAATATGACGTATAAGATGTATAAATGAATAAAGGCATATTATACAAGTAAACATTGACTATTATACAGGGATATTTATAAAACACTGGCAACCTCTCAGGACTATGTTACTAACATCATAAACAACAACTTTTGTTCTATGACTTTTAAAAATTTATCATATTTTCATACAAAAATAAAAAAAATTAAATAATGTTCTAAATATTACGAGTTTTATGCGAAGCAAGCGATAATACAATAGCGGAGGGGAGGAGGTTTGGTTGGCAGGGGTGTTTGATGCGCTAGCGTCGCGTCAAGCACCCCCGCCGAATAGAACAAGGAAATATTTAAGGGTTGTTTTTGGTAAATATATTATGTTTTGAAAAAGGTCATAGAACAAAAGCTGTTGTTTATGATGTTAGTAATACAGTCCTGCAAGGTTGTTAGTGTTTTAGAAATAACCCTGTATATAAATTTTATATATATAAAAATTACTATCATAATTGGTGGAAGTATTAGTATTATTAGTAAAAAAAAAATGTAAGAAAATCTAAAACATATTTTTCTTACAGATTAAGATTTACGAAGTTTAATTCTGGAAAGGATAAGAAATAAAACTATTGTAGTGATATTATAGTTTCAGACCTTTAATTCTCAAAGAAAAATAGAATTTGTTTCTTTCTTTCTTTCTTATACTATGTATAACCTAACCTAACAGCTTTACACCCAATCGACAATTATTTAATTCACTCTTTATGAGAAATACAAGTAAAATTTATAAATGAATAACTACATTACAAAATGGAAGACATTAACAAAGCAAAACTGTTTAATAGAAATTATAAGTATTCTAAATCAAAACAATGTTGTGCTATTCTTCTACTATTTAGTTTTATTTGCATAATGTTATAATACCTTTCACTATAATGCAACTTTAGTTCTGTTAAAATTTTACTTATTCATAAATTATAAAAAAATATTACGTTTCATATAATTATGGTTGATGGTATTGACTATAATGATTGATTTGTGCATTATGTTATGACTAAGGTTCATAGCTTAAGTATACGTTCCAGAACGAGGAAGAAATTGAAGCTAAACCTCAAATCAAAATAACAATTGTAAGACCGGGTTATAGCTGTCATTTTGGGACCTAGTTGTTTATATTAATAAATAAATAATTTATTATATTGGAAAGGAATCGATATTTATATTGTTTTTATTTTAATTTCTTATATTTTATAAGAAATTAAAATCATTAGTGTAATAACATTTTGTTGTTATAAAGTAGTAAATAAATGTATCCCACTTACGCTAAGTTGGAACACTGTAATTTATCAAATAAATTATAGCTACCCCGGTCTTTGTTAATACTCAATCCAATAGTCAACACTTTATATTCTTTTTTTAATAACTCGTGTGTCCGCCATTTTGATCGATGACAGCTTGCAAGCGCGAACCCATGGAGTTTATTAATTTTTCACATAGATTTTGACCCCGTATAGAATCCCATACCTGCATGCAGTGAGTACTCAGTGCTTCCTTAGTCCTTTCGTTCCTATTGTCCCACCTTTGAACCATAACGCCCCATAAATTTTCAATAGGGTTTAAATCTGGCGATCTCGCAGGCCAAGGAATAATCTGTATGTCCGATTGCTGGCTAAACCACTCTTGCACAATTATGGAACGGTGTATAGGACAATTGTCCTGCACGAACGTTATCACTGGCACGTCTTCTACAGGAAAAACATTCCGCACGGTGGGCAACATGACGTCATTCAGCACATCTATGTAGTTTACACTGTTTGCACGACTGGGTATTACAGTAAGTTCTCCTGGTCCTGCAGCACTCATCCATCCCCACATGTTCACTGTAATACGACCGGGTTCACAGTTAGGCACAACGTGATCACTATCATAACGCGTATTATTCCTACGCCACAACCTAACTCGCCCGTGCTGGCTAGACTTGAAAGTCTTTTCATCACTGAAGATGACGTTGCTCCAGTCGAAATTTCTGTATTTCATTGCGAACTCCAATCGTGCTCTTTTATTAGCTTCGGTAAGCAATGGCTTAATAGCATGTCGACGATAATGCAGACCTTCACTGTGAAGAGTACGATACACCGTCCGCAAAGATGTATCAAACAATTCTGCGTAATATCTTGTTGGTGTAAAGCCATTTTCCTCATAACCTTGCACCATAAGTTGACGCTGGTCTGAGTCAATATGGCGTCTTCTACCTGATCTACTACGGTGTTCCAACGAACCCTCTTCTTGAAACCGCTTTATCCATAAAGTGACAGTCTTTACCTGTAAGGAAAAAATATATATATATATATATATTCGATATTTTGTGTATTGATAACCAGGGATAATAAAATAAATAACGGACAGTGATTTTAAAACATTACTTACGTTTAGGCCAGTTTCTCTCGAAATTTCAGAATAATTTAAGCCTTGATTTTGCAATGCTATTATTTGGGCCCTCGTAGCTATATCAATATTTGAACGCGAACTCATGATGAAAATAAATATTAAAAACTTGTTAATCACAATCGCAATCGTAACCGAACTCACTCAAAGATAGTAAAGAACGTTATGATTGAACAAAAAGGTTTAATTTTTATACAGTCAATATTAAACTACCCTCAATTCTTTTGACATTTATGATACGGGTTAAAGTCGCTAAACAACTTCAATATAATAAAGTGTAGGATAATTTCAACTCATTTCGTAGTGACGCAATGGTCCAGTGGCTTATGGTATCGGTAAATTTTATGCTACCGAGTTCGAATCCTAGTTATTACGTGCTTTGCTTTATAAGGTTTATAATGTCGTAGGAGAATTTGTGTTAAAATTAAGTAATATTGTAACTAACAAAAAGCAAGATAATATTCTTTAACGAGAGATGTATGTTTTTCAATCCAACTATTATACTAGCGCCATCTATGTCATCCAAAACATATTATTAAGGCGATGAAACCCAGTACAAACGATTTTGGTTTGGAATTCTCCATGCACTTCTGGCTTCGTTCGTACATTCAGTCAAAAAAGTATCGGGAATGGATGATTTGTTTATGGTTCCAAATTCAAATTTTTGTTTTTTTGTAGTTGTTACATTGGCACAACTGTTTTCCATTTTGGCGCGGAGTTTGAGTTGCATCTGTTATTTATATTAAATACAGTGCTGGTTTTAGTAATATCATATATAGTGTGTATTGCGAATTTCATAATGGACAAAAATATCGAACAAAGAGTTTGTCTTAAATTTTGCATCGCCAATGGAATTTCGTGTTCGGAGTCACTAAAAATGTTACAGAAGGCTTACGGTGAATCGACTTTATCAAAAACTCGTGCTTATGAGTGGTTCAAAGCGTTCAAAAGCGGTCGAGATGTGATGGAAGATTTGCCTCGCTCTGGTAGGCCGTCAACGTCTGAAACTGAAGTTAACATCGCAAAAGTGAAGGAAATAGTGACTGAAAATCCCCATTCAACTCTGAGAGAGATAGCCGCCGAACTTTCTGTATCTCACGAGTCGATCCGTACGATTTTAACTAATCATTTGGGTATGAAACATGTTGCTGCTCGGCTAGTCCCAAAAGATCTGAATTTTCTCCAAAAACTCAATCGCATGAAAGTCGCTGAGGACATGCTAGAACGAGTCAGTTCGGACCCAACATTCATGAAACGCATTGTTACTGGTGACGAGACGTGGGTTTACGAGTTTGACATGCAAACTAGTCAACAAGCTTCGGAGTGGCGCCTTCCAACTGATCCGAAACCGAAAAAACCACGCCAAAGTCGATCAAAAGTCAAAGTCATGTTGACTGTTTTCTTTGACTATCGCGGTGTTGTGCACTCTGAATTCTTACCGGAAGGTCTAACGGTAAATAAAGAATATTATTTGAGCGTTATGCGGCGTTTAAGAGAGCAAATTCGACGAAAAAGGCCAGATTTGTGGAAAGAAAATTCTTGGATTTTGCACCACGACAATGCGCCTTCGCACAAGGCTATCATTGTGAACGAATTTTTGACCAAACACTCAACAAATACCATCCAGCAACCACCATATTCCCCAGATATGGCTCCTGTTGACTTTTTTCTTTTTCCTAAACTCAAATTACCACTTCGTGGCACCCGTTTTCAATCGATAGAAGACATAAAGGAGAATTCGCGGCGAGAACTGAACTCAATTCAGGAAGCAGCGTTTAAAAAATGTTTTGATGAATGGATTATTCGTTGGCGCAAGTGTATCGTTTCAAAAGGAGCATACTTTGAAGGTGATAAAATAAATTTGGATGAATAACAGACATTTTGTGTATTATTGATATTTTCCCGGTACTTTCTTGACAGAGTAGTAGTTCAACCTTTAGTAGCGTAGATCGGTACGAGTCATAAGTAAATCGCTACTTACAAATTCAACTGTTCAAACTTCTGCATATTCATCTTGGCTCAAGATAAAGTACCTGCAACTTTCCACAACTTTGAAAAGCAGTTTCAGGAGCTGAATATAATATAATGCACTCGTCTGTCAAGTTAACATCACTTCACATCGTATGCTTAGTTCGTCACGATTCTTAGACAGACTGCCGAATGAAGAGCAAGTTATATTGCACAGAGGTGCAGATTTGGACCGTAAAGTTATGATCAGAAGTATCAATCCATATCGAGGGTCTGAGACAAAAGTGTACATCATTGGACATACTCCTCCCCCAAGTGTCGCCACAATGAACGATCCTGTGCGTCCCGCATCCATCGGATTTCCAAGGATACTTATACTTATTAATAATAGTAAAATGTTTTTGTGTAGATAATAAAATAATAAATAAAATTGTCGTTTATTTGCAACTTCAAGTTAAAAAGTTTACCATGTTACAGTAAATTAGGTTACCTAAGGATACCTAAGCTAAAATAATTTAATATGTTGTATATGGTATCAGTACCCACTCTCATAATCATTAGCTAATGGATATGAAGAGGGAGAGGAAGGACAAAGAAAAGATGGACTGTGTTTATTTGAGATAGAAAATCATTCAACAAATTCTCCTAAAAAGGACTTATTTCACATCTTGGTTACCAATCACCAATCTTCATGGTCCTTCTATTCCCTGTTGCTTTGCAGCTGAACTTTGAAAGTTGAGTGCGGTTGCATTTGCTTCGATAATTGGATCTCTTGTTCGGCTTCGAACACTGTCACTGTTCAAACAGATATCTGTTCTAGCTCGCTGAGACACGCGGTTTTGTCTACAATGGTGCAAGCAGTGAATAAATCTTCAAGATTTATATCATTCAGAAGAAAATTTTATGAGATTTACTATTCTCTGCTTCTTTAATTTAAATCGTTCTAAAAATATTTCAAAAAGATCACTTTAAGCGCAAAGATTGATTTTTTATTTATTCATTTATCCTCTTTACATCCTATGATATCTTCACAGTTAAAAATACTTTTATGATATTATCAAAAACAAATCTATAAAAAAGAAAACTTTTAAACATAAATATAGGTCACATTGTCTCAAGACTGTCTACAAGATCTCCTACTCTGTTAACCTATGTAATGTTTTGTCGTCTATCTATTTTGTAATCTGTCATCATAATCACCATTTCAAAAGACTTCAAGGTGTCTTCAAAGCAAGAGTGAATAGGCTCTTAATAAACTAGCGCGCCTCACCATCAACGATTGCATCACTGCTTACCATTAGGTGGGATCGCACTCGCGATCAAGCACTAGTTTATATCAATTAAACAAAAACAAAAAAAAACTTCTACTGTTGCACATAGACCAAGTGTTGCCACAACAAAC
Organism: Mythimna lalbum; assembly: GCA_949319445.1. NCBI lineage: Eukaryota > Metazoa > Arthropoda > Insecta > Lepidoptera > Noctuidae > Mythimna > Mythimna lalbum. Next base: position 1,935,315 of record OX439354.1, read on the forward strand.
GGCAGGACCGTTCGTTGTGGCAACACTGTATCTGTTTCTGGCATCCATCGGATTCCCATGGCCATCACCAGGTCATCGATCTACATTGTAAGTGGGCTTCCAACGCTGCAGATATACGGTTACCATAGCCTGCTTGCAGAACTGATGGTCGATGGAACCGAGATCCATCGACCAACAGTTCTGCAAGCAACGTGCCCTGACCCTTATGTAAGTAATCTCTCTGTATAAGTATTATTTTTAAGGATTCTATGACAGCAAATTTTGTAAAAACTAACTCAGATAAAGCTATAAGAATTTTATTACAAAATTACTAACATCGTTTAGATTACTAGACGGTTAATAAATTATATATCAGACAGAGTTTAGGATGCCAGGAATAATTGAAACTTTTCCTAAGAGAAAATTCAATTAGCTTTTTGCTAAAGTATCGATAATCCCAGATATCTGTTGGTCCAAGTATGTAAATAGTAACTTTATCTAATCCAGCTATGCTCAACCTGCGGCCCGCGGACCACATGTGGCACGACAAGCATTTCCGAATAACCTTGCCGCCTAGCAAAATATTGGTGGCATAAACCAAAACAAAACGAGAAAGTAAAACTATACTTATAGCATGAACGAATTTTATCGAATCGGTACTTAAAATATAAAAACCATGCTTGAGAAGATATTAAAGTGATATTTTTATTCTACTAAACATTTATTGGGGCCTGGAGGCGGTTCTGGAGTAGTGACCACGTACCGGAAGACGTTGCGGGAATCCGATGGATGCGGACGAACAAGCCTATGTCCAACAGTGTACGTCTATCGGCTGAAATGATGATGATGATGATGAAACGTTCATTACTGCTGTACTATGTTGGGCTCATGATGATAGTAGAAGCACTATGTGGCCCGAAAAGAAAAAAGGTTGAAAACCGCTGATCTAATCATGTAGCAGGACATTTAACGTTACAGTATTTAAGTATATGTATATTTTATGAACAACCCTGCAATAAGTTTCTGTACTTAAAATTTTGCGTTTTTAAGACCCTTGTATCAACCAAATTGACGTATTAAAATGAATGCAAAGGATTTTATGGACCGCCATAAAATAACTTCGCACATAAAAAAAAAGTCGTGTAATAAAATGTTTACAAAAATTGTTCTTGTAAAATTGTTTTATTCCTTTTTTTATTTATGCATGTACTGTAATTTTCTGAGTATTAACAGAAATATAAATATTTATGGAAGGGTGCAAAATAGAGACTGATAGCTTACTTACTTGCAATAATACAGTCTGCCATCTCTCCCCGTGTGCACCGTCCAGCCCTCCTTCAGTTCAGCCTGCAGCCTCTCCAGTGCGGCCTCGTCCTCCAGCGCCGCGCGACCAAGCTTCGGGCTCCCAGTCCCCAACCTCGGGCTCCCATACTTCGGACTGGCGCCCAACTTGGGACTATTGGCGCCCAACTTAGGACTATTCGAACTCGAAGCTCCATCACTCAAACTTGGACTACCAGTCGCTCTACTATTAAAACTAGGACTTGGATTAGGTCTGGGACTGGGAGCTAGCTTAGGACTCGCCGTGCCGCTGGGACCAGGCGACGACGAGGCCTGCTGCAGCAGCATCGCTTTCACGTCATCGTCTCATATTCAACGATATGCTCATCTGAAACAAGAGAAAAAACAAATGAAGCAAAAACATAAATTAAAAATATTCCACAGCAGGTAGGCATCCGAGACATTCAAACAACAACGCTTCAAAAAAGGACAGACAAATGAAACGCCCTCGTCGGCGAGCTCTCTAAAATGGCAACACCGATTAAAACTGGCCGCAAAAAGTCCACTGAAAATACCACCCAAATTGCCGCGAAAAAAGAACCCAACCGTTGCCTCGCAAACCGTAATCGTTGGAACGCGACGGACGAAATATGAATGAAAATGGGCGCCATTTTCGCGATGGCATTTTGTTTACGCGCGCTTTTTTGCCCACTCGATAAAGTGGGGATTAGGTTATTTTGGAAAGTAGGGTAAGATAACCTTTAGCGGGTGTCGGTTTGAATAAATGGGTGGGATATAATGCCAGACTGTTGAACCAGAAACTTGGTAATTGAATATTGTTTCTTGTGTGTAAAGCCGAATGTTATAAAACTGTTCAAAATAGGTTAACCCTTCAGATACCGTCAATTAGAGACACAATAGTAAGACAATAGATGCGCGGCCACCGGGTGTCGCTTGGGGATTCATGAATTAAGAGTCGTTTAGAATATATAATCTACAAAAGCAAAGTTTTGTTCTTAAAGTTTATACGTTATCTATGGAAGAAAGTTCTTATCCCAGAGGCTATGACGTTTGCCAAACTCAGCTTTAAATCATTCAAACAATTCAAAATAATAATCAAAGAGACATAAACATCAAAAGGACATTTGAATAACGTCCGGAACATTAAATATTAATTTTCTGTGCTTATTTCAATGAAACAACATTTCAGCGAGAAAGGATTACAGACAAGCTCCGCTCAGCGCGGAATCCGTAAATTGTTTTAAATAAAAACTCTCTCGCCAGACCAATTGTCTCTGGTACGACATTGGAAGGACGGATTAAAATGGCGCCATATTGCCGATTCGCGCCAATCTATTTTTTCCCCGACATATTTGTAACACATCTGTCGTTTTATGTCTATTTTGATTAAATGGCTTAAACGATAAATAAAAATCAGGCTAATTCTGATTATAGCGTGTCCATTGTATTTTCAATATGTCACTCGAGTCATGTTTATCTGTAAATCACTGACAAGAAAGTTGTTAACAAAAAGGTTTTGTCTTTAAATATATATATATTTAATATATAAGACAAAAGACGACCATAATAACATTGATCTCGAGTTTTTGATTGGATTTTTTGGAGTCGATACGTGGCGCGTTTTTTTTTTTTGTTGTGATATGGTCAAAAAATTCAACTATTCTGATTAAATTCATCACGTTGAATTTTATTAAGTTACCAATTTTTTAAACTTATTGAAATCTTCCTCGGTACAATTACCAAATATATAATTATAATAATACAAAGAAAAAACTAAACATTATACAAAAGGTGCTTAAATAACACTAGGATATTATCTAGTTTAATTTATTTCATAGAAAAATAAGTCGGACAGAAAATATTATCAAAAAATCATTTTTGGCGCAATCATACTAACATGGTGCGGCGCGAGCGTCAAAAACACGTCAAAAATACTCAAAGAACTAAGTAGAACCCTTTAATAAGCACCAAATGACTAGACTATACATAAATTAACCGTATAAGTAATGTAGGAAGGTTAACAGTACAGCTAATCGAGTGTCTATCACGATAATTCACTTGTCACTGGCATATTAGCGCGGCGCAGTAGGTAATTTATGCAGCGCCTCGCCGCCAGGTGGCGACACCTGTCTCAGGCGCAGAACATCGCTACAATTAACTAAGCTAATCTATTTTACTTTATATATAGGTATCTTCTATACGTGTGTTTGTCACCTAACTAATACTAAACGGTTTGATAGATTCGAATGAAACTTTGTGTGTATATTGAAGTGGGTCCTTAGATAGTTTGAACATATAATTGAACCCGTTGGTCATATAGGTGGTGCTGCAATCAGGTTATAATATATTTTCTTTTCTGATAGTTAGTGTTTGTATTATTTCTTTAGTTCGTACGCAAAATACGCGCCTTAGTCGTGGAGTTGAGGACAACAGCCCGTCTTAACTATTTCTTTAGTTGGTTTTCTCATTTCTTCCTTTGGAACTTTCAAAAATAACCACCAAGCTTTGAATTATTACTTACTAGCTAACCCAGCGAACATCGTACTGCCTAACAGTCAATGAATGTATCTTTCGATGTAGTCAACTGATTGCGATGGAACAAAGCCTAAGTCAAGTTACAATCAAGTTACAATCAAGTTACAATCAAGTTGCAATCAAGTTACAATCAAGTTACAATCAAGTTACAATCAAGTTACAATCAAGTTACAATCAAGTTACAATCAAGTTACAATCAAGTTACAATCAAGTTACAATCAAGTTACAATCAATTTACAATCAAGTTACAATCAAGTTACAATCAAGTTACAATCAAGTTACAATCAAGTTACAATCAAGTTACAATCAAGTTACAATCAAGTTACAATCAAGTTACAATCAAGTTACAATCAAGTTACAATCAAGTTACAATCAAGTTACAATCAAGTTACATTCAAGTTACAATCAAGTTACAATCAAGTTACAATCAAGTTACAATCAAGTTACAATCAAGTTACAATCAAGTTACAATCAAGTTACAATCAAGTTACAATCAAGTTACAATCAAGTTACAATCAAGTTACAATCAAGTTACAATCAGGTTACAATCAAGTTACAATCAAGTTACAATCAAGTTACAATCAAGTTACAATCAAGTTACAATCAAGTTACAATCAAGTTACAATCAAGTTACAATCAAGTTACAATCAAGTTACAATCAAGTTACAATCAAGTTACAATCAAGTTACAACCAAGTTACAATCAAGTTACACACAATTTTAATGTATAAAAATTATCTAGTAAGTAAGAAATTGACGTAGATAATTTTAATGTATAAAAATTATCTACGTCAATTTTTTACATTTTACGTGATACGCACACAACTAAAATCTACAGATTTATTATACATAAATAAATAGATAGATGTAACCTAACCATCAACTTCTATCTTATGAATATTCAATTACCGAAATAGAGATCATTCATGTTTCTGCCTTACAAAGAAAGGTCAAATTCTTTGAAATTGCTCTCATTTGTGGAGAATTCCACTGTCTTGAAAACGCTGTTAGACATATTAGGAGAGATTAATTCATCTTCTTTGAGAGTCGTTACAGGTAGTCAAACGCCAGAAAGTCTGACCATCAGACTATCCAAGAAGAATCGTGTTAGCCAGTGATTGGATTGTGCAGGCTTGATAGGCAGTTGCTCCATGTAAAACACAAGTATCCAGCTTCATCTGGTTAAAAAGGAAGTCGACCCTAAGCTAATTGGAAGAAGACACCGTAGGAATGAGCCTGCGGACGGCGAACTATGAGTAGCTTGCCGTCCGGACCAAGTTCGAGTCGTCGAAGGCGCGTAGTGTTCCGAGCGCGCCTCAAGAAAATGTCAGCAAAATCGTATGAGCCCAGCAGGGTCGAAGCCGACTGAGGCAATGGGTTGTGTAAAAAAGGGAGAAAAGACCCAAAGATCTACTCCTATGTTACTTAGAATGAAGTCAAAGAAAGATCATAGGAGTGGGTTTTATTCAGCAAAAGTCTGACACGTCCTTGCGCACCGTCCTGGATCAGGAGAAGTCATTGGATAAAAAGGTTAGGGTAATGATGATTCATAAATCGTGCATCTAAAATCCTAGCGCTTCAAAGCCGAAAATTATTTTGAATATTTCGGTTAAGTTACCTCTTCCGTTCATATACGTAAACAAATTCATAAATTGCGCACCTCTGTTTGAACAACGCATTATTAACTACCCACATTTCCGTGTGTGCAATCCTGCTGGGATATTTTACCTAACACTACCTACTAGTATAATATCCCTACCTAAACAAATAGTATAGTTGATAGTCGGTAACGTGGATGCTAATGATACACCCGACATTAACAATTAACTAGGTATTACCTCAAAATAGGTACAGAAGTCAATCTCAAGTATGTACTTCACTTTTTATACCTACGCTTGGCGATCACGCTACGGTCAGCACGTTGCACCGAACTGTACGAGTGTGACGTGGTTGCGACCGGGCGATTGAGCCGAGATATCGTGTCTGTGAACGGTGTCTATGTGTGCGTTGTTAGAGCGCACTTTGTATGTAGATTGTCTTTATTTTGTGGCATTACTGCTCAGGGTGTAGCGACACAGTGTCGGACTTTTACTAACTCTACCAACCGTGTTCCTTCAGGTACACTTTACATTCCAAAGTAATAAAGTGTGATCTAGAAGTAAGAAAGAAGAAAAGAAAGAAATGACTCTGTTGTGAGATAGGGATACAGCTATATGGTCTGTACAGCTCTGTCTCTCTCTGAAGAAAGAACTCTTGATGAGTATTAGTCAGTAGATAAAGGTTTGACACTCCCTCCCGTTCCAGAGCGGGAGGAGTGATTTGATGATCCACAACTCAACATCATAAAAAAGACATTGCTTCCAAACAATAATGAAACATTTTAAAGATTTTCACGAAGTAAAATGACCAATACAGGCTGGTGGTAGGTACTAGACACGAAGCTAAAGTGTGCTAAATATAATAAAAACTATGTGGCCAAGTGTGTGTGTATATTTAATAAATTAGCAAATACATGTACTAAATTGCAGACTTTTTAAAAAAACTGGCAAAAAAAATAACAATTTCTATAGCGTTCATAACATCTTTTTATAACGTGTTTTTGGCTAATAAATATTAATATTTATTAACCTTTCAAATACTGTAAATAATTAGAAACATAATAGAAAGACAATGAAAGAGCAATCGGCCGGCATTGGCTGAATCAATTTATTAAGCCAAGTTTGGAAAGTATACCCCAAAAATAAAATGAGCAGCCCATATTCCTGCAAACTCAACTAATTCATTAACTTCCGTAAGATATTACGGTTTGCTGTCAGGAACCATTACGGGCCCTTATGTCGTAATAACATGCCAACAAGATATGGTTTACTGGAGAAATTACCTCGCTCTCATACAAATATATACATCCCTATGTACATATTTGTAATTATGAAACATACAACGATGTTCATTTACAAAACAGGGATGTTTGGTTGAAGCTGAAGAATGAAAATGATCTAAAACTGGCATTCGTAAAAAAATGCTTTTAAGATTGCCAATTTATTTATAACTAGATCTAGCCCGCGGCTTTGCCCGCATACTTAAAATATAACATATGTCACTCAGAAATAAAATATATACATGTGGCATTCACCAACTTGCTCTGGGCCCGCGTGGTGAATCAAGGCCCAGTACCTCTATTAGAGGCTTCCGAGGTCTGAATCCCAGCACTGGGAACATTAAAAGGCTAATTATGCTATGCTATGCTATGCTAATATTAGAAAGCGGAAGTGAAGAATTTATTTGTTTGTTAATTAAACCAGCTTATCCGAGGAAGGCTACGACAAATTAAGACAGTAACCAAAGACGGGTTTACTCGAAGACAAACACAACAAAAATATACAATCATTGAACCAACTCCTCACCTCTAACTGCATAACTGCACGAGCAAAGAACTAAAATTACCACGGTAACTTAAATTCCAATCCTTGGTTAAAACACAATCGCAATAACACATTGTATGTAAAGTAACAAACGGTACCGAAACATACGTCAGTACCGCACAATACCGCCACAAGAAACATAACAAAATCACAATGAAGTGACAACCTGCCGCCATAAGTTTACAAAAGCGTACAACCAATCCCGTTATAAAAAGACTTGATACTTCAGCCAACAAGATTCTCTTTCAAATCTAAAGTAGCTAACAATAATTAGACTACAAAATTACGTAAAAGACAACAGCAAACGGAAAACGATCAATCCTAAAGGCTTAAGACTAATACACACAATCAGAACCACACAGTGTCTGACTAAGTTGACACGGTGCCAATTCTCACACAGACCCCGAATAAACCGCCAACTAAGCATGAAACTAAGTATCTTGTTGGAAAACAACGATTAAGAACTCCTAACAATGCCTGTCAGTTACACGTTCTACGTCAAGGAAAGAGGGGAATAGACGATAGAGAAATTAACATGCTAGAGTAGGATAAACATAGTTTTATGTGACAGGTAGCCGGTCGTTGACCTGTATTGTAAGTGTACGAACAGATTTTGTGAACGCAACCCAGTTGGTTTAAAGTTTATTGTTTTAATAAAAATTACAACAGACGGCTTATAGACTAAATATGTTTGCTAAGAAGAAAATACTCATAACCTAATTACTGTGATGTTTGAAGCTATTGCGGAAGTATACAACGTGTAACAAAAAGGGGGTATACATACCAAGTGCACGGCCTCTTGATAAGATAACAAACGATACGGAAAGGGTTTTCTAACCTTATGTTTACATGGTAGGAAGTTGTGAATTATTCCATACATATGATACCAGAAACCGAACATTTCAAACTGAAACCAATACATCACTAGTAAAAAGTCAGCTGATCGGTGTCATTGAACTGTTTATGACTAAAAACAAACCTCTTACTCCTGGTATTTCTTCAAACAGTGGATAAAGGGTTCCGCATGTTTATTTTTTCTAACATTTTTTTTAAGAAAAATAGTTTTAAGAAGAAATAAGATTATCCTACAAAGACTAAGATTATGTTTGTGTACAACAAACCAAGCCAAAAACTAGAGCGAGTGCGTGCGTTGGACATCGAAAAACCTGCGCCCCGCGTAGGGCCGTGTTCGTTAGCGCGCAGCGCATATTATTTTTCGTACGACTCACGCCGCTTTTAGAGGAGACTAAGTAATTACCTATTCAATATCCTTACGAATACCCTTATATTCGTAAGGATATGGAATAATTAGGTACCTATCTGGTATTTACGTGAAACAATAAGAAATATCTACATACTTTTTTATTGTTTTACGTACTCGTAGATAGGATAGTAACAAATAGGTACTTAGTTTACGAAAAATTTAAACGAAGTAGGTACCTACGTAAAATCTAAACGAACGTTGTACTCGGCGTTAGACGCTGCGAAAAAGGATTTCATATCTGTTAAAATGAACCCAAATATCATCTCTAAGCAACTTATGTGCCTCCTGGTACAAATAAACTCCCAGTGGGTTCCGTTCTTGAATTTTATTTAATTAGAGGACTTCAATAAGTTGTCACTTTTTGCAGGGTCGAGATGAATTTTCTTACGTACCTAATTCTTTTTATGTCGGTTGCTATACATAGGATATGTACTTAGTTAACAAGAAATTATTTATTTCGATGTAGTGTGCGCATTCACGACGCCGCGTGAATGCGTGTGGGTTTAATTTTACCCCGAGATTATAAACAAATCAACAAATCTTTCGCGCTTAATTCTAAAAAAACTATACGTTTGCGCACAATTAGGTCTTTGCGTAACTTTTTGCCTTTTCTACAAAAACATTACCAGTAGTAGCAGTTTAGTCTTAATTTATCATTTTAAAATAAATGAATAATATGCGAAAGTACTAGGAGTCCATAAGAAACGAGAATTGTTATTGATAATTTTAAAAAACGGTTCACAGATCCCTAAAAAAATTCCTTTGAGAAGCTCAAATGTTATTGAACACGATAAAATAGTTTTGTCCCAGTCGCACGCGCCGCCTGCGTGTTTAATGTGAGAGAGATGGCAATGTTGTCGTCGTCCGTTCGGCTGCTCTCTTTGGCGGCATTGGCGGCATCTTTGTACGCGCCGAAAGTAAAATTTAGGTAAATAAATAAATATAATTTTGCATTAGTGGATGACCAATAATCTTACGATGCAGTCGCATAGCATAATTATCCGTTCCGGTGTTTGTGATTTGGATTTTAAACATTATTTTATTGCAGTTGTGATAATCGTGTGTGATGGCATTTCTATGGTGATGGTGTTAAGTAATAGTGAATATTATGAGATGATGTTGTGTGTCGGAAGAGAGGATGGCCGGTAATGTGCGAGCTGCTCGCGAACTTTATCGTCCTCGATTTATCGCGGGTACCTAGAAGGAGCTGAGCGCCGACAGTTTCTTCGGTGGCGGGCTTCCATCGGATAGTAGGTAGGTACATTCACAGAGTACTTTGTAACATAGGTACTGAAAGGAACATCGTCTGCAACAAACTGGTTCCACGTTTCTGGTTTAGGGGGTCGCCCAAACACTATCGATCCAGAATTTGAGGAGGCCGTACTAGAGCATTTTGAAAATAACCCACGTAGGTACTAGCGCACTCGGCGAGCTGCATTGGCGCTGTATACCTCTAACCATATGCAAGTAGGTATGGCGAGTGTTGCAGAATGAAGGTCAGCACCCATACCTCTTCCGTCGCATCCAGAAACTGACACCTGTAGATATTTTGCCTCGCGTGACCTTCTGCTTTTTTAAGGCAAAATTTTAAGTAGGCAGGTACTAGGCAAACAGAGCATTTCATTCACGCGCGCGCCGCGCGTATCGAAATTAGGTAGAATTAGGAAGAGAGGTACTAGGCGATCAGATTTACAGAAGAAGTCTTTATTAGTATTAGCAAGTGACGTGGAATGTTATTGACCCTCGTAGTGTTGTGACACGTTTGTTATGATTTGAATTCGAGAATCATACGATACCAAGGATACCAAGAATTTGGTATCAATTCTTTGAGTAATTTATTTTGAGCTGAAACTTTGTGTAGAGATTCTATACCACCAGTAAACTTCAGGGCTTTTTGATGTATATACCCTTTTTGTTACACGTTGTATAAATAAGTTGAAGGATATGATAACATTGGCGGGAATGATTGGGGTTGTGCCGTTGTGAGTGAAGTCAATATTGATTTTGCACCTTTTACTAATGTAGAAACGTTCTTACATTCTTTGAATAATATTGGCGAAACCCTCGCACTGAAGGGTAGTGTCGTACGAAGAAGAGCTCAAAAAATTGTAGTTTAATGAGAGATATGCCTGGATTCAAGACAATGTAATTTTTTTATTGATATATGTAATGGAAACAATATTTATTAAAATTTCGTGCAACGTAAAGATAGCAGACTTAATGCCTTAGGCATCCAGTCAACCAAAGGTGATGGAGAGAAAATATGGCAGGTGTATTCAAAAATGATAATATTACATTAAGAAAGCAAAGGTACAAAAATATACTCATAGTTTAAATAACCATACATGCATATTTTTTTAAGTGTGAAATAATCCTATGACTTTTTCTCCGACTTTAGGGTAGAGCGACAGGGATTTTCAGGCTATTACTGACTAAAACCACACATACGTTCCTTCAGTTACTTTTTACGATCTAAAATCTCGATTATCCTTTTCAGGAGCCTTCTCTTTTTTTGCTGACAGCTCTTTGAGGCGCGCGTACAACACATACACGATATTATGTATACTTTATAATTTCAAATCATACTTAAGAAAGCATCAGGTGCGTCATTGCATTGGAAGCTTTCAATCTATCGCTCTGGTTCGGTTGGCAGAGTGCCAACAGAGCTTCGAGTAGCTAGTTCTTCGATAATGTCTAATTCAACGTGTTTACCTTATCATTTAGAATGAAACCTGCCTTTTGCTTTTACGAGGTATCCGCTGATACTGTCGACGCTGGATGAATTTAGGTACGAAATATTTAATTTTAGAATCAAAGATAAGACTAAGAAGCAAATTACAAAGAGAAGAAAGATATTGGTACACAAACAACCCCTCCCTCGAGAAGAGGGTGGCGGAGCTCCGGGTGGAGCTCCGGGCCGAACTCTGTGTGGAGATCCGGGCGGAGCTCGCCAGAGCACCGAACGGAGGCCACCAGGAGCCCATGGAGGAGGGGCGCGAGCAGGAGCAGGGGCAAAGTCGGCCCCAGCCCCAGCCCCAGCCCGAGCCGGAGAGTCAGCTGCTCACATTGATGCAGCGGGAACTCGCAGCTTTGCAGCAGGGGCTGCAAAAGCAGCAGCTGGAGTTCCAGCAGCGCATCCAGCAGCAGCTGTCTGTCCTGGAGGGCATTGTCCTGCGCCCTCCACTGGCGGCCTCTGGGCCGAAAAAGGCGGCTTCTTATGCCGCTGCCGCGGCCACGGGTACTGCGCCCAAGGCGGGCCCGTCGGGGCAAGCGGGGCGCGGGGCTGCGGCGCCGGAGTTCGCGAGGCCAAGGCCAGAGCTTGCGAGGCCAGCCCCGACGGGCAAGCAGCAGCAGCGGCGTAAAAAGGGTGCGGCGGTGCCTGCCGCTAAATCGGCAGGTTCTCCTGCCGCTGTGGCGACTAGGCCGTGCTTGCCACCTCCTCCACCCGAGGAGCCTGGCGCCGAGTGGACGGTGGTCGGTGCCAAAAGGCGGGCGGGCAAGGTTGCCAGGGCGGCCAAAAAGCGCGCGAGGCGGCAGGAGCGCAAGAAGCGGGCCATGGCGGCACGTCTTCGCGCTCCGAATTCCGAGGCTGTAGTAATTACGCTACAGCCTGAAGCGGAAAAGAGGGGCGTGACGTACGATGACGTCATGGAGAAGGCGAAGCAGGCGGTGTTGCCCCACCTTGGCGAGCTCGGAGCCGCTGCGGGCTTCCGCATGAGGCGCACTATCACCGGGGCCCGAATTCTCGAGGTCCCCGGTGCGGCCAGCGGCCCTGCAGCAGATGCCCTGGCCGCAAGGATCAGGGCGTCCCTCAGTGCGGAAGAGGCCCGAGTGTCCAGGCCCACAAAGTGCATCGACATGCGCATCATGGGACTGGACGATTCCGTCAAGGTGGATGAGGTGGTGGCCGCCATCGTCAAAGCGGGTGGGTGCACGACCGAACAGGTTCGGGCGGGCACCATCCGTGCTGACAGCACGGGCATGCGAGCCGTTACGGTGAGCTGCCCTGTGCAGGCGGCCAAAGCCATCACCGGGGAGGGCCGACGGCTTTTGGTGGGCTGGGTCTCCGCGCAGGTCAAGCTGCTGGAGCCCAGACCTCTGCGGTGCTTCCGCTGCCAAGTGGGGCACCATGTGGGAGCCCACTGCGCCGCGGAGGATCGCAGCGACCGCTGCCACCAGTGTGGCCAGCCCGGTCACAAGGCCGCAGAATGCCGTGCTACGCCGCACTGCTACGCATGTGCGGCGGCCGGCAAGCCGGCTGACCACCGGGCTGGGGGCAGGTCCTGCGACCCCCCCGCCAAGGCCAAGGGCAAGGCCCACAGGCCCATCCCCGCCAATGTCTTCGCCGCCGCAGCCGCCTCCTTGGCCGCCGCCGCCATCGCCGCCGCACCCGCCGCCGCGGCAGTGCCCCCTAGGGGGGCTCGGGAGAAGACCGTAATGGAGTGTCAATAACGGCCCCATTACGTCTCCTCCAGGCGAACATCAACCACTGCGCCGCCGCTCAGGATCTGTTGCTCCAGAGCATGGCGCAGTGGTTGATCAATGTCGCCGTAGTCACCGAGCCGTATTTTGTCCTGCCCAGGGGTGACTGGGTTCAGGACCTGGACGGCTCGGTGACCTTAATTACGTCGACCGCCGCCGGTACCCCGCCCCCCGAGTCCGTCACGAGGAGGCGGGGTTGCGTGGCAGCACGGTTCGGGGACATCGTCGTGGTGGGCGTCTACCTGTCCCCGAGCCGATCTCTCGACGAACTCCATGTCTCTCTGTTGGAGCTAAATTCCGTCGTCGCTGGGTTCAGTTCCCTCCCCGTGATCGTTTGCGGGGACTTCAACGCCTGGAACACGGCTTGGGGTTCCCGGTTCACGAACCAGAGGGGTCGGATGGTGGAGGACTGGGCCTTAGAGCTGGGCCTGGTCGTACTGAACCGGGGTTCTGTCCCCACGTTGGTGAGGATGCGGGGTGAGTCGGTGGTGGACATTTCGTTCGCCAGCCCCGCTCTGTCGCCACGTGTCGTCGACTGGCGCGTGATGGAGGAGGTGGAGACGTACTCCGACCACCGGTACATCCGGTTTGACGTCTCCGCCGAAACCTCGGCCGCGCCGGTCCGACAGAGCCCTTGCGGTCCGCGGTGGGCGCTTAAGCAGATGGACCGGGAGCTCCTCCTGGAAGCCGCGACGGTACAGGCCTGGGTGCAAGCACCGGACAGGCCTGTCGACATTGACGTCGAGGCGGAGTGGTTCCAGGAGGCCATGTCGCAAATTTGTGATGCGGCAATGCCCCGTGTCCGTCCAGGACGAGCTAAGCGCCAGGTGTACTGGTGGTCGCCGGAGATCGGCGCCCTGCGCAACGCGTGCAATCACGCGCGACGCCGGTACGCCAGGCACTGCAGGCGCCGCATCCGCCCGCCGGATGCGGAGGCCAGAGAGGCGGAGCTGTATGAGGGATACAGAGAGGCAAAACGCACCCTCCGAACGGAGATTAAGCGGGCCAAACACGAGGCCCGCAACGTGTGGCTGGGGTCTCTGAACGCGGACCCGTGGGGGCGCCCGTACAAGTTGGTACGGGATAAGCTTCGCCCCTGGGCTCCGCCGCTGACTCAGAGTCTCCGGCCCCAACTCGTGGAGGGTGTGGTTAGCACTCTGTTCCCTGTGCAGGGGGAACACTCCCCCCCACCCATGGCTCCGCCTCCGCCAGCGGTGTCTGACGCGGACCGCAACAGCGACGACGACGACGATGCTCCAGAAGTGACCGAGGTAGAGTTGAGAGTGGCGGTGCGAAGGCTGAGTGCCAAAAACACCGCCCCAGGACCCGACGGCTTGCCAGGGAAAGCCTGGGTCCTGGCCATGGAGGCTCTCGGGCCTCGACTGAGAGGGCTCTTCAGCGCATGCCTGGAGAGGGGCCAGTTCCCACTTCGCTGGAAGACGGGGAAACTGGTCCTCGTAGCGAAGCCAGGGCGCCCTGCGGACTCTCCGTCCGCATACCGGCCCATTGTGCTGCTCGACGAGGTGGGCAAGCTCTTTGAAAGAGTGATTGCAAACCGCCTCGTCGTGCGGCTAACACGGGTGGGGCCGGACTTGTCGGACGGACAGTTCGGCTTTCGCAGGGCGCGCTCTACAATAGACGCCATCATGCGCGTGCGAGCCCTCACGACAGGGGAAGCGGTGTCCCAGGGTAGGTGTGTCGTGGCAGTGTCCTTGGACATTGCCAACGCCTTCAACTCCCTGCCCTGGAGTACGATCCGGAGGGCACTCCGGTACCACCGGGTGCCCGAATACCTCTGTCTAGTGGTCGAGGCGTACCTGTCAGACAGGTACATTGTCTACCCCGGTCACCAGGGAGACTGGAAACGTCGAGAGATGTCGTGCGGTGTTCCGCAGGGGTCGGTTCTGGGCCCACCCTTGTGGAACATCGGATACGATTACGTGCTGCGCGGCGACTTCCCGGACGGGGTCAGCGTGGTTTGCTACGCAGACGACACGTTGATCCTAGCGCAGGGAGAGTCGCACCAGGCGGCGGTCGCTCTAGCGACACGTGGGGTTGCGATAGCCGTTGGTAGGATCCAGGAGTTGGGACTCGAGGTGGCGCTGCATAAATCCGAGGCAATGTGCTTCCACGGCCCTCGGAACGCGCCACCATCGGACTCCCAGCTTACGGTAGGAGGAGTTCGCATCGGCGTCGGGTCGACGATGAAGTATCTGGGACTCGTCCTCGACAGCCGGTGGAATTTCGTAGAACATTTCCGACGTCTGGCTCCCAAGCTTCTCCGGGCTGGGGCTGCTCTCAAGCGGCTCCTGCCCAACCTTGGGGGTCCAGACGCCTCCTGCCGGAGGCTCTACGCGGGGATCGTTCGGTCCATGGCCCTCTACGGGGCGCCGGTGTGGGCGCCGTCGCTGGCAAAGCGACCGGCGTCCATACTGAACGCCTGCCAGAGGGTCATGGCAATACGGATGGTGCGGGGTTACCGCACGATCTCCCGCGAAGCGGCGAGCCTTCTGGCTGGCCTACCACCGTGGGATCTGGAGGCAACAGTCCTTGCACACATGCACGACATGCGCGTGGAGATGCAACGCCGGGGTGAAAGTCCACTGCCGCAACATGTCAAGGCATGGCGGACAGAGCTCCGGCGGGATCTCATGGTGAAATGGCGTCAACGGCTATCGCAACCCAGTGCTGGTCACGCCACGATTATGGCGGTAAGCCCCCTCTTTGAGGCGTGGCTGGAAAGACCTCACGGCGTCCTTACGTTCCGCATGACGCAGGTCCTCACCGGACATGGCAAGTTCGGGAGGTTCCTGCATCGGATTCAAGCGGAAGAGACGCCCGGGTGTCGCCACTGTGCGCAACGCCCGGAGGACACGGTGGAGCACACCATCGAGGTGTGCCCTGCCTGGGCGGAGCATCGCCGTGCCCTCGTGGGGGCGATCGGCGGCGGAGACCTCTCGCGCCGGGCCCTGGTCGGGGCCATGGTCCGGAGCGAGGAGGAATGGCAGGCGGTCGCCTCCTTCTGCGAAGCAGTAATGCTTGCAAAGGAGGAGGCCGACCGCATCAGGCAAAGGCGCCCTCGCCGCCGTCGCCGGGATTCCGATCCCGATTTCCGGCCACCGTAGACGCGGGCTCGCGGACGGTGAGCTATGGGTAGCTCGCTGTCCGATTGTCCGGTAATGGACCGAGTCCAAGACGTCGACGGCGCGCACTGTTCCCGCGCGCCTCAAGGAGTTGTCAGCACCAGGAGGGGCCCAGCTGGGTCGAAGCCTACTGGGGACAGGGTTGTCCGAAAGGGAGCTCGTGCCCCGGTATGAAGGCTAGAAGGAACGGCGCGGGGTTTTTAGTCAGTAAGAGTCTGACACTGTCTCCCGCTCCACCCAAGAGCGGGTTTCGTCAAAGATGATTTTCCCCGTCGACAAAAAAAAAAAAAAAAAAAAAAACACATACACGATATTATGTATACTTTATAATTTCAAATCATACTTAAGAAAGCATCAGGTGCGTCATTGCATTGGAAGCTTTCAATCTATCGCTCTGGTTCGGTTGGCAGAGTGCCAACAGAGCTTCGAGTAGCTAGTTCTTCGATAATGTCTAATTCAACGTGTTTACCTTATCATTTAGAATGAAACCTGCCTTTTGCTTTTACGAGGTATCCGCTGATACTGTCGACGCTGGATGAATTTAGGTACGAAATATTTAATTTTAGAATCAAAGATAAGACTAAGAAGCAAATTACAAAGAGAAGAAAGATATTGGTACACAAACAAACTATTGAAACTCGGAAACCTTTTTTATATGGTAATATTTATAATAGTAATAAATACATATATTTAAAGCTTGGTATACCCATAGTAAATTAAGATAAGATTAAAAATTTAAGATCGAAATTAAAACCATTTCTTTCAAATAAATCATTTACAAGCACATTTGAATTATAAGAAGTCAACATAGAGAAGAATGTGCAAGATACTCCATGGAAGCTTAGTGACATACGCATATATTTTTTACTTTCGCATGAGCGAGGTCGCTGGCAGAAGTTAGTATATCTACGCTAATATAATAAAGAGTTTGTTTTTTTGTTTTTATGTTTTGTTGTTTGTAGGAAAGCCGGTCCGATTGTTAAAATTATTTCACCGATAGAAAGCTGTTTAATTCCTGAGTGATATAGGCTATATTTTATGTAAGCGGGTGAAGCCGCTGGCAAAAGTTTGTAATGAGTATAATAGAATTCTGATGCGGTTTCACTGTTTCCCTAAGCGATAATATTGCATTCTATCAGCGAAATAATTTTCATGAATAAAGCAGTATTCCCATAGACCGTGTACACAAATACCTTTACCTCTTTATTACAATATTAGTTTAGAATTTTAGATTAGTATACTCAAGTGCCCATACACTCCGTGAACCGACATCAAAATTGGACCCTACTTCGAGCATACAATATTTCGCACCCTGTTGATTTGATCCGAGATAGCCAGAACGCCATACGTCCAAGTTGGAATGATCCAATCAGCAGCTTATGTTGAGCCGGCATTTAAGTGAAAAGTTGAAACAATTCAAAGGGCAGTGAATGTCAGCTGTTTAGACGGGACCCGGCCAGTGGCGTAGCTGGTGACCAAGAGCCATGGGGCTAAAACAAACAGGGGCCCCTATATTGTTTAGGCTTCATCAATATATTTAACAAATATTTAGGTATATGCATATTTTAAATATGCAACAACAAATGTTATAAGATTTATCAATGATTCGGAGACATGATCGTCGTTAATATGACAATGATATCTTTACAGCTTAATTGCCGAATCTTCATGAGTAAGTTTTTCTACTGAAAAAATCAAAAAACTTAAACTCTTTTCTAACCAATACTGCAGTGGTCACATTACCTGATTCACTTATAACAGAAATATTTTTCGTAAAATTTTTCGTTTATTCAATAAGCGGTTTGTTAATCAGGTTTTGGGGGCTCTCCGAGCTTGAGGCCCCAAACTGCCTCGCCTAGCCCCTTAGTGGCTACGCCACTGGACCCGGCCTGATCTAGACTGTGTATATTGTTGATATAATGTGGGAAACGAACTTTGACCTTCAACCGTTTAATGTCTGGGTCTTATTCAAGTGTTAAATGTTCGTGTGGACCTTTTAAATGCTCTCGATTTATTTTCATAGTCTACTTGGGACTTAATTTTGAAATAAACTTTGTTGTGCTATTTTGCTTAATGAACTTGGAACTTATTGAGATTAATTGATACTTAAAGTTACATTGAACGCGATAAGTTACAGTTTACTTGATTTCAAATGAGGTTGCACGTTATTTTCATTGTACGTATGTTAATACCGTCACTAGCTTCTTCCAGCGGTTTCTATCATGTGAAAGTAGGGTTCTCCATACAAATTTTGGACTATACTTTCATCCCCTTAAGGGGTGAACTTTGGAAAATCTTCTCTTAGTGCACGCCTACATCAAAGAAAACCTTGTGAGCCATTTCACACTCTTAGTTCCGATAGTTTCGGCTATGCGTTGACATGTCAGTCAGTCAATTTCTGTTTTTATATACATATAATTAGCTTCTGCCAGTGGCTTCGCCCGCATCAAAATAGGTTTGTCCACA
Organism: Mythimna lalbum; assembly: GCA_949319445.1. NCBI lineage: Eukaryota > Metazoa > Arthropoda > Insecta > Lepidoptera > Noctuidae > Mythimna > Mythimna lalbum. The sequence goes on from OX439354.1 coordinate 1,953,907, forward strand.
CAAAATTTAAACCTCCGTTCAATACCTTTAGGATCGATATTTGAAAAATCCTTTCTAAATGTTCGCCTAAGTCACAAAGGAAAGCAATGTACAAAATTTTACGCTCCTAATCCCAGCAGTTTCGACTGTGCGTTGATATGTCAGTCAGTCAGCTTTTTGACACTGTGAAACTAAATCCCAATCCTTTCAACATAATTGGATAGCAGCATCAAAGGCCGAATTAAGGACACATTTTTTTTGTAAATCCGACAGGTCCCAAAATAGTACCCTGTGGAACAGGTCACTTTGTATTGCAACTTTGCACAAAAAGTCCTTGGTCTGCCTTTGACGTGTGATGTGCTTTACCGAAAGCCTTCGTAAAGTGGCTTTGAAAATTTGAAGCTGCTAGCTTCAGTTGCATGCCAACTTTGTCAGAGGCTGCTATGCGAAACGTTATAGGAAAATATTGCCAAAGTTCTGCTCCTGGCAACAATGCTATTTAAAATTTGGGTTTATTTATAAGCTAAGCTTGATGCAGACTATTATTTATTATGAGATGCTTTATAGATTTACTGGAAACATATAAATCCACGTTCGTTTTGAGATTTCATTCAAACTGTCATGGCGTATCAATCGAGGCACGGTTGATATGCCATGACAGTGATTGAAATAGACAGAGAGATTATAGCAAAGATACGTGTGATAGCCTGCCAAATTTTGGATAATGTTTCCTCACATACAAAGATGGAAAGATAATTCAATATTATTCAAGTATAAAAATAATTAGATGCGACATAAACAGGCCAAGATTGTTATGGATATTAAATTTCGCATCTGGATAAGAATATAGGAATAATATTATACCGGTGTTGCGCGATGCAGGATTTCGTATTTTCTTCGTAGTTCTTATGTGGCGTCATAGATGTCGCTACATCACTCCCCTCCGGAGATCGGAGATCGATGATTCTTCTTGATATGTGCCAGGCCAGCGGTAGGTTGGTTCCAGTGAGTCGGAACCGATGCCGCATAGTTCTCGGTGAGTCGGAACTGTCTGCGGTGATGCCCCAGTGAGTCGGGGTGTTGATATCCCAGTGAGTCGGGATAATGCCCCAGTGAGTCGGGGTGATGATGTCCCAGTGAGTCGGGATGATGCCCCAGTGAGTCGGGGTGGTGCTGTCCCAGTGAGTCGGGATGATGCCCCAGTGAGTCGGGGTGGTGCTGTCCCAGTGAGTCGGGACGATGCTGCAGTCTCCAGTGAGTCGGAGTAGTGCTGCTGGCTCCAGTGAGTCGGAGCGGTGCTTGTGCGACGTAGGGCTTGATTGCTGTCGTCGACCAGGTGAGGTTCTTCATGGCTCTTCATATGACTGGCCGAAGGTGCGGTGTGCCAAGGTCGCTGATGCGGCTGAGGTGGTGACCAGGTATGACCAGGTAGGCATACTGGTGGTCAGGATACCCTTAGCCGAGGGTGCTGGCTGTATGGCTCGTTGCTCGAAAGCTTGAGGAAGTGATGATGACGTCACGAAGTAGTAGCTGCACGAAGGCTGCGCTGACGTTCTTTGTCGAGGGTCACCAGTTTGGAGGGATGTGGAACAGAGAGTAAAGTCCCACATACCTCCGTTGAAAAAGGGAGGATCCTCCGACCAGACAGGGTGTTATAGTCTGGTGGGCGACTGCCCGATAGTTGATGTCGGGCTGTCGTATATGTTCAAATCGCGCGGAGAACTCTGATTGCGCGATGCAGGATTTCGTATTTTCTTCGTAGTTCTTATGTGGCGTCATAGATGTCGCTACACCGGTTTCAAACACTGTTACGGATACAATTATTTCGGTTTATGGAGATATAAATATAAAAGAAAAATACAAATAATAAGTTTTTTTGATGTTTTTAGTTTATATTATAAACTAGTGCTTGAATGCGAGCCTTCCTGATAAGCAGAGATTCAATCGTTGATGGTGAGGGTGAAGAGCACCGACTTATTAAGAGCCTATTCACTCGAACCTTAAAGACATCTAAATTATAATCGGACGGGACTTTGCGTTTTTACAATCAGTGATATAACCGAAGTAAAAAATATATCCGTATTTGTATATATTTTTTCTTTCGGATATCCAAAAGTTTCAGTTAAGGTTACGAAACTGTATTACATCCCTAGTATAGACATAATTTGGTACACTCACGGCAACAATAGTGGTCTCATCAAATACTTACTGTACATGCCTCCTTAAACTTAACTATTCCACAAGTAAACCTCACAACAACTTGCTTGGAACTATAAGTAATAAGCAGGTAGCATTATGAGTTAAAGTTTGATCCACAGGTCGCCGCGGTTAACCTTTATGGTCCGAAACTTGTTCAGTTTCCTTTACGAGGTTTAACCTTTTAGAACTTGCTTCGCGGTTTAGGAAGTGACGACAAATTAATTTTGATGTATCGCGGGTAGGAGGAAATTCTCCATTTACACGCTGAGTAGAGTTGGATATACTTCATTTACAAACCTTTGTGTGTGGGACTGTTTTGTCGTGTTATAGTTTTACTCACGAGTATTTTGTCGGGATTTCCCGAATGGTAACCTAGTTGTGGAAACTAGAATCGTGTGCTTCTCACGCAAGCAAATTCTGTGAATATTTACTTTGGTAAATGTAGTCATAAATACCTTATATACCTTTAAAGACTTCGCGGAATCAAGTATATTAGACGTCATGAAAATTTGATATCATTGAAACCCGTGGTAAATTTAAGCAGTCCCACTCCAAATAATCTTGACAGGTCTATTGGTGTATTGGTCAGGGGCCCTGAGTGCGATACCGGAGTTTGTGGGTACGATTTCCACCCAAGATAAAAATGTTTATGTGATAGGTACGATTATATGTTCTGTGTCTAGGCGTAATTTATCTATAATAATATGATATATCATGATATATGAATTTAGAAATATATAAGTACACTAGCTTCTGCCAGCGACTTCGTACGCGGATCCTGTTGCTTATGCCAGCGACAACGGAGTCGTCAAAATCAAAGATTTGAAACGTCTGGTGTCGAATTCTAAGAGACTGGAAAACAACGTGATGCGCGAGACGATTCGAGACGTTCCAGATCTCTCCCTTCCACTTACGCGCGTGACAGTGTGCACACACCTTGGTGCCATAGACAAAAATAAACAGAAAGCTCCGAACTGCTAATCTATCGGGAGTTACATGTGTTATTGTGAGTCAACCATAAAAGATAGACATATGATGTCTTGGGATATTTTTTATATAATTTTAAGGAGAACATTTCCGTTGTACATGATTTCTGTGTAGCTTTAACCATTAAGGCTGCAAACGCGACGGAAGCTTAAAAAATGGAGTAATTTTTCTCGTTTCCCCAACATTTCCCTTCACTGCTCTGCTCCCATTGATCGTAGCGTGATGAAAAGTATACTATAACCTGCCCAGGAGTATGAAGAATGATTGTACCAAGTTTCGTTAAAATCCATCGCGTAGTTTTTGTTTCTATAAAGAACATACAGACAGACAGACAGACAGACAGACAGACAGACAGACAGACAGACAGACAAAAATTTTACTGTTTGCATTTTTGGCATCAGTATCGATCACTAATCACCCCCTGATAGTTATTTTGGAAATATATTTCATGTACAGAATTGACCTCTCTACAGATTTATTATAAGTATAGATTAAGTACGTCTATCAGTTGTCTGGATGTGTGATGTGTGACTGGATGGCGTTGTGTGAAAATTTTGGAATATAAAAAAATCTATTTCTCAATAGATTGGTCTTCTCCTCACGGCAAATACCATGAGGAATACCATACACTATTACTTCCTCTCCCAATCATGGCCAATCAATGCCAACAGGATGACCTCCTGACCTCTGAGAACACAGATACCCCCAAGACTGTTATCAGCACACAAATGGCTGCATTCTATTCATAAAGAAGAACTTTCGGCTGTTACAATAACAAGGATTTCCGAAGCAGTTCTACAATCAATTGACATCGAGTCTTTGAAGATGCTGTACTCGTAGCTACTGTGGACGCTACATTCACTCAATGCCCTGATTCTCAATTGAATCAATTTGATAAGACGTTTGAAGTCCATCTCTAAAGTAGAGGTGATAAGAAAGTTAATTTGGTTAACTGGGTTATAGAGAGTGACGTGTGAAACGCGTGTGTGTGCGCTATTATGAGAGGAAAGTTCTGAAGTATTTCTATTATGAGAAAAAAGAAAGAAAGAATATATTTCATTTAGCACACAAAGATACACACGGTGTAGCTATAATATAAACAATTTAGTATAAAAAAAGAAAAGTAACATGGTGTCTCACGACTGCGCCCAATAGGTCCAGTTCAGCAAAAATTAAGTAGTTAAACTACGTAGTGGTCGCCTGACGACGGTTTTCAACTGAATCTTTTCGTTCTTTTTTTCTCTTCATATTAAAAAGAAATTCAATCACATTATAAGACACCAAGGCATAATCCAGATTATAATCAGATTATAATTATTAAGTATTCGTATGCATTCCACATCCTTTTTTGACAAATCATTTATTGTCCAAGCTGCTCGTTTGTGGAATGCGTTACCTATTGAAGTGAGACGTGCTCAAACTCTACCAACTTTTAAAAAAATGGTGAAGGAGCATTACCTTTCTCTTTGATTTTTTTTTCTTCTCCTGGCTTAATTACATATTTGATATTTATTAGTATATATTTTTTGGTAATGTTATGTATTCGTGTTGTATTTCTTATTAATTCATGAATCCCCAAGCGACCACCGGTGGCCGCGCATCTATTGTCTTACTATTGTGTCTCTAATTGACGGTATCTGAAGGGTTAATATTATTTCTAATGTTGTACACTGACAGCCCTAAATCTTTCTCCTTTCTTTCAGTCCATCCAAAGGTGGTCTGTAAGAGATCGCCCTGTGTGATAAGACCGCCCATTGTACACTTATTTTGAATAATGTTTGTCCTGTATTTTTCTTTTATTTATGTGGTGTACAATAAAGAATATAATAATAATAATCTAGTTTAACAATCGGTAATAACACAAAAGTATACTCAGATCAGACTCAGAGAGAAACTTAGATAAGCAAGTACTAAAGCGAAAGTGTTACAGAAAGCCCCAGGGCACAGCTTCTAACATCCCGGGTACTCTTAACAATCTATCTATACAAATGTAATAAAGAGGAAAGATTTGTATTTTCACATTTTCGTTTGTAATTAACCAGCTACTGCCAGCAGCGTTTTTTTTTTCGTTGGGAAAATCATTTAATGACATAATAATACCCCCGCTCTTGGGCGGAGCGGGTGACAGTGTCAGACTTTTACTGACTAGAAACCCAATCCAGTTCCTTCGTTGCCTTTCTTAACGGGGTTGAGCTACCTTTCGGAGCTAACCCTGGCCTCAGTTCTCCCAGCCGCTTCACCAGCGTGAAAATTGGTTTCTCCATACAAATTTTGGACCCTCGCTTCATCCCCTCAGGGGGTGAATTTTAGGTAAATCCTATCTTTTTACTCGCCTACGTCGTAAACGGAAACCTTGTGCAAAATTTTAATTAATTAATTTTAATTTAATCCGAAAAATACTGTAGTTTTGTGCGTTTATGTTAGTCAGTCAGTTTCTCCTTTTAGACATAGGTATATCTTAGATAAACTCAAGAACTTATATTTTAAATTGATTCAAACTATTGCTAGATTGTAATCCTACCAGATGGTAAGCAGTGATGCAATCATTGATGGTGAGGCGCACTAGTCTATTAAGAACCTATTCTCTCTAGTCTTGAAGATACCAAAATTTTAATGGGATCGGAAAACTGCAGCAGGCAAATTGTTCCAATCCTTAGATGTATGCGGTATAAAATGGCTGCTTTATAACTAAAGCCGTACCGGTTCACACGTACCGAGTAAAAGGGCGAGACAGTGAAATGTTGCTCGGCCGAGACAGTGATGTAAGCGAGTTGTAGAGATAAGCGCTCGGCCGAGCACTCGGCGCTTTGTTTATACGTACCGAGTATTCGGCCGAGAGCACAGTCTCGCCCGTTTACTCGGTACGTGTGATTAAGGCATTAGTGACATATTTTCTACTTCTACACAAGCGAAGCCGCAGCCAAAAGCTAGTCAGATACAATTTAATCCACATCAGTGCTTTTGAACGTAATAAAAACCAGTCTCACCAAAATACAGCAGTAATAATGTAACAAATAACAATTACTAGTACATTGTCTATGCCGCGAGTGAGTCACCGAGCCGTCGCCATCGCGTGGGCTAAGGTCAAACATCATGTACCATCTTTGTATTATGTGTTACGCATACATTGTGTAATTACGTCATGGCGCCGAGTCTTTTTACAATGTTATGATCTGGGTTTGGCTATTTATTATACCATCCAATGACTTCTTCCACTCTGGGTGGAGCAGGAGTGCGTATCAGGCTTTTACTGACTAAAATCATATCTGTGTCATTCAGTAGCCTTTTCTGCTCTAGAACTACAGATTTCCTTTTCAGAAATTCCCAACGGTATGCTGACATCTCTTTGAGGAGCGCGTGGATCACTACACGCTGTTGACGACTGTACTCTGTCCGGTTAATTACCGGGCGGATAGAGAGTTACAGCCGTACCTTTTTTTGAGATGGTAAACCATCCATTTAACTAGAAGCTAATCTATAACTTTTTGAGCAACTTTCAAGTCCCAATTCACCTAGTTTGGGAGTCAGGGAACCTGTTATTGTGTACCTAGAATGTATGTTATGAATATTGTTATTATTATAAAATATTATTAATATAATTAACTCTTCAATCAAGGTAAAGGCAGATGGAGCGGCAGGCTTTCAGGCTAAACTCCACTGGTGTTCTTTTAGTTGCCGTATCAGTTCCAGTACCGTGATTACTCTTTCAAACAATAGCGCCTAATCGGTAGACTTCCACGATTCGCACAATCGTCCGGGCGATTCTTCCTGTCTAACTAATAATAACTTCTCCCGCTCTGCGTGAAGCGAGAGGCCATGTCTCGCTTTTACTGACGAAGACCCAACTGTATTCAATCAGTTTCCCTTCTTCTTCTTGTTACTTTCGTACGAGTATATACCCGCAGCCGTAGCAGGCATCGACAGTAACTACTAGTCCCCTACAGTTTTTAAGAGTGTTTCTACTTGGGATGTTTTACATCCACGAGGGCGAACAAGCGGTTCCTAATAAGTTAATTTTTGTGATAAAGTTTAAATTCTTAAAAAGCGAAGGAAATAGGGAAAGTGAGAAAACAGAACCTGAGGTGTTGAAGTCAAAGAGTGAATAGGTTATTTTTAAACAAGAGCACTCTATCGCCGGACACATCGTCGTTTTCCATCAGCCTACCAACCGCGAAGTCCGCGATGAATGGCACAGCATTACAAAGATCACTCATGGTGATTCAAAGTGATGACCACGACCACTCTGGCAAGAGTGTATCGACTCAGTAGAGACCAGTACAAGAGACGAAAGAGCAAGATTACTTGTTGATACTAATGACACCTAATAAAGGCCAAGTGATCACAATCAGTGTCCCTAATGAGCATTGTGCTAGCAATTGCTCCAGCCCATGTCCACCAGTAAACGATTTACCGGCCACGAGGGTCCTTCTTCATAATCCAAATTATCATTTATTGCGGACAAAAAGGGTTCGAAACGTTTTGTGTAACCGAATCCAGGATATAATGGAGTTAGATAATTGAATTTTATAATTAACAGGGTGTTAGGAGCGAGTTCGTTTCGTATTGGGAACAATATAATGTTTGAAAGGGATTTGGGTGTTTGAACAACATATTTCTCTGATTGGATTTGTTTTAATCAGGATTCTGTACTCGTGTTTTGTTTCTAGAATCGTTATTTTGTAATTCATGTCTCTAGCTACGGCAGAAAGAAGAAATATTTATTTGACAATAGTCGTCAGACAGCTTAGGCACCCAAAGGGCATTGAAAAGAGCTATGCTGAGTCGGGCCACCGTCGACGGGGTCTAGTGAGCGAGAACACAGATCCCGCCATCTCCTTCTTGGTTATTTTGTTTTTACCACCCAGAGGTAGGAGCCTGCAAAGCGGGGCTTCGTCAACCGTTCTTTCAGTCAAAGTCAAAGTCAAAGTCAAAATATTTTATTTCACATAAGCCTACTTATAAAACCATATACCACCATATAACCATTTACCAGTACCATAAGGGAGGGGAATTAAATTTCCTTCCACCCATAAATGCTCCCAGAAGAGTATATTTTAGTGCACATTTTGTATTTTTGGTAAAACAAAGGCATATTTTGCTGTACAAAATGATATTTAGAATAAACGTAATTTTTCTAAAAATCATCTAAATTTTTATATTGCACGATAAATGTATAAATAATTAAATATCATTCTAAACAATTAAGAAGAGGCAATTGCCAAAAAAAGTTCATAAAGTGAGTGTTTGCAAAATGAAACATTTGCAGAATAAATCGTTTGTGAAATAAAAACTAGTCAATAATTTAGAATTCGTCAATGTTCTAAAACATTAGTGAAACAGGATAACCTCAATAAGACCCAATTGCCTGTTAATTAAATATGATCCTTTGAAAGTGATCTTTAATTTATGTTGCCTCCACCTATTATGATGAAAGTCACGTACGAAGAAAGGTAGGAAGGCCTGATTCAATAGCTATCGGTAGAAAGTGACAGGCCTTGGATGAAAGCGGTCAGGCTGGTCGCCTGTACTGGTGGTTCGCACACAAGCCGCTAACCGCATCTGTGTCGTGGTTGCTTGTTACGTTACCGTGCGGTTATTGGTCGTTCAGATTGGAAATTACGTTTTTGTTATGCATTACAACATAGGCCTATTTATGTGCGTTGTGTTATGTTATACAAATTTACAATACACTTGCTCATAAAGTGACTCTTATTGCACTGTACTTAGGTATATAATGGGACTTATTACCAAACTGTGACATTTTGATTACCATTACGCACTAGTGCTATAATTTGGTTAAAACCTTATTATTCAACCTCTATACCGCTATAATTTTATTACATTTATCGTATCAGGATGGGCGCAGGTCGTCCCCCACGAGGAAAAAAAAAAAAATGAGCGCGCGTATGAAAACAGATTTTAACCCGCCACAAAAGTTTACTAATTTACAGTTATTTTCTTCACAAGTGTATTGAAAAACGTCGTTTGATACTCACGTGAGTAATTACTGATCACGTGAGTAATTAATGATTACATTTTCTCGGCTCTCTTAAGACCCTCGCCATGGCTCGGGTCTAAATACCGGCTCAACGGTAATCACTAACATTACACACTTATATCATAATGTACTATTATCAGAGATAGTAAATTAAATGATCTTTAGGGCCAAAGTAAAACTAAATTGAACCTAAGTAGGTGGCAGGTATGATATGGCAGATCATCGGATCATTATCAATTTACTAGCTGCAGTCAGCGGTTTCACCTGCGTGAACGTAGAAAATTGATCTAACAGAACAGACGGGATTTATAAACACACAAATTTTCGCCTTTATAACATCAGTGTGATTTGGGTTCAGCGCAATAATGTCTTTGCATTTCTATTCAATGCAAAATATTTTACTTATTTCACACATGAACTAGGTACATGGGCACTTAGATATAAAACGTCAGAAGCTAGTGCACGGTTGCAATTGGTCGTTTTCTATTTCGAAAAACCAGCAAGAAACAACACACACAGTTACGCTTTAAAAAAAATTGTGAATACTTGGTCGAACATCTATATTTTAGATCACAACATAGATATGACAAGAGCGAATCTAAAGAAATCGCGCGTTTTATGTTCAAAAATTATTTAGGGTTGCCATAAGTACAAAATTTATTCAATGTCAAGAGTTGAGTGTTGCTCCCCACAAATAAAACAAATTAAATTTACGGTTATTGTAAATGCCAAGATATTGCAGAAGATATGACTAAGAAAATTTGACACAAGTGAACCACCCCATGTACGTACACCCCAAAGATAAAAAGCTTTATCAGGTGTGAAAAAACCCTATAAGCCATATCAATATACATTTTATCGTCTGCAAGAGGAAACTGACTATATAACACACCAGAAAAGCAGGTGATAAACCTACCTTAGCTTCATAATCCCAGACCTATCCGCAATAAAAAGTCCATAAACCATTTTAGTGGAAGAATAAAAAATGGCGCCATATTTTGCATGTATGACGGAGTTGCTGGGTCCATAGAGTACAGACGTCTCGGTACTCTATGGATCGCAACAAGCCTCGGGATCGTCCAAAAAAGTCACCTTGAACGCAAAGGGCAACTGAAGACAAACATAGGTGGGTTATTTCGCTCTACCCAGAGCTGGAGGACTTATTTGATGATGTATGTGCACGTATTTAACTCAAAAAAAAAACGTGTCTATGGACAGTGCTGGAGATGGAGACGGTATTGTCAAAACGTAAGTACCTAACAAACCAAAACTGACAGTGGAAGATAACCTTTAGGTTCATAAAAATAAAAAATTCGCAGGCAAAAATATCTATGGTAAGTAATGGTGTTTGTAACCGCGGCGATTACTCACTCATTTATTTAGTATATGAAGGACTTACAGCTAATAAAACCAGAGAAAAAAGGAAACCATAGTCACATTAAACATGGTGTGAGCACAAAAAAGCTTCGTTTTTTAGTTAAGTAGGATAATACAGCATAAATCCTTGGGTTGCACTTAAATAACTAAACAATAATCTATTAAACCTAATGCTCATGCGCTTTTTAAACTATTATCCAAACGCCTTGTTGACACTTCGCGTGACCCAAAGGCTTTCTTTTACCTTGGGCAGAGATTAAGCATAGCCATACAAGGTGGCAATGCCGCCAGATTTTTGGGCACACTTCCAGTCGACAGCGATGCGGAGGAATTATTTTGACGCCATATTTTAGATAAGAAATATTATGTATATATATATAGTCTTAATTAGTTAAGTGTTTCTATTTTTCATGTTCTTCGTAGTTTAAATAAATATGTTTTTACACTGCATTAAACCTAATGCTACTTGAAAAATGTCTGACTTTTACTGACAAAAACTCCCGAAGGAAACTGAAAGAAGCCAAGTTCTTTCAGTTTCCTATTTCAGTTCAGAGCTACTCTTTGTTCACACAATTCCGTAGTCTATGCCCCGTTCAGTAATAAAGTCACTCTTTACGACAATATCGGAGGTTTGATGGACTCGACCTTTTTATGGAAAGGTTCACACTTGACTCTAAGTTTTCGGAAGTGATTTTCGGTAAGTTAGTTATGTTCGGGTGAATTTAGTTAGCTGTAAGTCTTGTTATCCCTAAGTTACGGTCGAGGAAAAGTAGTGAGAATAAGTGCGGAAATGTCGGTTCAATGTTTTGGATTTGGTAAGTAGGGTGTGTTGGACGATGATTGTTAGGTCGTTTATTAGGCTTAGTCGCAAGACGTCCCCTTCGCAAAATGTGTACTGGTCATAAAATGTCATTTTGTCATAATTTGGCTTTCGTAGACTCACTTTTGTAAAAAGTCGCGTTTTAAAGCGAACGAGATTTAAAAGTAAGGTTGTTTTTTTTTTCGAATTTATTCATGAATTCTACAAGTAGCAACTACTTCAATTATATTAATGAATAAATTATAAAATTAGTAGATAAATATTTTGAGAAGCATTGTGAGAATGCAGTTTTGAGAAAAAGTCATTTTGTGAAAGAGACGTTCTGCAAGTAAGCCTTTTATTATACGTTTTACATTAAGACCTCGTGATCTGAGATGTAGTGTGTAAAATCCAATATACCAATTACCTACATGTATCACAAATGTGGAATATGTATCAGTGCAGTATCACAGACGTTTAAAACTTTTATCAACAAGATTTTTTTTTTTTGTAATTTGAATTCATCACTTGACCAATCGCACTGTTTGGTGGAGCAAAAGGGTGTGTCAGATTTTTTCTAACTAATAGCCACCTTCATCCTTTCGTTGCCCTGTACATACAAGGCCACAGTAACTCTTTTAAATTTTCGTGTATCTACAAATAACGTAGTTGCAAGTTGTGATTTAAAGATTCTGTGATCAATAATTTATTATGATTTCTAGGTTTGTAACTGATTAATTGTTTATTTGATATATTTATATGAATTTTGATATCAATTAAGTACCAAATCGATTATGTTTGTATTGTAACATTAAAAAATAATAATTTTGCATGCCCTAAGGCAGAATGTAGCGGAAACACCCAATTCTGAGCAGTGGTGGCCGAGTGGTAATGGCCCCGACTTACGAGTTGTAGGTCGCAGGTTCGAACCCAGCCAGGCGCATTACTTTGTGTAATTTATTTCATCACCACTGCTCTCAAAACGGTGAAGGAAAACATCGTGAGGAAACCGGCATGTCCTAGAACCAAAAATTCGAAGACATGTGACATCCACCAACACGCACTGGGCCCGCGTGGTGGATTACGGCCCATTCCCTCTCCTAGAGAGGAGGCCTGAGTCCCAGCAGTGGGAACATTAAAAAAAAAGGCTGATGATGACCCAATTCTGTATCATCTTAAAATTGTACCTACACTGCATGCAAATAAATAATTCTGATTCTGATTCATTGGTTTGTATCGAAAACCTCTCTTAGAAAACTAATCAGTGTCCTTTAGAAAGCCCTCTTCATTCCAACTTGTAAGTCTGTTGTTACAACTTACTGAAAAGAAGCTGATGTACTAAGTTTTTCCTTCGAGTTATTACAAGTTTTCTTAAGAAGAACGGATTGGATCCCACCCCAGAATGAAGCCAGGCAAAATAAACTGTTGACAAAAGTTTACTATGATATAGAAAAACTTCTTTAGTTTTTTACTTTGAAAATAAAGTTGCTTTTGCTATAAGGGAAAGAATAACAAGGGGATTAAGTCAAGGAACTGCTATTCTACTGAATTGGATAGTCAAAGCGTATTTTTTTCACGATATTTTTTGAGTTAGAAAACTGATAGTATCGTGGCTAAAATAATGAGCTCTCCAGCAGAATAAACGAATCTCATGAAACCTATGACACACTCCAGCATTAAAGCACAACTACCAAGCCAAAAAAACCAGACCTACGTCTTATCGCGTGAGAAGAAGCGACACAAGGCTCGACCGAGACATGACCACGCCCACTCTGTCAAAAACATGACTAAGAAGAACTTTACCTATCCTTCAAAATCATCACGTCTGTGTTCCTTGAAGCCTAAGACCGATTCACACAGGAACGGTAATAGCAAGCAGTTGCGGGCAGCAACGCGAAGAGGCGAGCAAAGCCGCTAAGAGGAACGCTGACAAAACACGCGTAGCCACTTGATAGATAGATAGATAAAAAAAATATTTGTTGCAACATAAAATGCACACAAAAGCTCAGCTAAATAAATTACAAACACCGATATAATCAACAAAAATAAATAAAAAATACAATATTAAAATTTTCCCTATTGGATGGTTACAACGCTGCGAACAACCTCTTTTTTCAATCTTTCAAGCGATATTGGTCTTTGAGGGTGTAGATAAACTTCAGATGCACTAGGACACAAAATGCCCCTAACATGACGCGCAGCACTGTCAAATTATCCAACAATATGTGAGGAACAAGTCGCGGGACACTGGGACAACGTTGCAGCGTCACGTAGTCTTAGCATTGCGCGTCATTTTTGGGGACAGTTTGTCCCCTTGTTTATCCAAGATCTAAAAATTATTTCACTCTAAAAGTGCTCGCTGCTCCACTGCCGGTCGCTGCCATTTCGGTATCAATCAGCCCTTAGGCATGGGTGTACCCTATAGCATCACAATTCACCAGTAATAGAGTGAAAGCCTATTGCCAACTACCATAAATACCCATTCGATTTTATGAAACCATAACACAAAAGTGGTGAAAACCATCGGACACTATAATAACTTTAGCGTGCCAATACCACCCACTATAAATAAGACAAATGTTTTATTTCGACATGGGCAAATAAAAAAGAGCAATATGGCGGGTTGGCGGGTGGGGGGACAAAGAAAGGAGTACATATGAATGTGGGCCACGGCATGAATGCTTGGCATCCGCAATATCCACCTTTGTCCGTTTTTATTGTCCAGACGTGTGACAGGTGGCCGAACGAGACACTTTTAATGTGCCTATACTATACCTACGAACTTGCCCGAAGATCCCCGAACTTCATAGAAGTTTGTATAGGGTATTATGGATATAAAGAATGGACTGAGCTTAACCTAGCCAGTTATAAAGCGAACATGGGCTATTACGCGGCTAGTAGTTGTCTTTAGAAGTATTCTGATTGATCGACATCACATCCTTGCAGTGTCTTCGTCATTAATAGCCTACAGAAAAGGGTCGAGTAGGACAGGGGCCTTACGATGCGATGGCGTCTCAAAATGTCAACTGTATGAGCGGTAAAGCAGGATTGAGCTATATACCCTGTACCTATAGCTCCATCCCTTCAACAATTCAGTTTAAGTCTTCAAATGGATCGCGTTAAGAGCTTGTGGTAAAGCCTCTGTATTGGTTACGCAGTTATCGTCTCATTCATCCCTCGAGCGCCTGTATAACTTGGAGACCTTCAAAAAATATAAAAAATGTATGGAGACCGACGCGCCCAGATCGACGTACGTGGCCCACGTCAGCCCACGTGTGCTAAATGTAGTTTTGCCTTTACTCAGTAAATACTCCACGTCTATTGAATTGAAATAGAGCATGCAAAAATCGACAGGTATTTTGACACAGATCACTTTATTTAGCCTGATGCCGTATTTTGTTTGAAGGTGAGAAAACTTTTGCTGAAGATCCGAATTCTCTGATCCCTTTTTTATTCGGAGAACGTGCTGAAAGGAAAAATGCTCAGCTTACGTAAGTTTTACGAATTCCTTTTTCAAGTATGAATTGTTAAATCTTTGGGTGTCAAGAGCGGATCTTTGTAGAGATTTGCATATTATTAAGATGGGTGAGTAAATTGAGGGAGGTAGGTCAGGATGCTGGATGTTTTAGTGTTAGAGGAAAGGTGAGAGGTTCGGTTAATTTGAAACTGATAGGAACTGTCGTTGGCGTTAAGGAGCAGATATATGATTTTTGATGATTTTAAATCCAACATCACTTTTAAACGGCTAGTCCGTATGTTTTGAAAAAAATAATAATTAAACTAGACTATTGGATATACGCATATTGAAATTTTTTTTATATAGGTGTGATTTATTTTCAAAATTATGTCTAACACAGACAAAAAAGCAAAGATCTGGCAAAAACTATAGGGTGTATTTTTATGAAACATTCACAAACAAAAAGATAGTTTCCACCAATCTTTTGGTATACGGTTTTTATTCATATTGTGTTTAATAAATCAAGGGCATTTATTATTAGTCGAATAATCTTGATGCGTGGGGAGTGACGCCAGCTCCTCTTCTAGTGTCGCCTTAAAGCAATGTAGGCCCAGTAGCAACAGTCCCGACTTAAGAGTTGTAGGTCGCGAATTCAAACCCAGCCAGATACACTACTTTGTGTAATTTATTCCATCACCACTGCTTTCAAAACGATAAAGGAAAACACCGTGAGGAAACCAGCATGTCCTAGAACTAAAAATTCGAAGACATTGACATCCACCAACCCGCACCGAGACCGCGTGGAGAATTACGGCCCATTCCGACTAACTGACAAACCTCCTAGAGAGGAAGCCTGAGTCCCAAAAGTGGGATCATTATAAGGACGACTATGCTATGATATTGCCCAGTAGGAACAGTCCCGATTTACGAGTTTTCGGTCGCGAGTTTAAACCCAGCCAGGCGGATTACTTTGTGTAATTTACTTCACTAAGTGAAGAAAGGCACGTGACATCCAATCCACCAACTTGCGCTGGGCCCAAGTGGTGGATTACACCACATTTCCCCTCCTAGAGAGGAGGCTTGATTCCCAGCAGTAGGAACATTATAAGGCTGACTATACTATGTTTATGTTAGTTTGCGTGCTAATTAACAAACGTCATACAAGCCGGTAATAGACAAGTATAATGGTATTGTTGTCTATGATATCATAGCTTTTTTTGCCACAGACTGCGACTAAGATTAACAAATATTGTTGCATCGTGACCGAATGACATTGAAATCCATTTAAATTTTAATTGTAACCGCAAATAGATTGCATGACAACTGATCAACAAAATAACAATCTAAGGTTAATCGGTGTGTTAAACTTATCTGTTTTTGTCACGCTTTGTTTTACGGCAAGGTGAATACAGCAATTAGAATTATGTTGAATGTTTTTTTTTTTCAATACCTTACTTTGAAATCCGCTCTTATGCACGCAATCTACAGTTTTTCGCACTAGTGCCGAAAAGTACGCGAGCTCGCCTCCGCCACAATTTATTATTGTTAGGCTGGGCGCTATGCGATCCCCACGATTCGCAAATCAACCCCGGTTTGTTATATTGAAAAACGACTTTTGATACACGTGGTCAGTCACTGTAGGACTCAGCTCCATAACATCCTCGCTTACGGCTCGAGCGAATTCCGCCTCAGTTGCAATGACGAACTTTCTTCACTTGTATGAAAATGTACTATTTAATTCAGTAGATATTATTTTAGACGTCAATTTCTTGTAGGCTGCGGTGTTTTATCACTGTCACACCTGATGGTAAGTGATGATGTGGCCGACGATGGAGCACGCTTGCCTAGATTTAGAAGTATCCTAGCTACTCACTCTTGACTTAAAAACTTCTAGGCCCCTACATTAGAGCCCTCGCCCACGGCCATTTTTTATAGCGATACTGTAGCGCGTTTGCATCGATACAGTCGCGATGCTGTAGCGCGTTGGCATTTTTTCTGAAGCGCTTGTAAATTAGTCTAACGCGCGTAAGTAGCGCTACAAAAAAAAGTCGTAGGCGAGGGTCCTTAGTCTCAACTTTTTCTGTCCTATATTTCAAATCTTGCCAAACAGAACCACGGGCCCAACTAGTCAAGTTTAAATATGTTTAATAAGCTCTTTGGATTGTCCTGTCTAATCTTTGAGCAAGGGGTGACAGGAAAGCAATTAATTGACCCAATCTTGTGATAGATACTCCACAGGGTTTGCAAACTGACTACAGATTGGGAGTTCCGTTTTAAACGGGGGCTGGTTGAAGAAACTATAGCTGATAGGGATCTTTAGAATATTAATGAACCTCTTTGGTGCAGCCGTGAGGTACTTAGGTATAGATTATGTTGTTGTTGTATGTTGTTCGTGTGTGTATGTTGTGTGTATGTGTGTTTTTTTTTTTTATTGACGGTAGCTTTTTTTTATTTATGGTGCGCAATCCTGTTGATTGTCACCAAATAAATATTTATCTTTCTTTCTTTTTTACCCTTACTCATACTCACTGTGGTTATGAATTCCATCCATAACATTAATTCGTGAAGAACATCACAAGAAAGGTACTAGTGTATTACATAATTAGAAGTATGCGAGAACCGAGTATTGTGTCTGGACCAGGCAACTGCCCACGATAATTGATTTCGGACTGTTTTATATGTTCTAATAATACTTATTCAGAGTTAAAATTTGGTAACTAATTACATAATATATAATTGTACCATGTATTACCTCTCAAAGATCGACGTGACATTGCTGATTATTTGTATTTGTTAAAAATGTTCAATAACAACATTGGCAGCCCAGAACTTTTATCTAAATTTTATTTAAATATACCGAGTAAATTTTTCCGTCATAATCTTCCCTTGCGTGTACCTTTGGCTTCAACCAATTATAAACAGAGTAGTTTTATTATACGTGCAAGTAGACAGTTCAATAATATGTGTGAGCAGCATGACTTGAATCCCTTTACAACTAGTGTGGCGTCGCGTCGGCCAGAAGACGCATAAGCCACAGGTTTTTTAAGTAGTCTTTTAATTGTTTCCCTAATTTTCTGCAATTAATTCTACTATTATTCATTTTCTGAAAGGTTTGTAGTTACTACTCGTTTTACCCTTGCAATTGACTTTGTTTATGTAACTGTGAAATTTTAATAAGGTTCACCAATCATTGTGCAAAGAGTGCTATGGTCACTTCTCAATTGTAATTCAGACACTATACGTGAGGACTTGTAATTGGCTTGCTATCGTCTATGTTAGTTTTATTTTTTGCTTGTTTAAGCTGTAAGTCCTCCAAGATGTAATAAATAAATAAATCAATAAAATCTTAGGAATAATTACAAAGGTATGACTATGTTATGTGCCTGTACTTACTAGGATAAACCTGTATCACAGGCGTAGAAGTTCATACGCTATGGTTTTTGTAGAACAATAAAATTAATAACAATATTTACCATTTAAAGTATTGAAACAAAGTTCTGACCGAGCCCAACATATAGAATAGTTTTTTATGTTATAATATAGATGTCGCTACAAGAGAATAGTTTCCGGGTATAGTCCCATCGTCGCTCCCGAAAATAAATAATAATTACAACAAATAAAACAGAAAATGTTCCTGTTTTTTTTTGTCCTTACTTCCACGAACTCAACAAAGCGGTCCTTAAAAAGGTCCTTCCACCTAATTTTATAAGGACGAACCTAACAGGGGAATGTCTGAAGAAATATTTTATTATTAAATTTAATTAAAATATGAATGGAGCAGGAAATGGTCTGTGAATAAAGTGCGGCAGGGGCGTCGGCTCTTAGAAAACCCCATGGGTGCTCATGCTCATTTGATGACTCGAAAAAGTGGCCAAGTGTCAGAAGATAAATGCACACTAATCGACCGACAAATAAATTAATGTCTTACTTCCATACGAGATCAGTGGTAGCCAAGTGGTAATGGCTTCGACTTACGAGTTGTAGTTTACGGGTTCATATCCTGCCAGGCGCACTTTGTGTGATTTATTTCATTACCACTGCTCTAAAAACGGTGAAGGAAAACATCGTAAGGAAACCGGCATGTCCTAGAACTAAAAAATTTGAAGACATGTGATATTTACCAACCCGCACTAGGATCGCGTGATGGATTACAGCCTATTCCCTCCCATTCCTAGAGAGAGGAGGCCTGAGTAGGGTAGAGTAGGGTAGAGTAGGGTAGAGTAGGGTAGAGTAGGGTAGAGTAGGGTAGAGTAGGGTAGAGTAGGGTAGAGTAGGGTAGAGTAGGGTAGAGTAGGGTAGAGTAGGGTAGAGTAGGGTAGAGTAGGGTAGAGTAGGGTAGAGTAGGGTAGAGTAGGGAAGAGCGGGAGCGAAGCCGCGCGGGCAAAAGCTAGTAATCCAATAAAATAATCAAATTCTTGAAATCTGATGTAGTCAACACTGGTTGAACAAACAAAGTTGCAAAGAGATGATTATTGTTTACTAATAGAATTTTATAAAAAAAGTATTATAATTATGTAATAATATAACGAATTATTCGAAGACATGTGACAGCCACCAACACGCACTGGGCCCGCGTGGTGGATTACGGCCCATTCCCTCTCCTAGAGAGGAGGCCTGAGTCCCTGCAGTGGGAACATAAAAAGGCTGATGATGATGATTGATTTGCCTACATACTGCGTATTTAACTACAAATTTATGGGTGCTTTGCGTCTCAACCGATGGCGCTCTAATCGCTGAACGGGTCGTCGGGTAACGAAAAGCCGCCCATTCTGAAAAGACGTTTACAGATCTGTTTCTCGAAGTCTATTCTCAGGGGTGCTCTCCAGTCTCCACCCACTGTTTATTTCTCACCCACGAGCACGAGCACCCACGGAGTTGGCGCCCCTGAGCGCGGCTTAGTCGGCGTCAATCATGACGTGACGAGTTGAGGAGATGATCCTAATTATACGCCGCAGTTGACCTGACCACTTGAGGCACTTGCCTGGCTTCAAGCTGGAAGGCACACGAAGACCAGAAGGCCTACTTGGAGAAATAGTTGAAAAAGTACGGACAATATTGCTGAGTTTTGTAAGGAAATTCAGATCAAAGGTAGGCTATTAAGTCTGAGGACTTGTCTATATCTTATTGCCTTCTGTTTTCATTCAGTATCTACAATGTTCAAATTACTTCAGTCTTAATTTACAGCGGTTTGCGGAAAAGAATCTTGCACAATACGAGTAACTTCTTGAACTGGGAATGGCACATGGGAGTGAAACTTCTGTTCATTCAATATCCTGCAATACAACTGGCGATTGGATCAAAACTCGGTTTTGCATCAAAATGAATTCACAATGCATTGCTTTGCGCGTTATAATATAGATAAGCATAATACCAGGGAAATATTTCAGTGACTTGATTTCACGAAAAGACTCGAAGAAGTGAGCAGTTTGTAACATAGGATTTCAGTTATCCTACGAATGATCATAAATCATAAACAGAAGTCAATTAAATATAGATCAACTTAAAGGATATAATAGTACCTACAACATATGTATAACATAATAAAATCAAATCTTGTAAGTAACAAACCTTGGTTTTTTTTTATGTAAATGTTCAAAATCGGCTATTACAGCAATTTTTAAAATAGGTATTTTTATCCACCAAGGATGAAATGACCTATTTTGATAAATTCTAGATATAAATCTCGTCTTTAGCGTGTTTGTGTATGCGTGCGTATGACACTAATACCGATGCTACTACCAACGTAAAGCGTCAATTCCCATAATATTAACCTACAATTAGAATAACTTATTCCTTTGAAAAAATACTGCATTAAAGTAAACATTTTAGCAATTGTTGTAAGTTATTTTATTTAAAAAAATAAGAAGCTTTTTTAAAACAAAAAAGAAATAAGAGAACGGTCTAGAACGATCACTAGACGTGGCCTGTCACATTGTCTCACAGTGTCCTCCCTGTCGCCCTCCAGACACATAACAGCGCGAACACTAGGTAAATGTTATTACTGTTTTGTTAAAGATTGAACGAGTAATACCAGCCGAGTGTGGGCAGGGTTACCAGATAACTAAATATTACTCTAACGTTTTCTTTTGTTTTGCCACGTTGAAAAACCTGTCAAGTGTGAGTCGAACTCGGCAGCAGAGGGTTCCGTACCCTAGTTGGTATAAACAGTACAACCCTTATAGAGCCATCTTGTTTCCCATATGTCTGTCTGTCAAAACTCTTTTTCTCTAGAACACTTGGTGGTATTAACATGAAATCAATGTCAAATTCTCAGGTCTGCTACCCTTTGGGGCTAGGGTTATCCGAAAGGGAGCTTGAGCCCCGCCATGAAGGCTAGAAGGAAAGGGGTGGGTTTTTAGTCAGTAAGAGTCTGACACTATCTCTCGCTCATGGTCATGGTTTCGTGGGAAAAATCATTCAATGACAACCCGTCATTGGATGATTTTTCCCACCATAAAAAAGGTCTGCTATCCTGTTTGGAAATATATTTTGACAATAGCAAGGAAATCAAAACCGGGTACTTCCTGTTAACCTAGCATCATGAAATTTGTCCAGAAACAAGGTCTCGTAGCACAAGTAAAGAAAAACGTCTGAAAACTATTATTTTTAATTACGCCACAAAAAATAGATTTGGAAAAATCTTTGTAACTCAATCCAGGCTTTTAACTGTTTTTATAGGTAAGTTTGTATTGAACCCACAGTGCGCGACTCCGATTCGTACATTCCAAATGAGAATAGGATCGGTTGCGATGTTTTGACATGACGTCGTACTGTCAAATAGAAGAAATTTTTTCAAAATTGAAGAACTCGGTGATGAGTAAAATTGAAGAACTGGGATCTAATTAAACTTTTTTCGTTCACGGTTCGTAAATAAATTAAATTTTTCGTAAATTAATTAAAGTTTAAAAATTTCTTTCTTCGATTTGACAGTAAATCGTGACGTCACAACATGGCAATCGATCCTCATTTGGAACGCATTGTAAATGCCCGATTTTTGTGGTTCTGAACAATTTTCAAAACTGATACTGGAATCGAACTAACTAAACGCGCGCATCCAACTCGCACTTGACGGTTTTTTTGCTTTAACATTCCCTGTTCTGTTTGTAGCCTTCTTCGTATCTTCTTTAATCACGTTTGACAACCCTGAATGTTTGCACATAATATCATTTCGCTAATGTGTTCTCACCGAAACTGAGTGTCAAGTTGTATTATTACAATTCGTATAAAGTTTATTATTCGTAACATTGTTGTGTGGGTTTAGCATGAGTAGATAATAAAATACATTAGTAATTTGACGTGAATGCTTTTAGGTTTATGAATAATAAACCCTACATTTGTTTATTATTCATAAATTGTATATATAAGTTTAATGTAGAAGTTACTTACTAATTAATTCCAGTTAAGTAATTATTGATGAGAATTGGACTTCTCATCCAATAGGTATACCACAGCGTCTCAAGACGACAGTCTATAACCAATGCGTGTTGCCAGTGATGACATATGGTGCCGAAACGTGGTCGCTCACAATTGGCCTTATCAGAAGGCTCAAAGTCACCCAAATGGCAATGGAAAGGGCTATGCTCGGATTTTCCCTGCGTGATCGAATCAGAAATGAAGATATTCGCAGGAGAACCAAAGTGGCCGACATAGCACGAAAAATAGCCAAACTTAAGTGGCAATGGGCAGGGCACATTGCTCGCAGAACAGATGGCCGTTGGGGCCGAAAGGTTCTGGAGTGGCGACCGCGAACTGGAAGATGCAGCGCGGAAGGCCTCCTACAAGGTGGACCGATGACCTGGTGAAGGTTGCGGGAGTCCGATGGATGCGGGACGCGCAGGATCGATCGTTGTGGCGACATTTGGGGGAGGCCTATGTCCAGCAGTGGACGTCTGTCGGCTGAAATGATGAATCATTGATGAAATTACTCCACTCTTTATAGGTGCTAATTATACTGAAATATTTAATAGCATAATTCGCTTATCAATCTATTCATCATCATTATCAGCCTTTTTAATGTTCCCACTGCTGGGACTCAGGCCTCCTCTCTAGGAGAGGGAATGGGCCGTATTCAAAATCTATATTGCCCTCAAAATTACTAAGTCGGCCATAAACAAGCGCCTAAATAATACAATCTTAGCCACTAATATTTCTAAATATATTAGTGGCTAAGATTGTATCATTTAGGTTATAAAAAAAATAAAAAGTTTAAGGTAGGAACTCCGCTCCGTTCCAGCCTTAGCTTTCTAACCTAACCTGTCAGTGTTGGAGTACCCTACATTGCCGAGGCCGCATGGTTTGCTTGCTTTTGGACTATGAATAATTTAGTTGGCCTTGTAAAAAAACGAATAAAATTATTAGGGACTGACTCATTTTCGCGTTGATTGGTTATAAAATGAGAAGTTTATATTTTTTACCCTATCTAGATGCAGAAGAGAAGTCATTATTAGACAATCAGGTTGAATGCCATTATTCATTGGGAGAGCGATTAGCTGGTCTTCCGGCCGTTTGGTCAGGACCAAGCCCTGTTTGACAGTGCGTACTGTTCCAAGCGCCTCAAAGATATGTCAGCAAAATTGACATATCCAGTTAGGGCCGACCCCTGCTAGGGCTGCGGGTTATTCAAAGGAATTACTCACCGTGATAATATACTACTGCACTAGCTTCTGAGGTTTTATAAGTGCCCATGTAGGCCTATGTGAAATAAAATATTTTGTTTTTTTTTTAATTACTCACCGTGGTAACATACTAAACAAAAGCATCATATCGCTTGCCCCACATACAAACAATCCATCTCACTTACTAAGTCATGCAAACCTCATACATATGTATAATTCAGCATCCCGGTATACCTAAAATAACCGTAAAAATTCGCATCATTGTTTAATTCACGTAAAGCACGTCCACCATACTGCCCACGGAAACCCAAAGGGGGTAACTCAATCATGCGCAAAAACGGGGGTTTTGTATAAAAAAAATCTTTAATACGCAAATATTTAAATAAAGTTTCTACTTAGGGCCTTGCTCCCGTGAAATGTTGATAAAAAGTATCTTAAAAGTATTATTTAGGGCAGATTTCTGCAAACTTTTTGCGTTCAAGGTATACTTAGGAAATTGGAAAATTTTGGAGGTACGCCATAAATGAAAAATCGTTTTTTACATAATATTACAAAATGGTTTTTCTCCCCGCTGACCCCAACCAATTAGTAATCAATATGAATGGATTTCGATTTCAGTCAGTAGGTTCACTCATTTTTCCGTCTATATATATTATTAAGTTTAGAGATAATCTAATTTTTTTGGGGTACACCTAAAATTCTCTACACACCCTTTGCAGAACACTGTTCTACGAGCCCTGTCTATGCCTACCTGATTAGACCAGTATCTATGATGAATTTCACTTAGATCGATATAGCTGCTAGGGCGTAGACCCTTTGGAAAGAAATCAACAGTTTCTTTAGCATTTAAAAGTAAATAAAAACCTACCTGACGAACCCTGAGACGAAGGCAAAGAAGGAACAGGAGTGGCTTTTTCGTCAGTAAAAGTCTGACACAGCCTCTCGCTCCACCCAAGAGCGAAGTATGTCATTGGATGATTTTCCCACCGAAAAAAAAATCTGAAGCAAAACAAAATAAAAATTTCGAAAATTTTGAGATACCGCTTATTGGCTGACGACGGCAGCACACCAACGGTTATGTCCTTACATTAGGTTCCGTGATCGTCAGCATACAAACAATCCGAAGGGTTCCGCACATTACTGTATTAATAGCTTTGCTTGCTAACTTTTGGGAGGAACCCATTGACTCGTAATAGGTACAATATCTTCAGGTAAGCGGGACTCATTGGGTGTTTCAAAGCTGTTCCGAGTTCGAAAGTTTCTGATTTTCCCCTTGAGATGGGAAAGTTATTTCTTCAGGTATTTTCGCCCCGGCATTGCATCTCCACGTGCAAGTCGTACATGTATGCTAGGACCCACGGTGACAGGCCAGCAAGAAGACTCGCCGCTTCGCAGGAAACCGTGCGGTATCCCCGCACCATCCGTAATCCTGTAAGAGTTCTGTATTTTTCCTTTTGAGGTACAGAACCCTAAAAAATCTACCCACACTAAAGACTATTGGATCGTGAACATCATTGATTGCTTAGTTATTAGGTAAATTAGCTGGTCGTCAGCATACAAACAAACAGAAGGCTCGCGGCACGTTGACGAAGGAATAGCATTGTTTGTTTACTTCGGAAGGATCCCGCTGTTCCGTGATAGGTAGAAATATCTTTTTAGTTTTCTGTTTATTCTTATTTGGTACTACGTTGACTGGTGAATTAAAAAACAGATGAAAAAAAATTGCATGTAGCGGAGATGAGAATGTTAAGATGGATGTGTGACGAGAATGGAATAAAGTGAGAAATGTAATATACTCATTCATCTCATTCATCTGTTTTTTAATTCAAAAGGGAAAAAAGGGAAAGTTTGAAAGTGGCGCCAGTGAATGAAAAGTTGAAAGGAAATCGTTTGTCTTGTTATGGTCCTGTAAAGACGAGAGATGAAACGCATGTCGCTAGAAGAGTTATGAATTTACATGTGGATGGATAGAGAGGGAGAGGGGCCAAAGAAAAGATTGATGGATTGTATGAGAAGTGATATGAATTGAATGAAATGTTTTAGAGCCGGAGGTTGCAACAAAAACTAATTTGTTAAATCTAGTTAACACTTCGCGTGACTCCAGGGCTGGATTTACCTCGGACAGAGGATAAGCATTGCCATACAGCGTGGCAATGCCACCAGTGTGCTATTAAAAAATTAAACTTCTAAGATAAAATACGGCCGTTTATGTCGCAAAAAACATATATCGTCACTCTCAAGGGAATCAGAATTTATCGGGTACTTCCCGTTGACCCAGAATTCTGAAATTTGGCATAAAGAAAGGTCTTATAGCACAGGTATATAAATCTGAAAACTCGGAAAAAAAATCGAGATTCCATTCGGGAGTTAATCCATTCACATAGAAAAGTTTTCACATCAATGACGTGTGGTTTTCCACACGCACTTCTGAATAGGAAACCGGTGGTCTTAGAACGCAAAGACATAGATGTGGTTTTAGTTCCTAAAAGTTTAACGCTGGGAGGGCCCCACTCCACCCTAGAGCGGGAAAAGTCATTGAACGATTTCCCACATCAAAACAATATAAAAAAGTGGTATTAATATGTCCACACGCTAAGCCGAATAGTTTTCCACTCGCGCGGCATCCCTCAAAGCAAATAACTCGCAGAATAATGAAATTCTCCCGTCAAACTGTCCAGGGTCAAAATATTCAGACTAGTTCCAGCGAGTCTGTGTAATGTTTAGGTTTAGTTCATAACATTGCTCTCATAGTTCAGTAGATGGCAAATAATTTGATGAATGATTTGAGTATAATAAATTACCTTGATAGAACAGTGGTGGCCGAGTAGTAACGGTCCTGACTGACAAGTTGTAGGTCGCGGGTTCAAACCCAACCAGGCGCATTGTAAATAACCAAACAAATAAACAAATAGTAACGAGTTTAAACATAATTTAGAGGAAAAACAAAACTTGAGTAACGTGAAGTGTCAACTAGTTGACCAGGCGCATTACTTTGTGTAATTTATTTCATCACCACTACTCTCAAAACGGTGAAGGAAAACATTGTGAGGAAACCGACATGTCCTAGAACCAAAAATTCGAAGACGTGACATCCACCAACCCGCACTGGGCCCGCGTGGTGGATTACGGCCTATTCCCTCCCATTCCTAGAGAGAGGAGGCCTGAGTCCCAGCAGTGGGAACATTAAAAAGGCTGATGATGAAATTACCTTGTCATAATAAAAACAGAATAATGATGAATTCAAAAGTAAGCTCTTAAAAAGCTTACTAAATGACAAGGTATATTGTTCTGTCCAACAACTCATAAGACTGATTTTTTATACTATCAGCGGGACATGGATTGTACAATTGAAATTTAAAATATTGAAAAACACCTGTAATCACATCACCAACATTTACAAAATGAATAAATGAATTTGAAAAAATTTAAAATATTACTATTAAATATTCCTTCCTGCAAAAAACACAAACTGTCGATTACGATGTTTTTTCTAATAAGGCTGTCTCACATGCCAGTCATTTATTCAATCCATCAACAAACTCAAAAGTAAAACAACCAAAAAACGACATCACAAAGCTTCAAGCTAAAACTCCAAACTTCAAACTTGGAACAACACAACAAACTCACGTCAAAAACAAAAACCAACATGGCGGCAACACACCTCAACAACTCACAAAACCAACTCATAAACCTACCGAAAGAAAATATTCTCCCAAACTTTAATTAAAATATTTTCATTAAAAGAAAAGTTGATAACAATCGGAGCTTATAAGCCGGATCGCTCAACTTTCCGACGGGGGATAATCTGTCTAAACCTGTCAATGGAGATGTGGATGAAGGGATTAGTAGGGGGATGGTGGAAGGATGGCTGGTAAAATGAGAAAATTGTGCGTGGGAGTGGCTTACGTTTGGCGGTTCGGCGAGTTGGATGGCCGGGAAATTGAAACTGGCAGAGCTTTTAGAATACTGTGTTATTTTTTCAATGACCATTCAGGTTTTTCCCAGGTTTTAGCTTTTAGAATACCTTAATTAGAGATACAATAGAAAGACAGTGAAAGAACGAACGCCATACGCTTGGGGTTTAATGGATTAAGCGTACAGCTAAGGAGTGGAATTCCCTACCGTAGTCTTTTTTCTGATAGCTGTAACCTAGGGGTTTTAAGTCAAGAGTGAATAGGTTGCTTCTAGGCAAGCGTGTTCCAGCGTCGGTCACAAGGTTTACCATCAAGTGAGATAGCAGTCAAATGCAATCCAATGTATAAAAAAATACTCAAATTAAATACGCGATTTATGCAAAAATATATAAAAAATAGAAATCTCGTATCACAGTGTGTTTGTTAACGAACTTCTCCGAAATGGCTTGACCGTTGTTTTTTTGTGTATTTTTGGTCTAGGAATAGGTCGTAGGCTATTTTTTACCCTCCTTCCTCCACACCCCACTTTTTTCATTGATAATTTATATGGCATAACAAAGTTTGCCGGGTCAACTAGTAAATATAATAAACTCGGAAAAGAAAAAAAAATCAATTGTTCAGTGTATTTTTCACTAAAAATACACAAAAAAATAGAACGATGGTGGTTTGAATTTGTATAGGTGCTTCGTTTTTATAATTTAATTGCACTTTCGTGTATATTTTGTGTTGTAACATTTAAAATGGTTTATCTATCTATCTACCAAGGTATACAATTTCATAGTTTGACGGCTTTTAGAATAAGAATACTTAAAAACAATAAACTAAAAGTATTCAACGCAAAACACAACCGCACCCAAATCTATTCCAGAAACAATTAAAAGAGAAACTTGATTGAAAAAACAAATTAACGACACCACAGCCGTCGATGAATGCGTCAACTTGTCCTCGGATTAGTTTGTACGGACTTAGAGCTGCTGCTACGGAGTTGGGGTATAAATGAGGAATAGAGCGGCGCCGGCGATGTGGCGACAATGCCGCGGTATTTCATTGTGTATAAGTTTAATTCTGAATCGGTGTGAACTCCATGTCACGAAATAGATAGGTACAGAAGACTTCGTTTCATGGCAATCGGTGGACTATATCGAGAGATATACTACATTAATTGAGTGTTAGAAGGTACGAAGTTCGCCGAGTCAGCTAGTCATGAATAAAAGGACAAAGTAACCAACAGTAGCACTTGCGATCCTCAAACTTACGAGACAATAATATTTCTCTAACCCCCTGTAACTTATACCACAAAATAGATAGGTACAGAAGACAATCTCATGTATTTACTTCACTTTTTATACCTACGCTCAGTGGACGCACACTAATGAGCGTTTGAGCCGGAACTCTTCGACGAGCGGGCCGAGACGCTCCGAGATATCGTGTCCGTGAACGGTGTCTATTAGATGTGGGCGCTGCTCGAGTGCCTATAAATTTTGTGTCCATGTCCTTTACCTCGTCGCAATTTTTTTTTCTTTCTTTTTATTTCTCCTACTTTTGACAATAGATAGAAAATCTGGAACTTTTAAAGGAGTGAAGTTATGGGCTTACTTCAAGGCTCATAACTTCACCGTCAATTAAAACATAACTTAGAATCAGATGACCAAGTGGTCAAAAGCATTCCGAATTAAAATATTAGAACCAGATGCTAAATTACCAGATTTGAAACTACCGCTCCATATATTTGTATCTATTGACAGGAAACGTTTCATCTCAAATAAAAACTATAAACGCTTAAATAACTAAAAACATACAAACGCGCAGCGGCCGCACTTTTTATTTTATACGGAATAACAAAAGAGCGCAACGGCAGCGCTGAAGCCGTCGCTAACACTAAAATAATGAAACGACCATTATTATGTCTTTCCTTCCTATGCACACTGTGAGCTCGTCTCATTAATACTCAGCGAGCATTGAGTAGCTCAGTTAATCCGGTATTAAGCGTTCGCTCAGCTATAGGGACGGTTCTTCTCCGGAATAAGGATTAAGGCATGTTTCCTCACAAATTGTTGGCCGGACTTGGCAGTAATGCGGTCGGTAAACAGGATTTTATTACAGTTCTATCTATGTGAATGAATATTTAGAGCAGTAGTGGGCGAGTGGTAGCGGCCCGACTTACGAGTTAGTCGCGGGTTCAAACCCAGTCAGGCAAATTACTTTGTGTAATTGACTTCGTCACCATTGCTCTAAAAACGGTGAAGGAAAACATCGTGAGGAAACCGGTATCTCCTAGAACCAAACGTGACGTTCACCAACCCACACTGGGCCCGCGTGGTGGACTACGGTCCATTCCCTAGAGAAGAAGCCTGAGTCCCAACAGTGGGAACATTAAAAGGCTGATTATGCTATGCTATGATTTATGAACGAATACTTGAAATTTGGAATAGAATTATGTCTTTACTATGTGTATTCTTTGAGGACTAAAGGTAGAACTCACTTCGTATACATGTGCCACGTACGCTGATCTGGGCGCGTCAGTTTCCCTCCATATATTTTATATGGCCGCTAGACTTCTAGTCGTTGTGTAGAAATCAAACAAGAATTTCTCCCAATTTGGCCTGAGCGAAAGGTGTCAGACTTTTATTGACTAAAACCCACCTGTGTTCCTTTAGTTACCCTTTGCGTAGCCTCGGTAACTCTTTCGAATATTCCCTTTAAATATCTTATCCTCGACTGGTTTAGATTTTTGAGACATATTTGTCAAAATAGTCTTCTTTTTTTAAACTTAAAAATATAGTTATAAGTGAAATGAAATTGACGATCACACTAATATCATCATACTAATATTTTCAAAACGAAAGCCTGTGAGTGTGTATGTTTGTTACTTCTTCACACTCAAACAGCTGATCCGATTTAGATGAAACTTGCCATATGAGTACCATATGATACTTTTTATCCCGGGAATATGTGTCCTTGTGATAATTCCTACTTTCACGACGAGCGAAGTCACTGGTAGTCAATAGCTAGTAGGTTCATAAATTAACTCTCCTAAACAAATAAGGTTTAATTTCAACTCTTCATTCTTTTGTCTTTGGCATTTGTGGAAGAAACATCAAAATTTTGACAGGAGACCAATTTTGACAATAGACCATAAAAGCTGGAGAATATTTGGCGAGAATAAACAGTAAAATAAATATGTACATAGGTAACGTATCTTAATTCATTAAAGTTCAAAATAAAAGAGTTTCTTCGCAGACGCAGATCGACAGTTTGAACAATAATAATGTTACAATTACAAAGATATAACTTACACCAGAAGCCTTGACAATGAAGTAGCTATTACAACTTGGCTATAGACAAGACTGGTTGACCATAGACAATCAATTTGGGCGAGATAACAAGATTAGTAACAAATAATGAGCAGATCGTGCCTTCAAACCTGACTTGTTTGGCGGTTTAACTTTTGACGGATATTATAGGAGCACCGTGACTGAACGATGTTGAACTTTACTTAAGATTTGAGATGCTTGATTTATGTATCTTTATCCCGAAAGATACCTAAGTTTGCTGGATGTTTTTTTTATAATCAGTCGACAAACGTCAACTGTTGGACATACCAACGACAAGGCTTGTGCATCTTGCACTCATCAATAAAAAAAAAATTGACGTGTTGAAGTGTTTTTTAACACCTACAGTGCGTTTCACTTAAGAAGTTACTTCGCCGTAAAGTTGGCAATCCGAAAAAACAGTGTTGCTATGCTTTGAGCAATGAAATTACTTATAAATAACTGATATTTTGTTACTTTTAACAATAGTCTTATAAGTTTATTTTCTTTTTCTTGAATATTTTTTATATTTTTGAATAAAATATAGGACGCTGGGCTCCATTTAGATAATCCAGCAATTCTTTCACGCCACAATATCGTACCTCTCTATTAACAACTTCCTTTTAGACCTGCTTTTTTTTTAATAAAATCCCATCCCCCTCATAATTCTCCATAAAGTGGTGCAACTACCGTTAAAATCGATTTCGTTTCACATTTCTTGCAAAAATGTTGCAAGAGTAGGCACTTCTTTTCTTTTTTTCCTTCTTTTTTCTGTAAACAGACAGGGGAGCCAACATTACGGCGAAGGAAATTCTTAAGTGAAACGCACTGTACTTACAAAATAAATATCATTTATCATCGGATTCCCGCAAATCCTCTTTTATATAAAGTACTAAAACCAGAAAAATAAAAACACTTAACTAATTAAAGTTTGACAAATAAATCTCTGAATTCTAAATAAATCAAGGACTTTTGCGAAGGAGCACAGTCGATTGTAATTAATGTGATTAATTAAATCTGTTCTTCCCTTTTATAACCAGAAACTGAAGCACAATATTTGCTAACTAACCCAGTTAGTCTTTCGTTACATTTCGACCCCCGCACGTATTGGCAACATTGTAAAGTTTTATACACAGATATACAGAAGTATAGATACGGTGTGTTCATAATTATTTTTTAAAGGTTAGGCGAGAAGAACCACTGTTTCTTCTAAGAACTGTATATCAACGACAGTACATAGTTTTTCTCGTTGTGTTTTATCTCATCGCATCTTTGGCATTGATGATGCCAAAGATGCGACCCTTTCATCATCTTTAGCAGATCCTAATAAAATAGGTAGCCAGTGCAGTGTGGTAGGAGCTTTTTGTGGGCTCTCGTACAGATTTTTAATCTTGTGGTTATTATTTTTTTGCTGTTTTTTTATTATTTAATCCAATTTAGTCATTCCTATGTATTATTTGGTTTTAATAAATGGTGAGTGTTAGACATATTTTTTCTTTCTTCTTCAATGAGTTGTATTTTGTTCATGATAAGTCTTGACTTCTTTAAAATGATAAATAATAAATGATCTTTATTTTGTAAATAGGTTTTCAAAAAACACTTTTACACGTCAATCTTGTCTTCAGTCAGTTTTAACGAGATGAGGCCGGCTTTGCTTCTTGTCCCACTCTGTGTCAAGTAACTCTATGACGAAATACGGTCTTATTAGGGTTCATAATTATTTGCCTTAAAATAACAAATATATTATTTGATGGATAAAAACACAAGTAGTACATTTAAGGTTTTTTCATTGAATTGTGATCTTGCATATTTTGCCATTTACTGGGATATACATATGTAACAATTATTATTCGAACACTTTTTGAGTTATCGCTTGTACCAAACTGTACAAACAACTTGAGCGATTCCTTGGCATTCCATGCATGTCTACATCTGTGACTTATCAGTGTAACACAATAGGGAGTGTCGCAAAGTTTGCGGTCTGGGCGCAACATGAGGGCCTGTGCATCCCCGCCCAGACTTACTGCAATACGATGCTAAATAACTGCTAAATCCATTAGGGACATTTGTAGGTTTCTTTTCTAGGTACATTTGTGTGACATAGACATAATAATCCCACAGTGGGGCGTAAGGACAGGACCGTATATTAATGATTTTATGACCATTAGAAGTTAAAGTTTCCATTGTCAAGAATTTATTTTCATTTTCATGAATTGTATTATTTTTCATTATTCCCAATTTATAGTTTAATTAAATTGTTTGCGCTTATTATTTAGTAAGTCAGCTTATCTTTTCCAATTTATTGTTTTATGCACGTAATGTTTACTTATATCTAAGTAATTGTTACACTATATTCTAATTTAGAATAAAAATATTCAGTTAGAACAATTTAATTTTCAGTGAATCTAAGATAATAAATGAAGTCAGTCGCCAATAAATAAAAATGTTTTATTTCAGACAAAACAGTCCACCAAGCTAATCAACTAACCAAAAAGCGTTGCACGATTTTTCAAAGAATATTTCTTGATTTGAATACCAAATAATATTATTGCAGAATCAACTGACAAAAATCATAAAATCCCAAAGTCTCAAGACTTAGACAATGTTCGACATACTCTAAATACCAGCCCATACTTAACCTTTAACTATGGACGTTCCATTTTTGTTACACTACTATGGACGTGCGGTCTCACAGACCGCTCTCTTTACGGGCTGGTTTCTATGTTGATGAGTAAGTATGGTATCATTTTTGGCTTTTATCCCTTAGAAGAGTTACTAAATGTAAATAAAAGATGTAATTTTAATGAAAAATATATGTTTTTTAAAGCTAAATCCAACGATATAACAATCAAAGGTAATTTTTAGACTTTTTAGCTTGAGATCACTTTATAGATATATTACCACAGAAAAATTGCTTTTTTAGTTAGTTTAATTTCTTTTACAATAAAATATAAAGAATAAAAAACGTAAAAAAACTTGACATATTCTTCTCAAAACTAAACATAAAAATTTCGACAATGGCCCAACTTGGTCATATTTATTAGCAGTTTTTGCATAGCGGCTTAGAGTATTGTAGGTATATTGGCTGTTTATAGCCAACACAAGTGTGGATTTTTTTTTCGGTGGGTAAAAATCATTGAAATGACATCCCTCGCAAGGGCGAGGGATGTCATTTGAATGATTTGGGATGGCGGAGCGGGAGGTAGTATCGGACCCTTACTGACTAAAAAACCCACCCCGTTCTTTTTGCCTTTCATACCGGTGCCGAGCCTCCCTTTCGGAACTAGGACCTGACTCCAATAGGCTATAATAATGTATAATAGACTCAGCTAGGCCTCTGCTGTTGCTGACAACTCGTTAAGGCGCGTGAGAAAAATGCGCGCCGTTGGCGACATGGGCATAGTTTACAGTAGTATTAGTAATACTCCTGAAGGCCTTAATTGTGCTATAGGTATATTGTCGTC
Organism: Mythimna lalbum; assembly: GCA_949319445.1. NCBI lineage: Eukaryota > Metazoa > Arthropoda > Insecta > Lepidoptera > Noctuidae > Mythimna > Mythimna lalbum. The sequence continues at coordinate 1,988,007 of OX439354.1, forward strand.
ACTATTATGTCACCGTCAACTCTGGTAGTACTACCACTGTCTTCAATAATCTATTATTTACTGGAGTGATTTTCTTTAATGTTAGCTTTATAAAATAAACAATGACGCATCGATCCGATTCAAAAAATACATCGTTGAAACTCGTCTTCATAAGAAAAATCATCTAATCGCAATATTTTACTGGCTCTCTGAGTCGACGAACTCTATATTCGTTTCCCTGTAGTCGTTGGTTATTCATTTTTTCACATATTAGTTTACAAAATCTAAAACAAACAAAATCACGTAAGCGTCAATTTATAACACAAACATGGACGCGCGGTCTCACAGACCGCGCCCAAACTATAAAACGAAATTACTCACGCAATATTCAGCCGGCGACGTAACCTTCACTTTCAGCGCTCGTTTTGCAACTAAAACCGAAGATACTAAGGCCAACATACGCGTGGGGTACGTGGAAGGAGAGGAACACGAGAATCACAAACTGCACGCGGTCTGTGAGACCGCACGTCCATAGTTAAAGGTTAAAAAAAAAAGCAACGAACCAAATGTCTTTTAGAAAACCATTTTCCTTAAACACAATGGTGTGAGGAAATGAATCAGCTAAAATAAAGTATGAGCTAAAAAGCTGATGGCGAAATTCCCCATATCTTGTCAGCTTATATATTGTACTTTATATATATATATATATATATATTCCTTTTGTAAATAGAGGGTACCTATTTAATAGCATGTCAATCATCGCCGTGGATGTTTGACGCAAGATTTAAAATATTTCATACGGGTAATATCCGCTTTGGCACGATTTACGATATTTTATCTGAATATTTGAATACGATAAAGATGTTATTTTCGTATAGGGAAGACTTGCTGTGTCCATCCTAAATAAATTAGTATAGGAGCGGAAGTATGAAGACTATTTAAAATATATATATTTAGGGGTTAATTTATGGCAACCCCGCTTGGGCTACGGGATTTTTGAAAGAGTTACCGTGGTCTTAGGATGCAAAGGGCAACTGAAAGAGCACAGGTGTGTTTTAGTCAGTAAAATTCTGAAGACTTTTCCCGCTCTAGAACTAAAAGTCATACAACGATATTCCGCCTCAAAAAAGGGCCTAAAGCTAGAACTATACTGCGCACACGTGTGCCACACATGTCGATCTGGGCGCGACAGTCTCCATATGTTTTTTTATGGAAACTAGAATTGTAGAGCTACACTTGATAAACGCCATGCTACATCGTTTTACGTACAAATCAGACGTGTGCGTTGGTCAAACGTAGTTCTAGATTAATTTTATTGAAATAATACAATTATGCATTATGTTTCATAAAATTTCATAAGTATTATAGAAAAAAAGTCGTAATAGAATTTTTTTTTTACAAAATAAATACACCTTACATCATCATAATTAATGTCAACAATTTTTAACGGCCAGTGTTTTAGATTAAAAAAGTTAAAAACACAGATTAGTGAGAAACGAGGCAAACAAGACCCCGTAACCATTATACCCCCCACATTTATGAAAAGCGTAATGCACAATCAGCGCTAATTGGTACTCTGCTGATTCCCTGGGATCCCATGAATATGTATAGGATGGCAACCCATGGCATAATTACTTATACAGGCAGTATTGCCACCAGTGGCGTAACTAGAAGTGGGCGAAGTGGGCCCTTGGGCGAGGACTTCGCACCTAAAGGGACCTCGTATAAGCAAGGGCTCTTTAAAAACCAAGGCTTTTTAGGGTTCCGTACCTCAAAAGGAAATAACGATACCCTTATAGGATCATTTTGTTAGCCATCCGTCCGTCGGTCTGTCTGTCTGTCAAGACCCTTTATCTCAAGAACGCGTGAAAGTATCGAGTTGAAATTGAAACCATACACTTAGGTCTGCGGTCCCTTCCAACTGTGACATCAAACTTCTAAGTTAATGAATAAAATAGATGCGGCTGTTTATGTCGCAAAAAAAACGTATATTTTCATACTCTCAAAGATCGAAATTAATAGGGTACTTCCCGTTGACCCAGAATCCTGAAATTTGGTACAAAGGAAGGTCTTATAGCACAGGTATAGGATTAAATCTGAAAACAGTAAATGTTGTTGTTACCTACGTCACAAAAAAAATTTGCTATTCGACAGTTGCTGTCTCGTTTTCGAATTTATGAAAGAAAAAGGCCTTGCTGATGTGAGGCCTTTTTTGTCATGACTGGATCAACTGGGGGCAAATACATTAGACAACCATAGACTAAGCTGTGACTCAGGATACTGTGTTCTGTCTAGTGTCTATGGTGCACAACACAATATGCCCAGTTCAAATATAGCCCAACAGATTGTTGTATTTTATTGTGCGTCTATTTGGGAAAAATAAACATGTTTTCTTTCTTTCTTTCCATGTACCTTCACCCACGTTTAAATTAATCCACGTTACGCCTCTGGTTGCTACCCTTTACTACGTATGATGTACGATGGGACTTGGTCGTTACCGTTATCATTCCGCAAATTGTAGAGGTGGGCTAACGCAATTGAAAATGCAGTTTGCGAACACTTCCTTCTTTTATCTGCTTTATGGTTTAGATCTCTGTTTTATCAAGTCTTTTTAGGAGTTTCTTTATTTCTTTCTTTATTCTGATAGTTGTGTTTAAAGGGTAAATAAGGATGGTGTCTTATTAAATTTATTATTATTTATTTTTATACTAGTTGACCCGGTAAACTTCGTACCGCTTAATATCCAAGGAATTTAGTATATTTTCCTATATAGTTGCGATAAAACAAACCCTAAATCTATACTATATTTTGTTGCTTTTGTGTGTTTTTTAATGTTTGTATTAGGTAGTCTCTCGAAGTACCTACTGGTACATGAGGGGCCCATCGGGGTCGAAGCCTACCGGGGTCGGGGTTATCCGAAAGGAAACTAGAGCCCCGGTATGAAGGCTAGAAGGAACGGCGCGGGGTTTTTAGTCAGTAAGACTCTGACACTGTCTCCCGCTCCACCCAAGAGCGGGTTTCGTCAATGATGATTTTCCCCGTCGACAGAAAAAAAAAAAAAAGTACCTACTGGTCCGATTGGTAAATTTTCACCAATAGAAAGCTGCTTTATTCCTGAGTGACATCCCTTCCCTACTAATATTATAAATGTGAAAGTAACTCTGTCTGTCTGTCTGTTACGCTTTCACGCAAAAACTACTGAACGGATTTAGATCAAATTTGGTAGGTAGGTAAGAGAGACACTGGAATAACACATAGGCTACCTATAATTCCACTGCTGAGCACGGGTCTCTGCCCGCGCGATATAAACTGTAGTCCACGCGGGCGAAGCCGCGGGCGGAAAGCTAGTAGGCTATATTTTATGTACACGGGCAACGACAACGCGGGTAAAAGCTAGTCAATGATATGGCCAAACGAGGATTGGCTTATCATCAAATGTTAACGTTTAAACGATTTGGCCAGTAATATATAAAATTAAACGCAATTTTAATGTACAAAAGTTCTCTACATCGATTACATTTTACCTAATGCGCACACAGCTAAAAGCTTCTACAAGTTAATTATACTTATAGATATATAAAAGGAAAAACTGACTGACTGATATATCAACAAACAGCCGAAACACAGTAGTTACCTAATCCCAGTGGATTAGGTGTGTGAAATTTTGCACAAGGTTTCCTTTTATGACACGCGACTAGGAGAGGATTTTCCAAAATTCACACCCTAAGGGGATGAAACAGGGGCTCGGAGTTTGTATGGAGATACCTACTACATGTGGTGGTAAGTGTTAAGTTTTTATAATTTGTTTTTTGGTGTATGTTGTGCCCGGTCACCTGCTTACGTAAGGACCTAATGACAGCATCAGCGGACGGCATTGCAGTGGCCGATTTCTGGGCTGGGCAGGGAATTTGACTGATTTTGCCATCGATACGCTAAGAAGAAGGTGTATGTTTTGTGTTGTAGCCAATAAATGCTTTATCTATCTATCTTCTTTCATGAGAGTGAAGCCGCTGGCAGAAGCAAGTTATTTATAAACATCGAATCTTTTGCGAAAGAAGATTGTATTATTCTTTTACTTCGTAACTCGCAACATCTTTTTCTTCCATCTTTGTTCCCACGATTCTCTTGTACCTGTCTAATCGTCAACTGCACTTCGAAAACACAGTCGGCGAAGAGGCAGTATCGCAGATTCCATTCCCGCGTGGAGCAAAATTTTTATATGGACAGCCTTTTAGACCTTGCTAGTTAAATCCTACCCACGCTATGTAAAAAAAAAAACAAAAGGAACATCAAGACCTCATTATCACCTGTTTAAACATCAAAATATTCTGAACAACAATAACGACAAACTTTCAAAATATTCACCAAGTTTTAAACGCCATAAAGTTTAAGCTGCCATCCCCCGATTTCTGGCGAGCACTAAACTTAACAGGGGGGGGAGATCACTGCTGCCTCGCGACACTTTCACAGCCTCTATTTTACCAGTAGTTATTGAAATTCTTGTGTCTTAAGACAAAGTTATTACTTAATATGCCTCCACTTGCTAGTTTGCCTACTCGTAAAGACACGTCGTAATAATATCACAGCTTCTTCGTCTCGAGATGAGAATTTAATAGCGTCTGCAAGCGTCAGAGATTGTTTAGTTCAACGAATAATGTTAGAACTGTAATTAAAATTTGATTGCAATTAGATAAATTATTTTGTAGCACGTACAAATAACAATATTTAATATTAATAACGGTAATTATGAACACGAACTAACACAAAAGCATGTTCAAATTATATTAAAACGGAAATTTCAAATAAAGCTAACATACCAATATTTTCGGAACATCCTTTACTATCAATCAAAGCGTAACAATATTATTTTATTCATTGAATTGATGATTATAGTCTGTATAAAAAGCCAAACGACTTGGAAATTTTTAAACGAATTAAAAAATCTGTTATATTACTCATCATCATCAGCCTTTTTACTGTTCCCACTGCTGGGACTCAGGCCTCCTCTCTAGGAGAGGGAATGGGCCGTAATCCACCACGCGGGCCCAGTGCGTGTTGGTGGCTGTCACATGTCTTCGAATAATTCGTTATATTATTACATAATTATAATACTTTTTTATAAAATTCTATTAGTAAACAATAATCATCTCTTTGCAACTTTGTTTGTTCAACCAGTGTTGACGACATCAAATTTCAAGAATTTGATTATTTTATTGGATTACTAGCTTTTGCCCGCGCGGATTCGCTCCCGCTCTTCCCTACTCTACCCTACTCTACCCTACTCTACCCTACTCTACCCTACTCTACCCTACTCTACCCTACTCTACCCTACTCTACCCTACTCTACCCTACTACTCTACCCTACTCTACCCTACCCTACCCTACTCTACCCTACTCTACCCTACTCTACCCTACTCTACCCTACTCTACCCTACTACTCTACCCTACTCTACCCTACCCTACCCCACTCTACCCTACTCTACCCTACTCTACCCTACTCTACCCTACTCTACCCTACACTACCCTAATTTTTTTTCCATAAGAACCTTCTCCTCACAATAACAATCAAAACAAAAAAAAAACAGCCAAATCGGTCAAGCCGTTTTCATGCCAAGTCGTGACAACGGAAAACGGGGGTCATTTTTATATATATAGATAATATAACATAATGACAGGTGACAATCATTTTCATTTGACAGACGACCTGGTTTAAAAAATCAAAACGTCAAACGTCAATTGTACTTTCTTGGACACAAAGGAATGCACGCATAAATTGTATGTGTGTCAATGCACCAAGGTTTGTTTATATTCAGGACACATAGTTTACATTTAATGAAAACAATTAGTTTGAGAAAGTAACTGTTGAGTGAAGAAATTGGTGAGTTGTGTTTAATTAAGAAAGTAACTCTGAGTTACGTTTTCTTTTTACTTAGATCGCTTTTAAATTATGTAAATCCCTTTATACCACCACCCTAAACCAATCTAAAGACAAGAATCATCAGTTAAGATTCATAGACACCTACTTCTTCAGTCTTTAATTAAAAAACGTACCTTACTAAAGGTGTAAAAAGGGTTCAGTCCCTATTATACTAATTCTAAATCTCTAACAAAACAGGAAGAACGCAATAAGATGGGTGGACATGAACATGTTCCTCCATACAAAGTCCCAGAATACAAACAGTTTCCTAATTTAGATTTTTTAAATATACAAGGCTCCGTCTGTATTTTACAAAATTGGTTACAACCGCAATATCAAGAAATCAGTAATCTGGTAAAATCGCATACCACAAGATTAACATTTCAGGCTCCAATTTCCTTAACTCAATAACATTCCTCTAAAATTCAAGATTTAAAACACAAATGGAGCTCTCATTTACATTTAATTTTGTTCAGAATTACTACAACGAACATAATCCTTCCGAAATTCATTATCCCTTTATTCTTATTAAAATATTCAAGGCATTCTGAAACTATTCGAAATTATATCCTTAACAGCTGTGCCCAATGCTCATTTGAGTGTAAAAGACGAAAATTAGACTATTACGGGAAGTCCCCGGCTGCGCAGTCTCAAGTACGTCGGGGACTACATCACACTCCGCGAATTCCGCTCCACGTCCATAATCGTTCACAGCTTTTGTGTCACCGCGGATGGAGGCACTGGCGCGGAAAATGGCGAACCGAGTAAGACGAGCATTTTATAAAATCAGAATAAAAGAACCGAAGGCCTTCACTTCCTTTCTCCTCACTATTACACTTAAATTAAATCGACTGACTCCGTAACTTCGCAGCGTTAAGTGCTGGACCTACGTTCCACGCGAATCGTATTAGGGCACAATAAAACCTATTTTAAGCAAGCCCATAGACAGCGCACAAAGCGGCTCACACACGATAGAATTTCTCTACGCTGAACCGAATGCGACAACCGCGCGTTTCGAAAAAGGAACGTGACCTGATTACTGACGGAAGCTGTCAGTTGTCTATGGAGCACCTTAAACGTCACAGGTGCTTTGGAACGTTATGTCTGACTCTCGACCCTATTTTAAATTGCAGAAGTTTAAAAATTGTTCGGTGTAATTTTGCCGGCTTCTCGCAATTTGCTCTATGAAGAGTTTATTGTTCGCGCCGAGGACGCCATTCCTTCACACTCCTCAGTGATAGAACGACTTAAACGACTTGGCTTTATTTCCAGTTCAATTGAATTGTTTCTTTCTCAATTGTAGTGTTCGTTAAAACAAATCCCTCAGCTACAAGCTGAGGGTCGGCCCCGCGGGGGCTCTTTAACACGACTCCTGAAAGGTAATGAGTTCTTATTTAAAATCACGGAAGGGACCCCCTCCCCCCCCCACCCGACACTGTGATCAGATAAGCTTTTATTTATTTGTTATTACATTAATTAAGTTTTCTTTTTATCTGATTTCTTTTTGTAAAACGACTCTTTTTTAACGGGAGAATTTTGTTAAATCACTGGAAGCGAAAACGATCAATTAGAGTAAAGAGAGGAATTTTAAAACCAGAGCCTGGCCCGCTTTTTAAGGTTTCGTACCCAAGGAGTAAAAACGGGACCTTATTACTAAGGGCCTTATTACACTAGCGGTTTGCGAGCGGCTGAGGGGCGGGGGGCGGACGCGCAGCGAATGCGTTGCGAACACGCCGCGGCTGGACAGCGAAGGCGTCGCGGACGCGTGGCAAATTCGCAAAATTTTCAACGCGTGTTTGTAGCAGGGTAACGACATACAATACACTCAGTAACAAAACGGATTTCGACGAAGAGACACTGCTGTTCGCTTTGTAACTTCGTTGTATGTTGCGGACACGCAACGAGATCCGCATCTCGTTGCGTGTCCGCAACATATTCGCTGCGCATCCGCGGCGTGATCGTTGCACGCCCGTAACGTATTCGTTGCGCACCCGCACCGCTTTGAGGACGCTCGCAATTCGCTAGTATGATAAGGCCCTAAGATTCAGCTGTCCGTCTATCTCATTACCTATGATAGTTAGACAGTCGAAATTTTTACATAATTATGACCTATTTCTGTTGCCGCTATATAAACAAATACAAACTCGTATATGTACAACAAACACGATTTTTTTATCGTTTTTGTTATACATTATAGACAAGTCCACCTGCGTTTATCAGATATAGTCTATATCACTCCGGAATAAAGCAGCTTTCTATCGGTGAAAAAATTTTAGCAATCGGACCAGTACCTACTTTCAGAGATGTACCTCCTACAAACAAAAAAAACTTTACCTCTTTATAATATTAGTGTAGATCATTATCTATATTAATATTATAAAGAGGTAAAGTTTTTTTCAACGAAACCCTTCGTGCGCGAGTCCGACTCGCACTTGGCCGGTTTTCTTTCTCAGCTTTCCAGTTAATGACATCTTTGAAAGTTGTAAAGCGATTCGAGCATTAGGTCCTATGAAAATCCCAAGAAAAATCACGAAAGATCTTGAAACTTCCGGTACAAAGACGCCCTGAAAAATCCTCAGAATTCTGTAGTAATTTTCTGATACTTTTTAAATCCTTTGCGCAAGGCGTTTCTTTCCTCAGTAAGCCGAACTATTGAAAAAGAAATCAGAAAAAATGGAGCTTACTTAATTCCTGCTAAACTCGTTAAAAAATAAAAGGTCCGTTTTCACATTTAAGAAAAACCCTATAATGTAACCTAATTATTATATTGTATGGAACGGTGTAGTAGGAGCTATTTTAGTAGTAGCTACACTACACCGGACAAGCCGCTACGTAGTCAAAATACAAATGTCAAAACAGACCTTATATTTTTAGACAACTTTATACCTACCACAAAAGCCGATTGGAAAATAAAAACTAAAATATCTACGAATATTATGTCATTGGCATTGACACACGCACGAAACTACATTATACGAACTAAATTCACTTTCATATTTTAGGTTACTAATATCAGCTTCCAAACACTCGTAAAAAAGCGTATTACAGCATGAATTTACGGAATAAACTCAACAATCAACATTACAATTTCGAATAATACTTAATTGTTCTTATGTAGTGTGATTAGGGTTGCCAGAGAAGTGAAGTACCTACCTATTCCTTTTTCGGCACCAATAGGTTAGGTCAATAGGTTTTTGGTGCTGAATGTGGAAGAAAAAAAAAACATTCCTCATACGACACCTACCGTAGTTTCTGGTGATGGGCTGTGTAATGCACAAAGCTCATAAATAGTTCTAAACAAAGAGATATTTCATCAGCGAAAAAGATTATCGATTAAACCAATGCACGCGCTTGGAAATGTCACGAGCTCACACTTTTTTGTTCCATTTCGACACAAAAAAATAAATAAAAAAATAGCTAAGCGTTTATTTCAAATGTCCATTTGCAGGCACTTTTGAATAGTCAAATGTCAGTCAGTCCAAGAAAAGTGAAGCTAAATGGCACGTTCCAAAGCGTAGATCTCTATGGAGAAGAACGTGCAAGAAACTCTATGGAACACTAGTTAACTCCGATTGAATGCCGCGTTTTGTATAGAACCCCAGGTTTTAAAGCTAAATTTACCTGATGATCAAGTTCAGCCGGACTTCAAGTAAAATTACGTATGTCAATGTGTAATAAAAAAAAAATTGCTAAAGTATAAGTACCTACTCCTTTCTTTAAATAATATAGTCTTCTAAATTCAAATGACAATAAATACGGAAGGACTCCGCCTAATTTTGGCCAAGCACGCATATAAAGGTAAGACCAGACATAATACGTATATGTTAAAAAAAAAAACATGTAGAGTCCGTCTACTGAAAGCGTGACCTGAGAAAAGGAGGTTGAAACCCAAAAATTTGAATATGGTATTATTGAAATAGTAGGAGAGAAAAGTTTTGGTACTTGAGTATTTTTTTATATATGACGATTGTACAATAGTTGTATAAGAACTTAAAATTGTGTAGATTTATTTATTGGTAGATGTATGGTAAAGGTTAATAATACACAAAATGTTAGTTATTATTCCAAATTTATTTTATCTGTTCTCTAAAATGCCGTATATAATATTCTTTATTTACAATTTGGCATTTTGGCCTTCCGACAAGAATACCAAGAGCACAAAACTGCGATAGTCAAATAAAATAGTCATCATCATTCATACCGTAAAAATATCTAGTGGTCAGTCAACAATGATCAAGATTATAGTGTCACACTAACTTAAAAATATAAGATCGTGTATAAACATTGTTGTTTTTCTTAGGAAACAACTTCTTTCTCTTCTTGTTATTGTTTAAACTCACTGATGATAGTGTGTAGCAGCTTTCGCACATAACTTTATATTGTTTTACCCATGATAAAGCAGTTATTGTTGATAAATAAATATCTGTTTCAAAAAACTGACAATTGCAATCATAGACTTAGACTTGATTTTGGCGGCAAAATAATGTTGCCACTTTAATTTAAAAAAAAAACTCCAGGTTACGCTTTCATTAGACAGACTCTATCTATATAATTTTTAAACTATCGGTGACAGAGGAACTATATTTCTTTACTGTAGGGCTAACAATGTAATTATTTTTCGAAAAAACGTTCTATTAAATTCGTTAAAAATTTAAAGGCCCGGTTTTGACATTTGACAAAACCCTAAAATGTAACTTAGAACGAAACTGAAAGAAACAATTAAATAATAATTAGGGGTCCGGTGTAGTAGTAGCTGTTTTAGCTATTTTAGTAGTAGCTACACTACACCGGACAAGATGTGGTTTGTACAAGCAAACTTAGTAGTCAAAATACAAATGTCAAAACGGGCCTTTTATTATTTGACAACTTTATTATTTTATTTTTTATTTAAATCAAGACGCCTGGCAACCCTACCCGTGTTTAAATTCTCAAACAGTAATAAAACGCGGGTATTCGAGGCAACAGTTAGTGTTACCGTTTCATAAAACTATCGATCAATGTTGCCAGTGAGACAGTAAGTGCGTAGGTAATGGTACAACATGAGTGACTGGAACTGAAGAGCTATGTTGTTACACGGAGATTGTGCCATTTGAGACCGTTTTTTGTTTTATTCTGTGACGGAATGGAAGGTTTACGAAAGGGCACTTAGAATCTGTCTAAAAAGTCAAACGACTTGGTTAATTAGTTAGTTAGTTAGCCCATTTATGCCCCACTGCTGGGCGAAGGCCTCCCTCTCCCTTTTCCACACACGTCTGTCATCGGCCATTGCGGGCCAGTCCCTCCGGCACTTATCAAGCCGCGTAAGAAACACAGAGCTGCGCGCAAAAACTAAGATCGAAGATGTTACCCGAAAAGCTGCCACTCTAAAGTGGGATTGGACCGGACATGTTTGCCGCATGTCGGATGAGCTGTGGGCTAAAAGAGCCACTTATTGGGTTCCATTGAACGCAAGGCGACATCGCGGCAGACCAAGGACTTGGTTAATTATTAGGGTAAAATGAAATCTGATGTAGTCTACATTGGGCCAATAATCAAAGTTGATTAAGAGATCTTGATCATTGTTTACTAATAGAAGAACCTTATAAAAAATATCGAATATAAATATTTTTTTAAATTATTAAATACTAGTTTTTTGCTCACAGCAGTCACAGCTTCGCCGGCGTAATATAACAGCTTTCTATTGGTGGAAAAATTTTAGCAATCGGACTAGTACTTCCAGAGATTACCGCCTACAAACAAAAAAAAAACTTTTCTTTTCAGGAAACGAATAAAAAAATCGGCCTCGCCATGCAAATTGTCCAATCAAGTTTACAATTTTGTATGGTGAGGCTGATTTTTTTTTTGTTTCCTGAAAAATATCTTGTGGAAGGTGAACACTCAACAAGCCCTAAAAGTTTGCGGAGGGCTGTCCCCTAACACCTTGTTTGTATCGCAGTCATTTCTGCCTGATCACTTAAAACAAATCGTCGCTTGAATCCTGCGGCGCGGCGCCAAACCAAACCCTTTGAAGTTTTCGTTTCGAGTCCAAGCCAAAATGAACTGTAAAGTAAATAAATATTAGGTATACCGTAAGATTGTAATTCAGATGATGAGCACTACACTACTTACCGGCGTTTACAACCAGAAACCAGTTTGTAATACATTTAGTCACGTCTCGGTTCGAAGATTGATTATTATGTAATTAGATTTCTTCAAGTATACACGTAACATTAAGATATTACAAGATTTGTAAGTATTTTTTATATAATTTAGGTTACTACAAAGTAAATGTGTGTTATTGGTTAAACATACACAACAATCTCAAGGAATTTTATTATAGATTTTTTTTAATTATTGATATGCTCGCGTTTGAGCACCATCTCACCTGATGGTAAGTGATGATGTCGTCGATGATGGAGCATGAGTCACAGCAGTGGGAATATTATAAGTCTAATTATGTAAAAAAAAAATACATTTTTTTCACACAAAAATACAAACATCCGAATTGAGAACCTCGTCCTTTTTTAGAAGTCGGTTAAAAAATCTTCTAGAGAGGAGGCCAGGCCTCCTCTCTAGAAGATAGATATTTTAACTTGCAAAAAAATCCCCCTTAAGTATTTATTTTATTTTGTTTTTTAACCGACTTCTAAAAACGGAGGAAGTTCTCAATTCGGATGTTTGTATTTTTTTTTCATGTTTGTTCGCGCATAACTTCGTCGCTTGCCGACCGATTTGAAAACTTATTTTGTCGTTCGAAAGAGTATACTTCCCAAATGGTTCCATAGTCACCAAGTTGGGATCTGATGATGGAACCTTGGCGAAATCGAGGGAACTCCTCAAAGTTCTTCTATTATTTTTATTTGTTTATTAATTTTTAGTACCTACATTATGAAGGGTCAAAGTTAATGCAATATAGCAGATTTTCAGAGGTTTACTGGATTAGTCTTCCACAAAATAAATTAATTTATTGTCTAATTAATGTTGCACTATTTAACAGTGTATAAACAGTATTTTTATTTAGATATTGCCTACATTTAAGTGTCCCCGCACACAGGCCTCAAAAAAACGCCGCTTCAAGCTTCTTTTTAAGGCGGCCGTGTATGGCGTAGCCGCTACAAAAAAACGCTTGAAGCGGCTTCAAGCTTCACCGGACACAAGAGGTGTCGCGCGCTTCAACTGTTTTTTGCGGCGGCTTCTAGCTTTTTTTTGTGGCTGCTTCTAGCGTTTTTTTGTGGCGGGGTTTTTTTTAGGCCCTGTGCGAGGACAGTAAGCATCAACCACAGAGTCAACTAGTGTCAATATCGGTACTTACAAGAGTTACGAGCCCATTAGCCTCTAATTCCTAGTGGTTAACAGAAGGCAGTCGCAGTCAAGCACTAGTTTATATCAATTAAAAAAAAAACATCAGTCAACACAGATGATGCAATGTTTACTTATATATTCCCATGCAACGCGCAAAATAATAAAAACGAATGAATATGTCCTTTATCTTAATCTAAGTTCTATTTTAAGACAGACTAACAAACGACTCATCTATTTAACAAGTAACGAAACATAGAAATAAAAACTGACGTCTCATCAAAGTCATATAAAAGAACTGTTCCAATTATAACTTTGACGAAAACTGGTCATAAAACATGACATCATACCTCTACTTCGTCTGTAACCCTAGCCAAGTTGCTAATCTGCAATAGTTAACGCTTGTAGAAAGCTTCAAATGTACGGGAATGACGTCATCTCAACGCTCAGCCACGTGGTCAGAACCAAAGAATTGGCGGCAAGGTCAACTCGAAGCGTTCGACGCAAGCGAAACGGTTGGAACTTCGCTTGGCGGCAGTAGTCAAACTAACCATGGACTGTACGCCAGGACATTTTCAATACTCGAAAACCCGCTCTTATACCTACCGTTTTAATGCAACGCAATTTGTGCGCAGCTGAAGAAGACAGGTGTGGTTTCAGTCAGTAAAAGTTTGACACGTCCTGCATATCACCCTAGAGTGGAAAGCTGGCTGTCCGACCGTCCGGTAACTGTCCGTACCGAGCCCAAGTCGTCGACGGCGCGCGCCTTAAGGAGTTGTCAGCAACATTAGGGGCCCAGCTGGGTCGAAACCTACTGGGGCCAGGGTTAATTTCGAGAAGTAGCTCGAGCCCCGGTACGAAGGCACGAAGGAACGGGGTGGTTTTTCAGTCTGTAAAAGTCTGACACCATCTCCCGCTCCTCCCAATAGCGGGGGTTGTCATTGGATGATTATTCCACCATAAAAACCCCAGAAGTGGTTTTATTAAACCTTAAAGAACGAATCGGGCGGGAAATTGTTTGCAGACAAATTGTTTGATGATTTTCCACCCAATAAAAACCGTGTAAGTTTAGCCATAAACACAAACGAACCATAGCATATTGAGCAACAAGCACATGTAACCACTCACTTCAATAGAAACAGTATTGGAACAGCTGTTTGTTTGTTTACCCTGGACTTTTGCTCACAGTAACAGCACGCGATCTGAGCGTCCAATTGAGATGCGGCACGCGTTACAGAGAAACTTTTTTGCATCCGAACTACCAATTTTTTGCATACAAGTAAATAAAACACGTTTTGCATGCTGCCATCGTGAGGAAACCAGCATGTCCTAGAAACAGTAATTAGAAGACATGTGATATGCACCAACCCGCACTGGGCCCACGTGGAGGATTACAGCCCAAGTATGGCCATAAAGAACGGTCCTGTGCTTCACGCATCCATCGGATTTTGTTCCTATGTCACTCAGTGATAAATTAGAATTCTATTGATGATAGAAGTTTTTAAATTGGTCCAATATTTTTTAAATTTATTCATTACAATACAAGGTGAAAGGGCTAACGGTGGGCTGCCCCTTACCTTATATAAACTACATTTTTCCCTTTACAATAAAAACAAGTGAGTCGAACTGGTGCACGAAGACTTCTGTACCGTCGCGTCCAGAATCCGGATATCTATGGTTACGTCCATAGCAAAAAATGCCAAAAAATCACGTTTGTGGTGACATGCTGTTTTCCTCACGATATTTTCTTTCACCGTGTTGAGAGCAGTAGTGATACATTACACAAAGTAATGCGCCTGATTGGGTTTGAACCCATGACCACTCGTAAGCCACTGGGCCACAATTGCTTTCAGTGAGATCCTTAACAACTTACTGTAAACATCACTCCGCCAATTTGAGTAGGTCAGAATCCAAAATGCGTACCTGAAAAGATATAATTAAGTTAGATGAATTCAATATTAACGTCACTTCCTGAGGTGGATACTAAAATACAAGTAGATATGATGGTATAAGGAGTAAGTACTTCAAGCATGTTCTTTTCTTTAACTTAATATTATTTAAAAGTAAAAATACCTTTGTTCGAATTTTGAATTTTCCTCCATATTTTTTCGAGAGCCAAATGAAATTATCGTATCTCATTTAAATATGGATTTGCATCGAGAACATTTTTGTGCGATGATTATTTAATGTGGCCTAAAAACTGATTGAATATTTTATCCATAGAAGTTAGTTTTTCAGATTCTCAAAATTTTCTGAGTGTCCCACGTACAATATGTAGATAGTTAAAATGCTGTGCATCTTAAATCTTTGACAGTGGTGACAGTGAAACGTTGCAATAGTCTTGGTTCCCGCAACAAAGAAGGAGTAAGATAATACCTCATTTCTACCCTCAGCCGCAGCAATCAGAAGAGGAACAACAGATACAAGGGTTGTTAACAACTGGAATAACCCCAAATTGCCCAGGGCTACGATCCTGGCCCCTTTATTTTCGTTTAATATTAATGGACAATTAACCCTTGTATCAAATTGTTTAGACAAAAAAAGTTTTCCATTATGTCACCAGATGGCGCTTATGCAGTTCAAGTATAAGAAGATCGAGTAGATTTAAAAAAATCGGTTACCTATCTAAACAGTTCAATTCCCGAATCTAGTCTTGAAAATGTTCCGTATCACTTTATTATTAATTAGTTTGTCAGTAAAATTTGTGTTTTCATTTATTTATTTATTTATTAAAACTTCATGCAACATAAAAGTACAAAGGCGGACTTAATGCCTTAACCCTTCAGATACCGTCAATTAGAGACACAATAGTAAGACAATAGATGCGCGGCCACCGGGTGTCGCTTGGGGATTCATGAATTAATGTATTGTCTAGGTTTATTTTATTTGAATATTGAGACTTGCCTGGCTTGATTGAAAACTCATAAACATTTGCACGCCCTCTGGCATAACATAGAACTTGCTACATAACTATTATTGTACCTAAGTGAAACGAATGATTAAATGTCTTATTTTATTTTAATGATATAAACTAGTGCTTGACTGCGACCCCACCTGATGGTAGGCAGTGATGCAATCGTTGACGGTGAGGCGCACTAGTTTATTAAGAGCATATTTACTCTAGCCTTGACGACACCCACAGGAGGCAAATTATTCCAGTCTTATGACTTCGGGCCGCTCCCAATATTACTAACTGTACAATAATTTCCATATTTTCCTGACAGAAAAAACCACGTGAAAACCTCACCCAAACAAAAGCAACCAAAGTGTTTCCCCAACACCTAGCGGAAGTTTCGCAACCCGATAGCCACGATAATGGACGCCGGTTCGATTACCGCGCGCTAAAAATGCGTGAAAATCAATTAAATTTTGTTGCGCAAACAATTACCTATAAGTATGTACTCATCAGCTTGGATAATGCATTGTATAACTTTAAGTGGAGGTAGAAATGTTTTGTTTCATGAGTCACAAAATAGATAGGTACAGTACGCGTCAAATAACTTTGCCGCTCTGAAGTTGCCTACATTCACTGCGCATTAGTAAATTTTACGAAAAAGACAACACTGCGCATGCGCGAACCTCAGTGTTACGTTTCTATCTCAGTCGCTCGTATACGTCCGATACCAGCTTGTGTTCCGCTCGCACCTATACCAGTCGATAGTACCTGCGCCGTTGTAAGGAAAGCCTAACTTCAGAGCGGCAAAGTTATTTGACGCGTACTGTACAGAAGTCAATCTCATGTATGTACTTCACTTTTTATACCGACGCTAGGCGAACTGTACGAGTGCGACCGAGAGATTGACCCGAGATATCGTGTCCGTCAGCGGTGTCTATGTGTGCGTTGTTCGAGCGCGCTTTGTATGTAGATTGTCTTCTGTACCTATCTATTTTGTGGATGAGTGATCATAGTTAACTGCCACAGAGTTAGAAGCCGTCTTGATGGCCAGTGCTTGAGACGGTATTGTCAACACTTTCCATAAAAATCAATCGTCATGATAGCAAGTGCCATAGTAGCAAGTGCCATATTAGATTGAACGTGAAACCTCTCGCCGGGCCCTGGTTCAGATTATGGTCCGAAGCAGGGAGGAATGCCAGGCGGTCGCCTCCTTCTGCTAAGGAGTAACGCTAGCGAGGGCGGCGGCCGCACGCGTGAGGGAACTTCCTCGCGCCCCAGCCACCGATTTCCGAACTCCGCTTTCTAGTCACCGTAGGCGTGGGATGGCGGGCGACAAGCAATAGGAAACTCGCCGTCCGGCCGACCGGTAATTATCCTAATGGAGTCCGAATATCATATCCCAATATCAAAGTATAATCGTAGGGGCCCAGCAGGGCCGATGCCCGCTAGGGCTACAGGGAGTTTCTGAAAGGGAACTCGCAGTCCCAGAACGTAAGGGCAATTGAATGATACAAGTCTGGTTTTTAGTCAGTACAAGTCTGACACGCCCTTTCGCTCCGCCGTAGAGCAAGAGAAGTCAATAGATGAGTTCCCACCTCAAAAAAAACCGTATTTCTTGAGTTGTATTTTCCCTTCCAGAGCCACGTGGCCCTTCAATATATAACCGTGCCAGATGTTTTGCTTCAAAAATTCCCATAAACCATACATTGCCTCATTGTTACGTTCCCACTTGTCCTAATTTCAACAGCCTATAAAAGTTTCAAGCATTTTCCGGATTACGATTTACGATTCTACAAAGTGGGTCACATAGTTCAATTTTGAACTGGAGTAACACTCTGTAACTGCTTTGATTTGTGATCGACTCAATGCATCACGTTTTTCTTACGGCTTACAACTTGTGATGAAGAAAAACTGTTTTACAGGTAACAAGTTGTATAGATTCCGAAAATATTAAGGTTAGAACTACACTGCTCACACGTGTGCCACGTACGAAGACCTGGGTGCGTCGGTCTCCATACATTTTATAAGAAAATTAGACTTGTAGAACCACGCGACGTCGTTCTAGGTACAAATCAGACGTGTAAGGCGGTTATCACACTGCCCAGGACCGAGCCGCCCATATGTGCGAAGTATGCGGGGCACACAGGCGCCAAGGCATAAGGGGCGCCGGATGAGATGCCAGCGGCCATTTTTTAAATATTTTTGTCACAGAACAACAAATTCTTTATAGTTGAATTAAAATAATTACATCTGTAAAATCTCCTAAGACAAATTAATACTGTTTACACTACTAGAATTGACCCACTGTGTCCACACAAAAAAAACAACAAAAAAGGAAGCGCTGCATGGATGTCGCACACAGGCGTTGGCTGGGTTCGGCTCGGCCCTGACACTGCCACGCACTACGCAGCGTTACGCGTGAATGCGTGTTTTAACGTTGCTTGTAAGTATCTCCGTTTGTATAGAACGTACAGTAGAAATACACACAATAGAAAACACACACCGAAAATGCAACCACGTGCGTTCATACAGATCACGCGCCTACATGCGGAGAAACATGCACCTACGCGCGTGGTATGCTATGGCACACTGTCACCCAACACGTAGCGTGATGCATCATACATGGCACTGTGATAACCGCCTAAACCTAGGAATAGCTACGCCACTGGTAAGCACACACATATCACACACATAAAGGGTTGCAAGTTATTAAAAGTTAGCTCCACAAATCCTAAACCGATATTGTTCGCTGATAGTTGTGTGTTTGAGTTCGTGCTGATGGCCCGATTAGTCGGATTAGACGAGCGAGTCCGACCGATCGAGGGGGTTTTAGATATGACGATATGTCACACCGCTTTATCCGGCCTTTGTGTTTGTTTATGGTAATTTTGGCGGCGATTTAAAGGGTTAGTATGGAGTGTTAGCATTTACCTACAATAATCGTCTATTTCAATTATTTATTTGTGGGTTGCAACACTCAATTTTGACATTGAAATTATTTTATATTTGTGGCAACTCAAGATCATTTTTGAACATTTTTATGTTTCTATTCCATACGATGTGATTTGTGACGAGATTTTTTCTATTCCTACTCACCTAAAGACGACAAAGAAAAACTCGTTTCACATTCTACTTATACATTTCTTTGTTAATAAGTACAAATACTTAAAGGGCTTATTTGAAAAGGTCTTTTTATTATTGAAGTAAAGTCTCAATAAATAATATTCATAAACAGCAAAGTTATTAGCGTTTGTTTATATCCCAAAATGTCACTTAATTTATGGAAATATTATACAAACTATTGATTATGAATGAATGAATGGCGATCTAAATGGAAAAACAGTGCGAGTAGTGTTTTCTAGTAACAATATTGATACAATTATGAAATTACCAATTATGACAAATCGTGGACAATTTCGGGATTTTGTTTTATCTTCTGCAGCTCATATTCTATACTGTAACAACAAACTCAGCCCTTTGAGCTATAACTCCAAACATAAATCACATCAAAAATGTCGTTACATTTTAAATATCGAATTTAAATTTAACGACATTTTTGAATGTGCAACTTCACTAAAGTCTATTCCAAGCAACGTTAGTGAGACTGAAACTCTCTCGAGTCGCGCACAATTACGGAGGGAACTCAAAGACGTCCTGCCTCACTTTGTTATACGTCCCTAGACTTACTTTTTATCCCCTCCTCCTCTCCCAAGCCTGCAATTATAATTTCAAGGTAATTTCTTAGTAGAACTGGCGTGAAGAAACTAGGTTCTTATTCGGAATGTAAATTGTGACTGAAGGCAATGAGTGCTTTGTGAGTGATATAGATCTAATTGGAGGATTGGAGCGTTTTGAAATGGAGACTAAATGAGTGAGGAAATTATCTGACGGAACAGAGCAATCTCGTTTGGTGGATAAAATTATTAAGATGAACTCGTTGAAAGATCTTCCACGAGATGTACCAAAAATCGTGTGATGGATGCGAATAGCAAAGAATGCATACAGTTCTTCAAGTGACCCTAAAGTCCAGCAGGAACAAAATTACGTGGATTACAACTTACTGAAAACAATATAAATAACACATTCCATCCTCAAAGTCAGAGAGAGTGAGAGTAAAGTGACAGTGGGCAGGGCACATTGCTCGTAGAATAGACGGTCCATGCAACCGAAAGGTTCTAGAGTGGTGACCGCATAACGGAAGACGCAGCTTTGGAAGACCTCCCACAACGTGGACTGATAACCTTGTAAGAGCCGCGGGAATGCGATAGATGCGAAACGACAAGACTGTTATTTGTGGCGACACTGTCTTGGGAAAGGCCTATGTCCAACAGTAGATGTCTTTTGGCTGAAATGATGACAAAATAAAATATTAAGATGAACGCGTTGAAGATCTCCCATGAGAAGTACCGAAAATCTTATGAAGGTAACTGATGAAGTGCGAGAAGCAAAGAACGTACCTATACAGTTCTTAAAGTGTCATCACATTAAGCCTTTACGTCCAGCAAGAATAAAATTAGAGGAATTACAACTCTGTACAGAAAACAAATTAAAATAACACACTCCATCCACTACCATTCTTTTCTCTACAGCAGATATTCGGATTAAACGCGCAAAACATAAAAAATATTTTCAAACCATCATTCCAAAGTTAATGAAAATAATCTCTTCCGTTTTGCTCAACAATGTGAAACTTTTAATTCAAAAAAGACCGCGAGTGTGTACCAAAAAGTTTATACGAACATACCTATGAAGTTTTCCGTGTTGAAACTGAGCGCGTTAAAAATTTAAGCCGGCTATTCTGGTCTAAAATTAGAACAGATGGCTGCGGACCCTTCTACTCTACTACAGTTAAGCACATCACTATCCCGATTTTCATTAAATCAAATCGACGAATCGGACGCTTCCGTTTTCGTTGCGTAATCTTTGAAAGTATTTTTAATCTGTGGCGCGAGATCAGTCGTTTGACAGTTAAGGGTTTAAATATTTGGAATAGCAAATAGGTCTTTTTAGTTTGAAAATGATCTAATGACTTCTCCCACTTTAGGGCAGCGGGTGTTGGAATTGGAAATATTGTTTATTTTTTTACCAAAAGATGGCGCTGTTAAATCAGCGTTAATTTCTAAATCGCGATGTTAAGATTTTACGCGAGGTGACACGCCACAAGACCCAGCTCATAGCGCCCCGTGCCCGTTTACCGATACAGCCCCGCTCGCCGCGCCGCGACGCCGCTCTCTTCTAAGACCGAAATCGGGACCAGCCAGTTAAAGGATTATTGTTTTTTAGATTATGTATGGAATGCTCTACTGTTTTGTAAACTGCGTATGTATTGTCGTTAAATATTTATTGTTGTTACTGTACTGGAGGTTAGGTACGTTCAAGTTACTTGCCGTGCGGATACGACTGCATGTCGACACACAGGAAGATGCGCATAACGCTATAATCAATTCACCCTCATAATACAAATTACTTAATAGATATCTACTGAATAAGTCATTGTTTTTACGAAGTGTTTTCATTATTATTTACAAACTAGCTGATCCGGCGAACTTCGTGCCGCCTAACAGTCAATGATTGCGATGAAACAAAGCATAAGTAATTTTCAAGTTAGAGGTAGGTGGAACAGAGAGTAAAGTCCCGCAAACCTCCGTTGAAAAGGGAGGATCCTCCGACCAGACAGGTGTTATGGTCTGGTGGGCTACTGCCCGATATTTGATGTCGGGCTGTCGTATATGTTCAAATCGCGCGGAGAACTTTGATTGCGCGACGGAGGATTTCGTATTTTCTTCGTAGTTCTTATGTGACGTCATAGATGTCGCTACATACTAAAAATTATCTATATCGAATTCGTACATTTTACGTGATGCGCGCACAACTAACAATTTCTACAGATCTATTATATGCATAGATAAGGTAAGTAGATCTATCTCTAATTATATGATTGTGTGGATGACTGTGATGGTCAAGTCCATCAGGTAGGGGAAAAAGCTGTGTAATTTTAAGATTTTCTCTGGTCATAAACAATTTATTTGTGCCTTCTTTTAGTATCTAACTACCGTCGAGACTTCTGTCCAACTATTTAAGACTTTGTCTAAATAAACAATAGAATTACTATCATAAGTATAGCACTTCAAGGTATTCTGATACAGGACCAACTAAGTTTTCGCCTTGTTAAGTTCTTCATTTTAAATTAAAATTTATTATGAAATAACAAAGGAATTCAACAAAACTGTTCTTTTGTAAGCTACTCTCTGACTTTTAAAGGGCAGACTAGTTGCCCTGAATACCATAAATATTATTACTGTTTATTCCAAATTCAAAGTCCCTCCTCCTCCCTCTTTTCGCGTCGTATTCCTCATTACTTAGGGTCATGAAGTTTTTGTTAGATCAACCTCTTACTGATGGTGTCTCGCCATCTGTGTCATGTGTAGTGTGACGAGCAATTGAGTGTCCAGTGTGTAGTTTTTTTTTTAAATATTTATTAAAAACTTTATGCACAAAAGTACAGAGGCGGATTTAATGGCCTTACCATAACGTGTTAAAATGTCTGTGCAAGCAGAAGGATTTTTTAGACTTTACACCCTATATAGCTACATCCCTGTAATAGTTCAGGTTAGGTCATAAAATGGATCGCTTTAATAGCTTGTGTAATCGCTTTAAGGACTTCAAACCTGTCCATTTTGGGCTGCGGCCTCTTGGTTGTTCGCCATCTACCATGCCAATTACGTTGAGCTGTTCTAGGTAAACTCCAAAGCTAATCTTAAGTTTTTTATTAACGAAATCCTAACACTAAACATGTAAGATAAAGCTACAAACATTCATTAACATAACATTATCCCTCATTATCTCAGATTACCAACAGAACAACAGAACACAAAAAGCCAACGTTACATGCAAAAAAAAAAACACGCTCTTTACATGATGGTTTAATTAAAAAAGTTGCCAACGCACATAAAATCGCTTCGCTTAGTAATCTGTACTACTGACAGATGTAATTCTGTTTACTCTATGGATCGTACTGATCTGACCGCTTCGTTGAAAGATTAGCTATCCAACACTTAGTTTGATTGCTTTTTCGGCGTGTTTATTTTAACTGGCAACTTTAATCTTATGTTACTTTCGGGTAGTAGATTACTTGGCTATTTGTCTTAGTAATTCTTGTGCTATACTCGTGGGTCAGTGAAGGGTTTCCGCGTTTGTATGCTCTTTGAATAACAATGTGTATTAACGGCGTATTTATAAGTCTGCAAACTCATTCGTCTCTAAAGGATTGTCTATGACGTTTGACGTTGGTATTGTAATAATAAATCGAGCCTTGTCTTTACTGCGTTTCGGCTGACAAATTCGTTTGTTATTGCACCGTCTGGTGGTTGTCTGAGCGCATCGATTTTGTGAAGCTATTCCTATAATTTGAACCTACAGACTACAGTTCAAAAGAATAGGTACAAAGGTTTAACGGTCATGTTTGCAATAAAACACGAAATTGTTGTTCTTATTTACGCAATGGTAATAAAGAAATATCTTCACGTAAACATGTTTTGTCTTCCGCAAATTTTAATGGAGTATAATTACTCATAGAGCCAGTTTTCTTCACACTAAAGATGCAAGACAAATTGCAGCAGGCATGTACAGAGCAAATGGAGCAAGTTGTTTACATAAGTTTAATAATTTAATTAATCATTATCATTAACTGTGTTCATAAGGCAGTTACGACACATTTTACTCAAAACATATTTCAACGTACTGAAACAATTTCAACGGTACCTTTCACTCAACGGGAAAAAACAAATCGTCTAGTGAGACGCCATGACAGTTTGTTCCCGCCTTTCTTGCTTTTTTTTTGATGCTTTGATTTATTGCGTCTACAGCCACAGTATTGACGCTGACAACAGACAGGGTGAATTCCTGTAGGATACTCGTAAAATTATCTCCTGTTCGCGAGGTGTTTGTAGGAATTGGGTGTTGGTTTGCTTCATTAGTTTAATTGATCTGACCATAGATAACATTGTCTTTTTGGTAAAAGAATTCAACTACAATCTTTTGACAGAAATTGTAATGACTGAAAAGCAGATAGATATTAATGACTTTATTAGGAACTAGCTTTTGCCCGCAGCTTCACCCAAAAAATTGAAGTAATTGGACCAAGACTTTCAGAGATATCCTCCTACAAACTTTACCTCTTTATAATCTTAGTGTAGACATAATCTCTGTCTGTAATAATGTCCTTATAAATATTTATGTTCAAACTCATTTGAAACTGCTGGTAAGCACAGTAGGTATAAATAAAGTCTGTCTTTAGATCGTAATAGTGAAAGTACTTACTATTAAGATTCATCAGATAATTATTACGTGGTGAACATACTAAACATTATTATATTTGTATGCACGTATAAAAATGCAAATCTGAGGAAAAAAGAACATTATTGTGAAATAAAAGAGAAAGTGAAATCGGCAATATAACTTGGTGCAGTTTATTTTACTTTCTACTGTACTGGCCAGATTTCGACTTTAGGATAAAGCCTATGCAGCGTCGAAGCCTACTGAAGCTAAGGATCTGTTTCTGAAAGGAAGATTTGACCCCGGTACGAAAGGCAACGAAGGAACAGGAGAGGGTTTTTAGTCAGTAAAAGTCTGACACTATCTCCCGCTCCGCCCAAGAACGATGTCATTGGATGATTTTCCCACCTAAAAAAAAAGCCTGTAAAATTTAAGTTCAGTCTTCAAAGTACACCTATGTGGTTTGCTCCTACCTTAACGTTTCTATCTCATTTCTTTAGATCCAAGAAAGTCTATAACAGAAAATGGCAACGCATTACCAATATCTTGTAACGTCGCCGCTTACAGAGAGAACGGAGAAAGAAAACATAAAAATACAAAACAGAAGGAATTTACTACCCAATTCTAATAAAAACGTATGTAACCGAACATCAATCTTGGAAGACAATCGCAGGCGACGTTACAGCCACTGTAAAATTATATTAGCAACATTGTGACTAGACGCGCCCGTAAAATTTTGTGATGGCAACCCAGAACCAGTGTTGTGAAAAATTGATAGAGCGAGCGCTAGTCGATCGATTGTAATGCTATTTTAGTCGACGACGTGTACTATCGAGTTATGTTGAAATTGTGGATATAAAGTGAATGATGATCACGGATTATGGATGGCTCCCGTTTTGTTTGAAGTTTACATTTGTGAAGATTTGTTTTTTTTATAACACCTTTTAAAAGTTTTGGCATTATTTTAGCAGAATGATTCTGCACTTGTGTTGTTACATGTAGGTCGGTATTAATAATTTTGATATTTGACATTGACCGTAATTTATATTTTTTTCTATTTTAACTTTTTAATTATTTTATTCTGTTGTAATTTGTTGGCAAAATAATTTTAAGGGTTACAGTTTGTAACTAGTTGAAGAGTCAGGGAATTACATTTATCTATATATATATATAAGTTATGTTTGATTGACCAAAACCATCAGAAAAGGAACAACGTAAACATTAATAATAGAACTCATAATTCCTTATCACTTCCTTCCCTCACAAACTGGCTCTCAAGTTGGTACATTCTTCAATATTTAAAATGCCTTCCTGACACACGTGAATACACGTGCATGCATTACACGTCGCGCTTGCCCCATAACACAAAAAGGCTATAAACTCGCAGCAATTAAAAGGCACGGAAACGCGGGCCACGACAAAATCTCCGCTTCACACGAACTTAAAAATAAACAGTCCGTATTCAAATAATGAAACATGCATAAAAACTCCTTATTACCGTCGTCACTTCCTGCCCAAGAACCATGGGGTAACCCCTCTATTCCTTCCTTAGTACGTTCAAAAAAGAACCATGTTGAAAAGAAGTAAGGTGCAAAGTCGCGTCGTGTCGGTGATCGTTAATCACGCCTTTTAGTCTCACTGCGTTAGTTGAAGTTCGTTCCTTGAAATACTCGACTAAGAAAAATGTTTAAGATTTTGTAGCTGGCTTAGTGATATCTTATCGTATTTCAATCTTATTTCTTAGTAGTTAGCGAGCGGGTTAGCTCTTTCATTCACGATGTGGACTGCAAAGAGATTGGGAGTCACTGAGAAGGTTCTAATTTTTGCGCGAATCGAATGCCTTCTGAGTTTAAATCAAAGGTCACCTATGCATGACCCCAAGGCGACCCAGGGTCACTCAAGCATTCCATTTGTCTATTAAATTGTCATAATTGGTAATTTGAATTGAGAAAGCTTATTTACAGCCAGTCTTTGAAGTTTTAAGACCCAAAGCACGAAAACATCAAAAAAGTTTTTATTATGGTTCGTAATTGTATCAGTTTCAAGTTGAACAAGCTTAAGAAGTGTAATTACTTTTTATTTAATTGGTTTTTTCTCGTCTAGACAGGTTTGAAGAGGGCTTTGAAGTTTCAAAGTGGAGGAGTATGGGTAGGAAAATGCAAGCCACCATATCGCATTTTCGCCTTAAATTAAATTCCGATTTACGTCAGTTACAGAATACAGACGTTACGTCACAGGTACTTACTCGATTTTGTTTCTTTTGAATGAGGCCGTCGCGTCAGTGCAAAAGTGGTCTTAGCTTGAGAGGCAGTGTGAAAATAATATGTTTTGACTACTTTTGTGTATATGTATACCTAAATAAATTTATTTTTTTGCTACTGACGATTATTTCTAATACAGATAGTTTTACACAATAGTTTAAACACATATATTTACTCTTGACGATTAGTGAAACTAGAATTACGCCGTTGAAATATAATTTTAAAATTATTAAATAATTTTACGTAAATAGGACAGGATATGAAAAAATGTGGGTTAGACCAAATTTGCTCTGACGGCCTCAATTATTAAAGGCTCCTGCTTCGATTTCTGTTTTTACTTCAATGTGTCATGTCTTTTAGTAGATATGTATCTACGTACACTGCGAGGAAATCTAATTTACATTGCGAAACGTGGTAGCATTGTAATCGGCAGCCCCGCCGCAGCTCTCGAGTTTCCATTTCCTATTGCTGTCTGAATTCAATCTTTAGCGAAACCTGAATCAAAATCATTATTATTTAAGTACTTCATTTACTTTTGTAAATTAGGATATTGAATGAAAAAACATGAACACTAAGATTCGATTTTCAAATTGATTAATATTTGTCAAACTCTATTTGAGCCTCATCATCATTATTTCAGCCGATAGACGTCCACTATTGGACATAAACTTTCCCCCAAGTGTCTTGAGGCTAAAATCCTAAACAAAGTAGGGTGTCGTTAGATGTTTTTACACATGTTTAAATCCCAATATTCAATTCAGAAACCGCAACCTACCCGTCCATAGTCACGAATTGACTATAAACATAAAAAAAGAAAACAAAAATTCGAACACAGCCTTCATTGTAACAAACACATAATAATTAATTATAAACATAAGTTATTCAAGAGTCGCGTCATAACAAATAAATCTCGGTTCAGTAACTGGGTCACGTCTGCACGCGACCAATATTTTTGTGCGACTGTCGAAATCTGAAGCCTTTGGCCCAAAGAATACAAAATGGACCCTCGTTTTGGATACACGGAATAATCCCGACTCACTGCGTATACGTAATATTTAAGATAAATGTCATTTCTATGGAGGAAAACATGATCGATGGCTTTTCTATACTCTGGTAAGAATGAAGGAAAAGTATCTATGTTATTCATGCAGGAAAAATATTGTATTATTAGGTCCTTTTGGGACTTCAATGTTACTTTATTTGTGTGGGTATGAAAATTGGTTTTAGATTTACTGTGGAATAATTTAACATTGTGTAGGTTGACTACATTGAGGTTTGTAAAGATAAAACACAATCAAAGAGAAAAAAGCAATCTAACAAAATTAAGCAAAGAATTAATAAAACGGCAGAATTGACGTTCGTCGTCTTCAAAACAAAGAGCTTTATAATGTAGAGCTGTGGGAGTTGAGAATATTATTGTATACACCCACGTAGGTCATAAAGGATTACTGAACGAATTAAACCCACTCACTTTCATTCAGAAAATAAACGCCTAACTGCGTTCTTAAGAGAGTAATACTATGCCCGCTGTTTGCCACGAAAAAGTAAACGGGACATGGATTTATAAATATTTTAATATCATATATCCGAAAAAAACACGTAAGGGATATGAGAAACAACGTGAAAATATTGGTATTCCGGACGCAAACGACGCGTAAAATTTTTAGAATACATAATGACATTTCCCTCCTGTAGGCAAATACTTTGAACAGGTACCTACGCAAAAAGTTTTACAGATATTTTTCCTTTGAACCACCCGCATCCTTTCAAACGACGATAACTGCGTATCATATTGAATTATTATTGCAGACGATTAGGAGTGAAAATGTGGTGGGAAATATTAACATTTCGCTTTACTGCTGCAATTCAATGGTTCCAAAACGTTCAAGGTTTTAAGTAACAAGCAAGCAAAATGGATGCCTCGAATTCAAACGTCATTTTCGAATTAGGAACATAAATATTTCAGCGCGAAAATCACACAATTCTAAAACCACAGAAAATAAAATTGTTTAAGATCACACATGTAGAAATTATGCGAATTTTGAACAATACATTTTATTGTGAAATACTCGAACCATGACAGTTTTTGGACAAAGAATGGCCCATGCTTTTACCGTAGCGTTAAAGAATTTATTACGGAGATTGTTCCCACTCAATTTAAATCAACTGACCCGTGACGGTTGCGTTCTATCGTTTTTTTTTTTTTCCGCCATTGTTTATGTTTCGTAATGACGTCGTAATATTATGCCAAGGCGGGCACACTTTCTTTTATGCCCGCAAATATCGCTTTGTACTTTCGATGACTTGCTTTCTTGGTTTTATAAGTGTTAGATAAGATTGACATTTGATTGTGGATAAAGAAAAGAGTCGGTTCAAATGAGTGCAAACAATAAAATTCAAAGAAAACATCCGGTTGAGACTGTGGCATATTTTATCGCCACAATATCTCAAGTCACAATATTTCACAAACAAAAATTAAGAAAAAAGGAGTCCTTTTTCATCACAAAAGCACAGACAACATTAATAATATTTCCATCTAACCTCATTTGACACATTTGGAGGGAAAACGGACTTTTAATCTTTTTGCATTTTTTCCTTTGCTTGCTTTAGTCAAAGGGAAAAGCGAGGGGAATGAAGGAAAGCTGGAGTATTGGAGGCGGTTGTGCGTGGCACGAGCAGTCGGGCCGTGTCGTGTCGGCGTCGTCTCGTGTCGAGGAGATAGCGACTGATTGATCGCGCTTCGGCAGTCGACGTGCTTCGGGGCCGCTAGTGTGAAACACACGATTGATTACCAACAAAAAAATTCCCGCCTTTTTTTTTCAATTTTAGCTAAATACAACATTTTTGAGTTAATGAAAAGTAAAGGCTTGTTTAGACTTCATTGCTTTCGATTTTTTTCTTGTAGGTTACTAATAAAAATGGAAAAGATGGAAAAAATATCTCCTTTAATCAAAACACTATTCAGATTTTTACATTGATATCTATACAAATTATTACCAGCGGATTCTCTCGAGATAGATATTCCCATGCCCTGTTCCAAAATGTATCCGTGTGCCCAGTTTCGTTTTTATTTGTTTTGGAAACTGCATCACACTATTTATTATTTGTTTATTTATCAATTGCTAGGAAATACTCCCCCCCCCCCTTAAACTTCCCATCGCTCAACTACTGCGCCAACCATATCGTTAATAAACTTCTACAACCTACCTACATATATAGAAAGTTTAGACGCTAGCATTGGTAGAGTGCAACTGCACTTTTGACCTCTGCTGTACAAGATAGAAAAGAACTAGTAATAAATGTACCTATCAATTAAGAGCATAAGTGCCCTTCCCTACTGTAAAGCTCCAATTGTAGAACAAGAGCGTTGAAAGGAAACAAAACTAAGTGCTTAAGGCTGCAATCCATTCACTATCTAAAGATCGCCAGCTGATCTTCCTTTCAATAGATACGCGGCACTTAAGACTAAATCTTTGTGATAAGTGCAACTAGGAGTGCTAGTAGACAGGGGCGTAGCTAGGCCACAAACAGCCGGGGGGACAAACAAACCTGAGGCCCCTTATTTTTATGTGTGAAAAACTTCTCTTTTTTTGGGTGGAAGTGTCAGACTTTTACTGACTAAAACGAGTTGCTATGTAATCATGTAAGTGTAACCTACTTAGCTTAAAATTTGTTGCTCAGTGTTTCTTGTGCAAACCACTAAAAAGAAGCTAACTAGCTAATTAACTTGAATTATAACTAAACCAGACTTAAGACTTCCTAATTATTTTAACTAGCACCTACACTGTGAGATTGCTGCAGGAGCCGAACCAGGAATTCGCTCTGGATGTAATGAAGGGGTGGTAATATATTTTTGGAGGTATAACAGAGAATAAAGTCCCGCAAACCTCCTTTGAAAAGGGAGGAGCCTCCGGACAGAGAGGTGTTATAATCTGGTGGGCGACTGCCCGATAGTTGATGTTGGGCTGTCGTATATGTTCAAATCGCGCGTAGAACTTTGATTGCGCGATGCAGGATTTCGTATTTTCTTCGTAGTTCTTATGATATCTAGATGTCGCTTCATATTTCTTGACAATACAAATTTAGTACAAAGGACCTAGAGTTTCAATGTCACAACGTGATACACACTTTCGAAGTTGTTTAACGGTATGTTAAAAGAGAACAACCTATAGATACTTAAGACAATAACAGCAAACACAATTCTTCTTTAGTTCATCACTAATAAAGCTATTATTTTGTCTAATTTGTAATTTTCGACTCAGTTACCACACTCACTATAAATAATAAAAAATAATAAAATCTTTATTAAACCCTTTACACAATATTTTTACATATTTTTGCAACAAGTAAATCTTAAATTAATAACTATGCTAGTATCCAGCAAATAACTATGTGTAAAATTAACTATATATTAGGACTTATAAAACTAATACTTTAAACCTAAAGTTATGTAAAATTAGCGACTTTCCTGAGCTAGGTTTATAAAAACCTGTGTTTCAGGTCACCACTCGACGAGACTTATCATTTAAGG
This sequence comes from Mythimna lalbum, assembly GCA_949319445.1. NCBI lineage: Eukaryota > Metazoa > Arthropoda > Insecta > Lepidoptera > Noctuidae > Mythimna > Mythimna lalbum. The sequence continues at coordinate 2,019,143 of OX439354.1, forward strand.
TGCATGTATGTTTACAGACTTAAGAATAACAACTTACTAACTTAACCCTACACTCATACTAAAACTTCCAAAAGTTTCTCTGTGTCTGTGTAATTTAATTTTAGAAGGTACTCTGATATCAGTGTACTACATTTGAAGTTATTTACGCTATATAAATCTAATAATTTGTTCAGCTTGTTGTACAAAAAAGGGCCTAAAAATACGTAAAATCTTTTAGCAAAAACGTGTCTAGTCTGTTGTTTTTCGCATACCATATCTTTCCTCCTCCTGGTTGAAGATTCTGGGCGATAGGGAAGCTCAGAGTGCTTATGAAGTATGATGTGCATTATAAAAAGTTGCCGTACTGTTAGTATTTTGCATGCTGTGTATAACTCGTGTGTGGGAAACCTGAAAGGCCGGAAGGTTGCAACCTTTAGAATTGCTCTTTGAGCACGTTCCAGAGGAAGTAAAATAGTCTTTGCTGCACCACCCCATGAAGTAATACAGTAGGTAAGAACAGATTGACACAAAGCCAAATAGACCTGTTTTATTAATTTGTAGTCGGCTATGTGACGTAGGTTCTTAAAAATATATATTAATTTACGCACTCTTGTGCACAGTAGCTCAATGTGTTTACGGAAATTTAGATTTGTGTCAATTGTAACACCTAAGTATTTTATGTGATCAGCTTTAACTAAACTAGGGCAAGTACAAGCAATGTCAGCATGCTTGCAATTGTGTGCAAATATGTTTAGGTTAGTAAGCGGTAAGTTAATGTTTCTCATTGAGAATAAAAGATATTTAGTTTTATCTATATTTAGTGTTAGAAGATTTTGCTGTAACCAATTTGACACAATATTAAATCCATTTTGAGCATGTTCATATGCTTCACCTTTAGACTCAGCAGAAAACAACAGGGCCGTGTCATCCGCATATGATATTATTAGGCCATTACGAAGGACTAAACTACATAGGTCATTAATATAAATTAAAAATAATGTCGGTCCCAAAATACTACCTTGTGGTATTCCGAAATCACTGTTTTCCATCTCAGAACTTGAATACTGCCCTATTTTAACACATTGCTGACGGTCTCTAAGATAATCGGAGAGCAATAGAAGTTGCTCTCCTCTTATCCCGAGTGTTTCAAGCTTATGCATTAATATAGAGCAAGAAATTGTGTCGAAGGCTTTGGCGAGGTCCAGAAAGATCCCAATGGTATACATCCCTCCATCTAGTCTCGTACTAATGTATTCAGATAGCTTGTGAACTGCTTGGTTAGTTGATCGTTTAGGCCTAAAACCAAATTGATTATCGGAAAGTAATTTGTTAGCTTCAAGATAATCTATTAATCTGCTATTTATAATTTTTTCTAAAATTTTAGAGAGTCCTGTTAGTACTGAAATGGGTCTATAATTGTTTACACAGGTCTTATCTCCCGCTTTGAACACTGGCGTAACTACTGCTTTTTTAAGCAGTTTCGGGAATATACCGTTAGATAAACATGACTGGAAAATGTGTGTTAAAGGGGGGGCAAGAAGGTGTTTAAACCTTTTTAGTATGTTGTTAGAAATGTTATCCCATCCCACAGCGCAGTTATCCTTTAACTCTGTTATTATTCTTAAAATTTCATTGACATCAGTGTCCAATAAAACAAAAGATTTTGATGTTGTCGTAGGTATATTTACAGTCGATGTTTGGTGGGGAGAACTAATATGGGTTAAGGATTTTTCAGCCAAGTTTTTGCCAACATTAACAAAAAATCTGTTTACTTTATTTGCGGCTTCGACTGGGTTTATCTCTGTTGACAGTAACTCGAGTGGAGGTTCAGGATTTTTTGATCGAAAGGTATTTGTTTTAATAAATTTCCAAATAAGTTTACTGTTTTTACCTGCCTTCTGTAGTTCGTTCTTCTCATATTTATTTTTAATTTTTTTTAAAAGATTATTGCAAAAGTTTCTATACCTTTTGTATGAAACAAAAAGTATTTCATTATCAGGTGCAAGTTTCGATTTTTTATGTAGTTTATCCCTATGACGTATACATCGAACAAGACCCGGAGTGATCCACGGTTTAATTGAACTATACCGTCTAGACATAGTTTTGGTAATTGTATTTTTGCTTATTGCATGTTGCATCAAACATATGAAATTCTGTAAAGAAATATTTGCATCATCACTTTTGTAAACTGGGTCAAAGTCAATTGCGCGAATGTCGCATTCAAGATTAGTCATATTAATTTTTGTATAGCATCGCATGCAGTTTATTCTAGGAGAAGATTTTTGTATCGTTAGTAAAATAGCTTGATGATCCGTAAGCGTAGAATTAGTCACCAATGTTTTGTTAGGGTGTCTTGTTTTTAAGATGAAATGATCTAAACATGATCCGCTTTGGTGTGTGGGATAGTAATGAGTTGGTAAAAGACCATGAAATTAACAAATATTTAAGTAATTATGTACATGTGAATCTGATCTCCCGACAGCAATATTAATATTTATATCACCCATTACAACTATATTCTTAAAAGTTGATAGAAGTTTTAGATTTACATCAAGAAAATCCAAAAATCTGTCTATGTTTTGAGACGGCGGCCTGTAAATGGCCATAATTACAATATCCGGACTGATTTTAATTATTAAACAATTACTGTCTTGAGCTTTGGGCTCTTCTACAAGTGCTTTTAAGTTATTTTTGATGTAAACCACCACCCCATCATTTTGATTAATGTTTGAATTTGTTTTGTGAGTGCAGTAGCCGTCAAGGAAAGGTAAATTGGCTGTCTGACTAGACAGCCAACATTCTGTTAGGACAATAATATCACAATTAATGTCAAGACTTTGTAACAGAACTTCAAACCCATCCATGTTGCGATTAATGCTACGAATATTTTGTGAAAGCAGTGTAAGCGTATTTTCCCCAGAAGGAAGAAGGAGTTTACAGTCCTCTACATTACAAGTATTGGCTTCAGACACAGAAAAACCATCCAAATCAGCGATTAACTGACTGGACATTACAACTAATAATACAATAATAGGTAAAAAAAGAAAAACAAATAAACTAAACCTAAGTACCTGTAATTTAGTGCTAGGTGCTACTAAAATAAACTCTTCGTGGGCGCTCTTAGGCGCCTTCATAGTCTATTGAATTTATATAATTCACCTCGGCGTATTTACGCGCTGGGCAGTCTCCGTCACCGGTCGGATGGTCACACTTTCTCTTGAACCGCTTGCACGTCGCACATTGTGGTGGAGAAGATTTACTGCCACACTCCTTGTGGGAATGACCAGTCTCTCCACAGTGGTTGCAAGTTGGACTGGTTTCTCTGCAAAACTTGGCTGCATGGCCGAACTGCTGGCAATTGAAGCATCTTGTGACGATTGTGAAATCCTTCACGGGGCATGATGTCCAATTTATAAAAATTCGGCCTTGATTTATTAGGACTTTTCTAAGGGTAGCTGGTAATTCTAAAATATAATTGCAGGTAGAAAGACCCTTCTTACCCGACTTATGGCTCAGTTTGACAGTAGCAAGAAAGGATTCACGAGTAGTGTCTGCCAATTTCCCTGAGAGGTTTTGCTCGTAAATGCAGTCAAATACTTCACTTTCAGTCAGTGCTACTGGAACTCCAACGATAGCAATTCTCGGACGCCGTTTAGGAGTTTCTTCTACTGTAAGGCCTGACGATACCAGCTTTGTGGAGTTCTTAAGCTTGTCGATATCGCCTTTGCTTTCGGTGCTAATAAGAACACCCCCGTTTTTCACTTTCTTTAGGCCACGGACATGAAGCTTCAGTTCTTCAGGCGATATTATTTTCTGCACAAGTGTCTTCGTGTCTTCGCTAGATTTAGTTTTGTCGCAAGGATAAATGGCCACAGAGCTTAGATTTGCAGGACGTATGAAGGTTTCGGAATTTTTTTTAACCATACTAGCGTAAGAAGAAGGTGTAGCGTCAGAAGGTGTTAATTTATTAATTACGGCCTCTTTGATCTCCTTAATAGAATCAGCGAGTTCCAGCTGATCATTTAGGTGCAGTACTGTGCTGTGCGCCTGTATAGTTTTCTGCTTTAGCGCTTGATAAAGGACGGCCATCTGAGATGTTCCATTTAAAACCTTGCGACAGAGAGTGGAGACACGGAGCTTTTGATCGCTGTTCATTTTTCCCTCCGAAACTATGGCGCAGACTTCATTTAGTATGCCGTCTATTGATGTCATCCATCTCTGGATCTCTGCCGTTGAAATAACTTCTTCTGGTAGCTCACCAGACGACACGGGTGGAGCTCGAGGTGAAGTTTGCTCCCTAGGATGGACTGGTACAGGTTGGGTTGGAGTCGGTGGAGGACTACGTCGCAAAAGTTGGCTACGCCCAAAAGGGCTAGCTTCTTGATTAGCCATAACTACCACAATATACTATGACTATATAAAATGTTTAGTTCATATTGCACAACATTTATGTAAGTAAAATCACACACGACACACTTTACTTTTGAACTACTTAAGTTGTTTTTCAATTAATACATCAATAATAAATGCGAAGTACACGTCTACTAAGTCTCGCGTCTCGCCGATGAATTCACTGCTTGCCAACAGGCGGGAACGCAGATAAGAACTGGTTATTTAATTTTTTTTTTTTAATTTTGGTCCAAGATCATAAGAGGCCATGGCACCCGAATATTCCCCCTGTGCGCCTGTACTATATCGTAGATGTCTACTTCATAACCTATGTAATTGTTTTCGCGGAAACATTGATTAAAGTCCATGCTAGAAATTATTATGTTAATGTACAGAACTACCTAGAAGTACCCTTTTATTGGCCGCTAAATTTTAACAAAAGTCAGCCATTTTGGAAAACAAACAGGAGCCATCAAACAACCGTAAATATCCCAAGTAAATATTGACGATAACTTTTTCCAATGTTTTTATTGCCATAATTACGCTCTCAAAAACCGGCCTACGCTATCTTTTGAAGCGTTTTAACAGCAGTTTACAAAAGAAAATAATTACTTTTCATTTTCTTTTGTTCTCGAAAGCTTTTCTTAACTAAATTATTAAGTTAATTTCGTTTAAAAAATACGAAGTACGAGTAATAGTCGGTGCTTAAGCGGGCAGAGTTTAGTTTCGCTAATTATGGACGAAAATATAAGCTTGGCCGCTTAGCAAAGAGTTTTAATAATTTCGGTGTGGCTGAGTAAATAACTATTAAAACTGAAACTCTACAGGATAATGAGCTTCGATAAAAATTAAACGGTGTCTTGAACATGCAGATCACAGCAGCAGAAAAATAAGATTCGTTGGACGACCTTTGTAAAGAAAAATAAACACGTTGTTACAACATGCGAGGCGCGAATTGTTTATTTTTCTGGCAGCTTCTTAAAGCAACCAAATGTCGGATGAATCAAAGGTCAACTTGTACCTACATTATATTGAAATATCTTGCACAATTCTTTTCAAATATGATTATGTCGATACATCAATAGAAATCTTCTTTAACTATCTAACAGGGCTTTTTTTAAGATGGGAAATCAATGACTTATCCTGCTCTAAGGTATGTCCGACTTTTACTGATTAAAACCGTACCTGTATCTATCAGTTGGCTTTTGCATTCTAGAACCAAGGGTTTCCATCAAACAAAGCTCGATGCATGGATGTAAAAAGATACCATTTTCCCTTCTTCCTTGTACTACGCTGTAAAACAATTTTTTTTAAATTGATTGATAGGCTCACGTTTGACCACTATCTCACCTGATGGTAAGCGATGATGTTTTTTTTTTTTTCTGTCGACGGGGAAAATCATCATTGACGAAACCCGCTCTTGGGTGGAGCGGGAGACAGTGTCAGAGTCTTACTGACTAAAAACCCCGCGCCGTTCCTTCTAGCCTTCATACCAGGGCTCTAGTTTCCTTTCGGATAACCCCGACCCCGGTAGGCTTCGACCCAGATGGGCCCCTCCAGTTGCTGACAACTCCTTGAGGCGCGCGGGAACAGTGCGCGCCGTCGACGCCTTGGCTCGGTCCGGACAGTTACCGGACGATCGGACAGCGAGCTACCCATGGCTCGCCGTCCGCGAGCCCGCGTCTACGGTGGCCGGAAATCGGGATCGGAATCCCGGCGGCGGCGGCGGGGGCGCCGTTGCCTGATGCGGTCTGCCTCCTCCTTTGCTAGCATTACTGCTTCGCAGAAGGAGGCGACCGCCTGCCACTCCTCCTCGCTCCGGACCATGGCCTGAACCAAGGCCCGGCGCGAGAGGTCTCCGCCGCCGATCGCCCCCACGAGGGCACGGCGTTGCTCCGCCCAAGCAGGGCACACTTCAACTGTGTGCTCCACCGTGTCCTCCGGGCGTTCCGCACAGTGGCGGCACCCGGGCGTCTCTTCCGCTCGAATCCGATGCAGGAACCTCCCGAACTTGCCATGTCCGGTGAGGACCTGCGTCATGCGGAAGGTAAGGACGCCGTGAGGTCTTTCCAGCCACGCCTCAAAGAGGGGACTTACCGCCATAATTGTGGCGTGCCCAGCACTGGGTTGCGATAGTCGCTGACGCCATTTCACCGTGAGATCCCGCCGGAGCTCTGTCCGCCATACCTCGAGCTGTCGCGGTAGTGGACTTTCACCCCGGCGTTGCATCTCCACGCGCTTATCGTGCATATAGGCCGACGATGGAGCACGCTTGCATAGAAGTAACCTATTTAATTCTGATTAGGGTACTTCTGGGCAAGTTTAAGTTTCTCCTCTTGATTAACATGACACTTGGTTCGACAATAACCAACTGTAGCTTATGAATAAGCCACCTGCTTCCACTAACATTTCTGCGGTAACAAACCCACTGCAGTATGCTTAGTCAATGAGTTGAGTCACCCTCCTCGCATGGAATACTAAGCAGCTGATACACTCCACATTTTATGTAGCAGGCCGTCAACGGGACTGTATTTTTGTCATAAATATTTACAGTTTGTATATGTATGTCAGTTGCAAACATCGCTCTTTGATATTCACAAACGGTGTTCAATATCAGTGTGATACGTTGGTGATCCCTGGACTTCTGGTTTAGCTACCGAAGGGCTATATATAAGCGGGGCAGTGTTCCAGAGCCCCCAAGCTCGCGGGACCCAAACGTGATTAAAAAACCTCTTAAATTGAACTAGCGGAAAACTCTCTCACCTTCGAAATCTAAATAAAATAGGTTGCAACACTAATTATGGCAACTCCTTTTAGTTAGTAAAAATCAGTGCAAAGCCAGTTATTTGATGACCCACGAAAAAACGTGAGCCGTTTTTTTTTTTCGGGTCGCGTTTGCTATCTATCTACGCCCCAGCTGTCCTGGATTTATTGTTTTGAGAGAACAACTTCGAAATCTAAATAAAAAACTTTTCAACACTGATTATGGCAATTGGTTTTAGTCAGTAAAAGTCTGACACTAGAACTTAGAGCATAGAGCGAGAGGAATCTCGCTCCTTCCAGAGCAGAAGCAGTTATTTAATGATTTCTCACGAAAGAAACTGGGGCCCCAGTTTTTTTTTTTGCCCTAAGGCCATTGGTCGTCTAACTACGCCACTATCCTAGACTTTTTGTTTTGAGCATCGGCAGCCTTTGGTATGGTTTGTAGGTCTTTAAAATCCTCGTCTAAACACTCACAGTTTCTCAGACCATGTGATGATATTTCCATTCATTCTTCAATACTTATTTTCTCGGCCACTATGTCTTATGGCTTCGTAACCATGACCTATGCAACAGAGTCAGCGATAGTATAACTTTCTATCAGTAAAATAATTCTCGTAATTGGATCAGTAGGTAATACTTCCTGAGTGGGTTTAGTTATAGCGCCTCATAAAACTAAGGCGCTATGGTTTCATAAACTGCCGGTCAGCCCAGGTCATCGGTTACCGTAGGAGATGCCTGTTCAGGTGGGTCGATAGTTTAGGTTTATTGCCCCATCTTTGAACGATCAGTAGAGCTTCGAAAAGTATGTTACGATGTGACCACCGGGGTGGATTTAGTGAGACAAAAATTCCAAACTCCCCGGTCTTTAAATCCAAGTGCTCAGAAGGTTCTCTCCGGAACCAAGAAAAAACCAGCATACAATTTATATGTTTATCGTTATCATAATTCAACCGAAAGACGTCCACGGCTGGATGGGCTCCCTTAAGTGTCACCACGACCGCTTCTGTGCGTCTCGCATCCATCGCGTGAGAAGCTTTCCAACGCTACATCTTCTGGTACGCGGTTACCACTCTAGAACCTTTCGACCCTACCGACCATTTGTTCCGCGAGCAATGTACCCTACCCGCTGCCACTTAAGTTTGGTAATTCTTAAGCTTATATCGGTAGCTATGGTTCTCCTGCAGATATCTATATTCCTAATTTGATCACGGAATGACACTCCGAAAGTTAATGAAGAGGGCTATCCTCTTCATTAACCTTTGAACGACTTTATGCCTATTGTGAGCGATAATTTTTTAGAGACATTATTATGTCATTATTGGCAACACATTTATAGCAGGCACGTATCAATTTTAGACATAGATTATTTCGGCAATATTCAAGAATCCCTTTAACAGGATCTTTCACAGTTCTTGGAAGCTCTAAAAAACCTATATGACTATGCTATACGATAACCAATAGATCGCTTCTCGATAACCTACCGTTTACAACACCCACGTAGACTTTTTAGCTAAACAGCGAGTGACGTAGGCAGCTCACACGCGCCCATTATCACACCCACGGGAAAGGGATGGGGCCTATTCTTGGGCGGAATCTCGTCATCGATAAAATTGACTTCTTATAGGTTGTTATAGCAAGCTGCGCAGCTGTGCCGGTGATGTGAGCATCCATGTGTACAGTTTAAATATTTATTGATATAAGAGAATTTTACGTCGCATCTCCCGTTGCCATGGGATCCCTACCACGAGCTCTTAACGAGATCCATTTTACAACTTATACTGAACTGTTAAAGGAATGGAGGTGTATAGGGTATATATCTCTCTTTCAACGGATATTTTGACACGTCATGGTAAAGCCCCTAAACAATAAATTACCAGAAAAGTTTTAAGCATCGACGAAAATTCCAATCAATTCAATCAATTTCTGCGTCAATATTTTGTAGTAGTCTTCCAGTTAAGACATATCAGACAGAAAGATAATCCAACAATTAAAATATACCTATGTATAAGTATTTTACCTTATTCATCTCTCCTTTTATGGATAGGCTAGCGTTTGACCACTCAAGGAGTTGTCAGCAGCAGGAGGGGCCCAGCTGGGTCGAAGCCTACTGGGGACAGGGTTGTCCGAAAGGGAGCTCGTGCCCCGGTATGAAAGCTAGAAGGAACGGCGCGGGGTTTTTAGTCAGTAAGAGTCTGACACTATCTCCCGCTCCACGCAAGAGCGGGTTTTGTCAAAAGATGATTTTCCCGTCGACAAAAAAAAATCTCACCTAACACTCACTCACTCACTCATTAGTATAAGTGAGTGTTAGGTGAGACAAAATCTACACACTACACTTCTATACAAATATTGAAAAGAGGAAAGATTTTTTTTTAATTTTGTAATGAATAAACTCAAAACCAGGCCCAGTAGCCGGTTTTAAACCTTCTTTTACCAGTAGTGCTACTTGCTACTTTATCACTGAATACAGAATTTTATTGTCTACTTTCAAGCAGACGAAGTCGCTGGCACAAGCTTACTTTATAAATCATCCATTCTTATGGTGAAAATGTTCGCAGTTTTGTATCACCCAAGTTTGGAGTTCTATTTACAAAATTCTTGCTTAAACTGGGACGCATCTAAACGCTCGATGACGCAGCGGTTTTCGGAGTTAAGATCATTTTAGAAGATTGACTGTCCCGGCTGCTGGTATGTCTATGTCACCGGCAAATTGCGAACTCCGTAACTTTGTAAAATATCGCGAGAAATTTAACTATTCTTTCTAAAAATAAGAATCGGTTGTGTTGGAAACTAATGGATTGGGATGTGTTTTATCGTATACAAAACGGTTTTTTTTATAATATATCAAGAAATTATAATATAATATAGTAATCATTTATTACAACCTCCTGTATCAAAATTAAACGGAGTCTTTTTTTTAAATTATGAATAGGCTTGCGTTTGACCATTATCTCACCTGATGGAAAGCGATGAAGTGACCGACGATGTAGCACGCTTGCCTAGAAGCAACCTATTCACTCTTGACTTCAAGACCTTTTTTTACGGTAGGCAAAAATCATCTATGACAACCCCCGCTCTTGGGTGGAGCGATAGTGTCAGACTCTTACTGACTAAAAACCCACCCCGTTCCTTCTAGCCTCTTCATACCGGGGCTCGAGCTTCCTTTCGGATAACCCTGGCCCCAGTAGGCTTCGACCCAGCTGGGCCCCTCCTGGACTTCAAGACCTACAAGTTATAGTTGTCAGGAAACACAGACTCCGGCAGTCTGCAATTTTACAGTGACATCTATACTTTTACATAAATTATGAATGTAAAAAAAACAATCACGTCAAGTTTAAAAAGAACTCGACTCCTACCCTGAAAAGTGTTTAAAAACATGAAAAAAAGAGTTGTTAGTTGAGACAAAGCATCTAAAAATTTAACAAATAAAGAATTTAATATCTCAGATGTTTCTTACTGAGTTATATGCACTACAAAGGCATAAAAAGCTGGATTATTTACATAGCTACTCTACTAAGAACTAACAGCATATTGGCAAATGCTCTAGGAACAAACCAGAAGACTAAAAACCAACAATTTATTCCTACATGTCAGCAACTCGTCACAAGAAATATCTCGACAAAATGTAAATCAGATGTCAACGTTGGAATCTAAGCTTTACCCAAAAAACATGCAATAACACTCCCTATACAAATCTTCGCATATGTCGACCACGTCCCTTTGAAGATATTTCAGAAAATATTCCCCTTTTTCAATCTGGCAAGGGAATAAAATCGCTATCGGCGGCTGGTATCACTCAATGTGAGTGAAGAGCCGCTGAGGGATCGTCTTACTATGATTTTCGTAGTTGTCTTCCTTCTAAACTTGTACTTGGTATCTCATATCTTGGTGTCTCTCTTGGTATTTATGATGATGTATTGCAATTTATCTTATAGCAGTGGTGGCCGAGTGGAAACGTCTCCGACTTACGAGTTGTAGGCCACGGGTTCAAACCCAGCCAGGCACATTACTTTGTGTAAGTTATTTCATTACCACTGCTCTCAAAACGGTGAAGGAAAACATCGTGAGGAAACCGGCATGTCCTAGAGCCAAAAATTCGAAGGCACTAACCCGCACTGGACCCGCAAGGTGGATTACGGCGCATTCCCACTCCTAGAGAGGAGGCCTGTGTCCCAACAGGCCGACTATGCTATTACAATTTGCCTGCAGTCTTCCCGTCCGATTACAATTTAGGTGTCTTCAAGGCTAGAATGAATGGGCTCTTAATAAACTAGTGTGCCTCGCCCTCAACGACTGCATCACTGCTTACCATCAGGTGGGATGGCAGTCATACACTGGTCCTCTTACTTTTTTCTATCAATTCAATTTGATAAATTAGACGCAGAACTCTGAAATTGTATTTACTTTAGAAAGCCCAATATTATACGAATTCAGATTCCAATTTCAAATAAATATTGATCATGAAACTGAAGGCCCATCCATAAATAAGCTAAGGTACAGTCGCGTGGTGGGGTCGTACGGTCGGGCCGATAGCGTGTCCGCCGTCAGCGGCCGTCAGGACATCAATCAGGCGATCGAATGATTGATGTACTCGACGATACACCCGCACGATAGTACCGCGCGTGTACGCCGCGGCTGTACGTGTAGAATTGATTAATGAAATTAATGAACCGTCGTGTAGTAACAATTGATTGTATAAGCCTAATGTGTCGTTCGTTTGGCCTCGACCGGGGTTAACGCACTGGGGACTTGTAAACATTATAGGAAGGTAGGTCGAAGGTTAGGACGATCGCTATTATTAACACGCACTGTTGTATTTTTAATGTTTTTCTTTTCAGTGTCAGGAAATTGGAAATGACATTCATATCTTTTTGCTGACAGCCTTGAGACGCGGTTCAAAGTTGAAAACAAAGTCAATTTCTGAGTCTGTTTGTTTATCCGCTGCGCAACGAATTTTGATACAGTTTTCACTAATAGAAAGAACAATTAACCCTTCAGATACCGTCAATTAGCGACACAATAGTAAGACAATAGATGCGCGGCCACCGGGTGTCGCTTGGGGATTCATGAATTAACGAGGAAAGCTTTCATAAATAACTAGCAAACTTGGTAAACTTTGTTCTACCACATAAGTTATCAAAGAAGATTGGGATAGTCCAGCAGGGCTAAAAATAGCCTACGATAAATTTTCAGACCTATACAAAAATTTTATAAAAATCGATCAATGCCGTTTTGTGAATGTGCGAAGCCAGGGCAGGTTGCTAGTTGTACCTAAATCAATGACCTAATAAAACGACACGAAAAGCTATTATAAACTTTCTGAAACTTGAACAACTGCCTATGAATGCTGCATACTAAAACATTGCTAAAATAATCCTTCACAAGAAAAACAGCGTCTATTTAACACTGTCACCTTTTCCCTTCAGACTCATAATCTTCAATTCCTGACTAGATCACGTGATCGCCATTATCCGCCGACTGTCACATTACCCCGCATACTAAAACATGTTACCTTTATGATTATGAATGCGTCGTTCATTCAAATTCACGTCACATTTAGTCACAATTGTTCTTCCCTGCTCCCGCATCCCTGCCCCCTCCTCAGGTTGTGCACGTGACATAATATATGGACGACCCCTCGCACAGAACAATGTTTTTAGCACCTCATATTTTTCTTAAACGCGCATATTTGTGTTTAATGCGTTTTTTTAAAATAAATTATGGTTGTACTCGTTGATCTATTATATGAGGCTTCAGAAAAACATGGAATAAACTACCTTTTTCCTAATCCTTACTAATATTCGAAAGTGAATTTGTTTGTTACATCTTCACGCCTAAATGGCAAAACCGATTTTGATTAAACTTGGTAAACTTGGTTGGAATAAGACATAGAATACTTTTTATCCCGGAAGTCTGTACCCTTGGCCTTGGGATAATTTTCTGCTATCACGCGGGCGAAGCCGCTGGGAGCAGCTAGTAAGTAATATATCTGTGTTTAGTACCCGTAATAAAACAAACAATGAACGGATTTTAATTTCTAGAAAACGTAAAGGATGAGAATAGAGTAGAGTAGAATAGAAATTAACTTTATCGGACATCAAAAAGTAACAGAGGTAGATTCAAGACATACATATATGTCTTTATATTCGTTTTTTAAATTAAGTAAGTTCCCATGTCAATAAATGTAAGAGGATCAGGTCGGGTTAAATGTAATTACATTTCAGCTGAAATTTCTGTGAAGCGATCTTGTAACTCGAATTGTAGATACCCATTAAAAGCTTGATTTTAACATGGACCTGAAACATTCACATGTACTCGCTTTTGATAAGTATTTCATCTCCACAGTAGGCGCGGGCTTGCAGAAGGCGAGCAATGGGTAGCTCTCTGTCCAACCGTCCGGTAACCGTCCGGATCAAGGCCAAGTCGTCGACGGCGCGTACTGTTCCGGGGCAGCTCAAAGAGTTGTCAGCAACAGTCAGTAAGAGTCTGACACTATCTCCCACTCCGCCCAAGGGCCGGGGATGTCATTTGGAATTTTACACACCAAAAAAAAACTACTATCTAGGCTAGGCCGATGATAGGGCACACTTTCCTAGAAATTACGTATTCATTATTGACTTAAAGACTTCTATGTTATTGCTATCACTGCCTAACGCTTTAGAGAATGTAAGCTTGATGTAATGTTGATTGTTTAAAAGCATGTTCTTTACAAGCTGGAAGAACCCTTAACTATTACCGAGGATATTAGTACAATATTATACAGAAGATGAGAGGATAATACTATGTAAATGCTGATCCGACCACGCTCAGCAAACGGCTTCGTAGAGTCAACACTGTCCTACCAAAGACGTTCAGAGTTTCAATTACCTCGCCACTTTTTGTAGCGATTGTATCGCGCGTTTGCATCGATACAGTAGCGATGCAGTTACTAGCTGTTTGCCCTCGCCCACATCAGATAAACAAATTATTATTGGTAAAAATTACATTTACCAGTCACAATACATTTTAATTAAATGAAGTACTTAGTTGTGTAAACTATTGGTAAGTACAATTAATTCATCATATAAATGAAATAATGAATAACATAAAATTACAACCATTGATTTATCAGTCAATCTCAGTCGCGATGTAAACGCGATATTGTCGCGCATCTGTCGAGATGCAAACGCAATTCAGTAACAAAAATGAAGTTTTTATAGGTAGAATGTTTAACTCCTTCCGTTTTCTCCCTGATGTCTGTCACGGTTTACATCGCTACAGTTGCGATGCTGCAGCGCATTGGTATCGCTTCGCGTTAGTGGTGATGCTGTAGCGCGTCAGCATCGCTACAAAAAGCGCGTCAGCATCGCTACAAAAAGTCGCCGTGTGCGAAAGGCCTTTGTCCGCTAGTTGGATGTCGATTTTCGGAACCTTGCAACTGCAACGTATTGTTGAAACCGTTTTCATCGAGCTCTAATCTTTTAAACCGTTGAAATCCGACTAAATCCGACTAAATCCGACTAAATCCGGCTAAATCCGATTAAAACTTTTGCCGGTTTAACTCAAATTTTACTTGGAAAAGGTACCTTTAAAAATAAATAAATAATGTGAGAAAATCGTCAGGTACTTTTCTTCCATCAACAAAGTTGAATGGGAGCGCCATCAAAATGACATCAAGATACCAAACTAAAATTATAGACCTACTTAGAATGGTAAATATGTTTTTATATTGTGAGAAAATCGTTAGTTAAGTACATTTCTACCGAAACTACTTAAATGAAACCGCTATCAACATAACATAAACCAACATATTAGGCAAGTTGACACAAATTGTGCAGAGGGTAACATGACATAGCACACCTCCACGAAGGGGTAAGTTGACACATATCGATCACAATCTCCCCTCGGCGTTTAGTTTACGAGCTATCAAAATCAGAGTACGGATAATAGCCCATAAGGCTATAACAGTTGTAGGAATTGATCTGGAGCTACTTGTGTAGCATATAAAGTGTATATGTAGTGATATGAATCATGGCGTCATGCTCTGGTTGCTCCGTAGTGATCTGAACACTAGGCGATAAGTGCTGTGAATACGTGTGCGATGGTTGGGAAACCGCATCGGATTTAAAGATTAAAGAAATTAAAATTGCTGTTTTGTTAAGTGTATTGGTGATAGTGGAACTTTATACAAGTCTTTGTGAAGAGATTTTTAAAAGCCAACTATCGTTTGTTTTCTTCTTCTTCTTTTTGCATCGATGGTAAACTCGTTAAACTGTTTGGGCCCAGTAGGTTTGCTACGCAAGTGCCCGAAATATTCATACACCTGAGTTTGGAGGATTTAATGAGTCCACTCCCACCGATGCTGCCTTTTCCTGGCACCATCATAGTAATAGCTTTATTGTAGTTTTTGACAATTTTACAATATTTTTGCCAAATTACATAAAGATTTCTGCCTGATCACTTAAAAAAAATGGTCGCTTGAATCCTGCGCCGCGGCGCCAAACCAAACCCTTTGAAGTTTTCGTTTCGAGTGCGAGCAAAAATTAACTTAGCGGTGGCCAGGCGGAAATATCTTTAATACCCGGCTGGGTTCGTACTCGCGACCTACAATTCATAAGTCGGAGCCATTACCACTGGGTCACCACTGCTAATACTCGCTGCTGCTCATACCTTCATCATACCCGTGTTCAATTCGATAAGTAAATATATTTGCTATTATATTTGCTTACTGGTTTCCGGAGTTTCTAGTCTACGTTACTCAAAGTTCGTTAGCCCTAATAGACAGATGGATAGACGTTGTTGTCATTTCACTTTTTTTGTTACTTTTTGTTGCGTGTCACGACACGATACGACACTTATGCACGGAGAGAGGGCAATTATGTACTGTGTACATCTGTATTGAGAATGTATTGGGTTTTAAACCACTTTATTATTTATCTTTTTATTTGTTCTTGAGAAAATTTGAATTTTTCGAGCTTCCCTGTTGTTTTCACTTTACGCCAAGAATGAACAGGTTTTTTTAGGAAAGCATGGTCCATCACCGCTTACATAACAAGAGATACGTCTAGGTACCACCCTTTCCAATTAAATGAGTTAGATAAAACAACAAAATTTTGAAAGTTTGTTTTTGGTACTTATTTACTTATTTAATCTTCATGCAACACAAAGTACATAGGTGGATTTAATGCCTTAGGCATTCTCTACCAGTTAACCTAGGGTGTTTTTGGTACTTGAATTATGTTTTGTAAAAAGTCATAGAGCTTTTGTTTATGATGTTAGTCTTTCATGTCAGTCCTGCAAGGTTGTTAGTGTTTTACAAATAACCCTGTATAAATATATGTAGGTACTAGGTAAACTCCTAAACTCCCTGATGTACCAAACTATAATAATCATAGCTCCGTAGTGTAAGTCATAACCTTGACAGATAAACGAGAACACAGGAAGTAGATATCCGTTGTTTATATCCCGTGCAAACTGATGACCTGACATTACCTACCATAATTTTCCTGGTAGATAAATCTGACCGACCAGAACCTTGAGGAGATACCTACTGGCATAACATCATTATTTTTATCTAGGTTATAATAGGTCTTTACCTATAAACTAGCCGTTTTTAAAACGAGTTACTTTACAACTGTGATATCATCAGATTCATTCGAAATTAATAAGTACTTTGCTTGCCTGCTACGGGCTTCCCATCAGATTATAATTTAAGTGTTTTCAAGGCTAGCGTGGATAAGCTCTTAACCCTTCAGATACCGTCAATTAGAGACACAATAGTAAGACAATAGATGCGCGGCCACCGGTGGTCGCTTGGGGATTCATGAATTAATAAACTAGTGCGCCTCGCCATCAACGATTGCATCACTGCTTACGATCAGGTGTGATCGCAGTCAAGCACTGGTTTATATCAATTAAAAAATCTTTATAATCACGGCACGTCTTCCTTTTTTCTCCTATTGTGAAAAAAACACGTTTTGATAAGATTTCGTCGTTAAAAATAAATCAATATTACAGAAAATCAAATCCTAAAGAAACCAACAAATACTAACACAACAAAAAAGAATAATGCATATTTAATAGGTGAGGTCGTATTACTTATTTATGCACAGAAGCGGAACATAGGCGGACTTAATATAACAAGGCATTCTCTACCAGTCAACCATTAGGTTAAAGGAGCAATCGTGCACTTAAAATAAGTTTAATTGACAAATGATATTTATTTTGCATATAGGTTTTAGAAAAAAACACTTAATCGTGATTTTTTTTTTCATCAGTTTAAATTAGATGAGGCTGGTGTTTCCTAGCTACTCTGAGGCAAACATTACACGATTATGCAAGAGTTAATCAATTCCATCAATCATGAATGACGGTTTTCTTTAAACAACGCAGAAGAAGGTAGATTTTTCGTCAATCAAAACATTGACTGTGGCACAACTGACAGCAAAATCTACTGAGAAGAAACACCGAAACAAACTCAGGTTGACCCCTGAGTCTCTTTAAAAGTCCATACATACAGTAAACATGTAATTGTTTGACAGTATTCTATCTCTTTTGAAGATTTGCAAGCCTAAATTCCATTTATCTTCTGGGTCATTATAAACTACGAGCTTAATATACCGGAAATCATATAGCTTGATATAGGTACCTAATACACGGTAGTTGCTACGCAGTTACGTCTGGCGCGAAAAACCAAAATGGCCGCCACAGAAGTCAGTGTAACCGTCAGGCCGTCGGTGGCCTGGCAATGTGTCATTACGTTTCATCAATCACGTTGAGCGGGAACGTTTGCTAGCGGCTTTCGGACACACAGAAAGGACCCTGGTAATAATGATTTAGTTCCACAGCCGTACCTAGCGTTGCCCGGATAAAGCCGGACATGGTCAGGCTTTTTAGTTGCGTGTCCGGCCAAATTAGAAGGAGTCCGGCCCGTCCGGCTCTTTAAAGACTATTTTGTTTAGAATTGTCATTTGAGTTCTGCTTTACCTTGTTTCGCTACCACAAGCAGAGCGGACATGCAATTAGTCTAGCAATTATATCACTTAATTTTGTTGCTTTTTCATTAGAATTTTAAAAGATTTTAATTCAAGATGACCAAAGTCATGTTAGTTTTAAAAAAGAAAATGTCGGCCTTTTTGACCAAATGTCCGGCTAAATAAGTTAGTCTGTCCGGTTTTTTGATTTCAAGACCTGGCAACTCTAGCCGTACCGAGGTAAAATAAAAAATATAGAAGGTCTAAATTGAAATACCAAAGCATATATTGAAATACTGGCCGGTAACAATGAATTTGTAGCCGGCAATACTGAAAAAGATAGCTTTAAATGAACCGCTAATGAAAATTTGGAAAATGGGGCCAGGCTTTTAATTAAGCAGAATAAATCAGAAAACTACAAACTACGTGCAATTGAGCTAACTACGTTTAATTGCTTAAATTAGGGGAGTCAAAAGTAACTGTGACAAGGCTCCTAAAAGACCAAATTGAAAACTGAATCCTTAAAAAATTCGCCAATCATATCAATGATCACTGGAATACTTACTCGTCAATCGATCAATCATTTGAAGAAATATAGCATTTGTTTAAACAACATTTGTTTTAGTATATGCGAAAGCCGAAACATGTGTCTAGTAGTATTTTTATGTAAAAAATCTATGTACAAAATTTCATAACTGTATCAGGAAAAATCACAAAGTTTTAAGCTTGTTATGTCAGCAAAAATACATAATCACCGCACCATCCAGGCGACTGAGGGGTTTTTTTTTTTTTTTTTTTTCTCGACGGGGAAAATCATCTTTGACGAAACCCGCTCTTGGGTGGAGCGGGAGACAGTGTCAGACTCTTACTGACTAAAAACCCCGCGCCGTTCCTTCTAGCCTTCATACCGGGGCACGAGCTCCCTTTCGGACAACCCTGTCCCCAGTAGGCTTCGACCCAGCTGGGCCCCTCCTGCTGCTGACAACTCCTTGAGGCGCGCGGGAACAGTGCGCGCCGTCGACGTCTTAGACTCGGTCCATTACCGGACGATCGGACAGCGAGCTACCCATAGCTCGCCGTCCGCGAGCCTGCGTCTACGGTGGCCGGAAATCGGGATCGGAATCCCGGCGACGGCGGCGAGGGCGCCGTTGCCTGATGCGGTCGGCCTCCTCCTTTGCAAGCATTACTGCTTCGCAGAAGGAGGCGACCGCCTGCCATTCCTCCTCGCTCCGGACCATGGCCTCGACCAGGGCCCGGCGCGAGAGGTCTCCGCCGCCGATCGCCCCCACGAGGGCACGGCGATGCTCTGCCCAGGCAGGGCACACCTCGACGGTGTGCTCCACCGTGTCCTCCGGGCGTTGCGCACAGTGGCGACACCCGGGCGTCTCTTCCGCCTGAATCCGATGCAGGAACCTCCCGAACTTGCCATGTCCGGTGAGGACCTGCGTCATGCGGAAGGTAAGGACGCCGTGAGGTCTTTCCAGCCACGCCTCAAAGAGGGGACTTACCGCCATAATCGTGGCGTGCCCAGCACTGGGTTGCGATAGCCGCTGACGCCATTTCACCATGAGATCCCGCCGGAGCTCTGTCCGCCATGCCTTGACATGTTGCGGCAGTGGACTTTCACCCCGGCGTTGCATCTCCACGCGCATGTCGTGCATGTGTGCAAGGACTGTTGCCTCCAGATCCCACGGTGGTAGGCCAGCCAGAAGGCTCGCCGCTTCGCGGGAGATCGTGCGGTAACCCCGCACCATCCGTATTGCCATGACCCTCTGGCAGGCGTTCAGTATGGACGCCGGTCGCTTTGCCAGCGACGGCGCCCACACCGGCGCCCCGTAGAGGGCCATGGACCGAACGATCCCCGCGTAGAGCCTCCGGCAGGAGGCGTCTGGACCCCCAAGGTTGGGCAGGAGCCGCTTGAGAGCAGCCCCAGCCCGGAGAAGCTTGGGAGCCAGACGTCGGAAATGTTCTACGAAATTCCACCGGCTGTCGAGGACGAGTCCCAGATACTTCATCGTCGACCCGACGCCGATGCGAACTCCTCCTACCGTAAGCTGGGAGTCCGATGGTGGCGCGTTCCGAGGGCCGTGGAAGCACATTGCCTCGGATTTATGCAGCGCCACCTCGAGTCCCAACTCCTGGATCCTACCAACGGCTATCGCAACCCCACGTGTCGCTAGAGCGACCGCCGCCTGGTGCGAACTTCCCTGCGCTAGAATCAGCGTGTCGTCTGCGTAGCAAACCACGCTGACCCCGTCAGGGAAGTCGCCGCGCAGCACGTAATCGTAGCCGATGTTCCACAAGGGTGGGCCTAGAACCGACCCCTGCGGAACACCGCACGACATCTCTCGACGTTTCCAGTCTCCCTAATGACCGGGGTAGACAATGTACCTGTCTGACAGGTACGCCTCGACCACTCGACAGAGGTATTCGGGCACCCGGTGGTACCAGAGTGCCCCCCGGATCGTACTCCAGGGCAGGGAGTTGAAAGCGTTGGCAATGTCCAAGGACACTGCCACGACACACCTACCCTGGGACACCGCTTCCCCTGTCGTGAGGGCTCGCACGCGCATGATGGCGTCTATTGTAGAGCGCGCCCTGCGAAAGCCGAACTGTCCGTCCGACAAGTCCGGCCCCACCCGTGTTAGCCGCACGACGAGGCGGTTTGCAATAACTCTTTCAAAGAGCTTGCCCACCTCGTCGAGCAGCACAATGGGCCGGTATGCGGACGGAGAGTCCGCAGGGCGCCCTGGCTTCGCTACGAGGACCAGTTTCCCCGTCTTCCAGCGAAGTGGAAACTGGCCCCTCTCCAGGCATGCGCTGAAGAGCCCTCTCAGTCGAGGCCCGAGAGCCTCCATGGCCAGGACCCAGGCTTTTCCTGGCAAGCCGTCGGGTCCTGGGGCGGTGTTTTTGGCACTCAGCCTTCTCACCGCCACTCTCAACTCTACCTCGGTCACTTCTGGAGCATTATCATCGTCGTCGCTGTTGCGGTCCGCGTCAGACACCGCTGGCGGAGGCGGAGCCATGGGCGGGGGGGAGTGTTCCCCCCGCGCAGGGAACAGAGTGCTAACCACACCCTCCACGAGTTGGGGCCGGAGACTCTGAGTCAGCGGCGGAGCCCAGGGGCGGAGCTTGTCCCGTACCAACTTGTACGGGCGCCCCCACGGGTCCGCGTTCAGAGACCCCAGCCACACGTTGCGGGCCTCGAGTTTGGCCCGCTTGATCTCCGTTCGGAGGGTGCGTTTTGCCTCTCTGTATCCCTCATACAGCTCCGCCTCTCTGGCCTCCGCATCCGGCGGGCGGATGCGGCGCCTGCAGTGCCTGGCGTACCGGCGTCGCGCGTGATTGCACGCGTTGCGCAGTGCACCGATCTCCGGCGACCACCAGTACACCTGGCGCTTAGCTCGTCCTGGACGGACACGGGGCATTGCCGCATCGCAAATTTGCGACATGGCCTCCTGGAACCACTCCGCCTCGACGTCGATGTCGACAGGCCTGTCCGGTGCTTGCACCCAGGCCTGTACCGTCGCGGCTTCCAGGAGGAGCTCCCGGTCCATCTGCTTAAGCGCCCATCGCGGACCGCAAGGGCTCTGTCGGACCGGCGCGGCTGAGGTTTCGGCGGAGACGTCAAACCGGATGTACCGGTGGTCGGAGTACGTCTCCACCTCCTCCATAACGCGCCAGTCGACGACACGCGGCGACAGAGCGGGGCTGGCGAACGAAATGTCCACCACCGACTCACCCCGCATCCGCACCAACGTGGGGACAGAACCCCGGTTCAGTACGACCAGGCCCAGCTCTAAGGCCCAGTCCTCCACCATCCGACCCCTCTGGTTTGTGAACCGGGAACCCCAAGCCGTGTTCCAGGCGTTGAAGTCCCCGCAAACAACCATGGGGAGGGAACCGAACCCAGTGACGACGGAATTTAGCTCCATCAGGGAGACATGGAGTTCGTCGAGAGATCGGCTCGGGGACAGGTAGACGCCTACCACGGCGATGTCCCCGAACCGTGCTGCCACGCAACCCCGCCCCCTCGCGACGGACTCGGGGGGCGGGGTACCGGCGGCGGTCGACGTAATTAAGGTCACCGAGCCGTCCAGGTCCTGAACCCAGTCACCACTGGGCAGGACAAAATACGGCTCGGTGACTACGGCGACATTGATCAACCACTGCGCCATGCTCTGGAGCAACAGATCCTGAGCGGGGGCGCAGTGGTTGATATTCGCCTGGAGGAGACGTAATGGGGCCGTTATTGACACTCCATTACGGTCTCCTCCCGAGCCCCCCTAGGGGGCGCAGCCGCGGCGGCGGCGGGTGCGGCGGCGATAGCGGCGGCGGCCAACGAGTTGGCTGCGGCGGCGAGGACCTCGGCGGGAATGGGCCTGCGGGCCTTGCCCTTGGCCTTGGCGGGGGGGTCGCAGGACCTGCCCCCAGCCCGGTGGTCGGCCGGCTTGCCGGCCGCCGCACATGCGTAGCAGTGCGGCGTAGCACGGCAATCTGCGGCCTTGTGACCGGGCTGGCCACACTGGTGGCAGCGGTCACTGCGATCCTCTGCGGCGCAGTGGGCTCCCACGTGGTGCCCCACGTGGCAGCGGAAGCACCGCAGAGGTCTGGGCTCCAGCATCTTAACCTGGGCCGAAACCCAGCCCACCAAAAGCCTTCGGCCCTCGGCCGTGATGGCCTTGGCCGCCTGCACGGGGCAGCTCACCGTTACGGCTCGCATGCCCGTGCTGTCAGCACGGATGGCACCCGCCCGAACCTGTTCGGTCGTGCACCCACCCGCCCTGACAATGGCGGCCACCACCTCGTCCACCTTGACGGAATCGTCCAGGCCCATTATGCGCATGTCGATGCACTTGGTGGGCCTGGACACTCGGGCCTCTTCCAAACTGAGGGACGCCCTGATCCTTGCGGCCAGGGCGTCCGCTGCAGGACCGCTGGCCGCACCGGGGACCTCTAGGATTCGGGCCCCGGTGATTGTGTGCCTCATTCGAAAGCCCGCAGCGGCTCCGAGCTCGCCAAGGTGGGGCAACACCGCCTGCTTCGCCTTCTCCATGACGATGTCGTACGTCACGCCCCTCTTTTCCGCTTCAGGCTGTAGCGTAATTACTACAGCCTCGGAATTCGGGGCGCGAAGACGCGCCGCCATGGCCCGCTTCTTTCGCTCCTGCCGCCTCGCGCGCTTTTTGGCCGCTCTGGCCACCTTGCCCGAGTTAAGGAACCCCAACCTACCAATATTAGCTTTGTCAGACAATAAGTATTTACTAGATTATTATTTCCCAATTTCCCCACTGCGCGATCAGCATTTATAATTATCTAGAACATGCGTCAATCTGATCACGCTGTGGATGTACCACGTTAGCAATTAAGTTAGTATATAAGATGAATATTTTGTTAGATTTAATTAATTACTGTTTCGCTGTAACTCTGTCGGAATAAAGTTATTTTTAAATACTTCCGTTGTCGCTTACTTAATTGGCGCAGCCGGTAGGATCTCTGTAGTCAGTTTGCCGTGTATACAATTCTACGTGGAGTAGCCGACGTCCGTGTCTACGGTTTAGCAGAGATCGCCGAACAAATAAATTCATTAAGAAGCCACTTCGAGTTACCGAAGAGGACCAGCCACAGCAGTAATTCAGGGAGCATGGAGCTAGCTGCGGAATTGTGAGTAAATCTTTTTCACCTTCCTCTCAGCTCTTCCATCTATATCCCAACCTTGTAATAGTCTATGTGTTTGTGTATTATTAGGGATTGGACAACGCCGTAATAATATTTGCATAGATTCTAATTGTACTAATATTTTAGAGTAGTGATAGTTTAGTAGCACATTAGTGTGATTTTTTTTTTCTCCGCGTTGGTTTCTTTCATAACTTTTCACAATGGAAAACGTAACCCGTGTCCCACAGGAATTGGTTAACATCATACCAATATTCAGCGGCGACACTAGAATGTTGCCTTTATTTATAAAAAAATGTGAATACATTTTGACTACGTTCTTAGGAACCACAGCCCAAAATGAATATTTATTTCATGTAATAACAAGTAGGTTATCAGGCGAAGCAGCCAGTTTGGTAGGCGAAAGAGAAGCTATAGGTACGTGGGACGAGCTGAAGAAGTTGTTAAACCAACACTTCGGTGATCCACGCACAGAGGATTGTTTAGCGATGGAGTTAGAATCGTGTAGAATAAATAAGGGTGAAAGTTATTTAGATTTTTGCCATAGAATACAGCGGATGAGAAGTGTTTTATTTGCTAAAATAACAGAAACTATCATTGATGAATCTCTACGTAAGGCAAAGCAAATCATTTATAGTAACAGAGCAATGAATGCTTTCTTGTTTAATTTACCGCCATTTTTAGTTAGATTAGTACGTTTGCGCGACGTCACAACGTTAGAGGATGCATTAAAAATAGTTTTAGAAGAACAAAACTTCCAGACAGTCTATGAGTCGAAAACAAACGACAGACGTAATTTTAGCAGAAATAACAGACCCAATTTGCCAAATAACCAAAATGCAATCGAATCTAATAATCAAAAGAAAGATTCACATAACATATCAAGTACACATGTACCGAATAGTGCTACAAACAGCACATTTACACCGAACAATTCGCATCAGCCCAGACATTATAAACAACATAATAATATCCAAAGAAATCAAGACAATTTTAATCGTACAAACAACAATAATGCGTCACCGCAGTCAAGTAGGTCATTTGTTCCGATTGCACAACCGAACCAACAGTTCGCGGCACATGCACCGAGCACGCCGTCTTTTGCAGCGCAAGCATCTACGTCGGGTGCGAATACTGATGTCACCATGCGTACTGCAAGCTCACGACGTGTTAATTACATAAATAATTCTAATAATAATGAACAGAGTTCAAGTTATTCGTACAATGAGTGCCAAGAATTTTCTCCCGAAGAACCCGGGGCGGGAAATTTTTGCATAACGGCCTCTACCCTAGAGAACGAATAAAAATAAATTGTAATAAACGCTTAAACTTACCACATATAGTTATACCAGAATTAAAGGCAGTTTTTATGATAGATACGGGGAGTGTTAGATCGTTTATAAGCCCGTATATAGCGAATAAATATTTTAAAAATTATTTACAGTATGAACCCTTCGAAGTTGTTAGCACTCACGCATCAAGTGTTCATAGTGAAACGGCTATTATTCCATTACCGGTTACCTTTGGAAGTCAAGAGTCCCATAAGTTTTATGTCTATAGTGTCGACGATAGGTATGATGGGTTAATAGGTAGCAATTTGCTGAAGCAATTACAGGCAAAGATTAATATGGAAAATCAGATACTACATTTAAAAAATACTGATATTCCTATCATATATTCACCGCCTATGAGAGAGATATATAATCTACCATCTCGTAGTGAACTTAGAGTAAGACTCCCAGTCAACGTACTGAACGGGGAAGCTGTGTTAGATTTTAAACAATTTACGGAAGGGATTCGAATGCCCGCCGCATTAGTTACGTGTATTGAAGGCTATGCAACAACTGTTATTCAGAATTGTAGCCATGAAAATAGAAAATTAGTAGTTACGGGACCTTTTCAAGTGGAACCATACATACAGGACCCATCTGTTAGTGTTAATTTCATAGATAATAATATAGAAGTGGACAGCTTGCTAACAAAGAATTTAGACAAATTACAGTTAGATCATATGAATTCAGAAGAACGAACGGTTATTGAGGGACTTTGTAAAGAATACAAAGATATATTTTATTGTGAAAATATTCCGTTAACCTTCACAAATCAGGTTAAACATAGAATAAGAACAAAAAATGAAGACCCAATAAACATTAAGGCACATAGATTGCCACCTATCCAAACAAAAGAGATCAGTAGTCAAGTCGAGAAAATGTTAAGGGATAACATTATCCAGGAATCTCATTCTCCCTGGAGTGCTCCCGTACATTTAGTGCCGAAAAAATTAGACGCGTCAGGCCAACAAAAATGGAGGATGGTAGTTGACTATAGACGGCTCAATGAAATCACAATTGATGATAAATACCCTTTGCCCAACATTAACGATTTATTTGACATGCTAGGTAATAGTACATACTTTACAACTCTCGACTTAGCTAGCGGGTACCATCAATTAGAGGTTCAGGAGAAAGATAGAGCTAAAACTCCGTTTAGCACACCTTCAGGTCATTATGAATTTAACAGAATGCCGTTTGGGTTAAAGACCGCACCCGCAACTTTTCAGCGAGCGATGGATAACGTCTTACGAGGCCTTCAAGGCTTACATTGCTTAATATATCTCGATGACGTCATTATTTTTTCTAAAAGCTTGCCTGAACATGTAGAAAAACTTAGAGCAGTTTTTGACCGCTTCCGTCAAACAAATTTAAAAGTTCAATTAGATAAGTCTCATTTTCTTAGAAAGGAAGTACTCTACCTAGGGCATACTATTACAAGTGAAGGTTTGAAACCAAATAATGATAAAATAGACGCTATTCTTAGGTACCCTATACCGGAAACGGTTACACAGATTAAAAGCTTTTTAGGACTAATCGGTTATTATAGGAAATTTATCAAAGATTTTGCCAAAATAACTAGACCATTAACAGCTTGTTTAAAGAAAGGTCGCAAAATTGTAATTAATGGGGAATATAAAGAATGTTTTGAGACATGTAAAAAGCTTTTAACAAATGCACCTTTGTTACAATTTCCTGACTTTAGTAAAACTTTTATTTTAACCACGGATGCATCCAATTTTGCGATCGGGGCTGTATTGTCACAAGGAACGATAGGCTCAGATAAGCCTGTAGCCTATGCTAGTAGAACCTTAAGCGACACAGAAGTAAAATATAGCACTATCGAGAAGGAACTTTTAGCCATAATATGGGCAGTTAAGCACTTTCGACCGTATTTGTATGGTAATAAGTTTACCATATTTACAGACCATAGACCATTAGCTTGGCTGTATTCATTGAAAGAGCCCAATAGTAAACTCACGCGATGGCGGTTAAGGTTAGAAGAGTACGATTTCGAAATAAAATATAAGAAAGGCCCTCAAAACACGAATGCAGATGCCTTATCTAGGATTAAGATTAATGCAATTGACGACGATTTAGATTCAATATTCGTAAATATAGGAGATAGGCAGGAACGTATACAAAAAATTATAGAAAACGAATTGCAAGACCTCGAAACTCCAATAGAAACGATAGAACTTTCGGATTCTGATGATGGGGTCACTGCCAACTCAGTTTCAAATAGGGAACACGAAGGCATTCCTAGTTTAAACGAAGCTGTCGATACTAAACCAAAACAGATTTTAATTCATTCATGGTTTAAAAATAAATTAGACGTAAAAGATATTTCAAATAATAAACAAAAAATTCTCGAAGTTCACTTACCGACAAATAACGATACATTAGTTAAAGACTTTTTGAAAGAGTATATTGATCCAAAACATAAGTACTTTATATACTTCGAACACACATCTTTTAGAAAAACTTTTTCAAACATGGTAATTAAGTTATTTAAAAAGGATTCAGTTAAGTTAATCGAGTGTACAGAAAGAGTTATAAATTTGACAGGATCCGAAGAAGATCAAAAAGAAGTTATTTTAAAATACCACGACGGGAAAACATGTCATAGAGGTATTAAAGAAACTTTAACCAAACTTAAAAGACATTATTGGTGGGCAAACATGAAAGAGACAGTCACGGCAATCATAAATGCTTGCGAAACATGTAAACGCATGAAATATGATAGAAAACCGATTAAACCCCACATTCAGTTAACACAAACCCAGGATGCCCCTTTTCAGGAAGCTTTTATGGATTTATTATATATTGAAGGGAAATATTATTTAACTATAGTGGATGCATTTAGTAAAATAGCACAAGCCATAGAGGTACCGAATAGGAGTACACCAGAGATAGTTAGAGCATTGATTAAATATTTCAGCATGTATGGTCTGCCTAGGAAAATTAGTTGCGATTCCGGTACAGAATTCAACAATACTTTGATTAAAGAAATGTTAAGCTTTTACAAAATTGAACTTCATATTGGGACGCCAAATAATCCCAGTTCAATGGCAATAGTAGAAAGGTTTCATTCTACCATTATTGAGATTTATCGTATAGCAAAATACGATAAAAGCGATTTAGATGCAGCATCAGTTATGACTTATGCCATCATGGCTTATAACAACACCATACATTCAGCAACAGATTTTACGCCTTTTGAACTAGTATTTGGTCACACTTATTCCGATAATGTATTTAACGTGGATAGAGAGAAGAACTTAACTCAGAAATTATTGTTAGATCATAGAAAACGCCTTAAAATACTCTACGAATTCATAACAGAAAAATTAGAATCCGATAAAATTAAAATAATTAATAAAAAAGGTGGCGAAACGACACCGGTACTCGAACCAGACGATAATATTTACATGAAAGACACTAGGACTAGAAAAGCTAAAGAAAAACCTCGATATGAAAAAGCGAAAGTAATAGGTGAAGTTGAAAGAAATATAGTCCCAGTAGAAGTAAAGAAAAGGAAAACTAGAGTAGCCTTAAAAAATGTAAAACGTCCTCCACAGATCGTGCCTGGTACTTCTGGTACTAGTGGTGCCAACACTCACGCTGGACCTCCAAAACCTCGGTCAGAATCCGGGGATAGCAGCGATAAAGCGGGGAGTAGCAGTGAAGAGGAATAGTTATTGGACAATATACAAAAGTGTAGATTTAGAATCATTACATTTACAAATAGATAATAATATTCGGGATTTTATTAACTTGAAAATTAAAATTAAGGAAAATAGTCTTAGTAACGAAACTATAGGAATAGAAAGCCAAATAGAATATCTTATTAAACTAACTAAGGATAGATTTTTTCAAATCTTACCTTTCCATTATAGAAATAAAAGAGCTTTGTTTAATCCATTAGGCTCACTTGTAAAAGCTATCACAGGAAATTTAGATGAAGACGATGCAATTAAATATGATAGAGAAATCCAAATGATACAGAACAAAGAGCATGTGGTCGAACGTAAAGTATCATCAATGCAAAAAGCTTTTGATAAATTAGTAAATGACTCTGAAATAATAAATTCAAATATTAAAAACTTGGGTTTACATACCAATGAAATGGAAAAATTAGTTGAACATGAGTTCAGGTTTAACAAACTTTTCCAAATATTAAATACTATGTATCAAATTTTAAATAACTTTCGGACCTGTTACGAAAACATACAAGAGATTGAAACGGCAATAGCCTTTAGCAAACTGAACACATTGCACCAATCCATTATAAATAGTACAGAATTATATAATACGTTAGAAGTCATTGCTAAACATGCTAGAACAATATACCCAGTAAGCAAACATAATTTAATAAAATTAGAACGTAATATCATACTTAAATCATACATAAATAACAACAAGTTAGTTTTTGTTTTAGAAGTTCCCCTAATAAATAACGAAACATATAATTATTACAAGGCTATACCCATCCCTATATTCCATTCTCCAAATACCTTTACAATAATACCCAAATATCCTTACCTGATGGTGAATAGATTGAAATACATGCCCGTGGTAAGCCCATGTACTGAGATTGAAAATGGAAAATTTCTTTGCGCTGAAACTAATTTAGCCCAGTTTCCAACCGAGACCTGCATTGAACAAATAATGCTGATGAAGAACAACTACAAAAACTGCATACAGAACCATATTGAAATAGAAAAAACTAAGATACAAAAAATAACCGACAACCAATGGTTGGTTTACTCAGAGGAAAATCTCATCATCACCGAGAATTGCAATACAGAAATCCTGAAGTACACTATTCTTGGGACCTACATCGTGACACCTGGCCAACAATGCGAGACACAAATAGGCGAAGTCATCGTTGCCGCCACCACAAACACTACAGTTTCCAGTTTCCAGCTGCCATTGATCCAGATGCCAGACCTACAACAGGACATTCAGAGAAGATCAAAGAAAGTGGATTTAAGAAATGTGGACTTCAGTGATGTGAAGGAAGTGTTACAAAGTGCAAAATTTAGTGAAATAGACGATACAACACAAACAGTGACAATAGAAATCAGTATATGGACCATCTTAGAGTATGTGGTTATTGTAATAGCAATAGTTATCTTTATAATATATAAATTTCAGTTCATAAACTTTTGTCGAAATTCTCCGAAACCGTCTGCGACACCTTCGGATAATTCCTCTCTTAGGGAGGGAGGAGTTAAGGAACCCCAACCTACCAATATTAGCTTTGTCAGACAATAAGTATTTACTAGATTATTATTTCCCAATTTCCCCACTGCGCGATCAGCATTTATAATTATCTAGAACATGCGTCAATCTGATCACGCTGTGGATGTACCACGTTAGCAATTAAGTTAGTATATAAGATGAATATTTTGTTAGATTTAATTAATTACTGTTTCGCTGTAACTCTGTCGGAATAAAGTTATTTTTAAATACTTCCGTTGTCGCTTACTTAATTCCCGCCTGCTTCTTGGCGCCGACCACCGTCCACTCGGCGCCAGACTCCTCGGGTGAAGGAGGTGGCAGGCGCGGCCTAGTCGCTACGGCGGCAGGAGTTCCTGCCGGTTTAGCAGCAGGCACCGCCGCACCCTTTTTCCGCCGCTGCTGCTGCTGCTTGGCCGTTGCGGGCTCCGGCCTCGGCCCTGCGGGCTCCGGCGCCGCGGCCTTGCGCCCTGCTTGCCCCGACGGGCCCGCCTTGGGCGTAGAAGCCACAGCCGCGGCAGCGGCATAGGACATCGCCTTTTTCTGGCCAGAGGCCGCCAGTGGAGGGCGCAGGACAATGCCCTCCAGGAGAGACAGCTGCCGCTCGATGCGCTGCTGGAACTCCAGCTGCTGCTTTTGCAGCCCCTGCTGCAAAGCTGCGAGTTCCCGCTGCATCAATGTCAGCAGCTGACTCTCCGGCTCGGGCTGGGGCTGGGGCTGGGGTTGGCTTTGCCCCTGCTCCTGTTCGTGCCCCTCGTCCATCGGTTCCTGGCGGCCTCTGTTTGGCGCCCTCGCGACTTCCGCCCGGACCTCAGCCCGGAGCTCAGCCCGGAGCTCAGCCCGGAGCTCCGCCCGAAGCTCGCTCCGGAGGCTCTCCACCCTCTTTTCGAGGGAGGAGTCTAGGGCCCCCTGGAGGGATGCGGCGTGGCGACGAATCGTCCTCTCCCGCGTGGCCTTGTCCCGCTGGCGGGCCATGTCACGCAGCAGGGTGACGGCCAGCTCCTTGAAGGGCATGGCCGCCTCCCCGCCTGACTCCGCCTCGGTGCGCCTCTCGCTGCCGGACGGCTCCGAGAGGTCTCTCCCGGAGTCGCCCGCGCCGGGGTGGCGCCCCTCCGCGGCAAGCCTGTTGGCCCGCTCAGCGGATTTTTTAGCCGTGAGGCCCCGTCCCTTCCCACGGGCTCGGCCCGCGCCACGGCTGCTGGTGGGGATCTTTGCCCGCCCCTCCGAGCAGGAAGACCCATCCTCCTTCCTAAAGGAAGCGGAGCGCTTCTTCTGGGAGAGACTTGATCCTCTCCCTGAAGTCCCCGCTGCCTCCTCACACTCCGAGCCCTCCGAGCTCCTTCCGGACTGCGCATCGGACTCCGACCGCGCGTCGCTCTCCAGGGGTTTTTTAAAAAAATTTGAATTTGTCTTTTCCATATTTGATCCCACGAGTATTATCTTTGGGTACTGGCTCAAAGTTAGTGGTTCGCACTAGAGACTAATTAAGCTACCCATTAGTCAAGCTAACAACCTCCCTCACGGTGCGCCGCCGCTTGGAGGTTTGGGGTAATTTTTTATAGAGGTTGTCTTCCTCGCGGCCCGGGCGGTTAAGCCAAGGCCCTCGCCCCCCATCAAGAGTCAGAAACATGACCTTGGACAATCTCTGGGGCTACGAGACTAACGGTGGCAGAAGGAGGAACACGTCTTCCCCCTGCCTGCCCGGCGGCAGTGTGAGTGCACACCGAGCCCGCTCTTGCTTCGCCACTGTGCCCTCTGCCATGGCAGAGGGACACGCGTTGAAGCGGTCCGTCTGACAGAACATTCGCAGACGGCCATAGAGGCCCTTGGGTAGGAGTGCCCAAGGGAGTCTATGGCCGCCTCCCAGGGTGCACCGTCCCGCAGACTGGTCTTCCCTCAGGACGTATCCGCAAGGGAACTACAGTCCGCGGGCACTCGTGGAGGTTTTCTGTCGTGGCACCCCGGCGACTGAGGGGTTGTTTTACACTTGCACCCTGCTGTTTGCTGGCGCCTAATGCCCGCTATAACCTGCCGTGCCCTGTATTGTACTTTTTGTCAGTGGTATCCAACTTGTGACCTTTTGAAATATTTTTGAGATAAAATATAACATGGTGTAAAAACTAGTGGAATCAATTCAGTTACTGATTCTGAACCAACTATATCCATGTTTTTACGCAAATAAAGAATTTATTTATTATTTATTCGCATAAACTAATGTTGTACGAGTATATACAAAGATTTACAAATACATCGGAACCAGACATGAACAATGACGTCAGAGCACCATAATACTCCAGCCATAAGCTCCAAGGGATTTGTTTTACTCCTGTCTCCCTCGCGTCTTCAAACCGACCTAATTATAGTGATCTCGGAACAGGTGGCTGATCCCTGTCTATATTCAGCATTAGACATCTTAAAATAACTATCTCACTTACTAGAGGCTTAAAATAATAATGAGGATGGAGATTGACAAAATTATAGATAGGAAATAGGAAGTAACGATGAGACTTGAAAACCTTCAGTATTTTTAGATAGACGGAGAGGGTGAGGGAGGCCAAAGAAAAGATGGATAGATTGTGTGAGGAGTGATATGAAAGAAAAGGGACTTAGTGATAGTGTGACGGGTGACAGGACAGAATGGAAGAAAGAACGTATTGCGCTGACCTTAAATAATGTGGGACAAAGGCAAGAAGATGATGATTGATAGGGTCACGCTTAACCACTATCTCACCTGATGGTAAGCGATGATGTGATAGTCGATAAAGCTAGCTTGTCTAGATGTAACCAAAATGTTTTGTGCATAGGCATAGATAAGATTCCTTCTAAGAAACAGTAATGTCCAGAAGGAGACCGTCCAGCGGAAGCGTGAGTGGGTTGATACCACTCGGAGAAGAAAGCTTCGGGGAGGCAACCGCCTCGATGCCTAACGCTACGTTGAAACCAGCTTTTATCATCCAATGCAGGTGGGCCCTTGAAACCAAAGGTGCTCAGAGTGGGGACTCTGCTTGCCCATCGAATGTGCTCAATGAGGCTCAGGGGAGACCGTGGTGTAGTCTCCTTAAGGATGCGCCCTGACATGCGTTGCACAGAGGGGGTTCTGGAACTGTCTTATAAGAGGTAAGGTGCGGTTTTAGTGAGGTAAAAATCCCATTCCCTGGACTTATCCCCAAAGTCTGGGTGCCTTTAGAAGGTTCCCATCGAGAAAAAAAAACAGGCATGAGTGAGATGTACTATAATAAATATATTTTCTTTCTTACTACTAGTTGTGGACCATGATATAACTGATGCTATGCGAAATTTTATGACCATCATATTTCCCTAGAGTGTGTGGGAATACCTGCCATAGGAAATCCCCGGTAAATCCATTTCATCAATAATATCTTATCCCATTTTTCTGTATCTTATGTTGGACAGTGTAATGATGATGAAGAGCCTATAGATCTATCCTCAGATGGCTTTCTGCACCTTCTTCTGTTTAAAACTATGGTACGACTTATTGATCAAATAAATACTGAGATAAGTAGCCAAACGCATTAAAAATATATCCCGCGGAAATCGGAGTTGGGTGACTAGCCAAAAGAAGTCCACAATTCCAGACATTCATCCAGAAACTTCGCTATACAGATATTAAGTCGCTCATAGCAGTAGATACTCACTTCCTCTAGCTCGTAACGAGCAAGATATTAAAGTCTCCAGCACAAAATTACGCACTTGGATGGTTGGACTTCCATTTTTCAATTCCGCGCACAGATTATAAGAGCACCGTTCTAGTTAGGGATGCTCCACGAATGGAAAAACAAAACAAAAACGTATCGAAGTATGATGTTACTGGGAACGACTGCTTTTCGTGTAAATGTCTGAAAGAGGACTTCAAAATTAATAACTCTTTGTAGTTTCAGTCATCGATTTAAATATATTTTTAAAAATCGAATGTTCATTGATATGAAATTAGTGTGATTTATACTTTATAGCATGGAATTATTGTGTACCTACTGTTGTTTATGGGCTGAACAAACATAGATCTTAGTGACCTCAATATTGCTCGGTCCATCATTATAAAATGGATTCTTTTTTTATTCGTGCACTATCACTACACAAAGTCAGTCAACCCTGAACTAAATGTTGGATGGTTGTAACGGTAGCCGCGGAACCAATTACTGAAGTTGAACAAGTCTCAACTGTTTCAGACATTTAACTGTGAAATAAACGATGGAAAGGAAAAGTTTCCGGCGCAATATTATTAATTCCTTGTTATTTTATTTGTAGGTATTCGCCAGTACAAATGTTCACTTGACTGCGTCTTCCGGCAACTTTGAAATCAAATTAGCAAGAAGTGTATTTGACTAGTCGCCATGTTGTGACGAACTGTCAAATTAAAGAAAATGGAGTCGTTTATAGTATGGTTAAATGTGGTTTAAATCAAGAATGTGTTGACTGTGGCAAGTTGATTTTCTTTTTTTTTTACCTTTAGTTTTTTTTTTCATGTTTTGTTCCTGATCATAATGACTAGTACTTGCTCGTAACCTCGAATGTTATTTTTTTGGTGTACAATAAAGTTTATTCTATCCTAACCATAACCTTTGCTCTTGGAATCGACATTTCTGTAACAACTATCTTTGAAGCACAGTTTACATGTTTCGGATCACTGTAATCGGGGATACCTCAACCCCTGTCATACAGGCTGTCCTAGTTCAGGGGTTGAGACCACATTGATGTAATGTTTTTAAAAAAATTTGGAAACAAACTTATTATTATTTATTTATTTATTTTATTTATTATAACTACAACTAATGTTAAAGGCAGTGGTCCGACGAGAAACGAGTAGAACTATAAACGAGTTGGTGTCCAGCGGGAAGCGAATGTTTCTAGTTTCGATAGTTTTGCCGCTCGGCTATAAGCGAGTGTGCAAGTGCGACGAGCGATGACTCGCGCCACTCGCCCGCGGTTGCTCAGTCCTGTGCGAACCTGCGTAAATAAAAAAAACTAAACCGTAAAATACATCATCTGAGTTGTCGTCTAAGCTAGACAACCATGAGAGTAGCAATGATTTGTTGGTATCCATACGTCTACTTTAAATGTCGCACTGTAAAGAAAATATCAAGCGAGCATCGCTGAAAAAGTATCGCTGAGCGAGTTTATTTTTGAAAGCTCGTCGCTCAGCGACAAAACTAGTAAAGTGAGTTGTCGCCGGCAGTGTAAACAATCAGAGAGCAACTTTTAATATATGCATCTCTTTCGTTTACACGGAATGTAGGTACATTTATTGTGCGTTTCTTGAGAGAGATAATCGCCGATAGTTAGTCTTCTCGCCAGCGGTCGGACCACTGCCTAAACTAGTTAAAGTTCTCATTTTGACACGAATATAACTGTATTCATTGGGATTTACAATTTTATATTCTCCGAAAAGAGAGGACTTTCGAGTGCATCCATGTTTAAAATTAAGTCGTAAAAGTAATCTACTTACAAAGCTTTATTCTGCGCAAATATAAATTGGATCCAGTTTGAACTCAAATTATCTTTAATTCTACGAATGTGTTATCGCAGGAAAACGCGCATTACACTGTTAACTGTGAATTTTGTGACACCAGTTTGGTAATTACGCTTGTACCTGGATAACCTAACCAATCATCATCATCATTTTAGCTGATACACGTCCACTGTTGGACATAGGCCTCCCCAAAACGTCGCCACAACGAACGTTTCTGTGCGTCTCGCATCCATCGGTTTCTCGCCACCTTCACCAGGTCATCAGTCCACCTTGCTGGAGGCTTTCTAATACTGCGTCTTCTGGTACACGGTCACCACTCCAGAACCTTTCGGCCCCAACGGCCAACTGTTCTGCGAGCAATGTGCCCTGCACATTGCCACTTAAGTTTGGCATTTCTTTGTGTATAAATAATACCTAACCTAACCAATATTGATAGAAAATTGCCTAAATCTTTTCGTTTTCGGAGACGTATTAATTACAAGCTCCAAAACATTTTTTAATAGCCTTTATTTTGTCCCGCTGCTGAACAAAGGCCTCCCCTTTGTCCTTTCTAACCTCTGTATAGAGCGATCTCTGGCCAAGTTTTCTCCTCGAACATGATCAGATCGTTATACCACCTTCGCCGCGGTCAACCTCGACGGCCTCTCCTCTCTCAGGCGTCCAGGGAGTGACAATCCTCGCTCATCTATTCAGGAGAGCAACGTGGCCAGCCTACTCCCACTTCACTTAATAAATAGGTACAGAAGTCAATCTTATGTACTACACTTTTCATACCAAATTACCAACGCTCGTCGGACGCGTTAGGGTCGGCGCTTCCCTGTCCGACTCCGAGCACGCTCGGGTGCGGCGATAAATACCTAATATATTTTTTTCACACCACCTGCTCGAAAATGTCAAATTATATGTCAAGCAACCTGAACCTAAAGTGAGTCATTAGTGGCCGGGGCATAGAAATATATTATATCTATGGGCCGGGGGCACAGCCGGTCAATAATGTTGTACTGGATTTCATTATGACCCGCTGGTCAATAATGTGACTATTATTTTCTCACAGTAGGTGTAAAAAGTAGAGTATCCTCCTCTGTGCTAAAGGTGTCTTTGCCTTGGGCTAGCTTGAATCCCTCGCTGCATTCAGGATTCTTGTATTAACTCCCTCGCTTTGCTCGTGAGTTAAATCCCGAATCCTTCATTGCGCTCGAGATTCAATATGACGCCCGTGACATAAGACACAACTTTAGCCCCTCGGTGCATAATCTACTATTTTACAATTTATATTGGCCACAAATTCAATTAATAAGAAAAAATCCCGATAAAACTACACTTAAGTTCACGAAAACAGGTCTCCTTGCAAATAAAAATAAGGACTTCAACGCTTAACTTGAAAAAGTAACAAGATTAGATCTACAATCTACACGTTTAATATTTATAACAGAAAAGACAAGCGCCGTAACTGCGTTAACCTTTTATTGCCCTCCAGTGTAAGTAAGTCAGCCATTAATTCAATGCGCTGGCACAATATAGATAGGTACAGAAGTCAATCTCATGTATCTACTTCACTTTTCATACCTTCGCTGAGCATTCGCGCTAGGGTCGACGCCGCTCTGTCCGAGCGCGCTTGGGCGTTGCGTTAAATACCTAATATAAATATTGTAAAAATATTACATGGCTTAAAGTCATGTACTTATCTACCTAACTGTTCTGCGTTGCGTAAAAACTATCTAATTACAAGCCTACGTAATTACGTCTTAAAACTGGTA
Organism: Mythimna lalbum; assembly: GCA_949319445.1. Lineage (NCBI taxonomy): Eukaryota > Metazoa > Arthropoda > Insecta > Lepidoptera > Noctuidae > Mythimna > Mythimna lalbum. The sequence continues at coordinate 2,056,722 of OX439354.1, forward strand.
GCTTAAAAAACGATAATTCAGTAATTAATACTAAATTTAAAAAACCGTCCACTAAACAGTTATAACTTTTTTTGCTCCATTATTTCATAAAATAATAGTTCACAAACGCGTGTCTCAAGGGGATGCATACGCGCCGAAATAGCCGTGAGCCGAATTGAGTCTAGATATCGTGTCCATGAGCGGTGACTATGTGTGCGTTGCTCGAGCGCGCTTTGTTTGTAGATTGACTTCTGTACCTATCTATTTTGTGGCACTGGGCCCTGGGGTGAGCTGATTTATTGGCGGGAAGTGTAGCGTCTTGCGAGATGTAATTTGCGAGAAAACTAGTCGTGTCAAGTCGTGTGTGGACTCTGTTGCTTGTGGTTGACAATCGACGATCACCCGGGATTGGATCGCTTTGTGATGGGACTCGCCTGCTTCAAATTGCTGCACTTATCTAATAGAATCGATGATTCTATCCTTATTTCTTTATTTAGAGACAGTGTCTAAGGCGCATTCAAATTGCTATTCTCTTCTAAAGTAACTTGTGTTTCTGTGCCTTGCGTTGTATCAAATAAATCCATCTGCTTTTTCCTGTGTGGGAAATCATTAACCATTTGTCCCGCTCTAGATGGTGGAAGACGTGTCAGTCTTTTACCAATCTTTTGCATTCAAGGGCTGCGGTAACTCTTTCGAATATTCGTAGCTTTAGCGTCTAAATACTAAAATCTGTACCTAATTGAAATCATCCAAGCACCTTCACATGCTTCTTTTTACCTCCATCTCAGCTTCATGATAAGTGACGACGTAGTCGAAGATGGAGCAGCAGGATAGCTTGCCTAGAAGTAACCTATTCACCCTTGACTTGAAGATCCCAAAGATCTATCTGTACCTACTTGTAGGTACACTGCAGTCCTACACTCCTTTTTTTTTAGATGGGCAATCGTCGGTTTCGATTTTTCCTGCTCCATCGTGTCAGACTTGTAACTAAAACCACACAGAATAGAATAAATTTATTGTACACCAAAACAGTAATAAAACACATGTTGTCTGTTGCCTTTTTTGTTCTAGGACCACGAGTAAGATGTCCTGCATCCTGGAAAATTAAGTAGATATCTATCTACCCACATATTTTTATTTTATACCAGTCTAGAACATTCTTAGCAGTTAACATAAGTATCGCAATTCGCAATCCCCAGCTGGACTGCCTCTGGCTACTCGTGAAGGGGAATTGGCGTGTGACCAGGCATTTACTCTTCAAATGGATAACTGCAAGTTCCCCTTCCGTTCATCAATTCAGCCAATCCTGTCTACGGCGTCTATTGCAGAAGGTAATGGATCCATCACGGCATCAAGATCATCTTTCTTTCTTTTTTTGAGGTGGTGACCATCAAATTACTTCTCCCGCGCTCTTGAGTGGGGCAAGAAGGCGTATCAGACTTTCACTAACTCCACCGATGGTTCTTCATTACCCCTTTTCATCCCAGGGCCACGGTAACTCTTAACGATCATCTGCCTAACCTTTCTCAATTTTGATAGGGTCGGCTTCCAACCTAACCATACGCTGCTGTACCTACACGAGTGTTTTCATGGAGCGACGGACTTCTCTGACCTCCACACACATAGTTACTGGATGAGATGATTATCGTCTCATTCAGTTGTTGTCAGTTTTAGCTATAGATATAAGAAATTTTAGCAAACGGTATCCTCTGACGATCCCCTTTGTTAAAAACTGACAACAAACAGCTTGATTGACATATTACTACTTACTTATCTGAATCCACTTACAATCAATAAAATATCTCCAACAATCTGTTCTTCAAGATATGCAGTTAATTTCAAGTCTGTGGGCCAGCAGTCTTAATTATGTGAAGTATACAATATTATTTTTAATTTATGCGAAACCTGAATACAGTTTGTTCAGAATCTGTAACTGAATAGATTCCAATAGTTTTTACACCATGTTATATTTGTTTCCCAAAAACATTTAAAAAGGTCATAAGTTGGACACCACCGACACTAAATACAAAACAAGTCACGGAAGATCAAGGCAGGCATTAGGAGCCAGCAAACTGTGTTTTAATGTAAAACAACCCCTCAGTAGCCTGGATGGCCCGGTGACTATGTATTTATGCTGACACAACCAGCTTATAACTTTGTGATATTTCATGGTACAGTTATGAAATTTTGTACACAGATTTTTACATTACTAGACACGTGTGTCGGGTTGCGCATATACTAAAACTGATATTGTATAGCCATTACCATGTCTGGAGTTTCATCGCTAATATTAATTATAGGCTAAGCTTTATGTGAACTTGTTATGTAACACTACTTGCTTACTTAGACATCAATAATATCTACACTAATAGATTTTCAGTCTATACTTCTGTGGAATGCGCTTCCTCTTGACATCAGGACGGCCACCAGTCTGTACGCATTTAAGCGGATGTTGCGGAATTATTTATTAAATAGATAGTGAAGTCGTCTCAAAACCTCTTTCTTGTACTTTATATATATATATATATATGTGTATATATAATAATATATTTTATATTAAATTATATATGTATGTTTATTTTGTATTTGTTTTTTGAGTCCTTTTTTTTCATAGTCTACTTTTATGTTAATTTTATTTTTGTAGACTGGTAGAGAATGCCTAAGGCATTAAGTCCGCCTTTGTACTTTTATGTTGCATGAAGTTTTAATAAATAAATAAATTTTATAAAAAGGTAAAGTTTGTTTTTTGTTTGTAAGAGGTAATCTCTGAAAGTACTGGTCCAATTGCTGAAATCATTTCACGGCTAGAAAGCTACTTTATTCTTGAGTGACAAGCTAAAGTACGTTAGGGTAAGATCTGCATTGGGGTAAGAACGTATAAATAATTTTTTTTAAGCTTTATTTTTAGTGCTAGTCATATTGCGTGCCGCGTCATTATGTCCATTTTGCCTAGCAATGAGACTGGCATTAAAAATAAAGCTAAATAAGTGGTACAATTTGTTTAATACGTTCTTACCCGATGCCGATTTTACCCCAATATTATGTACGATGGTAAAGCCGTGGGCAAAAACTAGTGACCTATATGATAGCGGCAAGGTCTCAAGTACAATATAAACTCTTGTTCTCACCTTTGGCTTGAACCCACAGGTCTGTCTTTGTCACTTGTGAGGATCAGACGGTTGTTTCGAACATTTTCCTCGATCATTCTCTTTGTTAAACCGTATGTCGATATGTTGGCGATATCTTTATTATATGTGGGCAGTGAGAGTGGTGTGACGACTGATGTAATGTTGGCATAATGGCATGACATGACTGAAACACTTGTAATGTAGGGGTGAGCAGATACATGTAGAGCTAGATAAGTCTTGTCACCCACTCACGGATGTTAAACGCCATGAAGAAAAACATGTAGCCCATTGTAATTGGTTGCTTTCATATACTAGTCAGGTTAGACAAAGAAATAAAAAAGTCGCAAAAAAAAAATCAAGTGGCAATGGGCAGGGAGGGCACATTGCTCGCAGAACAGATGGCCATTGGGCCAAAAGGTTCAGTATCAACCGCGTACCAGAAGACGCGGCGTTGGAAGGCCTCCTAAAAGGTGGACCGATGACCTGGTGAAGGTTGCGGGAATCCGATGGATGCGGGATACACAGGATCGATCATTGTGACAACACTTGGGGGAAGCCTATGTACAACAGTGGACGTCTATCGGCTGAAATGAAAAAAAGAGTAGTGTGCCTCATGGCTGCGTTAAAATAGCAGACGACTAGTGCCTGATGCTGGTTTTCAACTGCAGTTTTTAATCTAGACGATAGAGAGTCAACTTCAACTGTAGATCGAAAAAAATAAGACTATTTCCAAGTGTCTATATTCTTACTTTCATCATCATCATCATCATCAGCATTTTTAATGTTCCCACTGCTGGGACTCAAGCCTCCTCTCTTGGAGAGGGAATGGGCCGTAATCCACCACGCGGACACAGTGCGGGTTGGTGAATGTCACATGTCTTTGAATTTTTGGTTCTAAGACATACCGGTTTCCTTACGATGTTTTCGTTCACCGTTTTGATGAAATAAATTACACAAAGTAAAGCTGGCTGGGTTCGAACCCGCGACCTTACAACTCGTAAGTCGGGGCCATTACCACTCGGCCACCACTGCTCTCTATCTTACTTTAACAATAAACAAATAATTGTAGCGTCACCAGAAAATTCCATTAAGTACACTATCTGAAAATCGAATCCAAAGCCTTCAGAGACAGATTTATTTCTTTCTCTCTAGATAAGCTACTACAAACAAACACTAACAACGTATGTTACATAACACATTTAACTCTTTATCCATGCGAATATCCAGTTATCACCATCTTTCTTCCACTTTCGACCATTTATTTTGCAAACATTGTAATAATATTTCATCTCTACCTTAGAAATGGTTCTGTTCTATTCTCATCATTGTTGAACATGTGGTTATAACGTTATCATTGTAATTTATCACTTAGAGCTTGGAGTTAGTTGGAGATTGTTCTGTTAAGTGGCGTGATAAAAATTTACTGGTGGTTAGTAAGCTAGAATAGATCTAGACAGTTACGTTATGCAACCATCTGAGAATGAAAGTGTACTCAATAGCACTAATCATAAATAGTTTCTTGATATATACCTAAAAAAAAAAAAAAAAAAAAGAATTGAGTATTGAGTACGTAGGTATTTTCATGTTTAGTTTATTTGTTTATACTCACTTTATTATACACCAACAAAATAATAATTGATGCACTGGCGTAGCGTCATGCAGACGTAGGTAGGTACCTATAGCTAAATACAGAGTTGAAATGTGTTAGATAGAACAACGAAATTTTGAAGGTTTGTTTTTGGTACTTAAAGGAATTATGTTTTGTAAAAGTCATAGAACTAAAGTTATTATTTATGATGAAAGTAATACGGTCCTGCAAGGTTGTTAGTGACTACAATTATTACAGTTAAAAACGAAACATAACTTATAGGGACAAATAATATTCCCTCACAAGACAGTCTTTTGAATATAGGAGGTAAAGTGATGACTTTAAGTTGTAAACGTGTCACAGTTTGATACGTGACAAATCAATTTCGTGCCTTCGCCGCCACAGTCTGATTTATGAGACAAATAAAACGGTTCAAAAAAATTTAAAGAATTGTGTTAACATTAATGCAGTTAACAAACTATTAACATTAGTCGTTTCTCTTTTTTTACACCACAATCAGAATAATCGCTTGAAGGTATCTTGAGATATAATGTAAACATCGTAATCATGCTTCAAACTTTTTTCTTGAAAGGTTCTTATATTTTTATTAGTAAAATAGGTACAATTATCCACGGGCTTTTACCTGGATAATAATATAATAGTTCTTTGCACTTTACATGAAATTTTAATAAATCATGAAATATTATATAAATCTTATAAATATATCTTCACTATCTTTTACTTTTACCCGCGGCTTCGTCCGCGTTTATTAATATACTTTACTCTTTCTCCACCTTTTCTCACTTTAAAAAAAAATAATTAGCCTATGTCCGTCTCCAGGATCCCAACTATCTCTGTACCAAATTTCATCAAAATCGGTTTTGTCATTTAGTCGTGAAGACGTAACAAACAAACAAACAATCTCACTTTCGCTTTTATAATATTAGTAAGGATTTCTGATGTGATCACGCAAGGAAACTCCGAGCATAGCGACGCTTGAAGGAGGCCTATGTCCAACAGTGGGACGTCTTTCGGCTGATATGATAATGATAATGATGATTTTTTATTATTATTACTGACAGAGCTGATGGTACACGCCTACGTCACACTTTTTTGCTGTCGGTTAAAAAAGAAAAACCAACATCTCACGAGTCTATTCTAATCAACGTGAGAACCAACAGAAACCTCCGCATTTTTTCTAATATTCCCATATCAGCATAAAAATACCCAGCTAAGAATATTCATAAGTTGACTCTGCATATAAGCAAATATTTTTTGCAAGCAAACGTATTGTAGCGAAACGTGGCAATAGGCAGGGCACATTGCTCGTAAAACAGATGGCCGTTGGGGCCGAAAGGTTCTGGAGTGGCAACCGCGTACCGGAAGACGTAGCGTTGGAAGGCCTCCAAAAAAGTGGACCGATGACTTGGTGAAGGTTTCGGGCATCCGATGGACGCGGGGCGCATAGGATCGTTCATTGTGGTGACACTTGGGGAGATGATGATGGTAAGGCCCCAACAGTCGAGTGTTAGAAGTAGCCACTTAATATCTTAATTGATAGCCCATCTACGAAGGTGGCCTGTGCCTGAAACACGGTCCTATGCACCGATTTTTAATGCAATTACTGCCGATACCGGTCAGAACCGGAAAACGCTGGTTGAAACTAGATATCGACTTTGGATCGAGAGATGCACCGACGCCAGTGGAGCGATTACTGTTAGAAGGAATACGCGATGTTTTTGAAGTTGATATTTTAACGGCATGGTTGGCGTAGTTTGAATTGAACGCTTGGCTTTTGCGCTACGTGTCGCAGATTCGATTCCCGCACGGAAGAAATATTTGTATAGCCCGCAGATAGTTGTTCCGTGTCTGGGTGTATTGTCAATGTCTATGTGAGTTTGTATGTTTGTGAATGCACCCACTATACATGAGTACTTTATTCGTAAAGTGGAAAAACTTTTTGAAAACCTCAAAAAATAAGATGTTACCATGTAATTCAAAGTGGATAAATAAATAAAGAAAACACTTTTACTTAGCACACAAAGAAGAAACAAGTACATAGAAACTGAAAAAATATACATATTATCAGGAGTATCGATGTCTCAAACCAGAGTTTACAAATAAAAACTATATCAGACTAAATATTTTTTACAGACAAAACATAGTTCTGAAAATACGATCACACAATTTAGTATCCCAAATGAATATTTAACACATTCATAATCATAATCGCATAAGCCAGAACACGTATTTTAGCATCCCCCATGAATTTCAATAAGGATTAATTCCATCGAAAATCTAACACCACATGGTTTGATCAAAATTCTTCACGGTAATTTCACAGAGTGTTCACTGCCCATAAAAAAGAAAAAAAACCGGCAAAGTGCAAGTCGCACTATCGCACGAAGGGTTCCGTACTGTCAGTAGCGAAAAATTTAAAAAATTATCACATTTGTTATCCCATTTAACAAACGTGATTTTTTTATATGGGATAACAAAGCCCCACTTAAATATAAATTTTATTCTGTTTCTTGTATGTGTTGTTATAAAGACAACAGGAATACATGATTTCTAGAAGTTTCAACTGTTTATAAAAAGCACTGGCGCCTAATAATAAAAAATAATGTTAATATCTCTGCGTACCCGAAAAACCAACCATGAACTACTTTTCATTATTGATTACGTAAACACGGATCACGATACATGTCGATTCCAGCCAGCTTCATGTCTTTAATTCCGTTTTTGAAATTAGGAATGTCAATAAATATAGGAGGGTCAATGACCGTTATTTCACATTTCTTTAGCACCTACCGTAGCTGAAACGGTTCACGAGATACAGTTTGGTGACAGACAAACAGTCGGAGAGCGGAGTCTTAGTATAGGGTCCCGTTTTAACCTTTAAGTACGGAACCCTAAAAACTGTACCGAAGCTCTTTGAGTCAAAAACTCAAAAGAGACCATTAAGTCTCGTATCTGGTGAAACTTTCTTCCTTCACTGAAACGTTTCGACGTTAAAAATCTGTTACAGGTGCTCTTTTAGTATGCGTTCCAGCTGCTCCGTAATGTGCACTTAGAATGGAGGTTCGCTGGAGCTGAATATCAGCATGTCTGTTTTTACTATTACAGAACATTTGAAAAGGAATTTGAAATTACATCTGTAATATTTTTGAGAGGATGGCATTCAGGTAAAAGTGTACAATGTCCTTGTCTTGTTGTACTACTTGTGTAATATATATATACAATATATATATACAATATATGTATAATAAGCTGCGTTGATTTTTCAGCATTTAAATCCACTAGCCTTGTCGGAAAATTGCACCAGAAATACAGCACCACATCCATTCTATAAATTACAATTCTAGTCTACTGTTGTCCGGCTAACCAATTATTTCTCTGTTAAGTATAGGTACCGGCACGAATCTTGAGCGCTCGGCGTCAGAGTGGGGATCGTTTTGCGCATTCCATGCATAGGCGAGCCAATTCTTGTCGGTATTAGATACATGCAGCAAGCGCAGGGAACGAAACACAAGTGATTTCTATGACGCGATGGCGCGGCGAGCCAATCACTGACGCTCCGCGCCCCCGCGTCTCACTTCATACCACTATATAGACCCGATACTTTGCGCAAGTAAAGGTCAGCGCTCAAGATTCGTGTCGGTACCTATACTCTCAGCTTGTATCATCCTACGGTTAGGAAAGGGATTCCCCAACATTTTCAACTATATCCTCCATATTTTACTTTCAATACTAACCTCACACTCCTACAACTCTCAGCAGTAGCTACATTATCGTGGAAATATTCATCGTATTCGGGTAAACACGATGTTGTGTCTACATTAGCGGTCAATCGCATTTCTATGCAGCTGTAGAAGTAATTGACAAGGAGATACTTCGCGATTCGATGAACTGCTCGATAACATTTGTCGCGATAGCCCGAATATTTGCCGAATGTAAGAGCATTACAGACATCAATCTAACAACCCTTTCTTTTTCTAAGCTACGAGCATAAACCAATAGACCCAATAATATAAATCCCGTCGATTTTCACCGAGAAGCACTTGGCTCACCAAGCTCTCGATATACGGTTTGTTCCTGAAGCCAGCCAGGCGTGCAACAAGACATGTTTATGATAATTCTGGCTCGCACTCACTTACACAACAGGTACTATTGTAGGATGACGCTCATCCGTGAACTTGACAATATATTGATATTAAACCCAATGGGTTAGAAGATGACATCTCTTGAATTGCTAACCCCATAAAAAATGGGCAATTAGATACTCTAAGGATTAATACATTAATAATAAGTGCTTCTGTCAAAACAGAAGCACTTATTATTAATGTCAAATCACACATCCTACACTTAGGTCGCCTCCTTCTGCAGTACTTAATGCTAGCAAAACTGTTACTAGCTATTACTAACTGGATTTTTTTGTTAGTTAAATTATTCGAAAAAGTATTTGTCCTACACAAACACTTTTTCGAAAAAGTATTTGTCCTACACAAATACTTTTTCGAATAATTTAGATAATTATATTGAGATTTAACAAAATAAAATCTCGTTTGTAATAAACTTTTGAAAATCATCAAATCGACATAATATATTCTATCCCTGCTACCTCTGTTAGCTACCACAACCGAGATTTTCGTATAGGATATTGTTGAACGTCTCATCAAAATGAAGCTACTCACGGAAAATTAGCTTGATAGTAATCAATTGGAAAAAATGGACTAGAACACCTGGATTAAGAACATTGGAAAAAGATGATGAAAATGATGTTCTTTAGTAGCCTTTTTTTAATTAAAGAGCCGTATTTTTGTTTAACCGGGACCAATGTAATTTCAGTAGATAATTGAACTCTTAAATTCCTTACCGAATACTAAAAAGCCAATTTTTTTTAAACAAATATATTTTCGTTTATCGAATCCCTGAGGAGCTAAAAGCAAACCCAGAATTATGGACGTTACCCAAAACTCTAGAAGGCCGCTAAGCTTCACTGGGACAGGGTCGAATATGTCTGTCGCATGTCAAATGAAAAATGGGCAAAAATAAACACCAAATGTGCCCTACTAAACGCCTGCCATATCTATCAATTCAAGACAGCAATGTGAAGGTGTTTTTGGGACTACTATCAAGGCAGAGTAAGGCGCTTCAAACCATTTTATCTATATTATATATGTATTTAGAAATATATAAGTATGTTTATCAGTTGTCTAGTACCCATAAATAACACAAGCTCTGCTTAGCTTGGGACTAGACGGCGTTGTGTGGTAGTTGTGGAATATTATAACTATTATATATTATATTTTGGTTATAGAAATACTTTCAAAAATATGTAAAATAAATTGTGAAAACAATATCAAAAATGTTAGAAAAGCAAACGAGATAGATATAACAATTTTAAACAAATATGTACAACGTTTTCTATGGTAGGTGATGTCCAAAGACTGGACTCCTCTTTCTTATTATCAGCTTTGAAGCATTATAACTTCGTTGTTGATGAAGATATTTTAATTAATATTTTTATACGTGTGTTTAGCAGTGCTGAAAAGTTCTTCAGGTTGCCTGGAAGAGATCGCGGAACGCAATAGGTAAGGTTACATATCTGTTAAAGTTTTAATTTTCTTTTGTATGTGTAATGGATGGATGGCTGCCTTAAGAATTGGAATGAGAAGGCGAGGAACCGTGATCATTGGAAGGAGTGGAGGGAGGTCTTTGCCCAGCAGTGGGACAATATGGGCTAATTAATAATAATAATGTGTAATAAAACAAATAAAGAATTGAATTTAGCAAATAAACAAATATTACATTACCATACAATTACAATTTACATTCTTATCCTCACCTATTCTCTATACCAAATAACAACTGTTATCAGGAAACAATTCTCCCAAAACAAACCCTAGTAACTGCAGCTTAATCTACGTTAAATCCTATTAAACATAGATTAAACTGCGATTCCCGTTTGCCGTTCAATTCGTCCGCTCTCCTCAGCGCCAATCTGTTTATCCGAAAAAGATTCCCGCTTCCGTTAACCACAGGTTCAGTTTATTTGACCATCGTTTGCTTCGGAAAAAAATCCTTAGGGGCTAAGCGAAATCTTAATTTTACGTGAACGAAGCGAGAAAAATACCCTCAGGAATGTAATTTACCTTGCAAATATCCTGTAACGATGTATAGATTCTAATAGGACCTCCAATGTCTGAATAAATACGGCTTGCTTGTACCTCGGTATCTAATGTTAGTTTACTAGATTCTAAATTGTAAATCTGTACCCCTAGCCAAGTTGCTAATCTGCAATAGCTTCTACTAGCTTTCTATTAGCGTTATAGTAGAAATGTTATAGGGGAATGACGTCATCTCAACGCTCAGTCACGTGATCAGAACAAAAAAGAATTGGGGCGTAGCCAACTCGAAGCGTTCGACGCAAGCGAAACGGTTTGTAGTAACTTGGCTTGGGGGGCTGTCCGTAGACCGATCGATAGATTGATCGGTAGATAGCCTAATTCCGCTAAATCCGTTGCATCATCGGACCACCAGTCGTACGGCGATACACCACCGGTACATGCGCTGCCTATACGTACAGAACGTTCTGGAAACACATTCATTGTGCGTGCAGCTACGGAGAAGAATTCCCTGCTGAAGTCTGTGTTTCCTGCTGGCTACAACCAGGGAATTATATATATAATTTAAGTTAAGAATAAATAGGTTTCTTCTAGGTAAGCGCATTCCATCGTCGACCGCATCGTCGTTTTATATCAGAGTGCCAGTGTGAGTTTGTTTATGACGTTCGGCGCTCCGATTAGCCCGCTCCGAAATATTAACCAATCAGATAGTCAAACGCGCTGAACGCTTCGATCACGTTTACGTAAAAACAACTCGCACTCAGCGCACAGTAGAGATAGCGGTCAAACGTAATGGTATCATAACCCATTGATAATAAAAAAGACATCAAGATTCTAGGTATTTTTCAAATGGAATAAATTGCAGTACCTAAGTTAATAACTCATATCTTAGTTATACCCATTCAATGACTGTCGTAAATATACTTATAAGAGAATGCGATAACCTATTGTCCAATGAATCATTGACAATGACATTCTTCCTTGCTTGACTGGTGAAGAATGCCTTGGGCATAAAGTCCACCCCTGCCTTTGTGCTGTATGACGTTTTGATAAATGAATTAGTAATATCCTCTCACAGTTCTCTTGGATTGTAGGACAAACATCTTCATTATTATAAACTATATAGCGATTCCGATCACATTTGCTCATTATTTTATGGAATGTTTTTAACTGTACATCAAAAATCAATGGCATTTTTATAATAGTTAAGAGATCTAGGGCAGCCCGACTCGGACAGGTTAGGTTAGAAGAGGATGACGTGGTCTAGGGAGCAAGCGAACACAGACCTCGCTATCCTCTTCGTGTTTTTTTGTCAGTCACCCAGACTATTTTACTGCACAATTAGTATTTTTGGTGCAACTAAGGCAAGGCTAATAAATTAAATACAGAAACTAAAATATTCCAGTCATTTTCATCAGAAAGCTACTGACATACCTAATATCGATTTGACATAACCAAAAAAGCCAAATAATTTCGAAGACTAGTAGCTATTTAACTAGCTAGACGAAAATCAAAAATTATTCTGCTTAAACTCTAGTTTCACAAAACAGCCTAATTAAACACCAAGTCCCTATGTAACATGACATGTCTAAATTGTTAATCTTCTAGGCAAAACTACTTAATTTCCTGCACGCACTACAGCCTAACGTAATTAAGTTCAACATGCGGCTAGCCGGCATTTATCGGCCATCTAGATTGACCTACAAGTACTATTTAGAATTAAGGTAGAACTACACTGTCCGTCTCCATACATTTTATATGGCAACTAAACTTGTAGAGCGACATCAACAACGCCACGTGAGGCGACTCTATGTACAAATCAGGCGTGGCCCACGTGTTTGCGTTGGTCTAATGTAGTTCTCGTTTAAAGGTAGAACTATATTGGGCACACGTGGACAATGTACGCGGATCTGGGCGCGTCGGTCTCCATAAATTTTATATGGCAACTAGACATGTGTAATAAAAATGTAGCTCACATTAGATCTACGCCACGCGATGAGACTCTACGTACAAATCAGATGTGCCCCACTTGGGCGTCAGTCTTATGAGGGTACTACATAAGGTAGAACTGTGCCTAATGTGCACACGTGGGCACACATCTGGGAACGTCGGTGTCTATACACTTTTTATGGCAACTAAACTTGTAGAGCTACATAAGATCCTCGCCACGCGACTCTACGTACAAATCAGGCGTGGCCCACGTGTGCCTCACCGTCGGTCTAATGTAAGTAGTTCCCGCTTTAATATTTTGTTACTCTGTGGACCTAATTTTATAATTTCGTAACATACATTAATTTTGCTTACAAATAGGCGATTTTGAAACATGTAATTTATGTGTAGGTATTATTAATAGGTAAATCCGATCGTATCGTATATATTTCTTTTTATTGTATTTGTTCCGACTTTATTGGTTTTTCTTTTTATCTTAATTATTATTAGGGAGTTTGGGACTTATCCCTATTTCTGAATGACTTAATCATTTGTACCCGAGACTAGAAGTTTCTGTAAAATTGTTAATAGGTTCAATTTTGGTGTACAATAAAGTTTATTCTATTCTATAGTTACTGTTAAATTATACAGTAGTCACATGGTGTCCTGCTGACCCAGTCAGACAGCAATGAATAAATATTCAGGTGATGTACATCTACGTACAACCTACGTTAAAACTATGTGGGTAAGTAGGTGAACGACGCTCATATGCCAACGCTGTGCGATTTATTTTTCGTTATAGTTATAGCTCGCTTTGCGGCAATTAATCATATTTTTTTATGAAAAATCTGGGCAAATGCGAGTCGGACTCACGCACGAGAGTTCCGTACAAAAAAAAGTGGTTTTTCTTGTGATGTATCTAACTACAAATTTTACAATTTTCAGATTTGCCCCTATACTTGTGATATGAGACCTAGCTTTATGCCACAGGATTCTAGATCACCGAGTACTTCCCGGGTACTCCCTATGAATTTTGATTCCCTTGAGTGTCCAAATACACTTTTTTGCGACATAAACGACCCTTTTTTTCGTTAACGCAAAAATATGATTTTTCCACAGCTTCAAGGGATCGGAGACCGGAGCATAGGTTTTAATTTCAACTCGATTCATCATCATCATTTCAGCCAACACACGGCCACTGTTGGACATAGGCCTCCCCCAAGCGTCGCCACAAAGAACGATCCTGTGCGTCTCGCATCCATCGGTAGCTCAACTCGAGTCTTGACAATCAGACAGATGAACAGCAAAGTGATCTTATAAGGGTTCCGTTTTTTGTGTTGCGGTACGGATCCCTAAAAAATGACGGCATGCTTTTAATTATGCGTATTCTATCATTCTGTAGATCTATTCGTATCTTCTGTACAGCCAGCTAGCCAAGTTATAATGTCATTTCAGCGTGACCTCGTAGAAGGACATTGACTGACCTTTTTGGCGATGTCCTTTCAAAGGTCAACGCAGTATTGTACTCCTTGGCAATGTATGAAAATAGCTACATTTTTTTGTACTTTTGTGCTGTTCAGGACTTGTTTGCTAGGTAAAAATGGGCCGAAATTGCAAGAGATAGACAGGTTTGGAAACTGAAAAGTGAAGCGTTTGCTTAGAAGTGTGGAATTGGGTATAAGTAACTAAGTAGTAAGCCTAAAAATTAAATATATTTGCTATAAAATTACACATTTGAACAAACCGATTGAACGAACAGTAAAAAGGTATGTTTCATTGTGGGTAGATTTATTTTAAATTGATAGGCTCGCGTTTGACCTCTATCTCACCTTATGGTAAGCGATGATGTGGCCAACGATGGAGCACGCTTACCTAGAAGAAAACTTTTCACTCTTGATTTAAATACCCTAGGTTGTAGCTATCATGAAACACAGATTCCGGCAGGGAAATCCACTCCTTAGCTGTACGCATAATGAATGTGTTTCCAAAACGCTTTGTACGGTGATAAATAAGATAATGGTAAAAGAACTATTTAGACCGTTAAAGATCAAACACTACACCATGAACGTTTCTATTTCCATCTACCCTCAATTGAGGAAGACATGACAATATAACAAAGCTTCAAAGACGAACACAAGACTGTGGATATCAAGACCTTATCTGTATTCAAGTCAGCGTTGAAAGGAGCTTATTTCCAGCAGAACCTTACACATAAGGAGATTATATACGTAGCTGAAACGATGGAAATTATATGTATGAAATGAGACCTTGTCTTACTTTTTTTTTCGTTTGGAAAATGATCGAACAGCAGGTTGTGGCGACGCGGTAGGCTCAGAAGGTCATAGTGTGAGGATTTGGAATCCTACCTGGAGGATTGGCCAAAAATGGAAAACAGAGAAGAGTGGCAGAAGAAGGGAGGCCTTTGCCCTGCAGTGGGACACAACAGGCTCATTATAATACATTGGAAAATCATCAAATAACTCTAACCGGACTGGGTGAAGCAAGAGGGAGTCACAGACTTTACTGACTTAAACCTACTCAGTTGCCTATTGGTTTCCAGGACCTCAGTAACTTTGAAATAATATCTACCAAAGTCTTCCTGGTCTACTCCTTCACGTAGAGCAGAGTAGCTTGTATTACTTTGCATATCCTCATCGAGTTTTATGCTAATTAACCTAGAAACAATCTCGGTCTCAGGTGAGTCCCACACTATTTGTCGAACTACCCACTCAAATCTTAAACACTGGCAATAAATATTGCACATTACTTACAGTCCTGTCACGCTTTTTATGATTTGGAAGATTCTTATCTAGTAATCAATCTTATTACAAAACTAGTATCTTTCAATATGTTCTTAGTTTTTTTTTTCTGTTGTCCTTTTAAATACTGTCAAATGAAAGATATCACTGCTTGCTCTGTTGATCGCTTGTGTGAGGTAGCATGTGCGGAGGTTGAAGGCCAAACGTTCTTATGTGTCTATAGACCACCTGCATCAAACTTGACATCTTTTTTTATTGTAATAGAAGAAATGCTAAACAAACTTATTAGAGATAACAAATTAGTTTTCGTTTGTGGGGACTTAAATATTGATCTACTAGTAAATTCACCTGAAAAATGTAAACTTCTCTCATTGTTTAGTTCTTTTAATTTAAAATGTATTTTTAATGAAGCAACAAGAATAACCCCCACTTCAGCTTCATGTATAGATAACATTTTTACTAACTCTAATATAAAAGACTCGTCCATAATTAGTGGCGTGAGATCTGACCATACTGGCCAACTCGTATCTTTCGAGTTACTCAAAAAGTTACAATTAGATTCAATTGCAGAGTTTAGACCGCTAACTAAAAATAAATTAAATAATTTTAATAATAATGTTCTTAGTAGTCTCTCAACAGCCAATTTTGATTCGCAAGACCCCAATGTAAACTATGGTACATTATTTTCTACAGTATGCCAAGAATTTAATAAGGCGTTTCCACTTAGAAAAATTCAAATCAGTAATAAATCCAAATTTAATGAATGGGCTACTGCTGGGATAAGAAAAAGCAGAGACACTTTATATCAGCTGTACCATGAAAAATCTTTGTCGCCTGATCTTAACTTGCATAACCACGTTAGAATCTATTCAAAGATATTCAAAAGAGTTTGTGCCCAAGCTAAATCTAAATCAATAAGTAAGATAATCGAAAATTCTAATAATAAAATAAAAGCTGTCTGGAAGGTGATGAACAAGGAAACTGGAAAGGCAAACCAACGAAATCGGAATGAGTTGTCACTAAAAATTGACAACAAAATCATCTCAGATACGTAAAAAGTGGCCGAGACATTAGAAAACTTTTTCACTAATATCCCAATAGAAGTTACGAAATCTCTCCCTTCTTCATCTTTGTTAGCTGAATCTTTTTTAAAACAATATTTCACTAAGGATATACCAACCTTTGAATTTAAGCGTATCTCTGTTGATACAATTTTAAAAACATTCAAAAGTCTTAATATAAAAAACACGGAAGACTTATGGGGTATATCTGTTAAGGTTCTTGGAGATATTATTGATACAATTGCTCCTGTCCTAACAGGCATATTTAATCAATGTTTGGACAGCGGTACATTTCCTGATTTAATGAAACATAGTAAAGTAGTACCAATTTTCAAATCAGGTAGTAAGAGTGATCCCTCTAATTATAGACCAATATCTGTGCTTCCAGCATTGAGTAAAATTTATGAAAAAATCATGCTTGACCAGATGTTGTCTCACTTTAATTCCAATAGGATTTTGCGCAGTCATCAGTTTGGTTTCACGAAAGGAAGGTCAACGACGGATGCAGGAGTGAAACTCATCAGTCACATTTTGGAATCCTGGGAGAAATCCCAGGATGCCATTGGCATATTCTGTGACCTCTCTAAAGCATTTGACTGTGTTGACCATAATACTCTAATCTGTAAATTACATCACTACGGAATTCGTGGATGAGCTGCTGATCTTGTTTTTTCCTATTTATCTTACAGGCAGCAAAAAGTATCCATTAATGGGGCGACGTCCTCGGGATCTCTAGTAAAGATGGGCGTGCCTCAGGGTTCAATTCTTGGCCCTTTCCTTTTTCTAGTTTACATTAATGACCTTCCTTATATGATGGCTAATTTATCCGATATAATTCTATTTGCTGATGACACCTCTCTTATTTTTAAAGTAGATAGAAAAGATGGGGATGTCTTGCATGTTAATGAAAGTCTGGCAGTTCTTTCGAAATGGTTCGAAGCTAATAATCTCCTATTAAATGCCAATAAAACTAAATGTATAAAGTTTTCATTACCTAGTGTCCCCCAAGTTGGCGTCAGTCTAATTCTTGATGACAAAAAACTTGATGTTATTGCGGACACTGTGTTCTTGGGTATGACTATCGATTCTAAACTGCAGTGGGGCGCTCATATTAGAACTCTTTCGGGAAGATTAAGCTCAGCTGAATATGCAGTTAGAAAAATAAGGCAATTGACAGATGTAGCTACGGCTAGGTTGGTTTACTATGCTTATTTCCACAGTATTATGTCTTATGGCATTTTATTGTGGGGATCTGCTGCTGATGTGGACTCAATTTTCATATTGCAAAAGAGAGCTATCCGGGCTATTTATAGGATGGGTCCTCGCGAGTCCCTCAAATAAATTCAAAGAAATAAATTCAAAGAAATCGATATTCTGACTCTGCCTTCTCTTTATATCTTGGAATGCATTTTGTATGTTCGTAAAAACTTAGGACTCTTTAAAATTAGAAGCGATTTCCACAACAAAAATACACGTAGTAAACACGAAATTGTATTACCCAAATGGAGATTAGCTAAGACCAGCAAGTCATTCCTAGTAAACAGCATACGTTTTTACAACAAGCTACCAAAGGCGGTAACTGAACTTAGTGAGGGAAAATTCAAAACGCATATTAAGCGTGTCTTAACCAAAAAAGCATATTACAAGGTTAAAGACTATGTCGAAGACACGCTTGTTTGGCAATGACTACTTCTGCACATGTGGCTCCCTGGTAACTCACCAATATTGTATCTGTTAACTGCTCCACCTCTGTTTTAATATAGATACATTTTTTATTTGTATTTTTTTTTTTCTATTGGACATTGCTTTTGCAATAAGTACTTTTTTTTTTAATTTTTGAGACTTCAACTACCTTAAACTCGTTGATAATTTATTTTGTTAACAATTTATTGATAGTTGCAATTATCTATATTTCTATTGCTTTTTTTTTTTATATAGCCTCTTTTTCGTTTTGTAATGTGAATGTGAGAACACTGTATACCTTACAAACCTTTAGATTACTTCCTATTTAAATTACTTTTTTATTTGAATTACTTTTTTTATTTTTTGCTTTTGTGTACAGTATTGATATACACTGTTCTTACATACTATCATATTGTAACACCTACCACTTTTTTTAAAAAGAGTAACCATGGAGTTTCTTGCCGGTTCTTCTCCATAGGAAACGACCAATTTGGAACCGTGCACTAGCTTCTGACGTTTTATAAGTGCCCATGTAGGCCTATGTGAAATAAAATATTTTGTCTTTGACTTTTTGACTTTGACTTTGAATGGAGACACAATAGAAAGACAATGACAGCGTGAACGCTCGCTTTAATGTTCGCCTGGAGTTTAATGCATTAAATGATATAATTGTTGACTTTAATAGACTTCATGTAGCAGGTACAGCTGTATTATCAGAAAACACTGAATCCGGCAGAGAATTTCATCAGAATTTGCCCCAAACAATAATGGCACATCGTCATATATCTCGTAGCTCGATGATGTAACGGGTTACTCGGCATTAAATTGTACAGTCACCATTTATAGAACTGAAAAACAAATTACTCAATTGTTTCCAGCTTTACCCAAACCAAAAATAGTCCCTCAAATTACGATACCGAGTAACAAGTGGCTAGTTATACCGGTTAACGGCATCGTGTGGACTTATGGACGTTGCGAAACTTGCGGCGATTTCTAGCACTGACTGCCGGAGACGTGGCGTAGCCGGCTCACGACTTTGTAGATCGATTTTTACCCACTGATTGTTATTAATAACAACCTAATTGGTGTGTTATAAATTGTGATACTGCTTACTTTGTTCTTTATTTTTTCCGCTCTGATTTTGCAATGAAGTATTTATATAGTTTTCTATTAGATGGGAAATCATCCAATGACTTGGCGTGTCAGCCCTTTACTGCCTAGAATCCACTCCTGTTTCTTCTTTGCTTTCATTTTATTTCCGGGGTATACTTTCGCACAACCCATGGCTCCAGTAGGCTTCAATCCTGCTGGGCTCTATGGTTTGCTGACATCTCTTTGAGGCATGCGTGGAATGCTATGCGCCGGCTCCGGTACTCCTTGCTTGCCGTCCGATGAAGTTTTTATAGTGGGAATTCTTAATAACTCCTTTCTTAATAACCTCTATAGGTGGAGCGAAAGGAAGTTTCAGATTATGACTGCCTAAAATCCAACCATGTGTCTGCAATTGCCCTTTGCGTTCCAAGGCGACTGAACCTCTTTCGAACAATCTCTCAGTAGGTTTTTGTCACTTCGACACTGATTGATTCTTTCATACGAAGCAATTTTAAGTATTCTGGAGTGACGCACAGCCATGTATCCGGTATGTATGGTGCTATTGCCCCATGTGAGTATGAACCATATATGGCTTTTTGAACTGGGAAAATTTACTTCCTGATCTTCCATCAAGAAGGATGTTCTAAATTAGGTCTCCCAAGCATATCTTCAATGAATTCCTCACATAACAATCTATTTACGAACACCAAATGAGTTTTCTATTTTCTACAGAAAATTCTCATTTCAACTGATATATATTTCTAGAAGATCATATCATATTTGCTAATGAATTTATATTAATAAATTAATAGAGCGAGTTCTAAGGATATTCTATTTCTGGGTCTTTTGGGAAGCTTGTATTGAGAATTTGAGATAAGTCCGAACACGGAAATCTAAATTAATAATCTTTGTGGATTCATGAAACATCTAACATTAAAGGTCTTCAGAGATTTAATACAATAAAGCGGAAATGTAGTCTCTAAGGAATCTATTATGAATACAGACACATATATTGAGATAAATGAAACGCATCTTGATTTAAATTAATATATTCTGCACGTGTAAATGCAAATTAATTTGTAAATTACTCAAAAAAACATAACAAGTTGTGGAATTACCATATTCTTATAGCAATTTTGCATGACTCATCGGAGAATAACGGATTAGCAGACGTGGGCGATGGATCTAATAATTCTATCGTTCTAAGTACCATTACCTACTCCAACATTATTTCTGTTTTCGATAAACTTCATAAACTTCTGAGTATATAACCACAATTTACGTCGAACTTAGAAGTTATTGGTTTAAAGTAGCTAGCTTGTAACCATATTCGGCATAGTTGCCATTTTGGGTGAGTTCGATTCACTGGTGCTTGTCAGCCTTAAATGACCCGTGGCCAACTTGGCTCTCCTAATCGAGCACTACAATGAACGTTCAAGTGAATTATAGTCATCATCATCGCCCTGTACTTCATGTATGTGTTCATGTACTCTATCCATAGGAAGATATATGCACGCTTACTTAATTCAAGCACCCGTAATTCTTAATATAAGTTTCTTTACGATAATTACTTCATTGTGTGTAATCGTGTTATCTTTCTTTCATTTTTTCTTAATTCTTTCCTAGGGTCATCTGCTACTCTTGGGAAGTCTGTTAAGTTGTTTCTTTTCTTGCATAAATCAATGAATCTGATTCCGGTAACATTTGCATTTTGTTTCGTGTCCAAAATTAATTTTATGCAAACAAAATAGGTCAATCAGAAATCATTCGTCAGAAATGTTTTCGTGCGAATCGTCATCCACATGGGATGATTCTGAGAAATCGGAAATACGTTGATACCACATCATTCCACAATTTTCATGGAAACTGTTTTTTTAATGTAATTAATTCTTTTAGTAATGGAATTAGTTTGAAAGTAAAGAATTCCGGATAGTGGGTTGACCGCAATCCTTGTTTCGAAATGCTTCGATCCAAAATAGATGAAGTGCGGAGGGGCATGGAGGCATGCAGTGTTTCCGATACGGATGTTGAGCCACAAAACGAGGGAGCACGTAAGGACGGCTAATCCCCCATGTAAGATTAACAAGATAGAGGGAGACGCATTTGAAACACTTAAAGATGTAACGAATGAAAGCTGTACCTAATTTAATATTTCATTGAGCACTGAAACGCTTCAGGCAGATTATCTTAATTCGATCCTACTCTACGAGGATTAATTTGATGTAAGTGCCTGCTACTTCAATACCAACCTTTCTTTTCCTAAATATTCTACTTTATACGCATTGATCTAAATATGGAAGTGAAGGAAACAAATGTCGATGCTACAGCCATTCATGTTGTCTACCAGGAAATGAGTTCGCGTGAAGATATGTTCTCCACTAGAAAACCAGTTGAGCGCAAAATAACATTAGTTACTGCACCTAAAAAAACATAACTCCAAACAACAATACAGTAATTAATTGTACACAAAAGAAATCGGCAAACGGATACTTTCAATTGGCGTAACAAGTAGAAAATTACTTCCAGGCCATAAAAAGCGAGGAGAAATTTATTAGACACATGATTTGAATGTGACATTAACATTTTATTATATGGTATAATTGCATTTCGCAGCATAATGGTGAACATTAAAAATATTACACGTATGTCAAGCGCGTACGACCGCTGCTCATATGGCGTTGGGCCTTACGTTTAAGGCATGGAAACACGCATAAGGAATAAATATTGCGAAAGTCCAGTTACTGGCGACTCGCTACGCTCGGATTCTAGACAATTTAGACGTCCAATTCACCTTGTTTTAGCTAAAATACACAGGAATACAGCCGACCAATCGTAGTCGACGTAAATAACCAAAATAGAATGAAGATTTTTTAAGAAAAACGTACCTTATGAGGCGTCCTTCCTCATAATCGGGTTTATAAATCCATTCACAATACGAAACAAAAACCACTCGAGCACTTTGCGAACACAAAAATAACAAAAACTTGGGGCCTCTTTACGTTGTAACATATGGCGGAACGTAAAACACACACATCCTTTTACGTACGTTTTTGGGGAAACAATAAAAAAAAACTTGCACAATATTTGAACAGATGGGATATTTATTTTGGTTTGACGCGCGACGTAAGATCGTGCGGAGTGATACCGCGCCGTACCGCCGTGCACGCGGAGGGAATCTCGGCACTGACTCGGAACAACGCGTTTGTTTGGTTCAGACTTCGCCTTCCCTTTCTAATAAGAATTTTACGGCAGCTCCACCTAACGGACACTGGTTGAATCACCATACAGCCTTGCGAGTACCTACTGTAACCAATGATACGGATGGTTCTTGTTAAAGATAACAGCATTTTCCTACAGATGTCATTTATAAATGGAAATGCAGCGTTAGCTGTATCGAACGCTGTGTATTTCTAGTTTTGGTGAACTCGTCCTTAGCAGCAGTATGTAAAGAGTTGATTGCTGCTATCCCTACAAATCCCACTAATATTATAAATGCGAAAGTTTTTATGTATGGATGGATGGATGGATGGATGTTTGTTACTCTTTCACGCAAAAATTACTAAACGGATCTCGATGAAACTTGGTACACGAGTAGACCATATCCCAGAATAACACATAGGATACTTTTTATCCTGGGATTATGTGCGCGGGTGTAGCCGCGGGTAAAAGCTAGTAGATTAATAAATAATAAACTCAAGTAGAGAACACCCGGACTAGATTTATCTATATAAGTTTGTATGTAGGAGGTAATCTCTGGAATTATTGGTCCGATTGCTAAAATTCTTTCACCAATAGAAAGCTGCTTTATTACTGAGTGACATAGGCTATATTTTATGTACCTACGCGGGCGAAGCTGCGGACAAAAGCTAGTAAGGATTTAAACTAGTTCTTGATTGCACCCTTAATTATTTTTTACTTGTATAATGACGTATTAGTGATGTGTAGTTGAGCAACTGTTTCAATATACATATTTCGCTTTTGAGTAACACTATATATGGGTTTTGCACAGATGTATGAATTTAAAGTTATAATAAGATTGCAATAATATCCTTCTGCCACAAAATCATCAATTTGTTCGTTCATTATAAAGCAGGTTTTACTTGAATCGCGTCTTTTTTGACCTATCGGTTGTATTTGACAATATCATAACCTTTCAAAACTATATGGAGAACCTGCTTCGAAAAACACGATATTATTTTATGTCTGATATTTTCGACAACCAGATAAAGCGAACTGGGCCTTGCAAATACCTATGGTAAAAACTTGGTAAATAATGATCTCAAGATGTGGGGTCCCACAGGGAAGTGTCTTATGAAAACAGTTCAATTCCTGAATAGAGTTCGAAATTTTTTCCGAATCGCAAAGACTTTTTTGTGACGTAACTACTACGTCACAAAAAACGTACGACGTAACTGACGTATTTACAGTTTTCAGAATTTTTCCTATACTTGTGCTACGAGACCTTGCTTCATGGCAAATTATAGGAATCTAGGTCAACAGGAAGTGAAATTGTGAAATTTGATTCCCTCGAGTGTCGAAATATACGTTTTTTTGCGATATAACGTCAAATACTTCAAAGGTTAACTGACCTTAGTATATGGTTTAATTTTCACTCGAAACCTCATGCATTCCCGATATAAAATGTTTTGACAGCCAAATGGACAGACACAACCAATTAGTGATCCTATAAGGATTCTGTTTTTTTTTCCTTTCGAGGTACAAGAGGATACCACAGAGACGAATGCAAAGCCCTCCTTTCCAATAGTCTTCCAAAAATGTTGAATTTTCTAAACAACGACTTTTTTTGGAAAGCCATTGGGTAGCGTGCTTCCAAGACCAACTAAAATTTAACCAATCAATAAAACAACAACAAACCGGAAAAATTCCTAGTTTATTCAAAAAAAAAAAAAACAATATTTCCGTGATTTACACTTATCCTATCATTACTTTACACGACAGTTGCGTGTCCGTCTGTTCGGCTACCACTTTTATGAGGTTGCTATTGGCTAACACATTTCTGGGCTGGTAGCCCGCGGTGATCCACGAGTCCAGTATTTCAGTACTTGGCAGCATCGTTCTTAACGTGTTCCTAATATAAATGTAAGCTTGCGGCGAGTACTTGTAAATACTCAAGGCGAAGTTTTTCAAGTCTTCCGTTTGTCTCATTGGCATAGCCAAGACTAGTCCTGTAGCATCTTCTTTGATTTTATCCTGCAATGACAGAAGAATCCTGCATTTTTTCTTCCGTTTCTGATTCAATACCTTCTTCTTCATCTCGATGATTTCTTTTATTCTCTTGAGAAATCTGTTTTGTCTGTTGTGTACTTTCATATTGTATTTAAGTTTGTCTTTTAGTCCGACGGCTTGTCTCTGTAGTCTTTGGACTTCAGTGAACAGTTTGAGCAGTTCGATATTATCTTGTTCTGCCTGAGGTATGTTGTGGTCTAAAGATGTGTTGTTAGCGGCAGAGGCAGCCTTTCCCTCGTCTTCATCGGTGGTCATGTAGTCTTCGTCCTCTTCATTTTCCAGTGTTTCTTCATCTATGTATTCAACCTAACACATAATAACATTAGTTACAAAGTTAAATGCTTCATTGGTAATGCTGGATTAGATTTAAAGGAACCAAATTAATATATGTAAAACATAAAAAAAAAAACACAGTATTTGTAACTGACCTTTAACAAATTATTCTTCAAAGCTTTAGATGGGTAAAGAAGTTCGCAATTCGAGTTCAGGTTGTCTATCAGAAGACGTCAGTGCAATTTTTGAGATAGGTAAAACAAAACATAGCAAATAAGGCAACAGAAAAGGACGAATAGCAAAAACATGCTCATTGAAACCAGTAAATCAAAAAAAAAGAGAAAATATCAAACTACCCACCTCTAAAACATGTCTCGGTAACTTAAGCGATGGTACTGCCTTATCCACCAGCACCATCTGGTCATCCTCGTCACATTTAAAGCAGTCAATGGAGAAGTGTTGCATGCAGATGTACGAGAAGTCGGTTGGCGTCCAGTTGTTGCGACCCGTCAGGTCCGTCCATATCTGTCTGAGACCCGCGTCTTCCGGAAATCTAGTCACAAAAAATAAAGGTAATCATGGACTATGCTTTTTTTGCAACTGCAGTAACTACAATATACTTATAAAGAAAATAAAATAATAAGCTTGAGGAAGTGATATAGACGTCACGGTGTAGTAGCAGCATGAAAGCTATGTAGACACTCATAGTCGAGGTTCACCAGTTTGGTGGTATGCAGAACAAGCAGTAAAGTCGCGAAAAATTCCTTTGAAAAGGGGAGTCCGACCAGACAGGTGACAGGTCAGGGCGGAAAACTCTCCGTGGTGCAGGATTCTGAATTTCGTTCCTATATAGCGCTATAGATGTCGCTACAAACTTAAAAGGTTCAAACACCTAGAATGCAATTGGTATGGTATGAAGAAAATTTATTGAGCATCAAAACACATTGTTGCCAATAATAAGTGTCCAACGCTGGCAATATTGCCAGATTGAATAGCAGTGCTGATTCTTTGCGAAGAATCAATTAACTGTTCAAGTTAGCTCAGCAGTGCCAACTGCCTACTGGGACCATACATTTGCTTATAAAAGGGAAATTCGAGGTCCTGGAATGCAAGACAAAGAAGGGACATAGGATCGGGTGTTAGTAAGGAAAAGTCTGATGCACCTTGCCATTTCTCACATAAAAACCGGTAAGTATATGAACTATCTCGCTACTTTTGTTTTTCTCTACTTTAAGATAACACATAAATATTTGGACATTAATAGGTTTTAAGTTTTTCTTTTCTTTTGAAAGAATCGTAACAAAATTAAGAGAAGTTAGCAAATTAAGATGTTTATAGTTAATATTATGAGCACACTTGTTCTTGTAAAGAATTTGATGTGGCAAAAGCAATCCAGTAAAACTAGAACTACAAAAGACAGATGCACATGTGTAACATGTTTGATTTGTTTGTAGAACGCGTTGGGTAGCATGTACCAAGTGCAGCTCTCTATAAGTTTAGTTTCCATATAAAATTTATGGAGACGGACGCGCCCAGTTCGGCGTGTGTGGCACACGTGTGAGCAATATAGTTCTTACTTTACTGTACAGATATGCAGTCATCTTTACTGCTAGTTGGTTTGGATGGATTGCAAGTTAATGTATTTAGAGCAAGATGATCAAGTATACTATCAATCAATTTATTTATATCAATTTACTCGACAATTTTTTGCTATTATTTTATTATTACCTAAAAAAAGATTCGGCATCTAAATTCTTGAAGTCTTCACATCCCAACACTGCACAAGTCTTTGTTATTTCGGTATCAGTATCTGCATACTGTTTCAATTCTGGGGCCACCATCGCTGTTGAAAAATAATTGTATTAACTCATCAATTTGTGGACTAGGAATCTTTTATAATCTGTTGACTTGGAACCTGTTATAATCTGTTGAGTAAGAATCTGCTACAATTTGTTGACTAGAAACCTTTTATAATTTGTTGACTAGAAACCTTTTAAAATTTCTTGACTAGGAACCTGTTATAATCTGTTGACTAGGAACCTATTATAGTCTGTTGACTAGGAACATGACATAATCTGTTGACTAAGAAACTATAATAAATTTGTTGACTAGGAACCTGTTACAATTTGTTGACTGAGAACCTGTTACAATTTGTTGACCTACGGGCCTGTTTCAATTTGTAGACTAGAAACCTGTTATCCCTATCATTCAGTTGTTTGCTGCAGCATAGTAACTTGTAGTACATATTAGCATTAACATGACTATGAAATAAATATTACAATAATGATCTAGGAGGCAAGGAAATAAATGATAAAATTTTCACAATCTTATCCTCGGTTAGTTGTTTTTATTTCTGTACCAGCTGGTGCCAGTGGCTTCACTCATGCGAGTGACAGTAGAAAATGATCACAAAAAAACATACTCTCAGAAGTATGTTTTCTTGGTAAAAAAAAATCTATGAGCTGTTGCAGTACACATTCTACTCTTGTGACAAATTTAATCCACATTCATTCAGCCATTTGAGCATGGAGATATAACAAACATACACTCACAATCTTTGCCTATGTAATACTAAAATAATAATAATAATAGTGTGTGTGATAAGGTAACTAATGAAATCCTAAACTAAAAAACAGTAGGTAGCAGGTTAAACATTTGACATCTAAAATAGCATTATTAAATAGTCTTTCGCCACGAAACGCTGTCCATTTATCGTAGAACTAAATATTATTTCATGAGCAAACCTGACTCCGTGTGCCATAAGTTTTATTATGAAATTCAAATAAGAACCTACCAATGGGAGTAGATTTCGCTTTACTATCGCCGTGCTCCGTTGCATTCTCCTTCATTTTATAACTCTGGCTTGTATTCATCATAATATTGTAACTAGCTGAAAAAATATGTCAAAAATTATTTCAATGAAAAATAGAATCAAACTTCCACGAATCAATAACAAAAAGATTGGTTATGTTGTATTAAAAAGTTTACAAATAACCTGGAAAAGGGTCAAATAGAGACAAACCTCTGTACATACAATAGAAAGTTTGTAAACTTACTTTAGTTACTTTGCCCAAAAACTATTGGAGCTGGAATGGCCGGCAGCGAAAACCAGAAAATAGGTTAATCGCTTCTCTTTCATTTACATTACGTTAACATTTTATTGATACAACCGTTGAACAATTAAAATCACAATGATTATTGCTTTAAATAACTCAGTAGGAGTTTACTGCGAGAAATAAGCGCGCAATTTAGGTTTAAAAACCCTTCTTGAAAAATTCTGGCATGAACGATTGAACGAACATTGAATGACATAAACAATGATTGTTTCGTAACAAAAATCATTCAATCATTAATGAACAGTTTTTAAATTACGGAAATGAATAGGTTTGTGCTTGCTTCAGAAAGTTTACGGTTTTAATATAGCAATAAAACTATTTCCTAATGAATAAAATTTTGATAATTAGCAAATATAGTAAAGAGATTGAAATTGCTTCACCATTACTTTTTTTGTCTTGTATACTGTTTTTATTTAAGTTTTTCTACAAATGATAAGAAATAATTACCATAGACAAACTAGACAACTCGTGCAGTGATATGATATGATATGACTTGACTGATGTTTCTTGTTTGTCTTGTCACTTTTTCTAAAATACGTAATTTTTGACGAGACCTTTGTTGCTATCAATTGATGTTATTGAAAGTGCATCTAAAAAATGGTTGATCCAATATTCGATTACCAATTTAGGCTTATCCTAATTGGTGATAGTACTGTCGGCAAGAGTTCTCTCTTGAAATATTTCACAGATGGGAAATTCGCTGAGGTGAGTACATACAATCCCTTTGTTTTGATGTTATTTATACAATTTATGATTTAAACTACGCGTTAAATTTTAGCTGTCGGATCCTACAGTGGGTGTGGATTTCTTCGCAAGGATTATAGAAGTGCAAGATGGCACGAGAATTAAATTGCAGTTATGGGACACGGCGGGCCAGGAGAGGTTTAGATCTATAACGAAATCGTACTATAGGAACTCAGTTGGTGCGTTACTAGTGTACGATGTGTGCAATAGATCTAGTTTTGAGCATATACCTCTGTGGATGATGGAAGCAAAGAGGCACATAGAGCCTCACCGGCCAGTGTTTGCTTTGGTTGGTTGCAAAGTGGACCTAGTGGGTACAGACAACAAGAATGGAGCCAGGAGGGAAGTTACTTGTGAGGAGGCTCGAATGTTTGCAGAAGAGAACGGTGAGTCGCTCAACTATTTCATAATCTCAAAAATTGTTTCTGTTTGTGCCAGTATGTTATCTATCACTGTTTTAATGTAGGTCAATAGTAAAGTATGCTAATTCGTCCTAATATGTGTGTTTTGTGAATAATTTAATTTACAAAGGGAGCCGTTTGTAATGTTACCTTTATTTTTTGTATTAGAAAGAAAGAAAGAGAAGTATTTATTTTGGCGCACAAAACATTGTAGACAACAAAAAAACTGAAGACAAACACAAAACAAACAAAAAAAAATATACTCTCATTGTATGTCTCACGTTTGCGTAAAAAAAAAATGATTACTATTTTACTTAGCCTAGTACCAATATTCATGTTAACGCTGGTGTTATTAAACACTTACATAATAGAGTTTCAAGGACTAGAAACTAATTCTGAAGCTAGGCAGTTTTTTTTTAACACAGATATTGTTAAATTATTCATTCATAAATTCCTACAATCATCTAACTACTCAAATACCGTAAACTGGTCTCGTATATTAATTATTATTCTTGTTATCTCAAGATCTTTTATTGGCTATGAAAGGTCAACAGGAAATGGTCATTTAAGATCATTTATAGTGTTATCCTTATCCTATTAAGGGGCCGAGATACAGCTCGGACACTTCGACCCATGTGGATCTTTTGTGGTCCCCTAGATTGCTTACTCCTCCCCACCCTCGCTGAAAATCTCCTTCATAAGTTTCACAACGAGATGCGGGGATAAGAGCCTGTAATCCTCTGGTCTTGGATATCCTACCCCTAGAAGACTCATTCGCTTGTTAGCCAAAGCATCGCATGTGCACAGCAGGTGCTCCATGCGTTCTGTATGTTCCTCACACAACCTGCACATGGAAGTCGCGGCTAGACCCATTTTCATGAGCATGTCGTTGGTTCCAAAGTGCCCTGTAAAGGCACCCATCAGGTAGCGGATTTGCCCCCTGCTCATATTCCAGATACATTCCCGTGCCTTGAACGTAGAGCCCAGGAATTTCTTGGAGTGTCCCAGACCCGTAATAGACAGCCAGTGTGTTTTTTGGCTATGATCTGCATACTCCCTGAATGCGGCCTTCACGAGGCACGTCGAGATGCCTACACATGGTTCTGGTCCCACAAAGTCATTTGCGGAGCCCTCTCTTGTCAGTTCATCCGCCATTTCATTACCATGGATTCCCTTATGCCCTGGGACCCACATCAACTTTACCCTGTTACGCCTCCCAAGCCTGTTCAGGGCCCGGATGGCGTCCAGAATAAGTTTGGAGTCCACCTTGTAGGACGCCATGGCCTTGATTGCAGCTTGACTGTCACTTAGAATATAAATAGATTTATCTTTGGTTTGTCTTTCTATATTCTCTTGAGCACAGGTTATTATGGCATATGTTTCTGCTTGGAATACTGTTGCCATCTTCCCTAAGCTTCTACTACATTTGTAGCCTTTTGCGTATATTCCCGCTCCTGTACCGGATTCCATTTTGGATCCATCAGTGTACCATACCAGACTATCTTTTTCTGGTGGTTCAAGTCCCTTAGTCCAGTCTTCCATTGTTGGGATCTGGACCTTAAAGGACCTTTCGAATACAAACATGGTTTGCATTTTATCAGATATCATGCTTGTTACCCGATCCAGGTCCTCATTCCTATCGAATCTTGTATGGTTAGTCTTTGGCTTAGAGGCATCCCATAGTCCAGCAACAGCAAGACGATGCATTGCCTTCCTTGCCTCGAGTTCTACCATCATATGCAGGGGAGGGATGTTGAGGTATCTCTCTATTGCTGCCGTAGGTGTTGTCCTAAAAGCACCCGTTATTCCAAGGCATACTGTTCTTTGTAGCTTGGTCAGTGGCGCTTTGCACGTGGCAAGTTTCGTTCTTGTCCACCACACTATGCTGCCGTAAGTGATAATTGGTAATATCATTGTTTGGTACAGCCATCGTAGCACTTTAGGTTTTAGCCCCCAAGTTCTACCATATGTGGAGCGACACATACCGAACACCCGCAGGGCCTTTGTCGTTATGTTTTCCACATGAGTTTTCCACCTGAGCTCCTTATCAAGAGTTACCCCTAGATATTTAACTTCGGTGGACCATGGCAACTTGATTCCATTGAGGGAAGGGTTTCCTAGATTTCCCAGTTGCCTTTTCCTCGTGAATGGGATAATGACTGCCTTGCCTGGATTGATAGAGAGATGGTTCTTTGTACACCAATCTTCTGTCATCCTCAGCGCTTGTTGTAACAATCCAGACACTATGTTCGGGAATTTACCATTAACCATTATAGCTATATCGTCTGCATAGCCTACTGTGTAGAATGGTCCGGTGTTGAGTTTGGTGAGTAGCGAGTCTACCACCAAGCACCACAGTAATGGTGACAGCACTCCGCCCTGTGGACAACCTCTTGTCGTTTTCGCGCTGAGTCGGTCTCCCATTATTTCCGATCTGACTATTCTGCTCTTTAGCATATAGTCGATCCAATTACACGTGGTATCATTGATACCATGCTCCTTTGCAGCAATGCGTATGGACTCAAATGTTGTCTTATCGAAGGCTCCCTCTATGTCGAGGAAAGCCCCCACGCAGATTTCTTGTCCCTCTAGCGCAGCCTCGGCCCGACTCGCGACATAATGTAGTGCCGTTTCCGTGGACTTGCCGGGGCTATAGGCGCACTGTAGTCTATGTAGAGGGAATTTCTTAAGCGGTCCCTCTCTTAGGTACTTGTCTACCAGTTTCTCTAATGATTTCAAGAGAAAGGATGTAAGACTGATAGGCCTGTAAGCTTTAGCTTCTTCGTAATTTGGTTTACCAGCCTTCGGTATGAAGGTGACTTTGGCCTCTCTCCATGTCTTGGGTACGTACCCAAAGGCTAGGCAGGCTCTGTAAAGCCTACTCAGCTGCGGTATTAGAACAGAGGCCCCTTCTTGTAATAACACTGGGTAGATGCCATCCGGGCCAGGGGATTTGAAAGGCTGGAAGCCCGCTATCGCAAGCCTCAGCCTGTTCTCATCTACCACTTTCTTTGCAGTGAGCCAGTCATTTTTTGACGTGTGCTTACCAAGCTCGTCCCTTGTGACTGGCTCCTCTTCGTCGCTGTCGCGCACTACACATCCTGGGAAGTGAGACTTAAACATCACACTCAGAGTGTCCTGTCCAGTTTCCGTAAGGTGCCCATTCTGATCCTTCACGGATGATAGTGGGTTTGCCTTGGTCATGGACATTGCTTTGCACAACCTCATTCCATCTGGTAAGGCTTCAATGGAGGTGCAATGCTGTCGCCAAGCAGTTCTTTTGGCCTTGCGTACCGCCTTATTATACCTCGTTAGCATTTATAGTGTTTAATTCATGAATCCCCAAGCGACCACCGGTGGCCGCGCATCTATTGTCTTACTATTGTGTCTCTAATTGACGGTATCTGAAGGGTTAAGATGACAAAGGAATAGTACATTGTTACACTAGGGGTGAAAGTTACTTATTTCGTCCCGAGAAGGAGTTGGCGGCCGAGCGTAGCGAGGTCGCTAATTCGAGGGACTAAATAAGTATCTTCCACCCCCAGGTAAGCACTGTGCTTTTCATTACGAATACAAGGAAAGTAAAAATAAAATAATAAAAACTTTGTTAAACCTGAGTTATCGTACCTATGATTTTAGGTAGGTATCTTTCTTCTGATTTAGGCGGTAAAAGGTTCCACTACTGCTTTAGTCGCTTCTCTTATAAAATTATTACCATCACTATTTTAATCTGATGAACTTATCAAGTTAATACAAATCTTTGCATTACGGAAATATAAACAAAACTCAAAAAACCAACGTCTGATTTGCCACTTTCCCGCCATTTTGTTTTTTTTTTTTCTGTAGCCGACCAGCTATTCAGCCTCATTAATGAAAAATTAGAAATGAATTGTAATATTTTACAAATAAAGTATTTTAAAGAAATACTTGAACAAATAGTCACTTAAAAATATAATATTATTTAATTAATACTTATCTTTAAGTTATTTGAATTTTATATCGCGTTGTGATTGACTGGCTGTATGGAAAATTGGAACATGGTTCAATAGAAATGTGAAGATACAACTAGTTTTTTTTTTAATAATTTGACAGCTGTCAGTTGAAAGTAAAACTTCCTAGGGATGAAAAGTATCATCATTTCAACCCGCTCCACAGGCAACTTCAGACCTACTTTTAGAGTATTAGTAATGAAAAGTTCTATGTGATTATCACATAGTATAGCATAAAGATAAACTAACAATTGACAGCCACCCGAGATGAGATCACAATTTATCTATAAAATAAAAATATGATACTAAAAGTTTAAGATGTTTGTTTAGTAATCAGTCTAAAGCACTGGCCACACAGAACAGACGCAAGGCACGGACCTGTCGCAAACAATACAGAAAAGACGGCGTCCCGTCTTTTCTGTATGTTTTACTTTGCGACGACTGTATACATTTTATATGCAAGTAGATTAAACGGGCGCCGCGACTGCGACGGGTCCGTGCCTTGCGTCTTTTCTGTGTGGCCAGCCCCTTACAACGGAGTCATATTTTCTATCTGAAAAGGACTTTTCATAGTATTCTCATCAAAATTCAAATACTTTTTGTTGAAAAAAAGTGTCTATATTTTTAATAATAAATTAAGTCTATCAAAACTTTCAATACATTTTCATATGTACAACATTGGTAATTTGTTTGTGGCCCATAGGCTTGCACTACAGTTCGTCTCTGCCTTTGTTTGGCTGTTTATTTCACTTCAGTGTAATAAACACACAAATTATCAAACATTGGCTTTATCAATAAGATTGATAAGACAAAATCACTGCTAAGAAACCAATCGGAGATTATTTTTTTATTAAAACTTTCCTTATATTTTTAGGTTTACACCACGTAGAAACATCAGCAAAAACAGGTGTAAATGTTGAAGAAGCATTTGTGCTAGTCGCTCAAGAGGTATACAACCGCATCCAAACCGGTGAATACAAAGTCGAAGATGGATGGGACGGGATCAAGACTGGCTTCAACCGTCCCAACGGTATGGACTTTAATCTCCTTGAAGCTGAGACAGTGCAGTCTACATGTTGCTAGGAGAGTAAGAACTAAGTGTATATATTTGACTCACAATAGTTTAGTAATATACAATGTGTAAGCATAATTTTATATATATTGTATAGATAAGGTGTGGCGGTAAAAGCTGGTCCGTTCAGTTTACAGTTGTACTTTTACTTATAAACATTCATTTTTACTTTATTTGGTGGTTGTAATTGAAAAACAAAAATGCATTCAAACAAAAAGTAAGTACAATTTGATTATCTTCAGATTTCAGAACATGTTCTAAAAGTTGTAGGTTCTCCTGCTTCTCAAATGCTTTGTCGGTCATAAATAGTTGACATTATGGCCATCATTTTATATTTAGACCTGAAATAAGTACTACTTACTTAATTCATGAATCCCCAAGCGACCACCGGTGGCCGTGCATCTATTGTCTTACTATTGTGTCTCTAATTGACGGTATCTGAAGGGTTAAATCGTGATTGTGTTAACACATAGAATAATACTAACAAACAAAAATATATGGCAACTTTTGGAAACAGCTAAAAAATAGGGTACTTTTAACACTTGTATTTCTAATAATACACTAATTCTTTGATTTTACGTTGGATTAAGCCGGAAAATATTTTATGGTATATTTATGACCAAATATTCCATCTCATCAGCTGTTCTGTGCATCACCTACAACAAGTGACACTGGGAACTGAAGAGTTAAACGAGATGAGACCATCATCATTTCAGCCAAAAGACGTCCGCTGTTGGACATAGGCCTCGCCCAAGTGTCGCCGTAACGAACGGTTGTTCTCGCATCTATCGGATTCCATGACTCTCACCAGTTCATAGGTCCACCTTGTAGGAGGGGCTAACGCAGCGTATTCCGCCAACGAGATGGAGTATTTGTTCATAAAATATACGACTCTGGTGAAATGGACACGAAAATATTCGTCGGAATAACCCGACATAAGCAGTTAAAAGGGCTAATGATAATAAGTACTGTGTCTATATATTTTCTGTTAATTATTTATTTTATCAGTTCAATTTTATCATATTGAAAAATGTGTAAACACAGTAATTGTCTCATTACTTCCAATTAGAGCAAATTCCAAATAGAAATTTTTGCATAAGTACATATTTTTTTATTAAAATGATGTTATCAAGTACACAATTTTTAAATGATAATGTTTATAAGCAAACGTCAAATAACCTACCTACTCTTCTAATACATTCATAATTATATTTTCATACATTACAAAAAAAAAAACAAGATTATTATAATTTGCTCAAAGGAAATGATAACGAGCACTAAAAATAACATTGATTCAGAAAAAAATATCATTTGCATTGCAAATATAGATATGTAACAGGTTTCATTTATGGTAATATAGGAATTATGTGTTTTACTCATTTGTAAAACAGTAGCATTACACATTGTTAGAAACATAGCTGTTTAAAAACCATAAAACGTCGAAATCTAAAGGTGAAAGAATTATTTTGCAGCATACGTACTGAAAATGATCTTGACCTAGTCTCACTGACCTGAAAAAATGTATATTCACATTTTAAAAAAACAATATGTGAATCAAATTCAGCTTTTAAAGTCCACTGAAATATTGCAATGCAAATTATAAACTTGACTATTACAAAAAAAAAACTTATAAATATCTATATTTTGAGGAATCCTTTTTTATTTACAAACAAATATAAATTAGCTCTCGCTAAATGACTCGTTTACGAGCCGATGTAAATAATGTAAAAATATATGCCCATAAAGTATGTTTATGATCCAAATGCCACGGTTTCTTATGTAAATGATATATAACGACATTCGAGGGATAATAAAACAAAACTAATCGTGGCTTGTACTGTGTAGCATATTTTTGTAAAATATTAGCACTATGGTTAAAAATTGCGGGCAATGGGAGTTTTGCCCGCAATAACGAACTAGGCATTTGGACCATTTTTATACATTACGCGTGTAATTTGAACCAAAGAATTCGAAAATTATCCCTACGATTTTGTTTCTTTCAAACTGTATAGATATAAAACTCTTGTTTCATTAACCTTTACTAACTATAAGTTAAAAATATTGTACCTGCAACACCATGTAATCGTTAGATAAACATTGTAATTGTTTAAGGTAATCCATCTCCAGAGTGGATCCATTTATGCAACGTCCTCTACCTTGAGTACTCTATAAATGTAAAGATAAGATGGATTTAGATGAAACCTTTGAAAGGATTATCCATTACGTTTCTCAACGAAACCATAAAATTAGACTGTAGATACAATTTTTCTACGTAAATATAGAATTCACAATAGCCACTTAGTAAAACTATATTAGGCCCCAAAAAAATGTTCTAACTGCAAATAGACTGTTCATTTAAATAAAGAAAGATGTTAACCATCGACAAGTGCATTCTAAAATTTAAATAATTGAGCCGTCCATTAGCACGGACAACTTTAAAATGTGAAACTTGAATTTGTTTTA
Organism: Mythimna lalbum; assembly: GCA_949319445.1. Classification (NCBI taxonomy): domain Eukaryota; kingdom Metazoa; phylum Arthropoda; class Insecta; order Lepidoptera; family Noctuidae; genus Mythimna; species Mythimna lalbum. The sequence continues at coordinate 2,093,374 of OX439354.1, forward strand.
AGGATGCGTAATACAAATACTTACATTGAAATATGCGCGCTGAACTTTTGACCTACCGACATGATAAAATGTTTTGTCATGACGAAAAGTGCTAGTAATATTTTCACGAAGGTACTGTACTGTAAACGAAGTGTTCATAAGGTGCATTTTCACGTATGTATATGTATCCTAAAGACGTAAAGTACATTAACTAATATGTGCGCACCCTTAGTTTGACATAAATTACATTTTACTAATGTGTGCTCACCCTAAGTTTGAGATATAGTAAATGTACTAATGTGTACGCACCCTAAGTTAATACCTAAAAAAATACGAAGTGTTAGGCGACCATTACACGATCAATTCATATGTAAGCGTCGATCAATTCCATCAATCATGAATTGATTGATATCATATGATCGCATTAGACGGTAAGTTTTGATTGACGAACAATCAAAACTTTAACTGTGGGAAAACGGACAGCAAAGCCTACCGTGTAATGTTCGCCTTTCGAACTCTATCAAAAATCTATGTGCGCTACACAATTTACCTACCGTAAAACGGGGTTAATAGGGACTTAGGGGTAAATAGAGACAAAACTTTGGTTTGGTTTTTCATTTAGATACCATAATATCGACCTCTAACAAAGCATCGATTTTTTAGAATACCAATTCATTAGTAAATTGATGTAGTTAAATACTGCAAAAAATATTCAAATATCGAGAAAATACCCTTTAAAGTTTTGTCTCTATTCACACCTGAGTCTCAAATAACCCCATTTTACCGATATGGTCTAAAATATTGTCAACTAAACGTGATGGTAATAATTTAAGTTCTGAATTACTAATGTTTATGATATAGTCTTCATAACGCCTAGATTTATTCGAGTTTAGGATGTGGTAAATGGACAAAATAATAAAAATTACCAAAAGCCTGACAGGTTTGCGCGGCACAAATACTATCCTGCGCTTCATCTCACATTAAATGTCAGGTTGTATTCTCAAAAGATCGATAATCCAAAAAAAAAAATTGACATGTTCATTCATTTTTATTAACATTTGAATATTGGGCACTGGTAATACGTTTAATAAGGTTTGAAATAAACCGACATGTTATAATAAAACCATTTAAACACGAGTTCTTGTAATTTAAATAATTTTAAGGTCATCGCATAAGACTAAAAGATAACAACAAATAAAAATGTAGTCGATTGACAATATTTAGGATTGTCTTAACGAAATTGTACTTTTGGACGAATGATTTAACATTTGTTATTTTTTAATCTTATGTTAACAGTTTGTTTTATTGGAGTAGCTTATAATATGCTGTTATAATAATGCTTTATATGAAGTAAAGTTTTTTTGTTAATTAGTTCTTTGTTTTATTTATTGATGCGTCCGGTATGTTGGCTGACGTTAACATATTTTTTTTTTTCGGTTATAATGCACGAAAGTTGCGCATTAGGTATTATCGCTGTCGTAGTAGACGCCAGCCCCAATAGGTACCATTCTTAGAACGCTGGGCTAATCACAAATCGGTGGGACCCCGATCTTGGAGAGGTAGTAAGGTGCTGCAATAAGACCCAGGTCCCCAGGATAGGCGTGGCTCAAATCAAAAGCGACATAGAGAGAACTTACTATGTCTCTAAAACTAATTCTAAGTTTAAATTTTTACAAAAAGAATTATTAATACTACGCAGGCGCATCAGTTTCCATACGTTTTATATGGAAACGTAGACTAGTAGAGCCACGCTTGATCCACGCCACGCGACATCGTTCTACGTACAAATCAGGCGTGTTACACGTGTGCATCAGTCTAATGTACTTAATTCTAGCTTAATTCGACCCTGTTCCAAAACAAACGTTTTTATAATTATTTACTAATTGTGGAGATACTACGTGTTAGTCGATTGAGGTCATACAGCACACTAGACATTGGGTCAAGTAAGTGACCCAATTTCTGACAGTTAAGTGATCGTAATTAGGGCATAAATTAAAGATATCAACCGCGGATATAATTCATAATGAGATCATTACATTTGTACCTACAGAACTGCATGCACGAGCTTATCTTATTGTATGCATAGTTAATAGGTGTGGGTAGGTATACCTACAACTACAACATGCAATGATATCTACTAAAGGTCGGCCTCACTATACAAAATTATAATTCGATTGGATAATTTTTATGGCGAGGCCGATTTTTTTTTTTCGTTTATTGAAAAAAAAAAATTTGTGACAGGTTGTTCAGTTTTGTCTATTGAGCAAGGCCTTAAAGTTTGTGGAGGGCTGTCCTTTACACCTTGTATGGATTACTAGAATATCATCAATTTGTAACCAATCTGCTTTTCACTATAAGAAAGCTGCTCATGAAAATGTAAAAGCAAATTTGGGGACACCACCATACTCGTGTAGATTTTAGAATCTATTGCGAGCCACAATGAACTCGCTAACCTAGCAAAGCCTCTTGATCGTAAACCAATTCAATATGGATTTTTTTTTTGGTGGGTGAAAATCATCCTATTGACAGATAGTGTCGGACTCTTAATTCATGAATCCCCAAGCGACCACCGGTGGCCGCGCATCTATTGTCTTACTATTGTGTCTCTAATTGACGGTATCTGAAGGGTTAATGATTAAAAACCCAACCCCGTTCCTTCTTGCCTTTCATACCAGGGCCCAGCCTTCCTTTCAGAAGCAGACCCTTGGCCCCAGTAGGCTTCGGTCCAGCTGGATCATAACTACTGAACACTCTTTGAGGCGCGCGGAAACAGTGCGCGCCGTCGACGACTTGGGGGGCTCGGTCCGGACAGTAACCGGACGATCGGACAGCGAGCTACCCAGTGTTCGCAGTCCGTGTATAATTGGCACACGATTTAGCTAGGCAATCCATTCCGAATGTCCTAATAAACGCATTATATAGCAATCAAATAACAGATGAGGGAAGAGATTTCTTCTGCGGATCTCGAATTAAGTATTACTCTTTCGAGCAATCATACTACCAACCTAATCTAGATAGAAAACCAAAAGAAACAAAAATACTCGGCCTTCCGTAATCTAAATCACTTGTCCGTTCACCCTGCTAACTTAGCATGACGAAAAGTTACGTAGTGTGATATCATATTGCATGATTTAGAAGTAGGATATATATGCATAACGGTTGTGAATTATTCAACACAGGTGAAAATTAAGAGATTGTGTAGATACATCCGGGACTTTTTGCAAACTCATGTTCAGGGCCTTATCATGACAGGTTAAAAATATCAGGTGTGCAGTGTGCTAGTGAGAAAGAGGGATTTAGTGAAGCATATAGGTATATAGCTCGGCAAAGCCAAAGGGGTTTATAACTTTGACAGGCTATGTATGTGAGTATAATCATCTTTTCCCTCCTAGCTCCTAATCTACTTATCAGATCTCGACATAGAGTCTTTACCGTGGGTCGTGGAGGCCAGTTATTAAGTCATCTAGTTAGACGGGATGCCGACCCTATTGTAAGTAAATAACTAGACAGAGTGAATTGATTAATCTGAGTCTTGGAGTCAAATGATACGTAACTACGTAAGTGCAATATTGCACATCGGTATTTAACGTCAAAACCAGGGTCGAAGATTTCTACATGATCACTTTAACAAAGTTGCATTGATGTGTGACGTTTGGGGTAATATTGAATCGGAATCGAAATACAGGTACCACACACAAGCTTCAGCAGGGAGCGGCCGTAGTCAACAGGGCGGGCGGATGTTACGAGCGCCATCTAACTTGTTTTTCATCTTACGTCATTTTTAGAAGGTTATATTAATGATTTTAATGATTATGATTCCGTAAATAAATTCATATTGTAATCAATGTAAGTAACTTTTTCTTGACAATGACCCGTATAATACAAAAAACTTAAGAAAATTTAAATTTCGCGGGCTCTCTTTGAACATCCCTTTAACCACGTGAATACCTTTCTGTCGCTCTAAAATCTAGATCCGATTAAAACAAAAAGAAACTGTAAATAGGTAAGTTTATTAACATAAATGAGGATATACCAGTGCAGCAGTCTGGTATGAATTTTACATACACATCTGCAGTACCTACATCTTCAGAGTATAGGTACTAACATGAGATGCTATATGGAATGGAGTTTACAATAAAGTAAACTCTCTTTTTGTTATCATTTATTGAGGTGTTCTTCTTCAGCTCTTCATTAAAAATATAAATGGAGAATAAACACGTTTCAAAAAAAAATTTCAAAATCAGTAGAAATCTTTGTAGTTGAAACAGGCGTGATCTCGATAAAGATAAAGATATATTTATTGCGTAACTGTGTACATTAAGATCTTATTTATAAACATTACATTTTTAGTTTCAACAGTCTACCCAAGTCGGATATGCAATAGTATTTCAAATTGAATTCACAAATTTAATTTTTATTACACAACGATAAAATAAAGAAGCTTGTCGAGGAGACGGACTTGTTACGGTTGCTACCAAATGCTGTAAAAACATTGGAATATGTTACATTTGTATTGTAATTGAACTAACTCTCAAAGTAACTCTGAAAATGTATAAAAACTAGACCCTGGGGATATTACAAACCGTGCAAAAACAAAAAAAAAATTAAAATAAGTACCTCTACTCTAGTAGGAAATATAAAATCTGTGCCCTAAAATAAGTATTCTGTGATGTCATTATGACAGAATGTGACTGACACTGACACTCCATCTAATAAGAAATGTGTTCCGAACTTACTACTTAATAAATTGAACATTTTGTTGCATTAGAAAGTGATAAACAGACTATTTCCGCTACGAGCGTAGGTGCAATAACAACTGAGAAATGTTCCATAACTTGTAATTTTGGCACCTTAATAATTAATTCCTAAATTCAGTAATCGTTTCGCTGTAATGTTACATTTTTTCAGTGAAATTAATAGGTTAATGTAATCATAATTAAAGTAAAATAGTTATCTATTATAAGATAAAGTGTAAATTGAAAAACCATGTCGTCAAGTCGATCTAAATCGTCAATTCTCGACAAATCGCTGAGCAAAGGCAAAGGGGAGGTTTCTTTAGCATTTTATGCACTTTTGTTCTCAGAAATAGTCCAGTATTGTCAGAATCGTTCACATTCTATTCACGAACTCCAAACCAAGTAAGTTTCTATCCATTTTTGTTAAATAAGCGTTAATAATCGCGTTAGCGTTTACCAAAGTAACACATACTCCAATATTGTATTTAATTATAATGTTCTTCATCATCATCATATCAGCCGAAAGACGTCCACTGTTGGACATAGGCTTCCCCCAAGCGTCGCCACAACGACCGATCCTGTGCGTCACGCATCCATCACACATGTTTGTAAAACTACTTTTGCCTGTGTGTTTAAATTAAGTCATGTATTTAACATTTAAATTTTCTGTTGATTCAGATTATCAGACATTGGTCATGATGTAGGAACCAGACTCTTGGATTTATATTTTGTAAGAGAGAGGAATAGTAAGAGAGAAATCAAGCTTCTGAATATGCTGCTCTTTGTGAAATCTACTCTATGGAAGGTAAGACGGTGAATCATTATAGAGGTACACTAGTTTGTGCCAGTGGCTTGGCCTGAGTCAAGGTAGGTTTCTCCATACAAACTAAGAGGAAGATCCTCTCTTAGCATATCTACATCATAAAAAATTTACCCTCTTAAGTAAACTACAGATAGTTTCTGCTGTACATTTATATGTTAATCAGTCAATTTTCCTTTTCTATAAATAGATTCAGTTTAATTAGGATTGGGTAAGTCACATCGGCAGCATGTACAGTGATCATTGGGCTGGAGTTCTTATGCAGTGGGTTCCTGCAGATGGGAAGCCATCGAGGACTGTGCTGAAAGAGGTGAGATATTCTTTTCCTGCTCCATCTATCATCTTACATAGATGGCGCAGGAGAAGGATATCTGGAAGGACTTAGAGAAGACCATTACCCAGTAGTGAAAAAAAATAATTTTTGATTTTGGTCCAGCTCCAGCTTCATCAAAGAACTGAAGAAACAATAAATGTGTATTAATTTTCTCTATGGCCTATTTATTAATTCTGTAATTTAAACCTGTGTGTACACAATAAATTGTGACAATGATTTCAGGTCCTGTTTGGCAAGGAAGCTGACAAGTTGGAGCATGCTAATGATGATGAAAGAACTTACTATATCATTGAGAAAGATGCAATTGTAAGTAACATTTGTTTCTTAAACTTCCAACCGCTCATAGTCCTCCAGCTGTTCTCTGTCCTCCAACTGCTGTCAGTCCTCTAACTGCTCTCATTCTCTTCTAAGTTCAGGCTACAGGTACAATGCCTTGATACATACTTTATAATTTTAAAAATTAAATTCGTAATAGCACTCACTGACTCTTCTATATTTATTCATATTCTTAATTTTAAAAACCTGGCCAAGTGCGAGTTGGACTCGCGCATGAAGGGTTCCATACTGTCCTTGGGAAATTCGGCAAAAAATCGCTTTTTCTGTATGGGAACACCCCCTTAAATATTTATTTTATGTTGTTATTAGTATTTTTTGTTATAGCGGCAACAGAAAGACATAATTTGTAAAAAAATTCACTGTCTAGCTATCGTGGTTTTTGAGATACAGCCTGGTGACAGACGGACAGACAGTGATTGACGTCAGCGAGTGGATCTATTTATTTTATTACTTTCTAATTCATGATAACAATTTGTATAAATCCTTGATTGCAGATCAACAAATTCATAAGCGTGCCAAAGGACAAGGGCTCTCTAAACTGTGCCACATTCAATGCTGGGATCATAGAGGCTGTGCTTACGAAGAGTGGGTTTGTAAGTGTCACTTACTTATTTAGTTGCTAGCTTCTGAATGCGACTGCGTCCATGTAGAGAATTGGGTACTTAGTGATAAAAAAATACAATGCTATCAATTTAACTCCTATGGCCTCCTGGTCATTTATTGGAATAAAAAGTAGCCTGTGTATTGATTCAGCTAATAAACGATCTATTTAGAAAATTTTATCAAAATTGCCGTTTTTTCGTGAATGTAATCAATGAATTCGCCCGTAGTAGAAAATTGTCCCAAGGGAACATACTGCCGGGATAAAAAGTATCATATGCCTTATACCATAGATATAAGAAAGGAACAGATATGTTAAGTAGTAAAAAATATATCGGAACACCGTGTCTCCAGTACCTCCTTCCACTACCGACACTACTACACGTACAGGAATACTTACACAGTCGCGCACACATCCGCAAGTTATAAATCAGACAATACTACAGTCCATATAAACCTTATTTGCCTAAAAACTAAAAAGTATTTTCCTTGCACCGTACAACTTACGCACACACAAACAACACACGACATCGATGTGCTGTGCAAAAACCTACCCATTGCTCGCCTTCCGGAAGCCCGACGGTCTACCAGTGTGCCTTTCATCTAATTTCGTTCAAGCTTTCAGATGAGAAGAAGTAAAAAACATTCACACACAGACTTTCGCCTCAAGAAGGATTAATCTTCCGCTAAAGCCGAGTCCAAATGGCCCAATATAGAGAGAAGTACAAAGAAAACAGAAGCCTTTTAAGTGTATCATGCAGCTTCGTTCACATCACCACATCATCCTCCCATTGTCCCTTGTGTTACTAAGGGGTCGGCGTAACATGATTAACACGCTTTTTTACTTCCATTCTGTCCGGCAAAACTCGAAAATTAAAAACAACTAGAACTACATTAGACCGACGCACACGTGTAACACGCCTGATTCGTATTCGATGGTAAGCGATGATGTGGCTGACGATGAAGCACGCGTGCCTATAAGTATCCTCTTTACTCTTTTTTTTTACGGTGGGCAAAAATCCCATGACAACCCCCGCTCTTGGGTGGAGCGGGAGATAATGTCAGACTCTTACTGACTAAAAACCCACCCCGTTCCTTCTAGCCTCTTCATAGCGGTACACGAGCTTCCTTTCGGATAACCCTGGCCCCAGTAGGCTTCGACCCAGCTGGGCCCCTCTTGTGCCTGATTCGTACGTAAAACGACGTCGCGTGGCGTCGCATAGCGTGGATCAAGTGTAGCTCTACAAGTTTAGTATCCATCCATACACGCACGTACGGGTGCGCAGTGTAGTTCTACCTTTATTCTACAGAAACACTTAAAAAGGTCTGTAGGTAACTACAGACCTTTTTTACGGTACTTAGTAATAAGTACCGTAAAATGGGGTGAATAGAAACAATTCTCTGGTTTGGGTTTTCATTTTGATACCATAATTATTGGTTTCTAACAAAGCATCGAGTTTCCACATAAAAAAAAATCAAATATCGTGGAAAATATCCCAAGTTTTGTTTCTATTCACCCCAGTTGACTGTACCTACGTGAGCAGGTGCTGACAAGGAACTGGTCTTACTACAGTGCGTTTCACTTAATTCATGAATCCCCAAGCGACACCCGGTGGCCGCGCATCTATTGTCTTACTATTGTGTCTCTAATTGACGGTATCTGAAGGGTTAAGAAATTCCTTTGGCGTAATGTTGGCAATATGGAAAAACAGTATTGCAATATTTTTAGCAATTAAATTACTTAATATTTGGGAGATTAACTTATATTTCGTTGCTTTTAACAATTGCGTTTTATTGTTTTTTTTTAACTATTTTTTAATAAAGTATAGGGCGCTGGGCTCCATTTCGATTGTCCTGCAATTCTTTCAAATACCGAAAACGCTACGCCACAATACCGTTCCTCTCTATAACAACGTCCTCTTAGACCACTTAGCGACTTCAAAATGTTTGCATACGCTTTATATTTGGCTTGCGCAAGTATGATCACATATCCGATTTTCGTACAAAACTCAAGTGGCTTCCAATACGTCTTCGCCGGAATGTACAAATCTTGTCTCTACTCTCCAATTAAAACCCCCGCGTATCTTAAAGAACGTTTCAAGTTCCTTCATGACACACATATAAGATATCTTAGGTCATCGGAAAACTTGAGGTTAGAAATGCCAAGTCACTCCACCAACTTTTATGACAAGTCGTTTGCAGTTCAGGCTGTGCGGCTGTGGAATGCTTTGCCCGTGTCGGTAAGGCAAGCTCAAACACTCACAACTTTTAAAAATGAGGTTGCTAAACACTATCTTTCCTCCTGAATGTTTGTCATTAAGTACAGTATTTTCCTGTTTTTATAATTATATATACATATATATTTATATATATTATATTATATTATATTATTAGTAATGTGGCGTGTCTACGTCTCGCGACCAGCGGAAACGCTCCGCTTATGAACTTTGGGCCACGCACACGATCATACGATCTTTTGTTCGCGCTGACGTCAGGTCATTAGCGGGCCACCTACCTGTGCCGAGCGCAAGCGCCGCACCGGGACAGTCGTACTGAGCCAGCCTCGAAGTCGGTCGCGCCGCGCTTATTTAGCTTGCTCGCTTGCCTATCCATATTTTGTAATTTTGTTTTGTCCAATATAAGTATTCATTTCATCTTCCGTGCTTCATTCCACTTTCTTCACCTCTTCATACTCATCTTCTATCTATCATCACATCTAATTCATCCGCTTGTTCCGCTAACTTGCTTCTTAGCTACATAGCTATACGGGTTAGATTCCCGTGTAGCGTAGGACTAGGTGCAGTACCTATATTCCTACATTGGTGACCCCGACTACCGCGTTACTCAAGACACCAGGAGTCTAGAAGTCCAGAAGCCCAGAAGTCTAGGTCTCCAGCAGACTAGGAGCCCAGGACAGCAGTGTAACCAGGTGACACCCGCATTCTTAGAAGCCCAAGTGCAGCAAGAAGCCAACTGTATCGGTGTATCAAGAGGAGCAGTGATTCTGGTGGTGAAGCGTATTTTCACATCAGAGACATTCTGAGGGTAAAAGAAATTTTGACGTTGGTCCAAGTCATAAGCGGTGAGCGATTTAATTTTTTCTAATTTTTGCTACTTGCTAAACATGTCTGACGCAGAAAATTATGCTGATGCTAAGGAGGCTACGGGCACTGTCTCCGGAGAAGTGTCGAGGGTTGGACTACCATTGCGCTGTCCACCATTTTGCCCGGAGGAGCCAGCATTATGGTTCGCACAGCTTGAAGGCCAATTTATTTTGTCTCGAATCACCAGTGACACAACAAAATTTTATTTTGCGACTTCTCAACTAGAATCCAAATATGCCATAGAGGTCAAAGATATTATAACCTACCCTCCAGAGACTAACAAGTTCGAAAAACTGAAAAGCGAACTAATAAATCGATTATCAGCATCTCAAGAAAAGCGCATTAAGCAGCTACTGGTTTATGAGGAGTTAGGAGATAGGAAACCATCACAATTCCTGCGACACCTCCAAGGCTTAGCAGGACCATCAGGTGCCGCAGATTTTGTTAAAAGCATATGGACTAGCCGGCTGCCACAAAATATACAGACAGTCATCGCCTCACAAATTTCCGATTTACAGGTCGAGCGGCTAGCGGAGATAGCGGATAGGGTGCACGAAATCGCCCCAATGACACCACAGGTTGCGAGCACTTCCACATCCTCAAGCGCTGCTTCCACGGACCTGGCAGCGCAGGTGAGTGAGCTTACGAGGCAGGTAGCCTCGCTCACTGCACAGCTTAATAGCAGGGGGAGAAACCGCTCACGCTCACGCCCACGCAGCAACCATCGGAGGTATGACCGCTCTAGCCATAGACCACAGCAACCACCACAGAATCACCCGCACTGTTTTTATCACTACACCTATGGAGAAAAGGCGCGTAAATGCAAACAGCCCTGCACGTTCGAGTCGGAAAACAAGAAGGGCGGTCGCAAGTAGCGGCCAACGACTGCCCCACCACTTCTTCAGGCCGTTTGTTTATTACCGATCGGACGTCAAAGATGCAGTTTTTAGTAGATACAGGCTCAGACTTGTGCGTTTTCCCCCGATCTGCGGTCAAGACGCCCTGCATACAATCCAAGTATGATCTGATAGCTGCCAACAGCACGGTAATTCACACATACGGTCCCCTACAGCTGCAATTAGATTTAGGACTCAGGAGGAGCTACAGCTGGAGCTTTACAATTGCAGATGTGTCGAAAGCAATTATCGGTGTGGACTTCCTCAGCTTTTATAATCTGTTGGTAGATTGCAGGAATCAACGTCTGATCGACAACCTTACGTCCCTGTCTGTCTCTGCTGCACATTGCGATTCCGTTGACATCGCATCAGTAAAGGCTGTAGTAGGAGAGACGGATTACCATCAAATTCTGCGCGAATATCCGGAAATTACGCGACCTCCAGGCAGACAGCTACAGGGAAAGCACAATACACTGCACTACATTAGGACGACGCCAGGCCCACCGGTAGCATGTAAGCCCAGACGCCTTGACCCTTCTCGATTGCAGGCAGCTAAGAAGGAGTTCGAGGAAATGCTTGCAAGTGGCGTAGCACGGCGCTCGGAGAGTGCTTGGTCTGCGCCACTGCACCTAGTGAAAAAGAAGGACGACGGATGGAGACCATGCGGGGACTACAGGGCACTCAACTCACGAACTATACCCGACAGGTACCCAGTCCGTCATATTCAAGACTTCTCTCACCAACTAGCAGGCTGTACCGTCTTCTCAACTATAGACCTAGTTAAGGCATATAACCAGCTAGCTGTAAACCCAGAGGATATCCAGAAGACAGCGATAACCACACCATTTGGGTTATACGAGTTTCCCTTCATGACTTTTGGTTTGAGGAACGCTGCTCAAACCTTCCAAAGGTTCATCGACGAAGTTTTACTTGGCCTAGATTTCTGCTACGGCTTTATAGATGACATTCTCATTTATTCTGCATCTTCAGAAGAGCATAAGGTCCACCTACGCCTGCTATTTGACCGTCTGAAGCGATACGGTATCGTCGTCAACGCAGCTAAGTGCAAGATCGGCCAACCTGAGGTCGTTTTCCTAGGCTATAGCGTGTCAGCGGAAGGTACGAAACCATTACAATCTAAGGTTCAGGCGATCCAGGATTTCCCGAAGCCGAAAACAGTCAAGGAGCTGCGACGATTCTTGGGTATGATAAATTTTTATCGTCGATTTGTCCCAAACGCAGCCCATCTTCAAGCACCACTACACGCTGTACTTGCTGGTCCCAAGGTAAAAGGATCCCATCCGGTTCATATGACGACAGAACTGCTGAAGGCTTTTGAAGACTGTAAGTCCTCGCTGTCTAAGGCAACCCTGCTGGCTCACCCGGATATATCGGCAGAATTAGCAATTATGACTGATGCGTCAAACACCGCTATAGGCGCAGTTCTTCAGCAACGCAAAGGTGAGAACTGGCAACCTCTAGCCTTTTACTCCCATAAGCTCAATGATGCTCAGAAGAAGTACAGCCCGTATGACCGAGAGCTACTGGCAGTATACGAGGCTATCAAATACTTCCTGCACATGGTAGAGGCCAGAACGTTTACAGTGTACACGGATCACAAGCCACTCATATTCGCCTTCAAACTAAATAGAGAGAGCCTATCTCCAAGACAGTTCCGATATCTAGACTACATAGGACAGTTCACAACGGATATAAGGCACTTGTCAGGTAGCGACAACGGTGTTGCTGATGCACTATCGCGCGTGGAGGAGGTATCTGCTGCCATCGACTACAAGAACCTTGCAAAACTTCAGGACGAAGATCCAGAACTGCAAGGCCTGCTGCTCCATGGTACCGCTCTGAAATTAGAGAAGATCACCGGCAGCACAAACTCGCCCGTGTACTGCGACACCTCCACGCAACTACCTCGCCCCTACATAACGCCGACACTTCGGAAGCAAGCATTCAACTCTCTGCATAACTTGCATCATCCTGGGATGTCTGCTACAGTGCGACTGGTGACACAACACTTTGTGTGGCCAGGGATACGCAAGGACTGTAGAGAGTGGGCAAGGCAATGTTTACATTGCCAGGCGTGCAAAGTTACTCGCCACACCAAATCTCCACTAACCACTTACCTTACCCCTTCCTCCCGTTTCTCTCACATTCATCTTGACATCATAGGTCCCTTAACCCCTTCGTCTGATTACAGATACTGCCTCACCGTCATTGACAGGTTTACGCGATGGCCTGAGGCGTACCCCTTGAAAGACATCACGGCGGAGAGCTGCGCAGCTGCTCTAGTGTCTGGTTGGGTAGCCAGGTTCGGCTGTCCGGCACGGGTGACTACTGACCGTGGTCGCCAGTTCGAGAGTCACCTCTTCAAAGCGCTCACAGCCTTGGTAGGCGCACACCACTTCCGCACCACTGCCTACCACCCTGCAGCCAACGGTTTAGTGGAGCGGCTGCATCGGCAGCTGAAGGCAGCCATCATGTGCCACACGTCTTCGCAGTGGACTGAAGCGCTCCCACTGGTTCTCCTCGGCATGCGTAACGCTTGGAAGGAAGACATTCAAGCTACACCTGCCGAGCTCGTCTACGGGGAGCAACTCCACCTTCCAGGCCAGTTCCTGTCTTCAAAGGAAGACTACACCGCTGCGGACGTCACACAGTACGCAACCCGGTTGCGTCATCACTTGGCAAGACTGACTCCAAGGCCTACTTCGTGGCATTCTACATCGCCATTCTACGTGCCGCGCGACCTGCACTCATCCTCGCACGTCTTCCTCCGCAGAGACTACGTTCGCAGCTCACTGGAACCACCATACGCAGGTCCCTACAAGGTTCTACAGAGGCACGAAAAATACTTCACGATCGAGGTGCAAGGGAAACCCAACAATGTTTCCATCGATCGACTCAAGCCGGCCTATATGATGCGTGACTTGCGTGAGGACAACAAAGTCCCAGATGAAAAGCCATCCACCACTACCACCACTACTACCACAAGCGAAGAGAGAAAGACAAGAAGCGGGCGGCGAGTTAGATTTCCCGATTTCTATCGACCGTAAGCAACGGTCTGGCCGGGGGGAACTTGTGGCGTGTCTACGTCTCGCGACCAGCGGAAACGCTCCGCTTATGAACTTTGGGCCACGCACACGATCATACGATCTTTTGTTCGCGCTGACGTCAGGTCATTAGCGGGCCACCTACCTGTGCCGAGCGCAAGCGCCGCACCGGGACAGTCGTACTGAGCCAGCCTCGAAGTCGGTCGCGCCGCGCTTATTTAGCTTGCTCGCTTGCCTATCCATATTTTGTAATTTTGTTTTGTCCAATATAAGTATTCATTTCATCTTCCGTGCTTCATTCCACTTTCTTCACCTCTTCATACTCATCTTCTATCTATCATCACATCTAATTCATCCGCTTGTTCCGCTAACTTGCTTCTTAGCTACATAGCTATACGGGTTAGATTCCCGTGTAGCGTAGGACTAGGTGCAGTACCTATATTCCTACAGTAATATATGTAATTTATTAGTTTATGTATTGTGTATATGTAAATAGTACACCACGAACTACCTGCGTATCTTTTTCTCCTCCTCGGTCAAATCCATCCAAAGGTTGTCTGTAAAAAATCGCTTTTAGCGATAAGACCGCCCATTGTGACACCCTATTAATTTTAAGTTTCTTATGTAATTTTTATTTTTGGTGTACAATAAAGAATTTATCTATCTATCTATCTATCTATCTTATTTTTTAAATAAAATCCCATTCCTCTCATAATTCTTCAAAAAGTGCTACAACTACCCTTAAAATCGATTTCGTTGCGCATTTCGGGGAACAATTTTGGTAGAGTAGGTAATTCTATCAAAATTGTTCTTGACTTTTTTTTTTAACTATTTTTGTATAAATTTTAGGACACTGAACTCCATTCCGACTGTCCTGCAATTCTTTCAAATACCGAAATCGCTACGCCACGATATCGTACCTCTCCTCTCTATTAACGAGTTCCTTTTAGACCTGCTTTTTTTAAACAAAATCCCATTACCTTCATAATTCTCCTAAAAGTGCTGCAACTACCGTTAAAATCGATTTCGTTTCGCGTTTCGGGGAATAATTTTGGTAGAGTAGGCAACTTTTCCTTTTTTCCCTTCTTTTTTGTGTAGACAGACAGGGGAGCCAACGTTACGCCAAAGTAACGTCTTAAGTGAAACGCACTGTAAGTCTTGTCTCCATGTGTCAAATTTCATCCAAATTCGTCCAGCCATTGTGGTGTAATTAACTAATTAAAATATACTCACACTTTTATAATGTCAATAGGATTGTTTGTTTATCAATTTAAAATCAAAATAAGTAACGGTATGCTTAATCCAAATTATTAACTTGCATCCATTTTGTTCCAGCCCGCAAAGGTAACGGCCCACTGGCACAAGGGAACAACCTACATGGTGAAGTTTGACGACTCCGTCATAGCCCGGGATAAGTCCCTGGATGACCGCTAACGGAACTGCTTTAATTTAGCTTTACTAGTATTTATATCCCACGCTAAAGGATCTAGGCTCAAGTCGTTATTAACGTGCATCGTAAACCATAGACGCGTGCATAATTTTTTTTTCGTGCGTATAAAAAGGCCGTGTGCATAGGTCCTAATATTATTAATAAATAAGCTATGCTATTGTTCTATGGACTCTTTCAGTTAATTTAATAGAATATTATAATAAATAAGACTAAGTTAACATAATGTTTTTTATTTACATTATGTCTCCCTTATTACATACATTAAGGTAAATTAAATTCAACATAATTGTTATTAAATTAATTTCTAGACATCATTTTTCCGTCACTAGAATAGCAAATGAATCTTTCAAGTTTTCTGCCATTTTCCGTGCCTTGTAGGTATATCTTATTAATTCATGAATCCCCAAGCGACCACCGGTGGCCGCGCATCTATTGTCTTACTATTGTGTCTCTAATTGACGGTATCTGAAGGGTTAAGCTGTTAGTAGTCATTTCTAGATCTTTGACAGTCATTAAGGGTAGTCTGAAGCTAAAAACCTGACTTCAGTCTTGCGAAAGGATAATTGTTGTGGAGGTATGACATACCTACAGTAGCTTAGTAAAACCTTTTTATATAAAAAAAAATAACAGACTTCACTAAAAAATTGAATTGAATTTGAGGAGTTCCCCGATTTCGCCAAGATTCCATCATCAGATTCCAACTTGGTGACTATGGGACAATTTGGGAAGTATACCCTTTCCAACAAAATATAATTGTTCAAATCGGTTAGCAAGTTATGCGCGAACAAACATAAAAAAAACATACAAACATCCGAATTGAGAACCTCCTCCTTTTTTAGAAGTCGGTTAAAAATACTGGTAAGTGTTCAGCCGCGTCCGGTGTTATTGCAAGTCGAACCCGGCAGCCCTGTGTTCAAAAATATCCAGAGTCAAGTAGAGTTGCAACCCAGGGCCGTTCTTTTATAACTCAAATAGCTACGTACCCCAGAGTTAACTAACTGTAACTCTGAGCAGGGTAGGTTGGAGTCAGCGGCCAACGCTTGACATTGACAGTTGAACTCACGTTCGCGTTCAAAAATGCCAGAGTAGAGTAATTACCATAAGACGTCATCAAATTTAACTCTAAACTCGAATTTGAACGCAGGGCTTAGAAAAGGCCAGGCTTGAATTGGTTACACAATAATAACATAAACAAATATCCATGTTCTGAGCAATCTGCAAGCAATTTTCTTCCTTCTCTCTTCTTTATAGGGTAATACGCCAAACGTCGGCCTCCCCCCAATCGTCGGCCGTCTGTACGTTTTCAGCTTGCGTTCATTCAAAAGGTAATTAAGTGACAATTTTACCTCTCGAATTGCAACTTTAGTTCATAATCTATATGTACAAACTGTTACTATACGATTACGTCTCTTGCTTTTCGCACACTGAGCATCAGCAGGGATTGCGTCAAGTTTGCATTAAAAGTAGCTTACTTGATGTGAATACTCACACTTCGGGGATTGATATTAAAACGATAAGACATTTCTTTATTTTTGTTTTAAGCTTTATTATTACTAAAGGGTTATTTTTACTATATTTTAAGATAGTTTTTTCAGCGTTATGCGTAGGTATATTTTTCAGGGAAAAATAGGAGGCCGCCATTAGGGTAACAGTTTTGACTTAAAACCGGATTCTCGGCTGTGGCCGACTTAACCCTTCAGATACCGTCAATTAGAGACACAATAGTAAGACAATAGATGCGCGGCCACCGGGTGTCGCTTGGGGATTCATGAATTAAAGTAAATGCAGTCTGTTTTATAAATTCCAATTGTACCAATTCCATTGGCTTAACAAGAAAATTTGCAAAGCTTCTGGATAAATAAATCTATTTTACGTTTAATCGCCAAATAACGTCCGGGGTTATATTAATCGAATCTCGAGAAATAAGGTACAAGAAATAGGGGCCGACATTAGAAACATTAAAGATTGTAATGTCGACCAGCCTTGAATTCAAGCGCCACTGTACAGGCTGCTGAAAAAATTCCTTTGTATTTTTTCATTAATTGGGTAGTCATTTTTTATTTGTTTATTAAACTAAAATTTTCTCAAAATGAAATATTTATTAATATTGTAAATAAGTTGACAGCATTGAAGATATATTATTTTATGGTAGCTTTATGGTATTGGAATTTGAGATATAAATAATATGAATTTTTCTTTGTCTATTAAACACTTCTTATTAGCTTAATACATATAAAATGGTTGGTCGTGAATCTTTGTTGTACCAAAAAGCTGCCTTTAGATAGGTACTAAGTTTGTTTGCACTTAGTGCTTTTAATTTAAGGTAGGTACTACAATGACAAAGCAGGGAGATCTAAAGCCCTCACGGAATCAACGACCTGTTTGAAAAATAAAAATAATAAATAAATTTTGTTACAAAGACGTTAAAAGTTTAACAAACCACCACTTTTGAAGTATTATATTAATTTCTTTGACTTATTTGAAATTCTATTTTATTTTTGGTTTAAATACTGATGTTTATCACACACTAATGTTATTAATTTTTACTTTATTTCATTTTGTTGTTTTAATTTGTTATAATTTTAGTACTTATCTACTATTGTTGAGGGGAAATAAAAAAAATTTTAACTATTAAACAAATGCATACTTAGTGTTAAATTAGAATCCTGCCAAAATAAATCACATTAATAATATTGGTCCATGGGCCATGGGCCGTAAATGGCCGACTTTAGGGTTTTTCTGTTCTCAAGGCATCTAAACCTTATTACTTTTTTATTTTAGTAGAAATGTCGATCTTATGCTTATAAACATGAAATACATTAGTCAAACTATCCAAAACCGCATCAGAAGCTATCTTTCGTTGGAAACTGACGGTGCTAAAGCGATTCGCAGTCAGAAAATCACTAAGGAGGTCGACATTTGGCGTAGGTATTTACCCTACTAGTTTCCATGGTCGGTCCTTTGGTTTCAGTCTGCCGCATCGTATCTCGCGTTCTCGTTTAGTCCGGAAAGTGTACAATATATAGCCCAAAGAAGTCATTGGTAACACAATAGCCAGCAATCCGAATTGGATCGTCCTCATGTTAAACGGAAAAAAATGCACACCAGTATCCTTCATCGATATGAAGTGTTGGATTCCCTTGTCGAACTAAAAAAAAAAACAATTATAATTGTAAGATATAATTTTAATTATAAGTAGCCAATTCCTTTTATTTACTAGTAGCTTTTGCCCGCGTACATAAAATATAGCCTAGGTTACAAGTATATCATATCACTCAGGAATAAAGTAGCTTTCTATCAGTGAAAACCATTTTAGCTATCAGACCAGTACTTTCAGAGATTACCTCTTACAAACAAAAAAAAAGAGAATTACCTTTTTACAATATAAATTTTAAATCTCAAGGGAACGCCGGCGTTCGCTCCCTCATTGTGTTTCTATTGTGTCTCTAATTACAGTATTAGAAGTGTAGATTGTACCTACGTTAAATTTTCTCAGTGTAACGCTTCGTTAATAGTTATTGCGCTGAGTTTTCTGGTAGGCGTCTAATATTTATACATTTTAAGTTATACCTCGTATCTCTTTAGCCTTTTCCCAACTAGATTGAGATCAACTTCCAGTCTTACCGGTTGCGACTGAACACCTGTTTTACGTGGAGCGAGAGCGACTACCTATCAGACCTCCACAACCCAGTTACTGGGCAACACGAACCTCCCTGAATAGACTGATGTTTAGATTTTCTGGCGTCTAACTACTTATCTATAACGCCCCAGTTAAAAGGCGGATGCATTCACTTACTTTTACAAATATTTGTCACGTGCGGGTGTCGAACCCGCAACACGCAACGCAGCAGCCAATTGTTCAACCGCTGAGCCAACGAGAGAAAAGCCGCGTAATGTCAGCCGTGGTTTTTATTGGTACAATAATATAGATTGAGGGGTTAAAACATGCACAACAATAGGTACCTAAATCCAAAACCCGTCCTTACTGCTGTGACATAATATAATAGAAGATTTTGATACAAGTGCAGATAGTTCGTTATTGCGACCGAGGCGGAATTCGCACTCACCTACGGCTAGGCGAGTGTGTTATTAATGTAAATAACACTACACAGTGGAATTAAATAAGATATTTATAATTTAAATATACTGACAATACAACTCATCGTAAAAGATGTTGACAGACACTTATGTTTCTTAATTGTCTATGTGACCATAGTACATATTGTATTACCTATTTTCAACACCCCCACTTAATCCAATATGCTTAACACAAAACATATGTTTAACTCCACATAGACCTTTAGTTAACATATCTGCAGGCATAACCTTTGTATCACAATATTCAATACATATTTCATTATCATTAGCTAACTCACGAACAAAGTGATACCTAATGTTTATATGCTTAGACCGTCTACCAATTGATGGACTATACACTAATTTACTAGCACTTTGACTGTCGCTATATATAACAATAGGTTTTTCAATCTTTCCTGCCAATTCGGCTAGTAAACCCTTTACTGAAATTACCTCCTTGGCAGCCTCACAAATGGCAATATATTCTGCTTCTGCAGTACTAAGTGCAACAGAACGCTGTTTGCGAGCTTGCCAAGCCACAGCAGCACCACCAAAAAACAAAGCATAACCAGTAAATGAATGACCATCACTATTACTACCCCAATCAGCATCAGCGTAGGCCGTCATAGGCTTACGTGTTCTTTTGTAACACAGTGCATATTCAGATGTACCTTTAAGGTATCTCAGAACTCTTTTCAAAGCATTAAAGTGTGTACTATTATTGTAGGCATTAAATTGGCTCAGATAACTGACCGTAAATGAAATATCAGGTCTCGTTGCACGGGCTAGATACATCAAGGAGCCTATTATTTCTTGATATCTTCTATCATCTTGCTTATCTCCTTTCTCTAACCTTAAGTTACATTCTATTGGAGTTCCAACAGCATTACAATCTTGCATGCCATATTTTTCCAAAATCCTTTTAATATAATTACTTTGCTTCAAATAAACTTCACTCTTTGACCTGTCTCTCGTAACAGTAATACCCAAACAATCTCTTACTTCACCTAAGTCTTTAATCTTAAAACGTTTCCCAATTTTTGTTTTAAGTTCTTCAGCTTTTGCAATTACATCTGTGAATATATAGAAGTCATCCACATAAAGAGCAATAGCCAAGAAATGTTTGGTATTTTTAGACATGTACACACATTGATCATATTTTGATGGAACCAAACCTATTTCTAAAAGGTAAGTGTGTATTTTCTCGTTCCAGCAACGAGGCGACTGTTTCAAACCATATAATGATTTAATTAACTTGCAGACTTTTCCTTCTTCCCCCCTTTTAACAAACATTTCAGGCTGTTCCATATACAACTCCTCATCTAGGTCTCCATTTAGGAAGGCAGTTGTCACGTCTATATGGTGAACTTCTAAGTTTCTTTCCGCAGCCAAACCAAGTAAAAGCCGGATAGAAGATAGCTTGACTACTGGAGCGAAAGTTTCGAAATAATCTTCTCCATAAATTTGAGAATAACCTTTCGCAACTAGTCGCGCTTTATAACGTTGAATAGATCCATCTGCTCCCCTCTTCAGTTTAAAAATCCACTTGCTTTTTACAACATTTTTGTCTGGACGATTTACAAGTTGCCACGTTTTATTTTCAATCAATGAATTATATTCATCTTGCATTGCTATCATCCATAAGTTTTTATCACTTCGAGTCATAGCATCTTTTACCGAAGCAGGATCTACATAGTCTGTCAGGTTAAAATTGTACACAAAGCTCTCATCTATCTTTGTTTTTCTATTCCTCAATGGATAGCGTCGCTCCAATGTTTCAGGATTTTCACAAACCACTGGATTCGGAGCCTCTGAATCCAAAGAGTCATGAAATTCTTCTTCAGTTGCATTTTCAGCTGACGTCGTCGTTCCTGACTCTTCTAAGCTATTTCGGCAAGGTCGCTCTACACTATGAGCGTCAGCTGTTGAACTCTCCTCGTCAGAGTACAACTCTTCAGACAAGGGAATTTTTACCTCAACTGACTTCATCCTGGAAGTCGCATTAGAATTTTTACCACTCAGTGATTCTTCCCCAAGTTTGGTTGTATCGATCCTCTCATTAAAAACAGCATCACGTGCAGTTATTATTCGACGCGGATTCTTCAAGTCAACAAATCTATACCCTTTCGTGACTTCGCTGTAACCAACAAAGACAAGCTCACAGGTCTTCGAGTCGAACTTCTTTCGACTACCATCCTTTACAAGTACCTGTGCTGTAGAGCCAAACACTCTCAAGTTTGACACATCTACATTGCAGTTTGTCCAGACTTCTTCGGGAACCTTTCCCACAAGAGCCATCGTTGGCGATCGATTTTTTAAATAAATCGCAGTAGCAACCGCTTCGCCCCAAAACTTCTTGTCAAGATTACTGTCGTGAAGCATACATCTTGCCATCTCAGTAATCGTGCGAATACTCCTCTCCGCTACACCATTCTGCTGTGGTGTGTAGGGGACGCTCGTCTGATGCACTATCCCACACTTGGCTAAATGAGCCTGGAAAGCCTTATTGGTATACTCTGTCCCATTGTCACTTCTCAACCGCTTAAGCTTCTTACCGGTCTGGTTTTCTACAAGAGCTTGAAACTCTTTAAACTTCTGTAGCACTTCATCCTTTGATTTCAATATATATCCAAAAATCTTTCGGCTAAAATCATCGATAAACAATAGAAAATATCTATTACCGCCATATGTCTCCACATTAACGGGACCAGCTACATCAGTATGAACTAATTCCAGAATATCAGAAGCTCTGAAACCTTTCTTCTTTCTAGGAAATTTTTGCACGCACTGTTTTCCTTGACTACAAGGAACACAAGGACCATTCTTAGTCCTTTTATCATAGTGTAGGCCTATGACGATCTTTTTCAAAATCTCCATTTGAGGAGCAGATAGGTGGCCTAACCTACGGTGCCACAGTTCGAAATTTTCTGAACCCTTACCTTCTAAAAAGACCGTCGCCCCATCACTATCCGTATCTACAACGTAAAGACCGTTTTTTCGTGGTGCGCAGATTAAAGGTTTACCATCTACAAAAACATTGGAATCGAAAATTTTACAAAAATCTTTATCAAAAATACACACTTTGCCCTGATCTGCAAGCTTACTTACGGACATCAAATTGGTTATTAATTCAGGAATTACTAAAGTATTATCTAATTTGATTCCCAACTTACGACCCTCATGACGCACGTTCAGTTTAACATGACCTTCTGAAATCGAAACTATCTTTTGATTATTTGCACATGTTATTATTTTGGAACACGATTTAGCTGGAACCAAAAGTTCACGATTAGGCGTCATGTGAGACGTAGCGCCAGAATCGATAACCCAACTACCACTGCCACCTGAAGCAGATAAAAAGGTTAAAAAGTCCGTTTTAACATTATCACTGGCTAACATATTTTTAGTAAAATTTTTATCTTGCCGCTTGATCTTAAACTGCTTGCATTGCCACTTGTAGTGGCCCTTTTTCATACAAGAATGGCAAATTATTTCTTTTCGATTCCGTGTACCACTGCTACTTGCTGCAGTATCAGTCACCAATGCAGAATCATCGTCCTTTTGAAAATTAGGAGATTGCTGGCGTTGACCTTCCTTTAGCAGTGCTGATATAATCGACTCCGTGGTTATTTTCACACCAGAATGCTCGATTGCCATCACTAATGGATTATATGAATCTGTCAAACCTGCCAACATGATGATCCCGACAAATTCGTCGTCTAGAGCTGCTCCAATACTATGCAAGGCTTGTTGAGTTGCCTGTACTTCAGTGACATATGCTTCAATATTTTGAAAACTTGACAGTTTCAAACTGAACATCTTTCTCAAAAGGGACAGCCTTCTCATCAAACCCGTATCTGCATATGCCTTCTGCAGAGCCAGCCATGTCTCACGTGCCGTCTTAGCGTTAGTTATTAAGGGGTACACGTTTTCGGCAACTAATAGGCATATTTTAGCTCGTGCCTTGGCATCTCGTTTTTTCTCAGCTTCAGTTTCTGCCACGAATGTTTCTCCAACACAATCCCATAAATCATGATCGATCAGAAACATTTGAATTGCAAACGACCATGTTCCATAATTGGATTGGCCCATCAATTTTTGTATGGTGACCGTTTCACTCTTCTGCATCATGAGAAGAAATTCTACTCACTCCAAACAACCAAGTTATGGTCTGGGCCCATAACCTAATGTAAATAACACTACACAGTGGAATTAAATAAGATATTTATAATTTAAATATACTGACAATACAACTCATCGTAAAAGATGTTGACAGACACTTATGTTTCTTAATTGTCTATGTGACCATAGTACATATTGTATTACCTATTTTCAACAGTTATGGTGCCGAAGGCTGCAGAAGCAAATTTGCACATGTATCAGACAACTTTTTTTTATTATACTCACAAAGAAATGAACAAACGGGGTTTGACCGGCGACATGTGAGGGTCGAAGCGCGCCCTGCCTCATACGATAAATGTAATAAAATTGTGATGCACGCGTTTTTTTCTGCACTAGTGTGGAAAACAGTCTATTGCTCTAATATAACAGTATATAAGAGCAGGTTGTCGAGTAAGTATTGCACATATAGGTACGTATTGAAAACGTCGTTATACCATAGCACATGAAAAAGCACTCTGCAATTCAGGCCAGACGCCTTCCTAGCTAATCACTTGGGAAGAAGTGCTAGCATTTAATTCTAGGACCCAATGAGCTGTTAGTGTTAACTAAGAGCTAGAGAAGTGACCCCTAGCCGCATTAGCATGGAAGCCACATGACATGTCTTGTTATTATTACCATAATAGTATTTACTAGCCTGTTGGTCTAGTGGTTAGTGGCCCTGACTGCTATGCCGGAGGTCGTGGGTTCGATTCCCACCCAGGACAAATGTTTATGTGATGAGCATGATCATTTGTTCTGTGTCTGCGTGTAATTTATCTATAATATGTATGTATTTAGAAATATATAAGTATGTTTATCAGTTGTCTAGTACCAATAACACAAGTTCTGCTTAGCTTGGGACTAGATCGCGTTGTGGAATATTATATTATTATTATATTATATTATTTCAACGACTCCACAATCTACTCTAATATAATAAAGAGGTAAAGTTTGTTTTATTGTTTATAGGAGGTAATCTCTGGAAGTACTTGTCCAATTGCTAAAAATTTTTACCGATAGTAAGCTGCTTTATTCCTGAGTGACATAGGCTATATTTTATGTATGCCGGCGAAGCTGTGGGCAATAGCTAGTATTCTATATTTCCAAGTCAATTACTTACAACATAGCCATCTTGCATAGAATGTTTACAAGGATCTGTTCTTTGTTTCAAAAACTCCTTTCTATATTTAGCACGCCTCTCAATTTGATTCAGCATTATTTTGCACTCCAAGTCAGAAAATCCATATTTATCAGCCATTTTCAATTATTATGATGAAAATAAAATGTGTTGCTCTAATAATCAGTGAAACTGTTATGACATTGACAACATGTTTTATTTTTCTAAGTTCTAAAGTGTTTTAAGCAAAACAGCCAGCATTTTTAATGGTATGTCAATAAAAAAAAAAATTGGTTAAATCATATTTATGTGCTTTTTGTCACAAATAACAAAAGTAACATAGTGTTACCCCAATAATTACAATAAATAAAAGCAATGTAACAGTTACTTGATTTTATTAATTTCTACACAATTCTTTTATCTTACACTGGATGTCTTAATGGTTGACATTACTGCAATTTGAACATTCTATCCTTGTAACGGAGTTCTCCTTTTCTTATTTGGGCTTCGCGGTTCGTCCTGTGTTTCCAGATAACGTATCCGTAAGTAAACATGGGAATTATAATAGCGCAGATTCCAAACAAGCTAGTCCTTGTGTTGGCACGGAAGTGTTCCAGTGTGGTCACTTTCATTGACAGAAACTTCTGCAATGCTGGATCAAACTGAAAATTTAAACATATATCTTTACAGTAGACTGTTATGAATTATCATTTGTTTATACTTTCAAACTCTTCAATAATAAAATTACGTAATTTAATACTCACGACATAGCCAGCTTCTGTTGCATGTTTGAATGGGTTAGTTTTCTGTTTCAGGAACTCCTGTCTGAGTCCAGCACGCCTTGCGGCTTGCTGTTTGATGAGGTTAAACTGAGCATCGGATACGCCGTAGGGGTTCGTCATTTTTGGGACCAATTTTTGAGAACTCCAATGTTTGATTGACTTTCAGTTTGGTTAGGAAGGATGGACAACTGTCATTTGATTGTGACATTTCTGACACTAATGACATAATTCACAATTTAAGCTGTAACATCAAAGACGATAAAGCAAACAGAACCAATCAAAAACAATGTAGTTGCTTTACCGGTTTTTGGTCAGCTACAACACTAGTGAATGAAGAACGACCATAATGTAACAAGAACGAGAACTGAATGACTAACCGCTTTCCGGTAACCATCTTTTCGTTTTCCCTTGTTGTCGTTGTCAGATCGGCGATTTTTATTAAAAGCCGCAGCCATGGGTCGTATGCACGCACCTGGGTAAATTTATGTGTAATTTATAGTGAACAACATCATATTAATGATTCAGCATAGATTTTTCATTGTACAAAGTTTTTGTGACATTAACATAACCTACCGATTGAGTGGTCACCACATGGCTTTACAGCGGAGTGTTCATTTTATGTTTTCAGTAAGGGTATTTCCCAATCAGCGCTGCCATACCGGCGCAGTGTACCGACCTGGTTAAAACTGACTGCTGATGATGTGAAGGAACAGATTTTCAAACTTGGCAAGAAAGGCCTCACTCCCTCCCAAATTGGTAAGTGCCAAACTTGATTGTAAATGTGCTTTAAAATGTTTCTGGTGAGAGAAAATCACGAGTTCTTGGTGATTTTGAGCAATAATCGTGGTAGATCATCACACATACTGCCCTTAAACTGATACTAAGATCTGTGAAAGTGTTAAAATTACCAGAACCATGGTGCTGCAGGCTGCAGCCCGGTTCTGAATCTTGTTCAATTATCAAGAAGTGTTGATCAATTTCCTTACCACCTGGACCTGAACTTGCAATATTGTTTTAACAGATTTTTTAGTTTATCCCGTTGACCCAATCATAGAAAATATGTGTTGATTAAGACAGTTTTCATTCAGAGATGTAGGTTCAATAGGAAACAATCATACTTTAGGTGTCTTTGAAGCTAAAGCAAATGGGCTCTTAAATTAGTATGCTTCACCATCAACAATTGCATCACTACCACTACTTACAATCAGATCATGGAGTTATCTGAAAGTGTACCCTGGAGTCCTGGAACGAAGGAACAGGTGTGAGTTTTAGTCGGTAAGAGTCTGACACACTCCCACTCAACCAAAGAACGTGGAAAGTCATTGGTTTATTTCCCACCTAAAAAAAATCATTAGATGGGATTGCAAACGAGCACTAGTTTATCAGATCAATAGTATGGCTTGTGATTACCTGGATCTAGCCTGCTGATTTTTCAATAGTTTCTAAGTATTTCAAAATTAGACAACTTTACATAGTTTTTTTGTCAGCTTTTCTGTTAGCCTATCAGTTTTGATTTTGGCCCTAACAAATAAGAGAGCTAAGCTGAACATTGGTTCAGTGTTTCAGCTGAATATCTATTGAACACTGCCTAATTTGTACTTCTGCCTTTTTTACAAGCTTTTTATATTTCCTTTTCACCTGATGGTAAGCGATGATATGGCCTGATGATTGAGCATGCCTCCCTAGAAGCTATCTATTCACGCTTGAATTGAAAGACCTCTAGGTTACAGCTATCAGGAAACAGACTCCAGGAAGGCATCCACTTCTTTTTATATAAATAATGAATATGTTCCCAAAACGCTTCATTTTTTTTTGCTCTTGCCTATCTTTCAGTATACAGCTTTCTTTCCTCTGATATAGAATAAATTAGTATAGTTTTTCCTAAATCCTACAATGAGCTGGTTTGTTTTTGAAAGTAATTAGATTTTCTTATATTCATTTTATAAACATGTAGTTTCTGTCAGTAGCTTTACTCACATGAAAGTAGAAAATTATCTCACCACCTGGTGGGATAAAGAGTCTGTCCTATTCAAGGATATGGTCTATATGTGTGACAAATTTCATCTAAATGTATTCAGACACATTGAAGCCTTTATGTTATGTCCACATTACAATTCAAGAACCTTTAAACCTTTTTCAATAAAAAGTTCCCTAAGACAACCCCCTGACCAACTGTTTTATTGTAATTTTAAATAAACATCATCCATTTCCATCTATTCCAGGTGTCATGCTTAGGGATTCCCATGGAGTTGCACAAGTCAGATTCGTCACTGGCAAAAAGATCCTGCGTATCATGAAAGCCATGGGTCTCGCTCCCGATCTACCGGAGGACTTGTACTACCTGATCAAGAAAGCCGTTGCCATGAGGAAGCACTTGGAACGCAACAGGAAGGACAAGGACAGCAAATTCAGGCTGATTCTTGTCGAGTCCAGAATCCACAGGCTAGCCCGCTACTACAAGACAAAGAGCGTGCTCCCACCAAACTGGAAGTATGAGTCAAGCACCGCTTCAGCCCTGGTGGCTTAAGTTATAATAAACTATAAATAATTTACAATTTTGTTGTTTCATTTCACTAACGAAAATCACCTGTTGCAGAGCAAAAAACAAACAAATAAAATTAGTTTTTCAATCCTTTATTTTCATACACTTTCTTTACATCCTAATATTTACACTTAAAAAAATAGTTATCACAAAGCTTAAAAAGATTTTCGAAATTGGTATTTCCTCCACATTATTTTTTTAATAACACAGATATAGTTACAGCACAAAACTCAAGTAGACTGGAACTTAATTCATGAATCCCCAAGCGACACCCGGTGGCCGCGCATCTATTGCCTTACTATTGTGTCTCTAATTGACGGTATCTGAAGGGTTAGTTAGTGTTCCTGATCCACAATTTCTCTTGCATCTAGTAGGTATTAGTGTTTAATAGTTTCTGAATCGTGGGTGGGAAAAGTGGGTTTTACTTATATTCTTTCTCTATGCCTCAAGAGAACCTGCCCATCTCCAGATAATGGTGCACCCAATCAATAAAATGGCATGGCCCAGCAGAGAGAAAAGGACTGTTGGTAGGCAGAAACAAAGATGAGCTGATGACATTATAAAGGCTGTAGACAAGGAATGGATAAATATCACTAAGTTGTTGAGCTCCTTAATAGTCCTGAGTTGAGCTTTATGAATGCAAACAAATGCTTGCACTGAGTGGACAGGTTTACTCAAAACTGTGTAGTATTTTCCTCAATAGACCACAGTTCTCAAATGATTAACCCTTCAGATACCGTCAATTAGAGACACAATAGTAAGACAATAGATGCGCGGCCACCGGTGGTCGCTTGGGGATTCATGAATTAACATTACATAATATTTGCTGTATGGACTTTGAAAGAGAATTTGACCCTTGAGATTTTTTTGGTGTTCTCAGGGTAGCTAGGAAAAACTGGCCTTATCTAGTTTTTTTAAACCTATTTGAAAAATATCTTTATAATTTATTGCTACAAACAGTGGAATGGAAAAAGATGGAGGAGGCATAAACCCTTAGGGACCTATATAGAAAATAATCTATGATAAAAGTTTGCTGTGTATGATAATATTATCTGAATAGTAATCTATGATTGATGAATTGGTTCAAAAAAAGATTACATGGTATGAAATTTTCATCTATACTTTAAAGAATCTTGAGAACACATAACAATTATTTACATAAGTAACTAAATTTAGACAATAATATTGTTTTCAAGTCTCATAATTCATCCATGTATTCTCAACAAGTACACTTGTTAATAAATCACCCTTAATTTCTAAACATAAGGATTCCAATTACTTCCATCTTCTGGATGCAAGCTGTTAGTAATAAGCAAAACTACATCCACTATCCACCATATTCCTAAACCTCCTAATGTAAGAAGTTTTCCGACTGCAGTCCCAGTTTGCCCAAGACAAAATCTGTCCATTCCTAAGAAACCTAATAATATGCTGTAGATTAACGTGGTCGTGAAATAGTGTCCAGAGTATCGCACGCAAGGAAAACCGTCTCTTAGAAAGCTCTTGCTTCCGAAACACTCGATCCCATCCAAAGCTTTGCACTGCACTCTCGTCTTATTCACCTGATCGTATCTAACGCCTCCAAACTTCACGCAGCCGTGACCAATAGCATCTCTGGCAGTGTAATTCCCTTTATGGTCGATTGGTTCGTCACAATCCAAGAATTCCAGCGGTAAAAAACTGCATTTCACCAAAGGACCAAGAGGTCGATATGGTTCTTTCGAATATGGGTCGCTCTCTGATAATATCGTTGGTATGATTGTTAGGAATATAGACATAACGATTATAGAATGTCCTCGCCACATTTTGCGTTTACTTGTTTTATTACATAGAATTATTTCTAATGATTCATTTTACAAAAACAAATTGTAATCGTAAACATTTTGCACTTTTGCAGTACTGACGGATGACACATTACGTCGTTTGCAAAAATAGCTATAGTTTATTGTGAACAAGTTATTCACCTTCAACATATTTTTCATATTTACACAAGTCGATTGATCTTTTAATATGCAGTTTTAATATGCAGTTGCTTTTTTATCATATTTCTTTAACAGGATCCTTATTATTATAAATTAATATTTAAAGTATATTGTTATTGTTTTCAAAATAATTGATAAAGCGACCTTTGTAAATATCTAAATATAGTTTCGTTGGTTTCGTTCGGAAGTTCTGCTCACTTGTAACTTCACGAGCCTTTCAGCATGTTATAAAGTACAAAACAATTTCCGAACCACAATATATATGTTAATCAATATGTCAAAGTGACATTTCATGTCCGTACATTTTTGTCTGGCTCCGTAATGATTTTTATTTTTACAATACAATAAAAAGTTACAAGCATAAAAACTGGAACATGGAGGTCTTCAACAAGTTTTATTCATCAGTCAGCAACACAGTTTCGCATTTATCTGGTGTTTTACCAGGAAATCCTGTAACAAGAGAGTTTGAGGCTACTCAATTCATTGCAAGCGCTGGTCCAGGTAAAAAATTCATTGATGTATCTATAATTTGTATGCAGACTCAGGTGGTGTCTATTGTGCACCTTATTTGCTTTGATATTGAACACTTTGATTACTCAGTTCAGTGATATAGGTAAGCTAGGAGTGCTATAGATTTGGTTCTATTTGTGTTTTATGTACAATTATGGTAACAACAGAATTGAATTTGTAGGCGATTTTTTGGAATGACTTAAATATAACTGTGAGTTGGTTGACCTACTGTAGGAAACAGTGCAGTATTTGAAGATAATATCTAGTATTTTGAATTTTGCTTATTTAGATATTTTGGAAGTGGTTCCTGAATTAAAAATGCCTTAACTTGCTTGTATTTTATTGAAAAGATTTAGTTCTAAGAAGTAATTATGCAAAGTCTCAATGTTAGAAAATGTATAGTTTGTTAGGGGTCCACTTCCAAAGGCCCACTCCCAAATGCCTACAAATTCAATGTCCTGTACACTACAGATATTTATTAGTATTTTATCACATGGTTTTTAAAATCAGAGTTCCATTATATTGTATTATCTAATTATACAGGATAGTTACAGGAAGTGCTTATCACCCTAAGCTGATCATGGTCTAGTTTATGAAATAATGTAATTATATTCAATAGTAACATAAATAAATAAATTGTATTTATCAGTAAACAGATATCACTGATCATAAAAACTAACAAATAGAAAATGTTTATGTATGTAATAACTACCAATGTGTATTTTATTTACTAACACTGAGCTAATCTGTATGAAGTTGGCAGTAGTATCATCACAGCATTAATGTTTTCCAGTCAATGAATGTAGATGAAGTTCAACTGTCATCATTTAACACTTATGACTGAAATACCAATTAGGCATTTCTTAAAAACAATTAAATACTAAACTCAAGCTACAATAAACCCATTCTTCCTCTTCAAAACACTGAAATAAAGAAAACATTGGAATGCTATATTACATTTATTTTATTTCCAAACTTAAAGATTATTTACAAGATGGAAGAATGGGGAATAACCCATTTAAAAAACAACAGACAACAAAAATCCAAACCTTTAACCACTAGTGTTGCGTCAAACAAGTGATTGGGTACTCCATTTTGTTTATCTCTTCCATCTCCATAGGTACTTAATAAAAGAGATAACAAGATGAAGTATTTGGTTGTGGATCTGAAACCCTGGTCACGGTAATAGTATCATACAGTATTGTAACTCGGCCGTCTTTTTGAAATAAATGCCTACAGCCGCGCGGTACGTAAACATGCGATAGGGCTGCCCGCCTCCAGCATTCTAATTACGTTTGTCTAGTTTGTTTCAGTTTTTTTTTTGTGATTGTAAATATACTTACTTTTATATATAAACAAAATACTTTGTGGATTAAATAGGAAGTGTTCAATAAAAATGCGTGTTGTTTTTTGATTGGTAGATTTAAATAAAATGCTTTTTTTTTAGTATTATTCATACACATAGTACAATAAACCACTATTATTAATAATAAAATACCACGTCTTTACTTTGAATTATACAAACTAACCATAATCGCGCGATAATTGTAAAAAAAACCGTCGTGACCGTTCGTCATTGCGCCACAGTTGCGACGGCCGCGACTGTCTACATGCCAAGACCATG
The DNA here is from genome assembly GCA_949319445.1 of Mythimna lalbum. Classification (NCBI taxonomy): domain Eukaryota; kingdom Metazoa; phylum Arthropoda; class Insecta; order Lepidoptera; family Noctuidae; genus Mythimna; species Mythimna lalbum. Next base: position 2,125,489 of record OX439354.1, read on the forward strand.
CTACAACCGAGGCGCGTAGGTATAGCTCGCGTTTCATCTGTTTGTAAGAAGTTGGAATACTGTATGATATTATTACCGTGCCCTGGTGGAATAAATGCGAGAGTTAGGTTAGGTTTCTTGATAATAGACATCATTACTGTTTCATAGGTCTGCTATGGAAAATTTACAAAGGCTACAAGAAATCAACAAAGCAAGAAGCATCAATATTCGTTTTCGAAAAGAAACACTTAGAAAGATGGTCAAAATCTGACAGAGACATCATGTTGGAGACCTTGAAACGTGGCATTGTGCAGCTGACGAAGTTGAGGCATCCACAGATCCTCACGGTACAGCACAGCCTTGAAGAAAGCAGAGAGAGCATCGCTTTTGCCACAGAACCAGTCTTCGCAAGCTTAGCCAATATTTTAGGCAACATGGAAAACATGCCACAACCTGTACCAAGTCACTTCGTTAACTATAAGTTGTATGAGCTCGAAATTAAATATGGTCTGATGCAGATTGCTGAAGGACTGACATTCCTACACAATGATGTTAAGCTACTCCATCATAACCTATGTCCAGAGTCCATTATCGTGAACCAACAAGGTGCCTGGAAGATATTTGGCTTTGATTTCTGTATTGCCAACCAAAGAGGACCGGGATCTGCTCCGTATTGGCCGTTCCAAGAGTATTGTCCCGCTATGCATGCATTAACTCAACCAGTGCTCGATTATTTGGCTCCTGAGTACATCCTTTCAGCTACTCACTCCCCTGCCAGTGATATATACTCATTAGGTATGGTGATATATGCTTTACATAGTACGGGACATCAGACGCTTGGTAACGTAGGGAATGATTACTCGAAGTATAAGAGATTTGTGAACGAGATCAGAAACCTGCCGACGACAAGGTTGTTGTGTGTGACGGACGGCTTGCGGGAGTATGTGAAGTTGATGTTGAATGCTACACCGGAATTGAGACCTGACTCTCATCAATTTTTGAAGGTAAGCGAGATAACTATAAAGGCCAACGCTGCATTTCGCCGGCGTGGTCCCATATAAAAGTGCTCTGTCGTCGGCAGCCGCGCCCGTGCCCGTTTGGATACGTAATAATACATTAAAGTTCTCCATCGACACGACTACATGCACACCGTTAAAGTCGAACTAGTGATATTGCGCAGGTAATAATCCGGTTTCCGCAACGGGGAACGCCGCACACGACACACTCACGATGTCACGCGACGGGACGCAGCGTTGGACCTGAAACTTTCAACATACTCCATTAAAATTAAATTCACACAAATAAAGTGTCAAAACAGATCGCAAAATTCAAACTTTCTTATTATTTCAAGAAAAAGTCATTCAATAGAGTTAGATAGACTGAGAGGGTTGTATTGAGGATTTTATTGATTTTATGATTATAATTCCGTAAATAAATTCGTATTACGGTTGCCAATCATATTATAATCAACATACAATTTGAAGCTAAGCATTCACTACGTCAAGATCGGGCATACGGAGCGGATGCATTCGTTGCTTTGTATTGATTTGTATGGTACAGCGTGCACTGGATCGGAAATTGCCGATGAAAAATCCGAATGCATTAGACGCACGCTATCGGCATTTTGTAAATATCGACTCACGATTTGTACACTGCATACGCTCCGATTCCGACGCGGTGCACGCTAAGTTTTAAACTGACTTGTAAAATGCAAAAACACTTAAGAGGGTCCTTCTCCACTCGCTTATCGTAAACATCGAAAATGGTTTAAAAGCTTGTTACTTCATTTAATGCATTCCAACGTGATGTTTGACAAAAAGGCAACGCAAAAAAATAGAGATAACGCCTGGAAATTCTGTTAGTATTCGGTAATTCCGAGATTTACTCGAAAATTTCACAAAACTTGCTCCAGGAAATAGCTGTTTTTTTAAACCCTTAAAAGTTTTTGGAAAAAGTTGTCGTCATTTAGAATCTTAATAAAATTTGCAATGTCTCTAGCACTCTCACCGCCACGCATGTATACATTTTGCCAAAGCAGCAGGCCATGTGGGCGGCGCGCCGCCCATCCCATTTCTTTAGTGACACGCCAAGCTTAATTTGAGAGAACTTTTGCGGCACGCCAAGTGGCACGCTGGCAGGACACGCCATATATTTATCAGTTAGTAACGGACAAAAACTTTAGCGCTAAATTTTTGGTGCGCCGGCCGCCCACATGGCCTGCCGCAACAGCTAAAAAAATCAGTAATAGCTTGCTGCACTAGAATTTACGTGGGCGGCCGGCGTACCACATGGCGGTGAGAGTGCTAGAGGAGAATTTTTAGGCAAATTATGAACTGTCAAAGTTCATACAAAATAGGACATTTTCAGATGTTTTTACTGGGTTAGTTTTACACAAATTTAGAAATTGGCTTCTTTAGAAACCTAGATAATATCCACAAGATACTGTGTTTCCAAAATATCTAATGAAAAATGTGTAATAACGTCATAATCAGTTATGAGCGGATGTATGAAAAACAGTGAAAATGTGAGTCATGATGCACCACCTTAAAACAATTGTTTTTTTTTTTTTCACAGATACCATATTTCGAGGACGTTGGCGTTAAAACCCTCAACTATTTAGATTCTTTATTCCAATGGGATAATCTACAAAAGTCTCAATTCTACAAGGGTTTACCTCAAATCATCCAGAAAATGCCGCATCGTATTTGCATCTACCGAGTTCTGCCGTGCCTGACAAAGGAGTTCATCAACCCACCAATGGTTCCTTTCGTTCTACCAAACGTGTTGCTGATAGCAGAAAACAGTACCCAAGAAGAATATATCAAATACATACTCCCAGCATTGAAACCAGTGATGTTGATACAGGATCCGATACAGATCTTACTTATATTTATGCAGAAGATGGAGTTGCTTTTAAAGCTGACGCCAGGAGAAGAAGTGAAGACAGATATACTGCCAATGTTGCATAGGGCTTTAGAATCTGATGCTCAGCAGATCCAGGAGTTGTGTCTCTCAGTGCTACCGACCTTCGCCTCTTTAATAGACTACCCTGCGATGAAGAACGCGCTTCTGCCTCGAATAAAGAAGCTGTGTTTAAGTACAAATTATTTGTCGGTGCGAGTCAATTGTTTGCTGTGTTTGGGCAAATTGTTGGAGCACTTGGACAAATGGTTGGTGCTGGACGAGATTATACCGTTCTTGCCACAGATACCGTCGAGGGAACCGGCTGTGCTCATGGGGATATTGGGTATGTATACACTGGCTATTTAGTTTTTTTACTCAAAACGCGATAGGGGTTTGATCAACAGTGAAAATAAACACAACTTTTTGATCTTCTTTAATTAGAAAAATTGACTAACAGGTATGCGCCTCTGGGTCTCGTTAAACGTCCATTGAAAGGGGAGAACCCTCTGGCTAGACGGATGTTTTATTTATTTTTATTTATTAAACTTTATGCACTAGATCATAGTACAAAGGCGGACTTTTAATGCCTTAGGCATTTTCTACCAGTCCAGCTTAGGGTGGTGCAGAAATAAAATATGGTAGATGCAACTTAAGCGCAAACAAACTAATAAAATAATAATAACCATTACCTTTGTACTATTCTTCTGTTTCCTTCTTCTGTCCATTTTATTATTGTTTGTACATTTTTTTTTTTTATAAATAAAAAAACCAAAACAAAAGAGTAAAAAAGGTTCCTTATATGTCTAATGTTAACGCGAATAGGGTACAGTGTGACGCAAAGCTTATTTAAAAAAGAAAAGAAAGAATGGTAATATCGTCATGGACAGTGAAGAGCAAATAAAAAATTACCTTGTCTATGCTTAGAAAGCGAATCGTAATTGTTATCATAGCAGGGTCACAAGTTTTATTGTTGTATGAATATTACTATGAAACTCATAATATAATATAATTTACATTTCAACAAGTAATACTCAAATGTATACTGTTTCCTGTAGCGGAGTGTATTCCAAAAAAATATGCTTCAGAACAGTTGGCGTGCAGTTGTTTCCATAAGCGCCTCTTTGCCGAATATGGTTGAATCTCTCGAGCCCTGCTAGGAGGAATAGTAGGCGGCTGCCTCCTTCTGCGAAGCAGTAATGCTAGTGAAGGAGGCTGCCGCACGAGAGAGGTCATGGCCCTCACGCCCCAGCCGCCGAGATCCCGATCCCTATTTCAGCCACCGTAGGCTTGCGGATGGCGAGCAATAGGTAGCACGCCGTCCGGTCGTCCGGTAAACGTCCGAACCGTACCGAAGTCGCCAACGGCGCGTAGTGTTACGCGCGCCAAAGCAAATAGTTAAGGCCCAGCAGGGTCGAAACCTACTGAGGCCAAGGGTTAAGTGAAGAATATTTTATTTGGCACACAGATACACACAATGTAAACACATAAGATAAAAAAAATAACTGACATTGTGTGTCAGTAATTTTTTATCCGGCGCCAAATAGATCGAATTCAGCAAAAATGCCAGAAAACTACGTGGTAAGTTGGCTGACGCTGGTTTTCAACACCATCCCTCACACGCATGCTTGACATTTTAACACGTCATGGTTAGTCCTCTGCTCCTAAATGTTTTAAAGAACAGAAACCATAAACATTTCCGTCTTTTTTTCCAGGTATTTACAAATTAGCTCTAAGCCACTCAAAGCTCGGTATCACCAAAGAGGTGCTGGCTACCAAAGTCCTCCCGTTCCTCATCCCTCTCTGCGTGGAGAATGGTCTCACCCTGAACCAGTTTAACGCATTGATCAGCTTGGTCAAGCAGATGATTTCGAAGATGGAGACGGAGCATAGAGCTAAGTTGGAGCAACTGAATTCTATCAATAATGAAGCCAAGTGAGTGAACATTTATTTGTATGATTTTTTTCACGATGTCCTCACCTTCCGCATGACGCAGATCCTCACTGGACATGGGAAATTCGGAAGGTTCCTGGATCTGATTCATGGGGAAGAAATGCCCGGAGGACACGGTGGAGCATGCCGTGTCCTTGTGGAGGTAAACAGCGACAGCAACCTTTCACGCCGGGCCTTGGTCCGGAGCATGAGGAATAGCAAGCGGTCGCCTCCTTCTCCCGCTCCGTCCTAGAACGGGAGAGTCATTGAATCCTTTTTAAAAAAACACCTTTAAAAAAAAGGTGGTTGCGGCTGGGTACGGGATGAAAACCAAGGACCTCACGCTCAGCTGTAGCGATAACGACCACTATATCAGTTTATTCAAAGCTTCTTTTCTCATTATTTCAATCTACTTTCCAGGATAATGGAACACACGCTCACCCCATCAAACGACACGCTGGTGAACGCGCCCGCTCCTACGTCAGACCTGGATAAGATGTTCACAGGGCTGGGTATCGACCCGTTCGCCTTCAACCAGCCCAAAGACAAGGAACCTGCGCTGCCCACAGTCAATGATAATGGTAGACATCTCACTATGGAAGATAAACAAAGGTAATGAAAATTTAGAACCAGTTTAGTGTCCAAATAAGCTTCTCTCTTAATTATTATTAATATTTGGGTGTCTTCAAAGCTAGAGTGAATGGGCTCTTATTAAACTAGTGCGACTTACCATCAACGATTGCATCACCGCTTACCATCAGGTGGGATCGCAGTCAAGCACTAGTTTATTGAATATCAGATTTAAAAAAAATACAGGATGCATTTTGGAGAGTGTGCTCAGGAATTGCATGACTTGGTTCCGCCATCTTAATTCTACCATCGGACAACCCGCCGTACGGCGAATATCCACCCTTACGTTGTTGAAACCTCTACGGTCCGGACTAAACGTTTCGCCTCGTCGTTTATACCGCGTACGTCGAAGGACTGGAATAATTGGCCTGCTGCGGTTTTCTCGTCCGATTATAATTTGGTTGGCTTCAAGGCTAGAGTGAATGGGCTCTTATTAAACTAGTGCGACTCTCCGTCAACGATTGCATCACCACTTACCATCAGGTGAGATCGCAGTCAAACACTAGTTTATATAAGATAAAAAAAAATATAGGTGACAGTTTGTGAGTGTGTGTATGTTTGTTACGGCGTGTTTACGAATTCTGTCTTAGCAGCGCGGCGAGCGGTGCGGCGTTCGCGCGGCGCTATGTGCAGCGTCTCGAGGCGTGCCTCAAACATTTTCATACTTTTGAATAAAAGAATTATTAAAATCGGTTTACGCAATCCAAAATTACCACCGAAAACTCAACATACATGACCCTCTAGTCTCGTTTTTATAAATTAGTAACCCAATTTCCCGAGAGATGGCGCTGTACTTTTTTACCTCTTAAGTGAGGACACTTGTTGTGACGGACGGGAAACTACGGAACCCTACACTGAGCGTTGCCCGACACGCTCTTGACCGATTTTTACCCTTTAGGTACGGAACCCTAGAACTGACAATGTGATTAAAAATTTGGACGAAAGCTTCTGTAAGTTAAAACGTAGGAAAGCCTACATCAAGGTGGACCGATGTCCTGGTGAGAATTGCGATGCAAGACCCCCAGGACCGATCATTATGGCGACTCTTGGGAGAGGCCTATGTCCAACAGTGGACGATGATGTTAAAATATTATTAGTTTCAAGTCAATTGAACAGTAGCTTGATACACGTAAAATCAAACAAGCCGAATATCGTTGAACTTTTATAGTCGTTCGATCGAACTCCTATCCAAAATCGGTATTCACGTGTTCTTTAATCGGGATTGGATAGAAGGACTATTGAACTGGATCGAAACTAAACGATCTATCAACGACTTGTTGCTAGGACTTGTTGCCAGATTTGAACTGCAATATTTGTCATTTAGTCGTTGGCATCCGACCCAATCAACATTTATCTATGAAAATATCTCAAGCCAACGATTGAATGACGATTCACATAGCTGAATACGCTTCAACGACTCTTCGATCGAACGATTTCAAAATCGGTGTCGTTCAAACTCGTTCAAATGACAAAAACGACTAAGTCGCTACGATATCGTTACGGTTTTGATTACGTAAATCGGGCTACAGTACTAGTTCTTACTCAATAGTGGGATCGTTTTCCAGGTCCAAAAAGAACAAAAACACAATCGAGATTTTAGGTAAATTCTTAAATTAATTTAGTAGTTGACCAGTAACACATTTACTTGTATGCATTTTTATCATTTCTCTCAAGTGTAGACATTTCTGTACCGTTGGCGCTGTGGTTGGGTCATTGGCTGCTGTGTTGTGTGTTGCGGGTTCAATTCCTGCTCGTAACAAGTTAGTATGGGGATACGTAGTTGTTCCAGGTCTGGGTGCTTTGTGTGTGTCAGTTTACGTATTTATGAATGCACCCACCATATTTTATATGAGTAATTGCTAGTATGGGGCAAATCAAGCTTTTTGGGAACAAATTTATTGTGCGTACAGCCAAGGAGTGGAATTCCCTGCCGGAGTCTGTGTATCTTGATAGCTACAACTTAAGGGTCTTTAAGTCAAGAGTGAATAGGTTACTTTTAGGCAAGCGTGTTCCATCGTCAACCACCTCATCGCTTACAATCAGGTGAGACGGTGGTTAAACGCAAACCTATCCAAATAAAAAAATATGAAAAAAAATACCAACCAAATATTTCCATTATTCCAGGATAGCGCATCAACAAGAAATTGTCAGAAAATTCAACCAAACCCAGCCTCAACCAAAAGCGATTCCTGGTCCTCGAAAGTCCATCACAAAGCCGATGGACCTGACTTCAACATTACTGCAGTCCAATTTGAACCAGTTGGCGAAACCACTCCCTTCGTCAGGGTCGCATCCTACCAGCCAACCGGTGACACTTAGCAACCCCACTTACAGCAGCCCAACCATGGCCTCGAACTACACCTATCAGAACCAATTTGCAGGCTTCGACAACCTCTCGTCGGCAACAGCTGGCCCCGCTAACTTCAACAACAAATGGGCTAACAACCAAAATCAAAGTAAAGCGAAACAGGATTGGTCCGCATTCGAATCTCTACTCCCTACGGCAAACAATAATTCCCCTAATAGTGACGTCAAAAAACTAACTGATAATGAAATGATGGATTTGTTGAGTTAAAAAAAAAAAAACAGTTTTAAAATAAGTTTTCATTCGGAACAGCCAGACAAAAATGTTCTAAATTCAAATCGTGGATTGTGATTCTAATTGCGAAGCAGTGACGTCACATAAGTTAGGCACGATGTTCGAAAAAAAAAATGTAAAACTAAAAATGAAACACGACTTGCATTTAATTTCTGTTGCTTTTTAATTTATATAACATTCCTATATTTACGTATTAATTAATTTGAAATTAATTATTATTTAGGTGCAACAAAAGTGAGGGTACTTCCACATTAATTTAATTAAAATGACGTCTTTTATAAAATTATTATTTATTCGAATTATAAATTACAATAATAAAAATAGAATAGTCTTTAAAATGATTTACTGTTTACGAACATATCATATTTATTTACTGAATTATTTATTGAAGTCCTGTTAGTGGTCTGATGGAACAAAAATACAAAATTTTGCATAACTGACACTATTTTTTTACTGTTTTAATATCAGCAGAGTATGTTACGCATACGTATCTACACTAACGCATTTTCTATCTTTTGCCAATGTGATATTACAACTTTGACTAGAACAGCATTTGCTAATTCCATGCTTTTTAGTGCTGTTTTTAAGAACACAAAAAAAAAAAGATATTTATAAGATCTGTGGTCAGTAACAAACCAAAAGAATTCACTCACAGGTCTACAATATCAGGCGTAGCGAAGATTTGATGTAGAGGTCTTAAAAAGTACTTATTTCTATAGAGTAGGATAGGAATGTTTGTTGTTTTAACGTGTATATAAGATTTAAAGGGGTTGGAGGGGGAGAGTGACTTCTGACTCTTCACTACGCCTTTACTATAATCATGGTATTTAAAAAAACAACCACTCTTTGGTTCCAAGTTTTTGGTTAATTGAGAACCTTATGTCTGGTCAATAGAGTTCATAATTGATAGTTCCTGCATTACTATTGTGTATAGCAGAAGACGTTTATTTCCTTAAGAATCTAAGTACGTTTTTTTTTCTCCTTTTATTGAAAAGTCAATTTTATATTTATGTCAACAAGATATTAAATCGTATAAATCCCTCTGTCACATGATATTCTGTAGAAAGTGGTAGATACGCACTAGGTAGAAAACTCCTATCGACTTATAATAATAATAATATATTCCACAACTATCACACAACGCCGTCTAGTCCCAAGCTAAGCAGAGCTTATGTTATGGGTACTAGACAACTGATAAACTTATATATTTCTAAATACATACATATTATAGATAAATTACACCCAGACACAGAACAAATGATTATGCTCATCACACAAACATTTGCCTTGGGTGCAAATCGAACCCACGACCTCCGGCATAGCAGTCAGAGTCACTAACCACTAGACCAACAGGCCAGTCAAATTGTTATATGGCTGTGTTCAAACCATACATATTCACTTTTTCGTTCACATCTAACCGACGATACGTTTTTACGCTATAAGTAGACGCTGACATTCGGCAGCCGATTAATATAGCGTGTCACTACGCTCCGCGGACGCGTATTGTATATTGTATAGCGTATTGTCAGCATACTGTGAACGAAAAATACCGTTTATTTTCACGTTTACACTGGGTCTCACAGTGAGCCTGCTCAGTCGGTGGCTGACAGTCAGTTTGGTTTGAACACAGCCTTAATTGTCTTTAGCATAGGCAGCTATACCTAGTGCGTATTTACCATAATAGATGTGATATATAATTATTATTTTATTTACACAGACTGCAACAGATGTGATCTCTTAAAAATAAACAACTTACTAAATAATTTTGTGGTTTTAATAATTTATTTATTTGTTGAATGACGTTATGGCAAGAATGTTATGTTATTTACATAATAGTACCTTAATCTAAGTTTTACGTTTCTTTTTGTCTAATTCTAATTTATAAGTTTATTATTTATATAGAAAAAAATAAATCTCTTAACAATACCTTGTACTATAAAATACTAAAACATAATTTTATTTTTAAAACTACTCTTAAATACAATTATCTTTCTTTTTATATATAATTCTTCTGTACTTGTGTTTGTCACCTAACTTCTAAACGGCTTGACTGATTTGGATGAAATTTTGTGCGAATGGAAAAATAATTGAACCCGGTAGGTGGCGCTACAATCAGGTTCTCTATTGTTTTTTCTGACGAAAAGCCAACTGTCGGGACCGCTCGTATATTATATTATAATATTTTTCCATCTCCGGACACAGCCAGAATGTATTTAGTAATAAGAAAAATCGATCACTTTCTCTAATGTACTTTGATAAAGCAAACTAGATATTAAACAGGTGTTCTAAATACAAAATTACCGCCTCCTCCTAAAAGATAAAGCGAAGAACATACAAGCTGTTGTAGTTTGCAAAACACTGGCCGTCAAGAAACACGTTCTATAATCGTAATTATAGGCTAAAGACCACGCCATTATAAAGATGGCGACGATCGTATTCGAAGCTGTCATGGTGGCTGTTGTGTCAAATTCGTTCAGAGTACTGTTGTAAAGTGGCTGTTGGAGTATGCTGGAGGCTGCGGTCGCGAAACTGGCAAGCATGCACCATACTACTAATAGGCTTTTGTTGCTTGATAGTGTTATACCTGGAAAAATGGAATGTGATTAGTGCTGAGCTGATATCGCTAATCAATCGTAGTTTTTTTTTTTTCGGTGGGCAAATATCATCTTATGACAACTCCCGTTCTTGGGGGGAGTGGGAGATAATGTCAGACTCTTACTGACTAAAAACCCACCCCGTTCCTTCTAGCCTCTTCATACCGGGGCTCGAGCTTCTTTTCAGATACCCTGGCCCAGTAGGCTTCGACATCAATCGTAGTATTATAAATTCAGCGGTTTTTCAGATGCTAGTAATCGTCAGAGCTGAGATAAAATGGGGCTTCATAGTGAACGTTGTAAACATCTCGAATCTTTGCAAAATCTACAGGAAAATTCTGCCAAAAAAATTTGTACATAACTTCAAGATTATATATCTATGTATGTATGTATGTTATGATATCGCTCTAATCTTATCAAATAATGATCCGTCTCGTGCAGGATGAATTGGAGGGTGCCAGAGGATAGTGCGAATGATAGCCCAACCAAATAAAATTGCCATGAACGGTTCTTTGCACAAATGCAACTAGATGTCGGTTAGAACAGAAAGTGCCAAATGATTGTGAGGCCAGACGGCTTAGTCCAAGTTGATAATCTGCAATTGTTAACGCTAGTAAAAAACTTCATATGTATGTGAATGAAGTCATCTTAACGTTCAGTCACGTGGTCAGAACAAAGGAATCGGATGCGATGCCGACTCGAGACGATCGACGAAAGAGAATCGAAAAGAAACGGGCGTAACTTGGCTAGGCCTGCTGAAGTCGGTCTAGAAGTTCGTACAGAAGTGATATCTGCAGGTGATAATAATATCGCTCTATCAAGAGCGTGACCATGAAGAAGAAGAAAAGATCGACTTGAAAAGGATATGAAGTCTGGGTACAGAAAATTTGTGGGGTTCAAGGCACTTACCGTAAAAGCCCATAGCACCAGCGACGCAGAACGCAGCGCACAGTCTTGCCTTCTCGTTAATGGACTTCGGCAGCACAACGCAAAGCATTATGAAGCATAATGCTGACCCGTGGGCCACTCCTATCAACGTTGCTACCTGAAAGATGGAAATGAACATGATGTAGTCAAAGCAACCTTTTTAATCAAGTAAAAAATGGTGGTGTATAGTGAATTTTATCCAACATGCGTACTTTAAAACGATTCGAAGTAACTGACGATGAGAGAGTAGGTGTTCAGCGGTCCAAAGGCAATTAGTGCTACCGAGAATATTGCCAAGCCACTTATTCAGTGATTATAGAGATAGAGAAATGTGAACAGAAGAAGAGTTAAGGACACTCACCGACCAAATATTCATCGACGGATTCTGCTCCCAAATCAAAGGTGGGAAGACCACACCCAGCACCAGAATCGAGAACGTCGTACATAGATGCAGCAGTGCATACAGGTAGAAGTTGATGTCCATCAGCATGTTCGTAATAGTGATGAAGTTCTTCTTCATCGAGGCTGTCCTTCTAGCCGTGCCCGGTGACACTTCTGCAGCAAAAACAACGCTGTTTGCGGGCGCGTTTACTGTTGTCTCCCTGTATAAGGGTCGAGGGACTTGACTGTCTATATTCTCCAACTCTTGATACCCATTGACTCCTCGAGCGTAACTAGTAATGTCCAAAGTCCCGAAATCTGATGAAAACCGGTTAGGAGTTGTGTCGTAGATTGAGCTAAAGTCTGACGAGAATCTGCTGGGCTCTTTAGCTGAAACTGATCTGTTCTCTCTATACTGGATTGCTGGATCTAGAATCTCTTTGGCATTCTTCCTAGAGTTGAAGACAACTACGTCAGTGGCGTCTTCTTCTTGTGCTGTACTTTGAGAAGGTTCCTCTTGAGTGTTCGTTCTTTGAGCATTTTTGTTTTCATGCAGACGAGCTTGATTCGAGAAGATAACTTCATCCTCGTCTTCTACTGCATCTCTGAGCATATTATAGGTGTGTCTTATGACCTTTTCGATGTAGATAGGTCTTGTGTAAGAGGCTAAGAAGATGCAGTTCTGCATGATGATGGCTCCGTAAATCATGACGACCACGTCCCCGGTGTAAACGGTGCATAAGTACCCGACGAGAATTGGGACAAGGCAGTTGCCGACAGAGGGGGCCATGCGAACGATTCTTTGGGCCATGGTCAGCTTCTCACGGAAGAAGTGAGTTATGATCACTTCGGTCTGCTGCCCAGTTAAAGCGCATCCGATACCTGGAAAACAATAGTTAATTTTCTGATAAAAGGCGACAAATATCCATGTCAAAGTAATTAGGAAAAAAATATGTTTTTATCGAATACAGTGAATGTTAATGAATTGAAACGAATGCAACACGGTTAATTAGAGAAACCACGATTCGATACCGATAGTTTCCTACCTAATTCAAATATTATGTACAAACAATTCTGTCTACAGCCGAGAGGTTCGGTGTAACTAGACGACGTACCTATCTAATCGGTCATTGTCGAGTGTCTAGAGTATGAATCTTTGATAAACAGTCCTCCTCTCCACTGTCCTGTGATGTTCAGGCAGCGTAAGAATCCTACACTTATTAATTATTCTGGTAGTTAAGGCTGCTTAGGTACGGCAGTATAATAAGGGCACTTGTTACTTAAGTGAGTGAGAGGGAATGGGTTGCCGTCGCATCCATCTGCGAAGCAGTAGTGCTATCGAAAAGGAGACTGCCCCAAGAATGAGGGAACATACATCCTCAAGCCCCAGGCGCCGCGACAAAAGGCCGTGGCGTTGAAAATCGCAGAGCGAACTCCTCGGCCATCGTAGGTGCGGGTTTACGGACGACGGTCTATGAGTAGCACGTCGTCGTCAAAAAAATCTTCCTTTGTGGTACGTAAAAAAGGACAGCAAGGAAACAGGCTGGACCGAACATAGATAATTAATTGAAGACGAGTTTAAAACTATACGCTCAGCGGCGCGGGCAGGCTCGAGCAAAGGACTAGTTGGACGTCGACAGGAGCGTTGCGGTGGGACTTGGCAGTGAAAAATCAGCCTTTGCAAATTTCCTTTTTTTTATGTAGCTCAAGAGCGCTTTGATCATCCTCATTTCAGCCGATAGACGTCCACTGTTGGACATAGGGCTCCCCCTAATGAACGACCCTGTGCGTTTCACCAGGTCATAGGTCCACCCTGAGAGCACGTTACACTAAGTCAACTTCTCCCAGAACGAGATGAGGATTTACAATTTCATGTTTTAATAATTATGCGACATGGTTGAGCATGAAATAACTAACCAATTGTATAAACAACATCATATCTTGATAATATTCATATCAAAATCCATTGTTCTTCACAAACGTCAACGACGCAAATCCCTCGTAATTTGAAAACACATTAATTTAATGGATGCTTCTCGTTTTGATATTGTAATGATTTTATCAATTGCGATAAAAAAAGTTATTCATAGACTTATGGATAATCCGTGGTGGCGCCTTGAATGGAGATAGGTAGTGGTCCAGCTTATTTTAAGCAAAATATTTCGAAAACTAAGATAAAATTGTAGATTTGTTTTGTGCAATTTTCGTCGAAGAAAGGCTTTTGACTTTAGCCATTTCCTCGTACTGTGAATAATCAAGTACGGTCTTCTTCAGTAAGTAAGTAAGTACTTCCAGTACATCCCTACCACAATCAGCTAATCAGTTTTGGCCATCACAAGAGTTTTCTTTGTTATGCGATTATTAATATAATATATATAATATAATATTTCACTCAACTATCACACAACGCCGTCTAGTCCCAAGCTAAGCAGAGCTTGTGTTATGGGTACTAGACAACTGATAAACATACTTATATATTGTTAAATACATACATATTATAGATAAATTACACCCAGACACAGAACAAATGATTATGCTCATCACACAAACATTTGTCCTGGGTGGGAATCGAACCCACGACCTCCTGCATAGCAGTCAGAGTCACTGACCACTAGACCAACAGGCCAGTCAAATTATTCTATGACTAAGACAACTGATGACTCTTTTCAAAAGTAGGTAAGTACCGACGAATCAACTAAGAGAACATAATTCTTTAGCATCTATCTAGGACGATTAGATTAATAAATTCATTCAATGTTCTGAAAAATATACCTAGTTGGCTAGGTAGAATAGGTATAGTCAACCGCACATCAATAGTACGCTACAAAAATCAACCGTACCGCTACGACATAAAGCGTTGTTAATGTCAATTTATTAACACTTGTGCGGTTGACTGTTCAATACTTATAGTAGTTTACTATTCATTACCACGTTCTGACTCTTAAATATGCACTAAACCATTTACTTGAAGACGTTTTTATTATTCTATTGATTGTATTCAACACTGGCCTTCAGAATAAAGCGAGAGTAATTACCTATAAGTAAACCGGAGAATACATTCACGATGTGATCGTTACTTGCCGCGTCCGTCGAGTAGCTGGACAGCAAAACCCCGGCCACAGTCAGACACAGGCCAGATAAAGCCATGAACCTCGGCATGTGGAAGATCTTCACCACCGCTCTACACCATGACTCTAGTAACAGTCTTATCACCACAGCTATAACTGGCACCAGCGCGATATCCACGTCCCATATCTTCATAACATCGTCTTCCTCATGACCTTCCTCACGAATCGCCTTCAGGATGATGAGCCCGTACATCGACAGCAACGCAGGCACTGATACATGGTATAACACTGCAGACACAACAATCAGCCACCCATATCCGCCATCGGGTGGTGTTGGTCCAATCTCAGGCTGTGAGGCCACCACTCTGTCCAAATGCAGATCGTCTACCCTGCTTTCACCTCTTTCCACACGATTCATGGTCGGATTTGACTGGACCTCCATGATATTTTCACAAAAACAATCACTTCATGGTAAAAATACGTGTAGTCAGTTAGTTATCTATGTGGAATGGGTGTGTTATCTTATCATTATCATTTGGCGTAATCACTTGCTCTATATTTTTAAAATCAGCGCCAATTTAATCCAACACAACACACAACTGAAGCACATTCTTAAATTTTCGGTACTGTTTCAAATAAAGCAGCAAATTAATATTGTGAGTAGCAACTGATAACAACAGCTGGTTTATTTGTTGAAGAATAAAATAAGGACGACGAATACAAATATTTAAAAACTTTGTTTGAACAGTGGTAAGTTTCCGAACGAAAGCGAAAGAAATGAAATATAATGCTACCAGATCAAGTGCGTCCGCCAACTTCATAAGACAGGAGAGAAAGAAATGGCAACGCTTACATGATAGAAAGAGACTTCCGATATTTAATTTCTGTTCAGCGTATCTTCAACATGTTTGAATTTTACAAAATGAATGAGTCCGTTTGATCGACATTCGTGAAAGACGCTCTAATAGGAATTTTCCCGTTTATTTCGATAATGCAAAGGTATTTTCAATGAAAACTTTCTTAAAATCGATCGTATTAAGTTTACCGTCATATTGTAGTGGTGTGGCGATACGTTTTCTGTGCGACAACTTGTTTTACTCCGTGTTCATACTCCGTGAAGCATTTTAATTGCTAGTAATTTTGGTGGTTTCATGATTGTGTGTTGGTGCAGGTGTTTCTGGTGCAGTGCTGATGGATAGGGTAGGGGAGTGGAGGCTGTACAATGGAAACGGAGTCGGTGAGGTCTGAGCTGAGCGGCCGGTCGCGAAGAAGCTCGAGGCACCGGCAGCACACGCATCGCAGCACCCGGTATGATAGGCCTCCAGGCTTGGCTCTTAAGTTCACAGATGCGGAGATAAAAAAACCTGTCATAGTTCAATGTTCTCCCTTTAAAACTGAGAAAGTTTGCTGCTATTCCGATGGGAAATTCCCCTAAGTTAATTACAGTGTGATATGATCAAATAATTACAAGTCTTCAACCAAATTACACTGCTATGTTGTCAGTTAGTAGTTTCATTGCTAGACAGAGGGCTCTAGAGCTATCCAAGTTTAACCAAAAAGTAAAAAGACTCAAGTATAAAATTGTCCTCATTAATATTCTCAAGTTGTTTTGAATTATTGTAAAACATAAAGTATGCATAGCAGGTGTATGTAAATGCTTTTAACTAACTACTGTTTCATGGGTGTTTGGTCAAGAACCAGGATGTTTTTGTATGCAACATCTCTTAGAATCTGTATGAATAATAAATACAAACGTGGAGTATGTTGGTTACTTATCTTGTGTTAGAAGGGAATAAAATGTAAGAAACTTAATGTTTCCTTTTATTGATATTGGGAACTCTTTTCTGACCAACATAAGCGATCAAAGAGGAAGTTGCTACATTTTTGTTAACTCTTCAGATACCGTTAATTAGAGACACAATATTAAGACTATAGATGAGTGAACACTGGCATTTGCTTGGGGATTCATGAATTAAATTTCATCTAGAGTAATATCTGCTTGACTTAATTCAGACCTATTTTTACACTTTTAATAAAAACATTGATAATTAAAGCCTTTTGTGTAAAGATTATGTAAACTATAAAGTAGGAAAGAAGAAATTAAAACCATAAATTAAATACTAGAAGATCCTTAAAATTTGTTCAATTTCAGGAGCACCAAATCACAGAGAAAAGAATCTTCGGATAACACAATGGCACCATTCCAAACCAGTGTAAATATCAACCCAGAGATGGGTAGAGATGGCCAGGAAGTCATTGAGGTCCAAATCTTGCCACAGGATGAGAACTGGGGAGAGAACACTACTGCGGTCACAGGAAACACTTCCGAAGGGTCCCAGTCTATGGAGGATGTGAGCAACTGGCCCATGGAGTCAGACAATGGCATTGGTTTTGTCTGTACTAGATATTTTGGGACAACAGTAGCGCTAGGACTGTCTTTTGTTTCATTCGTCAGTCCGTTAGCAATGGTAGTGCTCCCGAAGATTGGGTTTTTTCCAGGATTATCAGACAACATTGCAATACAGCCAAGTCAGAGGATACAGCTTCTATCGTGCACAGCTGAATGCAAAGGCATACTGCTTTCTTTGGCCTTCAAACTTGTATTACTTGCCATAGGAGTGTGGGCTGTATTTCTGAGGCCAAGAAATGCAATTTTACCTAGAATTTTTGTGTTCAGAGCGATGACCTTAGTCATTTTAGCTGTGTGTATATTTTCATATTGGTTGTTCTACATCGTGCAGATAACTGAGGCTACGAAAGCCCTCGCAGTAGGCGAGGAAGCAATGGATTACAATGCCTTAGTGTCTTACGTATCCAGCTTTGCAGATACTCTACTTTTTATACATTATATAGCTGTTATTTTAATGGAAATCAGGCATTTAGAGCCAGTGTATTATGTGAAGATTGTGAGAAGTCCTGATGGCGAAAGTAGGTCTTATTCTATTGGACAGTTGAGCATACAGAGAGCTGCAGTATGGGTTCTACAGAAGTATTATACAGAGTTCCCAATATATAACCCGTATTTGGAGAAGATTCCAATAGCGAAATCACAGAGGAAAGCCCAGTCTAGTATAAAGTTCTATGAAGTGGATGGGTCTACTAATGTACAGCCTGGACAAGCAAGGTGAGTTGTTTTGTTTTTTTTTTCAGTAATTTTACTCTTTAGTATGCTACCGAGTTCAGAAACTAGAGAAACGAAAGCTTATCCTATTGCAGTCCAATGCTGGATTTGCCTTTTCCAAGTATATTCGGTGGAATATATGGCAGAGGTGTGTCCCGCTTGGGCACATGCGCGAAGGAACCGCCTACACGTTCCAGCCACCGCAGGCGTAGGCTTGCGGACGGCAAGCAACGAGTAGCACGGCGTTCGGTCGCCCGAAAGATAAGAGAGAAATCATTGGATGATTTCCCACCTAAAATAAAGTATTACCATATTACCCAATTGTCTCATTTCAACATAGATACCTACTGCTTAAGGTGAATGCTCCAGGGTAACCCGCGAAATTCAAAGCTTTTGGAACAAAAATTCGTTATTCAGAATCTTGATTAGATGTGCCATCAGGTTTCTATAAATTATGTTATAATTATGAAGGGTAATTAACACAAAATAGCAGGTTTTCAGTGGTCTTTACTGGATTAGTTTTACACAAAATTATAATTCTGCCCCTGATAGTTAAAAAGACGTATCTAACAAAAACGAAAACGGATAAAAAATTGTTTTAATGAATGAAACAGGAAATCGGGCTTTTTTTCCTTGTGCTAAAACCGCACTGGAGAAAGTTAGCAAAATATTAAAAATACAGGCAGATGT
This sequence comes from Mythimna lalbum, assembly GCA_949319445.1. Lineage (NCBI taxonomy): Eukaryota > Metazoa > Arthropoda > Insecta > Lepidoptera > Noctuidae > Mythimna > Mythimna lalbum. Next base: position 2,144,311 of record OX439354.1, read on the forward strand.
GCCTTTTTTCCTGATTCTGGCAATGTATACAACTCAAATCTGGAAAAAATGTTAGATGCGTCTTTTTTACTAACAGGGGCAGAATCTAGAAAAAAAAAATCTTGAGGATACAACCTCAAGATTTTTTTCAAAATATCTAGAGAACGACGAGTAATAACAGGTAATAACGTCATAAGCACGTAACAGCGGTTGTATGAAAATGTATCTCGTTGGACGCATTTAAGCAAAATCTGTGTAATTATTATGCCATTTAAATGATGTCACAACATTACTGTCGAAAGTACCACCTTTTCACAAACAAAGAAGCAACAGTACGGTACAATATTTTATCACAATTATCTCTAAAATTCTGAGGTCACCAAGATCGCATCTTGGACGAAATGAAACAGTTAGGAAGTCAATAAAAATTGGTATTCCGTCAAGCCATAATGGATTAGCTATAGCTATGCCTAATAGAAAAACTGTGTCGAATCAAATTTTAAAGAGTGGAACGGATCGCCGAATTTCGGTTGGTTGATAATTGTAATGCTTCTGCCACGGATTCGACTTCCGAGTTCATTTTAATTACAAGTTCACGGCTTAAGTCGAGGTTTTTTTTCTTATAAGAGATTTTTTTTTGTGGCTTATGTTTTTCTATCAAAAAATCGAAATTCCATATAATATATAAAGGAGAAACTGACTGACTGACTGACATATGAAACTACTGGGACTTGGAGCATGACATTTTGCACAAGGTTTCCTTTTATGACGTAGGCAAGCGCTAACAGAGGATTTTTACAAAATTCTCTACGCAACGCACAGCCAAAACCAGACTAGGAACCAATTGGCTATGTCCACCCCAGTATGGTCTACCGCTCACCCCAGGATGTTAGCCTACCCGCTCCCGATTTAAAATTCTACTATTAACGCCAAAATACTGATAATTTCATACAAATCTGGCATGTTAGCGGCCAGATCGTTCTGAAAAATCGATGGGCTTACGCAGTCGCGGTTGCGAATATTGTTTGAATATGACTGAAATGGGATCCCTTCTTTTCGCATAATATTTTTTGTCCTAATATACTTTGGCATAACGATTTTGGCATAATTTGTTGTCATCTTTAAGGCTAATTTGTTTTGGCATACATTTAATTCGCATAACGTTATTAGGCCTAATGACTATTAGCATAGTAATATTTAGGCATACAATTAATATAACATAACATACCTACCACCACATAGGTATAGTTTTTGTAACAATTCAATAATATTGTTGGTTAAAAATTCAATATGTTGTGCTACAAAAGTTAGCGACAGAACCGAATCGCTGGAAAACTGACTCCATGTAGTCTTGTTTGCCCTACCCCTAGAGTGTAATTTAAAATCGCGTAGGCGCGTCGGGGCGAGGCGGCCCGCGGGCTGAGGAGCAGGCGGCTGCAAGCGAGCCGAAGTCGAAGCTGCGGTGGTGAGCGAAAGCCGTCTGCGACGATTAGCACGCGTGGGGCTGCCGGAGGCCCGCAGCGCCGGAGCCGTGACAGAAACCATGCCTGCTGCATGTTATGCTTTAGAATGTTATGCTTAATAAATTTATGCTTTAGAATACTATGCTTAATAAATTTATGCTTTAGAAATGTATGCTTAATCATTATTATGGTTAGAAAAAATATGCTTAAAAAAATTATGCGTAAGCTGTTATGCGTAAATAATTTATGCGAAAATATAATTAGGCCAAACAAAGGTATGCCAAGTTATATTAGGTCTAAAAAATGTATGCAAATGGATAGGGAACCGACTGAAATGATTCTTTAGAGATTGCAGACTTTTCTGATAAGCTGCTGTCGTTTTTTGGAACAAAGTTTACGGTTGCACGTTACAATAACTGTTCTCGCACACGGGCCTCAAAAAAACGCCGCCACAAAAAAACGCTAGAAGCGACCACAAAAAAAGCTAGAAGCCGCCGCAAAAAAACAGCTGAAGCGCGCGATAGCTTGTGGGCGGAGAAGCTTGAAGCAGCTTCACACGAGCCACAAAAAAGGCCTTTTTTTGAAGCCCCTGTGGGGGGCACTAAGACCTACGCCGAGAAAGGTGTTAGTTTTTAAACGTCAAAAATTATCGCCTTTCCTTTCGTCTTGATAGTTTTCAGACTTTTCCTATACTCGTGGTCAGCGAGAAGTACCCTATAGATTTTTATTTCCTAGCGAGTGTCAAACACTCGTAGGAAATATGAAAAGTATATGCGCCTATGAAAACTATATGCGTATTTTGTACTTAGAATTTTTTTTTTCACTGCTGCTTGGAATAGCAGACCTGAGTATTTGATATTAATTTTAGCTTTGATAGACGGACAGATGGACAACAACTTACTCAGGGTTTAATTTATGCCGACTTAGGTACGGAAACCTGAAAATACAGTGTTTGCGTTACGACTGCGCTAGAAAGGTTAGTTTCTGACTGAAGGGCTTTTTTTAGGTGGGAAACCATTCCTCTCTAGGACGAAGGACGTGTCAGACTTTTACTGACTAAAATCCACTCCTGTACTGTTTCTTATTTACCTTACGTTCCAGGACCCCTGGTTATCCTTTCAGAAGTGAACCCATAGCTTAATACTACGTGCTTCTGACTGGAGGGTAAGGCTGTATTAACTAGCTTGTGGCTGTTCCAGGTCCACGACGGGGTCGTGTGGGGGCGGCAGCACGCGGCGCCGTGACTCTGGCTCGGCACACAACGAGCGCTACTACGAGGAAGCCGAGCGCGAGCGCCGCGTGCGCAAGCGCCGCGCTCGCCTGCTCAGCGCCGCCGAGGACGCCTTCGCGCACGTGCGCAGGGTTAGGGTGTCTACCAATGGTGGGTATATCTCTTATATTGACTACAATAATAATCCTCTAATAGTTGTTGTAGGTATCATTCTATCCAGTAAATGGGTTGAGGAAGTCCGATAGGCAGTCGCTCCATTTAAAACAGGGTCAGCTGCATCCACACACAGGATCCACGCACAGGGTGCTGCTAATCAGCAACGCCTTTTCCCAACCAGCTTATTCAGTCAACTTCCGATTGTAAGCTGACCATAAGGTAGTCGGAAAAAGGAAGTCTAATTTCGGTAACAGCGACCAATCTAAGATTAACCATGTCCAAGCGATGAAGGGTTACGGAGGCTGTAACTTCGCGCATGTATTCCACGACAAATCTGTTGGTATTTACATGCCTGCCATGACCTGTTTTGTATTTAGTGTGAACAAATTATATTCTAGATGTTGTAGATTTTGTCTAAAATCCTTGCCGTTTCCCCGGCAGGCGGCGCGCTGGGCCCGCGCGAGGCGGCGGCGGCGGTGTTCCCGTCGCTGGCGCGCGCGCTGCAGAAGTACCTCCGCGCCACGCGCCAGCAGCCGCGACACTCCGCCGACTCGGTAGTGTGCCTTTACCCAGACTTCTACGCCTTCATCACTTCCCCAAAAGATTAAGGCTTACTGTCTATGGACGCGTAGCTTCATAGACTCGTATTCGTCATTATTCGCTACTTAGACTAGATACTTAAATTTGATTTCTCTATCTAACCTTCAGATGAAAGCTGTAGTAATTTAATAGTAGCCTATGAAAGCCGTATGAAAAGTCTGTTTTTCAGATTTTTCCTACTGGACATCTTTTTCGTTAATTTCCATTATAATGAATCAAGAATCAAAATATTTATTTCAAATAAACAATTTACAAACATTATTGAAATTTCAAGAAGTCAGTCTGAAAAATAATGCTAATTGCACATTGTAAAATGTAGATCTCTATGGAGAAGAATTTGTAAGAAACACAATGTGTCTAACTTGATGTTCAGACATATAAAATTATAGATTCACACAATGTCAGTAGCACCAGAGTTTCGTAATAACTTAATCTGCGGAAAAGGGCATTATACTTACAGTTCTGAAGTTTTGTTTGATGTAGTATTGTGCATTACCACTAAATAGCTACTTCTAAATGTAAAAAAAAAACAAACAGAAAATATAATTTACTCTTTATTCCAGGTCCTCGCCCACTTAGCGCGCTGTCTATCACAAGATGCGTCTCCCCGAGCCTTCCTCGAACCATTCCTAGTCGAAGGACCAGTCCTAGCCGCAGACCAGGAAACCAGACCTATACAGAGATGGTCTCTAATCTCCGATGAACTGCTAGCAAGACCTCTAGCAGACAACGTGGAATTCCAGCTCAGGCAAGGTGACATCTCACTTATTTGTACCATAAAGCAACTTCCTAAGTTCTCACTGACAGAAGAAGTCGTTGACCCGAAGAGCAACAGGTTCATTTTACGGTTGAACTCTGAAACGTCAGTTTGACAGGAGGAGTATTGCAGTCGCGACGACTTTAGACTCGTATGACATACGGAGTTCTTTTAGGTTAGGTAATGGACAGAAGTTTAGTTTTTGACTGTTTGCAGGTCTTTTTCAAAGTTTAGCTTGATAGCAAAGTTGTATAGTCGTTGCAAATTATGTACTTACGCGTGTGAATTGAGTTTGACATTGACAGTGACAGAACGATAATGCATGCTCGTAAAATGTAACAACTATAATGAAATCAAAAGTTCACTGTTATAATAGTATTCTAATGGCCGCTCTTGATGTATAGAGAGTAATTATGTAAATAGAGTGTTTACCTAAATAATCTTTGAATGTTTCCCAACGCTTGTGTTCAATTTGGTGCGTAGTTGAGCTTCTGTTCATTGTCTATTCTAGTTAGACAGTTCTTTGCGATCTCTATGGTCTGAGATGTTGCTTTTGTAAAGATTTCACATATTAGACTGTAATTTTACTAAAGCTATCGAGTTATGCCATGCATAACAGCTGTTTCTATGCAAGAGATTGTCTTAACAAGAACAAAGGATGAGAGATCGTGAAAATGTTGAATATTATAAATACTATCTTAGTTTCTTTAGACTAGGAATAAGGTTGGATAGGAAATTTTGTTATTGAATTCATATGAGAAACGAACACAGTGCGAGCTTACAAAATGTAGGTTACTCTAGAACTGAATGTTTTTAGTAGGTATTTATTTATATCAAGAAAATAAGTGGTAAGGAGAAAGTTAGTGACAGGATTCTCATAGTTAGCTCTTTGAGCTATATGTACCAATAAAATAGCCATTTAGCTCTACTTTAATTGAAGTAAATACTCCATTTTTTATATGAATACTTAATTCTAACTGTATAAAACTCCAAGGAATCTCAATTTACGTAAATCTCAAGTATTTTAAGTAACAAAACATTAGTCGCCATTTTGTTAAATTAAAAAAGACTAGACTGCATTTAATGTTTATCTTATAGTTAGTAGTTATAATTTGTACATTGTGTCATATTTTAATAAGAAATGTATTAAGCACAATTTTGTATTAACAAGGAATAGTTTAAATATTTATGAATCAAGGTAGATTTACACATTGCGTATTTTTGGATTTGTTGTAGTATGAACAAAATTTTGAAATCCTGCATCGCGCAATTAGAGTTCTCCGCACAATAACATAATTATACAATAGTCAGAAATCATATCTCGGGCCTAGATCAGACATAACACCCGTCTGGTCGGAAGATCCTTCCTTTTCAACGGAGGTTTGTGGAACTTTACACCCTGTTTCGCATATCTCCATAGTATCCTAATATTACGTCATCCATAAACACGTCTATAAGAACTCTACAAGTATTAAAAAAAACACAAAATTGGGACTTAAAAGACCTGTTTTCCAAATTCAAAAATATGCATAGTATAAATCCACGTTTTACCCATGGATCAGAATCTCGAGTATGTATTGTATATTCTTATATTAAATCTAATAATACCATATCATAGGATTATATTATATTTATTGTGTAATTAAATGCGCATTAGGGCAGCTATTTAATTGTAGGTTTAATATTAAGTGATGTATTTTGAAATGTTTATTTATTTATTGAATAGTGATTGTTTTTTATTCATATTTATTTTATATATAATTATTTATTAAGCAAAAAATATCTTATTATTGGAAAGAGGTGGCGAAATTATCGATTTCTTTTTTAATAAACATTTTAAAATATATCAAAAGTTAAAAAAAGACAGTTGTAAGACTGGTTTTATGACATTTTTGAATTCTTTACATAATACAAGTGAGTGAGGTTGTGTTTAGAACAATTATGAATGTTTTTGCGTATGTGTGTCGCTGAATTGACCAAAGAGCGCTTGAAATTTGTAGCTAATTGTAACATATCGTAAGGTTTATAATCGTTTGGCACGTAATCGTGGCAGCTTTAAATGTACTAAGAAGGGAAAATTGCTGCTAAAGTTTTCATACCGATTTCTATATGAGGCCGAGACTATATGAGGCCATAAGAGCCAGAGTGGCCTAACTGTATTTTTTTCAACACTGATCCCATCTCAAAAAGCAGCTCTTTGTTTTAATAAAATCATTGTACAGTCTTAAACTATTATAAAAATGTCAGGCCACTTTGGTTCAGAGGTCATGAGAGCTAACAGTGGGCCCAACTGTCATTTATCAAGTTTTTCTTTTTTCAAAAGCAAAATCCTCTTTTCAAATAAAATCAGTATTGAAAAAATAAGTTTAGCTACTCTGGCTCTTATGGCATCATTATGTGTTTAAAAGTTATTAAAATTAGTGTTAGGATGTCTTGCCAATGTTTCTTTGTAATATAGGCTTAAAAGACATATTTTTGTAAATGAATAAATCTCTTGCTTGCTTAAAGGACAGACTAGAGATTTGAGACATTTTTACACATAAGTAAATTTTTTATAAAATCTGTCTATAAGTATAGTTTTTCAAGTCTACAAGATCTTATCTTGTTATTAAAACACTGACCCGATTTCTTAAAGCCTTATCAAATATCATATCAACGTGGTCAAGTCAAATCGCAACAGTTGCTTCTTCCAAAACCTTTAAATGATATCAAGTAAGTTGGTTAAATATAACATTAACAGCATTTCCATTAGTTTAAACTAAATGAGATCGCTGTTTGCGACTATTCTGAGGATAAATAAAATTTAAGAAAACGCGATCCAATTTAGTTAATAATGTTAAATGCCCTTTTACCTCCCCTCATAATTTAAACCGATTTTGACACGATTGTCTATGGTACCACAGACAGACATAGACACGCACACAGAGGTTAAACATATAAACCTGCTCTTTTCGTCGGGGGTGGAAAACAAACACAGTGATTGCAAGTCTCTTTTAAAGTTCAGACTATTACATATATACCTTTTATTTCTACTCAATTTTGAGATTAAGCCTCCAAAAGCCACGCGGCTTTTGCTGCGAACTCCAATGCTCAAATAGCAGCCTTTTGTAAAATGCTTGTGCCTGCTTAGTGTTAAGTACTGTACTGTAGCAAATGTCTAGTTATTCTTTAAATGATTTAGCGTAATAGGACATTTTAAAATGATTTTATTGTTTTATATGATAGTTTTGAAATGATAGAGAACTGAATGAAATATTAGGCCAGTTTATGCTGATGGTCGATTGGAAAAGGAAAACTGTAAAGTTATTTATTTCGGTATTTGTATGTATGTACCGTAAAGCCGGGTTACTTTGACCCTGAGGTATACTTTGGCCCAAACTCGTTTAACCAATAGAATCACAGTAAACACAGTGTCCTGCGGTCCTATTGGTTCATAAGCTTGGCTCAAAGTTATAACTCCTGCCCCCGTAGCCAAGTTACAATCGTTTCATTTCGATTCTTTTGCGTCGAAAGCCTCGAGTTGGCCACGCCTCAGATTCCTTTGTTCTGACGTTATCTCAACGCTCAGTCACGTGGTGATGGTGTGGTGTTAGTGTTGTAGAAACGGTTGTAACTTGGGTGGGGGGACTGGCCCAAAGTAAACAGAATTTACAGTATTGCGGTAATCATTATAAGTTTGTTTGTATTCCTTAAAAAAACATATTTATTAATAACGACGCCTTATTTCATTATATCCCAGTGAAATGGAAATTCCAAGTTTAATAATGGCCATCTGCATTTATAAAATAATTTGTATGATAATTCAACAAAAGGCTAATTTTATAGATTTGTTATATTTCATAAAGAGACTCAATACAATGCACAAAGTATTTGCCTATAGATGTAATTATATGCACAATATCGTAATCGTTGTAAAACAATTTTTGTACACTTTTGTATTTTTTAAATAATATAAAGTGAATTTTGTATTTCTGTTTTTTATTTTTATTTTAATAAACATCGGTTATCTCCGTCCTAATCATTTCAGCCGAAAGACATCCACAATTGGACATAGGCCTCCCCCAAGTATCGCCATAATGGCCGGTCCTATGCGTCTCGCATCTGTCGGAATTTCGCACCCTCACCAGGTCATCGGTCCACCTTGTGGCAGGCCAAGCAGAAGCAGTAGTTTTTCTGCTGCAAGACACGATAAACTAGAAGGGAGCTTATGGCAAATTTTTGTTCATATAAGAGAAAGAGTCAAATGCACATCAGTGTTTACACTTCAGATTTCGAAAATCGCCCTTACTGCGACAAGACGCTGTCGTTGGCAAAGAATTACCACGATACGCAACAGTTGACTAGAAGATACGATGTTCGATAGCTATGATTATCTACAAAGAAGAGGAAAAGATTTTTTATGGTTTTTTGTTTCTCTGAAAGTACTGATCCGATTACAAAAACCTTTTTTCATCGATAGAAAGCTGCTTTATTCTTGAGTGACATAGGCTATATTTTAGGTACGCGAGGCCGCGGTCAAATTTTCAGTCAGTAAGAGTCTGACACTATCTCCCGCTTCACCCAAGAGCGGGGGCTCTCAATTGATTTTTGCCCACCATAAAAAAAGGCCGCGGGCCAAATGCTAGTGTATAATACAGTCAACCGCAAGTCATGACATCTATGGCAGTCTATTAATTCTCATAAATAGGACTCGTATCTGACAGACTTAAATATTTTTTTTATCTTATTTTGATTTCTCTATTTATCATTATTTTCATTCTGCACCCTTTTTGTGTTGTATCAGCAACTAATCATTATTATAATCAACCATTTTTTTTTCTAGGTCTGAGAAATGTTTATTCTTCATATTGATAACTGCGTCATTGGATTTGTCACCGAGATTTGTTATCTACGGCTAACGATAAACAACAGTACATTGTTCTGGGGTATTGAAACATAATGGCTGGATTTGATCATGTTTTAACCCTTCAGATACCGTCAATTCGAGACACAATAGTAAGACAATAGATGCGCGGCCACCGGTGGTCGCTTGGGGATTCATGAATTAATGACTCAACATTAATTTAAAATAATCGTATCTTGTAACCACCTGTATACTTGTGATTAAACCTAAAAACAGATATGATATCCTATTTCCACAATGTAATGCACAATGCATAGAAATATTATGCTGTAGAGATATTGTAGGGTTATGTGTCAAATAAATTATCAATAAACTTTCGAAAGAAAATTTCTTATCTCTACCGCTTTTATGCGCGCTATTTACTGTTTTCTGCACTAATGTGGTGCACAATTATTATGTATGTATCGTTTCAAGCTGGAAGCTAGGTGACTCCCATGACTCGTGTTCATCCCTCGTTTATTTATTTCTTCGTAAGTGTATTGAAAAACGTCGTTTGATACACGTGGGTCACTGGAACACCCTCGCGTGCTGCTCGAGCGAATTTCACCTCGGTAGTAATCTTTCTCCACTTATATCAAAATGTATTATTTCAGATTGACCTTGAATTTATTAGTCAAAAACAGGACAAGAAAAAAACAAAAAAATAAACCAAAATAACAAATTAATTTACTATAAACACTTATGAAATACCAATATCTACACTCATTCCATCATCCACAGTCACTATTCACTTAACACTAGAACTTACTCCACGGAAATAAAGTTCAAATTCGTTTACACATACCTAAGCCCTCAAAAAAGATTATCTTAAATTTTCACTGTTAAAACTAGTGGCCATAGGAAGCATAGTGTATGCCGTTGATGGAGTGTACATGTTCTTGATGAAGTTACACCTGGACTGCTTCTTGGGCAGACAGATGAAGATCCACATCGCGATCAGGGCCATCATAGAACATAATGTGACGACTGCTACTGTTATGCCGATGTGATGTTGAGGGTTGGTGCACGTGAAATACTTTGAGTTCAGGTCGAATATGCGCGCGTTGAATAGATTTGTTGGGGTTGCGCACCTGAAAAATAATTGAGATTATTAGCACCTAAACTTATTTTTTTATCCATTAACTCTATATAGAAAGTAATTGACTGGCTTGTTGGTTTAGTGATTAGGGCCCTGGCTGTTATGCAGGAGATCGTGTGTTTGATTCCCACTCAGGACGAATGTTTCTATGATGAGTACGATCATTTGTTCTGTGTCTGAGTGTAATTTATTTATAATATGTATGTATTTAGAAATATCTAAGTATGTTTATCAGTTGTCTATTACTCATAACACAAGCTCTACAAGTCTAGTTTCAATATAAAACGTATAGCGACCGACGCGCCCAGATCAGCGTGTGACCAGGGCCCGGGCCCGATCTAAGGGCCAGCCGGGCATTTGCCCATAGCGGAAAAAAATTAGGGGCGGCAAATCTAGCCATCCACAGTTGGCAGGTTGAGAATTTTTTGAGCCACCTTCCAACCTATTTCAGGTAAGATAGCAGAAATATTTAAGACTTAAAACTCATGACTTACATGGTTTTGTGTATGTTAAGTCAATGCAACTGTATTGTATTTCTGTAATTTTTTTTTAATATTATTATTTTATGTTGTGGTATATATATTGTGTTGCTTGAACCGAATAAATGCTATTCTATTCTATTCTAAAGGGATGCGAAAATTATCTTTGCCCGGAGCGGCTAAATAGCTAGATCGGGCCCTGTGTGGCACACGTGTGACCAGTATAGTTCTATCTTTAAGCACTGTATTTACCCGCCCAACCACGTGCTATTTACAAACATAAACAACACTCGAACTCTATAAATATTGATCACATTTTTTCTCCACAGAAATAAAGTTATTTGCATTGTGATAAGGTCGGTCAACACGCGGCCGTGACTAACAACACAGTAAACAATATAATCTATAGTTCAATGTACAGAACATCGAGCTGCTTCGACGGCTACTGTATAGCTTTGGTTTTTAATTCACTTAACCCCAAGCGAACGCCGGCGTTCGCTCTTCTGTTGTGTCTCTAGTTACGGTATTAGAAAGATTAAATCGGAAGCACAACCGGGTGAAATAAGCTGTGTTACATCTATCTATCTATAATACTATAAGCCCAGTGACTGGGGCCATGGGTTCTCAAAGGAAAACCCGGAGTCCTAGAACGCAAGGTAAAGAAAGAACATAGGAGTGGGTTTTAGTCAGATAGGTAGGTCTAGGTATACACTTCCTCTCGTTCCGTCCTAGAGCGGGAGAAGTTTGGATGATTTCACACCAAAACAAAAAAAAACCGGGTGACTTGAATTTTCTTATTTTTATCACAAAGCAAGTTTAACCAAAAAGCAAATATCAAGATTTTTTGTAATCCTTTAAATATTAAGTGAGTACCTTTAAAATCTGTCGGAAGGGAAAACTGTCAAAAACAGAATAAATATACTGAAATGTGACGTCACCACCTTTAGATTGCGTGTGTACAAAAGAGACTTTTATTCCTAGCATAAATAACTCCTTCATTTAATAACTTTTGGAGGATTGAAAAAAAATTGAATAGAAAAATATCTTTTGTTTATTGTTATTTAGTATAAAATATTGTACAATAATAAAGACAGGCAAATACCTGCCACATCGTATGTAAACCGTTTATAATGGTCCTTTGTTCTGTCACAGTATGCGTCAGTGGTGAGGGAAGAACCAGGACCATACGTGTAGCATTGTGTTCCAATTAAAAGACTTGAGTCGGACAGTCATACTTCCTATACGAATCAAGCGTGCCAGTGTCTGTCACCAATTCGACTTTAGCCTCTTTTATTTTATGTTGATTTTTAAATAAACATTTTTATTCAAAAGGCCCAAAACAAAGTATTAACCCGATGGAATTTGAACTATATATTTAAACTAGTGGTGCCAACAGAAGCTGGCTATTCGTTAGAAACAAAAAATTTGAACCCTATTGCAGCGCCACGTACCGGGTCCAAATGTATTTTCAAACCTTCCAGATACGCACTGAAATATACCCATAAAATTTCATGTAAATCGGTCAAGGCGTTTAGGAGGAATGGAAACACATATATTTAACATAAATAAATATATTTATGTATAATGGCGTCTCCAGTTCTGCTTATGCAGATTCCGTGGTCTATGGTTCAAACGCATTGTGGTGGATCGCAACAAGGTCAGGCGCATAACTTACGAGCCAGATGAAAATAATGACTTCGTCACTGAGCTATTTTTGCTCTTTTGTTTGAGAAATACTCTAGAAACAGGGTTAGATTTGTGTTATCTAGGTTTTAGTTGTTTGTCTGTTAAATTTCTGAATGAACTGTTTAGAGTCAGAAACATTATCATTTTTATTTATGCAGCTGTTGGGTGATGTCATGTTTCGTACCGTATAAATATGTTTTTTATTACCTACATTTTATGTGAATTACCAATGTTTTATTACGGTAATATTAAACCTAGACTGTTATTCTAACAACGACCTCGGCTATTCTATAAGTCTGTACTCTGTTCAAAACAACATTAGACATTTATGAAAACCTTTTATTATTGTCCGTTTAACCGAATTTGACTTTTATTGTGTTGGTGGCATGTCAAATGATGGCTGCAGTACATAGTTGGTGTTGTAACTTTTTTGCTTTTAATGCTCTTTATGCCTACGAAATAGAAGCTATAATCGGTTGAATAGAGCGTAAAAGGATTCTTAAAATTTCTTATTTTAACGCGAATAGGGTATAGCTTGCTTGAATGAAATAAATCTTAAAAAACTCACCTCAAATGGTCATAATATTCCTCAGATATCTGTAGCTGTTTGACCCAAACGATTTCACAGTCGCATTGCCAAGGGTTCCCTTGTAAATCCAACTCGATCAGTACTCCAAAAGGCGTCAACAATGCTTTGTCTAATTTTGACAGTCTGGATCCTTTAAGGGACAGTCTTTCTAGACCAAAATTGTCCGGATCGTTGAGAACTTCTCGTCCAAACGCTAGCGTATTGAAAGAAGTTAGATTTCGATTTCGTTCCAGTTCTAGTGTCTTCAAAGCTGGTAAATACTGAAATGCTGATTCAGGTACTGTTTTAATTTTCAAATTGTTCAGTTTTAATACCTTCAATGCTATTAGATCTGTGAGATCTTCACTGAAGATGTCTGTTATAGGATTGTCTGATAGATCCAGGTATTGTAACGTGAACGGTATTTCGAACATTTCGCTCAAGCTGTTATTTGAAATAACTAACTTTCGTAGGTCGTAAGCGTCAACAAAGAAGTTATCAGGAACTGTTGTAAGGTTGATTCCACTAATACTTACGTTTTTAATTTTGTCTGTAAGCCCAAAACCGCTTCTATCGAATAAATTCGAGTTTCTTAGAACAGGTCCCAAGTTGTTATTGTCTAAAACGATTTCGTTGAGGCTGCTCAAATGATGGAACATTAACTTTGTGAATGTCGTGAATCTATTGTTACGTAGATTCAAATATTGCAAGTTTTTCAAATCTCTAAAAGTTTCTTTATCTATAAATTCAAGTCGATTATTGCTTAAATCTAGCCTCTTTAGTGTTGGTAGTTGGAAACTGTCGACATCTATATTTGTTATATCATTATCGTTTAATATAAGCTCTAGTAATGTGTTCGACTTCAGTAAGGATGACGAATGCACCACAGATATGTTTATAAACGATAAATCCAACGAGTGCGCTATATCGGGCAGCGTGTAATTGCTTCGTAAGATATCCCAGTCTTTGTGCGCGCACTGAATTTGTTCACCTTCGAATTCTTCATTTTGTTCACTTTGGTATCTTTTGCACACACAAACATCACTATCACATATCGATGAACAGTTTATTTGTAGAACAAGAGCGAGAATCAGCAAGTGGACGAGCATTTTGTATCGTCTGCGGCTCAGGTACTGAGTGATAAGTATGAAAACTTATCGCGGCAAGATAATTTCTTATCGATATTTTTATTTGGTCATTTCACTGCTTGGCGTGTCGGCACAATGAAAGGTTATCACTTGATAGACATGTAGGACATTTAGTTCAAATACTGCGTCTTTATGGAGAACCTATTTTTTTATTCGGCTTTATTTACTGTGGAGGACCGACATGTTCAGCTGCCAACAATAAATAGAAATAAGTTTGGTATGAAATATGAAGCATTGCAGGACTTTGTTAGACGTTTCATGTTTCATAGATGAGCTATTTTTCCTGTTGTTATGTTACGGTTATTGCCCTAATTTCTTTTGTCTTTTACCAAACGTTGACGTTGAATAACCCAAGTAATAATATAAAAGCGAAAGTGAGTTTGTTTATTTGTTTGTTACGCCTTCACGCCTAAATGGCAAAACCGATTTTGATGAATTTGCCTGACCCTGGAGACAGATATAGGCTAATTAAAAAAAAAAATACAAAAATTATTATTAAATTAAAGTATATTAATAAACGCGGGCGAAGCCGCGGGTCAAAGTTAGTTTGTTATAAAATTAAAAAGCGTATATATTCTTCAACTTACTTTAATATACGTACACAAATATTACAATTAAAATGATAATATATTTTATAAAACTAATTAGATATGCGAGACGCACAAGACCAATTGTTATGGCGACACTTGTGGGAGGCCTATGTCCAAATGAGAGGACGTCTTTCGGCTGAAATGATGACGGTGATGAATCAGAGATTTGGTTTGTCACAAGATCCATTAGAGTTGATTATATTGAAGAAATAATTAAAGTCTTACATGTTATCGCGTGGATCTTACTAATTGTCTACTTTATATAAAAAACTGCGCATCCAGGTTAGCCGCTGCAAACGCAACTTGGCGAATTGGGGTTTGATACACCCGTCGGATACTCAATGTGAGCGCGGTGGTCCTGTTCAAACCATGAGCCATACGTAAGAGTGCTCTAAGTGCCTAATATATACTATGGAGGATTTAATGAGTACCACTGATGCTGCAGTTAACGTAGCCACCTACTGGGCTCCAATGGTTTAACAAGATTACCATATAATATTTTTTTTTGATGGTTAAAAATGGTCTAAATTACATTCTCCGCCCTTAGGCGGAGCAGGAGATAGTGTCAGATTCTTACTGACAAAAAAACCCACCCCGTTCTTTCTTCATACCGGGGGAATGAGCTACCTTTCGGAGCTAACCCTGATCCAGTAGGCTTCGACCCAGCTGGGCCCGTGCTGTTGCTGACAGGTCCATGAGGCGCGCGGGTACAGTGCGCGCCGTCGACGACTTGGGTTCGGTCTGAACAGTTACCGGGCGGTCGGACAGCGAGATCCACATTGCTCGCCGTCCAAAGTTTACCATAGATTAGAAAAGAAGAAGATCTTAAAAACTAAGATTAAACCTTACAGATATTTACTTAAAATCGACTACGCGTTGCTTGGACGCTTCCCTTCGTGCTGGGGTCTTCATGAGCCTGGAACAAACAATATGATGATCACACTTCCATTGTGCCGAGTGTACCTTCACAAACACGATGATGCCATGCAACCCGCGCGTTATGTCATCGCCAGTTATACAGATCTTGTAAAGAGGTTGTATTACATCATGCTATTCAATATTGATTTTAACCCTTCAGATACCGTCAATTAGAGACACAATAGTAAGACAATAGATGCGCGGCTACCGGGTGTCGCTTGGGGATTCATGAATTAATGATATTGAATGGAATAAAATACTACATAACTGGAAGTTTAACTTCTCAGGCACTAGTGTACCAAATACGGCACACCTTATATCAGATAACGGCTTTTCATTGACCCATTTTCTGTAAATAGGCCAAGTTTAGGCATGAGTTTAATTTGGTTCGAAAGGAATCGCACTTTCTTTTGCTCCGTTCCTTTTCTGGTACGAAAGGACCGATCTAGGAACTGTTCCCTTCTTATTCCATTTTACTTGGGGTCGTAACACGTTTTTTCTTTCATTTATTTATTTATTTAATCTTCATGCAACACAAAGTACGTAAGTAGTAAGTATGTCCTGTCAATCGTCACGCTATCACAGATATTTCTCTTTCACATCATACCTTGGCAATGACTATACAACCACTTGACCGCTCATGCGGTTGACTCCAGCTCACGACACGTAAATGATTTTGCACTTATATTAGATGCCGATATCAGTGCATTTTTTAGTACTGACCAGTTGTTGGATCTGTGCACATTCCGTAATTTTGGTACCTTAAAAAACATTTATTGCCTAAAACCGAAGTAAAAATGAGTTCCTGTGCAATTAAATGTTGCGAGAAATCATCTAGAACATCTAGTTATAAAAAAGATGGCATAAGTTTTCATCGGTAGGTAAAAATGTTTAAATTTATTTACATTATTGGTAATTAGAGAGGTCAAGCTAAATTGGTTGGTTACGAAAAAAGTGATACCGCGTTGATGTCTTTTGAAAAAGTCCTTTACTTTCACTAGAATATTAGATAAGTCTATCCCTTTCTATCCATAAGTACTTTCTACCGAGTGATGAAGTGATGTGACAACTTCAAAAAATAGTTGATAAATATTATTTTATCGATGATTCTCAATGGTGAATAAAAAAATAACCTTTTAATGTTAACATTTTAGATTTTTTGTTGTTACTTGTAGAGGAACATTAATATTGATGAGGCGAGAGTTTGAGTTTGACAAGCCTCAGAATTTTTCTTTTTTTTTTTGGGAGTGGGAAATCGTAGAATAACTTCTCGCGCTCTGAACCAAAGGCTCCACCCAAACCATAAGAACATGCCATGCAAGCCAGAGTTTTACTGACTAAACCAATGACTATACAATCACTTGACTGCTAGACTCATGCTCACGACACTTATGTGAAAATTGGCCAAGAGCGTGTCGGGCTACGCTCAGTGCAGGGTTCCGTAGTTTCCCGTCCGTCACAATAAGTGTCCCTACTAAGAGTTAAAACAATGAACGACAAACAACGAGCAAGAATAAATACATAAACAAACCACCAGAGACCAATCGAACAATCGACAATATAATAGCTCATACCCGTCCCGACCCCATCAACTCAGGAAAAATCTTAACAGGGCGAAGTAGTCCAAAGTATAGAGCTATCTCTTGGGAAATTGGGTTACTAATTTATACAAACTAGACGGGTTATGTATGTTGGGTTTTCGGTGGTAATTTTGGATTGCGTGAACCTAATATAACAAATCTTTTTTTTATTTGACATGTTTAGGATAGTAAAATATGCAAACTAAGTTAAAAAAATGCTTGCATATACGGTTAAATTACAAGTTAGCATTTCTAACTTTTTCGAACAACTTTTCAAAAACTGTTCAACCCATCAAGTTCAAAATGATTTTCCAAGAAAGTATAAAGTTCTACTTTTGAGATTTTTTTTTATGTTTACTAAACTTATGGTTCAAAAATTAGAGGGACACATTTTTTTTTACTTTTGGAGCGATTATTTCCGAAAATATTAACTTTAACAAAACCTAATTTTAGTAAACCTCTATGAATTTTTAAATACCTATCCAACAATACACAACACGTTAGGGTTGACAGGAAAAAATAAATCACTCCCCACTTAATGTGTACCCTAATAAAACATTTTTTTTGTTCACTTTTTATTTTACCACTAGGTCGGCGTGATTGATATACATATTGGTATCTACTAAATTTCAACTTTCTAGTGCTAGCAGTCACTGAGATTATCTGCGGACGGACGGACAGACAGACAGACAGGCGTGGCGAAACTATAAGGGTTCTTAGTTGCATACTGAACCCTAAAAATTAATACCTGTTCGATAAAATGGTGTGGAAAATCGTCTAGAACATCAGTGTTTGATTTGCAGTGATCAATTCTGCTTTTTTTTAAAAAAAAGCAGATTTAATCGACATCGATTTTATCGATATCGATGTTATTGTTGCAAAATTTACTTGTCCATCACTATGTTTAGTGACTTTGTTGCATCAGCCAATCACAGCCGCTATATTTCCTCCCGTCCCCCGACCTGCAATGGTGAATCGTGCGCCTAGACAAAATCGGTCTATCAGCTCTCAAGTGGTTTTATTCTCTTTGTACCTTGGGTTATCAGATTCAAAATTGAGTCGGTTTTTTGCTGCGCATCGGTTGGAGTCAGGACCCATTCCACTAAACAACTTTACTTACTTCATGCGAAAAACTGTTTCCTTTAATGTAAGGTGTGTGGGAAAAATGAAGATGTACATCATATGTTGGTGGAATGTGACCGATACGACAAGAGAAACATTCTTTTTGAGTCATTGAAATTATCCGCAATGGATGTAGGAGTTTTTGATGGTATCTTAGCGAAACCTAATTGTAGTGAAGCAAAAGTTTTATATTGTTTTATAGATTTAAGAAAGTAGATTTTTTTGTGATAGTTTGTACGATGGCATTGACATCGTCGCTTCAGTGTACAAAAATCCCTTAAATAAAAGATTAAAAAAACAATGATCTTTCTCACCTTAATAACAATAGCAGTCCTAGGTCCAGTATTCCAGAGCTGTGCAGCATGGTCCACGAAGGCCGCCTCCACGGCCACGGTGTAGAGGCCGGGCGCGTTCACCGACACCAGCTGCTGCGCCGAGAAGAAGTCTCGCACCGGCGTCACTGTCTGCACCGCTGTCAGAACTGGCGGGATGTTCGTGAGGTCTACCGTCTGTCGGGAGGAGAGAAAGATATCAGGGTATCAACCTTACCACAACGTATTAAAATGTTAGGCGTTCGAGCGAGAGAGAGGGATGGAGTTATTTTTTTTTGTTTTATTAATTTTAAGAAAACTTACAGCTTTTACAAAAAATTTTTTCGCTATCTAAAAAAATTCAGCAACAAGAAAATTATAGCGTGCAATAATTTAATGTTTTATCGTGGATATGAGAATGCGACCGTTCTCAAACAAGAAAGAAAAGTGGAAGACAGACGTATTGTTGGATACAAAATCACTATAGGAGTTATTTATATTTTATTCATTTATTTATGGCAATTTTTTTTCTTTCTTTCTTTACAATGTATATTTAAGCATCCTGATATAGACAATTCTTAACTTAATGGGAATATGACTCTGTTATGGCGCAGTAAGTTAACATAAAGCAAATTAACATAAGTGAGACGCACAGGGACTGTTTCTTGTGGCAAAGCGGGAAGGTGGCCTAGCAGTGGACGTCTTTCGGCTGAAATGATTATGACGAATAGATATACCGACCTTAAAATATTTAGCTACTTACTTTCTCATTGGTGCGCGGGTGCGGTGTGGCTGTCACAGTGATCTGCACGCCCTTCACTTGACGCACACGCTGACGCTTGCTGTTGGAGGAAGTACAACGAGTTTATAGAGATAGTAACAAGTGGCATTCTTTTCAATAGTACAGTAACTTACCTACTCACCCTCCCTCACACACTCACTCAGTCACACATTACACACAGGAGGCCTTTTTACTATTTTATATTGTAATGATCCAATTAAATCTATAAATTTATGTTATGTTAGCTTTAATTTTTAAATTTAATTTTTGATTTTCGTAATAGTCCAATTGTATTTATGAATTTATGTTATGTTTTCTTTAATTTTTAAATTTAATTTATTTGTTTTATAAATTAATTCTAATCTACATTATTTAAATCAATTAATGACATTGTAATTTTATTTCTAAATGTAGCTAAATAATCTGATTTTAATTTTATTTTCTGATATTGTTAATTGTTATTTCTAGTTTTAGTTTTACTTCAAAGGCTTGTCTTAATAATAGCTATCTGTAAAAGATTGTATAGACTTAAGGGAGAGCGCTGATGTCTGAAATACAGATTTTTTATCTAGTTCAGACACAGATGTTCCTCACTAGATTTAACTTAATGTGCAACTCAAA
Organism: Mythimna lalbum; assembly: GCA_949319445.1. Lineage (NCBI taxonomy): Eukaryota > Metazoa > Arthropoda > Insecta > Lepidoptera > Noctuidae > Mythimna > Mythimna lalbum. Next base: position 2,164,282 of record OX439354.1, read on the forward strand.
GGTCTACAAAAATTTTAAGGTGTATTATTTTTTGGAAACAATAAATTATTATTATTATTTTTGGAAAAATGTTTTTTATTCTCAGCTCTTTGGCTGGTTTTTAACTACATTTACGAGCCGAAACCAAGTAAATGCAGCGTGTGGTGTGTTACGTTGAGGGTATGTTATGATGGGTACCTAATGCGTTTTCGTCTATTTGCATATTATTATTGTTTTGGATGTGTTCTTTTTCTCAGCTCATGGCTGGTTTTGACTACATTTACGGGCCGAAACCAAGTAAATGTAGCATGTATAGTGTTTTCAATGTAGGGGTGTATTATCGTCTTCCAACTGCATGAATTTTCTAACTATTCTGCACGTGTTCATTATGGCAGCTTTTTGTAAATTTATGTAAACTGATTCTTCTAAATCTATTAATTTTAAACTACGGAGGAGATGGTTGGGGATTACGCCTGTCGTGGAGAGGACTATAGGTATAACGTACACTTTGTCTTGTCTCCACAATCTTTTAATTTCTTCTTTAAGGTCAGCGTATTTACTGATTTTTTCGGATATGGTTTTTTGTAGGTTGTGAGTATTGGGAACTGCAATGTCTATGAGGTAAGTGACTTTATTAATTTTATCTTGAAGTGTTATGTCTGGTCTGTTATAATGGATGGTCCTATCTGTAAGTATGGCGCGGTCGTAGTAAAGTTTGTATGCGTCATTCTCTAAGATAGTTTCAGGTTTATATTTGTAGTAAGGCGTGCCAGAGTTTTGTATAAGACTATACTTGATTGCTAGCTTTTGGTGGATGATGTTAGTAACTTGATTGTGTCGGTGAGTGTAGTCCGTTTGTGTAAGTGTAGTGCATGCTCCGGTTATGTGTTGTATGGTTTCTGGTTGTATATGACACCTACGACATTTGTCATTGGTAATAGTAGGGTCTTTAATAATATATTTCCTGTAGTTTTTTGTATTAATAATTTGGTCTTGTATGGCTATCATAAAACCTTCGGTTTCCGGAAACAGACTTCCTATTTTTAGCCACTTATTAGATGCTGCAATATTAATATGCGATTGTTCTAAATCATGAGGGTGCCTACCATGGAGTACTTTTTTCTTCCAGTTTTCTATTTTTTGATTTTGTGGGTTAGAGTCATTCGTGTCTGGCAAGCATTGATTGCTTAAGTTTAACGGTGTATAATTAAAGTCATTACAAGTGATAGCGTTATGTATGTCACTCGTACGAGATTTTGAGTAGAAAAATGTTTTAAGCCTAGAAATTTGTTTCTGCCACAGGTGATGAATGTCGATTAGGCCTCTCCCTCCATTTTGTCTTTTAATGGTGAGCCGTTCGATAGCAGATTTAGGGTGTAGATTGTTGTATTTTGTTAGTGTGGTGCGTGTGATTCTTTCTAACTGTTCGATGTCAGTTTTTGACCACTTAATAACTCCAAATGAGTAGGTCAATATTGGTATGGCAAAAGTGTTCAAGGCTTTTATAAGATGCTTTCCCGATAACTGTGTTTTACAAATTACGTTCATTCGTCTCCGATATTCGGTATTAAGTGTTTTTTTTTTTTTTTTTTTTTTTTTTTTTTTTTTTTTTTATTATTATTCTGTAATAATATTGTTTTATTAATGCAACAAATATCTTGGATGGAGAGGTAGAGGGAGGCCAAAGAAAAGATGGATGGATGGTGTGAGAAGTGATATGAATGAAAAGGGAGTTAGTGATAGCGAGCGACAGGTCAGAATGGAAAAAAAAAACGTGTTGCGCCGACCCCAAATAAAACGGGATAAAGGCAGGAAGATGATGATGAATGCAACAAATATCTTAGCTTTACAATACAAGCACATTGAGATACAGATATTCAATACAATGAACATCTGTGTCTGAACTAGATAAATTCTGTGTCTCAGACCACAGCACTCTTTCCTTGTAGGTGATCCCTTTAATATAAACAGGAGAGACGCTATTCAATTAAAATTTTATAGTTGTAAAGTGTAGGTAATCCTCCTTGCGTGTGATGTGATGATGTGTGTAGGAGGTTGAGTATAGGATTCAACGAGGTACAATAAGTAATTGTTCAGTTTCATCACAGTTCAATTTATAAATGTATTTAAGAAGTTTTCTTTTGAGCTCTCTAATATTTAAACATCTAATGTCGATGACTTTACTAAATTCAGTATATACGTATGGAACCAAAAATTGCAAATATCTATTGGCGAAACGGTTTTTAAATATTAGTGTCCGACCGAAACAGGTTTTTCAACTGAAACCGAATTTCGGGAACAGTCTCAGTTTCGGCCGAAACCGAAACTTGCTTACAAGGATCATGTTTTGAGGGAAAAATAAAGAAAACGTTATTATAATCAGTCTATAAAGACGGATTTATTGCGTTTAGAGTCAGTATGTTTATTTATTTATTTATTTAAATCTTTATGCACAGAGTTGTACAAAGGCGGACTTAATGCCTTAGGCATTATCTGCCAGTCGACCTTAGGGTGGTGCAGAAACATAACATGGCAGGTGCAACTTAATAAATAAGAAAACAAATGCAATAGTAAATACATACTTAGATACATACATATAAATAAACAAAGCTATAGTGAAAAAAAGAAATCAGTGCGATGATGATTCTGCCAACATCTTGCGAATATGCTCTCGTGCCTTCACTTTAATTCATGAATCCCCAAGCGACCACCGGTGGCCGCGCATCTATTGTCTTACTATTGTGTTTCTAATTGACGGTATCTGAAGGGTTAAAAGAATATCGACTAGTCGCCATCCTGATGTTGCACTTTAACCAGTGACACACAGTGTTGTTAAAGCCCCCCTGCGCTATCTCTTCCCAACTGTCAGCTGGGAATAAGATTGCAGTGTCATCTGCATAAGAAATTATTTTGCCACTCTTCAGACGAAGATCACGTAGGTCGTTTAGATAGACTAGAAAGAGGGTAGGTTACAAAATACTGCCTTGTAGCAAACCATTGGTAACAGGTTGTTCACCACTAGTTATATCGTTAATTTTGGTGCATTGACAGCGATCTGAAAGATAATTTTTAATTGATTTGAACTGATTACCTCGAATTCCAAGCCTGTCTAGTTTATAGAGTAGCAGTGGTACTGAAACAGTGTCAAAGGCCTTTGCTAAGTCCACAAATATGCCCAATGTTTTTTTTTGCTAGTGGCAACGCCCTTCAGCTTTAGCACCACCCACCACGCCGGCGACAGCGACACGCGGCACAGCGCGCCGCCCGAGCGCCCCAGTACTGCGGCCAGGACGGCTTCCGTGTGCTGCAGCTCCACTCACCTGAGCGGCAGCGGCGGCAACACAACGCCCTCCAGCTTCAGCGCCAGCCGGTGCGACAGCGGCAACGTCGCCGCGTGGTCGGGCGGCGCGCCGGACGCCGGCGCCACCCGCCACGCCGGCGACAGCGACACGCGGCACAGCGCGCCGCCCGAGCGCCCCGCACACACGCCGCGCGGCCAGATGGCGCCGCCGGAGCACGCCAGCACTGCAGCCAGGACGGCTTCCATGTGCTACACGAGGGAGGGCAAAAAACTATTTTATTGGGCTGATCACCATACAGCAAACTTCGCCGACTCTTCTCGTTACGTATTTTCACAAAGAATAAAGACCTTGAATCAGTGCGGTAAACTATCTATTACGACCGTGACTGTCTACGTCTCGACCCCATATGTGGGTCGAGACGTAGACAGTCACGGTACGGCTAGTCCGTAAGTTTAAAGTCACTCAGCAAGCTATGGAAAGGGCTAAGCTTGGAACTTGTCTGAGGGATCGATTAAGGAACGAAGTGATTCTTTAGATCTCTTTAAGTGAATTTGTTTATATTGGCAACTTTAGTTCTTTATCAAGCTGTAGCCGTCGGGTGCGCACACCAGCCGAATCGGCTACACACTGTACGCGTCAAGCCATAGTATTTCCAAACTGAAGTGGCTATGGGCCGGCCATATTGACCGTAGAACTAGAAGGAGTAATTGTTGCCGAGATGAAAGCAATGTTGTTCGCGTCAAGAAAATAGTGACTCATCAGTGCAACTGCAAGTAAAGATGTATGCATACTGAAGTGGAGATCTAAAACCATTCATATTAAAACTTTCTGTTATTTTAAAATTTTATAATAATCATCAGAATTTACACTTTTAATGGTCAGGTATTTTTAAAATTGACAAAAGTAAGAAAGAAAATAAATCATGTTTATTTGGCTTACCATAATTCATGATCTAAAGTAATACTGTCATTAAGTAACTATTGTATAAGTAGTTTTGGCTTTGGCCTATTCCAAAGCAGAATATGTATCTCTTTGGAGAATAATGTGTAAAAAACTTTATGGACACTTTTTTTAATCTTATCTGGGGGCACAACAGTGCCCCCGCCAAGTCGAATAAAAGAACACAGTCTAACACTATCTTTTTCCTGAAGCAATTCAGTACATTATTTATTTATTCAATCTTCATGCAACACAAAGCACAAAAGCGGACTTAATGCTTTAGGCATTAAGAATCGACCTGTAAGTTCGTTGTAGGTAAACCTAGAAACCTGATTTTTAACCACATATTCTATTAATCTGAACTACATGAAATTTTAACTTGTAGTTTAAGAACTAGTCAAAGTCAAAGTTTCTTAATTTTGTTACTCACTCACTAATCGATCACCAAAACTTTAAGGTACTTTTAAATAAGAGTTTATTTATTACCCAATTAGTATTTAACCTGTAAAGCTAAGAAAAATAAAAACATCGATATTTCGGTACAAAGTCAAACGAAAAGGCATCGTATCATCTTTCTCTGGAAGCAGTTCAGGTAATTTCTGAGGCCCCGTAACTTCATTGACGGTAAATCTAGAAGCCTGAATTTCTGGACGCGGTAGTGTCCCCGCCAAGTCAATTGCCTAGAAATACATGCAGATTTTCATCAGATATCCTACTTACTCTATGAGTGATCCCAGGGCAAGTAGTGGGGTTATCGAACAGCTTGCTAGATATATCTGTGAGCGAGGCACTGGCTCTCAGAGCGATCATCTCTTCCAGCGTGGTCGGCTTCAGGTCCAATTGGTCGAGCTCCGGAGGCCGCTCCTGGGTAGTGGATGCGATGCGTTCCAGGAACTGGGCTAGTTGGCTGTATGTGTGCTGAGAACTGAGTGTTTGTTCAGGAAATATTAAGATTCTTTTGCTGAGTTGTTTAGGGTAAATAAATCAATTTAGGACTTTGTAAATGCTTGAAATTGTAATTGTTTATATGTAGGAATCGTATCGATATGTTCGTTTATTAAATAATTGGGCTCGCGTGGTGGATTACGACCCATACCCTCTCCTAGAGAGGAGGCCTAAGTCCCAGCAGTGGGAACATTAAAAGGCAGATTATGGTTTATGGTAATTATTATTATTAGTGTGTTATAGTTGATTGTGAGTTGTGTAGCTATGTGCAAAGTACAGTACCTACATTATTACGCGCCTTCTTTACCAACTACATCGCCCAGGTAACTCGCGTCTTCATAGCACATCTTACTCACAGTACTTATCAACAGTGTGAATGGTGACATAGGTTCGTAGTTCAGCTTTCGCATCCTCGCAGCATAGCTACATAATACATCTCTGGTGGACAAGTTCCCTAGGAGCCCAAACACAAAATAGCAATGCGACATTACATCGTAAAAATCTGCGAAGTAGCACGACGCATCGCAAGTACTTGCGAATTAATTTGCACGGCACATTGTATGGTCTTTTAAACTGATGTTTTACCGCATGAAATGGCATATCGCAAGTCTCTGCGATGCGGCATCGGATCGTATCGCAGTTTTCTGTGGAAGCGTTTAGGTCTAGGCCGTAATTGAGTTATTAACATACCACCAGTGTAAAACGTTCAATGGCTTCTGGATTAGATCTGAGGAATTTTTAAAAAGGATACATATGCAGGTGGCGGAGCGTGGAGTCGTCCGCGTGGAAGGCCGTGCGCGCGATGGCGGCGTACTTCTGTGATACTGCAGATACTGCGCGCGCTGCCTTGCGGATTGCGCCCGCAAATGCGCCTGCCTTTAGCGAAGGGTCGCGGTTGCTCTATGGAGAGATGAAGACGTTCAGTACATGTATATTAAGCGTGGTTTTTATTTGGTTTAAATTTCTATTAAGTAGCATCTGTGTTAAGTAAGCTTGTTGACGTCAGTTTGTAAATTTTATTTTGCGGTTACCATTCATTAGGTACATAGCGAGAGCACATTCATTTATTGACACGTCTTGTACATACACTATTGTATTTATTTATTACTCAAATTATACATTAATTATAAGTTTTATTATTATTTTCATTATAAAGAAATGCAATTTATGGGTTATTATTATGTGCACTGGTATTTAATTAACGCCGGCGTTCGCGCACCAATTGCGTCTCTAATTATCACGATTGAAGAGTTGAATGAATCCGGTTAGTCAGGAAGCAGAAAGCTCAAGCATCCAGGCGGGCGGCAGCGGGCCGCACGATCGAGACGTACCTGTGAGTACACATGCGCGATGGCAGGCGGCGGCTGAGTGCAGAGCGTGCGCGCGGCGTGCGCCGTGCGCGCCAGCGCCGCCAGCGCCTGTGCGCGCGCGCGCATCCAGGCGGGCGGCAGCGGGCCGCACGATCGAGACGTACCTGTGAGTACACATGCGCGATGGCAGGCGGCGGCTGAGTGCAGAGCGTGCGCGCGGCGTGCGCCGTGCGCGCCAGCGCCGCCAGCGCCTGTGCGCGCGCGCGCATCCAGGCGGGCGGCAGCGGGCCGCACGATCGAGACGTACCTGTGAGTACACATGCGCGATGGCAGGCGGCGGCTGAGTGCAGAGCGTGCGCGCGGCGTGCGCCGTGCGCGCCAGCGCCGCCAGCGCCTGTGCGCGCGCGCGCATCCAGGCGGGCGGCAGCGGGCCGCACGATCGAGACGTACCTGTGAGTACACATGCGCGATGGCAGGCGGCGGCTGAGTGCAGAGCGTGCGCGCGGCGTGCGCCGTGCGCGCCAGCGCCGCCAGCGCCTGTGCGCGCGCGCGCATCCAGGCGGGCGGCAGCGGGCCGCACGATCGAGACGTACCTGTGAGTACACATGCGCGATGGCAGGCGGCGGCTGAGTGCAGAGCGTGCGCGCGGCGTGCGCCGTGCGCGCCAGCGCCGCCAGCGCCTGTGCGCGCGCGCGCATCCAGGCGGGCGGCAGCGGGCCGCACGATCGAGACGTACCTGTGAGTACACATGCGCGATGGCAGGCGGCGGCTGAGTGCAGAGCGTGCGCGCGGCGTGCGCCGTGCGCGCCAGCGCCGCCAGCGCCTGTGCGCGCGCGCGCATCCAGGCGGGCGGCAGCGGGCCGCACGATCGAGACGTACCTGTGAGTACACATGCGCGATGGCAGGCGGCGGCTGAGTGCAGAGCGTGCGCGCGGCGTGCGCCGTGCGCGCCAGCGCCGCCAGCGCCTGTGCGCGCGCGCGCATCCAGGCGGGCGGCAGCGGGCCGCACGATCGAGACGTACCTGTGAGTACACATGCGCGATGGCAGGCGGCGGCTGAGTGCAGAGCGTGCGCGCGGCGTGCGCCGTGCGCGCCAGCGCCGCCAGCGCCTGTGCGCGCGCGCGCATCCAGGCGGGCGGCAGCGGGCCGCACGACCGAGACGTACCTGTGAGTACACATGCGCGATGGCAGGCGGCGGCTGAGTGCAGAGCGTGCGCGCGGCGTGCGCCGTGCGCGCCAGCGCCGCCAGCGCCTGTGCGCGCGCGCGCATCCAGGCGGGCGGCAGCGGGCCGCACGATCGAGACGTACCTGTGAGTACACATGCGCGATGGCAGGCGGCGGCTGAGTGCAGAGCGTGCGCGCGGCGTGCGCCGTGCGCGCCAGCGCCGCCAGCGCCTGTGCGCGCGCGCGCATCCAGGCGGGCGGCAGCGGGCCGCACGCGCCGCAGCCGGGGCAGGCGCCGCCGCAGCCGCCCGCGCCGCCGCCGCCCGTGCCGCCCGCGCCTCCCCACCCGCTCGACACTTCCCACAGCGAACTGGCTTCTTCTAGACCCGCGATACCTGGTACACATTTTTCTTTTAGACTTCAGTTTTCATTTGTTGGCGAAAACGGCGCCAACGTTGAACTTACCTTCTTGGATAAGCTTAGTGTCGGCTGCAGCCGCCCGGTATAGCGCAGTGAGCCACCTGTGTGCCGCCTCACTGGGCGCATCTTCCGATAGACGCTTCAATATGGTCGCCGCCAAGCTGTGGTGGCCGTACCTTATTGAACACAACAAATATTGGCTTTTTCAGCAAAAGAATCATTTACAATTGATATCAGAATTGCGTTTGAGATGCTAAGCAACACAACCATCTGCACTTTTCAAGATCTATCTATCTAAGAAGTGCCAAGATTAAGAAAGTAAGAAGATACCATTCAAATCTGGTGGAAGGGCCAACTGTAAAGTTACAGAAAAAGGATGCACAAACTACAATTTGACGTCACCGCCATTACGTTACGCGCTTAGTGAAGTGATAGCAAGATGTTGAACACAACAAACCTACTCTTCTTCATACAAATGCAAATTTCTTGCATTTTATAACCAAAGCAGTGCAATTTTGATGCCGTTTTCAGAAAAAGATTTATTTTTAGCGTTATTTGCTGTGTAATGGGTACAAAATGTTGTATAAAAAAGTACTTTATTGCTGCTATAATTTGATAAATAAATCATCGAGAAAATAGTTAAGAACTCACCTCAAAGCCGCCCTAGCAACTCGATACCGCACCCATCCATCAGCTTTATTAATCGTGCTCAGAATAGTAAATTTCCAAGAGGCACTAAAGTCGTGTGTGAGCGCCTTGCCGGCTCGTTCCTGGAACAACACCGTGCATAGTAGCACCAGTGCCGTGCCGTCATCGGGCGGGTTCTCTATCGCGTTATCTCTATGAACAGAGAGAGTTGACACATCAATACTGTCCTGCGTTCAAATTTGAGGTTAGAATTAACTCTAATGACGTCATTGGAGTAGATACTGTTGGGTCCAGGGTTGCTGCTAGGTTGATAAATAAAAGTCACTCACAATGGGTTCACCAAGCTGCCGTAAACACGTGCGCACCCGCTGACGGTTGAGCAAGTAATGCCCCTTCTGTACCGTCCACGTGTATACGTCACTTGCCCTTTATTAGTACGTCACAGATACTCTACATTCTTAGCGTAGATCTCACGCACGTTCTTCTCTATAGAGACCTACCCTTTGGAACGTGCAATTTAGCTTCACTTTTCTTGGACTGACCAACATTTGACTATTCAAAAGTGCTTGCAAATGGTCTATGTTTTTGATTTGATTCGCATTTGTGAACGCGAACGATGAGTTCAACTGTCAACGCCAAGCAAGTGACATTTATGGCCACTTACACTGCCACCCTATTCGTAGTTAGATTTAGTTGGGTCAACTCTAGGGTAGCTACTCGAGTTATAAAAGAACGACCTTGGGTTGCAACTCGTAGCATTTTTGAACGTTTGGTGTAGCAACTCTACCCTACTCCGTTATTTTTGAAGGCAGGGCTGCTGTAATTGCAATGCTGATACATATTTCTTTGTAATGAATAACTGATAGAGTAAGAGCCTGTGGCTACCAGACATTCGTTATTTTATAAAAGTCGAATTTGTCAGTGTTTGTCCCCATCACAGACGGGAACGATGCCCTACTTATAGTTTCAATTATGATGGCTTCCTTCAGTTTCTAGTGCGTAAATATAGCAACCTAAATCCGGTTAAGTATAAAGCTTTTATAAAATAACGAAAGTCTCTTAGCCTATGAACTGGCTGTTCCGCTCGAGTCCTCGAACAGCCAGTTCAAGACCTTCGCTATTGACACACATTTTACTCTATAATTCTAAAGTCTATCGACTCCAATACAGTGGGTCTCTATGAGTGAGTGCTCCATATGCTGTGCAATAATACTTATAATAAGCTACTAGCTTCTGACGTTTTGTAAGTGCCCATGTAGGCCTATGTGAAATAAAATATTTTGACTTTGCCTTTGAATATAACTTCTTTTTTTATTTTGCTTAATCTTGCTCAGGCTTTTGATACAGTATCCATTCCTAATCTGTTGCTCAAACTTGAGGCAGTTGAATCTCTTTAACCCTTCAGATACCGTCAATTAGAGACACAATAGTAAGACAATAGATGCGCGGCCACCGGTGGTCGCTTGGGGATTCATGAATTAAAAGTTATTTAGAAGACTGTACCCAAAGCGTCAAAATTGGCATCGTCTTCAGAGCAGACCAAAAAATCACGTCTTTGGAGTTCCCCAAGGAAGTATTCTAGGGCCTACTCTGTTTTTGCGACTTTTGTCATCTAAATCAAAAGCATAGTATAATAATTCAAATTTATTTATTCACATTTAAATAGAGTAATATCTTACGCTAATGACACTACTCTTCTTTTTTCGGCTGAATTAGACTATGAAGTCCACAAGCTTGTGCAGCATCGCTTCAATATTGAAAATAGTTTCTTTTAAATAATAATGATTCGAAACTCGGATTCGTTATCACGCGTTGGAGTGGCTCCAAAGGTTTTTTTTCTCTCCACAAAGGTTTTTTTTTGTCGACGGGGAAAATCATCCTGTGACAAAACCTGCTCTTGGGTGGAGCGGGAGATAGTGTCAGACTCTTACTAACTAAAAACCCCGCGCCGTTCCTTCTAGCCTTCATACCGGGGCACGAGCTCCCTTTCGGACAACCCTGTCCCCAGTAGGTTTCGACCCAGCTGGGCCCCTCTTGCTGCTGACTACTCCTTGAGGCGCGCGGGAACAGTGCGCGCCGTCTACCAAGACGTCGACTCGGTCCATTACCGGACGATCGGACAGCGAGCTACCCATGGCTCGCCGTCCGCGAGCCCGCGTCTAGGTCGCCGTAGTCTGATGCGGTCGGCCTCCTCCTTTACAAGCATTACTGCTTCGCAGAAGGAGGCGATCGCCTGCCATTCGTCCTCGATCCGGACCATGGCCTCGACCAGGGCCCGGCGCGAGAGGTCTCCGCCGCCGATCGCCCCCACGAGGGCACGGCGATGCTTCGCCCAGGCAGGGCACACCTCGATGGTGTGCTCCACCGTGTCCTCCGGGCGTTGCGCACAGTGGCGACACCCGGGCGTCTCTTCCGCTTGAATCCGATGCAGGAACCTCCCGAACTTGCAAAGCCACCACAGAGGTTCATCACTCCTTGGGGTTCCAGACAGCAATGTGTACATATGACATCTGCATGTCTGCAGCGCCACCATGCGCGGCCCGCCCGTGCTGCCGCACGCGCCCAGCTGGGTGCCCACGACGTTGTACTTACCGATGCAGGTGGTGTAGCGCATGCTGCAGCGCGGGCATAGCGGGCTGTAGGTGCGCGGGCGCGTGCGGCGCGCCGCCCAGCGCCGCCAGCGCCTCCAGCAGCGCCACCATGCGCGGCCCGCCCGTGCTGCCGCACGCGCCCAGCTGGGTGCCCACGACGTTGTACTTACCGATGCAGGTGGTGTAGCGCATGCTGCAGCGCGGGCATAGCGGGCTGTAGGTGCGCGGGCGCGTGCGGCGCGCCGCCCAGCGCCGCCAGCGCCTCCAGCAGCGCCACCATGCGCGGCCCGCCCGTGCTGCCGCACGCGCCCAGCTGGGTGCCCACGACGTTGTACTTACCGATGCAGGTGGTGTAGCGCATGCTGCAGCGCGGGCATAGCGGGCTGTAGGTGCGCGGGCGCGTGCGGCGCGCCGCCCAGCGCCGCCAGCGCCTCCAGCAGCGCCACCATGCGCGGCCCGCCCGTGCTGCCGCACGCGCCCAGCTGGGTGCCCACGACGTTGGCGGTGCGAGATGCGTACACTGTGGCTTCGGCGCGGCTGAGTTGAACCTGTGCACAAATCTTTAGTTCAAACTAAGGCCTACAGCCAGCGGACGCGTATCTTCATAGATGCGTATTGTCATTCTGATTAAAAAATTATACTGTTCAGTCTGATTACTGAATAAAAATTTTTTAAGTCATCGTCACCTAGTTATAGAATAAGAGTCCGTGGCCGTGGCGGCTTCTTTATTTTATAAAAGCTGAAAGCTTGTCAGAGCATGTACACAACACAGGTAGGAACGATGCCCTACTGCACGTGTGTTGCAACTGGGCAAAATTTGGTCCACCAGAGTATAAGTAGCAGCTAGGACTGTTCGTTTTCTAGTGTAAGTGATCATCGAAAACTTAGATGGGACTTGATCAGAGTCAAGTATATTTGCCTAACAGTACTCATTTAGCGGATACAATTCAGCCTGAAATGTTAGCTTGTCTTCGAGCATTGAAATGGTGGTGGTCTACGAGTACCACTTCTAATTTGATTTATTATTTTATCACAGATGCTATGGACAATGGAAAGCAGGTTTATGTAGTTTACACAGACAACTGCAAGGCATTTGATCGGATCGACCACGATGCTTTGATAAAGAAACTAAGCTTCATCGGCATCCGTGGGGACCTTTTAAGATGGCTCTCTTCTTACATTAATAACAGGCAGGGGTAGTAGTAATCAACAATTATATGTCTAGCTGGGTAAACGTGCCTAGCGGAGTACCTCAGGGTTCGTTGCTCGGTCCTTTCTTATTCGTTATTTATATGAAGGATATCGATCAGTTTCCAGTTCAGTTCCTATCTGTAAGAGTACCAACCCTGCCGACATATCCGTAAGAGTACCAGGGTTGCTGACATAGCACGAAGAATCGCCAAACTTAAGTGGCATGCTGTAGGGAATCCCCGGTCATAGAGTACTTAAACTGACATTGATTACGTTCCGTTTCAGTTGCGATACAGAACTCGCACAAAACAAAATAAAAAAATTAAAATTATTTAACTGCAAGGCGAAATCGAAAACAAAATAATTGATTTCTAGACAAATACTATAAATAATGTCACGAGTTTCATGTAAAATTGTTTCATCATTTTTTAATTAGGATGAGCTGGGTCTAATAAACAATCTAAACAGCGGCAGGACGTCGGAATACATTTTCCTTACACAAAACTTCAATTCCGCAGACGTGCGGGATCCCGTATGACTAAACCAGCAGATCCCGCGGGATTGGATTCTTTAGCCCTGACCTTTTATCCAAATATTATTTTAATGTGTCAAACAAAATATTTCGTTTTGATTCACCCATTCGCGTCCTCACACATCTTCAAATTATAGGCGGAACAGTTATATTGTGCGTGCAAGCAGTAATTTCAATGACATATGCAAGGAATGTGATCTGGGTCCATTCACAATTAGTGTGAACTCGGCCAGAAGGTGCTTGGACCACAAATTTTTCAAATAGGTTAAATTGGTTAGTTATTCCATTGCAAACCAGAATGTATGCTGTATCTTGCTTTAAAAAGCAAAGGTTTCCTGATTTTGTACTGAGACCAACAATTTTAATGTATTACAGTCTATATGTGAGGACTTGTAATTGGTTTTCTAATGATTAGTTTTTTTTGTCTGGTTTTATTAGATGTGTTTGTGTGTTTTCTTGGGAGATGCTTATATCCAACAGTGGACTTCCTTCGGCTTAAATGATGATTAGTCCTTTATGTACCAACTAAATAAATGTAATGAAATGACATTTCATAACGCGCGTTGAAGTGGTCAATGGAATTTATGTTCTGTGGAACGGGGTGACGTGTGATTGAATGACAGATGATGTTTAGATTATTTTGCATATTTTATTGTTAAAAATTCAATTGAAAAAGGATAAAATAAAGGGATATAATTGAGGAGGCGATACTAGTAAACTTTAAATGTCGTTTTATAAGGTATGTTATTGAGGATTTTCCAAATAAACCACAAATTGTTTCTCTGAAAATCAAAGATTTGTTTATTTAATACGTCTTTACTATATTACAACGTTTAACTATGACCATTACACCTATAACTTACCTGAAAATCAAAGAAACGACATTTAAAGTTTACTAGTATCGCCTCCTCAATTATATCCCTTTATTTTATCCTTTTTCAATTGAATTTTTAACAATAAAATATGCAAAATAATCTAAACATCATCTGTCATTCAATCACACGTCACCCCGTTCCACAGAACATAAATTCCATTGACCACTTCAACGCGCGTTATGAAATGTCATTTCATTACATAAATAAAAATAAATACCACCCTCAGTGTTCAACATGGTTACTATTTTAATTATTATATGTCAATTTATTTATAATAATTCTAATGATCTACTTACTAAGCAGCGCAGCGCAACTCGAAGCGGTTTGATGTTGCTTTGGTTATGGTTAGCTCCAGTGGCTATGACCAAAGTTTCTAAAGCTAACATCAAATCTCCCCCCTCCACTGGAAGACATTCTTCATAGCTGAAACAAGAGTTTAGTCATTAAGTTCTGCGGACGCAATCAGTTGGTTTGATATTTTCTTGCAAACTTTTGCGGTACAGTGGCTTGTTTTAAATAAATTGCGTTGCGGCTCAACTTCGCACATACGTAGGATAAAGCTGCATTGCGTTGACCTTGCGTAAGCTGAATCGGACCATTTCGCGATCGTGTATCGTTGAATCGCCTATTTAAAACACTTGACTTTAATAAATCAAGTTATCCTTTCAAATAAATATGAACTTCAATCACAAGTTTTGATCTTCAGTCAAAGTACTGAAACGTTCTATATTTCCTTGAGAAATAACAGGAGAAAGAGTTGACAGGAGATTTTCATTGATCCCTTTCGTTTAGTGAGATTCTTTGAGATTCCCCGCCCCCATCAAATAAAGGAGAAAAAGAAAGGCTTTTGTTTCCCTCATTATTTATTTACTTTTTTTTGTTTATGTACTACTAACACTAAAATTAAGATTTTTTACTAATTGAATAAATTATTATATTTTTTTTTCTTTTAACTTTTTTATATTAACAATACTATTCGGCAGTTTTTCTAGACATTTCTTAGGCTTTCGATAGAGTTTGATATGAGGGTATTTTATATAAAATTAAAAAAAAAAAACATTCTTAATAAATTACTACACATTTATTAAATCTTATCTGAACAAGAGGGACTTCTTTGTGAAACAAAGCAGTGAAGTAACTGGACTAAACGAAATTCGAGCAGGAGTTCTGCAGGGAAGTATGATGGGTCCCACTCTCTTTTTTTGCACTGCTGATCTCTTTGTGTCATTAATGAAATGATTGAGCAACAAAAGTTTCACTTGAAGTTTATAAGAAAGACTCACCAGTGCACTACCAATCTAGTTAGTACATCTGCGGCTGTAGCAGCACGATTTAGATCCACTGAGAGAGTAGCCTCACTGCAGTAGCGACGTAGGGCTGCGCACCCGCCGGTAGGGTTCGCTGCTGCTGCGCATACGGCTGGGCACGATACCAGTTTCTGTACAAAAGAATACGAGCTGAATACTCCTCGTGAAAAGAAAGAAAATAATTTTATTGGTATCTCACATGTTCGTATACCTTTACAATAGAAAATGAGAAAAACAAAAACCTTTTTCCCTGAAAATATTGAGAAAAACAGTACAGAAAATATGTATGAACAATGTTTCTTTGACTTTAGGGTTTTTAAAGAAACACGTATTTATTTTCGACTGAATGATAGTTTTATTGAATGCCAATAAAGTTCAGGAGTTATATCTTTTTTTGGATGTTAGCTCTTTATGAAACATTGCATTGATCGATCCATTTGACGATAGAAAAGGGCCAGTTTTAAGACCAGATCTACTACTAACCTGCATAACTTGCAAACACAGCATAGTGTGCTCCATCTCCTGGCTGTCAGTGGCCGCTCTGACTAGCTTCTCCACGCAGTCGGCCGGCCATAGGGCTGCATGTTCGGCCAGTTTGCGGAGGCCTAGGAGAGCGGCGCGACGGACCGAGGAGCGAGCGTCATTCATTGATATACTTAGAAGTAGTTCAACCTGAAATGGATAGCTGATTGTAGGAGAAGAAAGAGAAACCCACCATAACGGTTTTGTTTCATCATAATTTTAGCCGAAAGACCTCCATCGATGGACATAGGCCTGCCCTAAGATTCGCCACAACGACTGGTCGTGTGCGTTTCGCATCCACCGGATTCCCGCGACCCTTAACAGGTTATCGGTCCACCTTGGGAGGCCTTCCAACGCGGCGTCTTCCGGTATATGGTCGCCACTCCAGAACCTTTCGTTCTCATCTATCCTCTGTTTTGCGTGCAATGTCCCAGCCCATTGCCACTTAAGCTTGGTGATTCTTCGAGCTATGTCAACTATTTTATTTACAAAATAATTCGAAAAGTTTGTAGGCACATTTTTTCTTTGAGGTGGGAAATCATCAAATAACTTCTTTAACCCTAGGTGAGGGGAGGAGTGTCAGAATTGTACTGACTAAAAATCACCTGTATTCCGTCACTTGCCTTTTGCGTTCTGGGACCAAAGAAACTCATTTAAACAAACCTGCAGCCTTGTTTATTGAGTGAATATTTATATCATTCAAGAAAGAAACACATACAATAGTGAGTAAGTGTAACATCTATCAATCCAACTGGATATGCCACTATGCTACTGCGTAGATAGCCTGAGAAAATAACATATGAACTTACTTGATCAGGCACATGCACGACGGTATCCGCTGCGATATGCGTGAGCGCAACGATGGCGGCGCGCACAGAGCTGGACGATGGGAACCGCTCCAGTAAGGAACGGAGCAGCTTCAGTACACCTTGAGCTCTGACAGCTTGTAAATACAAAAAAAAAATTGATCTTAATTATTAAGATGGTTTTTATAATTGTCAAATAAGATTGTAAAGGGAGGCAAGGACTATCAGGACATTTGTGGAAGTAATAAGCACAGCAAACGTGGCACACAGCCAAATAAATGAATCTATTGATTTAATTAATAAAAAAAAGATTCAATTGGTGGCCTGCACAAAGCAGTTTCTTCAAGGCAACCTGGAACAGAATAGATCGATTTTCTAAGTTTTTATGAAGAAGCAGTAAACACATTTAAAGCTGGAAACAGATCTGTACTAGCACAAAAGATAATCGGACACCAACCAGACTACTATTATTTAGTAATGCTTTCAAAAGTATTGAGTGGTAACACTAGACTACACTTTAATGCAGTGAAACTCGAAAGTGCAGGTTAACTCACCTCCTCCGTGGACAGTTCTCAGAGCCCTCACAAGCTTGGCTCTGCGCTCAGCAGCTGTGCTCTCACAGTCTACCATGTCCCAGAGTTTATTGCACATGGCAACTGCAAATGCACTGAAAATAAACCACTTATTGAGGTATCACCATAGTATAAATAGTAGTTTCACATTAAAAAACTAAATTTTTATCAGAGGAAGTTTTTAAGTCATTTCAAAAGCTCATTGTTTCATTACAAGACTAACAGACTGTCCCCAATAGCTTCATCCATGTGTTTACTTACTGCTCTGCCTCTATAGGTTGTAGCATGATGTTATATTATAGCTTATACTAGTGGTTAAATCTATAGTAACTGTTATAATGTAGTTGTTATAAATTACTTCCAGTAGTTCCAGAGATTAACATGTTTATAAACAAAAAAATAGTTGAGCTTTATTTATATTAAGTATAGATTTGATCAAGATAGTTGATATATGATTTATCATAAAATAAAGTCATGCTTTATTCTAATGACCTAAGTTAGTAGAAACTATAGACAGTTACCTTACACATAGTTATTGTATATTAGGATATTTGTAATACAATACAGAAGAAATTAAAACAGTCTTGGAAAGGGGAGTGCGTAGATAAAGAACTTACTTGGAATGTTCAGCAAATCTGGTTGTTGCATAAATGGCAGCGTCTACCTCTACATTGTCATGACTGTCAAGCCCTCTACGTATAGCATGATGCACATTCTGCCTCTCTGGTATGATGCCAGCCACCGCACCAAGAGTTCTAAGCGCTAAAGCTCTAGCAACCGGATCGTTTGAATGTAGTACACTGAAAACTCTCCTCAAAAACTCGTCGACGTTCAGAATCTTGTCCAAGTGCTTCTCGCTTTGTTGACAGACGCGCAGCACCCATAGACGAAGGAAATTGTTGCCCATTCGGAACACATCAGCAAGTTTTAGGAATGAGGAGTTGATAAGTATGGGGAACGGATATTTCTCAAACAGACGCGGGAACCGGACTATGGCTTCGCATTGTTCACCTACTTTACCAGAGCGGAGACCTGTAATAAGGTATTATCGTAAGTTAATGGACAAATGGTACAGTAGGCATTCGAGTGTAAGGTTAGGTTATAAATACCTTTGTCTAACTCAGTTAATGCAGAGTTAGCATCCTGTTCTGGCTCACCAGAAGTGTCATTAAACGTGTTCAATCGCACGCCAATCATTGTAAGTTGTTGTTTATTTATCACTTCAAACGATTAACGTAAATACAACCGAACGCAAACGCCATTACCCCAAACAACTTTGACAGCTGATTTGACAATTGACACTGACATAGCACACAACGTCAACTGAGTAGTAAAAAAATATTGTATTAATCACAGATTAAATTACAACTATTACTTAATTAATTATTAATTTTATTTATAAATAAAGTTAATTTGGTTGAATTAGGATAACTAATAATAAAATACAGGGTTTTCTCATTTATAAGTTGTTATTAGTGTTTCTACACTGCCATCTCGTGTCATAATATTTCACTAACTTATACTAATCTCACTATTGCTGATTGTTTATCAAAGATGTCGCTATAAGTCAGTTTTGTGAATAAAATTGAAAACAAGTAAATGAAGTGTAATTATACAAAACACATTGGTTTGCTCAAAGCGTTATGCTAAAGTAAAATAGTTTATTCTCCAGTAGGTTTATACAAACGAGTTAGGTTTCGTTAACCGTCTTGGTAGGTATTTACTTACCTTCGTTGGCGACGGGAAATACAGAATAGAATACCAAATATTGATAGATTAATTACTTATGCTGCTAATGTCTTATCCTCATGTCAACCAAAACCAGGGCCAAGGGCTGAACGTGTTGTCGTCTAGGCATTGCATTGGCACTAATTCAATTAGTGACCGACCGAAACACGGTTTGCAGCCGAAATCGAAACTGACATGGACACCTTTTGGCCGAATTCGAAACTCCAGCCAACTAGGTAGTTGTTTTGTTCATAGTTGGCCAAACAGGGTTTCTGCAAACTGAGGGAAAGTGTCGTTGAGGTCGGCCTAGAAAGAGATGTGGTGAGACGATTTAGACGTGTTACGCCATGAGGACTGGCTCGAGACGGCGCGGGAGAAGCGTTTGCCCAGCTGTGACAATAATGGTTAGAAAAAAAAAAAACTGGCGGAAACAGAATTTTCAAAAATAAGAACCGAAACTTCTGATCTAGGTTGAGTGGCAAGGGAGTAGGAGGAGACTTTGATTACTAAAACCCCCAGTTTTTTCTCAGTTGTCCTTTTTGCGAGAAACTAAGGTAATACGTAGAAGAATTTTATCCACAGCAATGTGTCCTTTTCATACTTTATGAATAGGAAATAACTGTTTGTTAGAGTACTAGAGTTAGTAGAGTAGGTAGAGCTGCATAGATAGAGACTTTATTTTTTTCAAAATAAAATCTAAATACGATTAAAATACATAGGTGCTATATATTTATAAGCAACACGTCACCTAACCAAAACATCCCTATTAAAAGTAAAACTAACCTCTGCATAACTATCGAAAAACCGGTGTTTACCGGCAATGCTCGGCTCAGCTCTCAAAGGGCGGTAATTACTCTGTAACGGGAGTATATGTCGCCATTACTGTGAAAATGGCGCGAAAGGCACCAACTCACTAATCATGGCGGATCGCTCGACAAAATGACGGAGTTTTGTTACACGAGTTCGTTAGACGTAATTCGTTATTAAATGGAGCTCGAGTTAGCTCGGGTTTGCTCGTATTATCCAAATTGAAGGCTAATCATGTTGAGTCGAGTTTCAAATGGGGATCTATCGTTTATTGACGAGATAAATTTGGAAGGGGAATCTGTTAGTTAGATAGTAACATTTGGTTGGAGATCAGACCAAATCATTACTTGAATTCTTCATAACTGATCATGCCATGGAAGTGGAACTTTGAAAAGACAGCTGTTGTACCTAAAGAGATTATCGAGCAGTGGTGGCCGAGTGGTAATGGCCCCGACTTACGAGTTCTAGGTCGCAGGTTCGAACCCAGCCAGGCGCATTACTTGGTGTAATTTATTTCATCACCACTGCTCTCAAAACGGTGAAGGAAAACATTGCGAGGAAACCAGCATGTCCTAGAACCAAAAATTGGAAGATATGTGACATCCACCAACACGCACTAGGCCCTCGTGGTGGATTACGGCCCATTCCCTCTCCTAGAGAAGAGGCCTGAGTCCCAGCAATGAGAACATTAAAAAGGCTGAAGATGATGAAGTAAATGATAAGTAAATGATATATGTTTCTCAAATAGGTTTTCCTAGTTGACTACTCTGAGAAGAAACACCGAAACAAACTCAAGGCTAATCTTACTAGTACTAGTGGTCCTAGTTACAGAATCACAAGTAACCTAACATTACTTGCCAGGAATGATAGACAGGGTCAGTAGCCTATTAAGAGAAGAGTCGGAAAAATCCTTGTTCTAATATCTCTTTCCGTCCGCTGACACAACGCAAGGATGCGCGTGATCATCATTCCCAATGCGCGGTAGCAGGATATTTGGACAGTTTATCCGCTTGCACTGCCGCATGTTAGGCACGTCCACACTTGATCGATGATATATAAGAGGGATCTATTGTTTAACTGATCATTACACATTGGATCTTGAGTCCTATCGTCTCTTAGGTATATCTCGTAGCAAAGGAAAATCCACCCAAACTTCAAGATGTTCAAATTCGTAAGTATTTCTATGATTGATTTTAAATTGTTAATAATGTGTCTATTAGATATTTGTTCCGAGTGCAATTTTTGATTGCATGTTGGCAAGATAATTTCTTCTACGGTTAATTAATTCTCTCGTTTTAATTGTCCAAAAAGTGAGAAAGTTCCTTTAGGGAGACGATTGCCATTTCTTGCCCACTAATTGGGTTCCAATCACTTTTGATCGAAGGTTCCAATTGAAATATCCTTTTTTGATGTGGGTAATCATCAAACGGCTTCTAGTGCTCTAGGGTAGAGCGAGAAGGTCGAGTCAGACTTCTACTGATGAGAGCCTGTGTTCATAGTTGCCCTTTGCGTTCCAAGACTAAGTTAACTCTTTCAAATAACGTTTCCTGCAGTAGGCTCCTACCGTTTTGCTGAAATCAATTGAACTACCCTGCTGATTAGTTACATAATTGTTAATTCTCTTCTAGTTTTTGTACGTTTTTCACCATAGAGACACAGAGAACAGCATTTTTTCTCTATGACAGACTTGTTGACATTTCAAAAGTGCCTGTAAATGGTTTATTTGAAATAAATTGCTTTGAATCTTCTCTTAATTTATTTCTCTTAAATTATTTTAAGTCAAACTTTAAATAATTTAAAATCCCGTTTTTTTTACGGTGGGCAAAAATCATCAAATGACGACCCACGCTCTTGAGTGGAGCGGGAGATAGTGTCAGACTCTTACTGACTAAAAACCCACCCCTTTCCTTCTAGCCACGTTGTATCTACTGTTTACTTACTGCGTCTATCTTTTTGCTGCTGGATCATTCAATTATATTTTGGATGCGTCAAGTTTCTACTCGACTCATAAACCCAATTTCTCCTCCGCAGGTACTGTTCGCTGCTCTGCTGGCTCTCGCCTCAGCCAAGCCGAAGCCTCTGGTCCTGGAGTACGACTATCCCGTGGCGGCGTACAGCGCCCCCCTGGCCGCCTACTCCGCGCCCGTCGCCTACTCCTACAGCACCTACGACTACGCGCTCCCCTACTCCGCCTACGCCTATGCTCCATACTCCTACTACGTGCGTTGATAGAGGAGCCATGTGAACTGATGACCACGGCTGCAAATGTGAATGGACCTAATTTATTTTAATTGAAAGTAATATTCGGAATAAATATTCGATATGAATTGAAGTCTTATTATTATTGTCTTAGGGTTATTATATGTATTCCTGTTAATTCATCATTATTAAATATTCCTAGGAAAAGAGAAGTAATCAATAAAATTATATTAAGATGAAGAGATTGAAAAAGTATAATAGCATAATCAGTCTTTTTAATGTTTCCTCTGCTGGGTCTCAGGCTAGGGAGTGCTCCTCTTTAAGAGAGGGAGTGGGCCGTAATCCACCACGCCGGCCCAGTGCGGGTTGGTGACTGTCACATGGTTTCCGGTTTCACCGTTTTGAGAGCAGTGGTAATGAAATAAATTACACAAATTAACCCTTCAGATACCGTCAATTAGAGACACAATAGTAAGACAATAGATGCGCGGCCACCGGTGGTCGCTTGGGGATTCATGAATTAATGCTGGCTGGGTTTGAAACCGCGACCTACAAATTGTAAGTCGGGGCCGTTACCGTTACCGATTGGGAAATTAATCTCTGGAAATTGAAGGGATTACTAAACTAAACATACCTACTTACTGGTCTAGAATGTGCACAACAGTGTACCTATAGAAAACCTATAGAATATCAGGGGCCTTACCATGACATGTTAAAATATCAGGTATGCCATCGAAAAAGAGGTATGTAACTATAACCCTATTTAGCTCCATCTCTTTAATAATTCAGTTTAGGTCGTAAAATGGATGCCCTTAATACCTCTTGGTAGAGCCTCAGAGCAAAATTTTTGTTCATAACAATCGCTATATTATAGTAAATAAGTTCCCATCAACAGACATTGATAATTTCATAAAGATGAAACATTACATGACAGATAAGATCCCCCTTGCTTAACCATATACAAGAATGTATTAGACAAAACAAACTACCAACCGTACAAAAAAAATGCTCACTCATTCTTTGAAAGTTCCTTATCACTGTCTTATCAGACGATTATGTTATGCAAAAACGAAGAAGAATGCCTAATTAAAATCGTTATCTAACTATCTTTAAACTTTAATCCTTCCGGGTTTAACAAAAGATTATTTTGACATATTTTTTCTACAAAGGAGGATTATTCATTGTGTCGACACGCAAGTAATCGATGCCGGACATAGGGATTATGTCCGAACGGCCAGTAACCTACTTTGACAGCCAGAATTCTTGGAACCTCCAGAAATGCAGTTTGAATTTTCCTTTGTGAAGATTCTTTGCAAGCTGAATGTGCCACTGTCATCTTCGTGTGTGCTGTTGTCTATACAAAGGATGCTGGGATAGCTGACAACATTCAATAGTTAGGTTGTGGACCCCTAGTATGCCCTGAAGCTAACACATCAGGTTTTACAAGTTTTGAGTTCAATATTCCATTGTCATCGAAGTAAATTATTGTGAAATATTTCATTCCATATGGACATGCTTCAAAGCTGTTTGTGAATTTTGAAATCTGAATAGCTTGCTCATCAATGCTTTCAACTATCCGTACCTATTCATTAGTAATATTCATCTCTGGGGCATTGAGTTAAAATGCCAGCCTTTCGAGATATAGCTCCATCCCTTTAAAACAGTTGAGCAGTATAACAGTTGGCTAAGTGGTAACGTCCCCGACTTACGAGTTGTAGTTCGCGGGTGTAAAGACAGCCAAACGCATTATTTTGTGTAATTTATTTCATCACCACTGATCTCAAAACTGTGGACTTGTGTGTGTGTGAGGAAGCCGGCATGTCCTAGAACCAAAAATTCGCAGACATGTGGCATCCACCAAACCGTACTGGGCCCGCGTGGTGGATTACGATTCATTCCCTCTTCTAGAGAGGAGGCCTGAGTCCCAGCAGTGGGAACATTACAAGGCTAACTATGCTATGCCATATGTTAACAGTTCAGTGTAAGTCATCGTTAAGAGCTTGTGGTACGTCTTCAGTTCTTCCACGCACTTAAATCTAGCAACCAGTTTCAAAACTGCAGCAAACATTATTCTTTATACACCAGTTCGTCTTCCTGTCCTGTATTCACTTAAATGAATGGTTCAGGGGATTATACACCATTATCGCCACCTTTCGTTCAAGGATTAGTCCTCTAATGATAAGATTTAGGGTAGTATTGTGGTCTACCATTGATGGTAATACGCATGACTTTTGCAGAGCTCTTTTGTGAAAGTTGGTTTAGCTACTGTTTGGACAAGCCTTTGTCTTGGATGCGATTTCTCTCACGCTGGGAAATATGGTAACTTATGGGTTATGTTTTGGGCTGAGATTTCATTTTGTTAAGATATATAATGATAGTTCCAGTTTGTGTACGGATGTGGAAAGTAAGTTGTCTAACTATAGAGGAATATTAATAAAATCAGAAAATAAAGCTTGAAAGAGCTGTAAAGAATCCTGCCAACATTTGTAGATTGTGAACTATTTTTATCCATATTGATTCTTTCTTTTTATGTACCATCATATATAAATATGGAATGGAATAAAGTATTGAGTATTTTTACATGCTGATTAATTCATTAAACCCCAAGCGAACGCCAGTGTTTGCTCTCTCATTGTATTTTTTGTGTTGTTTGTTTTGTGTCTCTAATTACGGTATTCGAAAGGTTAATTAGGGGCCCAACTATAAGATGACGGTAACTGGGATTCTTAGACTCCGTAAGCTGACTAAATATCTATAGATTTGTAAGTTTTGGCACATGCGAAACCACACGCCTTCAGCATCTGTCACTTAAATCTCTACTTACTCCAAAAAAGGAAGTGTTACATTCATATGTTAAATCTTATCGGCTGTCCCTGTTTCCAGGGTCTTAAACCTTAAAGTAGCCAAAATACCATACAAGCTGCCACAAAGATCTGAAATAATCTTCTCAGAAGTGTTGAGTCGTTAAAACATTACGCTCCGTCAATTTTCACAAAGTTATCGCCCTGAGGCATACCACCTTAAATTCTAAAGCGTAAGATTTAAAATGCTGTTTTCCAGTGATATATTTAAGTTGGTAATGTGTAATATCACACGTTGGGGTCCTGGTGCAATCAAAACATCGTGAAGTAATCCTCCTTTGTGTCTTGGTAGCACACAAATGGCGATGTTTGGCTCCGCTGATCGGGCAAGATCGATATCTTTGGAATAATCCCGTGTCTTATAGTGACACCTCTGGTCTTGGACTTTTTGGGACATAACAAGGACCTACTACAACTGTACGTTGATAAAGGAAGATTAAATGGAATGGAGGAAGATGTTTCACAAGTTTAGAAGTAAACTAGTAGACGATATACCTATCTTTTTTTGTCAAGTCAATTAAGTAAAGGTTACAATACACCTATTCTAATTTCAAAAGATTCATGTGTCTGTGTGTGCGTGTGTGTGTGTAACTATAAGATTAACAATCGGTATTAATAACGAATAATTGTAAGTTATTAATTCATTAAACCCCAAGCAAACGCCGGCGTTCGCTCTTTCATTCTCTTTTTATTGTGTCTCTAATTACAGTATTTGAAAGGTTGTAATTACAAATTACATTCAAATTAAAATGCATCCTAACTCAAGTCAAGATGTGAATAAATGCAGATAATAATAAAAATAAATCATCTTTTATCCTGTTAAAATACCTTCTGATTTGGGGACACTAACTCACAGTGCGACAGGCGTCAATTTTGACACCCAACGGCTGCGTTCACGAAAAAAAAACACTATTTATTATCTGTATATTATTCACTGTAAATAAATATAGTGCCAGAGTGTAGGGATGAATGGCTTTGTCCCTTTGTCATTGTCCCATCATTGTATGGGGTTCGCGATAATGTTTTTATGGTGTCTGTGGCGTCGCATCGGATTATGAACAAATCGGCTCGATGATTGCTGGCGACAAATATTTGCGGGACACTTGGTGTTGCTATCATGTCGGGATGGTCGTGATCGCACCTATTATGCGCTTGTGTCAATATGTGGATGAAGGGAGAAGTCTAGTAATTTGTTTGGACTTAGTGTTTAACCTTTTGATGTTATGGTACCTATCTATTTCGCGGCATGCGCGTTTTCTTCCAATTCTTGTAAGTAAACCTTATTCTCGATATTTACAGACTAGGTATTAAAAGAAGTTTGATTATTAACGTTCTTGGACAAATTTCCTACAAATATACTATTCCTACTAATATTTTATAATCTACACGGATGCCGCCATTCCCTTGGTGTTTAACGAAATGGCGCGAAATCACGCTGGCGTTCGCTTAGGGATCAACTGATGGCTTCTGTAGTGGCCAGTGTTAATGTACTCATAAGGATGTGTTTTTCATAATCTATTACCTATGTTTTTTTTTTGTTTCTAAAAATTGTCTTGCGTCATGACTTCAAAAATCCAGCAGCACATTAGTAGGTACTTTAATGCCTTAATTAGTCAATTAAATTCAATATCAAAACTTTGTGGTTTAAGAAGACTTAAGTTTTTCGTGATACAAGCACTAACAGGGGTTAAAGTTCACATCTTTGGTTCTTTATCTAAAGTATCCTAGTAAAAACTAAATAGTTTTCTTATCTTAATGGCGGAGCTGTTTATTGAGCTTGGAACAGATAAGACAGGTGGCAGTTTTACTATTAGATCACGATTCTATTTCCGACGGTGAGAGGGGGCTTTAGTTCTAGGTAGGTATTTTTCCTGCCAGGAAGCACGGTTGAACATATTTCTGAACTTCATTTGGTATTTCGATCCGCGAACTGTTAAAATGGTAGATACCTTTTTTATCTCAATTAAACTAGTGCTGATGGTAAGCAGTGATGCAATCGTTGATGGTGAGGCGATGGTGAGGCGCACTAGTTTATTAAGAGCCTATTCACTCTAGCCTGGAAGACACCCAAATAATTATAATCGGACGGGAAGACCACAGCAGGCAAAATTATTTCAGTCCTTCGATAAAAATACTTGGTATAAATGACGAGGCGAAACGCTTTGTCCAAACCGTAGAGGTTTCAACAACGTTAGGGTGGATACTCGCCGTACGGGTTGTCCGATGGTAGAAATGAGATGGCGAAATCAAATAAATTAGGGTTACCAAAAATATATAAATTCGTTCTTTGGTGCTTATTAAATAAGTAAGTACCTACCTACCTAATTTTATAATATAGGTACATAATATATTACAGTTCATAGGCTAATACTAGCTATTAAGTAGGTATTATATCGCACCTTCAGAAAATATAAGAGAATCATTTTACATTTTTTTGTTTGTCATTCAGTATGGTCTTGCTCTGCAGTTATTCTCCTTTCCATGAAATTAAATCATCCACGGCTGTTATTTTATACATGTTATAGTTAGATTATTTTTTAAAGCTTTTTGGCAAACTTAAGACATTCATGATTTCATGCAATTTTTAAGAAATTAAAGTTGCATTTCAAATGCTTTATCAAAAATGTACACTTAGATCAATAACTTTTAATCTGTAATTGTATAAAAAATTCCCCAATATCGCTGTCAACTAGAAATGTGCCTAAAAGACTGGCTGCATTACCAAGTTGTATCGCAATGCTTAAGTATTCTTAATATCTATATTATCATATCTGTAGTATTCAACTTATTCTTGTATGCTAAGAAATTCTGCCATGTTATCTTTTTCTTCTAAAAAACCTACATTATGAATAATTCAATAAATTAAAAATTCTCAGTAAGTAATCCGAGACGGTTTACAAGAAAAAAATCCGTGACAGTCAACAATTTTTCACGCAAGATGTGTCTTGTAGAAATGTTATCAGATAGTTAAAACAATATGAAATACTCTCAAAAAATCTATTCCCTGATAACCGCAAGCACTCGACAGCGCTATAATATTACATCTTTATCAGATCTTGAGTTTTAATTAACTAAATGTAAGTACTTTGAACATGAGGTAAAATTGTACAAAATGGGAACAGGCGTTTCGGTTCTCAGGGCGCAATTATATCTACGAAATAATTTGTTTAACTGTTGTACCTAGTGTAGAAATGTATCTAGGCATGATATGACACAAGTTTTGTTAATTTTAAAAGAATTAGCTCTCAAATAAATTATTTTTTCTTTATTCTACAACACTCTTGTACCTAGTGTTAGACTTTTCACATTACCAAAAATTGAACAAGTATTGTATTTTTTTTGAAAAAGCATGACGAAGGAGACGACTTTATGCATGGAAATAGATATGAAAAAATCAAAATGGTAACAATCACAACTTCATTTGTGCTAAACTGTATGTGTATGAAGATTACGTACCTTAATGCGATAAAATAATATCATTCATGATCCACTTACTTACAATTCATAATATTAAAACTGAAAATCTTGTAATAACAACTTTTGCCACTCACACCACAATATGCAAAAATATTAATTTCCCTCCAATATATCAGACGATTAACGCACATTTAAGTCTATAAATATGCGCATATATTTCGCGGGAACGACTCCATCGTTTCGGGTCGCAGCCGCAAATAATTTCTGTAGGAGCAATCATCTTTAATTTATCTAAATATCCCTTGCAAATGTGGTTTTGAATTGATTGATACATTTAGGTACTTATATAAAATTGGGTTTTACATAATTCCAGTTGAATAAATACTTGAGAAATTAAGCTCGTTAAAAAATAAAGGGACCATTTTGACATTTGAGAAAAAAAAACCTAGGTAACGAAACGAAACTGAAAGAAACAATAAAATAATAGCTAGCTGATGTAGCTATTTTAATAGTACTTTTAATACACTACACCGAACAAGCCGCTAGGTAGTCAAAACACAAATGTTAAAAAAAATTTTCTACTAGGCTTTAAATCAATTTATAGGTAATTAAAACAGCCGGTGTAGGTATTTCGCCAGGAAAAATCCCTACTACGTACGATACGATTTGAAATATTTTAGAATAAAAGGTTAGCATTTGGAACTGTTTCGTCATCAGTGACATACGCGTTCATAAAACGAACAAACCACAACATTTGAAATTAGAACGATTACTTTTTAAAAATTTCACAATAAAAATGAAAGAAACACAAAATGGCTCATGTTTGGCAGATGTATCTAAAAGATTACAAATGGAGGTAATATTCAAAGTGTTAAAAGCAGTGGATACTTCGGATACCTTACTTACTGTAAGGTAATGCTTTCAATCCGTCATGGCGGATGATTTTCGAGGGCGATGGGTTCTTATGTGCGTAGATTAGAGTGAGATTAGTTTGTGTAATTACTTCGGTTACATAGTTTTCTATGATTTTTTATGAATAGTTTGTTTACCGTTGTAAATATAATACTAACAACAAAAAATATGGCTGAAGCTCTCTCAAGTTATCATTAAGAATCTTTATTTATTGCTTTTAAATATATTTGCAGTAGAGTAAATAGTAGTAGATGGGCCTCAGGCCTACTGAGAACGGATGCGTAGCTTCATAGACGCGTATTCGTCATTATACGCTTGGTGTGAGAAGCTTATTTAAACAAAACTATAAAACTCTGTCGATGAAGTGGCAGCGTAATGCCGCCGCCGCGCCCTGTCGTTGCCACTTCGTCGAAAAGTTTCATGACGCGTCTATGTAGCTATGCGTCCGGGGATGGTAGGCCTTAGTCTATTTAGTTTGTATCCCTCGCTGCATTCATGTATCTACTAAGGATTATCTTGAGTCCTTCGAAAGAAAGGTATCTTAGTGCTTTTGTTGACTTGACAGTACGGAAACAACAAGCGCTGTCAGGTATCATAAACGAAAACAAGTTTTAATGAAAATATTTTTTTTTATAGCAAGAATTTATAGCACGGTATAATACCTATATAATTAATACTGTCAAGACGAATCATACAAGCCCTAACTCGATAGAGTTGTGTCGTTTAACTAGGTCCTATAGCCAACTTCCGGTTAAATCATCGGGTCAGCTCCATGTCATAATAATTTTGCAATGTCATCTGATTCATACATGCATTCAAAATTTCAGTCCAATCGGTAACCGGGAAGTGGGTCAAAAATTTATAAGATTTGATGACAGACAAACATCGGGACAGGTGAAACTAAATAAAAACTTGTAATAATAAAAATTAAACATAACCATTTTAAAATAGTTTCTTTATCATTTTTCCTGTATTATCGTGCCCATTCGTGACATCTTTGTTTTTTTTTTCCTGAGATTCCTGAGATTTCAGGGCGAAATAAAAAGCTATACTTTTTATTTCGCCCTGAAATCTGTTATCAAAATCTGACCCTGAACATTCTACATTTATTTATATTATTATAATATATCCGGATGTAATTTACCGATCTCGCTTTGTCACCGTGGCTTGATGAGAGCATTTGTAATGATACATAATGTTAATACTGCGGTGTGAACCGCTGAAAACCTATTGTGTAGGTAATAATTGTTAAAATACCTACACCAGGCTGATTACAACTTGGATATACGAAACGGATATTGAAGTATGAATGCCATATTATTTTTATGGAGGATGCACATACATGTTTATAATAAAAAACTTGTTTCTCCTTGGTTTCATGTTCATTTATGAAAATATCGTCGCTTTATACTGAAAAAATACAGATCTAATATAAAACAAATACCAAAATAAAAAGTCCCTAAGTTTTGGATTCTCAACGTTATCTTTAAATGCGGATTTTTAATAGATTGATGAAACAACAAAATTAGTTAGTTAATGGTAGGTTTTACATTTGAAGGGCGATCTAAAGCAGCGGAGCAGTGTGGAATAAAATGGTCTTCAAAATATAATAATGTTCTTATTCATTTTAATCAATAACAAATCTTAAAAAAATCATATACGAGTAGTATAAAAATCCTATTACTCTATTATTTTCTGTTCTGCGTCCAGATAAGTATTTAAAATCCAAAATTTCTTAATAATTTTAAAATCAGATTCCCAAAATTCTATAATTCCTCTAGACATATCCTATTGTAAACGAATCAAGAGCACCCGGTAGTGTCTGGTTACCCTATAGACTATGGGTAACTCGTAATACGACACATCCAAAAATTGAGGATCCTTACAAAAATGCTCAATTATCTGTGGCCGAACGCGGCCGCATGGTGTATGGTTTCATTGCTTTGTCGGGTTTAAAAAGTTTTGATTTGACGTTTAGAGTTTTTTTTTTGTATAATTTGAGTTTGGAATGCTGATTGTTTTTTTTTTATGCTGAGGGCTCATTATCCGCAATTTAGGATTATTTGCGTCATGGGTATAGTATGAATTACTCAGGGTAACGTGTATCCAATTTACTTACCCGACGGAATAATTATGTGAGTTTGCTATATTTAAATTAAAATGTTGTTTAGCTCTACTACTAAAGCCAATCATTTTTTTAAAAATCAAACGGTTTAAAAAATCGCATTGGGTTTATAAATTAAGCCATTGAAATTTCAATGCTGCAATGGTTTTTGAATTAGGTATTGTTTCAAAAAAACAGGACACTAAAGGCTAGGAATAAGAAACTATGCTTGTAAAATGAACTTATTTTGTATTTTTCTTGTCCTATTTTGTATATTTTTGATATTTATTACTATATTGTATATAGACCGTATTTTATATTTCTTTTATTATGTATTTTCATATTGTATATTTTTTTTTACATTATTTATGTTGTTATACACTGACGGCTATAAATCTAATTCATCCATTAAATCTAAAGGTATCCAATATACTGTAGGTACAACTATTTAAAAAAAAATTGTCTTGTATTAAGTTAAGATGATCAAACAATCAAAAGTACATAAATAATAATAATTATGCCAAGAGCAGTTTAGTGTTTTATTTTTTGTTTAGTTACCTTTATTCTTAGTTATATTTTTTATTTCATCAACCTTACTGTCAATTTCGCAACATTTGGCGGGAAACTCCTCAAAGTTTCGCAACAATGGCGTCTCAGCAGGCATGGAGCGAACTATGAGTGAACAGTGTTCACGCCGAGGTCTCATGGGGATAATAATTGATTAATTAAATTATTATTATAGTTGTTACGTATGTCCTCGCGTGGCAGATGTCCGTATGTGTTGTGGGGATAACGTATATATATATGGGATATTATCTAGGGTAGATTCTTTTCATATGTAGTCCCTTAAAAAGTTTTTACTTTCACCTTTTTGATCTAGCGGTAAAGGACACGTTCATCAGGTTTTTTGTGGCGGGAAATCATCAAATGACTTCTCCTGTGTGAAGAAAGTAGACTTTCAGCGTGTCAGACTTTTACAAACACGCCTTTGTTATTTCAGTTGCTCTTTGTATTCCAGAGTTTCAGTAACTCTTTCGAACATTTCCGCCGTAAAGGGTGCTGCTAATGGTAGATAATATGAACTCGCAATAATTTTTAGGTATTTTAGAAATAGAAAGCGACAAAGCCCTTTAATTAAATATATTTTTTTTTTATTATACTTAGTTAGTTTTCCTAGAAGAGTTCCTACAACATTTACGATATCCTCATTCCTAGAAGGGTAAGCAAAGCAGAAATGGACCTAATATTTATTACACCTACATTTAGTCAGTTATGTTTCAATCCAATTTAGTTAATAGTTGCAAATCTATTTCCCGCAACATTTTTCCCGCGAAAAATGCCGTCATACATTCTACCTAATAAAATGTTACCATATATAAAAAGATACATTCGCCATATTTACTTTTGAACTAACACCGGAAACCCAAAGCCGTCGGCGACATCTCAATGCTTCCATTGTGCTGGCCCATTGTGTGAACGCGTAATTATGTAGCCATGAACCATGGAGGGGCGGCCGCCATATTGAACCGATGGGGTGTGAAAGTTACTTGTTAAATATGATTTTTGTAATGCGATTCTGGTGCTATTATTATTTTATGGAGTCGTTTTTGCTACTGGTGTTATGTTTTTTGAGAGGGATTGAATATGAAATATTGCAATGATTTTTATGTGCCAAGTTTGAAGTCTTTCTTTATTACTTTTTTACATTATTTAAACGAGCGGAGTACATTCGTTTGTACAGCATACATCGAAGGACTGGAACAATTAGCCTGCTGCGGTTTTCCCATCTGGTTATAATTTGGGTGTCTTCAAGGCTAGAGTGAATAGGCTCTAGGTGCAATAAACTAGTGCACCTCGCTATCAACGATTGCATGCTTACCATTAGGTGGGATCGTAGTCAAGCACTAGTTTATATAGGATAAAAAAGTGGTTGTATGAAGTTTCTGAAAAACTATATATTCTTTTCTAAAAACAAAACCCCAGGGAACAAATTCGTATGTATAGCTAATGTTTTTTAATGTTACTTTTCATAATTATCATTTACGTGCTCTTATCCCATGTTACCTGTGGTTAGAAAAACGTGTTAACCTTTCGCCCATTCCATTGTTTAATGGGCAGGCTAATTTTAGAGCTCCTAAAAACAAACGGATACTTCTAAAATTAAATAACCTAGTAAACACCATTATCCCCTTTCCTCGTTAAAACAGTCCACCCACATGGTAATTCGTGATTGTAAATCGAAGCCCGATGGTTAGCTAAACAAGGCGCGGCTCTAGTTACAGTTTAACGTGGTTATTCCGCCCAATTACTCGCTATTACCGGATAATTCCGGTACGAGCCGGTTCCTACAGGTTCTCCGGTTACTTAGCTACTAGTTGCTAGCTGAATAATGGCTGTTTTGACATGGCTACTGTTTTGTAAATTAATGTGGGCCTGTTTTGTTAAGATTTATTTTAGAAAAATTGAAAAAGGAAAGATAGATAGAAAATACAGTTTATTTACGCGAAATAAGACGCAATCTTAAGGTTAGATAACAAAAAAAAAGGTAAACAAAAATAACAACAACCAGGACACTGTTAGCTATTCTGGATGATGTGGACGAATCACCTATTCGTGCCGCCTGTACAGTTTTATTTATCAGCTTGTAAGTATATATTTAATGTAATATATATTGAGTTCAACAGACTGTCTAACTAAACAGGCATTCAATCAGTGATAAAGATGATGGAAAAGTAAAAACTGTATACTTATGACATAAACTGATAGAAAACGAATGTGGATACCTAATACACAAGAAAAACTACCCTTAGGCTGCTCTCCCACGTCCTATAATCGTTGACCGATTTTTTGAAGGAGAAAAATAGAACACACTGATAGCAATAGTGCAACGTACACGTCCTACAAAAAGTCGGTCAAAAATACACAAAATCGGCCCGATTATCTGTCCTACAAAAAGTCTGACGCGTTTCTGAGCTTTTCAACCCTTTAAAGAAAAAATTACTTTACTTTACTACTTACGAGTATAAAATAAAATAATCTAATGTGCATGGTTTTCTAAGAGCGATACAGGAAACAAACTGAAACGTAAGAAAATCTTAAGAAAGATATCCACGAACAACAAATTGTATGAGTACTTCTGTTTATTTCACAATGGATCGGACGACCGCCATTTCCGATTGTCATATGAATTTGTATACCCCATAGCACGTTTACGATGTTCTCAAGAATATACAATTGTTTAGTTTTAAAATAAGTAAAAGTTAACTTAGTGACAAGCTTTTGTGAAAATTCGTTTTTGGTATTAAACTCTTTTACAATTTGAAGTGTGTATATTTTGGTTGCATAATTTTTCATTCATGGCGTCCGAATGATTTAATGAGGGATATCGCTATTGCATTGCATTCACTACTAGAGGCGCTAGTGTTGAGTAAGGTTTTGTATGGGGTAATCTTATTACTTGGGTTAACTAAAATTAAATTTACACTAATAATATTATAAAGAGGTAAAGTTTGTTTTTTTGTTTGGAGGAGGTAATCTCTGACAGTATTGGTCCAATTGCTAAAATTTTTTTACATAAAAAAAGCTTCTTTATTCTTTAGTGACATAGGCTATATTTTACATACACGGGCGAAGCTACGGGCAAAAGCAAATTAAAAATAGACTTAAAACTTGGCGCAAAATAATAATAAATACTGTAATTGTCACAGTTTTTCTAAATAACAAAGCTGTTCAAATTTTATGAAAACATTATCTTGAACAGAGCAAAACATTGAAAACTAGCATAATTTAGTTACCGTCACCAGGTGCATTAAACGCGAGTATAATATCAATATGAACAGGGTCGAACCTCTGTTGTCGGGCAGTTGTATAATGGACAGTAGACAGGCTTAGTGCGGATAATGTCCGCAGTGTCCGCACCCAGGCGGCCGAGGGTTAAGCTATTGATATGTTATACATATTGTAGAGATTTTAAATAATAAGCTATGCTCTGGAAAAAGTTTATCTTCAAACATTTTTATCATCAATCTTTATAAATTCCTTGATAAGTGAAGAACTAAAGAAAATGAGTCTTTCGACGTTTTCGTAGTTTATAAAAATTTAACCAGCGAGCCAGATTCTATTTTTTTGTTTGTTTCTGGTTTCTAGGTTTGGCTACGCTTGAGATATAAGTTAATCAGACTGAAACGAAGACCTCCATCAAATCCCAAAAAATTCTAACCATCATCATCAATTTCTTCGAAAAGTCTATTCAAATCTTTCAATTTCTTACTCCTACACATGCTCTGCTTAATATTTCGCCTTCCATCATTACTTTTTAACGTTTATTCTTCTCTAGATATCGCAGGTTTATGAACCACCAAGGGCCTATCCTAAATTATTCATGGCGGATTTTATTATACTTTTGTTTTCAGGGTTCAAAATTGGAATTTGATCTATCTCGAGACGACAATCAGACTGAGATGTAGACCTCCACTGAATCCAAAAAAATCCCGGTCATTTTTGTATTTTTCTGTCTAAATTCTAATTTAACTTATCAATTCCTTACTCCTACTCATGCTTTGCTTAATATTTTATCTCCCGCCATCACGCTTCATCGCGTATTCGTCTAAACACCTTACTAATCCCACATAATGCGTGGCAGAGAATCCGCCATTGTTAGCGACACAGATACCTGCGATGTTTGACACATTTCGCCGGATTATCCGCATTTAAGTTTATCTGCGTATATGCATTGTTGATAAACGCATTTTAGCATAAAGGATACTGAGAAGTAAGATGTAACAAGCTGTTGTGTTACTTTTTATTAAGTATACATAGGTGTTATTAAGCTCTTATTACGTCTGTCTGAGAAGATCAGAGATTCAGAGTGAGGTTTATAAATCTCATTTCAATGAAGTGATTGATTTCTGATTAAAGCATTTGAAGTTAAGTAATTCTCCAACTCTAGATCCTTTTTCTGTATTATTGTCAAAATTTAGCATTAAAATAGGGTTTGAGACGCTTTTAACTCAAAATGCTGAAATATACTATCTCTGCAATCTCGGCTACAATATTAATACATTTTCTTTCAGGATATCTTTCTAGAAATAAAATCCATGATATCCACGATTCAATGCTGCGTGATTCTTCAAAAGAGTTTCCATGGCCATGGAACGCAAAGGGCATTAGTTAGTAAATGTCTGACACTCTCTCGCGCTCCATCCAAAAAGGGAGAACTTATTTGATAATTTAACACCTCAAAAAATTACATGGACGATGCATTAGATACATTATTGCAGAAACCAATCAATTTTAAGAGCGTTTATAAAAGTCAGACGAATTGATGGTTCGTTATGTTTTCTAAGCAAAGTATTTATGCTCAAAACATTTCCAAAATGCTTATATTTTATTTACGTCTGTTTCAATTTAACAGAATCTATTAGTAAAGTTCACCAAAATGGATTTGCGTTGAGCTGTTAGCAAGGCAAGGGGATTCTCTATGGGGTTGTATGTGAATCGTATGGGTTTATGGTTTTAATGGCGACCCTATGGCAAATATAAGCTTAGAGTAAACATAAACATTATTTTAGTAACCCGATGAGCTTAGTAAAGTCCCACAACCGATTAGCTGGCACCCCGTGTTTTAATTCGAGGGAAATATTACTTTTACCCTTATATTGATGTAGTTTTAGACGATTATAGTTCTTATTTGAATGTGCATAAAGGTGCTGCATGTAGTTTTGTATGTGTACGTTAATTTTTGTTTGTAGTAAAATGCTTGACATCGCTACTGCAACGAAATAGAGTTTTAATTTGTCTAGCTCACAAAATCAGTTGCTTTTTGCATATTTGTGAAGAATCGGTGAATGTTGTAAAGTGAACCTTATCGCTACAGGATTAGGGTTTGATTCAGAGCTAATAGTTAAGTAGTGTATATGGCATACTAGGAAATCCACCCTCGTTTTGATATACAGTTCAATCTCTTTATTAATTTGTAAAAACTTGTGGAGATTAGTAAATCGATTGTTAACAATACTACATTATTTATACTGGATAGTGTTGGGCATATTATTTTCGTTTTCCCAATTCAACGGATCAGAGAGATCAACATTTTGAATCCCAGAGCATGGAATAAGCAAGCATTGGCGAAAAGCATTTATTCAAAATTGGTGTATTAATTTATAGTAAAAATTTAATATGTAACAATGTTTATAAAAATAAAGATTGTAATATAATTATAAGAATAAAATTACCTATGTGTGCCGTACACTTTTTTTTTGAGAACGATTTAATTTATGTAATTTTTCTCTTGTGCAAAATATTATGTTTTATAATAATATAAGCTCGACTGTGTACCTACATTCTGATTTAAATTATTATTTAAGGTTTTGTGTACAATAAAAGAATAAAGAATGACACATAACAATCTTACAGGTGACATAATCACCGTCACGGTAAGACTCTAAACAAACAGTAACAAAAAAAGAACAAAACTTCGTGTTTTTCACTTCGCGCCATTATTTTAGTGTTGCCACAGTAATTACACAGTGACATCACCAGAAAATTGTCAGTAGCAACACTGCCACAGTGAAAGTAATTGTATGTCACATAAAGAAAGTCTGCAAAACGTAACGACAGACTACTATTGTGATATGTTTATGGTGAGGGGCAAGTTATGAGCGGCAGCGGGGAACGGGGAGCGTCAGGGAAAATATGGAGACGATGCATACGAGAGAGGTCGGTGTCTAGCTCTTCTCCTAAACGATGACGATTGATTCAGTGATAAGAAAGAAGAAACTAGTTAGCTAGCTAGTAGGTAGGTGGTGGTGGTGGTGGTGGTGTGGTGGTGGTGGTGTGGTGGTAGTGGTGTGGAGGTGGTGGTGTGGTGGTGGTGGTTGGTGTAGTTAGGTAGTTTGTTAGCTAGTTGCTAGTTTCCTTTTTGTATTTCTTATGGTGTACAATAAAGTATATAATAAATAATAATAATAAACTACACAACAACAATATTTTATTATATTAGCAAAAGTGGCAATTAAATAATAATGCTAGGTATAAAAGCTATAATTTTTTGACCCTCCGCAATTTCTTCTATTCTTGTATTAACATCCTATCACAAAAATAATTATCAACAAAAATGACCCCAATGAGAGACCTAGAGATAAACTAACTTAGTATAGATCAGATAATTGAGGATATTTCCTACACTAACATTGTTTGCTGTTTGCAAACTTACTTAATTATATTTTTGTAATCCTTGATTCCTATATTTAGATATTCCATAATCATAGGTTGCAAAAAAATACGACCTTATTTTGTCTTCACTAACTAATTTAATGGCGGTGGCCATGTTTTTTTTTTTTATCATAGTTCATCCACTTTGGCAGTCAAAACCAATACCTCATATGTCGAAATCCATACAGTCGTTCAGGTTACAAGTCATGCGTAAGACATAAACACATAAACAAATATACACAAACTCTCGAAGAACATTACCCTTCTTTTGGGGGGTGTAGCAAAACTAAAACCGCTTCCCAACCCCGCTCTACTTTTATAACTTGCCCCACCCAAGGAGGTGGAGTACAAATCCGCTTACTGGTATGAGTGACAGCCGACAGCGCCGGGCCGACTGTGGGCCTACCATATTATATTGTTGGGTTAGTAGCTAGCTTAACTATAACAATATACATATTGCAGATCCGTGCTGTGAATTTAAATTTATGAATAGCCCAGATCATGTTATAACTTCATCCACTGATTCAGTTGAAAACCAGCGTTAAAACTAGTTGTCTATTTTGGTGCAGCCATGAGGCACACAACCACTTTATTTTTATCTTTATTTTGCATCTTGTATTTGTGTTTGGGCCTTGTGGTGTACCAAATAAATTATTTTTCTTTCTTTCATCAATGATGATGAAGATACGGTTTTCTTTTCAAGCGATACTGAGTTAGCTACTTTTTGTATAAATCATCAATTAACTTGCCTCCCTTTGTGTGGAGCGAGAGGGAGTACTGTTTAGTGTTTATAGAGAGTACTCTATTGGCGTCAGTTGCCCTCTGTGTTCTAGTGCCGCGCTGACTACTCGTATTTCGATCAATTGTGCAGGTAGCATCTCGTAGTCCTAGCGAGTTAAGTACCAAGAAGGAGGCTTTGATTCTTTAAGACTCTCATTCTTGGTGTCTATTAATGGAATCTAGGCTTCATTAAACCAGTTTAGTTTGGAGTATATCACCGGTCCTGTGCGAATATAAAAAAAATGTAGGGCATGGCCAATATGTCAGCACTTGGGCCCCCAAGTGCTGACATACATATCCCGCGAGTTTCAGCAGATAAGCGGTCCACCCTGTGAGACGCCTATTGGCGAAATGAAACTTCAGGAATTTGGTAAAATACTGAAAATGAAATTATTGTCTTGAACTTTTGAAGATAAAAGTTAATAAAACTTGTTAAATTCAAAAGCCATGCTAAACCAGCCAGAAGATTATTAGAAATATCCCACTCCCACCCTTCCTCGGGCTATTAACAGCTGTTTCAACTAATACATTTCCCGCCAAATATTCAAATACATCCCCAAGATATTCCTTCCTAAGATTTAATTCGGCGCTGTTGATGTTATGTTCAAATCCTTACGCGGTGTGGTGTTGTTACAAGGCATTATGGCTTATTGAATGCTAATGCGAACGGGCCGAGGATCTG
Organism: Mythimna lalbum; assembly: GCA_949319445.1. Classification (NCBI taxonomy): domain Eukaryota; kingdom Metazoa; phylum Arthropoda; class Insecta; order Lepidoptera; family Noctuidae; genus Mythimna; species Mythimna lalbum. The sequence continues at coordinate 2,204,087 of OX439354.1, forward strand.
CGCGGGAAGTTATGGCGGGGGTGCGTGTACATTGATTTACGGAACGAGTGAACAAGATGCTTTAAATGTCAGGGATTATGATATCATTTTTGAAGTTCCCTTTTCTGATGGCCTGAACACCAGAAAAGGGCTTATGAGAAGAGTTTGTCGTTGCTTATCAAATATCACAGCTCTACTCATAATGAATAACGGTAAGGTAAAAAAACTACATATTTTTTGTAATAAAACAACTTGGGCCACCTGTGACATGCTTTGCTTATGGATTTTAAAAGAAATTTTTACCCCTGAGTTTGTTTCAGTGTAGCCAGAGCCGCAAACACCGGCCTCATCTAGTTTTAACTGATGAAAAAATTTACATGTAAATGTGTTTTTAATAAAATCTATATTTGCAAAATAAATATCAATTATTTATCAAATTTATGATTTATTCTATGTATAGTATATCCAAGTTATTTGAATGACTTAAATAGTCATTCATGGTTGGTCTGCAAACAGAAGTAGAATAATATGACAATTTTGTCTATGTTGAAATCTTTTAGTCGTATTAAATTATAATGAATATCATTGCTCTATCATTTCTCCAGAAACAACTTCATTTGGGTAAGGTAGAGGATATATAAGGTAGAACAATAATAAGAATAAAGGTAGAGCAAGTTTTTAAGGCAGATTCTCAAGCTTTTCCACATCGTATCGTACCGCATATAACAATGGCCACAAGCTCTCGGGATTAACCAAGCGAGCGTCAGGCAGCATGTGCGTTGGTTTATTTTTCGCATGTTAATGCACTTCGCTAATGCGATCACCCAGAAGAATACTAGATGTAATCACTGTTATAAACTGCACGGGTTATGTGGGAAGTAACTACATTTGAGTGAGATGCCTTCAGGTTAGGTGATGTAGAAGCTTTCTGATTCATCGTTTTCATTTGAGTTGATAGACGTACTGTTGGACATAGGTCTACCCCGAGTGTCGCTGCAACGACCGGCCCTATGCGTCTCGTTAGGTCATCCACCCACCTTGTGGGAGGCATTCCAACGTTATCCAAGAAGTTCTTCGTTCAATCCTTGAGGCCTTTGTTCAACTATGATATATGTATAGCTACATATTAACGTTGACGCTGAAGAAAACCTAACAATTAGGAAGATTGAGTTCTGAATGGTCCTGTGCGTCTCGGATCCATCAGATTCCCGCGACCCTTACCAGGTCATCGGTCTACCTTGTGGGCGGCCATCCAACGCTGCGTCTTTCGGTACGTAGTCACCACTCCAGAAGCTTTCGGCTCCAACGTATGGCGTTCTACGCCCAATGTGCCCAGCCCACTGCCACATGGCTTGTTTTGGTTTATACCAAGTCCTAATTTACAGAATATACATGAGTTCTGTGAAACAGATAATAATTCCAGTAACCAGGTGAGAGCACTGACAGTGGTGTGGCAATAACCCGAGGAGTGTCGCGAGATACCGCAAGCCTGATCCCGACCGCAGACTTAGCGATGATTCATGGGGGAACGAATGCCGTCTTTGTGCCAAAACCATTGAGGGGTTTATTACGTATTAAGGCAGATAGAAGATTTAAGTAATTAGTAAAGCATAAATAACATATGTATGTATGGCTCGAATCACTAAACAGATTTGGATGAAATTTGGCACACAGAACTGCCACTTCGACCGCATGTAGGTACACAATTGTTAAAAGAAGCAAAGGTACCTAAATTAAAATGACAAATGCAAAAATTTGTGTTGAGAAGATAAAAAAAGCGTGCAAACTTTTATATCGATGTGGCGTAGAAGTAGATTAAGGCAGTTAATTGCAGAAGAAGTGATGAAAAGAAGCTTTTGCTGGTTAATTTTCGTTGCGGTCATAGCATCTTCGTGGATAAGAAATGTCAAATAATAAGAAAAATAAAAATACTTTAGAAGGCGCCAGATAAGCCGAGAAATAAAGTACATTGGCCAAGTTTCCTAATTTAGAGATATGAGGAAACTTGCGTTAGTACCAGAAAAACAAACAATGAATTGTTTTTCATTACTAGATCATGTAAAGGATCAAGTTAAGATACATGTCGATTCAAGACAGCTTCATATCTTTATTTCCATTTTTGAAATTATGAACGTCAACAAATTTAAGAGGGTCAATGGCCGTTATTCCACGGTTATCTGGCACCTCACTTCTTAGGTAAGCATAGCAATAGAACCTAGAGAAACTCCTTTTCTTCAAACGTCTCCACAACCCTCATTTGGCCACCACTTAAAAACCTTTATCTCCAACACGTAATACGTCCAAAACCGCAACTCTTGCGCACCAGCTCACCTGTCACATAAACTAATCACTCGCTGAAATACGACGACGCTTCTCTAATAGCTGCGGCGGCGCATGCGCAACTAAATCACCCATTGTCCAGGGAAGGGTGATCGCATAAATACCCGTCATTAGTGGCTGACTGTCATACAAATAAGTAACATTGATTAGTAAGGAGTTCTGTCTTTTTATCTTGCCGGTATACCTGTTTGACAGGGTCCTGTTTGACAAAGAAGCTTAAGGCTTTCATTTTGCAGATGTTGGCAGATAATGAACCAATTTGTGTATAGGAATTAAGTGGACTTCACACCGGGACAGCTTCTAATGTTATACAAAGCACAGGTCCAATCGTGTGTGTATGCAGTCATATATAGGCTGGTGCTGCAAAATGTCACCTAGCAACATCGGACTCGGTGGAAAGGCGTGCGAAGAGGCTGATTGGTGATCCAGATTTGGTTAAATCCAATCTACAAAGCTTTGAGCACAGGCGTACAGCACACAGCCTTTCGGTATTTTACAGGATGATGTATTTTAGAGAATGCGCAAAAATCGCACGACTTGATTCCGCCTTTTCATTTATACCATCGGATAACCCGACGTACGGTGGGTACCCTTACGTTGTTGAAACCTCTAAGGCCCGGACTAAGCGTTTCGCCTCTTCGTTTATACCGCGTATACCGAAGGACTAGAACAATTGGCCTGCTGCAGGCTTCCTGTCCGATCATAATTTAGGTGTTTTCAAGGCTAGAGTGAATAGGCTTTTAGTAAACTAATGAGCTTCACTATCAACGTTCAACTTTCAATATTTCATTGCAACAACGATTCACTGCTAAGCTTAACTACCATCAGGTGGGATCGCAGTCAAGTACTAGTTTATATCGTATATATACGTAAATCCGTTGTTACCAGTTGTCCTTCATGGATCTTTGTCAGTACCTGGGTGGTCAGACGCCAGAAAGGCTGACCGTCAGTCTATGCAAGGAGTAGAAGGAAAGAAAAACAGTTTATTTACGCGAAATAAAGTATCGTGTTTACTGGGTTGCGGAGTTCTAATATGCAGTCGCTCTATGTAATTCACGGATGCATCTAATCTAGGCAACTGCCTAGATCAAACAAAACATCTAACATCTCGTCTGGTCGAAGGATCCTCCCATTCCCAAGGAGGTACTTTACACTAAACCCTATAAAAATACCTCTAAAATTTAACTCCAGTAAACAGTGTTTCTCTTCTAGTTTCCCTAGTTCGGTGTTTCAGCAAGTATTCACATCTCGTATGTCGCCGCGTTGTATCTGCTGGTTGCGCATAAAACACGAAATTGCTTTCGCTAAACTGCAGCTTGAACAAAGGACGCTTGCGGAATGTATGGGGTTAAGCTGTGGTCCGGAGGATGGGAGGCAGCGGACAGAACAAGTACCGGGATTCTGTGAGTAAACTCCAAGAATAATAATATTCCACAACTGCCGCGTCTAGTCCCAAGCTAAATAGAGCTTGTGTTATAGGTACTAGACAACTGATAAACATACTTATATATTTCTAAATACATACATGATATAGATAAATTACACCCAGACTCAGAACAAAATAATCATGCTCATCACATAAACATTTGTCCTGGGTGGGAATCGAACCCACGACCTCTGGCATAGCAGTCAGGGCCATTAACCACTAGACCAACAGGCCAGTCAATAAGAATAGTTCTCCTGGTAAGACTCAGCACTTGTCATATTGTGCAGATGGCGCTTAAATATTTTGGTAGTTTAATGCTTCGTGCTTCGTTTGTGATTCTTTCAAGGACACTATTCTTTCCTTCTTTGAAGTCAGTGGTCAATGACTTCTCCCGCTTTAGGGTAAAGCGGGGTAGAGCGAGAGGACGTGTCAGACTTTTACTGACTAAAACCACACCTTTGTCCTTAAGTTGGTAGAAAACTGTGCACCGTTGAAAATTCGGGCTCTTTACTGGAGGATGACCTACCCATTGTTTACCGTCCGCAAAACCGCCTGCAAAGGCTGGGTATCAATCTCTCTGAAGAACACTATTTTGTACCATTCGCCCGCTGGTTCCTTTACCCCAGGGCACAGCCTAGCTGATAACAAAACAGTGCGTAACGACGGAAGGCTGGTCGCCATCGGCTGAACGTCCCTTTGTGGGTGTTCCGGTACCTCTCGCAGTATTCTATTCGCGAACCTTACATTGTCATGCTAATAAATATGACCAACGTCTATCGTGGACGGCACTGCTCTGTCTTTGGACTTGAAGGGCTTTGGAGAATTCGTTTGGGAGGTTTGATTTTGAAAGATGTTTAGACCATCATCATCATCGTCATCATTATTTCAACCCAAGGTGGTTCAGTGCTGGATATAGACACTTATATCCTAGCTAAAAATCCTGTGACTCTTGACGGCGTCCTCAAGAGTCACAGGATTTTTGGCTTCCTTTGATATTATACTGTGAATATTTACCACGGAAAAGGTAAATAAAGTAGGTATTTCGTAATTAAATGACACTTTAATCCGAATACCAATTTTGTTGTAGATCGCATAAGTAACATGATCTCTAAATAAAAATTTCATTAGTTTATCAAAACTATCATTTAACTATATTAATTTTGACGACACGGTAGGCGCAATGGCTGAGCGATTTGTTTCTGCACTGCAAGTTGGGTTTGAGTCCCACACGGAACAAGTATTTGTATGGCCTATAGATACTTGTTCTAGGTCGGGATGTCTTGTGTATTGAGTTTACATGTTTGTGCGTTATCTACGATAGGTACAGGAGTTATTCCTATTATGGAGCAACGTTTAAATATTTTCAGTAACAATAAAAATCTAATAATGAAGAAGCATACTTTTCACTTAAGCTGATGTATCTTGATACACATTTTCATTGTTTTTCATACAACCGCTCATAACTGATTATGACGTTATTACACATTTTTTATTAGATATTTTGGAAACACAGTATCTTGGAGATCTTATCTAGGCTTCTATTGAAATCAATTTCTAAATTTGTGTAAAACTAATCTAGTAAAGATCTCTGAAAATTTCCTATTTTGTACGAACTTTGAAACTTCATAATTTGCCTAAAAATTAAAAAAATCAAAAAAGTAAAACTGAAGAAGTCTTGCAAATTGTATTAAAATTCTAAATGACGACAACTTTTTTCAAAAACTTTTAAAAGGGTTTAAAAAAAACAGCTATTTCCTGGAGCAAGTTTTGTGAAATATTCGAGTAGATTTCGGAATTACCGAATACTAACCGAGTTTATAGGCGTTATCTCTCTTTTTTTGCGTTGCCTTTTCGTCAAACATCGCATTGGATTGCGTTAGATGAAGTAACAAGCTTGTAAACCATTTTCGATGTTTACGATAGGCGAGTGGAAAAGAACCCTCTTAATGCAACATTTTAATCGTACAAACAAACTCCAAATCCATATTCATATCTCCAATAACAAACAAAACTCATCAAAAACTCCATTACAATCATAAATTCATCTTTGATGTCGCCATTGCATCGCGTTTAACTGCACTCCGGGTGATTTCATGTGCCATTACGCTCAACCCTGTGCCTGCCTAACTAACCGTGCCACCAGCGGCCAAGGGTTACGGACTCTATGATCACACTAGTTTCATTTTTGGTATTCTTGTTATGCGGCGATGCGGTGCGGCTATTTCGCGGATTATAGGGGCACGAGGGGGTTTGGTAGTTGACGCGGAAAATGTGCGCAGACATTGATCTGTGTAGGAGTTAATGTAGCCCTTGATGTTGGAGGAATTTGTTCTTTGTTCAGTTTAATATGTAATTCTTTATGACAGGAAATGTTTACATCTCTGGAGCTATGCGGAACTGAGTAAGGGTGTTTTTATTATCGTGCGGATTTCATCACGCATGCGAAATTGCCCCGCACGTGTAACCCCCGCAAATGTCCATTTGATACAAGTATTTATTGTAATGTGTGGAATACGCATGCGAGACGGTTTCTTTTTTGCATTTTGAAATGTTTTGCATGCGTAGCAAACCCGCATTTGGAGAGTATGCGGAACAGAGAGTAAAGTCCCACATTCCTCCGTTGAAAAGGGAGGATCCTCCGACCAGACAGGTGTTATAGTCTGGTGGGCAGCTGCCCAATAGTTGATGTCGGGCTGTCGTATATGTTCAAATCGCGCGGAGAACTCTGATTGCGCGATGCAGGATTTCGTATTTTCTTCGTAGTTCTTATGTGGCGTCATAGATGTCGCTACACGCATGCGTGTTGAAATCCGCACGATATTAAAAATAGCCTATTAAGTCCCACACACACCTTCATTGAAAAGGGAGGATCCTCCGAACAGACAGGTGTTTTATCTGATCTGGGCAACTGGCCGAATGATGATTTCGAACTGTTTTATAAGTTCAAATCGCGCGGAGTATTCTAATTGCTCGATGCAGGATTTTGTATCTTTTAGTTCTTCGGTCACACAACCTGAATCAGTTACTTCTAAGTAAGCGCTTTCTATCAGGTGACATAGCGATCATGTGAACCTATCAACTGTAATAAAAAAAAAACATAAAATAAAACAAATGTGAACAACACTACAAGTTAATGAGACAACACAAAACAACAAGCAAATAAATTTTTTGTGTCTTTACAATTAGCTTGTCGTTCCCGTCATAAAGTTGTTGCATTTACATGATAGCAACATAGTTTCATTTCAATTGCTGTTACATTTTCTAGAATTTCTAGCAACAGTACCTCTCGGTACGCCACACAGTGTGATCACTCACACCCAAGGATTTTAACCCCTTCACAAATCATTCGCGTTAAGCGATGTGTCAAACCGCCAGCGATACCTCGCGACCATAAACTGCGCTTCATGACATATTATGTATTGTCTGCCGAACAAATCTACGCTTACGGGTCTTTCGAGCCCACTGCTAGCATTTGCACGCTTAGCTGTCACGGAATAAAGGTGAGTTTTCCTTGAAGGTTTGTTTGTCAAAAGAAAACTGTGTATACTATGTTGCGAGACAGTAGCTCAAGAAGATTTTACTTTCAAATTTACAAATGCAAAATAGCATATTGTATTCATGGAGGTAGCTGTTGTATACTTTATTATTTCGTTGCATGTAGTTCTGTTAGACGATTGAACTCTTCATTGGAACGTGGGATTTTTGACGGCCATTTTTAGAATAGGCTATTGTGATGTATGAGTGTTTTGAGGATGTGTCTCTCTTGTCTGTCGAATGATGATTGCTTTGGGCAATATTCTCATAGTATTCTTTTTTTCATTTCGTTATGCAATAGTGTATTGTTAGATTATTTCGGTGGTGTAGAATTTGTAGGGTTAAGAAATATGTCATTAGTAAGGTGTCTATAACTGTGAGTGATTTTAAGGTACTTGCGTCATCCTTCTTTACTTTTTAATAGAAGAGTAGCTGCTAGCGGATTCGCCCGCGTGAAAAGTTTTGCAATGAGGCCCACTGTGCACTACAAAATTTAAACTTAATTAAATTTTACATAAAAATAGACTAAACAATATGCGCACATTTATGGGTTTCGTTGATGTTCTCCAATGAATGGCCTGTCTTCTCAAAAGTAATTCTGAATCCTGAAGATTTCCTATCTTAATGACAATAACATTTCAATAACTCACAAATGACACCTGCGTAAAAAGTTTACCCACACATCTAATAGGTTTCTGAATTGACTGACTTTGATGTGAAATATTTGTGTAAGCTCTCCTGAAAAACTGTGAATAATGTGTAATAGGTATATATTAACCTTTTTTTTGAAGGTCGGAAATTATAAATAAACTTTCTGTTCTGGGTGTCTATTTCCTTGTGTTCCAGGACTAAGATAACTTTTTTAAACCAACTCTAGCACTTCAGTTCACCTTTAAATCAATACGCCAACAATTACCTACAAATAACATCCAACATCATATAAAAACCGGGCCACGGTACGACAGAAATGAAACCATCGATATCGCTACTAGAGGTGTTCTGTTAAGTACATCGTATCACCGTGGTATTGGTATCGAGCTACCGGCTCCGAGTGGAGGGGGGAGGGGGGTGTAGATCGATACCGCGCGGGCCCCTTTCAGCGGAGCCTTTGTTTGGATCATATAAAATCTTCAGGGGGTGTGGTCTGAAAGTTTGTTAGCCATGGATTTGGGAATATTGGAGACTTTGATTTGGGTACTACGTTTTTCATGTAGTGTATCTTTGAAGGGTTAGGAAGAAGGTTATTTGAAGCGTTTTGAAATCTATTCGGTTATTAGAAACGTTTATTTCAAATAGACCATTTACAGGCACTTTTGAATTGTCAAAACTGACAGTCAGTCAAAAAAAAAAAAATCTCGTAAATTGCACGTTTCAAATTGTAGATCTCTACGGAGGAGAACAAGCAAGAAACTTTAGGGACTCTTGCGAGAGGGTTTATCAGACTTTTACTTACTAAAACCACACCAGTGTCTTTTAGTTACCCTTTGCATTCTAGCACCACTGGTTTTCTTTTCACAAACCCGCGGGGCTAGACGCGTTTTCAGGGGTAAACCAAAGCTAAGGTATATGAATTATGCTATTTCTATTAGCAGATTCAATTTTCTCGTTTCAGTTTTGTAATTGACGTTTTTTTTAATTGAAGTTATTACCTTGTCATAATCAGAAACCTCATAACATACCTATGTAATTACAGATGCCATGAGGTTTCTGATTATGACAAAGTGGTGAAGGGAAAGCTTAGCCTTCATAGGCAATAGAGCATGTTGAGTTTAAACAAGATGATTTTGAAGAGAAAGTGCTGCCTTATTTTTTGCAGCCTTTTGTGGCTTTATCACTTTATTCTTAGCGTTAATTTTTTATTGAATTCTCGACAATTCAAAAGTGAAGTAAATTAAATGCTTTATTTTAAATAAAAGCTTTTTTTGCATACCTAAAGTGTCTACAGTACTATTTTAAAAGCTTCAAAAATTAACTCTGTCCCGCACACTGTGTGGTCACCTTACGGGACACATCTTGTGATTGTACCGTCGTCCATTACTATGATTTATCACTGGCTCTATACCTCTCCACCTTTGCCGCTCCACCTCTAGCTCTACGTCTCTATGGCTACCCACTTGCACTCTGCAAATTAATATTTTTGTAAAGGTTATGAAATTCAATGATATTAAAGGTAGACCAGTATTATGAGGACTACGATTTTGCAGGAACGAATATAAATGAAAAGTGGAGGAATGGATGTATTAAAGCGTTAAAGGTACCTAACACCGTGATATAAAATGTTGTGAAAAATACAACATAAAAAAAAAAAAAAACTATAGAGCACATCAAAAAAGTTACACAACTTTTTACATAGCTTAAATCTATGGGTAAGTACAATGGCGGAGTAATCGTTGACGTTCTGACGGCGATATTTACCAAATAACTTTTGGATGGGTTGCAAGAACCAAAAAATAAGGCAAATTAGCTCAAGTTCGAGTAGTTGTTGTATTATCTTCTTCTTCCTGCCCTTATCCCATATTACTCGTGGTCGGCGCAAAACGTTTTTTTTCTTGCAACCTGTCACCCGTCACTCTATCACTAACCACCATCGATCTACATTTATACTCAGAACTCTTTTAGTAACATATTGTGTATGTTGCCTAATAGTTAATATAATCTGGGGATCTTAGGCCAAGGAAAACAATTAGGTTACATCATCGATCACATCATCACTTGCCATCTTATGCGATAATCGCCAAACGCTCAAAAACTAATATCCGACTATACATAAAGTGACGTACCTAGAGATATGCCGTTGCCGGCAATATTGCCGTGAAGTGGGAATATTGGTAGAAATATTGCCGGGAATATTTCCCGATGTATGGATATTGGTGGCAATATTGCCAGCAATATTCCCAGATTGCCGGCAACGGCACATCTCTAGACGTACCTAACATAATCAGCGTTATAATTTTATAGGCTAGGAGAGAGAATAGATCGTAATCCACAACGCGGACCAGTGGGGTTTAGTAGTTTTTTTTTCTAATTAACATAAACTAGTGCTTGACTGTGATTCTACCCGATGGTAAGCTCGCGTTTGACCACTATATCACCTGATGGTAAGCGATGATGTGGTTGACGATGAAGCCCGGTTGCCTAAGAGCACACATATCTTTGAATTTTTGGGTCTAGGCTATATTGTGCTGTTTCCTCATGGTGTAATTCATCATCGCTTTGAAAGCGTCACATCCTTCACTAGTTTCTGCCAGCGGTTTCACCCGCTTGAAAGTGAGTTTTTCCATATACACATTGGACCCCCGATTCATCTCTTTAGGGGCTGAATTTTGGAAATTCCTCTCTTAGTGCTTGTCTATGTCAAACCTTGTGCAAAGTTTCACGCTCCTAGTCCCAGTAGTTGCGGCTGTGCGTTGATCTCATTTTATATATCTACTATATTCTGCCAGCTGCTTTGCTCGTGTAAAGTAGGTTTCTTCATACAAATTTAACACTCAAGTTTTATTCTCTTAGCTGCTGAATTTTGGAGAATCCTTTCTAATAGTGTTCGCCTAAGTCACAAAAGAAAGCTTTGTGAAAAATTTCACGCTCCTAATCCAATTAGTTTCGGCTGTGTGTTGATGTGCTTCGCCCGTGCGAAAGTATCTTTTTCCATACAAACTTTAGAATCCCGTATCTGTCCCTTAGGACCAGAATTTTGAAATACCCTCTAAGTTTCAGGTCGGTTTGAAATATCCTCTAAGGTTCTCGGTATATGCTGTGCGTTGACCCGTCAGTCAGTAATTCAGGATAAAGCATTTTATAAGTATATATGTAGGGACCGAAGTATGGACGGATGACCTGATGAGGGTCACGGGAATCCGATGGATGCGAGACGCACAGGACCGGTCATTATGGCGACACATGGGGGAGGCCTATGTCCAGCAGTGGACGTCTTTCGGCTGAAATGATGATGATGATGAGATATAGATTTATGATATTTTAAACCTAAGCCTATTTTATAGGTATGTAAAACACGTAAGTACTTATGGCATAGAAAAGCTACCAACTTGTGTTTAAAATGTAGAGTGCAAAACTTTTCAATCAAGGGGTGCTTCAGAGCTCCATTTACACGGATTACGTCGAACTACCCTCCGACGCCCTCTTGCGACCCAGTATTAAGATATACATTCTCCTTTGGTGTTGGCGGGAGTAACACGATGCTTATGGTGTGGTAAAAAGATTAGCTAGTCAGCAAGAAAAATGTCAAATAAAATTGTACAAAATGTACGGCGACTGGAAATGATTTCCTACGTCAAAAAAAGAGACTGGAAATTACTATTATTATTATGAGCCCGTTGTGTCCCACTGCAGGGCAAAGGCTTCTATTCCATTATTCCACTCTTTTCTGTCCTTAGCCACTTCTGGCCAATCCTTAAGGTAGGTACAACCAACAATTTTTAAATTAGAAAAAAAAATGAGGCTCTAACTGTACCCGTTACCACAGAAAAGATGAAAGAAGTTAGAAAGGAAATACTTTCCGATTTTAACTACAACGAGTGTCGCCGCTTGTCTCCTACCCTTTAACTCCACTACAGGCAATAAACCAATACGAACGCGCATTACGCAACTAACACACCACGCACACTTAGATCGCAAGTTTGCTATTGGTAGGTGAACTATGAGCATTGCCCTACTTTGTGGCACGCCTGCCCCGCCCACTAGGCCATTCTGACCTCTTTCTTCTGTTCTGTGCCCGTAACTGATCATATTTGTGTCCTAATCCCAAAATTGTCCACGAAAATTCCTCATATTTTGTTAATACATAACTGAATCAATCATTTATAACAATTGCTACTAGAAAATACTACGCGCAGTGTTTTTTTCCATTTTGATCGCCATTAACTCTTTCATAATCAATATTTCCATAAATTGAGTGACATTTTGGGATATAAACAAAAGCTAATAATTTTGCTGTTCATTAATATTATTTATTGAGACGTTACTCAAATAATAACAAGACCTGTTCTAACAAGTTCTTTAAGTATTTGTACCTACTAATTAAAAATTTGTGTAGTTCTAGTTTAATACTGCAGAATTTTAGTTCCTATGAGGTAACAGAGATGTCGCTACACGCATGTTTAGCTTTGTTGGACAAGAATATTTAGTATCAAAATATAACTGTCTTCAAAGGGTGACTCCTCCAACTTGGCTACAGGCCAGGGTTACTTTACCATCAAGATATTCCTGTACCATCTAAATGTAACGATACATTTAGCGTGTAAAGTTACCAAAACACATTGGAACACGTCCGGGCATCGAACTGTGGACATTAAACGTCGTCTGTCTAATATCACTTTAGGCATGCAACAATATACCGTGAATATCGATATATCGACGCATAAATATAACGATATAAATGTTGACAAAGTCAGTATATCGAAACAACATCGAAAAACCCGACCAAATTAAAATACCACTAAAATGCTGTAATTGGCAACATTAACTGTAAAAAAAAGGATTGTTTATACCTTTTTTGTGATGGATGAAGAATGTTGTGTTGTGTTTAGGAATGCAATATTTTAAAAAATATCGATATCGATGTACCCAAATTCAAATATATTTTTTCAAATAAGTTTCGGGTATAAAAATTTACATACGCTAAGTACATGCTGATTAATAAAAGTTTGATAGGTATACATAAAACTACATTGGATTTATTTATAAGCTTTTAAAAAAGAACAAAAATCGATAAACTATCGATGTTTTGTTAAGGGTAATAGGCTGATAGCCTACTAAACCGATATATCGATATATCCACATTGATTTAGGTAATTCGATATCGATTTTTTTTTTTAACTTGCATCCCTAGACGTAATACATAGTTAAAAATAAATCGTTCGGTTTTCTGCACGACCTGCGTAGGAGGTGATTGAGTTGTAGGTACATGATTTTATAAATATAGTGTAAGTATATAGTTTAGTAACTACACTACCTATATTCTATTTTTTTTTAATAGCATGGTTTTTAGTCTGATATCGTGGCTGGGTATTATGATGTTTCACTGATGGTGGCACGTGTATTGCATCATTTAGTTTCCTTCAACATTGTTTAGCTGTGAGGTGATATACGTCATGTTCGTGAACGGACATCAGTTAAGACTGGTCCATTTCTTAGGTGCCAATGGCATTTACATTGTTTTCACATAGGTAATAGAAGTGACAAGAAATATCCAATTGAGGTATATGTTATATATAGAGTTAGAGTTTATTGCAGATTTTTCTCTATATAGATCTACGCTTTTTAATAGTTTAAAAATACTATTCAATTACTTTCAGTAAAGTATTAACAAACAGACATACTTACAAAAATTCTGTATGAACAAACATTTAATGGATGACTTTTTATAACTAATGAGTTTCATAAATACATACCTGTCATCTATATACATAGGAAGATTGATAATTTAAGAGCTATATCATTAGGACATAATTTTAGAGCCAGGTCAAACGTACGACCTGACTCAACAATTTTTTTATTAATAGATATTTTGATTATGGTCTTAATGTAGGCTTGAGGAAGGTTTTCTTTATAACATTAATGGGATTGACCTAAATGTGCTTACTGTTGGGTACTTATAAAATACTAGCTTCTGCCAGCGACTTCGCGTGCATAGAAATACAGAAAATATAGCCTATGTCACTCAATAATTAAGTAGCATTCTACTTGAAGAATTATTAATTAATTAAATTATCTGAGATAAGATAAGATATTTATTTGCTAAAACATGTGTACCTACACATTCAAGAATAAAGCAAAAACGTGCATGCAGGATGACAAAACAAAAGAAACGGTCCAGACATGTTTGCCACATTCAATGGCGTGCAAATATTGAATACATGTTAAAATAATCATTTCAAATTAACATCATCATAATTACAGAAATAGTAAAAAATCGATAACATTAACAAAATTTAAATTATGGCAAATTTATATAAATCTTTAATCAATTAATAGCAAAATTACAATCAAATATATAATGTCAAAGTAGGGATTTAAATCATGTCATATAAAACAGTGGTCAATGAATTCCAAAATTTCAATTAAATATATAATGTCAAAGTAAGGAATGAAATCATGTCTTGATTATATATAAAATTAGTCAATTAAGAGAAAAAAAAAAAAATATAACATGTCAAAGTTGGATTTAAAGTATGTCAAATTTGTATAAAAATATTAGTCAAATATGTTATGTGTGTGTGTATATTAGGGATTACGCTATTATTTATATTTCAATGTCAAATGGACGTAGTTATGCAAACAAGAACCAACCCACATTTTTTGTGAAATTGAGTTATATATTTCAGAACTTCGAGTACATAGTTGGGGGTACATTGAAATATATAACTCAATTTCACAAAAAATGTGGGTGGTTCTTGTTTGCATAACTACGTCCATAATGTCGGTAATAATAAAAACATTTTAAGATGGTGTACCACGTATTTTTTCTTGCAGAAACTCAGAAACTGTATAGTAGGCTTTACTTACGATAAAATTCTTTAAATGTATTTTAAAAAGATTTATGTTTAACGTTTTAATTGTTTCTGGTATGTGATCATAAATTATTGGAGCCATACAAAACATGCTATTACTGTGTGTGTATCTGTTCTGTAGTTTTTGATTTATTCTCCATAACATACTAAAATAGAAATAACCAAATCTTAATTTTTTATAATATTAGTATAGGTAACGATTAAAACCATTTAAAACCATATAAAGCCAGTATCTACTGGCTAGGAGAGTTGTAGGTTGCGGGTTCAAACTCAGCCAGGCGCATTACTTGTGTGTTTAATTTATTTCATCACCACTGCTTTCAAAACGGCGAATTAAAACATCGAAAGGAAAACGTCATGTCCTAAAACCAAAAATTCGAAGATTCACCAAACCGCACTGGGTCCGATTGGTTGATTAAGGCCCATTCCCTTTCCTAGAGAGAGGAGGCCCGTGTCCCAGTAGTGGAAACATTAAAAGGCTGATTATGCTATATTATGCTCTATAGTCAGTGCATCATGTCATCTCGTGACAATTCCAATAAGCTAAAACACGGCCAGAATAAATGGTTTTATTACCGAATTCCCCCCTTCTTACCTTCCACTTTCCGGCTCCATCATCAGATTAGTTCGATAGTAGGTACCTTAGTGCCAAAGTGGGCTTCATTTCAAATCTAATTAACCCAAACAAATGGTGGACATCCCACCTATACACTCAAAACGTTTTGCGAACACATTCATTGTGCGTACAGCTAAAGAATGGAATTCCTTTTCGGAGTCTGTGTTTCCTGATGGCTACAAAACATTTAAGACAAGGGTGAATAGGTTACTTCTAGGTAAGCGCGCTCCATCGTCGACCGCGTCGTCGCTTTCCATCAGGTGAGACAGCGGTCAAGCGCAAACCTATCAACAATAAAAAACAGGGTTAGGTTAGATAAATATAGATAGAAACAAGTAAAGCATTGCATTTTGTCTAAAATAAAGTTTTGTAAGTTTCATTGCTGCGTATTTTGATAACTAAAGACGAGTATTACCTACTAAAAAAATAATCTTGACATCCCAACTTTTGAATTACCTACGAGTAGGTTTAATTAAACTAAGTAGGTACCGAGTATCTTTTCAGGCGAAATTATACAATTAATCTCAATTAAATAATCTAAGTTAAAATTATCAGGAAAACTGGCAACTCTCACAATAAATTCCATTTGTCAAATCTAAACGAGCTTCGCAGTAAGTTCTTGGTTTAAATAAATTCACGTTCGTAAGCGGATTAGCGCGATGTTGTAGTTAAGCGGAATTGCGGAAAGCCCGCGGTTCCGCAGAGACGCGCGCGGAACAAAAATGCAAATTGTTGCCGAATTACGAGTAACTGTTGTGCGTATTATCGATTGTTGTGAAGAGAAGAGTCTAGTTATTGGAATTTTAGACTTAACTAAATGTGAACGGGAAGATATTTAAGTAAAACTATAGGCCTACTAATAGTAAAACTATTGGTGGAGGTGAGACGCACAGGATCGGTCGTTGTGGCGACGCTTGAGGGAGGCTTATGTCCAACAGTAGCTGAAATGATGATGATGATGAATAGGCCTACTAACTACATACTATACTCGTATTTACATTGCATTGAAAACAGAAATCGAGATTCGCGTAGGAAATACAGACAAAACATAAATTAGCAAAACTAGCAATCAGTATATATACTAGGAAATAAGCCTAAAATGTTTAAAGGAAATAATTGTCAACACACAACAAATAAATGATTTGTATTTGTAACTATTGTAGAGAAGGTACTTACTGGTAAAATTATTAAAAAAAAAGATTACTTTATATCTACCTATATTATTTCATTTATGATCTGATAATATATCATAGTTTGTGTGTAAAAATACATATAAAACCTAGACATAGCAGGAATATGAGCAACTATATCTAGGTACACCACACATTTTTAATTAATACAAATACTTAAAGGGCTTATTAGAAAAGGCCTCGGTATTACTTAAGTAAAGTCTCAATAAATAATATTCATAAACAGCAAAGTTATTAGAGTTGGTTTATATCCCAAAATGACATTCAATTTATGGAAATATTGTACAGGCTATTGATTATAAATTAAAAATAATGGAAAAACACTGCGCGTAGTAGCAATTATTATGAAATAATTGATTCAACTATGAATTTACCAATTATGACATTTTGGACAATTTTAGAATTTAGTTTTTTTTTAGTCGATTTTAGAATTTAGTTTTTTAGTCATAACTAGGTACACAAATATTGTAAGTAACGGGTATGGATAGAGCCCCATTTTTTTTGTCATCATCATTGATCAATTGTAATTTTTTTCTGACATTGTTATTAATAATCCATTGACATTAACTGTAATATTTTTGACATTCTTATTTGGTATTTAATTATTGACATTATTAGTGGTTATTTTTGACATTGTTTGCTTTTATTTTATTTTTTTAATATTTATGATGTGTGGTTTAATGTTTAAGTAATGGTGCAATTCAACTCTTTTCAACATTAGTAATATTATTTTGTAATAGTTTTTATGTATTTAATATTCGCATTCATATTTGTTTCTTGAATAAATCAATCAATCAATCAATTTCAGCCGAAAGACGTCCACTGCTGAACATAGACCTCCCCAAAGTGTCGCCACAATGAACGGTCCTGTGCGTCTCGCATCCATCGGATTCCCGCAACCCTTCTCAGGTCATCAGTCCAAAATGAAAAATTGGTCGACTTTTACTAATTAAAAAATAGGTGTGTATAGGATACATGTGTGGTTTTAATAAGTAACAGTCCACCCTAGGGAGGGGGAAGTTACTGGATTATTTCAGGACCTCCAAAAAGGAAGGCGCTTACGTAGCAAGCAATTCAGGTCAATGGCAGTTACACAATTTGCAATTTTAGCTCGCATAGCAGCACCAAAAATGGTCATTACGATAAATTACGGCAAAAACTGCAGAAACAACCTCTCAGGCCATTTGTAGAAAATAAATTAAAATTATATAATCTTGTTCATGTTGCCTTTCGTCACGGTAGGCGCCTCCGAGGGTCAGGGGTGTTTCCATTGTCACTAATGACTGTGTTTGGTTGTACAAGGTGGAATAGAACTAGGGATAAACCAGTAAGCTTTTAACGTGAGGTTAGGGCACGATTATTTGTCTAGGCCTACGAAAACTTTTTTTCACTTTTATCTCTATAATATTTGTTCTCTGATATCCTTTTCCTGGAGAGTAAACAGGGCCCAGTTTAATATAGCTGTCAATTCGGCATATATTGCAAAAAATTATATTTATATGTAAAAATTGTTGCGCCCAGGTTATTTTAATAAAAGTGACAAATATGTCAAAAAGCGACAGGTGCAATTTTTGTCAATTAAATCCTGCCAGATTTGTCGGTCAATTCTACAAATATGTTAATAAGGCATGATATTTTTTTTGTCCAGTAAAGCAAATTTTAAAAAGTGGTATTAAACTGAAAAATATCGGATTGTCACGACAATCCGATATATATATATTTGGGAATTTTCCACCGTGACTATTTTACCTGTATCTATCTTTTATTAAACAGAAAAATATACAATTTCTCTCTTTTTGTCGTTTGTAGAACTTGCCGGATTGTCGAAAAGGGCGAAAGCTTAAGTAGGTATACAATTGTTTGTTTTTCTGCCACACGTTATGCCAAAATATTTCAGGCAATGTTTTGTCTCTTCGAAACGCACCGGACCGGGAACCATAAACAGCTGATCCATTTGTCCATTAACGAATCAGATTATAAGTTAAAAAAAAAGCGATGGGCACAGATATCGGTCTCCGCTGCCATCTGCCGACCGAGGCCATGCAGAATACCGGAAGCTCAGCCAAGTGACCCGAATACAGTTTTAAAGGTAGCTGCGAAAATAGCATACACTTGATATCTTAGAGTTATAAATAGGAAGAAAAAAACATATTTTAGGGGTATAGGATACAGATTTACACAAAGGAAATTTGAGATATAGGCACTTCTTTTTTTGTTGAGGGTGAGAAATCATTAAGTATCTTCTCTCTCTCTCTGGGTGAAGCGAAAGAGAGAGTATCAGACTTTTACAGACTAAATCCCACCTTATTTTCCTTCTATTCCTTTTTGATATGACTTGTACCTTACAAACTTGCTCGTACTTATATTAAATACTGGCTTTTTTTTTCATTTTGATTTCGGTTTGAAGCTTTTCAGATCCCTGATGGCACTTTTATTTGGAAATATCGGTTTCGCCTTTCTGACAGACCGCTCCTTTAGGTTTAACGAATTTATTAATCACTAGTTTTTGCACGCGGCTATACATAAAACATGTCACTCAGGCATAAAAAAGCTTAATATCGGTGAAAAAATTGTAGTAAACGGATTAGTACTTTCAGAGATTTTCTCTTACAAACAAAAAAACATAAAAACAATACAAGTGAAGATTAATAACAGTATATATTTCCCATAATAAAAAGTTTATAACTAAAAATAAATATATCGCTGTATGTTATAAATCTATTTACTTTTCTTGACTAAACAATGTTTATTTATCTATAAGTATAAAATTTAAAATTAAGAAATTTAAATTTCAAGACATGTGTCACATGTCTTGAAATTTAAATGACAAATCGACATGTGACATTGACTGGCCTGTTGGTCTAGTGGTTAGTGGCCCTGACTGCTATGCCGGAAGTCGTGGGTTCGATTCCTACCCAGGATGATCATTTGTGTCTGTTTCTGGGTGTAATTTATCTATAATATGTATGTATTTAGAAATATATAAGTATGTTTATCAGTTGTCTAGTACCCATAACACAAGCTCTGCAACAGTTCGCCACAAAACTGCCCTGGGGATTATTATTATTAATCACCAACATACAATGGACCCGTGATGGCGATTAGGGCCCGTTCTCTCTCCTAGAGAGAAGACCTGAGTCCCAGCAGTGGGAACATTATATGGCTGGTTATGCTAAGTTAAAACAAAACCTCCATCTGCTTTGTTGCCCGTCCTGCGGTGGAGATTTCGGCGGGATTTGCAAGTGAGATTTAATAGCTGTTTGAATTATTCGTATATTAATTTCTAGTGAATCTTGTAATATACAATTGTTGTAGTTTTGTAGCTCATCTCTAATACAACAGACTCAATAAGTAGAATTATTGAAACAGAGGTAAAATCTGGGTAAAATGGAGCTGAAAATTTTACTGTAGTTTCGACATTCTCAGCGAAACTTGCCGAGAAGGCTGATTCGATACATTTGTTGCCAAATACTGCTAAACCATTAGAATTTGTTGCATCCGAATTCTAATGGATAACAAAGTTATTGTATGTATCAAAAATTTTCTAAATTTGACATTGGTTGAAAAAACAGTGCGATGAATAGAAAAAACACCTGCACCTTCCATTACATATTTTTAAAAGACCAATGATAAAGCTGGACAGGTTACTAAATACTTAGACCCTACCACGAACTCCATTTCACGTCCTAAACTGAACTATCAAAATCAAAAAACAAAATCAAAGCATTTTGCATAGCAAATGTCCAAGAAAAGTGAAGCAAAATTGCACGTTCCAAAGCGTATATCTCTACAGAGAAGAACACTGTTAAAGGGATGCAGCTATACCTATAGGGTGGATAGCTCCATCCCTCTAACGCTTGACTTTTAACAAGCCATGGTCCCTGATCAGACAAATATTCTTAGCGATTACCGAAACTGATATAAATATTTTCGATAAAGACCGACTGGTTTTGCCGGACCAAAGAAATTATAATCTAAACTAGAAAGAAAAGTCAAATTAGGTATTTGTATTTTACTTGACAATTTTAAAATTCTAATATCCGTAACCAATACTATTCAGAAACTAGCGGAAAATACGAAACAGTTTTAAATCCGTAACCGTATATACCGGTACAATATTATTCTTATATCCGTATCGAGATCAGAAATTTCATATCTATAACATTTCTGGTCAAATATTACTAAGCTATCGTCGGCGACCGACGGAACTCTACGGTCTACTCTACAGGCATACGCCAACTCACAGCTATACGTATCGTAGGCTTTACTGAGTTGATGGCCCTTTCGGTTCAGGCCCATTTAATGCAACTGTCTTGTATTTCTGTAGTCTTATTTTTTTTTCTTGTTTTTTTTTTTATTTTATTTTTTTATGTTGTGGTATTTTGTGTTGCTTGCTCCAAATAAATGTTATTCTATTCTATTCTACTCACGGATTTTCGTAGGTAACTTCTCACTGTGGCAAACCATGGTAATACTATTACATATAATGCATCACTCATAATATCCGTCAGTCTTTTGAACTACTCAATTTAGATGCCTATTTTGTTAAGAAGTAAAAAATCTCAACTCTCAAAGTTATGTCAATTTTTTTTTTGTGATGGTGTCTGTATTCAAATTCAATAAGTAAGTGGATGTCAATGCCTCGTGTCATCTCGCATAAGTGGGCACTTCTGCACACGCCGCAAAAATAACAAGCGCGATAAAAGATTCGAAAACAAAACAGAAAAAAATCGGAATAATATTAATAGTGCTAGATAAAAAGGCGACATGATGACAATACGTAATGTGCGTGGGCTAGAACCTCCCCAGCGCTGGGGGTGGGAGTGGGGGTGGAAGGGTGGGAGGCACCTGTGTACCGTTACAGTGGGGTGTGGTTTGCCGTTCAATAACTTAATACACTCGGAAGGCTTTCACGCTGAAATCTCGCTCGACTCTACTGCGACCGAATCATCTTGATACTTGATGAAGAATTTTGTTTGTGGCAGGAATGTTAGCTATTGTAAGAGTGTTTTGGTTCGCCTGTGATCCAGATTTTAAAAGTTTAGAACTTCTAGATGTACATAAAGGAGAAAATATGTTAGACATTATGAACGAAGTTAGGCGGCAAGTACAAGAGGCCCATAAACAAAGAAAGCGATAAAATATATAGGTCTTTATTTAACGCAGTGTCATGGATAGAGAACACACAGCTCTATGTAGCAAGAAAAATCTGTTAAATGTTGGTGCAAAATCTACCTAAATAACTCTGACAAATATCTAACTGTAAGGGAGTCGTGAAATGACTGTGGCCAATGATATGTGTCGTTGAAGTCTATAGGTAACAGCGTGATTTATCATCAGTGTCCGTTCCGTGATTTATGGGCAGGTAAGTATGTAAATTACGCGCTAAATTATTATTTTATCGATCAGGCGCGACACACAGGACAAACACTAGCATGTAATCCACCCGGATTGTTGTATGGAGGCTATTAATTGCAGGTTTGCAGGTAATCGATAGAGGTGGCGGGCGAGCGGCCAGCGCGGATCACGAGGCGCGGTCGTCGGGCCGCGGCGCGCCGGTGTGCGTGACGGATCATGGCGGCGCGGGGGGCGCGCGCCCCTCCGCCACAGTTAAACGCGCCCGCCGGATACGCGCCGCGCCGCGGTTGAAAGCTATCCGGCCCCCCGGGCGGCCAGGCGCGCGATTGGCCCGCGCGCCGCCCGCGTCGTAAGCGATAGCCAATCGCGGCACACGGCCGGCCCGCCCCTGCCGGGCGCGACTCGAGCCGCTCGGCCGCGGCGCGCACACTCGCTCCGATGCGCGGCTCGTGGGACGAGGCCGCGACGGCGGCGCTGCACGCGCGCATCCTGGAGGCGCACCGCGGGCCCGCCGCGCCCGAGCGCGCTGCCGAGCCCGCTACCTGCGCCGAACCGGCTCCTCAGCAGCTCAGCGTGGAACTGGCTGCACCTACTCCTCTTCTGCCGCTGCCCACGCTCTCCTTCAGCGCCGCTCAAGTTGCTACCGTGTGCGAGACGCTCGAGGAAAGTGGCGACGTGGAGCGGTTGGCGCGATTTCTCTGGTCACTACCTGTGGCCCATCCCAATGTTGCTGAGCTAGAACGTTGTGAAGCTGTACTGCGAGCGCGAGCTGTGGTCGCCTTTCATGCTGGAAGACATCGTGAACTGTATTCGATTTTGGAACGGCACCGGTTTCAACGTTCAAGTCATGCGAAGCTGCAGGCTTTGTGGCTCGAGGCCCACTACCAAGAAGCTGAGAGGCTACGTGGACGACCACTTGGACCTGTTGACAAATACCGTGTTCGCAAGAAGTTCCCATTGCCCCGAACGATCTGGGATGGAGAACAGAAGACGCACTGTTTCAAGGAGCGTACGCGATCACTGCTGCGCGAGTGGTACCTGCAGGACCCTTACCCGAATCCGACCAAGAAGCGCGAGCTGGCAGCTGCGACAGGTCTGACGCCGACGCAAGTTGGCAACTGGTTCAAGAACCGGCGTCAGAGAGACAGAGCTGCCGCCGCCAAGAACCGCTCGGCGCTGCTAGGGCAGGGCTTCGCCTCCTCCTCCACGTACGACGAGGACTCCGTGGACTCGGAGATCAACGTAGACGAAGAGTAAAGTTACGGACTATAGTGCTAACAGCGGCGCCGTCGGGCGTGGACGCTCAGTGACTGACGATGCAATATAGACCACAGTTATCTATTATCTTAGTTAGAGCGCAAGTCCGTGATGCATGTGATGTTAAGGCATTGTAAACCAGTTATTAGGGCATATTTGTATCGTTAAAGTGTAAGCGAGTGCTCGAAGTATCCGCATTGGCGTATCTCAGGTATGTACCAGGCCTAGGCCTCCGACTAGTAGCTGTAACTCGACTGTACTGATAAGTTACTTGTTGTTAAGGTTTAACAGGGTTAATTTTACATATAATTTCGTGTTTATACTCCCACTCAGAACGTTAGCTAATTTATTTGATACCTTCGCGCGGCTGCGGTTACTATGGATACGTTTCCGTGAGAAGCATTTACTTACCTAAATATTTATACATCCTAACTATTTTTACCAGTAAATATAGATTTTATTTATCATATTAGCTTTTAGTTGTATGTTATAGTAATTATAAAGATGTAGATAATTACGTTTGTGGTGTAGAAGTAACGTAACGCTATTATTGAAGGTTCGTACCTGACACAATCACTTCGCGACTCCCCGTTGTAAAGTGATGTTGTTTCATATTATTGTAATTAAATATATCTATCATAAATTATTTATTACGATATAGGCCGCAATCTTTTTTTATAAGTTAATAGAAATGCTGTAAGACAAGTTTTTTCTTAGCTAAAAGTGATCAAACCTTTCGAAAGATATAGGCCTACTCAAGTAGTAATTCCTAGTGCATTCGTCTTGAGCAGCAAATAAAAGTTTACCGTAAAATCAAATTTAAATTGTCGAAATAACAAAAAATCTCTATTGTTATATATACATTTTTCTTTTTTTAATAATTATTTTCAGCAAACTTTTTTTATTAATTTAAAACATTTTATTAGAGGATCAAGATGTTTCGTAAACCGACTGTATTATAACTGCAAAATTATCAACTAAATACAAAATACGTTTCATTTTCGTTTCAATGTACCAAAAAAAAATCGGATTCTATTAAATCTCATGTCTACTAAAATGCATTATTTGCAATCTAAGGTTCATTTTGAGATATTGTTTTTATATTGACGATTTTTTTTTAAAAGCATTTCAAAATATAAACTGCTCATTGTGTTATTGCTCAAATTATTATTTTTTTAGATAGGGATCACATTAAAAAAAACTAAACCTATCGAAGTTTTACATAAAAGATTCCACTGTTTTTTGTGGGTTAGTAAATACTTACAAGGAATCATTTTTAATTTTTAATATACATAAATCTAATTTATAAAAATACAATTTACTAAATTTTTAAAGGTCAATTGAGTTTTGATATTTTATCTCGATGACATTTAGGTGCAGACAGCTGCAATGCTGTCCGTCATCGTCATCGAAAAATAAGCACCTATGCTTAATTTTGGTCGATGATATTATAAAATTCATAGAACGAAATGATTTTGAGCATAAACTCAGACTATAGTAGGTATATACGAAATGGTAAACTAAAATCTCTGTAAGTATTCACGTATTACAAAATAATTACCTTTTATAGTAATTCTTTTGTAATACACGGATTTTAGCTTGCCACATATAGTTATATTGGTGTAGTCTTTTTTGCTGTGTGAATCTTATTCGCTTATATTATTATGCTTCTTTTACATAGGTAGAAGACAGATTAGATTAGGCAATGTTCAGATCTAAAAGGATTTTTTTCTAATCTTTGTAAAAAAACATCATTACCTACTGTATTTTATTTTAAAACTTCAATGCACCTTTAAAATTGTTCTCTTATCGACTCTTTTAACTTTAATGGGATAAGAAATAACTTTTATTAATAAATAGTAGGATGAGCGTAAATCTCTAGAACATCTAATCCTAACGTTTTTATCTAGAAAAAACGTCTAGGATTTCTATCCAATATACCACAGGAATCGATGAAGGAAGCGATGATAAATCTAGTGGATTAATAAGTCTTTCGTGTAGCTCTCACTGTTTTAACAATTCTAAATAATCCAGTATCGATCGAACCTGTCCATATTATGTCCGAGGTCCTTAATCCATCATTTTGTTGCATTCATACGTCAGTCCGTGTAATAATATCGGTGTAAATCGTGACGATGATGATTGATATCCAGTAACTTGTGAACTATGCCTGACCGTGTCTAGGTAATTACGGCCTTTCGTTTTTTGGTGCAATTGGAGTGATTGACGACCAGTTTAAATGTATAACTTGCTAATTATAAAGCAATGTGTCAAATTTTACAATATAAAACAATTTATTCTATTTGCCCATTATAAAAAAAATCTTTGACAAATATGTATGGTAAATTTAAAAAAAACGTACATTCTTTTTGGTTGGCTAAAGAAGAGACAATATGCATATAAGTTATATTTATGAGCATCCAAACTCATTTTGTTAGGGAATCCAAACTTATTTTGTTTGATCTATTCTTTCTTTTCTCGATTGATCTAAGTTTTTTTTTATTTGCTAAATTAAATGTGTGAGCTAAATTTTTTATCTGCGTCAAATAGCATCACAGTTATTGACAGTTGGATTAAACGCTAGGCAAACGATGTGTCATTGTTCTTCGTCAGGTGCCACAACGGCTTAAAAATCTCCTGGCGCTGCCGCTGTCAGATTTTTTCCAAGAATTAAGCGTTAATCACTGTAACTAATTCAAAAATCGAATCTGTCTAATCGACCTCACAAGAATAAGTTAGGTACCTGTCTAGTTATCGTGATAAGTGAATGTTGCAATAAAATCACGCCATATTAATAATTGCACTTAGGCATTGTTGAGCTGTCATAGTGTCAATCAAACCTTTGTTCTACATCGTATTTATGCTAAACGGGCAAAGGAATGTACCTAACTACAGCCACGTTCATTTGTAATCGAATACAGATTTATTTATCGCGGCTTCATTTTAAATTTAGAAAATAATCGAATCTATGGTCAATATGGATTCGAAAATTTGAAGTGCTCTTATAAAATATTTATTTTAATGATTTAATATTCAAATTGTAAATTTTTAAATTAGATCTCGATGGATTGAAATGATTTTCTCCACTTTGGTTTTTGATTGATTGGTTAGACCATCTATATATTCTATGTTTATAAGATTCAACTTTCGGTAGACTCAAAATGTTACTGTTATAAACTCTTAAAGTCGCTAAACTTTAAAAAGGTCGATTTGGATAAAGTTTTTACGGTGCTAGTTTCACAATGAGCATGTTATTTTGTATTATTTGTAACAAATTAGGTAGGTTGTAAAACAGTCACAAATATTCCGAACAATTCATAGTTCAGCCCATTAACGCTCGGCTGCATCTGTCTTCTCCGTACAACACATTAGCATATTGTTTTGGATAGCTTCGTGGAGCTTGTTTGTCTATAACTCTGCTAAATTCCTCAATTAACGACTCAAAAGCCTGTGTTTTAAATTATTACACTATTATTTTGTAAATACGTATTGTTTTGGTCCGTTTGTCATTTGTTTAAGACGTAGAAACTTGCATCCAAATAAAATTATCACTTATTGTATAATATTTTAAATTGTAAATAATCGATTTTAAGAATGGATAGTTGAACAAATTCACTGCTATAGGAATGAAAAATAAAATAAAATTAATAGTTACTTATGTATTTTACAGCTTTTATAGCTAATTCAAAATAAAAGTTTTCTACAATTTTGCTATTGTCTATTACCTAAGTGCACAAAATTTTGTGTAAAAATCTCTCTTACAGCATTTCTACCACTATCACTACCCGTATATCGAAAAAAATACCGTTTTTTACATTTTTCAACTTACAACATTTTACGGTTGTATTTTTTTGTAAATTTCCCGCGCAAACAGGACGCGAGAAGCGATAGGCTAGTTAGCGGTAGACTCAACGAGAGAACTTTGTAAAAATGTATTATATGAATAAACAAAAATGCAAATTGTAAATATGATATCGACTTACATTACAGTCATTAAATTAAAATTGTTAATAAAATTATATTCGTAAACAATTCATCTTTGTATTATTTTTATCACCGAAATAACCTATAATGCACTCAAAAGCCTTTTGAAAAACCTCTGCTTAGAGGTGTTTCCTTATTGAAAAAGAATCAGGTTAACAAAATTTGTCTCATGCCATTAAACATGATATTTTTTTGAAGTTAGGTAATTTATTTCAATAATGCATAACTCATAACCTGTCTGCTTCAATTCACTCAGACTATGGATGTGACAATTTCTAGAAGTGTTGACTAGTGCAGTTGATATTTTACGCTGTGCTAATAAATTACACAGAATACCAAATAATAGGGCGAAAGTTTGTTCACTGTCCCATAATGATGGCAAAAAGTAGACATTAGTGAGCAGTTGAGCACCTTTTTCTTATTTCTTGGAAGTTAAAGTTTCATGTCTGACTAAAGAGCTTGTTCGTTCGACCGTGTAAAAGTCGTTAATCGACAAAACCAAGTTCTTGCGGTATCAATTACCTACTCCTGCCAACTTTTATGTGATAGAGCCACTGAAATCAATAAACTCCGTATTCTAAATTTAAATCGATTTGAATTACAAATCTTTTTCGCAGGACAAGGAACGTACCCAATAAAAAAAGTTTAAATTTTTCCATAGATTAATAATTTATAATCTGTAATTTTAGTAATTCGTTACGAGCGACTCAATTTATATTGTTGCTAATTAACTTTATATTATAGTAGGCTGCGTATTTCACTATAATTGAATGTTCTGAAGGACAAAACGCAGGTGCAGTCCACTATTTGTATTTACGCGCCTGCCTTTGGCTTTTTATTTTTCTATAGTATTTCTTGACTTAGTAATTATTTAAGTGTATAAAATGACACTTAGGACAGTTATTAAATATAAATTAGAAAATATATTAGATTAAACTTTTTATCAAAGCTAAAAGGTTAAGTAATAATGTAAAAAGAACTGCAATTTTTTTGGTTTTGTCTTTATTAATTTTGTCTTATAGATGTAGTTTTCGAATTTCTGGTTCATTAATTATTTTTTAGTTAAAACTGAAGTCTCATAGACAGACAGTCGTTCTCGGCTATAGATATTGTTCTCTAGATATGGTAAAGATATTTAACCTTTAAACGACACATGTCTTATGACAAACTTCGTTAAGTCGACTCGCTTAATGGAAAGAACACGCTTATCGGTAAAATCTTATATTAATACGTATCTAGAGGACTTGGAATATTACACCTTATAGGTATCTGCTCTGTTTTGTTTTATTATTTATAAATTAAGTTCCTATTTACAGATTTCTTAAGTCAAGGAAACATGGACTTTTTTTGGACTTATAATCGACTATTCTCCTTAGTTAGGATTGCCTTGATATTTGTGTTGATTAAAATTTATAAGTAACAGTTTAAACAAAACTTATGAAATATTCTGAGTTCTTAAATAAGATGATTTCAATTTATCTAAAATGAACTAGGTATTTAAAAAAAAATACAAAGACTGCATTTAAATGCAATTTTGTAATAAGTGTAGTGGTTGGAAATTTTGACATCGTAATGGACAAAAGTACCCTTTTCTTAGTAGAAATAACTAATTACAAAGTATGTTCTTCCCAGTAATAGTTGAGCAGGAATGAGAGGAGCTAGTCTAAGAACTGGAGCCTACTCTAGAAACCTTCAACATTTGTTTTCCGTCCCGTGCTCATCAAGCATGAGAAACAAAACTCGCCATTCAATTTTTTCCAAGCTTCCCTATCCGTCTAACGACATTTATGGCAACCCCTCTTAAGAGTAGCTATGCACTTACGCCTCGGGCATTCATTAACCTCGAATTCCTTCCACAATTCATAGACAACAGCTCAATAAATGGCAACACCGAGCGATCAATTATCGCATCACAATGTTATAATTACTTAATCAGTGATAACTTTTATGGCAATATAAAATTTCATGAATGACAACACTCGATAGAAATTAATAAAACGTATAAAAACTTCCGGGTTTTTTAAATGTCATCTTTTTATTGAAGTTATATATGGTAAAAATTGAATTAAAAATATTTTTTGCGAGGCAGGAGCGCTCAGGCTGTGTCGGCGAGGTAAGTGTTCGTAAACGTCGCACGGTTAGCACTTAATTAGATGAAATAACGCTAATAATTACGCAATTAAGTGAGACGACCATATTTTAAAGTGCAAAACATATTTATTTGTCGTTAATTAAAAGCTGATATTAATTCAGTCACATTTGGTCATTTGCGGCGCCTTTTCTTGAGTTCGCGGTTTTAAGTCGAACGTTCGCTTGTCTATGGCTTATTATTTATTGGTGTCTATGGTATCGAAGTATGTCAGTTGCTTAAAACTGTGGGTAATTTACATGTAATTTATTGCCGCTAGTTGTAACTGTGCCTGCTATCTACTAGCTGATGATTAGAATTTACGAGATAAGCGTGAATTGCAAATGCTAGGTTGAGAAAAAAATCTAACTCTGAATTCCATTTGAATTTAAAAGTGCCTAGTTGAGATACCTGATATCTGTACCTGTTTGAAAATTAAATACACAAGTATGATCTTAATATAACTATGTGTGGTCCTGTATTCTACAAGATACCTAATTATTCAGTCAATTTTTTTTTAAATTATAGGCTATACTTTCCTACTGCTGGACAAAGGCGTCCCCCAACTTCTTTCATATATTCTTCTTTTGAGCCACCTCAAACCAAGAATTTAAACAATTTAATTTTTTTAAAGTTTGTCCATCAGTCACTCACCTTAGCAGTGAGTATGTATGGAAACGAGAAATGATGATGATACGATAAATTATATTTGAAATTGTAAATAGTAATGTTGGTTATATTGCATTGCGTATAATAAAACGTCAATTTAGACTAGATGAGGTCGGTGTTTACTATGATGAGAACTAACAAACTGAGAGGCTAAGTTTCTTTTAAAGATACTTACAATAAACATGTAGGTAATGGTCAAATCATGAGAATCATACAGATTAAAGTCTGAGGTGGTCTTTTGAGAACAGGAGCATTCCAATTTAAGTAGACCTGTCCAGACAGTGCAAACATATACCAGATGTCAAATTGCTCAACTTAAAGATTTATAGAGTTTAGCGAGTCGACAAACAATTCTCAAGGAAGGACATTTGGGTAGGCTGCACAAAGTACGCTAACTGTCGGACATCAAATAACGACCTATAGAGTTTTCATACTCACATCTGTTATATGTAAACCATACAGTTTACAGTCTGAGTTGGATCTGTTCCGTCAGAGCCTTTGTTAGTATTTTTGTAGCTCAACTCGGGGTTACTAAAAAAGCTCAACGACATGTAAATCAATACCACGTATGTGTACAGCTAAGGAGCGGAATTCCCTGCCGGAGTCTGTGTTTCCTGATAGCTATAGCCTAGGGGTCTTTAAGTCAAAAGTGAATAGATTGCTTCTAGGCAAACGTGTTCTATCGTCGGCCACATCGTCACTTACCATCAGGTGAGATAGTGGTTAAACGTGAGCTTAAACATTATAAAGAAAAAAAAAACCAAAGAATGGACATTTGGGAAGGCCGCATAAAGTATTTAAACTGACAGATAAATGTTAAAATTAATGATAAGGTAAAATACATAATTGAATACTTACTTTATTACAATAAATATTCGTGGCATTATCAACGTAATTTTTTTCAATTCATATGTACGTTTCAAAGTTTATTATCTAGGACATCATTAACACTCCATGCCTCGGAAAGCTCATAAAGACATTTATTCGCTACAGGTAGTCAGATGCCAGAAAGTCTAACCATCAGCATATCCAAAGAGATATAGTGTTGCCCAGTAACTGAGTTGAAGAGGTCTGATAGGCAGTCGCTCCATTTGCCGTATCCAGTTAGATTAGAAGCCGACCTCATACTAGTTGAGGGGGAAAGGCTAGGGAGATGATAAGATTAAAAGGTATAAAAACAAAATGTATAAAATCAAATGGTATAAAAATAATATGTATAAAAACAAAATGTAAATCACAGGCAACCGTAGATATCTAGTTAGACTAGAAGCCAGCCTAATTAGTTGAAAAAAGCTAGGGAGATGATAAGATAAAAAGGTATAAACACAAAATAGTGTAGTAACTATGAAACCTAACTTGAGTTAGGGGACCTAACATATCGTCGCTAAAAACGGTTAAGCGTTTTACCTGAGCGAAGTCGTTATATATGAATTATACTGTATATTATAAAAGTAAATAGTGTGTATTACTGGAGCAACTCAATGCCAAGTCTTTTTGTCTTTAAGCTACTGTTTTATAGTACAGAAACACTTCTGGGGAAAGTTTTCGCTTCACAAATTATTGAATTTATGAATGAGTCTGAGAAGTTTTCTATAGGCGTATAATCTAAACTACTAATATAAAGAGGTAAAATTTGTTTTTTTGTAACGATCATTTTAATTTAGGAGCCTAGGATTCTTGATTAAAATGAGGATTGTTATAAAACACGTAAGACGTTTGTCAATTGTTGTTCTTCAGTAGGTTCGACAAAGATATAGAATAAATAGAAGAGGGAAATAAAATTTTATTTCCCTTTCTTACGGATTCTTCCCCTATTCTTATTTAAATGGTATAAAGCATAAAGTAGACGTTCACTTATTATTTTCACAACTCATTTTTATCTTTATCTTTTGTTGTTGGTTTGAAATAAAGAGCGAGCAAATTGGTATGTGCTCTAGCAGTTTCGGAATAAACCTCAATGGCTCCTAATGACTAAATATAGATACCGATTTTGTTACACGAAAACAAATTACCGCCTGACATGTTTTTCAATGTCAAATGCAATGCACCTAACGCTCGTTAAATGATACATTAAGCAACAGGCTTCATTTCACAACCAGTCATCAGTCGTGATACATAAACAACTATAAACAGCTCACAACTGATTAATTGTAACATTATCGTAACAATGGATTAAACAGTTTGTATTGACGTTGCCCAACCGATTATTACTCACCCACAAATTTAAATTAAGCGCCATTTAACAATTCCTAATTCAAAATTCAACCTTATTACGACGCGATACAGTGATTGAGCTTGTTAATGTTTGTTTATGGTCTGTTCTTAAGAACGAATCAGTAAGCGGAGGAGCTGTCAAATATGAACGCAGCCGTTAAGTTTTTTTTAAATATTTTTTTAAGGCTTAGTCAACTAAATGTAAAGCCGGTCGTCGACCCGACATGTTAATTGCAACTCAAACAAATTAACGGATATATCGCTGACTAATGAAACAGACGAGTAATGTCTAAAAAAATATTTAGTCTTTAGTTAATATTACTAGGACAACCAATTGTACGAAGTGTCTCGTGTCTGCATGTAAATGCAAATATTTCGCCACTTGATTTTTTAAGTGAGGCTTGTAAGCCACCTATTGCAAATAATGAGACAACTGATTTATTTCTAAATATTTATGTGGCTGTCAAATTAAAAATCAAATAGGTATGCAAATACAAATATTTGCTAGATTAAATGTGAACTAAAGAAAAACTATTCAAAGATTATTTCTCAGTGATAAAATTAAATTTACAGGTTAGGTTTAGGTAGACACTCGATTCATTTTATTTTTACAAGTGACTACAAAGAATAATTGCTATTTCAAAAGTGCGATTGTTTCGGTAAACTTACGCAAGTAACGCGGAAAAAAAAAACATCGAATAACTCACGCACCTGTAACCGATTGTTTTTCAGCTGCTATCGATTTCTTGAACTCAAACATACTCATTAATCATCAAGCAATTAGTAACAAAAAGATGTTTCCCTTCAAATTAAACAGCGTTTAGATGAATTGATTTATTTATTTACTGGCTAGGCCTACTGACGTGTCGGCCGTATCGGATTCCCGGCGCCGGCGGTGTCAAACTGACAGCTCGTAACTTTTTTACTTTTGGCTTTAGACTCAAGACAACTCTATTCAGCCAAGTTTTATTTTTATTTGGTGACAAAACATTTTAGAGATTTGGATGTTGATTTGGGTTTTATTCAGATGTCTGGTGTTAAGTTGTTCTTTCTAATGTTTTGTTGTGGCGTCATTAGAATTTTAACGGTTGAAAGATGACTGATTAAAAGGTTTGTGTTTACTGAGTTTTATTTGGAATTGAATGGCTGACTAGTTATATTTGTGAGCAGTCTTTACACGTGTGGATTAGTTCGTGGTAATCGTTCTTAATCGTCTTATAACTGAATCCTTAGATAATCCGATATCCGCTAATGAGGTAGTTTAGGTGGATCACAATTTGGGTTAAGCTTTTTCAATAAATACAATTTATTATTTAACGGTGTTTACCTAACTACTATTACTTAAGTTTTTTTTTCCTATAAGCATATTGCATCCGTAGTTCTATGTTTATAGTCTAAACCAGCTTCTGCTAGTGGCTTCGCTTGAAAATATTATCACAAGGGAACATAGGTATCTACCCTAAGGATAGAAGTATCCTCGGACTTATTCAAAGATATAGCCTATCCTTATAACGTACACACACATACTAGAATATTTACGTCAAACTAGTGTGCTATTTACGGAGTGGAAATGGCTTCACATACAGAAAAAAAACAAAGTACTCGTTTGGTATGTTTGAATAACTTACCTTTACCTATCTCGACTACTATGTCGACTGGCCTTGGTCTAGTGGTAAGTGATCCTTACTGCTATGCCGGAGGTCGTGGGTTCGATTCCCACCCAAGACAAATGTTTATGTGATGAGCATGATCATTTGTTCTGTGTCTGGGTGTAATTTATCTATAGTATGTTTGGATTTAGAAATATATTAGTATGTTTATCAGTTGTCTAGTATAATATCCTCTATTAATAATATTCCATAACTATCACACAACGCCGTCTAGTCCCAAGCTAAGAAGACTTTGTGTTATGAGTCCTAGACAAGTGTTAAACATACTTACTTATATATTTCTAAATACATACATACATATTATACATAAATTACACCCAGACACAATAAATGATAGTGCCCAACACACAAACTGAGTGGGAATCGAACCCGACGACCTCCGTCACAGCAGTCAGGGCCACTAACCACTAGACCAACAGGCCAGTCATAATAGAAGGCAGATTTAAAATCAGTTATGATCTGAAAGATATATGTAAGTATCTACCTACACACAAATGATTGTAAAACCCTATACAAGTTGTAAAACAAATCCGACGGAAATGACATATTGTGGTTGCCATAGACAATGGACTTGCGACTGTCATTTTATGCATAATGGCGACCATTCGAATCAAGATGGCGGAGTTACAAGACGCGAAATGATGCTAGAAATAGCGTTAGGTATAATATCTTCAAAGAGTTATGTGAAAAAGACTGAATTTTATAAAAAATATGCTAGTTAGTTACACTCCCCTATGCATAGTTTCTTACTCGTTACTAAACACAAAATACCAAAAATACTTATAATATGATTAGTAAGTCTTATGAATTCATGAAGGTAACGTTATAACTCAAAGCATAGAGCTTTTTCTTTGTTTTTTTTTTAGGGTGTAAATTGATTTATCTTCATTCAGTCTTATGTTATTTCATCGTAATCAACATTTCAAGTGAAAGACGCCCACTGTTGGGCGTAGAACAACTCCAAGCATCGTGATATTAAACATTTCTCGATCAATTTACTGGTAGGATTCTTAAACTAGTGCTTGACTGCGATCCCACCTGATGGTGGGCAGGGACACTATCGTTGATGGTGAATGGCAATAGGTTGTTAAGAACCTATTCACTCTAGCCTCGAATACACCCAAATTAAAATCGAACTGGAAGACCGCAGCAGGGAAACGGTTCCAATCCTTCGAAGTACTGGGTACAAAGAACGAGGCGACACGCTTAGTCCTAGAAGTTAGGATATTTCTTTACGAGATTAAAAAATTAAAAATCTGTCTAATCTAACAACTACCCGAATATCAGCCGAAAGACGTCCACTGTTGGATATAGGCCTCGCCCAAGCGTCGCTACCACGACCGGTCCTGTGCGTCACGCATCCATCGGATTCGCGACCCTGATCAGGTCATCGGTCTACCCTGTTGGAGACCTTTCAACGCTGCGTCTTCCAGTACGTGGTCGCCACTTCAGAACCTTTCATCTCCATCGACCATCTGTTCTGCGTGCAATGTGCCCTGCCCGTTGCCACTTAAGTTTGGCAATTTTCCGAGCTAAGACGGTAACCTTGGTTCTCCTGCGGATATCTTCTTGATGTGATTACGCAAGGAACCCGAATGATAATAAAACTACTAACTATACTACTCCACTACTACTACTACTACAACTCAACTCAACTCTACTACTACAGACTATTTATTATTGACTTTTGTTATGATTGTTTATTTTAATGTGTGATTTGACTTCTATTTTTTTTTTTAATTTTTTTTTGTTTATGTTATATGTTTGACATTATTTAATCACTTGACATTATATGTAATCATTTTGTTGACAAAGTATAATGTAACATTATGTAATTGACTTGTAAGTATCCCTTACCAATAAACTACTATGACTATGACTATGACTATATTAAAAACTTAAATAAAAAAACCATTTCGAGTGCTAGCAATCAGCGGTGATATAAAAACTATAACAAAAGCGCTTCACCCCGCTTGCAATTATCCGGGGGCGTTAAGATTGATACGCTCGTCCGTCCGTCCGAAGCACGCGAATTAGTTGTAACACGTGACGAGCATACCCACGGCGCATAATATAACATGTAATGTGCTCATTTGTTTTTTTAATAGTTATTGAATTAATTGTAGAGGGTAGGAGGGCCGGGGAGTGTTGCGGTTTGATTTACATCTGCGTGCGTGAGCTAATATATTTGCTTTACGGTGATTTTCTGAAAATGTAACCTGTGGTGATGTCTTTAAAAACTAAGTAAGCTTTTTTTATGGTGGGGAAAATCATCCAATGCTGCTCTTGGGCGGAGCGGGAGATAGCGTCAGACTCTTACTGACTAAAAACCCACCCCGTTCCTTCTAGCCTTCATAACGGGGCTCGAGGTCGAGCCAAGGTCCGGCGCAAGAGGTCTCCGCCGCCGATCGCCCCCACGAGGGCACGGCGATGTACACACGAAACTAAGTAAGCTGTTAGGTACATAACTCTTCGTCCGACCGTCAGGTAGGGACCGAGTTCGGGCTTGTCGAATGGTCGACGCGCGCCTCAAAGAGATGCCAGCAATACCGTACGGGCCTATCAGAGCCGACGCACGCTAGGGTCATGCGGATTTTCTGTAACCTGGTGTGCTAGTATGCAAAGGGCAACTAAAGTCAGTAAAAGTCTGATAGGCTTTCTCGCATTGCCATAGAGCGGAAGAAGTCATTGGATTATTTTCCACCAAAAGACAAAGCTAACAAAGATATCATCATACATTTATTCCTTTTTTTTGAGATATCATCATACATTTCTTCCTTTTTTTGAGATATCATCATACATCTGATCTAGGGTTGATACCCTAGGTGTATAATATCTAAAAAAAAGTGAAAAAGCCTATGACGAAAAGAAAAATTGTCGTTGATGAGAGCCTATTGATGCGTCTCACCATCATCACTGCTTACCATCAGGTGAGACCGCAGTCAAGCATTATTTTCTATCGATTAAGAAAAGTGTCCTTTATGTAAATTAACTACAATTTAATTTCACACGTATCCAATTTCCTATTAAGAAAATCAGTTATAACTTATCTCTACCCACATACCTGTACTTAGATAATTATAAACGCCTAAAATATAAACCAATCGCAATTATGTGTGTTTGAACCGAGCCGACAGTATCCAATATGGACACTACCAGGGGTTTAGATAACCCTATTAGGGACGTGGCGTTAAGCGAGCTTGTGAGTCCGGCTCGGTATGTGTTGACTAACTTGGTACGAAAACACTTGACCGAATTTTGGAAAACTTGTTGATATAGGAGTGTTTGAATCGGCAAGCTGGATTGAATAGAATAGAATAGCATTTATTCGGCGCAAGCAACACAATACACCACAACATAAAATAATAATATTTAAAAAAAGAGTACAGAAATACAATACAGTTGCATTGAATGTGCCCGAAACCGAATGGGTCACCAACTCAGCAACAGCATTGGTGACTACACTTTTATTTTATTGATAGACTATTTCAATTGATGGTAAGCCATGATGGGGTGACGATAGCGTACGCCTGCCTACATCATTATCATCGAAAGACGTCCATTATCGGACATGAGCTTTCCCTAAGCGTCGCTACAACAAACGTTCCTGTGCATCTATCAGATTCCCGTGACCCTCACTAGGTCATAGGTTCATTTTGTGTCTTCACGCTTGCCTAGAAGTATAATCTATTCACTCTAGACTTAAAGACCCCTAGGTTGAGGCTATCAGGAAACGGTGTTCGGCAGAGAATTCCAATCTACGACACACTACCACTTAAAACAAAAATTACACCTAAATCATTACAGTTTAATACACCTGGAGACTTAAACCATAGGTTTTTTTAAGTTTTCTGCAATTTGATGCTCAGTATTAGATAGTATGGTAGTAAAAAATGTATTTGCGACATGTGTGTAATTTTTTTTACCTACCTTACTTATTTTTTTTTTTGGTGGGAAGTCATCCAATGACTTCTCCTGCTTTTGGGACGAGAGGGAGGGCTGGCGCAGACATACTCCTATGTTCCTTCTTCGCGTTGCGTTCTATTGTCCCGGGTTTTCCTTTCAGAAGCGAACCCATGGCCCCAGTAAACTTCAACCCTGCTGGGCCCTTACGGTTTTGCTGACATCCCTTTGAGGCGCGCGACGGTTACCAGAGAAACGAACGGCGACTTACCCATTGCTCGCCGTCGCCTTACTATACTGAACTGCCAATTGCAAAAACGCAGGTTACCCTAGAGCTTTCATCTTAACATCATCGTTGAGAATTTAAATCACCCGACCTACCTCCCATTAACAAGGGTATTACATTAAAATGCTCAAATGCTCCTCATTTGTTTTGCTACGCTTAAGTCCCCCGAAGAACAACGCAGGGGGTTCGTGTAGCGACAGGGCTATTTAGCTGTGGTTGTAAAAGGCTAAGGTTGCAGGGTTGGTGTCGTAATGTTGTTGTTTCTGGCAACACTCGTGAACCCGCCGGTCTTCGCTGAGGTAGTTTGGGGCAAGGAAGAAGAGGAAGCGGGGAATTCTAAATTTAGTAGAGGTATGTATTTATCGACGCTTTTTAGGAAGAACATCGTAATCGATTGTGTGTTTTTTTGCAGGAATGGTTTTTCTTTTCCACATCCCTAAGTATGATATTTCATACATAGGTACATTTTGATACTAGTGGACAAAATTTGTCATTGCAACCGAGACGAAATTCGCCCGAGCCGCAGGTGAGGGTGTTATGGAGCCGAGTACTGCAGTCACCTTCTACGTGTATCAAATGTCGTTTATCACTACACTTACGACGAAATAAATAAACGGAGGCCTGGCAACTCGTGAGGGGCTGCTTGGCAACCAGCATGTTATGATATATACAATAAATTGTGCTGAGTGAAAGCTTGCGTACTTTTCCGCACGAGAGCGGAAAACTGTAGGTAAATTACAAACCATTTTTTTTCTAAAAGCGATAGAAATAAGACTGGGTTTTGGAGTAAGTGTTTTGGCAAAATCGAGTATTTTTTTTTAGTTATATCATCCAATGACTTCTCCCGGCCTATGGAGGTAAGTAGAAACCAGAAGTCAGACTGCAATATTCCTTCTTTGTCTAGCGTGTCTCTCTAAGCTTGAATTTTATTCTCGGTACAGTTCCTCTCTTGCACCACAAGCAGGGGTCCGTTTTCAATTACCCGTTATTTGTCAAGCCGCCGAGTGTCAGAGAGTGTCAGCGGCGACGTTTAGTGTCGACACTCCAGCTCCTCGGGGATTTGCTGCTTATTGGATTCTTGTTCTGCGGCATATTTGTGGTTCCGCGAATTATTAGGGTTCGTTACGGTCAATATTGGTGGATGGCTGACTGGACTGCCATTGTGTGTAGTGGAATTGTTTTGTAGTGTGTTTCTAGTTAGCATTGGTATATTTTTTTCCTTTTTTTCTTTTATTATAGTTAGGCTCGCGTTTGACCACTATCTCATCTGATAGTAAGCGATAATGTGTCGAATGGTCTTCTTTTGCTAGCATTACTGCTTCGCAGAAGGAGGCGACCGCCTGCCACTCCTCCTCGCTCCGGACCATGGCAAGAGCCAAGGCTCGGCGCGAGAGGTCTCCGCCGCCGGGACTTAAAGGCCCCTAAGTTGTAGCTATCAGGGAACACAGACTCCCGCAGGCTGATCGCTAATCAGCCCTCACTAGTCGCCGAATAGATTCAGTCTATTTATTTCTTCACAAGTGTGTTGAAAAACGTCGTTTGATACACGTGGAAATGTGTCACTGCAGAACTCGGTTCCATAGCCTATAGCTCGGGCAAATTCCGTTTTGGTCGTAATGACAAACTCTAAATATCAAAATGTACTATTAGTTCCTAACCTAATCTCCCAAACAATTATAATTTAAGCGTCTTCAAGGCTAGAGTGGATCGGCTCTTAACAAACTAGTGCGCCTCACCATCAAAGATTGCATCACTGCTTACCATATCGCAGTCAAGGTTTATATCATTTAAAAAAAATCAATACTAGAACTATTTTAGTAATAGTAAAAAATAATATTAAACATTACGAACTGGAAAAATACTACACAGATAAAATACAAGCTACATCAATAAAAATAGTTGTTAATGAAAAAGTAGAGACAACATTGTCTGCGATTTATTGTCCACCCAGACACAAGATACTTAAAGATGATTACAATAAGTATTTCTCTACACTGGGCTCCAGATTTATTTGCGGAGGGGATTGGAACGCAAAACACACTTTTTGGGGCTCAAGATTAAACACATATCGTGGAAGACAACTGTATAGCACAATACAGGACCTAAGACTCGAGTGCATGACTTCAAGGGAACCTACATACTGGCCAACAGATAGAAATAAGATACCAGACTTACTTGACTTCTACATTACGAAAAATATCAGTCAAAACTACATGACTATCCAAACCTGCACTGATCTATCTTCCGACCATACACCAGTCATATTGAATGTAAGTACGTCGGTGGTAATGGTGCAACCAGAAAAAAGAATTTACAACAAAGCTACAAACTGGAAGATGTACCAAGACAAAATCACAACTGAGCTTAAACTGACAAACCCATTGAAAACAGCTGAAGATATAGAAATTGCTATTGAGAGCCTCAATAAAATGATACACGAAGCGGCTTCAATCTCCACAAAAATGAGAAAAAAGTTACCCCTAACACTCAACGAATATCCTAAATCTATCAAAGACAAAATAATGG
This sequence comes from Mythimna lalbum, assembly GCA_949319445.1. NCBI lineage: Eukaryota > Metazoa > Arthropoda > Insecta > Lepidoptera > Noctuidae > Mythimna > Mythimna lalbum. The sequence continues at coordinate 2,244,693 of OX439354.1, forward strand.
AACGTCGCAATCTAAGAAAGCAATGGCACAGAACTAGATACCCCGCAGACAAAACAGTGTTCAACAGATCGTCAAACGAACTAAAAGAACTCATCAAAAGTTTTACCAACGACAATCTCCAAGCATTTCTCTCTAACTTAACTCCAAAGACACAGACACAAATTACTCACTATGGAAGGCAACACAAAAGATCAAACGTCCTAATAACCAGATCCCCCCCATTAAGAAAAACGGTGGAGAGTGGGCAAGATCAGACAAAGAGAAGGCTGCAATCTTTGCTGAACACTTAAGCAAAGTATTTCAGCCATTTCCCGAGTTGAAACCTGAACATACCGCTGATATAAAAAAATATCTGGAAAGTGCAGAACAGATGTGCCTTCCGGTAAAATACACGACCCCTTCCGAAGTAGCCAGGGAAATAAAACTCCTCAAGGATGGAAAATCACCGGGATACGATAGTATAGATAGCATTCTTTTGAAAAATTTGCCAAAAAAGGGGGTGGTAGCAGTTGTCAACATTATCAATGCTTGTCTTAGACTTAACCACTTTCCAGGACAATGGAAGATAGCACAAGTGATAATGTTGCCCAAACCCAATAAACCACCTAATGAAGTTACCTCATACCGACCTATAAGCCTTTTACCACTAATTGGCAAACTATTCGAGAAGATCATACTAAATAGAATGAGGCCATACCTCGATGACATCATTCCCGACCATCAATTTGGGTTTCGAGAAAATCACGGAACGATTGAGCAAGTTCACCGCATCGTAGATGTTATAAGTAGATCACTGGAGGAAAAAAAGTATTGCTCTGCAGTCTTTTTAGATATCAGCCAGGCCTTTGATAAAGTATGGCATGAGGGTTTGTTATATAAAGTCAAGAAGTTGCTACCTCACTCATTTCTCCATATTATCAAGTCCTATCTCAGTGAACGATGCTTTGAAGTAAAATTTCACGACGAACTTTCCATCTTGTACGAAATTAAATCAGGAGTACCACAGGGAAGCATACTCGGCCCGATTCTATACACCATATTTACTGCTGACCTACCAACAACAGATAAGACTACGGCAGCAACGTATGCAGATGACACAGCACTTTTATCCTCACACGCAAACCCTGTAACTGCATCAGAAAACCTTCAGCATCATCTCAACAAAATAGAAGAATGGCTTGAAATTTGGAGAATCCACGCCAATCAGAGCAAATCAACACACGTAACCTTTACTCTCAGGAGAGATACGTGTCCACCAGTGACACTTCACAATGAAGAACTCCCGCAAGATGACAATGCCAAATACCTGGGCATGCATTTAGACAGAAGGCTGACGTGGCTAAAACATATATGGACAAAGCGAAAACAATTAGATTTGAAATTACGCAGCATGTACTGGTTAATAGGACGCCACTCACAAATGACCACACACAGTAAATTGACAGTATACAAAGCCATCCTAAAACCTATATGGACATACGGTATCCAGCTCTGGGGTACAGCCAGCAACAGTAACTTAGAGATTCTGGAAAGATTTCAAACAAAAACACTGAGAGCCATTTTTAACATCCCATTTTACATCAGTAATAAACTTATATACCTTGACTTAAAACTACCAACCGTCAAACAGGAGATAACAAAATACAGCAACGCCTATCAAAAAAGGCTGTCTGAACATAAAAATGAGCTTGCTCTCAGATTGAGTGGAGATCAAAGCCTTCAATACAGAAGATTGAAAAGACACAGTGTTCCAACTCTACAAAGTAGATTTACCAGGATGGAATGAGACACCCAACTGAGCAGTGTCCCTCCAAGCTAACAACCATAGGCAGATAAATAATATATCGGACAAACTAGTGGCTTATTGTTTTGTACAACAGATTGCCGTGACGCAGAATAGATAAGAAAAAAAAAAAAAAAACTAGAACTATCATAAACAAAAACACATTACTTTTAAAACAGCACAAATCAACTTTAAAAATACGTAGTGACCTTAAAAAAAAAAAACAATTTGTATCCCACTCGAGCCCCTGGTCCCCTCATATCGCATTATAGTGAAATGATTCGCAGGCCTGCCCTCCAAACTCAATAAAGTTGATTGCTGGGCACCCTCCACCGACCAGCTTGAAGATACGAACTTGGGATTTACTTTAATGACAATTCAGATTTCTTTGTTTGAAAGTTGTGCGGAAGAAATCGATTTTTGTTGAGGGGAAAGAGTTTTACCTTGTTTTCTTTAATTGCTTACGGTGTATGTTTATTTATTTCGAACAGTGGTAGCCAAGTAATGGCCCGACTTACGAGTTGTAGGTCGCGGGTTCTAACCCAGCCAGGCGCATTACTTTGTGTAATTTATTTCATCGCTATTGCTCTGAAAATGGTGAAAGAAAATATTGTGGGGAAACCGGCATGTCCTAGAACCAAAAAGACGTGACATCCACTAACCCGCACTGAGCCCGCGTGGTGGATTACGCCCCATTCCCTCTCCTAGAGAGGAGGTCTGTCTGAGTCCCAGCAGTGGAAGCATTAAAGGCCGACTATGCTATGCTATGTATGTTTATATCACTTATGTGTGTACTTATAAATTATAAACTAATAAATATTATGACTTAAAAGTTATTTATAAAACACTGGCAACTAAAATATGATACATTTTTAAAAGTCATAGAACAAAAAGTTGTTGTGTATGATGTTAGTAACAGTTCTGCAAGGTTGTTATTGTTTGGATTATGTTTAATAGGTAAAAATATGTATCACACAGGCGAATATACCTATATTCAGCAGCCAGTTAAATAATGAATCCAGTTCCATTAATGAAACTGGTTGATGAAGCCTCTAAGCGAAAAACAGAGCACTATCCACCATGCTATCAACACACTATCAGACTCAAATATCCGCCACGTAATGAGAATGGCGACTTAATACATTATCATCGACATGGAGTTGTCGCCCGGCGCAATATCCTGCCCGGGACTAGGCCACTGGGGGAACACCTACCCATCCGAAAACCAACCTAACCTCTACCCAAGTAGAGTTCACATCAGAATGACAGCACGTATCAATTAAGTTGTTCCAAAAAGGTTCGGTAACCGTAAACGCAGCATGATTAGATACTTTTGAAATTAATAAGGCTATGTTTTTTTTGTTGATATTGTTATACAGTAAAAACAGTAATTTAAATACTAATTGAAATGTTATAAGATGATGGGAACGCAAGGTGTAATAAGAAGATTATTTGAAGTGGGAATCTTCATGAAACAGGCTTGTAACGAGGGGAATTTTTGTGGCCTAGTAGGGCTATGCTCGGAGTTTCTCATAATGAATACTCGTCAAGACGAATCATACGAGCCTAAATGCGGGGGTCGTGTCGTTTAACTACCAAGTTCCTATAGCCACCTTTTTTTTTTTTTTTTTTTTGTCGACGGGGAAAATCATCTTTGACGAAACCCGCTCTTGGGTGGAGCGGGAGACAGTGTCAGACTCTTACTGACTAAAAACCCCGCGCCGTTCCTTCTAGCCTTCATACCGGGGCGCGAGCTCCCTTTCGGACAACCCTGTCCCCAGTAGGCTTCGACCCAGCTGGGCCCCTCCTGTTGCTGACAACTCCTTGAGGCGCGCGGGAACAGTGCGTGCCGTCGACGTCTTGGACTCGGTCCATTACCGGACGATCGGACAGCGAGCTACCCATGGCTCGCCGTCCGCGAGCCCGCGTCTACGGTGGCCGGAAATCGGGATCGGAATCCCGGCGACGGCGGCGAGGGCGCCGTTGCCTGATGCGGTCGGCCTCCTCCTTTGCTAGCATTACTGCTTCGCAGAAGGAGGCGACCGCCTGCCATTCCTCCTCGCTCCGGACCATGGCTTTGACCAGGGCCCGGCGCGAGAGGTCTCCGCCGCCGATCGCCCCCACGAGGGCACGGCGATGCTCCGCCCAGGCAGGGCACACCTCGACGGTGTGCTCCACCGTGTCCTCCGGGCGTTGCGCACAGTGGCGACACCCGGGCGTCTCTTCCGCTTGAATCCGATGCAGGAACCTCCCGAACTTGCCATGTCCGGTGAGGACCTGCGTCATGCGGAAGGTAAGGACGCCGTGAGGTCTTTCCAGCCACGCCTCAAAGAGGGGACTTACCGCCATAATCGTGGCGTGCCCAGCACTGGGTTGCGACAGCCGTTGACGCCATTTCACCATGAGATCCCGCCGGAGCTCTGTCCGCCATGCCTTGACTTGTTGCGGCAGTGGACTTTCACCCCGTCCTATAGCCACCTTCCGGTTCCATCATTGGATCAGCTTCATGTCATAATAATTTTACATTGATTTACACGTGCATGCAAAATTTCAGCTCATTCGGTAACCGGGAAGTGGGTCAAATTTAATTTGTAAGATTTGATGACAGACAAACATCGGGACAGGTGAAACTAAATAAAAGTTTGTAAAATAAAAAGGGCAAAGAGGCTGATAGACGAAAACACAGACAGGCCGATGAAAACTGTGTATTTGTCGCAGAAACACTAAACTTGCAAACATCGAGACGTGTGCTGATGCATTGCCATGTTGGTATCTAGCATATTTAGGTTTGAACCGTAGAAAAAGAAGAAAACGCAGGAAATAGGTTAAAACGTCAAGTTTTTATTAAAATGGTACATTTTTCCTTTTCTCTTAGAGAGTTATGTTAATAGTTTGCAATAAAATACCGGCAGTATTCCAAATATGCAGTCTTTATTGTACTGTCAATATTTCAGCGGCTACATAAGTCAGTCAGTCAGTCAGCTCACGGGGGGCATGTTAACATCAATGGCGATTCGGATCAGCATTCATAACCCGACATAATCAATAATCTATGGGTTTACGAGAAATATTAACTCGCCACTACTTTGTAAGTCTACCGGTAAATCATTCAAAAGACATACAATGTTACAGCAGATGTGACACTGACGAAAGGACACAAAAAATATGGATAAGTAGGCCCACTTTTAGCACGCGGGCTTGCGGACGGCGAGCTATGGGTAGCTCGCTGTTTGACCGTCCGGTAAATGTCCGGATCGAGCCCAAGTCGTCGACGGTACACGCGGGCTCGCCGTCCGCGAGTTTACGGTATCCGGAAGTCGGGATCGGAATCCTGGCGGCGGCGGCAAGGGCGCCGCTGCCTGATGCGGTCTGCCTCCTCCTTTGCTAGCATTACTGCTTCGCAGAAAGAGGCGACCGCCTGCCATTCCTCCTCATTCGGTCACCCCCTTGTCTGTAGCGGGGAGCCGCTCCAGCTCTCTAAACGTCTGTCTGTGGTAGAGTCGCTGCGGCTCTCCTGAATCTGAGCCTCTCACACTGAACATACACGACAATTACTAATAAATTACAAAGCAAAACTGAGGATACTGTGTCTCGAAAATACTGTGACCGAATCGTCAGTCAGCCATTTTCTATACCTTCTGCATTCACCTACAATGTACCATTACACCCTAATAAGTCCCCTACACCCACTGAGTTATCTTAAACAAAAACAACGCTGATATATAGAGTGCTTTAAATTTTATTGGGCCAATAATTCAACGAACTGATGGCCCGTCTTTGTTAATGCAATTATATTCCTTTATTGAAACTGGAACAAAAAGATGATTGGTAAGTGCGGGTTCAGACGCGGCGACTGTTTGCTGATGGGAGACACGGCGACAATTTGTTGGTCATCAGTAAGTATGAATTTGATTTGCATTTATGTCGACCTTTGGTTGAAGACAATGGAGAAGCATTTCTCTCTCATTTGTATAATATATGGTTTGCTGTAGGAAACCTACTTGTGGGTTAAGCTTGCCTATGTACATCAACTGTCTTATTTTTTTATTTATTGTTAAACTTGTGTCTTTTTTTTGTGGCAAATTTTTCATTCTGGAAGATGCTGTCTTTCCTAGTCAATCTATTTAAGACAAGAGTATTTGTCTAACCTATTTTGCTACACTGCATAGCAAAAGTTTTCCATTTCCCTTTTCCACACTTCTGTCTTCTGTTAGCGCGAGACAGTTCTTTCACTAGGAGCCGAGCTGGTCTTGATCGATCTTTGCCTTAGTATCTGATGATCCGCCTTATAATGTTTCTCCTCCCTGTCCTCTAGGACAGGGCTGTAATCTAGAGGCATAAATCCAGTGCGATTTGGTAATATCAAAGTGGGAAATCATCAAGTTCTTGGTTTGACAAGACCGCCATTGTAGGTACCCATAGATTTAAGTTCGTGTAAAAAGTTGTGTAACTTTTTTAGTGTACCATAAAGTTGTAAGTATATTAATAAAACCAATGATTAAATGCTGAGATCTTTATGTCGAAAGTCTAAGTATATTACAGGTAAGCACGCAAGTTCTTAGTTTACCTATAAAGAGATTATTTAATTACAATCCAACATGATTCCCTATCGTGATAAGAGTTAAATTATGGTGTTAGTAATGTAAACTTTTTATCGCGTTACATTTAGAAGTAATGTCTGTACACGTCTTTAGTTATCACTAAAATACTTTCTATAAAATTGTTACAAATGTATTATATTGCAGCCTTCATCTATCACTGTTTCAAATTATTTATTGCTTGTGTAAACTTTAAATTAGTTGAATACTGGAAAGAATTTCTGTTTAGTATTTTATGAGAATGATATTAATATTTAAATTATTTAATTTGAAAGTATATGTAATGTAGAGACGGCAGTACATCAATAAACGATAACTGGCAATTACTCATCATTATGACCCACTTAAAAAAAAAAAGATTTAAACTAGATCTTGACTTCGATCCCAAGCTCATGGTAAGCACTAAGCAGTGATGCAATCGTTGATGGTGAGGCGCACTAGTTTATTAAGAGCCTCATCATCCCTGCCTGTTGCCTTGAAGACACCTACATTATAATCGTATGACCGCAGCAGACAATTTGTTCTAGTCCTTCAATGTACTACGCGGTATAAAATTTAATACAACGGATCCAACCGTGAATTAGTGAAAAAGTCAGATATCCAGTGTCATTGTGCATACAGCTAACGAGCGGAATTCCCTACCGGAGTCTGTTCTTCTTAACAGCTGTAACCTAGTAGTCTTTACATCAAGAGTGAATAGGTTACTTCTAGGCAACTTGCCCCATTGTCGGCCACGTCATCGTTTATCATCAGGTGAGATAGTAGTGTAGGCGAGCATATCAAATAATAAAAAAAGTTGTGTAAACTACACGTGAAACTACACCTACAATTTTATTGTATATCAAAATAGAACAAAGCTTTTACACAAATCTAAGTTTTTTTAATCAAATTCAATTACTGATTCTGAACAAACAGTCAAATCAACTAAAAATTATTCAAAAACCCTTCCGCTTTATAGTAACGAAGACCTTCGACACTTCATCCATCCACATAAGCCTACTGGGACCAGGGTTATCCGAAAGGAAACTCGAGCCCCGGTTTAAAGGCTTGAAGGAACGGGGTGGGTTTTTGGTCAGTAAGAGTCTGACACTATCTCCCGCTCCACCCAAAGGCAGGTTTTGTCATTGGATGATTTTGCTAACCAAAAAAAAAAAAATCCATTCACATAAGGTTTAACCACCGTATGCTCACATCGTTCAACAATATCGCTGATGGGCCAATATAATATAGATGAAGCCATAAACCATGCAATAATTTCTTATAAAACGTATATTAACTTGACATTTATGATAATAACTTGAATTATTGTACACCTCATAAATAAAATGCTCTACTCATCAGGTTACATCAAAAAAGTGTATTAAATTGAATGAACTGCCCCGTATTGGTATGTTGGACCTATTTGAGACCTTTCCACGTATAATTTTCCCATAAAACATCATTATGGGGTTAATAAAAACTGCTACCATTATGTGACAATGTGTTCTTTGGTTTTTTAAGGGATTGTGTTGGTTTTTAGCGTCTTTCAAGAAGAAAGTGGTTAATTTTGTTCAAGTTTACGTTGAATGGGGTATTGTTTTTTGGTGCTTAATATATTAAGAGGGTCCTTTTCCACTCGCTTATCGTAAACATCGAAAATGGTTTAAAAGCTTGTCACTTCATTTAACCCTTCAGATACCGTCAATTAGAGACACAATAGTAAGACAATAGATGCGCGGCCACCGGTGGTCGCTTGGGGATTCATGAATTAATGCAATCCAACGTGATGTTTGATGAAAAGGCAACGTATAAAAACGAGAGTTATCTCTCTTTTTTAGCCTGAAAACTCTGTTAGTATTCGGTAATTTCGAGATTTACTCGAAAATTTCACAAAACTTGCTCCAGGAAATAGCTGCTTTTTTTAAAGCCTTAAAAGTTTTTGGAAATAGTTGTCGTCATTTAGAATCTTAATAAAACTTTTTTGACTTTTTTAATTTTTAGGCAAATTATGAAGTGTCAAAGATCATACAAAATAGGAGATTTTCAGAGGTCTGTACTGGATTAGTTTTACACAAATTTAGAAATTGATTTCAATGGAAGCCTAGATAATATCCACAAGATACTGTGTTTCCAAAATATCTAATGAAAAATGTGTAATAACGTCATAATCAGTTATGAGCGGTTGTATGAAAAACAGAGAAAATGTGAGTCACCTTAAGGTGTTTTTACATAGCCTACTTTAACCTACCCATAGGGAAATATGCATCTATAGAGAAAAGGATAGGTTAGCTACATTGTATGAATCTAACAGCTGTCACCCGCACCATCTTATTCTAATAATATGTAGTATTGTCTTGGTTGAAGAAATTGCAGTGTTTGTAATAAAATGTGCAGTGGTAGGTTTGTATTCAAATTAAAATTTCTTTTCCATTCCTTTATCGTTTATTCAACACGGCATTTTCACTTGAGTGTTTGTTATGAGGCAAATTATTCCACTGATGGACTTTCCTGATTATTTCCATATTATTTTGTAATAGTGCCTACATAGGACGTAACTACATACACGTTTATCGAGGTCCCTTGCTGCAAAGGTGGTATGACGATGTGGTTATTTTTGCAGGCTAGACGAAAGACCGCCCAAGATAGAGACGTTTGGAAGGATAAGGGGAGGGTCTTTTCCCAGCAATGGGCAAAAAGATAAATTACACAGTAAAATTGTAATTCTAAAAGAACACTTTTTTATGGTAGCGAAAATCATCTAATGACCGCTCTTGGGCGGAGCGGGAAATAGTGTCAGACTCTTACTGACTAAAAAAAACCTACCCCGTTCCTTCCATCCTTCATACCGGGGCTCGAGTACTCTTTTGGATTACCCTGGCGCCAGTAGGCGGTGATCACGACCCTGTACTGGGCCCTTGTGATGGATTACATTTCCTAGGAAGTAGGCTTGAGTCTCAGCAGTGGTAAAAACGATATAAGGCTGAATAAGGGTATGCTTATTTCTGATGATGCGAATTTATTAGCCAAACATGTTTCTAATACTCAATAACCTAACCTTTATAAAAATAACAACCCCATCCCCCCATTTCCTCCACCACACACTATATCTCCTAAAGGAAATAAGCAAAAAAACTCACCATCCCCCGAATATCGTTAACACATCATCGCGCGCCAATCACAGCGCGTTATTCGATCACAAGGCGCGAGCGCTGCCAATTTTTGTCCAATCTCATGGATTTCCGGCGACGGGACTTCGACTTCCGGTGGCGCGGAAACGAGCCGACACGGCGGATATGTTCGCCAACATGTTGGAGGTTTATGAAGTTTGGTGACATGGTGATATTGGTGATAATAGATCGAGAAGCCTCTGCGCTGACTCCTTGAAAACGGTCTTGACGAAACATTCCATAGAAACTATTTTCTTTTTAACCCTTCAGATACCGTCAATTAGAGACACAATAGTAAGACAATAGATGCGCTTGGGGATTCATGAATTAAAACGGCTTTGATAAAATATTCCATAGTTTTTGTAATTGATATAAACTACGACTGCGATCCCACCTGATGGCAAGCAGTGATGCAATCATTGATGGTGAGGCGCACTAGTTTATTAAGAGCCTATTCACTCTTGCCTTGACAATAGTAGCCATGTTTTACTCATTTTGACATCATCAAACAACTTCTCCCATCTTTGGTGGAACTATAGAGAAATTTAGACTTTTATTGACTAAAATCACAGCTGTGTTTCTTCAATTGACCTTCGTATTTCAGGACCACGGTATCTTTTTTTTTTAGAAATTCTTCGTAGCTCTAACGGACAGCGGCCCTGCTTGGTCATCTCTTGGACGTGCGCGTAATACACTACACAGCACTACACGACACAACTCGGTCTTTGTACTGGACAGTCGGACGGTGAGCTACTGATTGTTTGCCGTTCGCAAACCTGTGCGTACAGCGTCCGGGGTGTCTCCTATCCAGCAGTTGGGGCGTGAAGAAGTTCCATTTCCCTCACGGTGGCGGCCATCTCCCTCGCTAGCATTACTACTTTTCAGAAGGTGGCAAACGCTTCCCATTTCAAAAGGGACCAGGGCCTGACTCCGCCGGTGTATTTCATGTATTGTTCTATTATAAGCCTACCTGTTACTAATTTCAGGTGTTCTATGTAACGTACCTAGGCTTGTATACGTTTGTTACTTGATTGGATCTCAATTGTCTCCGATAGTCTCCGATTACACACGACCTACATACGAAGCTTACCTGTGTACTGCAATCTATTAAATTGTATGTTACGTGTACACCTGAAACCACTGGGGAAATTATCTACAAGCGCCGTGGTTATTAGGTACCTATGTTATCTGTATAAGTAGCTGTATATGATTGAAAATTTTCCATAAACTTACTCGAAAACCCGGTGTTAAAAACGGAAGGGGTTTTTAGGCACGCAATTTATTGTTTCCTGCACTAGTGCAGAAAAGTGCGCGAGCTTGTCCCCGCCTAAATTTATTGTATATATCGTATCAGGCTTTTTTTTTCTGTCGACGGGGAAAATCATCATTGACGAAACCCGCTCTTGGGTGGAGCGGGAGACAGTGTCAGAGTCTTACTGACTAAAAAACCCGCGCCGTTCCTTCTAGCCTTCATTCCGGGGCTCTAGTTTCCTTTCGGATAACCCCGACCCCGGTAGGCTTCGACCCAGATGGGCCCCTCCTGTTGCTGACAACTCCTTGAGGCGCGCGGGAACAGTGCGCGCCGTCGACGCCTTGGCTCGGTCCGGACAGTTACCGGACAATCGTACAGCGAGCTACCCATGGCTCGCCGGCCGCGAGCCCGCGTCTACGGTGGCTGGAAATCGGGATCGGAATCCCGGCGGCGGCGGCGGGGGCGCCGTTGCCTGATGCGGTCTGCCTCCTCCTTTGCTAGCATTACTGCTTCGCAGAAGGAGGCGACCGCCTGCCACTCCTCCTCGCTCCGGACCATGGCCTGAACCAAGGCCCGGCGCGAGAGGTCTCCGCCGCCGATCGCCCCCACGAGGGCACGGCGTTGCTCCGCCCAAGCAGGGCACACCTCTACTGTGTGCTCCACCGTGTCCTCCGGGCGTTCCGCACAGTGGCGGCACCCGGGCGTCTCTTCCGCTCGAATCCGATGCAGGAACCTCCCGAACTTGCCATGTCCGGTGAGGACCTGCGTCATGCGGAAGGTAAGGACGCCGTGAGGTCTTTCCAGCCACGCCTCAAAGAGGGGACTTACCGCCATAATTGTGGCGTGCCCAATCGTATCAGGCTGGGCACCAAGCGACCTTAACGAGTTGGCGGTCAACCACCGTTTATTTATATCTTCGTAAGTGTATTGAAAAACGTCGTTTGATACACGAAAGTCACCGCAGCACTCGACTCCATAACACCCTCACCTGCATCTTGCGCGAATTTCGCCTTGGTTGCAATGACAAAGCTTCTCCACTTGTATCAAAATGTACCGCTTTTTTTGTTTTCGTGGAGAAACCTTCAAAAGTCGCCCGGACTTTGGGGATAAGTCCGGGGAGTGTGGGATTTCTACCTCACTAAAACCACCCCGGTGATCACCATCAGCACGTAGAAGGAGCCCCGTTACCTCTGAAAAGACCATTCCGGAACTCCCCTGTGCAACGCCTGTTAGGGTCCCTGAGGATCAAAATGTACCTACTATTTTATTACCATTTATTATCCGATGCTAAGTAACTTGCATTTTATTTTCTAAAATTTGAGTTTTGCGAGTTACCCTGGGGCATTTAGTTTAAAAGTCATAATACCTTTAGAGGTTTTATGTATCTGACTTACAAAGCTATAAAATACATACATAAGCAGATTTTTACGGTGTTCACACAAAGTCAAATATAATGAGAATATTAGCGTTAACATTAGGTACGACTGTGAGGATAATATTTTTATATATTAGCACATAAGTAATATGTGCCGTTTAGTTTAATATGCGAGTCGCTCTGTCGGCCATTGTGTCAAGGTTTTAAGTAAAGTGATATTAAATTATGGGAATAGGTATGTTCTTGAAGTAAATGAGGTATACTAGTACTTAAAGACAATTTAATTTTAATATGTGTAACAAAACAGGCCGTTTGGTAATACTTTTTTATTATTATCCTTACTAATATTATATAAATGGGAAATTGTGTGTGCCTGTTTGTCCGTCTTTCACGGTAAAACGGTGCGACGAATTGACGTGATTTTTTAAGTGGAGATAGTTGAAGGGATGGAGAGTGACATAGGCTACTTTTTGTCTCTTTCTAATCCTACACTTCCCTAAAATGGGGGATTTTTGGGCGCGCAAAAGCTAGTTTGATATAAACTAGTGCTTGACTGCGATCCCACCTGATGGTAAGCAGTGATGCCTTCGTTGATAGTGAGGCACACTAGTTTATTAAGAGCCTATTTACTCTTGCCTTGAAGACACTCAAATTATAATCGGATGGGAAGACAGCAGCAGGCAAATTGTACCAGTCCTTCGATGGACGCGGTATAAATGACGAGGCGAAACGCTTAGTCCAGACCGTGGAGGTTTCAAGTAAACATGTAAGTGCTTTGTAACAACTTGGATTTTAATGAAACTTAGTTTGAGTCTACATTAAGAACTTACAGAGTTTAAGTAAAATTCGAAGTAAGTAACCTGTTCAAGACATCTTACTTCGGAAATCGGAAGACCATTTTTTCCATTCAGAGTAAAAGCCACAAAAAAAGAACACGTAAAATAAAAAGAAAATATAGGTAAGTACATCGTCTCACCAAATTTTCAACTCTTCAAGCTTTCGATCAAAACTTGTCAGTTATCGAAAACGCGCGGTTGTTAAAGTATAAATATTCACCGTTTGATGGCTGCGGCAACTTTTTCATTTCACTCGGAGTTTGGGAGAGATTGAAACAATAACAGGGGCTGAGGACTGAGAAGTGACGTCCCCCGGGAGCTACGCGTCTTGCGCCCCCAGGGGTGGTCGCAGTGGGAGCGATTAGCGGACGGATTATCGTTACAGGTTTGTAGAAGCTGATTAAAATCAATAACATCATCGCCTTGTATTATCGAGAAGGGTGACACGGCTTTTTAGATTTAGCAGATCTTTTCTACTCAATATTTGGTAGATAGACATACATAATATCTACTCTTTATTGTACACCAAAAATAGTAGGGATTTAAAAAGTTTAATAGCGTATAATAATGGGCGTTCTTATCGCTTAAAACAATTTTATACAGACAACCTTTGATGGTGAAAATCTGATTCTTAGCGAGTACTTGTCTGTATTTTCCTTTATGACCCAATCTCTGATGACATTTTGGATTACTAGGTTACTTTTCAGTCGATCAGATGCCTGGCCTTTACCAAATACATATATTGGGGTCAGTTTCCAGTCTCAAAAGCTGCAACTAAATTTTAGCTCGGCATTAGGTACTTTTGACTATAGGAACTAACCTTACAAACATGTTGGATTTTTTTGGTATCCAGACCTACGTTTTAGGACAATAATATAATATTAGTAAACATACACTATGTATACCTACTGTATTACTGGTGATACACAGTCGTTGGCTTATTTTATGTAGAAATTTTAAGAAAACCGAGCACGAATGTGTTATTTTGTTCCTTTTCCTTATGATATTTTGTACAGAGACAGGCACTCGCCACCTGCTCGCAGTGGCACCCCACCCTGAACAGTATATTGATTGGATTTAGCGAATTCAATATAGATGTTATATTGTATCAGAATTGATGGTTATTTGCTTATCAAATTCTTTTCTTTGTCGCTGTTTCTTTTGTCGGCGTTTTGATAACTGACTCGAAGATTGAATAAAACGCGGTGTTTGCTGTTTTCTGATGATTATTATTACGTTGAAGATTTTTTAGATGCTTAATGCAATCAAGATGAAAAAATATTGAAGTGTTTTGTTATGTAAGGTTCTTTATTTGTACCGACCTACTAATGCTTTCATTGATCTTCTTTTTATTAAGAAGATACTAAAAGATAACATAAGCATATTAATAAGCTTTTTTTATGTTCCCACTCCTGGGATACAGGCCTCCTTTCTCTAGCGCCAATTTGCGGCTTGTTCCGCCGTTAATCCACCACGCGGGTACTAAAAGATACCTAGAACATTTTGTTAGTAACAAAATATCTAAACTACTTACATATATCTCTTTTTGCAGGTACTATGCTGGAAGAGATTTTTCTACATCAACTTTGTACCAATTTTTCTTTAAATTTTTTCCTTTTTTTGTCTTTTACTTTATTTGTGTACATGAATAATTAAATAAAGATAAAGCGCAAATCTCTGGAACTATTAGTCGCATTGGAAAAAATCTTTCTGTACGGGATAGCCAGGCTTATGGCAAATGGTATAAGTTATGTAATATGACGCTACGACTCATGGAAGCAGAGCAGTAACCTAAGACGTGGGTGAAACCGCTTGTGACAACTATAGTTGACACATAGTAAAACAAATCTTTGTCAAAGTCAAAGTCAAAGTCAAAGTCAAAGATATTTATTTGTTACACATAGGTTTGTATGAGGTACATGGTGTTAATTTAAAAAATAACGTCTCACTATGTGTTGCCTTACTGGGCATACAAATATTGTATAACATGGTTAATGTTGTAAGCATTATAAGCGTTCTTAAATGACTAATTAAAATT
The DNA here is from genome assembly GCA_949319445.1 of Mythimna lalbum. Taxonomy (NCBI): domain Eukaryota; kingdom Metazoa; phylum Arthropoda; class Insecta; order Lepidoptera; family Noctuidae; genus Mythimna; species Mythimna lalbum. The sequence goes on from OX439354.1 coordinate 2,259,721, forward strand.
AAATCTTTAGTTATAAAATATACTTAACACAATAAAACAAAATAAAATTTTAAAATAAAACGAAAATATATCGCTTAGAAAAATAAAATAAAAAAGTTACTAAATAAATCGGATAATATGGAGTTAGGTTTGTTACTTATCTTCTAGATATTCATTAATACTATAATATGCTTTTTGTAGTAGGAATTTAAGGAGTGCATTTTTAAAGTATCTTAGATCTTTTGAAGTTGTTAGGAATTTAGGTAGTTTATTGAATATTTTAGGTGCCATTCCTAAAAAACTTTTTGAGAAAAGAGCAGTTTGGTGGGTTTTTGATTTGAGTGCATTGTGATGGCGTTTGGAGGATAGAGTTTCAAAAAGGTTAGGGTTATTTTTGATGAACATGGCAACTTCATAAATATATAAAGACGGAAGTGTCAATATTTTTAAATTGATAAAAAATGGTTTGCAGCTATCGGTATTTTTTATCTGGCATACTGCACGAAGACATTTCTTTTGGGCTTTAAATGCCATGTCCCTATCCGTCGAGTTACCCCAGAATATTACGCCGTACCGCAGTGTAGTGGAAACATACGCGTGATAAGCGGTCAGCACAGTATTGCGATTGGCAACCTTGCTTAAATTATGTAAAGCGTAGCAATATTGATTCAGTTTTTTTATTAAATGGTCAATGTGTGTCTTCCATGTCATGTGCTGATCTAACCAGATCCCAAGGAATTTTGTGTATTCAATTTTAGAAATATTGTTTTGTTCAAACGTAATATTAGGATTAACAGAATTTGTTCGTTGGTTAAAGTTCATAATATGGGTTTTTCCAAAATTAACTTTTAAGTTATTGTGTGTCAACCACTGAATTATTATTTTCAAGCTATCATTTATTTTATTTTCAAATGTGCCTAAGTCCTTTCCGATAAATATTGTAGTACAGTCATCAGCGAATAGGGTCATTGGGTGTTCTATGGTTCTGGGCATATCGTTAATATAGCAAAGGAACAATAGTGGACCCAGTACACTTCCCTGTGGTACGCCGTAGTATATAGACCTTTGCTTAGAAAAATAAGTTATTTCGGATTTTGTTTTAGGACAAACTTTTCCAATTTTTGTTATTTGTTTTCGGTTGACTAAGTACGATTTAATCAGTTCTAAAACATTTCCTCTAATCCCAAGCTTATTTAGTTTTAAGAGAAGGACTTTGTGATCTACGTAATCAAACGCCTTCGTCATATCCATGAATAATGCTGAAACTGGTGTTTTTTTGTCCACATTTGAGATTATTTCATTAACTAATTCATAGATTGCCATATTAATATTTTTATTCTTCCTAAAGCCATATTGTTCTTTGGATAGAATGTTGTTTTTTTCTAGGAATGAGTTTAGGCAGTTATAAATGACTTTTTCTATGATTTTAGAAAACACTGGCACAAGTGCAATAGGCCTATAATTTTTCATATTTTGTGGGTCATCTTTCTTGTGTAGAGGTGTTATAATTGAAAGTTTTAAATCCTCAGGAAATTTGCCGGCATCTATACACAGGTTAACAATATAACTAAAAATAGGTGAAATTTCAAAAGATACGCTTTTAATAACATGGGTTACAATATCATCGTAACCGGAACTATTAGTATTTTTTAGAGCAAAAATTATTTTATTTATGTCATCTGGTACAGTGGGTGCTAAGAATATTGAATGAGGGTTCGAATTGATTAATGTAGAGTTATACTTCCTAGCTTGGTTATGATTGTTTATTGGTAAAACTTGATCAATGAAATAATTATTAAATAATTCCGCAATCTCATTTGGTTCGGAGGTACATCTGTTATTATTAGTGACTATTTTCGAAGGGTTTTCTTTTGGATAATTGGTTTTGGTTGAATTTATAACTTTCCATGTTGCTTTTACTTTGTTGTTGGAATTGTTAATAAAGTAACTGTTTTGTGTTTTTTGAGTTAATTTAATGACTAGTTTAAGACGTTTAGCGTATGTGTTAAATGTTTTTTTATTACTTTTATTTGGCTGGCGTCTGTATTGCCATAGCATCTCACGTTTACGCTTACAACATAGTTTTATGCCTTTAGTTATCCATTTTGGAGCTTTGTAGCATACATTTTTGATTCTTATAATAGGGAAGCAAAGATCGTAAAACAATTTAAACAAGGTGTGAAATTCATGGAATGCGTTATCTGGGTCTGTACAGTTGTAAACGTTACTGAAACTAAGGTTTTTGAGGGCATCCTTAAATTTAATCATATTGTCTTGGCAAAAATCTCGTCTGAAAGTATACCAATGTGAAATAGTACAAGTTTTTTTGACAGGACATTTCAAGATCTGAGCCGTATGGTCGGAAAGAGCTAATTCTACTACTTCACTGGTGCTGCCTCTGGTATTGTGTATTATATTATCAATACATGTACCACTATTTAAACGTGTGGGTTGTCGAATGCTTAATTTCATACGATAGTTATAAAGAAGATTCTCAAGTTGCTTAGATAACTTCGTATTTTTTAGAATATCGATGTTAAAGTCGCCACATATCATGACTTTATTTTTGTTGTTGCACACTTTTTTTAGAATACCTTCAAATTGGTAGAAAAATAGGTTTAAGGTATCCGTTTTGAATTTTGGTGATCTATAAATGCATATTATAGTTATATTGTGATCGATTAATTGTATAGCACAACCTTCTAAAACACTAGGACAGCAGAATTCTTTTAAGTTAAGTATTTTGTACTTGTGTTTATTGTTCACCAGAATACACGAACCTCCTCTTCGACTGTTTCTAACGTAGTGGGTTGCGAGCGTGTAATTTGGAATATGTAGATGTATTTCATCACCTTCTTTCATATTGTGTTCTGATACGCAAAGCACATCCACAAATTTGTTATTACAAGCAAGTTCATGTAGATGTAAACTCAATAAATCCGATTTGTTTATTAAGCCATTAATGTTTTGATGTAATATAGTAATGTGATTATACAAGAAAAAAATTACTGTTATTATTGATATTAGGGTTTGTACCGTTAGTAATATTAGGAGAAAAATGTTCGATATTTGACAAATTACTGATATCGGGGTTTAAAAGATTATCAGTGTATAAAGGAATGTCATGAGTATGAACAAAATATTGAAGATTACCGAACATATTTTTTATCCCATTATTGTTTATTGCACCAGTATACTTTGAAAACCACCACCAGTATACTTTTGTGTAGTAGTTTTTTGTCAATATCAGACTTTTACTAAATAAAACCACACGTGTGTAGTTCAGTTGAAACTCAAGTTGCTAAAAGAGTATGAGTGGATGGATGGAGAGGGAGAGGGAGGCCAAAGAAAAGATGGATTGTGTGGAGGATATGAAAGGAAAGGGAGTCAGCGATAGCGTGACGGTTGACAAAATAGAATGGAAGAAAAACACGTTTTTCGCCGTACATAGATGACGACGATACAATAGGTACATATATCATAGAACAACATATATCGTACATAGAATCAAAGCATATCCGACTGGCCCGTTGGACTAGTGGATAGTGACTCTGACTGCTATGCTGGAGGTCGTGGGTTCGATTCCCACAAGGGACAAATGTTTGTGTGATGAGCATAATCATTTGTTCTGTGTCTGGGTGTATTTTATCTATAATATTTAGTATTTAGAAATGTATAAGAATGTTTATCAGCTGTCTAGTACCCATAACACAAGCTCTGCTTAGCTTGGAATTAGACGGCGTTGTGTGATAGTTGTGGAAGATTATTTATTTATTTAACAATTTTTGTATACACAATAATAAAAAGAACAGAAGAAGGAAACAGAAGAATAGTACAAAGGTAATGCTTATTTCTAACGAAATCTCTTCCAGCATTCCTGCGAAAGGAAAATTGGAGAAAAAAGAGATTTAGACACTGTGTGTAAAAGTAAAAGGAAAATGAGTACAACAATAAAACAATATAACATGCTAATAAAGAAAAACAAGATATATATATAATATAGATAAGGCACTTTTAAATTGGCAAGAAGTCATTCAATCAGAAAAATGATGCTAATTGCCATTTACACCTTCATCATTAAGATTTACTTAGGTATAGGTGCTGCAAATGTACACAAAAACCAAGTTTTTCCCTGGTAAAGTAGACAAGGTCAGAAATTGAAGATAATAAGCCGTTCTGCACAAAAAGCGGCTATTATACGGAAGCCGAGTGATCGTCATCAAGTCGTTGAGGTGCGCCCGCGCAAGTGGGCTGCCGGTATCCTCCCACTGACGATTTGACTTAAGAGGTATTTTCTACAAAATTGTGGTTTAATTGAGAGACCGTCGGATTGAAAGATTTCGGTAATGGCCTTCAATTTTTGATGTTTAAACAAACAAATTAGGTTTGGGGTTTATTTGAATCAGTAGAAAGTCTAGGAGTGGTGATGGAAATAAAAGTTGGTTTTGTAATGGTAGAGGATTGCATCAGGAGCATAACTTACCCCCCTAGCCAAGTTACAACTGTTTCGCTTGCGTCGAACGCTTCGAGTTTCGCCCACCCCACTACAACAGATCCTGTGCGTCTCGCATCCACCTCATTCCCGAAACTCTCACCAGGTTTTCGGTCCACCTTATGGGCGGCCTCCCGCTGTGCTGCGTTTTCCGGTGCGTGTTCGGCACTCTAGAACCTTTCTGCCCCAGTGACCATCCGTCCTACTAGCAATGCAAATCGAAATTGTTAGTCTTTAATTATAAGTACATGATTTATTTTTACAATTCCTTATCATTATTATTAAAAACAACATACATTTCAACGATTAATTCGTTCGTATACTGCAACTGACAACATTGGTTTGAAAAACCTCAATAATCAAAATATAATTTCTTGACTGAGATCAGATTTAGGTAGTAGTCTTGAGATCGAATAGACATTTCAACAAGAAAAGGTTCGCTTCGTTAATCTTCATATTTTCAACGCAATATCATCAGAGATACAACACAACACAATACAACTATCACAGTACTGGCGAGGTAGGTAAGTAATATTAGGTAGGTACATTTGAGCCTAGACTTAGTTATATTGTGCCTAATACTACCGCACTTAGGACTAACGTTTCAATTCTGGACGAGCTAAACATCAAACAGAGGTTATCGTCGACTGTGCAAGTACGAATCCTCAAATATTTTGGTCACGTTGTTCGCAACGAACACTCCATGGAGCGACTCGTTGTCCAGGGACAAGTGGAGGGGAAGCGGTCACGTGGTCGCTCGCCTACGCGTTGGACAGACCTTATCAGAGCTGCAACACAAACCTCCATAGACCAGAGTTCTCGAGACGCCGTGAATCGGGACAAGTGGAGACGCATCGCGGAAGCCTCACTCGCCAACGAAAATGCAACATCGTCAACCACGACCGCTCTGTCAAGAGTAAACGACTAAGGAGAAGGAATACTACCGAGCTAATACCCGCCTAAATTGCTACTTAGTGTTTTGGAGAGAGCAGATTCTGCAAGATAAGCTACTGAACAAGTAGCAACTTTTTATGTTCGAAGCAAAAAGTCTTAATCACTTCTGGGCAGTTTTTTAAAGATGATTTATTATAGCAATGTCTTTTTTTAGTTTAGCAACGTTAATGTGAGAGAGATAGAAAGTAAATTCGTGTAGCTTTCTCTTCACACTTAAATTAAATTCTAGGTTATATCTAGATTACTTAGGATAGTTAACGTAGGTACGTACTTATAATTTGTAATTACGATCTTTTTTCGATAGATTTTGTAGGATACCTAAATGAATTTAAGTTAAGATTCGGAGGATGCGACTATAAAATATTTGGATTTAATTTGTAGATAGTTTTGGTACGAATAAAAAAATCATGACCAAAAGCTTTTTTATTTATTTTTCGAGTTCCGTTATGAAGGCTAGAAGGAACGGGGTGGGTTTTTAGTCAGTAAGAGTCTGACACTATCTCCCGCTCCACCCAAGAGCGGGGGTTGTCACTAGATGATTTTTGCCCACCAAAAAAAAAAGATGAAAAGCTGTTTTGAAAGACAACGCCTAAAATATACTTCTGGAAAATTTTAAATCTTTAATTGTATGTGGTTACATACAATTTAAGATTTAAAATTTGTCTTTTTTGATTTTTAATTCAAACTTATTTTGTACAATTTTATCGGTCACCTAGCTATTTCGTGCATGCTGTAATCTCCTATAACTGAAGGAGCAAACGATAAAAAGCCATTTGTAATATTGTAATCTGAGTTATTCTGTGTTATCTCTTTCTGTCTGATATCTTTTGTTGATGATTAAAATAAATAAGTATAGCACTTTTTGCCGACGACGCCCAACTACTCTATGACATTGTAAGCCGACCTTCACATACGTCAAGATGATAAAATATACAATGAAAACATTCAAAATGCTGTATAGTAATTGTAAAACAACTCAAACGTCTCCACACTGTATTATGACGTGAAAAAAACTGGGCAAGTGCGAGACGGACTCGCGCACTGAGGGTTCCGTGCCAACTACAATTCCCGAATAGAGTCTCGAAGATTTTTCCGAACAGCAAATATTTTTTTTTTGGCGTAGATCAACAAATTTACTGTTTTCAGATTTATTCCTATACTGTGCTATAAGGCCTTGTTTTGTGACAAATTTTTGGGATTCTGGGTCAACGTGAAGCAATTCCGATCTTTGAGAGTATCAAAATATAAGTTTTTTGCAACATAGACGGCCGTATCTTTATTGTTCGTTAACTTTAAAGTTTATTTTGTCGCAGCTTTAAGAGACCACAGCCCTGAGTATATGGTTTTAATTTCAGCTCGATACCTCTACGCGTTCTCGAGATAAAGGGTCTTGACAGACGGACGGACAACAAAGTGATCCTAACAGGGTTTCGTTTTTTTCTTTTGAGGTTCGGAACCCTAAAAAACGTCAAAAAAACAACCTTCATACATTATACAGCTCACGACGAACTCGTAAATCGAGAGCCAGTCGTAACTCGAGCAATTTAGGTTATACTAGCAACAAAACATAGTTTTTTTATATATCGGAAGCAGCGAAATACATATTTATCGCAGTTGTTACATCAAAAAGTCGCTAGCACAAAATGTACGGTGCATTTGTGCGGCGTGTGACTGATTGTCGCGTGACACACTGACAAACTAGTCGCGTAACAAATGGCTAATGTATTCTGTTGGATGTCGTTGTGATGAGCGGTCTAATTTATGGGATGTAGTCGACTTGTTTTTGTTTGTTCTTGCATTCGATTATTTATTTATTTATTAAAACTTCATGCAACACAAAGGTACATAGGCGGACTTAATACATTAGGCATTCTCTACCAGTTAACCAAGGGTGGTGAAGAGAAAACATGGCAGGACAACATTAATTAGTGTATGAATTTGTTTCATGAACTATTGATACTTTTTGGTGATGTGGTGGCTAAAGAATTTTGAAAAGGATAGGTAAGTAATTGAATATTCAGTGAGCATAAGCATACTCTTTGAATGCTTTAAGTTCCACAGTGCGACATAAGTGTACTAATTACAGGTGATTAGCATTCAATAGGTTAAGCCTTTTAATGTTTCCACTGCTGGGACTCAGACCTCTCTAGGAGAGGAAATGGGCCATAATCCACCACGCGGGCGCAGTGCGTGTTGGTCTTGGTGAATGTCACATGTCTTCGAGTTCGGTTCTAGGACGTGCAGGTTTCCTCACGATGTTTTCCTTCACCGTTTCGAGAGCAGTGATGAAATAAATTACACAAAGTAATGCGCTTGGCTGGGTTTGAACTTACAATCTACAACATGTAAGTCTAGGCCGTTACCACTCGGCCACCACTGCTTTCCCTAACAGTAATGACATTCAGTAATTAGTTGTATTTATAGCAGTATGTAAGGAAGAGAATAACAGAAACAAAAACAAAAAATGTAATTGAGCCTTCAAATTCCTTTTAATAACTTATCCCACTCTGGGTGGAGTAAGAGGGCTCAGATTTTTATTGAATAAAATCTATGGCCACGGTAGCTCTTTTAAACATTGCCGCAACCCGCCTATTAAATGTTTGAAGTTAAAATGTCGGTCTACTTGATTCCTAAGTTGGTAAATAATTCATTAAACCCCAAGCGAAGACCGGCGTTCACTCTCTCATTATCTTTCTATTGTATCTCTATAGTTAAGATAAAGAATTAAGAACTTAAATATTACACAGATAGGTACTTGTAAAAAACGATGAAATTAATTCCTAATAACAGGTGAGAGTGTAATGCTATCTAGGATTCGTGCGCAATGCAATAACATACAAAATGCAACTTTTTCTATTCTAAAGTCTAAGATAAGCATCTAAATGTCTATGTTTTCGCTAGCATGCGAATCGGTCATGCTTTCCAGTAGCTATTTAGTACGAATTAAATCGGTAAGCTATATTTTGGCCATCGTTTTTAACGGAACATTTAACTGGGTAGCCATTAAAGCAATTTTGCGCCAATAAAGCTGTCAACAATAACTCTTTGACGCGAATTCCGAATTCAAATCAGTTTATTGAAATTAGATGGCGAATAATGGCGATCTTCATTGATTTATGTAAACATGAAACACGCACGGATTAATCTTGAAGAAACATATTTTTTTGGTGATAAAAATGTAAAAAGTGACAAGTTTTGCGTGTCGCTCGTGACGTCCGTGTATCACGGCAGCTCTACCGTATATTATAGTAAAGTTACTGATGTCATTAATCAATTCGTTTTTTTGTGTGTAAATGCGATTTTTATTGTCTGCGAACGAGTCGTGAATCCATTTGTGTTAATGAATGCCGCAAGGTGGCCCCCGATTAATCCAATGTCATTTTACAATAATGTTTGTAATCAGGCTCCCTTAGTTTTTGCAAAGTTCCCCTTCATGGATTGTAAAAACTGTGTGAAGATGACAGTTGGCGGTTGTGTTTTGTTTTGTTTTAATATCGGATTTTTGGAGAGTCCAGGGGATGTTAAAGTTGTTTGTGTAGTGGTGGAATCTTTTAAGCAGTATCAGGATTCTGTTGGGTTAGTAAGATTCTGTTTATATTGTATCTCCTACAGATAAAATCAAAGTCCTTCAAATAAACTTAAAAGTGCCTAATGTAGAGATGTCAGCAAAACTGCAGGGCCGATTCTCGCTAGGGTCATGGGGATTTTTTTGCAGGGATACCGTGCTCCTGGAACGCATAGGGTTACTGAAGGACACAGGTCGATTTTGGTCAGTAAAAGTGCCTAACGTAAAGATATCAGTAAAACTGTAGGGTCGATTTCCGCTAGGGTCACAGGAATTTTCTGACAGGTATACCGTGGTCCTGGAACGCAAAAGGCAACTGAAGGATACGATTCAATTCATTTATTCACTCTTAACAATAGGTTTTTTTGACAGTTAACAATGTGAGTAAGAGGCTAGTGCCTGAAATAGGTTTTTGAAGAAAAGCCTGTGGTCACCAGGGCTCCCCCACAGCAAAAAAAAGGAAAGTACAGTGTTAGACGACCTTGAGTGACAGCAATACGATTTATGGTTACAGAACATCAGACCATAAAAGGGGTAGTGAAAAAAATAAAATAAAATAAACAAAATGAATTGTAAAACCAGGTAAAAAGTAAACAAAATAGAAAAACCGACAATATTGAAAATACAGGTAGCTTTTAGTCCTTAAAAGTCTGACATACCCTTTCGACCCTAGAATGGGAAAAGTAACCCAGTTATCTTCAAAGCTACAGTGAATAGACTCTTAATAAACTAGTGCCATTCACCATCAACGATTGCTCTACTGCTTACTATCAGGTGGGATCGCAGTCAAGCACATAGTTCATATTATAAAAAAAGTCATTGACTGATTTTCCACTTAAAAAAAAGTGCCTAACGTCACTTGTCTCTTTGTTTTTTTTTGCAAGTTTAGCTCAGAAGTTTTTGAGCTACATGTTAAGAAAAAAAAAGTAATATATTATGTGGTTTTCTTAAAGTTATTCTTAACTAGTCAGTTGTAAAAATGTTAACGTTTAGAATTATCGTGGTTAATGATCTCAACAAATACAAATTAATAACAAATCTATGTGGATTCAATGTGTACTTAATTGCCGTATAAGTACGTATTGGAAAAACCAAAAAAAGCACCTTGTCATTGACACGATTGATCAATGTCAAAGTTTTTATACAAATACATATCTATTTATCATCAAATTACAGGTAGTTTACGTATATAAAAATAGAATGATTGAAGAAACTTTAAGTAATGCTCAATTACTCATAGTTGAGAGTAGTGGCCTAGTGGTAATGGCTCCGACTTACGAGCTATAGATCGCGGGTTCAAACATTTGGGTTTGTTTGCATTAATTTGTTTAATTTATTTCATCAACACTGCTTTCAAAACGGTAAAGGAAAACATCGTGAGGAAACTAGCATGTCCAAGAACTAACAAATTCGAAGACGACCTGCTCTAGGGCCCGCGTGGTGGATTACGGCCCATTACCTCTCCTATAGAGGAGGCTTGAGTCCCAGCAGTTATTTTATTTTAGAAACTAGCTTCTGCCAGCGGCTTCGCCCGCGTGAAAATAGTTTTCTTCATACAAACTTTGGACCCCAGAAATATTATTCTACACTTTTTTAATGTTTTAGTATTGGGATGTAAGGCCAAATAGAGGAGTTTAATATTAGGAGTACCCGAATGGATAACAAAGATGTCGACTACACCTTGTTAAGCCCACACTTATCGCGGGTTAGAAGGGCATTTCCTTCGGGTCCGAGGTGGCGCCTGGCTCGTCGTGACGTCACATTGGGGCTGTCAAACTGTGGCATGTGGGAAACAACGGGCATGTTGGGTAAGTGAGTGATCGAGGGTTATGACACAGTGCCACAGAGAACAGTGAAACAAGTCAATATTGAAAAGGGTGGGTCTTTCTTGAAGGTTCTTCTCCATAGGAAACGACGGATTGGAACCATGCACTAGCTTCTTACGTTTTATAAGTGCTCATGTAGGCCTATGTGAAACACGTAAACGAGTAATTAATTTAATTTATTTTAGAGCACCTGTCATATTCATTTTTTCAGGTTTCCAAAGTGTTTTTGAATTTGTCTTAGAATTTTTGCATTCCTAGATTAGTAGAACACAATGAACTGGATCTTCATGTACTTTTATCTTTGACATAGTTAATTCTTATATATAAACGACATGGATAAATACTGGAGACTAACTTCATAAGACTGATTTTGTATGCCTATCGGCGGGACATGGTTTGTACAAAAATATTGGAAAACCACCTGTAATCACCTATGTTCACAAAACGAATAAATGAATTTAAATTTGAATTTGAATTCACATAAAATTCAGAAATACTAATTTTAGTTCAGCAAAAAATAAGGCGGTATGTCCGCCTTATTTTTTGCACTGTTAAAATTCAAAAGAAGAAATGTTGTGAAAAATGGTATTTTTAATCATTTACCGCAATTACCTGAAAATCTGATTTATTAAAAAAAAACCGGTCCCTAAGATTCAGCGAGATTAGGGCCCCCTAGTTTGAGGAACACTGTATATAAAAATTACAGACCTATATTAAGATTGTTTAATTTAAGGTAATATTTATACAGTGGTTCAATAAAAATAATATTGTAATCGGAAAATTCCAGATGTAATTTTCTTAATTTGGCACCCGTCAATTTCCTAAAGATGTTCCTAAACTCTTAAACTCCAATACCAGCACACGTACTCCCTTCGCTCCCTTCGTCATTATCCTCATACCTGACCTACTGGCGCCCTGCCACAGCACCAGACAGTGACGCAGCAGTTTGCGCAGGCGCCGCTCGCCCCACGTCATTACGTCGACGCAGACCAGACGACACTAATAGAGGCCCACGAGGAATTCTACCATTTTTAAGGAGACGTAAGTATGATATAAATTGGGCTGATATGGGTGGTAAGAAAATAGGCCTAGATATACAATAGTATATAGACTTTACTTGAGAGAAGTGGTGGCCGAGTGGTAACGGCCCCAACTTCTTGGTCGTGAGTTCAATACTTGGCGCATTATGTGTAATTTATTTCACCACCACTGCTCCTAAAACGGTGAAGGAAAATATTGTGAGGAAACCATGCCGGTTTCCTCACAATGTCTTAGAACTAAAAATTCGAAGAAATGTGACATCCACTAACCCGCACTGGGGCCGCGAGGTGGATTACGGCCCATTCCCTCTCCTAGAGAGGAGGCCTGAGTCCCAGCAGTAGGAACATTAAAAGGCTGATTATGCTTTCTGATTTAAACTTTATGTAACACCTAAAAACCTCTGTAAATGTGAGTCAGACTCTTGCGCTGAGGGTTCCGGAGAAACTTACCCATGTAAATAATTCAATCATCATCATCTTCCTGCCCTTGTCCCGTTTTATTTGGGGTCGGTGCAACACGTTTTTTTCTTCCATTCTGTCCTGTCACTTGTCACGCTATCACAACTCCCTTTAAACATGTAAATAATTCAATACCAAAGGATTTTTCCGAATCGAAAAAAAAAATTTTGTGTCGTAAGAATATAACTATTTTCAGATTTATTCTTGTGTGCTATAAGACCTTCTTATCTGTGCTATAAGACCTTGCTTTATGCCAAATTTCAGAATTCTGGGTCAACGGGAACTACCGTATGAATTTTGATTCCTTTAAAAGTTTCGATGGTTTTTTGTGACATAGATCGCATCTTATTTGCCTGCTTCAAAGCGCGCTTTCGCTGTCTTCCTATCCGATTCCCGTAATTCCTTCGGATTATAATTTCAGTGTCTTCAAGGCAATAAACATATAAAATAAACGAATGCGACTATCATTGATTGCATCACTGCTTACCATCAGGTGGGATCGCAGTCAAGCTCTAGTTACCACTATATAAAATAAATGCAGTCTTGTAATCTGTACAAGAGCAGCAAAGTATGTCTTTGATAACTCTGTCTGACATAAATCTTTACATAGATATACTATATCATACACAAATCTCAAGATATCTTATTTCCCAGTAAACTCAGTCTCACGCTGGGCAGCATTCGAAACGGAGCAACGCAAATATATCGACAGATCTGATCTTATCGACGCCCGTGCACACCGACTGACAGAGTTTTAATTAGCGCAGGGATTTTCAACGATTTGGTGGAGATGGTATGGTACTTTAAAGTTAAAATGGCGACGAAGAAGGAAGTACCTACGTTATTGTAGAGCAGTGGTGACCCTTTGGTAGCTGCTCCGACTTTCAAGTTATAGGTCGCGGGTTCAAACCCAGCCAAGAGCATTACTTTGTGTAATTTATTTTTTCACCACTGCTCTCAAAACGATGAAAGAAAACATCGTGAAACATGTCCTAGAACTAAAAATTCAAAGACATGTGGCATTCAGCAACCCGCACTGGGCTCGCGTGGTGGATTACGGCCCATTCCCTCTCCTAGAGAGAAGACCTGAGTCCTAGCAGTGGGAATATTAAAAGGCTGATTATGGTATGCTATGTTGCTATGGTAGAGATTGTAGGTAATCTGCTAAAGTTTATAAAATGGCGATGAAGAGGGAAGTACTTACGTAAATATTTCATCATCTCCCTCCCTAGCCTTTTGCTGGGTCGACTTCCAGTCTAACCGGATTCGAGCCTACCTGTCAGAACGACTGTCTATCAGAACTCCACAACCCAGTAACTGGGCAACACTTTGCTTCTTGGATAGCCTGATGGTCAGAGTTTTTGGCATCGATTGTATTATCTGTATTATTTATTTATTTATTACTATCTTCTGCCAGCGACTTCGTACGCGGATCCTGTTGCTTATTCCGTCGAGTAATTTCTCCCATTTCCCCAACATTTCCCTTCACTACTCTGCTCCTATTGATCGTAGCGTGATGAAAAGTATACTATAACCTGCCCAGGAGTATGAAGAATGATTGTACCAAGTTTCGTTAAAATCCATCGCGTAGTTTTTGTTTCTATAAAGAACATACAGACAGACAGACAGACAGACAGACAGACAGACAAAAATTGTACTGTTTGCATTTTTGGCATCAGTATCGATCACTAATCACCCCCTGATAGTTATTTTGGAAATATATTTCATGTACAGAATTGACCTCTCTACAGATTTATTATAAGTATAGATATACTTTATTGTAGTTACATAAAAACATAACAAAGAAAAACTTATTTCTAAAACACGTACAATGGCCTGTAATGACTGTCAAAGATCTATGAATAACAACCGGGTTCAATAGCTTTTCGTGCTTTCAGAGCCAAGGGCTGTCCTAGACAAATTTAGAAAAGTGCATATGAATTGAAAAATTCACAATGGTAGTTGTCCGATTTCGAACTCGCAACCTGATGCATGAGAGGCGGGTATCTTAACCACTGGGCTATCATGACGTACTTAAGTATTTGTAGGTTTATATGTCATCAACAGATATTGGAAATAGGCAAACAAAAAAGAGTTGTTTAGCAAAGGGTATCATCGTCAGAGATAAGGCGTTAAATAGGTAACATTTTATTAGCACGCACAAATTTTATATACTCAATTTATTTCTTAAATGTAAAAATAAAAAATGTACGTATATATTTCGCACAACATTTTTCCAATGAACACAATATTTTGGTTCTAACTTTAGGAAATAAACTATAAAATATTTCAGCAATTAACTTTCAAGTCAACGTTGATTAGACACACTGCAATTATACTAACCTGCAGATGTCGCTTAGGACTTGTGTCCTGCGCTTTTTCATACAAACTAACTCACAAACAACCATTTATCGTTAGTACATGCTTTTACAATTCAATTAAGTGTTCATAAAAAATCGCTGTCATCCATTTCATACAAGTTACAAGTTTATAAGTTCATATCGCTCGCAGCGGCTTGTAATGGCCGCGGTTACTAAAGTACACCTGAGTAAGACACATCTCGTGTGACGGCCGACATGACAACATTGAGTTTTCAATTAACAGGTGATGCTTAGGGTTATCACGAGAGACAGAGCCACGACAGAGCATAGCATGCCTTTTAATATTCACACTGTTGGGACTCAGGCTTCCTCTCTAAAACAAGGAATGGGCCGTAATCCACCACGCAGGTCCAGTGCGGGTTGGTGGAACCTGGACCTGCGTCACTTGTTCTAGAACATACCCTACCTTTTCTCACGTTGTTTATCTTTATCGTCTTGGGCAGAGGTGATTTTTCTTCTTTTTTTTTCTCGATGGGGAAAATCATCTTATGACAAAACCCGCTCTTGGGCGGAGCGGGAGTAGTGTCAGACTCTTGCTGACTAAAAACACCATCCCGTTCCTTCTAGCCTTCATACCGGGGCACGAGCTCCCTTTCGGACAATCCTGTCCCCAGTAGGCTGTGACCCAGCTGCTTGCCTCCTGCTGCTGGCAACTCCTTGAGGCGTGCGGGAACAGTGCGCGCCATCGACGTCTTGGAAGAGGTGATGAAATGTTCTCAAAATAGGTAATGCACTTTTATGTTTTTTTTTTAGGTGGGAAAATCGTCCAATGATATCCCCCGCTCTTAGGCAGAGCGAGAGATAGTGTCAGACTTTTACTGACTAAAAACCCATTTCTGTTCCTTCTTTGCCCTTGTTCCAGGGCCCCGGGGATATCTTTCGCATCAGTCATGGCCCCAATAGGCTTCGACCTTCCTGGGCCCCTACGGTTCCTGACAACCCCTTGAGGCACGTGTGGAACACTACGCGCTGTCGACGACTTGGGTTCGGTTCGGTGTCGGGCAATAATACGCGGGACGAGTTTTTTGCTGCATTTGGGACAAATACGTGATGAAATCCGCACGATATTAAAAAAACCCTCATGTTTGTATCTAATAAGTGTAAGTTACTGTAAGTATTAAAAATTAAAGCAAAAAATGTGTAGAAACCATGATGTAGTCAGTTTATTTTTGGAGTTTAATTTTTTTTTAAATGTCGAGTTATGTCTAAGAAACGCAAATAAAAAGATATACATACAAATGGCTTCCTATATTTGGTCGTAACGTATCATCATCATAACCATCATATCAGCCGAAAGACGTCCACTGCTGGACATAGGCCTCCCCCAAGCGTCGCCACAAGGACCGGTCCTGTGCGTCACGCATCCATCGGATTCCCGCGACCCTGACCAGGTCGTCGGTCCACCTTATTGGAGGCCTTCCAACGCTGCGTCTTCCGGTACGCGGTCGCCACTCCAGAACCTTTCGTCCCCATCGACCATCTGTTCTGCGTGCAATGTGCCCTGCCCATTGCCACTTAAGTTTGGCGACTCTTCGAGCTACGTCGGCAACCTTGGTTCTCCTGCGGATATCTTCGTAACGTATCAAAATCTCAAATTTTACACGGCTAATTTTTTATATTCTGTCCTGGTACAACCATTTAATAACAATAATATGTTTTTTTTTATTTATTCGTTTACTCTCAGATGAGATTGGTGGTCAAACTCGAACTTATCAATATTAATAATAAATAATTTATAGTGGCAACTGGCAACCCTACCCGATGGCGCCATTCATATTTGTTCTTATTTCGAACATATAAACTTTATAACAACTTGTTGGTACTTACTCATTTTGATAATAGAGAGAACTTTTTCTTCTTCGTTCATAAAATTGAGAGTTGAAAAGCAAATAAGACGATTTCAGAGTTATGAACAGTACGCACTTATAAGAATCTAGTAAGGTTTGATTTTTGTATTAAGTAAGTATTTGAAATTGACTTCTAATAGTCGACTTCATCGTCATAATAAACTATATAGTGCACCATCAATTTTTCTTATCAAATTCACCATCAATAAGTGCATTACTGCTTACCATCAGATGGGATTGCAGTCAAGCTTAATTTATATCATTAAAATAAAAATTGCCTACTATAAAGTAGGTAATTTTTAGTTTTTTTTTTGTATAAAACATTAAAAACAATTGTCATTAAAATAAAGTTTAAGAAGTAGAAGAAAACGGCCTATAGCATTGTACTACCATAAAATATGGTAAGACGAGTCCTCGCACAGAAGATACTTTTCAACACACTTACTCCCTCCTACCTTTACCGCTTTTAGGCCCGCAATTTGCTGTTTTTCGCACTAGTGCGGAAAAGTGCCCTAAATTACATCCGCCGGAATTTATTAAATTTATCGCATCAGGCTGGTAACCGAGCAGCCCCCACTAGTGGCTAGTCATACCCTGTTTATTTATTTCTTCGTAAGCATATTGAAAAACGTCATTTGACACACGTGGAAAGTTACTGCAATACTCGGCTCCATAACACTCGAATTCCACCTTAGTCGCAATGACAAAGTTTCTTCAATTGAATCAAAATGAAAGAAAGAAATCTTTTTACCAAGACTTATAATCAAATTCACCTTATTCATCTAGATATATTTTAATATCGTGTAAGAGTGGACTACATGACTTGAATCTCACGAAGCGAGCTGGATTTC
Organism: Mythimna lalbum; assembly: GCA_949319445.1. Taxonomy (NCBI): domain Eukaryota; kingdom Metazoa; phylum Arthropoda; class Insecta; order Lepidoptera; family Noctuidae; genus Mythimna; species Mythimna lalbum. The sequence continues at coordinate 2,277,115 of OX439354.1, forward strand.
TAATAGCGTATCGCTTGATCAGCATTATGAGTACATCGGCGACGAGCGAGACACGCAGACACGCCCACATCGATTTGCAGACATGAAAGATCAGCATCTCATATTATCCACAGCAAAAATTGACTCACAACTTGTTGTTGATGATTTGGACACAGTGTCCGAATCAACAGATATCGATTTACACTTATTATTCAATATTATAAAGAGGTAAAGTTTGTTTTTATGTTTTTGTGTTTGTAGGAGGTAAGTTATCTCTGAAAGTACTGGTCCGATTGGTAAATTTTTACAACGTTAGAAAGCTGCTTTATTCCTGAGTGATATAGGCTAAAATATTTTATGTATGCTTTTTAGCAATCGAGCCAGGACTTTCTGAGATCGATGAAACAAAAAATATATAAACAAACTTTACCTCTTTATAAAATTTGTGTAGATTTATAACCTTTTTATCTGACTATACTAAACAGTGTGTGTCGAATCGTCAGTGAAAAAAATATTGAAATAAAAATGTGTCAATTCGGACACCGTGTCCGAAAATACTGTGTCCGAATCGGCAGTATGTCCACAGCTTTGTAACAAGATAAAAACAACACTCAATCAGTAGAATATTTGGAAACGAAAATTGAAGGGTTGTGTGAGGAACGACGTGGCATAAAGGAGTTAGTTATAGCATGACGGTTAACAGCTGACCAGTTAAAAGAATGGAGTTATAGGGTGTATTAAGTTCCTCGATCTCGCTCGCTTAACCGACATTTTAACACATAATAGTAAGGCCCCTAGATGAAATGGAAGACCAAAACTGTTACGCCAGCCCCAAGTTACATAAGATGAGGGCAGGACGATGATGCAACACAGTGTTTTTAAACTGTTTATGATACCGTAATGGTCGACATTGTGTTCCATCAATCAAAAAACATATTACAATACTCTATCATGTAACAAAGTATCGAATTCTCTATTACAAACTCATTGTCCATAGACCCGTTAAAAACCTCACGCACTGGCAACTTTTGTTACAACGTATTTTAAAAAGCTATACGCACAAAATGCCAACATCATAAAACAATTTCGATTCAAAAAAAGAACAAACAAGTTTTTTTGTCGATACATCACTGATCTCAATATGGAAATCGATATAAAATTCGATAGAAAGGGACGGACGTACAAAAATCACGAATCATTGCATCGTGATCTGTTTTTTTGGCGGCTCAATAATAAATTTGGACACAAAATAAATAGTTATATCTCAGCGTGCCGTAATTACGTTGTTAATAAGTACAATGCAGCGATCTGAATCAATCGGGACGTCATTTGCTTGACGTTTCAATCAGCATGGCATTGTTTGTATTGTATGTTTAATATGTATAGATTGTGTTACCGATATACTGGTTTTTTGTTGGTCCATTGTGAGATGACGGCTTGTTTTTGTTTCGGAGTCGGACGGGCGCGGCGGGCGCCCGATGAATCCGTGTCATGTATTGAGACGTCTTTGTAATTTGTTATGAAATATTAGGCCGATAGATCGAGCGCTTTGATCTGATATTAAAAACTGACGGTATGATTTTTAAATTCATAAAATGGAACGCGAAGTTTTGGCGCGTCTTGTGGGATCTTCCGATCGATTCTTTTGTTTAGATGATCAATCACTGTAAGAGGAAGATGACTGTAATAAGTTTGTGTGAAATTATTTTAGAAGCAATTTTATTCAACGCTGTGAAATGTAGAGCTGATTTAATGGACTTTGGCGCTGAAATAAATTTATTTAATGCTGCCGTGAAATTGTAACTCATTTTACAGTTACAATTTCACGGCTATAAACTGAAGTTGAGCACTAACTATCTACATGATTTAGCGTTATGTGGGCTTTATTTACTAAATAGGTAATGCCAGTCACTAATTTCTTTCCAAATTCAAATTATTATTTTTTTAACCTACCTACGAATTTGTAAGCTATTTAAGTAAGCTATTACGAATCTGTGAGCTATTTTAACTGTAGTAATTATAGGTAAATTAATTCCTTTTTCTAAATAACCTTTATAATAGACGTGTACAAAACATTTCCAACAAACTGGTTCTTATTTGTATCACAATTTCTTACCACTGACAATTTAAAATATTATTATGAAAACTATCGATTTGAATCTATAAATTCATGTTATAAGGTTGGCATCACTCGACAGTTCTAGACAAAGACAATAATATATTAACGTTAATGCAGCCTTTTTCGAACAAACGATTAAAGTAAAAGACAGTTGCAGTCCTTAATGTCTCTGTAAGTTTTTGCACCAAATAAGTTACATCGAAATATTAAAAAGGCACCTGACAAGTCTTTGGGTCAGACGATAAAAAAGAGCTGACCGTTATGAGTTACAATCTAATGACTCCTTCGAATAATAAAAAAAAAAGAATTAAAAAGTAAATACGCGCGCTCGCGAGGTGCGTTCCAATTTCAAAGTCGCCACATGTCGGCGGTGACTTGCAGGAATGACTCGAAAGCTTTCGAGCATCCGTCGGGACGATTATTTTAAAACTAAATAGAATAAAATGGTTTCCTTTCGACAGGTTGAGATGTTGTTTATATTTTATAAGTAATATGATAACTACCTAATGGCTTGATATTTTCGATATGAGTATTAGTCGACAAGCTTTGGCAAGAAGCTCGTTAATTCATCGGCCAGGTATAGGTGCTTATTTACTTTTCTCTTTGGTTTTTTTTTATTTTTATAGTACAGTAGTATAGTCTTTAAATGCCATTCCATTTATCACAAGCTTCCAGCTAGATAAACTTGTTATAGACAATTGCAAAAATGATTAAACAATAGGGAATGTGCTAGCATTTTTTTTTCTAAATTAAATAATTTAAGCTTTAATAAACAAATATCAAAGCATTTTTTAAATACCTTGATCACAAACGAAGCTAGATAAAACATCAAAGCTACAAATAAGAAAAATAAGTAGGACGTGGACATTGACGTTAAAGTTCATCACATTAATACAGCCGCTATAGAAAATGGCGTTTTGACAAGAGAGACATATTTGCTTAAAATTGTTACGTCTCGTTTGCTTTTCTATCAATTTAATATTGTTTTCACTGTTAATACTCTATTTTTGTATATTTATAAACTGGTTGAAACTCTCAGATCATGGAGTCTGAGACTCTGAGTGCTCACAAAATGTTTAAAGATCTGTCGAAACGTCTTGATGACACTTCTCGTAGCAGAACGCCTGGATATTACCTCGGACGGAGCATTGCTATACAGTATGGCAATGCCGCAAGTCTTTTGGGCACATTACCAGTCGACAGCGATATGAAAGCCATATTTTAGTTGGTTTTAGTAAGCTTAAAGTTTTCATTTTTATGGATTCACTGTAATTATAGTTGCTCAGTATTTATTAACACTAGAAGTCTGACTCACTCCTATGTTCTACACCAAAATATGTGTAATACATAATAAAAGTTTTGTATTATCAGTTACCAGATTCATTTATATACCAACAGGTGATATGATGGTCAAATGCAAGCCTATCAATAAAAAAAACTCTCCACATTACGCATAAATGAAATGGCCGAAATTGATATTGATAAGTGTCATCATTTCAGCCGACAGACGTCCCCTGTTGGACATAGGCCTCCCCCAAGTGTCGCCACAATGGTCGATCTTGAATGTTAAATGTAAATCCACAATATATTTTTAAATACTTAAGTACTTACTCTTAAAAAAAAAAACAGATAACATATATATTTTCATGCATATTCCCCATTGCAAATGCCACTCACGACTGCACATAACGACTAAAATCTAAACTCTCACCATTGAACAAGCAACATTTAAATAATTTCCGCACCCATTAATTATTTATAGATTTTCCTTGCTATATTTATCGTTAAGCCCATCAGAAGGGGGATAATAATAAAAACTTGGCTACAACGTTCCAATACAGCAATAAACCCACCATTTGTTTACACTTGTCGTTCAAAAGACAAACTGCATGTAATGTATTATTTATTTAATGTTTGTTTTATTTATTACTGTTGTTTTCCTATTTAGTGTAGCGTGAAAGTTTTTAGTGCTTTATATTGTTCTTTGGTATGTCTGGGTTGTTCTTGTGGACGTTCTGTGTGTTCGTTTAGTTGTTGTAACTTGAAAAATATTTCAATGGTTTATGTCTTTAATTTATAGAATTGGAATTAGTGCGTGATGGAATTAAATTGTTTATGTACAGAAATTAGCTGTCTCTTTCAGTTGTAGTCGTATTTTTTTTTTTAATGACATATAGTTGTGGGATTGCAATCAATGCCATCTCACTTGATGCTAAAAAGTGATGCAATCGTTGATGGTCAATCTCACTAGCCTACTGTTCGCCTCGAACACTCCTAAATTATTTATTATTATCGGATGGGAAAACCACTGCAGCCAAATTTATTTTAACATTCATTATAAAAGTTTTGCTTCAATGTCATTCTTGAAATTGATGCAGTAGGTACGAGTTTTTCTTCCATAACCCGTTACCAAAATATTGTACGTACAAAAATCCTCCTTTTTTCTGCCCTTATCCAATATTAATTGGGGTCGGCGCAACACGTGTTTTTCTTCCATTCTATCCTGTTACTCGTCACACTATCACTAACTCCCTTTTCTTTCATATCACTCCTCACATAATCCATCCATCTTTTCTTTGGCCTCCCTCTCCTTCTTCATCTATCTACAAGTATACTCAGAACTCTTTTAGTAATATGCGCTTCATCCCTCCTCTTCACGTGACCATACCAAGTCAACCGATTTCCTTTCAACATTTCAGTCAATGGAGTCACTTTGAAACTTCCCCTAATATACTCTTTTCTCACTTTATGCTTTCTCGTCACACCAAACATCCATCTTACCACACTCATCTCCGCTTTTTCACACCTTGTATCTTTTTCACAGCCCCACATTCTGATCCATACAGTACGAAGAATGTACAAAAATACCTGCCCTTAATTAACCCTTAAAATCCCTTTCAATATACATGGTAAAAAGTTTAACGTTATTCAATGGCTTAGAACATGGGAATAAAATGGAACAAAAACAAAATAATTAGCAAAAATAGTTAACAATTTGCATATGTTTCTATGATAATTTCTCTATACGCCTACCATCTCATTTGTCAAAGTGTAATACGCAAATAGACCATAAAGCTGCCTGTGAGAATGTGAGATCGTTATCGCACTCTGTATAATCTATGGTCGATGCATTGCAGAGTGGCCGTGTTAATGTTTTTAATTTATGCGTGGCGTTTGAATATTTACTAAATGTAACCACGTATATCGTAAGGGTGGGTCTACGTTAGAGGAGCCGAGCACGAGCAGAGCACGGGCTTAGCTCCAATTCGTGTAATGACACTCTTGTTCGGCTCCTCCAGAGTCGGTCCACACTACACGAATTTGAGCTCGGCTTCTCTAGAGTCGGTTCACTCTACACTAATTTGAGCTCGGCTCGTGCTCGACTCGCACTCGGCTCCTTTAGAGTCGGTTCACTCTACACTAATTTGAGCTCGGCGCCTCTAGAGTCAGTCTACACTTCACTAATTTGAGCTTGGCTTTTCTAGATTCGGTCCACTCTGCACTAATTTGAGCTCGGTTCCTGTAGAGTTGGTCCACACTATACTAATTTGAGCTCAGTTTGTGCTCAGCTCACTCTCAGTTCCTGTAGAGTCGGTCCACACTATATTAATTTGAGCTCGGCTCGTGCTCCGCTCGCACTCGGCTCCTAGAGTCGGTCCACACTACAATAATTTGAACTCGGCTCGTGCTCTACTTGTGCTTGGCTCCTTTAGCATAGACTCACCTTTATAGTTAATTCCTAAATGGTGACTTGATAAGTTGTGCTGGTCAGGTGTTCGCAGAGAAATTGGAATAATACAGGATGTGTATTCTTTCTGCCAGGAAGGTGTCCGAAACAGAGTTGACACTAATTTAATTGTCAAGTATCTATTACGTATTCCAATGTCTCTTGTACTCATTTAAATAAACAATAAGTAAGAAATCGTTAATTTAACATGTGTAAATTAATATATACATCAGAATACAGAATACAGGCACCGCCGAGTTTGGGGACCACCGTATAGACTACACAATGAAACTTGTCAATAGATACATTTCTGCAATAAGTTACGGTTATCATAATTTAAGGCTCCTTGTAACAATGGTTCAATAAATTTATTATTCTTATACTACGTTGTGAAATAAAGAAAGAAAGAAAGAAAGAAAGATAGAACGAAAGAAAGAAAGAAAAGAAAGAAAAGAAAGAAAAGAAAGAAAAGAAAGAAAAGAAAGAAAAGAAAGAAAAGAAAGAAAAGAAAGAAAAGAAAGAAAAGAAAGAAAAGAAAGAAAAGAAAGAAAAGAAAGAAAAGAAAGAAAAGAAAGAAAAGAAAGAAAAGAAAGAAAAGAAAGAAAAGAAAGAAAAGAAAGAAAAGAAAGAAAAGAAAGAAAAGAAAGAAAAGAAAGAAAAGAAAGAAAAGAAAGAAAAGAAAGAAAAGAAAGAAAAGAAAGAAAAGAAAGAAAAGAAAGAAAAGAAAGAAAAGAAAGAAAAGAAAGAAAAGAAAGAAAAGAAAGAAAAGAAAGAAAAGAAAGAAAAGAAAGAAAAGAAAGAAAGCAGTAATCTATAATTTAATAAGTAATCCTAATAGAGGTCAGGTGAAATTTTTGTAACAAGTGAAAAGCACCCAAGTTATTTTAACCATTCGAATACCGTAATTAGAGACTCAATAGAAAAACAATAATAATAATCGTTTTAATAATAAGAGTGCGAACGCTGGAGTTCACTTGGGGTTTAATGAATTAATGTTACAATAATATCTAGAAAAATATCCGCCCATATAAAATAGGAAGATATGCAAGTATGTACTTACATAGCCTACATTTTCCTATATGATTAACTGAAAATATGATAAATCAAACAAGTCTTTTGTTATAATTCGGATAGGGTCATGTTTGGCACGCCTGATGATAAGCGATGATGTGGTCGATATTGGAGCCTTTACACTTTTGACTTCATTACTCCCACTCCTTAAATGTACCTACGCTTAATGAATGTGTTCCCAAAATGTTTTGTGCTTATAATCTAAACAGATACAGAATTCTCTAATCGGGTAAGAGTGGTCCTGTACCCCTAGCCAAGTCGCTAATCTACAATAGATAACGCTTGTAGAAAACTTCAAATGTACGGGAACGACGTCGTCTCAACGCTCAGTCACGTGGTCAGAACAAAAGAATTGGCGGCAAGGTCAACTTGAAGCGTTCGACGCAAGCGACACGGTTGTAACTTGGCTAGGGGGCTGGTCTGGATTAAGACATGGAAGGTTTTTATCCCGGTAGTAAGTACGTTTCCGAGAAATAACATATGAATTTCATGCGGGCGAAGCCGCCTGGAGGAGAATAGAATAAAATAAAACTTTATTGTAAGTACAGCAAAATAGTAACAATTTGTCTATGGGTGCAATGACGGTCTTATCGCTAACAACGATATCTACCAGACAACTTTAGGATAGACTATAAGAATTTAAAAACTAAAAAAGGGGGTAGTCTACGGTGTACCGCTAGGGAATATTAATCAAACAAAGCTAATTAATTATTAAAAACCATGTTTTGGTTTATTGTAGAAGCCTTACAAACGTGAGCCTGAAGATATAATTTTTTTTTATAAATTGATGAAGCAGGTGAAGAATATAGCCGTCGGCAAACAGTCCTACTTGATTACTTGCCCTGAGGCTAAACTATGATTAATTACACTTTTCAACATATTTTATTTAGTAAGACTTTATTTTCTTTATGTCAAATTAACTTGAAACCATACAAAAATCAAAATTGTAGGTATTGAAACTTCTAGTTATAATAGGTATATTGTCACCGGAAAATTGTAAACGCCGTAAGATTGTAAAATATCGAGAGAAAATGTAAACATTTTTTTCTAAATACGATACGGTTATGTTGGAAACTATTGAAATTGGATGTAATTTCTCTATAGAAAACGATTATTTCATAATATATCGAGAAATCATAATCTAATAAATATTTATGACGAGAAGAAGAAGATATACTTACGCCCTAGAGATGTGGAGTTGGATGAGAATGCTCGAAGTATCGTGGACTGAATTCCGTAGTTCTCTCGGAACTATTTTTTACAATCACACGGATGAAACCGCTAACAGTAACTAGTATGAGATATTAAAAATCTGTAAGAATAAAAATGACTCAAAAAAACCTCACCACCCTTGTGACTCATTGAGATCCTCTCATCATCATTTCTTCACAATCATTACCAGTGAACTGTAAGCTTGCCTTTAAAAAATCATTTGAATAGGATACGCTACTTCACGTACAAGACCGCAAAAGATATAATAAAAACAACTCATATTGATATAAAACATTATTATATTTGTAACAAAATACTGAATGACGTGAAACATCAATATGTTTTGGTTCATTGTGAACGCAGTCATTAAGCTCTTGAACCCTTTGAAATCCTCTTGAAACTCCGTAAGGCACAAAGGCACAAAAGACGGTGGCTTTTTATGCCAACTGAGTCATATTCCGTGCTTTTCATTGATTTATGATGAGAATAACTAAACATAGTACATTCAACGACTCACAATGAGAGATTGATAAAGTGATGTTGTAGAACGCAGCGAATCGAAAAGAACTTTTGTTCCGTTTTCAAATTGTGTTGCGGAAAAATTGGCGGCAAGGTTCTGAGAGTTGCCACAGAAATGTAGTTTGAAAGAGTTACTATGGTTTTGGAATGCAAAGGGCAATTACAGAACATAAGTGCGTTTAAGTCAGTAAAAGTCTGACAAGCTGCTTATAATAATTTCGTTCCACCAAAGAGTGAGAAAAGTCCTTAAAAAATGGCTTTGAGTTTTTAGTTTTTCAATGTTGGTAGCATGATTGACAATAGTGACTTATGTCCAATTGGGGCAAGGGTTTTTGGCGGGATTACTTCGAGTGCAGTGTCTGTTTTAATTCGCTAATTGATTTGATTCCTAGATATTGTGATGCAAAATTGGTGTAGTTTTGTATTTCAAGTGTCTGTATAACTATTCCTTTCTGGTACTCGGAGGACTGTATTTACATATTTTTTGTTATGATATAGCAAAAAAAAGCTTTTTAAAAATGGTTTATATTTATGGTTTATATTAATAATCTACTTTTTAAAAAGCTGTAATTACCAGCTAAACAAGGCGATGTTCTCACAATTTTATAATTTTGAAGATTCTCGTAAGTAATCTAAGTTATCCGAAGATTTTCATAAGTCGCCAAATCGCCATTTACATTAAAATGGCAGTCACTAAAGAAACCCGCACAAACACCAAATCAGATCCGAAACCCAACTTACCATCAAAAAGCACATCAAATTAAAACCATGAACAACCGCAAACAAACACGATAAGCCCTCATACGTGCACCCATCCGTGAGTAACTCCTACCGACGGTTCCGCACCCCACAATACAGGCAGGAGCGTAGCGTGGATTCATTTAGAAGTGGGCAAAGCAGATCAGCGAGACTTTAATAATACAAGTATACTAGCTTTTCTCCGCGCCTCGTCCGCGTACATAAAATATAGCCTATGACACTCAGGAATAAAGCAGCTTTCTCATCATCATCATCATCATTTCAGCCGAAAGACGTTCACTGCTGGACATAGGCCTCCCCCAAGCGTCGCCACAACGACCGGTCCTGTGCGTCACGCATCTATGAGATTCCTACAGCTTTCTATCGGTTAACAATTTTAGCAATTTGACCAGTACTTCCAGAGATAAAAGGAGGAACTGACTGACTGACATACTCGTATCAACGCACAGCTGAAACTACTGGAACTTGGAGCGTATAATTTTGAACAAGGTTTTTTTATTACGAGCACTAAGAGAGAATTTCCCAAAATTAACCTCCTAAGAGGATGAAACGAGTGTCAAAATTTTGTAAGGAAATACCCATTTACTGCGGGCGAAGCCACTGGCAGAAGCTAGTCTTTCATAAATTTGGATACGAGACAGCGCTTACTATCAGCTGAAATAGTGGAGATTCGAGAATAAAAAACACCCTCGATTTTAAAGAGCCCTCGCTTTTGCGAGGCCCCATTTGGATACGAGGCCATAGGCGGACTCACTTTGCCCTCGCCTAGTTACGCAACTGTATACAGGGATATGGGGGTAGGCAGGCTTTTAGCTGTTCACGCCGTTTTGAGCGCTGCCAGTGTTGGGTTCCAACCCATTGTGCTTTTGCTGAACTTACGCTTGAAGTCATAAATAAGGTTTGGTTTTTGTAAAACTTTTTTTTTGTACTGGCAACATTGACTTTAACTATAAGTAAGTAGGTGCTCACAACATAAGTAAAATTTTAGAGTTACCACGAGGAATTTTTGAAAGGGATACCGTGGTCCTAAAACGCAAAAGAATATGCCGTGTTATCGCTTGGTCCTAGTACGCAAACGGTAACTGAAGGAGAAGGGTTTTAGTCAGTAAAAGTCAGAGTTCTTTCGTTCAACCTTAGAGTAGAAGGATTTTGGATGATAACCCCTCTCTAAAAACAGTTTTGTAGTTCAAAATTTTTATTCAAAATCTTCTAAATGAACCAAGTATTCAGGTGAGATTGATACATTAAATAAAGTATCTGACAACTCCAAACCACGCAATGCTCAGCTACCGTGCCACTTATATCTTATCAAAATAAAAACAAAAACAACCAATCATCATCACATAAATATTGACATACCCACTTCTAGCTCCATTCAATCCGCTACTGCCTCCAATCAGTACAACAGCAGCAATTGGTCAGTGCCCCTCAAAACAGTAATCTCTAACTTCAATTTACATCAAGTTGACATTGACATCAGCTGTCAAATCAAATGACAAATTAAAATAAATGACGAGCGCTTCGCGCCACCGCTATCGACCAATGAGGGCGCGCTAAATGTTGCCAGTTTAAAATATCAACGACAGGGTTGTCTCGATCTGTGGGCAAACACGCTTGTTTGTGTTTCGGCTCCCGATGCTTGACGTTTAATTAGTTTGTTCGAGGCGACTGTGACTGTGGGAGGCGTTGTGTGGAGGAATAGCAGTAGATTCAGTTTGGGCGAAAGTTTTAGTTAGCCTGAGCTTTGGTTTAAAGTCTTTTCATGCAGATTTGCATCACATTATTTAAAAACATAAATCACACTAATATTTACCTACTTCTTCACGCCCACACACGAATAGACTGTCCCGGAATTGGAACTTTTTGTCCCGGGAGTAAGTATGTTTCCTTAGGATAATTTCCTACTTTCACGTGGGTGAAGAAACAGGCAGAAGCTAGCTTGAAATAGATGCTTTGAGTTTCAGTTCATCTTTTATTAATTCATGAATCCCCAAGCGACCACCGGTGGCCGCGCATCTATTGTCGTACTATTGTGTTTCTAATTGACGGTATCTGAAGGGTTAAGCAGTACATGCAGCTTTTAATTTTTATCATATTCTATCTTAATTCTATATTGTACATACAAAAATTAAAATATAATGTTTAGACAACTCATGTTATCTTGTTTTTTTTTTCTTAACTATTTAAAAAAGTATTACTTTTTACGGGTCTAAATGGCAATCCGAAGATCTGTAGGTATCAGTCTTCAAGTTTACATCAAATGATAATTATATTCTTGCATGTCTACTTAAAGTCTCAATGGATTTGCATGATTCATTGATGAGATCTGGACAGTTTTGATTGGAAGAATGTGTCAGCTTCCTGTTCAGGTTTCTAAAGATTTTCTGAGAAGTATGAATTGGCACTTGTAAAGCAAACCACAAATTACTTTGTGCAAATTGACGCATGACCACTAACACTAAATGATCTGAAATACATATATCACTATATCCGTACACAAACAATTAGTTGAACTGTCCTGCTTTCTGTAGCGATCTTTATACGACTTTCAGAACTCATTAGGTCTTACCTTCTAAAATACTTTCTACCTGATTGCTGTGCCGCCAAAACGAAGGGTAATTCAATTTTAATAGAAAACAGTTTCTATGAAACATATATAACTCATCTATAACCACTGGATTTTTTTTTCTGATAGCAGGGACCTAATAAATTATCTTCATCATCTTATTATTTTCAGTTACAACCGTTTCGCTTGCGTCGAACGCTTTGAATGGCCACACCCCCAATTCTTTTGTTCTGACCACGTGATAGAGCGTTGAAATTACGTTATTTCCGTATATTTAAAGCCTTGATCTAGCGTTAACGATTGTAAATTAGCAACTTGGCTAGGGGTGCTGTATTCGACGAAGAATAGACCAAATTCTTTCTTTACAAAGACACTTTTATTGTTTTTTGGCGAAATTATATCGAGTGAAGTTCAGTAGCTATTACATCCCGATTCAAATAGCAGACAAAGTGATTGTATTCTATACGATAAACTAAATATTTTCTGGATGACACTAGGTAAATATAAAGGTTTGCAGTCTTTGCATTTAACTAGGGCAGTTACAGTAGCAAAAAAGTGTACCTTAAAAATGTTTTCCTGAATATTTCAATTCCATTGTAAAGTCTTTCTACAGTCTGTGAAATACAAAATCTTACCATGGTTATGTTACGCGTGCTGCTCATAATCCAATCTGCTGCTCATAATCCAATCTCTGCGTCATCCCAAGGCCTTTGTTTTTTAGTGGAAAATCATTAAAAACTCTTCGGAAGAATGTCAGAATTTTATAGATTAAAACTCATCCCTGTTCCCGCAGATTTTCCTTTAAAACATACAAAGCGCGCTCGAGCCACGCAGACATAGACACCGCTCACGGACACGATATTTCGGAGCACCTCGGCCCGCTCGTCGAACAGTTCCGGCCCAAACGCTAATTTGTGTGCGTCCACCGAGCGTAGTATAAAAAGTGAAGTACATACATGAGATTGTTTCTGTACCTATCTATTTTGTGCTAAAACTCACCCCTGTTCTTGTAGATTTCCTTTGCCCTTAGCATCCGAAGTGTTCTTGTCCTTCTGCACCCTAGCTGTCCGTGCGAGTCGCGTGTGCCCGCGCCTCCAGTTCAATTGACAAGTAATTGCGCGCGACGTCGCCCACTCGCCAGATCTCATCAACACAAACACTGTCAGTTCGTCTGTTTACATACGCCACACGATTTACTAATCACGGTGCTGATAGGATTCTTTGTTAACTTACTTTTCGTTTGAGGGTATTTGGAAACAGGTGGAATTGGACGCGTTATTATGAGAACATTCGTGTACTATACTTATATGTGTGCGTGTAGGGTAAAACGCGACCCTATTACTAAGACTCCGCTGTCCGTACGTCCATCTGTCTGTCTGTATGTCACCAGGCTGTATCTCATGAACCGTGATAGATAGTTAAAATTTTCACTGATGATATTATAAAAAATAGAATAACATAAATATTGAAGGGGCCAATACCACAAACGTGTTTTTTTTGCCGTTTTTAGGGTACAGAACCCTAAAAACGGCAAAAAAAACACGTTCTCACGTTCAATTCTCAAAAGGAAAAACGGAACCCTTACAGGATCACTTTGTTGTCCGTCCGTCTGTACATATGTCTGTCATATACTCAGGTTTGCGGTTTCTTAAACCTGTGAAAAATCAAACTTCAAAGTTAACGAGAAAAAAAGCGTTAATGTCGCAAAAAAGTATATTTCTACACTCTCAAAGAAATCAAAATTCGTAGGGTACTTCCCATTGACCTAGAAGCCTTCGTGCGCGAGTCAGACTCGCACTTGACCGGTTTTTAGTTCTTGCCACGTTTATTGTCGTAAGGGACGAAAGGATGAAGATAAATGCGGTATATGAATGAAACAAAATAGTTTTACAAAAACATAAAAGAGTATACGGACATGAAGAAAGTTAAAAATTAACGATCATTTCATGTACAACTTTGACATCAAAAGCAGAAAAACACAAAATATCTGTACAGCAAGCTACTTACTTAAAGCTATTTATGTCTTTGCAGATCACCTACCAAGCGTATCTACTTACCTCAAAGGTTTTTTTAATTACCAGAACACAGCATCGATACCTGAGCTAGGCACATGAGCGCGAGCTCGATCGCGTGCACGCTCCATTAGTGTGTAACGCGATACGGCTCCGCGCGTATCCTCGGAGATTTGCGGGTTTTTTTAGTCTACGTTATCTGTGGTACAGTCTGTGGCAAAATCGCGGGTATTTAATGCCGAATTATTTGTTATAAATCCTGTTTGTAATAGTTAAGAGTACGGTTCGTCTGCGAGCACTGTTCCAGTGCGCCTCAAGGAGTTGTCAGCAATAGATGCGCGGCCACCGGTGGTCGCTTGGGGATTCATGAATTAAGTAATATTTTAGTTTAACGCATTCATACGCAGTCGACGATTTTGTTTCATAATTATAATATTAGTGTCTACATGTTGTTAATACATTGTGTGTATCTACGAGTGTGTATGCCAAATAAAATAGTTTTCTTTCTTTTCTTTCTTTAAATCCAAATATTTTGGATATTTTACATAGTTTAAACATCAAACGTCACTTCGCTAGATTTATTACAGGTTGCTCGTATTAAAAATGTAACTATACCTTTATAATCCTCTTAGGTATGTATTGCTCTCTTCGCTCGCTCACTAGGCCTCCGTGATTATTTTTCTCACCCAGAATAGCATATTTTAATGCAAAATAGGTAATTTTGGTAGAACAAAGGTAGTAGAAAACAAGAATAAATTGAGAAACAGTTAAATACTGCTCGTAAAATAATAATTAATTAGTAATTAAACATTTAAGTGCCAAGATATCCTTGTAGTAGATACTACACAGCTGAACATAAAAAAACACGCAAGTATGGTTTCCGATAACATTCAAATAAACAAACAAGGCTTTTTCTCCATAATCACGGGACCATGGATTTTTTTTGAGTCATGAATTTTCAAAGAACAAAAGTCTACCAAAAAAGTGTCACCTACAAGCCACCACTGTCGATGACAGTACAACTGATCAGTTCTGGGTGTCGGGTGTCGGAGGCGTCTCGTTACACCGGACTTGAACTTGCAACCAAGCAAATAATACCCGAAATTACTCGTATAGCTTTCACTTTTGAGAACGGAGGACCACAGTTGGAGTTTTAGAGGGAATATTGGCACGCAGCGTTAGAAGGCCTCCCATAAGGTGGACTGATGACTGGTGAGGGTCGCGGGAATCCGATGGATGCGAGACGCACAGGACCGGTCGTTGAAGCGACGTTGAACATAGGCCTCTCCGTCTATGTCCAATAGTAGACGTCTTTCGGCTGAATGATGATAATGATGATGATGATTGGCAAAGACTTTTGAGGATTGAATATTTTGGGTTGAAGGATTGTTCGAAAGAATTCTCACTGAATGACCACTGAACAAGTTTCTTCTAGGCAAGCGTGCTCCATCGTCGGCCACATCACTTACTATAACGTGGTCAAACGCAAGCGTATCCATAGTAAAAATAAAAAACAAAAATAATAAGAAGACAGTTAAAAATTTTCCGCTTCAATAAAACACAAAACAGCTTTACAACATCGATTTACTGACATCCAATACACGCTAAATAATAGCTCGTTTAAACAGCCCAATGCTTTTATAATTACTCGTAGTAACTGATACCCAAGGTATACCGGTGGTTCTGCAGAAAGGACAGCACACGAAAAATCAGCGATGCTCCACGACACACCAGGTTATTGCAAAAAAGGATGAGCAAAAGTGCTAATGAGCCATGAAATTAGGGTCGGGATGTAAAGCCGCGGGAACTAGTATCGAGTTACTACTGTATAATGTAAAAGCGAAAGCGATTAAGCGGTGAAGAAAACAAAATTCAATAGCCAAATCGCTACGAAATGTTTCGTAGCGATTTGGCTATTGGCTACGAAATTGTAACGGGTGGCGTAGCACTGATTTTTTGCTACGTCGTAGCAGCTACACAGGCCTTTTTTGTTAATTTGACTTAAAATTACCCTGGATTTTAATAGACATAAAATAAATAGGTAAATAATAATAATCCTATTGCTTTTCTAAGTAATTTAAAGCCCTTCAAAATTATAATATGATAGACTCCATGGAGTTTTTTGCATATAGAGATTTCACTTTGGAATTGACTACTAGCATATTTTTTCTGACTGGACTTGACTACTTGACTATTCAAATTAATTTGCCTGGTTTATTTACAATACTCGTCAAATGCTTTTTATTTTGACTCAGTGGTGTTTCAGGAAATTCACCCTAGAATTCAGCATCGTCTCTGCCAATCTCCCCGAGGAATACAAGCTTGAAATTATATAGTTATAAATTCTTGTATCAGATCGACATGTTTCGATCACACAATTTTAGTTATTTTTTATTTTAAGTGTTTACATCTACATTGTATACGTGTGCCAAATAAAATATTTTTTTTCTTTCTTTCTCCTCTCTCCAGCAACTGTCCTCACCCGCTGTTCGCGCATAACTTGCGGCTCCACCACATTATTAACACGTTTTACCGCGAAACGGCATGCTCATTGTGGTCGCACCGTCGCATACAGATTCGGAAACGCGACACCGCCCGCTCCCTCGCCATTTTATAATCCGATCAATTGGATGAATGCCGATAGCCACCTCCGAAGTACTTGGAAATAACCTGAAACCGGATAGCGAATATCAAGAACTTTATTAGTGAATGGACGAATTTTTTTTTAATGAATTACCTGGCTATGGTCTTGTGCCACTCATCTGAAATGATTGAGGTATCGTTAAGATTCGAATTGTAAGGATTTAAAAAACTGCAGCTTTTTTGTTAGGTCAAATTAAAGTTGCCAGATTCAAAAACAAACTTTTATAGATTAGAGCCAAATTGTAGGTCACAAGTTCAAACCCAGTCAGGCACATTACTTTGTATAATTTATTTCATCACCACTGCTCTAAAAATGGTACAGGAAAACATCGTAAGGAAACTTGAATTATTTATTATTATTATTTATTATATACTTTCTCTCTCAGACATGTGACATTCACTAACCCGCACTGGGCCCGCATGGTGGATTACGGCCCATTCCCTCTCCTAGAGAAGACGCCTGAGTCCCAGCACTGGGAACATTAAAAGTATTATAATGGTTATGGTTATATTCTTTATTGTACACCACATTAACAAATATAGAGGACAACATTTTTAAAAATAAGTGTACAATGGGCGCTAAATGTCCTAGAACAAAAAATTCACAGACTTGTGACATTGACCAACCCGCACTGGGCCCGCGTGGTAGATTACGGCCCATTTCCACTCCTAGAGAGGAAGCCCGAGTCCCAGCAGTGGGAACATTATAACGCTGATTATACTATTTTTATTAAATACTAGCTTCTGCCAGCGACTTCGTACGCGGATCCTGTTGCTTATACCAGCGACATTCAGTATTATAAACGTAAGAGTAGACAAAAATAAACAGAAAGCTCAGAACTGCTAAGCTATCGGGAGTTACACGTGTTATTGTGAGTTAACCATAAAAGATAGACGTATGCTGTCGTGGGACATTTTTTATATAATTTTGAGGAGAACATTTCCGTTGTACATGTTTTCTGTGTAGCTTTAACCATTAAGGCTGCAAACGCGACGGAAGCTTAAAAAATGGAGTAATTTCTCCCGTTTTCCCAACATTTCCCTTCACTGCTCTGCTCCTATTGATTGTAGCGTGATGAAAAGTATACTATAACCTGCCCAGGAGTATGAAGAATGATTGTACCAAGTTTCGCTAAAATCCATCGAGTAGTTTTTGTTTCTATAAAGAACATACAGACAGACAGACAGACAGACAGACAGACAGACAGACAGACAGACAGACAGACAGACAGACAGACAAAAATTTTACTGTTTGCATTTTTAGCATCAGTATCGATCACTAATCACCCCCTGATAGTTATTTTGGAAATATATTTCATGTACAGAATTGATCTCTCTACAGATTTATTATAAGTATAGATAGATAGATATACCTTTTATCCATAATCAACAAAAATCCAAAACGGTAACAGTAACTCAACACTACTCTATACCGACCCCCGTAAAAGATAGCGCAAATATATATTTTGTTGGTGAAACGGTAGAGTTACCCGGCCAGGTGGTCGGGCTTGACGCTCTGAAGCATGAGTGCAAAATATTGTGTTACATTCAGTACCTGCGTCCACTCGGCCTATAGACCTATATCTTGGAGGATCACGTTTCGACCAGTAGCTGAACAGGATCACTGGGTAATAATAGATGATCAGTCTATTATAAATTGTTAATGACAAAGGTGGACCGATGACCTGGTGAGGTAAATGATATTTATTTTGCGAATATGTTTTCAAAAACACTTTTAAACGTCAATTTTTTCGTCAAAATTAGATGAGGCACCGTATTAAAACATAATTTCAAAAAAAGAATTCAATTTACAAAATAACAATCATCCAAGCCAAATTGTAAAAAAATAATTATCAATGTCAAATTGTAAAAAAATAATTATCAATGTCAAATTGTAAAAAAAAATAATTATCAATGTCAAAAAAAAAAATATTATTAATGTCAAATTGTAAAAAAATAATGATCAATGTTAAATTGTAAACTTGTAACAAAAAGCACAATTTAAAACTACACGAGAAAAAATTATATCTGATCTAACAATTGTAAAGCGTAGTAGAGCTCAATCAATGGAGGTCAATCCAAAGCCGTTTTGTCCTCAAGATAGTCATTTACAGTGTTACAAGCCTTTTGGCAAAGTTTTCGCTTTACAAATGATTTTAATTTATTAAGACTTAGTTCGCAGGAATCCGATGGATGCGAGATGCACAAGGTCATTCATTATGGCGACTCTTGGTGGAGTTGTATGTCCAATAGTGGTCGTCTTTCGGGTAAAATGATGATGATGATAATGTTAACTAAACTCTTGACCTTTGACAAAAAAAAATATCTTTACAATTTTATTTCTTTAAGAATATTATCTTTGTGGGAGGCCTTTCTCAATAAACATATTAATTTATAGATATTAATATTGATAGCACAGTCGATTGTCATTAAATAAAATTAATAACATTTTAATGGTAATTGTACGTACAGTTTCTTTCCTGCTTTTTATATTCAAAGAAAAAACAAGCTTTTAATGAAAATCATTTTTTCATAGCAAGCTTTTATAGCTTGGTATATCTATATAATTGATACTCGTCAAGACGAATCATACGAGCCCAAATTCGATGGGTGTGTGTCGTTTAACTACGAAGTTCCTATAGCCAACTTCCGGTTCCATCATCAGATCAGCTCCATGTCATAATAATTTTGCATTGTCATCTGATTTACACGTGCATGCAAAATTTCAGCTCGATCGATAACCGGGAAGCGAGTCAAATTTAATTTACAAGATTTGATGATAGACAAACATCGGGACAGGTGAAACTAAATAAAAGCTTGTAAGAATCGAATAGAATACGATTTAAAACAATTACGTTGATTATCCTTTGGAATAGTTTTGTAATAAAAATATTTAACGTTACGACGTATTTATATAGTGCAATTTAGAATAGCAGCTTGCATATAATTATACAAAATGTCACACGCTACAATGTAGAGTCGGAAATGTTAGTACTGTGTTGACAGTTTTGTTTTTTTTTTTCATTGTGTTTACGACCACAGAAACATTGGTTTTCTTAATAGGATTACAAACTTTGTTTTACGACCATAAAAACATTTTGTTTTACACACAAACAAACATAGGATTACAAACTTTGTCATGCAAATGAAAACCTATAAACCTATCCTTCGAATGAAAGTGACCTAACTCAAATATTGCAATTCGTGAGAAATTAGCAAGAATGTCCAACATGGACAGTGTTGATCTGTATTTTTTTTATTTAATAGTTTTGCCATACATCGTCATTATCATATCAGCCGAAAGACGTCCACTGTTGGACATAGGCCTCCGCCGATGGTCTTGTGTGTCTCGTATCCATCGGATTCCCGCAACCTTCACCAGGTCATCGGTCCACCTCGGATTTCCATACACTAGGAATTAATTCTGTTTCGTGGGTAGGCTTACAAATATGTAAACGCACATACAAATGAAACCCAAAGCCAGAAAAACTATCTGTAGGCCTATGTAGGAGAATCGAACCCGCGACACACAGCGTAGCAGTCAATAATTATCTCTCCAGTGTTTCTTTCTTACTCGTAATTCTGGTCTGTATTCTTTGGCTTGTGGTGAGAAATAAACGTTATTTATATTATTATAAATTCTTTTTCATCACAAGTTTTTAGAGTGCTTCTAAAGGTCAGGTTGTAGTAAAATCAGAAATTACAGGAGTTTTGAGTTGGGTCACTTTCATTCAACAGGGGTGAAGTGAAGTGAGGTGTAAAAAATACGTTAATATTTTTAATATGTACTAGGCATGAATATCTAACGTTACAATGTAGGGTTTTTTTTTTGATGTTGAATGACAACCCCCTCTCTTGGGTGGAGCGGGAGATAGTGTCAGACTCTTACTGACTAAAAACCCACCCCGCTCCTTCTAGCCTCTTCATACCGGGGCTCGAGTTTCCTTTCAGATAACCCTGGCCCCAGTAGGCTTCGACCCAGCTTGACAATGTAGAGTCATCGACTAAATGATGTTCGATCAGCGAGAACGTTTGGCGAGATAGTCATCATCAGTCTATCCAAGAAGTATCGTGTAGCCCAGTAACTGGGTTGGGCAGTCGCTCTATGTAAAACATCGGGATTCAGCTACAGCCGTGTGCCTTGACTTGAAGCCTACCAGCAGAAATATTGGTATAGGTGAGAAACAGACATACAGTCGGCAACCTTGGTTCTCCTGCGGATTTTCATGCTCTTCATTTCTGATTCGATCACGCAAGGAAACTGCGAGCATAGCCCTTTCCATTGCCCTTTGGGTGACTTACTATTGTTTTGTGTATTGATTGTTTTACTATAGTTTCTCAAATTGACGGTATCTGAAAGGTTGAATTAAGGAAGTCTTAAAGTTAGTTGGCGTTTGAACATTAGGAATTAAACTTTACTCCAGAGTGAAATAATCACGTTTTTAAGCCTTAAAAAAACGCCGCTTCAAGTTTCTTTTTGAGGCGGCCTTTTTTGTGGATCGTGTGCGGCGGTGACGCCACAAAAAAACGCTTGAAGCCGCTTCAAGCTTCTCTGGCCACAAGCTGTCGCGCGCTTCATCTGTTTTTTTTTTTTTGCGGCGGCTTGTAGCTTTTTTTTATGGCCGCTTCTAGCGTTTTTTTGTGGCGACGTTTTTTGAAGCCCGTGTGCGGGGAACAAGCCGAGTTAGTTCTGAGGCGGGGCCCAGCTGGGTCGAAGCCTACTGGGGCCAGGGTTATCTGAAAGGAAACTCGAGCCCCGGTATGGAGGCTAGAAGGAATGGGGTGGGGTTTTTAGTCAGTAAGAGTCTGACACTATCTCCCACTCCACCCAAGAGCGGGGGTTGTCATAAGATGATTTTCCTGATCGAAAAAAAAGCCGAGCTAGTTCTGCGTGGCTCCTGCCTATAACCTTACAATAGTGTTTAGTTGCTAGTCTGTCGGTTTTCTATCGTTTACATTTCGGGGAGTGTGCACTGGAATTGCACAATCTAATTCCGCCAAGTCCGTTCCATCATCGTACCACAAGACGTACGGCGTTGCGTCACCGGTACATGGTTGACATCCCACCCATACGCACGAAGCGTTTTGGGAACACATTTATTGTGCGTACAGCCAAGGAGTGGAATTGCCGGAGTCTGTGTATCCTGATAGCTACAACTTGGGGGTCTTTAAGTCAAGAATGAATAGGTTACTTCTAGGCAAGCGTGTTCCATCGTCGACCACATCGTCGCTTACCATCAGGTGAGATGGTGGTCAAACGCGAGCCTATCAATAAAAATAGAAAAAAAAAACGTCTAGAACCGCGTCATTATTATATTTCATTCCGAACAGCTGGAGGTAAAGTGTAATTACTGTAATACTGATAATTAATAATTAATAATAAAGTGAAATTACGCGAATGCTCAGAATTATAGGGTGAAGTAGATTAGGAGTGTTTACGTTGAGTCTCAAAGTTTATGGCCGGATTACTGTTTTTTTTTTAAATTATTGACTAGCTTTTGCTCGCAGCTTCGCCCGCGTGCATTAAATATAGCCTATGTCACTCAGGAATAAAGCAGCTTTTTATCGGTGAAAAAATGTTAGCAATCGGAACAGTACTCCTTCTTCTTCTTCCTGCCTTTATCCCATATTACTTGGCGTCGCGACACGTTTTTTTCTTCCATTCTGTCCAGTCACCCGTCAAACTATCACTTACACATACAACTCCCTTTTCTTCTAACAGAGATTACCTCCTACAAAAAATAAAAAAATAAAAAACAAAACAACAAACTTATTAGAGTAAAATATGCTCGCGTTTGACCACTATCTCACCTGATGGTAAGCGATGATGTTGTCGACGATGGAGCGCGCTTGCCTAGAAATCAATTCAGTCTTGATTTTTGTCGTATTTGCATAATAGCTTTTTAATAATCCCACTGCTGGGATTCAGGCCTCCTTTCTAAGAGTGTAATTGGGCCGTAATCCATACAACCACATCCATCCACGCGGGCCCAGTGCTGGTTGGTTAACGACCAATTTGGAACCGTGCACTAGCTTCTGATGTTTTATAAGTGCCCATGTAGGCCTGGGAGAGGAATAAAATCCACCTGTGTTCCTTCAATTACCTTTTGTGTTCTAGAGCCGCGGTAACTCTTACAACACATTTCCAGAGCCATTCACTAAACGGGACAGACCTAAGATTTTTAGTGCTCATTTAAAAATAACTACTTTGAAAGCTGATATTTTTTTGCATATTGACTTTCAAAGCACTAGAAACTCTAATTTCATTAGCCGTAAGAAAGAATAATTAGTAACAAATAAACTTTAATGAACGAAAAAATAACAGAAAAGAAACTCATTACGTTTAGAATACTGAATTGGCGATCTCGCATACACAAGACATATAATTAGTGCAAATTACCAAATATAATGTATATGTGTCTATTCTCGACCTTAATTTTGAGATACATCGGTCTCACAGACCGCCGACAGTGTTGTTTAAGCCTAGGACACATGATTGACAATTGACGGGCGACAAGAAAACTACAGTGTAAACGCGGACTTAATTAAAAGTTATTTAGTAAATGAACTTCGTAATTATAGGCAGTTATTGTTTTCAAGTTAATTTAGTTTTATAACTAGTTGCAGCCAACGGGTTTGCCCGCTTGGAAGTAGAAAATTGTCCCAGGGGAACATTGGAACGGCGAGCACTGGGTAGCTCGCCTTCCAACAGTCCGGTAACCGTCCGGAATGAGTCCCAAGTGGTCGATGGAGCATATTGTTCCACGCGCGTCTCAAAGAGATGTCAGAAAACCGTACGGGCCCAACAGGATCGAAGCCTACTAGGGGTGATTTGGATGATTTTCCCACCTTAAAAAAAGGGAACATATTCCAAAGATAAAAAAGTATCCTATCACCTATGTGTTATTCTAGTATATAGTCTAGCGGTGTGCCTAATTTCATCCAAATATGTTTAGCCGAGGGCGTTCGTTGAGAGCAGTGATGACACAGTGGTAACAGTCTCGACTTACATGTTGCAGGTCGGCAGTCCCAGCCAGGCACATTACTTTGTGTGATTTATTTCATCACCATTGCTCTCAAAAGCGGTAAAGAAAAACATCGTGAAAAAACTGGCATGATTTAGAACCAAAAATTCGAAGACACGTGCCGTCTACCAACCCGTAAGCTTGTGGTCGATTACAGCCCATTCCCTCTCATATAGAGGAGGCTTGAGTCCTAGTCCTAGCAGTGGGAACATTATAAGGCTGACTATGCTATGTTATGTTTAGCCATTCGAGAGTGAAAAAACACAAAATAGATAGGTACAGAAGTCAATCTACATACAAAGCGCGCCGAGCAACGCACACATACACCGCTCACGGACACGATATCCTGGAGCGCTTCGGCCCGCTCGTCGAACAGTTCCGGTCCGGCTCAAACGCTCATTAGTGTGCGACCACCGAGCGTAGGTATAAAAAAGGAACTACATACATGAGATTGTCTTTTGTACCTATCTATTTTGTGGAAAAAGTAACAAACGTACACACACACATACAAAATTACGCCTTTAATAATTTACTAGCTGCTCCCAGCGGCTTCGCCCGCGTGATAGCAGAAAATTGTCCCAAGGGAACATACTTCCGGGATAAAAAGTATCCTATGTCCAGGACATGGTCTATCCGTGTACCAAGTTTCATCAAAATCGGTTCTGTCATTTAGGCGTGAAGACGTAACAAACAAACAAACAAACTCACTTTCACTTTTATAATATAAGTAAGGTTAGTGTGATGTTCTTTTCTGGTTGGAAATTAAATTTCACATTAATTAATAGAATAACACAGGTAGACTACAAAACCAATTATAATCAATAGAAAATATATGATTATGTTATTAACGAAGTATTTTAACGATAACACCTTTTTAACACGACACGAGTTAGAACCTAACGTTAACTGTGTCGTCAATTTTTAATTTTCTCGTAAACTACGCAGGTGGCAAATACCAGTATTTCGCTAATTCATAGACATTCTTGTTTAATTTTATAGCTTAGTTAACTTAAAATTTGAATATAAAGTTGGTATAACTGATACTACATTTGTGAGTATTTCTGTAGGAAGGCTTAAAATTACGACCGACGACTTTTTAGCGTAGGTACTTCATTCCATTCACCTAACAACATACCACCCACCCAGCCTTACCTTCATGGGTGGTGCGAAATTAAACCCCAGGGCCCAGGAACGAAGGAACAGGAGTGGGTTTTAGTCAGTAAAACTCTGACATGCCATCCATCCCGCTCCGCCCAAGGGCGGGAGATGTCCTTGGATGATGTCCCACCTAAAAAAAACACCTATCACCTTATTATTTATTTGCTTCACCCACATACCGGCTACAAGACTAACTACCTGATGAGGATCACGGGAGTCTGCTGGATACCAGAGGCACAGTACCAGTCGATGTGGATAGCAAGTTTGTTTAAAAGAGTCACTACTAGAAGAGACACGGGTGAGTATTATTCAATAAAATACTCACACTCCCTCTCGCTACACCCAAATTGAAGAAATTATTTAATAATTTTCTTAAAAAAGGCGCGTGCTCTAGCTGTGACCGAATTAAAATACACCTGACTCGAGCCGTTTTATTTTACAAAATTTTCAATCCTAGAATGTCAATCATTCCCTGCTTTGTTTTAGTAGCCCTTTAACGATATTATTTACATTTTAATGACCCTTTTTCTTAAAAAATCTGTTCGATTATTTTATAGATCACTATGCTACCACATTACCAGTTTATTTTGCGGTGGTCTCCAGGCTAAACCAAAAGGTCATCAAATTAAGCCTGTTAATGGTAATTGGCCCACACTCTTTCTTGAGATTGAGACATTGCTGGTAAAATATCACTGTCGTATAGTCACACCTCTGCCATCACCCTTTCACGAATACATGCGTGATGTGGTTGTGGTGCGTCAGTAAATGAGGAAGTCCTGGAAACACCACACTTGCCAATCAGCCAGAACATCAAAAGATCTATCTTTACCCGAAGCCCAGAATCATCGGCAAAACGAAAAAGAATCGTCGCACCATTGTGCACCACATCTTATGCGGTAACCCGATAGCATTGTTAAGAGGACCTCTGTGAGCCGCGCCGCGGAGATGAAGACATCTCTTAATTAATGAAGCGAGCGCCCGCCGAGAGGACACAGAGTGTGTGAGCACAGAAGGTTAACTCCATAGTGTGAGAGAAATCGCACACACGCAGAGACGAGCGATGTAGGGGGAAGGAGGGGTTCAAGTAAACAACGTGATGTGTATTACTCCATGAGTCAACTGACTATAGGCCTTTACTTAATTGATAAAATATATATACATAGTTAATATGTGCCTCTATGCTGATAATGCTATGAACAGCTTATCTATCTTAACTTAAACTATGTGCTGATGTAGGTACGTGACTTCACACCACACACTACGTCAATGTAGCGAGTACAATCGCGCCAATCACATTCGTTACTCGCGACTGGTATTTGTTTACAGGCTGTTTGGACTTTGTGGTCTTTTAAGGGGAAAGCGCCAGGATAGGTTATGGGTCCGCGAAATTCAAATTTTCTTAAGTAATAAGTAACAACCCTCTCAAAGTCAAGTTTTGTTATTATTTTACCCTCTCAGTTCGTTTACCTTATAAGATGACTTTTTCATGAAATAACCGTTCAATAGGGAAAAGGGTTGCGTTGATGATTTCAATGATTATAATTATGATACCTAAACTACCTGTCGTATTATAAAAAAAACTAATACACATAAAAAAAACATAAACAATAAATCAAAGCTCTAACTCGGTATACGGTGTTACGATATTTAAAGAACGCAGCGCTGTTACCTACCTACGCATCTAAGCATGCGTCTGAACTCTTTGCACGGAGTTAACCTTCTGTACCCAACTCATCTGTGGCGAGACAGTATGGTGGTGTGTGGCTTCTGAGAGAAAAGAGAATATAATTAAGTTTAATTATCTCTATGATTGTTGATTGTAAACAAATATTTGTAATTAGGTAGGTTGTGAGGTCGGTCGGCGAACTGAATCAGGATTTAGACGTTCGCGTCAGTCTAGCTTTTTCTAACTTTCAAATTAGTATTATTTGTATGATTGGTTCTTAATTATAAGAATAGTATAATGGCGATATGAAGTAATTAAATTCATACAGCTCTTTGTGTAGCTTTTCTTAAAACTAATTTAATTTAGCTTCTTCGGCTTCAAAATTAATTTGCTGATGTTTTTGGACCTAGAGGATATGAATACGGTGGATACTCAATGGATACGGTCTAAGCATTGGGAGTAGCAGGGCGGCTCCCAGCAATCGTAGGTGCGAGCTTGAAGACGGGAGCAAAAGGTAGCTCGCCATTCAAAAAGGACCCGGCCCGGATCACGCGTCCCTCGAAGAGATTTCAGCAAAATTGACGGGGCTGCAAGGACCGATGTCTACTAGAGTTGCGGTTTCTCAAGCTTGAGCCTATCAATAATAAAATAAAATCACTAACGCCGATAGTAGATCATTACTTTATTTAGTTAGTCTCTATCTCACTTGATGGTAAGCGATGATGTGACTGACGATGGAGCACGTTTACCTAAAAGTACCTATTTATCCTTGACTTAGAGAACCTTAGGTTGTAGCTATCAGGAAACACAGATTCACAGCCAAAAAATTGGAAGACATGTGACATCCACCAACCCGCACTAGGGCCCGGTTGGTGGATTACGGCCCATTCTCTCTCCTAGAGAGGAGGCTTGAGTCCCAGCAGTGGGAATATTAAAAAGGCTGATGATGATGATGAGGGTCGAAGCCTACTGGGGCCATGGGTTCGCTTCTGAAAACAAAACCCGGGACCCTGGAATACAAGGTAACGAAGGAACATAGGAGTGAGTGTTAGTCAGTAAAAGTCTGTCACACCCTCTCACTTAAGATCCGGATATGTCATTGGATAATTTCCCATTTAAAAAAAGCTGTACGCACAATAAATATGTTCCCAAAACGCTTTGTACGTATGGATGGGATGTCCAGTACCATCTTCCAGAGCCTACCAAAGTTATGGAATATATTATTATATTATATCACTACATAGTATAAAACAAAGTCGCTTTTTCTGTCCCTATATCCCTATGTACGCTTAAATCTTTAAAACTACGCAACGGATTTTGATGCGATTTTTTTTTAATAAATAGATTGATTCAAGAGGAAGGTTCATATGTATAACATTGCACCCGAGTGAAGCCGGGCGGGTCGCTAGTTATATAATATACCACATGATGCTATGGTTAACTTCGAGTTAATTACTGACCAAACGCAACGTTACAAGTTCAGTTTATTAATTGCTCAACATTTATTTAGTTTTTATATCTGTCTCTATAGTCTATGGGAACTTCTCACTGTTCAAAAGCGTTAATGTCTATAATAAAACAAGATCTTGTTTTGAAATTGAGTATTTAATTCGCCTAAAGGGCATTGGAACGGGCTATGCTCGGAGTTTCCTTGCGCGATCACATCAGAAATGAAGATATCCGCAGAAGAACCACGGTTACCGATATAGCTCGAAGAATCATCAAACATAAGTGGCAGCTGTAGGGGCCCAGCAGGGTCGAAGCCTACTGGGGCCATGGGTGATGGGTGAGGCATTAAGTCCGCCTATGTACTTTGTGTTGCATGAAGATTAAATAAATAAATAAAGAGATCCCGGGGCCCTGCAACAATGGCAAGACTCTATCTCCCATTCTGCCCAAGAGCGGGTGATGCCATTGGATGATGATCCCACACAAAAAAAACTTGTGTGGCAGAGGCAAGGCACATTGGTCACAGAACAGTTGGGGATGAAAGGTTCCGGAGTCGCCACTCCACCGGAAGACGCAGCGTTCGTTAGAAGACCTCCCACAAAGTGGATCGATGACCTATTGATGGTCGCGGGAATCCGATGGATGCGAGACACACAAGACCATTCGTTATGGCGACACTTGGGAGAGGCCTATATCTAACAGGGGACGTCTTTCGGCTGAAATAATGATGACTGATTTCATTTCATAGACAACGGATATTTTTCGCACAGGTTCGGTATTGAAAGGTTTAAGGACGCGTTTACGACTTCGAAAAAAATAAGGAGTTTTTCGGTGCATTTTGCGGCAAAATGGTACAAAACTAAAAGTAACTAATAATTACCACAGATAGATTACTCCTTAATCTTCAAATGGTAGCAATTTTTTATTCGAAAATTTTGGTTTATAATATTGTAAAAAATAATTTCCGTTACCTCTTCACACAAATTCGACGACATCGTACTGACTTTAGGGACATTTTTCTTTTATTTAATAACATAAATTTATGTATTTAAAAATATTTTATGTAAGTAGACATGTTCAACTCAAAAAGGTAGCAAAAAGAACTATCAAAATGTTACAATACGCTCAGAAAAAAATTAAAATTGAGTCTTATTTTTTCGCATATTTAGCGGTAACACGTGATTCTTATTGGATTGAAATAAGGGTTATTTTACTGGTCACTGTCTTGCTTTATTGCACAAAAATTTGTAATGAAATATTAGTCTGCGCTCGGCCGCCGTCGTGAGTGGACACTGTGACGCTTGCAAGCAGCTCCTCGTATTGGAAAAGATCGCTGTACGAATACAAAATATTTGACCTAACATACTTGATCATTCACGCATTCTGCACGGACTACGGACAACCAAGGTAAGATTTTATTCACAGTTTCTTATATGTACTTATAAATTTCATATTTAGTTTCGGACTTGATGGAGTGACCTGAAATGTACTTCGAAGACTGCTACTGGAACTAATGTACCAGAAGAGCTGGGTGTGCCGAGTTTGGGCTCGTTTTGTTAGTTATGTTGAGACCTTACCTCAGGACTTGATGGAGAGACCTGCAGGTGTACTTCGAAGACTGCTACTGGAACTAATAGACGAGTAGAGCTAGGTATGCTGACTTTGGGCTCGTTTTGTTAGTTATGTTGAGACCTTACCACCAGACTTGATGGAGAGACCTGCAGGTGTACTTCGAAGACTGCTACTGGAACTATTATACGAGTAGAGCTAGGTGTGCCGAGTTTGGGCTCGTTTTGTTAGTTATGTTGAGACCTTACCTCCGGACTTGATGGGGAGACCTTCAGGTGTACTTCGAAGACTGCTACTGGAACTAATAGACGAGTAGAGCTGAGTGTGTCGAGTTTAGGCTCGTTTTGTTAGTAATGTTGAGACCTTACCACCGGACTTGATGGAGAGACCTGCAGGTTTACTTCGAAGACTGCTACTAGAACTAATAGACGAGTAGAGCTAGGTGTGTCGAGTTTGGGCTTGTTTTGTTAGTAATGTTGAGACCTTACCTCCGGACTTGATGAAGAGACCTGCAGGTGTACTTCGAAGACTGCTACTGGAACTAATAGACGAGTAGAGCTGAGTGTGTCGAGTTTAGGCTCGTTTTGTTAGTTATGTTGAGACCTTACCTCCGGACTTGATGGAGAGACCTGCAGGTGTACTTCGAAGACTGCTACTGGAACTAATAGACGAGTAGACCTAGGTGTGTCGAGTTTGGGCTCGTTTTGTTAGTTATGTTGAGACCTTACCACCGGACTTGATGGAGAGACCTGCAGGTGTACTTCGAAGACTGCTACTGGAACTATTATACGAGTAGAGCTAGGTGTGCCGAGTTTGGGCTCGTTTTGTTAGTTACGTTGAGACCTTACCTCCGGACTTGATGGAGAAACCTGCAGGTGTACTTCGAAGACTGCTACTGGAACTATTATACCAGTAGAGCCAGGTGTGCCGAGTTTAGGCTCGTTTTGTTAGTAATGTTGAGACCTTACCACCGGACTTGATGGAGAGACCTGCAGGTGTACTTCGAAGACTGCTACTAGAACTAATAGACGAGTAGAGCTAGGTGTGTCGAGTTTGGGCTTGTTTTGTTAGTAATGTTGAGACCTTACCTCCGGACTTGATGAAGAGACCTGCAGGTGTACTTCGAAGACTGCTACTGGAACTAATAGACGAGTAGAGCTGAGTGTGTCGAGTTTAGGCTCGTTTTGTTAGTTATGTTGAGACCTTACCTCCGGACTTGATGGAGAGACCTGCAGGTGTACTTCGAAGACTGCTACTGGAACTAATAGACGAGTAGACCTAGGTGTGTCGAGTTTGGGCTCGTTTTATTAGTTATGTTGAGACCTTACCACCGGACTTGATGGAGAGACCTGCAGGTGTACTCCGAAGACCGTTACTGAAACTAATAGACGAGTAGAGCTGGGTGTGTCGAGTTTGGGTTCGTTTTGTTAGTTATGTTGAGACCTTACCTCCGGAATTGATGGAGAAACCTGCAGGTGTACTTCGAAGACTGCTACTGGAACTATTATACCAGTAGAGCCAGGTGTGCCGAGTTTAGGCTCGTTTTGTTAGTTATGTTGAGACCTTACCTCCGGACTTGATGGAGAGACCTGCAGGTGTACTTCGAAGACTGCTACTGGAACTAATAGACGAGTAGACCTAGGTGTGTCGAGTTTGGGCTCGTTTTATTAGTTATGTTGAGACCTTACCACCGGACTTGATGGAGAGTCCTGCAGGTGTACTCCGAAGACCGTTACTGAAACTAATAGACGAGTAGAGCTGGGTGTGTCGAGTTTGGGTTCGTTTTGTTAGTTATGTTGAGACCTTACCTCCGGAATTGATGGAGAAACCTGCAGGTGTACTTCGAAGACTGCTACTGGAACTATTATACCAGTAGAGCTAGGTGTGCCGAGTTTAGGCTCGTTTTGTTAGTTATGTTGAGACCTTACCTCCGGACTTGATGGAGATACCTGCAGGTGTACTTCGAAGACTGCTACTGGAACTAATAGACGAGTAGACCTAGGTGTGTCGAGTTTGGGCTCGTTTTGTTAATTATGTTGAGACCTTACCTCCGGACTTGATGGACAGACCTGCTGGTGTACTTCGAAGACTGCTACTGGAACTAATAGACGAGTAGAGTTAGGTGTGTGAGTGTCTCGAGTTTATTGGGCTCGTTTTGTTAGTTATGTTGAGACCTTAGCTCCGGACTTGATGGAGAGACCTGCAGGTGTACTTCGAAGACTGCTACTGGAACTAGTATACCAGTAGAGCTAGATGTGCCGAGTTTGGGCTCGTTTTGTTAGTTATGTTGAGACCTTACCACCGGACTTGATGGAGAGACCTGCAGGTGTACTTCGAAGACTGCTACTGGAACTAGTATACCAGTAGAGCTAGATGTGCCGAGTTTGGGCTCGTTTTGTTAGTTATGTTGAGACCTTGCCTCCGGACTTGATGGAGATACCTGCAGGTGTACTTCGAAGACTGCTACTGGAACTAATAGACGAGTAGACCTAGGTGTGTCGAGTTTGGGCTCGTTTTGTTAGTTATGTTGAGACCTTACCTCCGGACTTGATGGAGAGACCTGCAGGTGTACTTCGAAGACTGCTACTGGAACTAGTATACCATTAGAGCTAGGTGTGCCGAGTTTGGGCTCGTTTTGTTAGTTATGTTGAGACCTTACCTCCGGACTTGATGGAGAGACCTGCAGGTCCAGGACCTGGAGGCTGCTATTGAAACTAATAGACGAGTAGAGCTAGCTGATAAGAGTGTGTATAGTTTATACCTTTTATAACACAATTTTTGTTTTAGATGCCAAGGCCTAAGACGAGATTCAAAAGGAATATGGAACTACGAGAATATTCATCATAATAATATAATTGTCATTGTCATAATAATATAATGAAAAATAAAAATTGATATTTTTTTTATGTCTTTTGTAAGTTTTATTCATTTCTTTTATCATTTACTAGCACCTGACCCGGCTTCGTACGGCATCCTAATTACGTAACACACTTAGAATGGCAATCCATTCCAATTTGACAGATAAACAATATCTATTGAATTGTTCTTGTTGTCATGCCAACGACTTTTTTTATGAAGCAATTAATAATGTTTGGAACCTAATCCTAACCTTGAAAGTAATTGTAAGTACTTATCAGTATTATATGTATGTGCCAAATAAACGTATTTTCTTTCTAGTTTTCGAGAACCATTTGATACTAAAACAAAATTATATAGGTACCTAAAACTTTTTACTTGCTATGTGAATAACAGTGACAGGAAATTATAATAATAATAATAATATATAATAATAATAATAATAATATTCCACAACTATCACACAACGCGATCTAGTCCCAAGCTAAGCAGAGCTTGTGTTATGGGTACTAGATAACTGATAAACATACTTATATATTTCTAAATACATACATATTATAGATAAATTACACCCAGACACAGAACAAATGATCATGCTCATCACATAAACATTTGTCCTGGGTGGGAATCGAACCCACGACCTCCGGCATAGCAGTCAGGGCCACTAACCACTAGACCAACAGGCCAGTCAAAATTAAACATCATCAATTTCAAAATTTTATGAACTCTATGAACTTTGCTTGGGTAGGCCAAGCAAAGTTCATAAAATTTATATTGTACTACCCCTGGGGCATGCATAGCTTATCCATTAAAAAATGACAGAATTTTGCAAATCCATCTAAACATACCTACATAAAAAAAAATACTTAATCTAAATTAAGTCGGTTAATTAAATCAATTCATAAACAAAAAAGGTTGCCCGAATTTACTTGCAAGATTAAAGGTACCCCAATAACAACTTTGAGATAAATGACGGTGTGCCGTGGTATACTGAACACATCTGCGTACCCCTTTAGAGGGTACAGGCATGATCTTATACTGTGTGATTACGCAAACAATGCATACATAATATGCGAAAGCAGCAATTGCGGTTGATTTGCTGGCATTTATTGAAGAGTTCCGTTGTCTGTCTCTGAAACTCTCCAATCCCACAACTCTCCGACATCATCAGAAGGCCAATTCTCGTAATTAAAAACATTCAAAATCTATTCGCAGTCTCATCTCGGCAACAAACAAATGTCAAACAATTTTCAAAATGTAGGGAAATTAGAGGTATTTTTGACAGATTGAGACAGATTAGACTGTGAACGTTCTTAAAATTACGAGAATTGCCCGTCTGATCTTTACAAGGGACTATTTCGGAATAAACCTCTTTCGAACAAAAAAGAATTTTGCAAATCCGTCTATATTATGACGGAGTTATGCCCTAACATACCTACCTCTTACATAAAAAAATATATAAATATAAACATCCGAATTGAGAATATCCTCCTTTTTTTAAGTCGGTTAAAAATACTAAATACAGCAGATAAAATAAGCTTATGTTTTTAATTATTTGTTTTCAAAAAGCTTGTCGCGCAAATCGTAAATACATAGGTACTTTAGCAAGTACTTGCTTACCAGTCAATCACTGTCCAATGAAATTAAGTAAATCAGTACTTCCTATCCGATCAACTAAACCGATCAACTGGTTGATCAGAATGGAACTCGATCGGATCACCTTCTGCACTTCCTATCCGATCAACTAAACCGATCAACTAGTTGATCAGAATGGAAATCGATCGGATCACTTTTCTGTACTTCCAGTCCGATCAACTGTTTTTTTTTTTTAGAGTGGCAAAACACTTGTGAAATTTCTTAAGGGTGGAAAACCACTCGAGGTAAAAATTTTGTTACCATTTCACGTTACGAACTTTTTGAAAAATAATTAAAGTAAACTTAAAAAAAAAACATGGCAAAAATTAAATAAAAGTAAGCTCAAGTATCAAGTCGTGTCAAGTTACTCATAATTTCGCCGCTTCGCGCATTTCGCTGTGTGTGTGAGCCGTGCACGTGTAGTAGTAAGACTCTATACCTAAAATTGATGCGCGTCAAATCGTAAACGCGTCCTTAAAACCTTTCATCCCAATCGACCATCAAGCAAGCAGGACTTATTGAAAAGAAATCGTAAGTTATAGAAAGTACTGGTCTGATTGCTACAATTTTTTCACCAATAGAAAGCTGCTTTATTCTTGAGTGGCATAGGCTTATATTTCATGTACCTATGTATGCGGGCAAAACCGCGGGCAAAAGCTAGTAATATTATAAAGAGGTAAAGTTTATATCTTTATGTTGTTTTGGTTTGTAGGCGGTATCTAATAATAATCTCTGAGAGTACAGGTCCGATTGCTGAAATTTTTACACCGATAGAAAGCTGCTTTATTCCTGAGTGACATAGGCTATATTTTATGTACAAGCGCGAAGCCGTGGGCAAAAGCTAGTTATTACAAGATAGTTTAAAACAAAGTCGCTTTTTCTGTCCCTATATCCCTATGTACGCTTAAATCTTTAAAACTACGCAACGGATTTTGATGCGGGTTTTTTTAATAGATAGAGTGATTCAAGAGGAAGGTTTATATGTATAACATTGCACCCGAGTGAAGCCGGGCGGGTCGCTAGTTTAGGTTTAAGTAGCTTAAACGTCCACATGACACACCTCATACGGTGACCTTTGAACGCATTGGTCATAATGTCCAGATAATGGCAGATGTTAGCCGACCGCTAATCGCGAGACCGTGAGACTCGGATCCGTCATCTCCTGCGCATTTAGAACTCATTACCCAGTGTGTCATGTTATTCGTTTTCCAGCTAGAGACACAGTTTGTCTGTGCATAAGTTTACTCTTTCGAGTCTATGAACCTGCGGAATGTAAATTTCGGGCCTCGAAAGAACTTTAAAGATACCTACGATTATGCTGTGTAACGCGGGTTCGAAAGTTTGAACTAATATTTTGTATGGCCTACAGATAAAAGTTCCAGAAACGCGCTCATAACACTACTAGCTAGCTAGTTTGGTGACAAGTTTTTTTTAAACAAAAAACTAATATTTAAAAAAGTAGCTTTTGATACATCCCTCACAAAGACATTGAGATCGGAATTTCATCCAAATAGAAAATATCAAACTGTACAAAATATCGGTTATGTGATGCACTCTGGCTATAAGGTTATGTTTGGCTGAAGGGTAGGTACTTTTTAGTGGTGGTACCATAACTAAAAAGTGAAAAATAAAAAACTTTTTACAAAAAAATTAAACCGGCTTCAATGTAAAAAAGACACTGAAAAGTACAAAATAACTTTAATTTCGGAAGTCGGTGTTTCTATACTTAATACATACCTAATTTGGTCTCTTCTTTATTTAACGAAGACCTTTCAATCAAAAAAATTATTTTCAAAATCGGTCCACAATTGGCCGAGATATCGGTGAACATACACAAAAAAAAACATACATTCAGCCGAACACAGAACCTCCTCCTTTTCGAAGTCGGTTAATAACACTAAACATACACATAAAAATACTAAACCTAAAATTAAAAATCAATTACGGTACTCTTTGCCACCACCAGTAGCTCCATCTTTCGCAAAACTACACAAATCATTACAAAAACTACCAAAACCCAGCTAGACACAGTGCATATGCGGTGTTAGATCATTATAGCGAGTGTCGCCGCGCGCCGTAACGAATGACTCCTGCGCAATCTCCGAGTTAAACGTTTTTCCCAAACTCGTCATTAGTGAGGCTGTGTGGTGCAAGTTTGAGATGAACAGCGATTTGTAAAAAAAATGTCATTAGAAGAAGTGTGTTGATGGTTGAAAACCTAAGGACATATTTCGGAGTTATCAGCAACAGCAGGAGCCCAGCTGGGTCGAAGCCTACTGGGGCCAGGGTTAGTTTCGAAAGATAGCTCGGGCCCCGGTATGAAGGCTTGAAGGATGTGGCCGGTGATGAAGGCGGGGTGGGTTTTCAGTCAGTAAGAGTCTGACATTATCTCCCGCTCCGCCTAAGAGTGGGCGTTGTTATTAGATGATTTTTCCACCATAAAAAGGGGCATATTTCGGGTTTATCGCATCTATTTATAGAACTAGCCAGGAGAAATCTTTGGATTCTTGCTTTTCTCTACTACTACCTACCTACCTACCTACCCTATTCCACCTACTTTCCTCATAAATCACTCTGTTTATTGGCTTTAAAAAGAAGGAGGTTATTTATATTCGACAATTTATTTGTTTATCAATTTCTCGGTCAACTGTGGCCGTTTTTGATTTTTTATTTTATTATTAAACGGTAGGCACTCTCGAATTGGTCCCTTTGAAATATTGTCATGATCTGACAATAAATTTTTCTTTATCCATCGATAAAGAAAAATTTATTGTGATGCTTGATTGCGATCTCACTTGATGGTAAGCAGTGATGCAATCGGTGATGGTGAGCCTATTCACCCTAGCTTTAACTTCGACGATATGGGACAGAACTCCTCATATCATCATAGCAGAACTGTCGCTACAAGTATGTTTGCTATATTTATACGTATAGTGTACGATTGATTGAAAAAAGAGGGGGAGGGGGTACATCAAACTTATCTGATGATGAAACAGGAAGGTACAGGAAGAAACTATGTAACAAATGAAAGCATCTTAGCCGTCTTTGGGTTTAATAGAATTGTCATAAGATGCGCTTTGTCTGTAAGGAACCATTGAACAGTTCTGACAATGAAGCCGAAAGATAAAAGCCTGATGGATACAAGTTACGCAAGTTCGAAGATCAGACTAAAGTGGATAACATCGCCTCTCCCTTGTCCCAATCTCCAAAAATCCGTCAAGTCCCACAGTTTTTACCTCGGCGTATAACGAGGGCGTGTAACAAATTCGACGCATGCGCGTGGACATTCCGGCCATACCGTGGCGGGCGCAACTAAATGTGCCACGGATAATTTTTATAGATGATATCTGACTTTTTTACCTACTGATTGATGTTGCCAACGGGAATGTTAAATTATTACTTTTCATTTGGACGAATTGTATTTTTTTTCTTTTTGTCATTGTACCCGGCAAGAAGTTGCTAATCGAAATGCGGATTGCTTGGGTTGGGTTGTAAAAAGATGTTTCGGAATAACCCTAAGGGAGTGTTGCGAAAGTCTTAGTACAACGCTCCGAATAAGGCGGCTATCACACTGCCACGCATCACACAGCGTAGCGCGTGAAAACGCATCTACGCACGTACTTGCGGGAGTGAAGATCTGCATCATCGTGCGGGTTTGTACGCACTCACGCGCGTGGGTGCGTTTTCTAAATAAACGCAGGCACTCATTTCATACAAAGCGCGTGTTTCTCCGCATGTAGGTGCGTGATCTGCATGAACGCGCGTGGGTGCAGCTTCAGTGTTGGACTGTGCGTGTTTTCTATTCAAACGGAGATACTTACAAGCAACGTTAAGACACGCATTCACGCACTACGCTGTGGGGTGCGTGGTAGTGTGATAACCGCATAAGTGTTGTCTTTATTTCGCATCTAAATCCAGTCATTTACATCAGTGCAACTCATAATATGATTTAAAAGAGTATCCATGGAGCTTCTTGCAGGTTCTTCTCCATAGAGATCTACGTTTTGGATCATGCAGTTTAGATTCACTTTTTTTTTACTGACATGACCGACGTTTTGACAGTTTAAAAGTGCTTGTATTGGTCTATTTGAAAGGTAATTTCTAAAAAAAAAAATATTTTTTCTTGCTCTAAGGTAGAGTGGGAGGGTGTGACAGAGTTTTACTGTCTAAACCCATACCTGTGTTCCTTCAGTTTCCCTTTGAGTTTCAGGACCACAGGTTTCCTTCTGGGGCCAGGGTTAGTTTCCAAAGGTAGCTCAGCCCCGGTATGAAAGCACGAAGGAATGGGGTGGGTTTTTAGTCAGTAAAAGACTGACACTATCTCCCGTTCCGTTCAAGAACCAGGGGAAGTCATTAGATGATTTTCCCACCGAAAAAAAAAGACTACAGCTGGTTTTCTTTTCAGAAATTCCCCGCGTAATTTGGTTACAGACTTTCTCCAATA
Source organism: Mythimna lalbum (assembly GCA_949319445.1). Taxonomy (NCBI): domain Eukaryota; kingdom Metazoa; phylum Arthropoda; class Insecta; order Lepidoptera; family Noctuidae; genus Mythimna; species Mythimna lalbum. The sequence continues at coordinate 2,315,524 of OX439354.1, forward strand.
CTGGGTAGGCAGGCTTTTGGCATTTCTGCCGACCACACAGTCACAAGAAGGTGGCATACACTGGCAGGTGGTGCGTTTAATTATTGCAGGAGACATTCTCAGGATCCAGGTCGATTAATGATCGCGATACGATGTTATCAGCTACACGACCTGGGTTCCTGCTGATAAGCTTAATATGAAGAAGTAATAATGAAACTCTATAAGCAAATGGCCCCTGAATGTACGAATGCAGCTCAACAGTAAAGTAAATTCGTGAAATAGGTCTTGTTTATTAAAAAAAATACATAGATTCCTACAATTCGAAGTCGGTTAAATATTATATTATTATTTTATTGGTTATTACTATTTTTATTATTATTCTGAGCTTGTTTTTTCCCACTGCAGGGCAAAGGCCTCCCTTCCATTCTTTCATCTAGTGGGAGGTCGTCCAACGCTGCGTCTTCCGGTACGAGGTCGCAACTCCAGACTCTTTCGACCACATCGACCATCTGTCAAATTGTCTAGCCTTTTCCCAATTTTATTTGGATTCGCTTCTTTGATTCGCTTCCAGTCTAACGAGATTAAGTTAAATACCATTATTTAAAACAATACTTCTATCTCTCTAAACAGCATCACTTTCAAACCATTCTAAACCTCAACCATTAAAAAATTAACCCTCAAAATGAAACCATCAAAAAATTACATTAAAAATTCAAAATAAAACGTAACGTATTCTCCATATCCCATCATTTTGCTAACGTGTCAATTTTAACCCCTAATTACGGACGGCCGGTCTGTAAGACCGCCGTGGTGCTAAGTGTTATTGATGTTTCTACCGCATTAACCGACCCGGGGCAAATTAAAGTAGCTATCGCGCAGGTGTCAAAAGCTTTGCCGAAGTGGGGCAAAAAAGGTCATCAGCTATAAAACGCGGAGACGGATTGCGGGCAAAGACTTGTGATGTAGATGAGACACTTTATATGCACGTGGGTCTGTCAACTTTGAGCGTTATGGGTGTTATTCATTTGCTTAGCTCTTTTATAGCTACAAAAACTATTATAAGCATGAGTAGCTACTCTTTTGCATATTAAATTCAGTTTTAGTGATCCAGTCCCATATCTTCCGTCATTTTTCTACCCTTGCGACAGAAGCGTGTTAACATAGGTATGTTAACACGCTTCTGTCATTCTGGCCTGTCAACAGTCAGTTCGTCATACATGTGTATGTGTGTCAGTTTTTACTCCTTTACAATCAAACTCTTAAAGGGATTTTGATAAAACTTTACAGTTTATGCAACAAATAAGTTTATTTATGGTTAGACAATACTTACTTAAGAAAAACCTCGAAATATTTTTTAGGACATAATAAGGTTTTGTAGATGGACGATTTTAAAAAGGTGACTGGGTCACACTGGATACAAAAGGCAGAGAATTAGATGTTGTGGTGCAGCTTGAGAGGGCCTAGGTCTATTTCCCAGCCATTGCTGCTACGATAGACTTTCAATAGACTCCCGCTCTAGGTGGAGTAAGAGATAGTCTCAGAATTTTTACTTTATATTGTATTTCTACAATTGCCCTTTGCGTTCCGAAGCTACGGTAACTCTTTCGAACATTCACGGTGACTACAATAGGCTGATAGGACAAAATTCTTGCACATGTCCATCATTCTACCTACACAAGCCCAACATCGCATCTATGCGCCATCAGCTGACAACTCGTCCGTGCGTTAACGCGCGTTTTTATTATTATGACAATATTAAATCAAGGGGCGGCCGCCGCATGATTTATTGGCCGCTCGTTGGTAACACGCACTGGGCGAAGAAAAAACGCTGCGTTTCGTTACGACGCAGTGGGTGCTGTGCGTGTGGTACAGCCACACCGCAGCCGCTGCAGAGTTAAATATGCCGCGGTTTTTTTTCCAATCCAATTCAATAGCACCTAATCTCATCTGGTAGATATCGCTGTCAGCGATAAGAGTGCCATTGTACGGCCATAGTTTATAGTTAATTAGTTATAGTATCTTTTTTATGTATTACTTTATTATTTTTTAAGATTATTTGTGTATTGTATCTAAGTATGGGCCTTAGTTGCCTGATAATAAAGGATATTATTATTATTACACAGTACAATTGTTACTATTTTGATGTACTTAGGTACAAAAAAGTTGATTCTATTCTAATTTTAATGATATTCATTCTATTTGAAATATCTAGTATTTATTTAATATGCACACCTACCACAGGGTAATCTTTTACAAGCTTTTATTTAGTTTCACCTGTCCCGATGTTTGTCTGTAATCAAATCTTGTAAATTAACGACCCTCTTCCCGGTTAATGATTGAGCTGAAATTGTGCATGCATGTGTAAATCAAATGACAATACAACATTATTATGACATGGAGCTGATCTGATGATGGAACCGGAAGGTGGCTATAGGAACTCGGTAGTTAAATGACACAACCCCATCGAGTTTGTGCTCGTACGAGTCGTCTTGGCGAGTATTAATTTATATAGATATACCGAACTATAAAAGATTACTATGAAAAAATGATTTTCATTAAAAGCTTGTTTAACCCAAAGGTTGATTGGAATATTAGAGAATGCATTGTTGAGTCCGCCTATTTACCACTAGTATACATAAGGTTTAAATTAAATTTACACTATTATTATAAAGTATTTTTTTTTGCTTTTTTTGTGGGAAGAAATCTCTGAAAGTACTGGTCCTATTTCAAAAAATTTTTCAATATTAGTATGCGGGTGAAGCCGCGGGAAAAAGCTAGTAATCAACATCATCATATCAGCCCATAAAAGCTAGTAAACAATACATCAAATATTTTAATATCTGTGTGACATTTGGTAACCTACATTTGGTGGCTACGGATCGGTTGGCGCAGTAGTTAATTGATTGGCCGCTGCGCTGTCTTCCAGGTGTGGTCCCCTCACCAATAATAAAAAAATACAGATTACCTTTTTGGTAATCGCACCATGTAGTCTTCTTAACCCTTGACTCTACGATGTACAATGCCCTTCACATCGCCAGAGACAGAAACAGATGGAAAGAGATCATAAAGGTTAAAGTGATGAAGCAGGGAGGTCACGACCCTCAGCATTGAGGAATACGACGAAGGAGGAATCTTCATAACCAAAAAAAAAAAAGATTTTATTAGAAGAAATAAAATTACGATTACGAGTATTTCACTACGATCTTAAAAAAAACATAAACGCTAAAATAAAAAAGGAATTTCTTTACAAATTCCTTTTTTATTTAATATACAAGTTAATTTGTAGTCGCATGCAGCATCAGCATCAGACTGCAGATATATCTTATTTGAAGTGACCGCGACTGCGCGAAAGGGCGGCATCGTTTGATGTCGCCATAAGTGCGCGCGATTATTGGCAAGCTCGTACTTACCATAAATAATTCTAGCAGCATAGTAGCTAAACTATACTATTCTTGCATTCATTATTGAGAGCAGTGGTGGCCGAGTAGTAAGGGCTCCGACTTACGAGTTCTAGGTCGCAGGTTCAAACCCAGCCAGGCGCATTACTTTGTATAATTTATTTAATCACCACTGCTCTCAAAACGGTGAAGGAATACGTCGTGAGGAACCGGCATGTCCTAGAAACAAAAATTCGAAGACATGTGACATTCACCAACCCGCACTGGGCCCGCGTGGTGGACTACGGCCCATTCCATCCTAATCCCATTCCTCTCCTAGAGAGGAGGCCTGAGTCCCAGCAGTAGGAGCATTAAAAGGCTGATGATGATGATGATGATTATTGCTCGCGAGGCTTGCTAGGGCCATGAGGAGTTTTTGAAAAGAAAACCCGTGGTCCTAGAATGTAAAGTGCAACTGAAGAACACAAAGTCTGGTTTTAGTCAGTAAACATCTGACATGCCCTCGCGCTTGACCCTAGAGCGGGATATGTCATTGGATAGATATCCATCCATCTTTAAAAACATCTCAATTTCAAATAATTTCAGCAATCCGATCAATACTGTCAGAGATTAAACAAATTTTAAAACATTAAACAAAAAACAAATTTTACTTCTTTATAATATTAGTGTAGAAGTAAAAAGAATTAGGCCGGGACTTCACCGAAGCAGAGATGTGTGCGGTGTGCTGTGTGCTGTGCGAGAAGAGATGTTTTTCAGCTCAGGGGAACTCCACCAAAGCGGAGATGTGTGCGTTTTCGTCGTTCGCTGTGCGTCGTCCGCGACTCCGCGCACAGCTCACATCTCCGCTTCCATCGCGCCATACAAATCACATCTCCACTGAAGCTGAGCGGAGCGGAGATGTGTCAATAACACAATTCTATTGGTTGATTTAAAAACATCTCTCCGCTCGTTTCGCTTCGCTTTGCTGGAGTCCCGGCCGTAGTCTTGGGAACATGCTCATCTGATTCTATTTTTCCTTACCACCCTAACACAGAAACTATTTCTGATATTAATAGCGTTATCACGTATTGAATGAAGGAAAAGAAAAACATTTCTTTGACACTTCCCTTTCTTTCCTTTGATTTCTCGTCCAATTAACAAGAAAAACAGCGGGCGATTACAGGCGGCAATGATGTATTATTACTAGTTTGGGGAGAGAGTGTAATAATATAAAGTGATAACGTTTGGAAGTGTTACTAATTTGATATTGTTTAGTTTTTTGGGTTCCGTACTTAAAGGGTAAAAACGGGACCCTAATACACTCCTTGTGTGTCTGTCACCAAGCTGTATCTCGTGAACCGTGATAGCTGAAACTGACGTAACGTTTGAAACTTTCACAGATGATGTATTTCTGTTGCTGCTGTACAAAAAAATACTTAAAAACAGAACTAAATAAATATTAAAGTGGGGATTTCATACATAACGCGAGGTTTTTTGCCGTATTTTAGACGCCTGATATATTCACAGAAAATTTTGTTGTATATTTATTTAAAAAAAAAAAAAATAATTTAAATAAATATTTAAAGCGGGCTCTCGTTCAACAAACGTTTTTTTTGCATACCTGTCTAGTGTTGTATAGATAATAGTACGGAACTCATCGTCCACGAGTCCGATTCGCACTTCGCCAGTATATTTGTAGTTGTTTATGGTATTTTGGTCCTTGTGTAAAATAAATTGTTTTTTAGCATGATATAATGCAAGTATGGCGTTGGTTACATTTATTTTTAATGATAACTAGCTTTTGCCCGCACGGCTTCGCTCCCGCACTTCTCTATTCTACCCTACTATACCCTACTCTACCCTACTCTACCCTACACTACTCTATACTACTCTACTCTACCCTACACTACTCTACTCTACACTACTCTATACTACTCTACCCTACACTACTCTACTCTACACTACTCTATACTACTCTACTCTACACTACTCTACTCTACACTACTCTACACTACTCTACTCTACCCTACACTACTCTACTCTACACTACTCTATACTACTCTACCCTACACTACTCTATTCTACACTACTCTATACTACTCTACCCTACACTACTCTACTCTACACTACTCTATACTACTCTACTCTACACTACTCTACTCTACACTACTCTACCCTACTCTACCCTACTCTACGCTACTCTACCCTACACTACTCTACTCTACACTACTCTATACTACTCTACTCTACCCTACACTACTCTACTCTACACTACTCTACCCTACTCTACCCTACTCTACGCTACTCTACTCTACACTACTCTACTCTACACTACTCTACACTACTCTACTCTACCCTACACTACTCTACTCTACACTACTCTATACTACTCTACTCTACACTACTCTACTCTACACTACTCTACCCTACTCTACCCTACTCTACGCTACTCTACTCTACACTACTCTACTCTACACTACTCTACACTACTCTACTCTACCCTACACTACTCTACTCTACACTACTCTATACTACTCTACCCTACACTACTCTACTCTACACTACTCTATACTACTCTACTCTACACTACTCTACTCTACACTACTCTACCCTACTCTACCCTACTCTACGCTACTCTACCCTACACTACTCTACTCTACACTACTCTATACTACTCTACTCTACACTACTCTATACTACTCTACTCTACACTACTCTACTCTATCCTACTCTATCCTACTCTACCCTACACTACTCTACACTACTCTATACTACTCTACCCTACATTACTCTACTCTACACTACTCTATACTACTCTACCCTACACTACTCTACTCTACACTACTCTATACTACTCTACTCTACACTACTCTACTCTATCCTACTCTACCCTACACTACTCTACACTACTCTACTCTACCCTACACTACTCTACACTACTCTACTCTACCCTACACTACTCTACTCTATCCTACTCTACCCTACACTACTCTACACTACTCTACTCTACCCTACACTACTCTACACTACTCTACACTACTCTACCCTACTCTACCCTACTATACCCTACTCTACGCTACTCTACCCTACACTACTCTACTCTACACTACTCTATACTACTCTACCCTACACTACTCTACTCTACACTACTCTATACTACTCTACTCTACACTACTCTACTCTACCTTACACTACTTTACACTACTCTACACTACTCTACCCTACTCTACCCTACTATACCCTACTCTACGCTACTCTACCTTACACTACTCTACTCTACACTACTCTATACTACTCTACCCTACACTACTCTACTCTACACTACTCTATACTACTCTACTCTACACTACTCTACTCTATCCTACTCTACCCTACACTACTCCACACTACACTACTCTATACTACTCTACCCTACACTACTCTACTCTACACTACTCTATACTACTCTACCCTACACTACTCTACTCTACACTACTCTATACTACTCTACCCTACACTACTCTACTCTACACTACTCTATACTACTCTACTCTACACTACTCTACTCTACCCTACACTACTCTACACTACTCTACACTACTCTACCCTACTCTACCCTACTATACCCTACTCTACGCTACTCTACCTTACACTACTCTACTCTACACTACTCTATACTACTCTACTCTACCCTACACTACTCTACTCTACACTACTCTATACTACTCTACCCTACACTACTCTACTCTACACTACTCTATACTACTCTACTCTACACTACTCTACTCTACACTACTCTACACTAGTCTACTCTACCCTACACTACTCTACTCTACACTACTCTATACTACACTACCCTACACTACTCTACTCTACACTACTCTATACTACTCTACTCTACACTACTCTACTCTACACTACTCTACCCTACTCTACCCTACTCTACGCTACTCTACCCTACACTACTCTACTCTACACTACTCTATCCTACTCTACCCTACACTACTCTACACTACTCTACTCTACACTACTCTATACTACTCTACCCTACATTACTCTACTCTATCCTACTCTACCCTACACTACTCTACACTACTCTACTCTACACTACTCTATACTACTCTACCCTACATTACTCTACTCTACACTACTCTATACTACTCTACCCTACACTACTCTACTCTATCCTACTCTACCCTACACTACTCTACACTACTCTACTCTACGCTACACTACTCTACACTACTCTACACTACTCTACCCTACTCTACCCTACTCTACCCTACTATACCCTACTCTACGCTACTCTACCTTACACTACTCTACTCTACACTACTCTATACTACTCTACCCTACACTACTCTACTCTACACTACTCTATACTACTCTACTCTACACTACTCTACTCTACCCTACACTACTCTACACTACTCTACACTACTCTACCCTACTCTACCCTACTATACCCTACTCTACGCTACTCTACCTTACACTAATCTACTCTACACTACTCTATACTACTCTACCCTACACTACTCTACTCTACACTACTCTATACTACTCTACTCTACACTACTCTACTCTACCCTACACTACTCTACACTACTCTACACTACTCTACCCTACTCTACCCTACTATACCCTACTCTACGCTACTCTACCTTACACTACTCTACTCTACACTACTCTATACTACTCTACCCTACACTACTCTACTCTATCCTACTCTACCCTACACTACTCTACACTACACTACTCTATACTACTCTACCATACACTACTCTACTCTACACTACTCTATACTACTCTACCCTACACTTCTCTACACTACTCTACTCTACACTACTCTATACTACTCTACCCTACACTACTCTACTCTACACTACTCTATACTACTCTACTCTACACTACTCTACTCTACCCTACACTACTCTAATAATAATAATAATAATAATAAATTTTTATTGACACAAAAATTATAAAGGTAACAAAATTTGAAGCCCTGGCTCCCGAGCTAGGTAGCAACCTGTGTTACAGGAGCCAGTGTCTTCACCCAGTCGCAAGTGGTACACATGATCACTTATAAATATACGTTTGATAAAAAATAAATAATAAAAAATAAGAAAATAATTAACATGGTAAATAAAATGAAAATGAAAATGCACGCATGCTCAAAGTGTTATATAGCGTATTATGTGTGTTTGAGTGTGTGTGTAAGTATACATGTGTGATAGTATGTTTGTGTGTATGTGCATGTGTGTAAATTATTATTATTGTTTAATCATTATTATTGCTGTTGAATTAAATCTTCCGTTTGGTGATAGTCCAGAGTTTGAAGCCATGTGGAGATTTTCTTTTTACTATCTCTAGTCGTCAATGGGTTTATATTAAGGGTATTGTTTATTTTATTGTACAAACAAAGCCTAAAAATTTGGTTTGGATAGGTGAGCCCGTTCTTGAGTTATAAAATTATAATATTATTATTATTATTATTATTATTATAATGCTTAACTGAGATCCCACCTGACGGTAAGCAGTGATACAATCGCTGAAGATGAAGCGCACTAGTTTATTAAGAGCCTAATCACTCTAGCCTTGAAGACACCTAAACTATGATCAAACGGGAAGACCGTTGCAGGCATTTTAATTGTTCTAGCCCTAATACTTATAAAATTATTCCTATCCTGAAAAACTCCAGTCACTTGCCCCACTTTTCACATCAGTGTGAAAAGTGGGGCAAGTGACTACTTTGTTCTATATTCAAATTATATTTCCATACTCCATACTTGTTCGACAAACAAATTCAAACACTTCGAACAAACCCTACCTTCACGCCAAATCCAGCCTTATCACTCTTAAAATAAGTCTCAATGTTCTATAAACGAAAAAATCCATAGAGTTTCCTAAGCAAACAGTGGGAGGCTTATTACTGTCGTGTGAACTACCTTCTGTGTCGGACTGTCGTACAAACTGGCGTATTGTGCTTGACCGATGGAGGTGACAACGAGTGATGAATAGGACCTCATTAATTGGTTCGTTTTCGTGCGCCCAATATTAAGGTATTTTTCTATGACAGCTCTGAGGTATGAGGCGTATTGTCTGTGGTGTGTTCTTTATTTGAATCGTGCGTGTTGATGTTTGTGCCCTGAGGGTCTCTGTCATTATTTTTGCGTGTATCAGAAAAAAATATCAATGGATTATTCCATACCAAGTTTTGGTATTTTGGCATTTATTATTTAGACATTGTTATGATACATTGTCTTTTAAGAATTGGGTAGGTAAGTCGGAACAGTCGTCACTGGTGGTAAACGATTACTGGTAATTTAAATCAAAATGTGGAAAAACGTTAACCTATGTTGTTCAAATGTTGTTGTTGTTCGTTTTTTTTTTTATTGATATAAACTAGTGCTACGATGATACCTGATGGTAAGCAATGATGCTTATCTCTGATGGTGAGATGAACTAGTTTATGAGCCTATTCACTCTTGCCTTGAAGACACTCAAGTTTGTGTTTTACTTTTGTTGTGTAAATTCAACTTTGAGTTAAGCTTGCATATATTACATAAACTTTATTATGTAACTTATCATTGTGTAGGTACAATAAAGAATTAATGAATGTTTTAATCCGAAATGGGACAACGATTTCTTTTTCAGGAAAACTACCCTTTTTGATGTGGAAAATCATCAATGACTGCACTTGCTCTGGATAGATTGAGAGCGGATTCAAATGTTTACGACCCACCTATGTTCCTTATATTGCCCTTTGCATTCTAGGACCACAACAACATGAACAATCCCTCATCCCAGATAGGCTTTGGTCCTAAAGAGCCCCGTGAATATCGCTAACAGGCCTTTGAGGCACGAGCTGCCCATTGCTCGCCGTCCGCAACCCCGCACTTAATTTAGAAAAGCTAGCCAAAAAAACTTCAAAATGACGGGATAAACATTCAAATCTAATAAGCAATCAGGTGCAGATTATTCAAGCCCATTTCTCATTCCCCAACGCAGATTTATAACCGAAGCGCTCTTAAAACAAAGCCATACAATTAAAAGGATTGGCACACTATAGCATCTCACATTACACCTTAAGTACGAATATCTGACCACATTAGCTTGCATTGTGCTGAGCCATAGCATTATTCTGAGCCTTTAGCATTATGCTGTACCTTTTCATGCTATTGAGGCTGGTACAATGGTGGCAGGAACAAATATAATAATTAGTTCGAGTGTTGAAGCGTTTAGCGTTACACGCAATTTTATATTTGAAGGGTTTTTTTTTTGAGTGTGGTAGAAGTTGATAGATATTAGCGAGCTGCATACCTAACGCTCCGCTGTGTCAACGCGAGCATAGTTTAAAAGCTTGTTGTTTCATCAAACGCAATGTTTGATGAAGCAACAACGCGAAAAACGAGAGGTAAACTCTGTTCATCATCATCATCAGCCTTTTTAATGTTCCCACTGCTAGGACTCAGGCCTCCTCTCTAGGAGAGGGAATGGGCCGTAATCCACCACGCGGGCCCAATGCGTGTTGGTGGATGTCACATAACTTCGAATTTTTGGTTTTAGGACATGCCGGTTTCCTCACAATGTTTTCCTTCACCATTTTGAGTGACTCGACCACCACTGCTCTCAATAAAAAAAACTCTGTTAGTATTCGGTAATTCTGTTATTTAAGAAAACTAGTTCCAGGGAATACGTGTTTTTCTTCCGGTATTTAGAAATTAAATGTGGTAGGATAGACATATTTTTTATATTTTTAATTTATATTTTGAAATATCACGTCTTTACTGGATTAATTTTACACATGTTTTGATTCTAATAGAAACCTAGGTAATATCTACAAGATATCTGTGTTTCTAGAAAATCTGGAAAAAGATGTGTAAGCGGAAGGAGTTGTCAGCAATAGCAGGGGCCCAGCTGGGTCGAAGCCTAATGGGGCCAGGGTTAGCTCCGAAAGGTAGCTCAGCCTCGGTATGAAAGGCATTCATGCTTTTCCTACCTCGTTTCAGGAACAGGGTTGGTTTTTTAGTCAGTAAGAGTCTGACACTATCTCCCACTCCGCGCAAGGGCGGGCGATGTCATTTGGATGATTTTTACCCACCAAAAAATAAAATGTGTAAGCGGAAATGGATCTCGGGTTGATCGCTCTTAACAATAATCTTGTTAGAAATCTGTCTCTCAAATCAAAACTTTCCACATCAATTTAAAACGGATCTAATCAATCTGATATCATTTAAGCCATACATAGAGGAACAAATATAATTGATATTTGAATAGGCCATATTTATCGCTAACAAGTTCAAACGGCTATCAAATATCATTCAGCTGGTGAGGTGAGCAGGTAACAAGAATAAAACGAGTCTTACTGTCCTTGCACACGGGCCTCAAAAAAACGCCGCCACAAAAAAGCGCTAGAAGCGGCCACAAAGAAAAGCTATAAGCCGCCGCAATAAACAGCTGAAGCGCGCGAGAGCCAGAAAACAAGGCCGCCTCAAAATGAAGCTTGTGCTCAAAATGAAGCGGCGTTTTTCTGAAGCCTGTTTGCGGGGACAGTAAGTGATTATACTGATATTTGGGAAGCTGTGATTCTGATGTGATTGAATTTATCTCATCTGATTTGTAAGTAAGCCGAGATTATTTTGTGTCTAGTGAAAGTATTAGTAATTGGGTATTAGTGTAGCTATAGATTATAATGCGATCAAAAACATAACTTGTAAAAAACCATTACGTTATGTTTAAGTATTATTTTAAAAGTTAAACCAAACCGTTTGCCTTTTCTGTCCCATATCTACATCTACAGTAATATTATAAAGAGATAAAGTTTATTTTTATGTTTTTCTGTTTGTTAGAGAATATAGTAGAATATAGTAAAATAAACTTTATTGTACACCAAAAAGTAACGCAACTTATACATAAACGTACAATGGTGGTCTTATCGCCATCCTTGAGGTACCTAAATACCTACCAAAAATATTTTCACTGATAGAAAATTGCTTTATTCACACAGACATAGACACACAAAAACATAGACTATATGTTATGTGCACGGGCGAATCTGCGAGTAATAGTTAGTTTTGAATAAAATTGATCAAAAAAACTTACCACCCACATACCTCCTCATCAAACCACCAATAATTTACATCATAATCATCTCAATATACTCCAATTTCACTCGCAATAACTTTTAAACACGATTTCAATGACAGCTCGATCTGATTTTGACAAATGGAAGGCTAGTGTCATTCGAGAATGGCTTCAGTGAATGAGTGAATGTAATCTTGGCACAAAGGTAACAATCATTTGAACAAAAGAGAGCGGTGTTTGCAATTAGTTCGGAATGAGCTCACCTGTGTCTGTCTGTCTGTCGCTGCGATTAATCAAACGAGCGATTCTTGCAGTGACAGTTAATATCGGTGTTAAGGTAGAAGAGATAGCGGAAAAGAAATAATATAGTCGATGTCTCTTTAGACTACATTCGACACACGTTTTTTTTTTTTTTTTCTCGACGGGGAAAATCATCTTTGACGAAACCCGCTCTTGGGTGCAGCGGGAGACAGTGTCAGACTCTTACTGACTAAAAACCCGTGCCGTTCCTTCTAGCCTTCATACCGGGGCACGAGCTCCCTTTCGGACAACCCTGTCCCCAGTAGGCTTCGACCCAGCTGGGCCCCTCCTGCTGACATTCGACACACGTGGGTCATGGACGCCAATAAGGTCGCGTCGGTCTCCAAAAATTTTATATGGCAACTTTTATGCCCCGTTTACATGTTTGCCCAGCCTCGGCCAGCGTCTCCAAAAACCGACACTAGCCCGTTTCAGCTTACGCCATTCATGAATCATGCCGAAAGATTTTGTGTGGCAGTAAAAAGAAATATTCGATCGGATTACTATGTCGGTCCACCTAGTGGGAAGCTTTTACGGTCGCTACTCCAGAACCTTTCGGCCACCTCGACCATCTGTTTTACACTGTCACTAAAGATTGGCGATTTTTCGGGCTATGTCTCTAACCTTGGTTCTCCTCTTTTCTTTCATTATTTCTTTCTTTCCTGCGGATATCAAAAATCCCGACTGGAAAAATCAAATCCCTACTAGAAAATACGAGCTAAAATATTGGCACGCTTCAGCGTTTGCCTTGTGACAGCTTTAGGAGATGAATGCTCATCACAACGACCGTCAACGTTTGGTTCTGTGTTGCCAAGTTATACCGATTCAAGAACAACTCTCATATATCAATGTAAAACCATATTGCTACTAAAATCTATCAAAGACCTCTTTTCTGTCTTTCATTAGGTATAGAGGCAAATTGGCTTTTTTTTTTTTTTTTTGTCGATGGATAAAATCATCTTTCACAAAACCCGCTCTTGGGTGAGGCGGGAGATAGTGTCAGACTCTTACTGACTAAAAACCCGTGCCGTTCCTTCTAGCCTTCATACCGGGGCACGAGCTCCCTTTCGGACAACCCTGTCCCCAGTAGGCTTCGACCCAGCTGGGCCCCTCCTGCTGCTGACAACTCCTTGAGGCGCGCGGAAACAGTGCGCGCCGTCGACGTCTTGGACTCGGTCCATTACCGGACGATCGGAGAGCGAGCTACCCATGGCTCGACGTCCACGAGCCCGCGTCTACGGTGGCCGGAAATCGGGATCGGAATCCCGGCGACGGAGGCAAATTGGCTTGGCCTGATAATTATCTCGCCTGATGGAGAGCGACGCTGTGGTCGACAATGGACCACGCTTGCCTAAAGTAACCTCTTCACTTTTGATTTAAAAATTCCTAGGTTGTAGCTATCAGGAAGCACAGACTCCACCAGGGAATTGGATATAGTAGGTAGCTATTGTTACCAAGTTTTCAAAAAATTTAAGTTTGCAACAAACAATTTGAGCTGGCACTTTCTAGATGCGGTATTGTTCTGTAGACTCACCGAGCTGATGCAACGCAAAAGGCAGCTGAATGAACGTAAGTGGTTTTTAGTCAATAAGTCTGACTCTCCCTCTCGCTTCCGTATTCAGTTCTTTCATGATATCCCACCCAACAAAAAAGTTCCCTAAAGGTTTTGGACACTACTACATTATTTAAGTACTGCTTTCTTTCTTCCTACTCTAGAACTTCACGTTTACCACTTTTTTAGAACTACAAGATAATCACTACACACTAACGGCCCGTTCACAACTTCGGTCGAGGCGCGCGGCGTGGCAGGCGGCGCGGTGGCGGCAAGAGGTGCGTTTTACACGCTACGTACCCTCAGTAGCGACCTCGGCAGCGGCCGAGGTGGACGTATTTAGGTAGTCGGCAACTCGGCACGTGCTCAAAATTTTGGCGTTATCAAAATTATCCCTTCTGTGTACAGATGATACTACGTTATTATGTTATCAATTTAAATTAAACTTACCATCATATCCCGGAAAACATTGTTTTATTTCTTCCCACAGCCTTTTTATAACGTTGTTAACATGATGGGGATGTTTTGACATCCATATAGGGGGTCGATTTAAAATTTCAGTAATAAGCGCCTCGGTATCTATTACCACTACAAAATCGTCTAATTTTTTTTGTATATAAGTTCGCCGCCGAGTCCGTCACACCTTCACCGCTAGCCGCGCCGCCAAACGCGCCGCTCTGTTTCGTGGCGTCGCGCTCATTCGCTTGTACTTTTGATCTCGCCGCTCCCCGCACCGCGCGCCGCTGCAATTATTCGCTCTGACAAAACCGCGCGCCTTTTCGCTATGAGCGGCGACTCGTGGTCGTGGCGTGCTTCAAACATTTTCATACATTTGTTCTTAACGTTCGCCGCCCCGCACGCCGCTGCCGCTCGCCGCGCTAAGGTCGTGAATGGGCCGTAACAGACAGCGATAAGCCAGCGATACCTTGTAGAAATTAGTCTCAAGGAAACATAATTACTCTTGGGATAAAAAGTATTCTATGGTATTCCAGGCCATGATCTATCCGTGTGCCAAATTTAATCAAAACCATTTCAGCCATTCGAGCGTAACGAAGTAACACACTCACAAACTTTTGCCCCAATATGGTATGTTATTAGAATGGCCAGTTTAAAAATTCGTGATGAGAGATATCATTAAATAATAATATAATATAATAATATATAATATTCCACAACTATCACACAACGCCGTCTAGTCCTAAGCTAAGCAGAGCTTGTGTTATGGGTACTAAACAACTGATAAAAATATTTATATATTTCTAAATACATACATATTATAGATAAATTACACCCAGACACAGAACAAATGATCATGCTCACCACATAAATATTTGTCCTGGGTGGAAATCGAACCCACGACCTCCGCTGTCAGGGCCACTAACCACTAGACCAACAGACCAGTCGAATAATGATACAATTTTATTAGAGTGATGTATTCAGTCGTCATTTATCACAATGTTTTATTTTTTAAATCTCATTCCATTGAACATTTAAACAAGTTCCTGTCGAGTACACATCGGGGGAGACACCCTCTGTTTGGACACCAGGAGCAACCTTTTCGGATTAAGGAATCGATCAACCATTTGGCCTCACAGTCTTTAGAAATAACTCTTGAAAAACAAGCTTTCTATTTGCAATGTAACTTCGTATATGTTTAAATCGCGCGGAGAACTTTGATTGCGCGATGCAGGATTTTGTATTTCCTTCGTAGTTCTTATGTTGCGTCATAGATGTCGCTACATAACTATGTCTGTTTGGGTGGAATCATGCAATTCAATTTTGAAGCAGATATCTTCAATCGATTGAGCTGAAATTTTGTATACATGTTTAGTTTGGCTGACAATGCATGTTTAATTGTGTGACGTCATTCAAAATCTTAATGCATATAGTCTTTTGCCAAATAAATGCAATTTTCGTAAACTGTGCGCTTTCAAAGAGCCCTGCTAAACTATAAAACCAATTTTTTTTGCGAAATTGATTTACATGTGCTATGTACTCAATCTGAAGAGCAGCTATCCAGTATTGGTATAAACATATTTCTAAAGATTAAAACCAAAAGGAGTTGGGAAAACAAATAAAAAAATATCATGCTGTTAATTTTTTTTTGTCACGATAAAATATTGATATTGTTTAATGAAACTGTTTTTTTTTTTAACTTATTATATTAACCTTCAATATAAAAGCTTCAGAAAGTCACCGTTTTATGGCACTAAATGGGTGCAAGGGCCTTAAACCAACACTAGCAGTTAAAAAACCTTTCGACGCATCCTCCAATCAAGAGTTTATTTGAAAACGTTCCGTTCAGTCCATTGAGTACTAACAGGGGTGGCGCCCTCTGCCCCATCAGGAACTACACAAGATTAGGGATTAGCGCGGGCGTGCGATTTGAGCGGCTGATTGAATCGGTGTTTGCTGACTCTTAAACTATATTGGTGTTAGGTAGGTCGTGGGATTTTTTGTGATCAATGCTTTTTGGTTGGTGGGGTTTTTGATGATTTTTCAGCCTAGTAACACTCGAAAAGAGACAGAGAGAGAGTAAGCGCTAATTAGTAAATATGTACTGGCTGCAAAACCGCATTATCACTCTATTATTATAAAGCAAAAGTTTGTTTGTTGCTTTTTCAGGTCAGTGGGTCGTCTTAAGGTGGTGCATCATAACTCACATTTTCACTGTTTTTCACACAACCGCTCATAACTGATTATGACGTTATTACACATTTTTCATTAGATATTTTGGAAACACAGTATCTTGTGGATATTATCTAGGTTTCCAAAGAAACCTGCATTCAATTTGTTAGTAATTTATTTTGTTAACAGTTGTAATTATTTAAATTTTTCCTGCTTTTTTATATAGCCTCTTTTTGGAATGTGAATGTGAGAAGTTGTTCTCACTGAGAACACTGTATAATCCACAAAAACTTAGATAACTTTCTATTACAACTTACTTTTTTTTATTTTTTATTTTATTATGATTAATTTTGTGCTTTTGTGTACAGTGTTGACTGGTCTACACTGTTCTTACATAAATCAATCAATATTGTAATAAACACATTTTTTAAAAGAGTAACCATGGAGTTTCTTGCCGGTTCTTCTCCATAGGAAACGACCAATTTTGAACCGTCCACTAGCTTCTGACGTTTTATAAGTGCCCTTGTAGGCCTATATGAAATAAAATATTTTGACTTTGACTTTTTGACTTTGAAACCAATTTCTAAATTTGTGTAAAACTAATCCAATAAAAACCTCTGAAAATGTCCTATTTTGTATGAACTTTGACACTTCATAATTAGCCTAAAAATTAAAGAGTCAAAAAAGTAATCCTCTAGAGACCTTGCAAATTTTATTAAGATTCTAAATGACGACAACTTTTTCCAAAAACTTTTAAGGGTTTAAAAAAAACAGCTATTTCTTGGAGCAAGTTTTGTGAAATTTTCGAGTAAATCTCGGAATTACCGAATACTAACAGAGTTTCCAGGCGTTATCTGTCTTTTTTTGCGTTGCCTTTTCGTCAAACATCGCGTTGGATTGCATTGAATGAAGTAACAAGCTTTCAAACCATTTGCGATGTTTACGATAAGCGAGTGGAGAAGGACCCTCTTAAGGGCGGATTTTTAAAAGTTGGGAGTATACGCTTAGGGGCACTATGAGCAGCAAAGAAAACCAAAAAAAAATTTTGAGACAGTCAATTTTCTTAATTTTTTTTTCGGAAATCTGTATTTTACTGTTTCGGGCTTTCAATAAAAAAAAATAGTATTTAAAATGTTTAGGGACTTTACAATTTAGGTCCTGTGAGGCATGGTCCTACCCTCGTCTTCGGTCCTGATTTTGATAAAACTTGATCCCACCTGATGATAAGCAGTGATGCAACCATTAATGGTGTAACGCACCAGTTTAGCCTATTCACTATACTTTTGAAGACACTTAAATTATAATCGGGGGGAAAGACTGCAGCAGACAATGTGTTCCAGTTCATTGATGTACGCGGTATAAACGACGAGGCGAAACGCTTATTCCGGACCGTAGAAGTTTCAACAACGTACCTATGCTCCTTTGGGACCATTTTCTTCTAGCACGCAAGTGAAGCGACTGGCAATAGTTAGTATATAATAACTAAATATACAAGGTGTAAGGGACAACTCCACAATTTTAAGGGCTTGCTCAGTAGACGAAACTGAACAAAAAAAACTTGGCCTCTACATACAAAATATCCAATCAAGTTTATAATTTATAAGCTTCCTGAAAAAAAAATTTGTTGTAGGTTGTTCAGTTTCATCTACTGATCAAGCCCTTAAAGTTTACGGAGGGCTGTCTCTTACACATTGTGTACTCGTAGTTACTATTTTCTCAAAACAACCGCGAAGCCTATGATAAGGATAATTGGAAGAGGTTAGAGGAAGCATCAAGAGGATCACTCATCGTGATTCACGACCACTCTGGCAAGAGTGTACCGACTCAGAAGAAGAGGAAGCCTATGTCCAAAAAAGGGCCTCACTCAGTAACACAAAATTTAAATTCAAATAATAATTAATTTATGGAGAATATAATATAATATTATTAAATAAATTAAAATACTGCATCTGATAATAATATGATAATTTAATTTCGACACTTTAATAATTTACGTTGACATGTTTATGAATATCTAGAAATCAAATATTTCAAACTGTTAATTGAATTATTATTTTTATTTAATTTTTAAATGTTTTAAATGCAAGTAAGAAAGAAAGAAAGAAAAACATTTTATTTGCCGATAAAGACGCAATCTCAGAACTGACATAAAAATTATAAATATTCTTAACAAGCCAATCAATCAATCAATCAATCAAGCGCATCTTGCAAGCAATTAGTAAGAAATAAACGCTTTATTATTATAATTATTATCTAGTCTAGTTTAAGTCCTATTAATTATTTAATAGCTATGTTTATAAGCATAACACTTATCAACACTAAATGTCGAATCCCCTGCGGCCGTGAAGTGCACATCGGTGCATTAAAAAGCGCGCACTCCATTTAGACAAGTGTGCGCTTAAGACAATGGCACCCCTCTCGCTGTGCCCCTGTTTGTGCAGTGTAAGCCTGAGATCCATTTACGCGAGCAATGAGCAAGTGAATCACGTATTGTTTTTTATTATTATGGTATAATAAAATCATCATCATCATCATTTCAGCCGACAGACGTCCACTGTTGGACATAGGCCTCCTAATGTCGCCACAATGATCGATCCTGCGCGTCTCGCATCCATCGGTTTCCCGCAACCTTCACCAGGTCATCGGGCCATCTTGCAGGAGGCCTTTCAACGCTGCGTCTTCCAGTACGAGGTCGCCACTCCAGAACCTTTCGGCCCCAACGGCCATCTGTTCTGCGAGCAATGTGCCCTGCCCATAATAAAATAAAGAGTCAAATGTTTCTCTAACACAGGTACTCTCTGTTTTTAACCATAGACTAGCTACTAACATTTTATAAGTGCCCAGATAAGATGAAGCGAAAAAAATAATTTAAATCTGAATTTAGCTACGTTTGATGGCTTATTTTTGGCAGCCGAACTTACCAATTAATATTCTTTTGACAAATGATAATTTGAAACAAAGGTAAACTTTGCAAGAAGTGCAGGACCGTTTGATGTAGCAACGACGTTTGGATGAGGTCTATGCTCAGTATTGGTCTTCAAGCTTGAATGATCATCAGACCAGATTTTTTGGAGTAGGTACATAAAATTTTAAAAAGTGTCTTACGTGCCCGACTTCTTGTCAATGAAAACGTGTCTGTAAATGGTTTATTTGAAATAATTTGATTTTATTTGATAGTGTCATAAATCGAAAAGTAGTTGGGTCTTGTTAAGAAAATACATACCTATATATTTTAGACATCTGCCTGTTTCTTTCCCAGAACTATATTATTTCTGGACTCCCTTACTCAAAATCGTCCGCGTAAATCAACCCCTACCCTAACCCGCCCTCACACTATTGACATTCTGTAACAGTCTTGTCATTTTCTAGTGTTTGGTGACGTCACAGGCTTTGTTAAACAATGGCGCATTAGTACGCCACACAACGACCCTTTGTTGTAAACTGTCGCTAGTTAGGGCTGATACGAGCCAGTTTAATTGTTAGGCTTTTTGTTGAGTTTTGATGATAATACCTGGCTGTTATTAATTGGCCTTTATATTTTTTTTTTATTAGGGTTCCGTACCTAAAGGGAAAAACGTGACCCTATTGCTAAGACTCCTCCACTGTCTGTGCTCTGTTAATAGTGTCAAGACTCACCTGTATCTCATAAACCGAACTGATAGATTAAAAAGTTAAAATTTTCACAAATTACATTTCTGTTGCTGCTATAAAAACTGAAAATTGAATAAAACTAAATTGTGTAAAATAAAGGTGTTTTTTCTTTTTTGTTTTATGCAGCTTTTTAAAACAAAACATTCAATATAATAAACATCTGTGTCCAAACTAGATAAATATATATATTATCTGTATCTCAGACAGCAGCGCTCTTCCCTTGTAGGTTATACACGTCTAGTTGTATTGATAATGATAGGTACGGAACCCATCGTGCACTAGTGCTACTCCCACTTGCCCAGTTTTTTATTTATTAACCCTTCAGATACCGTCAATTAGAGACACAATAGTAAGACAATAGATGCGCGGCCACCGGTGGTCGCTTGGGGATTCATGAATTAAGTGGCCTGCACAAGCTTATTGACACTATTCAATGTGTACTTTTTTGTTTAGCGAAAAAGTATCTACCAACTATAAAGTTTAAATTAAAATTCCTAAGTATTCTTTATTTTGTCTCATTATCACACTAATATTATGAAAGCTTGTGGCTGTATGTTTGTTACTTCTTCATGTATGAAGGGCTGAACGGATTTAGATGAAATTTGTCACAAGCGTATGGCGCTCGTCTTGGAACAATTTATTCTGTAATTTTGAAAAATTGGCTTCTTGACAACCCATAAACACATTAATACAATGGTTTTTATTTTCCTTTTGGCTTAGTACAGTTTATATATTTAACCAGTGTCGAGTTTAGAAAATATTTAGTTTTTGCTAGTCCTTCGTTTTCCATGCGGATAACACACAAATTCTAATGGTTTTTCCAGTATTTGGCAGCACGTAGGTATCGAGTCAGCCTTCCGGTATACTACAATACTACAATAAAAATCGCAGCACCATTTACTGAGATCAAGCCTGTTTCAATAATTCCACATTGCCTGTGTACTTTTTTTGTTGCATAAAGATTAAATAAATAAATAAATTGATAAACAACAATTACTTAAACACACTACAAAAAACATTATAGTCAATTTACATCACAAAATCCACCTGGAACCAATTTGCAAAAAATTAAATTCAGCCTCAGAACTACAGTCAAAAAAATCACTCCAAAAAAAAACTCGACATATCTACTACATTTTTAAAGATCCTATTTATTTATGAAGGACCTCCAACAAAGGATGTAAATACACACACAAATAAAGGTGTAAAATAAAAAATAATCCTTTATTCTACTTATTACATTAATTGAGTTACTTAATTCTACACTTTACATTTAGTTACCTATTTTATAATAAATATGCTATATAATATAAATCATCTCTAAGTACCCCAATACTTTCCAATGGTTCCTGTCTAGAGATGTGCCGTTGCCGGCAATCTGGCAATATTGCTGGCAATATTGCCACCAATATTCATACATCGGGCAATATTCTCGACAATATTTCCACCAATATTCCCACTTCACGGTAATATTGCCGGCAACGGCACATCTCTATTCCTGTCCCTTCCCATAAATAAAGGTTTAATACATTTAAATTATTGCAATCCTTAGTATAACACACACAGCATGACAAGTCGTGATAGTGCAGTCTATCTTGTCTATTCTCACGGCATTATCTAAAGCTTGGGCTCGAGTCTTTTCGCACAATCCATCTCAAGGACTTAATTACCTCTGCTTGAAAATTTCATTGCAATTAACGTTCTCACAGCCCATCAGTTATTTAAAAGCTCAAATCCCGCAATATCAACGAATTAACGGCTCACAGTAACTGTCCACTCAAATGCCCCTCAGGATCCCGGGATTTCTTTGACGCATCATCCTCTTTCCATCCCTCTCACACAAAGGAAAAGTTACACAAGTGTGATAAAGAGGTGCGATGCCTAAGGAGGCTTCCCATGAAAATTGTATGTATGTCAGTTTGTTATACACGGGGTCTTTGTAAACAAAATTGAATATTCAGTGAGGTGTTGCGAAAATCACTGTTATACTCCCTCTGATGGACTTACAGTAGCCCGAACCTTATTACGTGTAGATTTGCTATTGCTTATGAGGGAAATCGTAAATGCCATGGATGAAAATCGCATTGTATTTTTGGTTAGAACACATTTTCCTGTCATTTTCTCTCTCAAGACCGAAAAAAAGTCATTCGTTCGATTTTTTTTTTACAAATGGCCAGTGTCTTGAAAAAATTATAGACTGATATTCTCGTTGATTTTACCGATACTCGTTTTTTTTTTATTTTGTATTAAAACCCAAAGCTTTGTGTTTATTTCTCGTATCACATAAGGAAAGGAGGGGCATCCATTTAATAATCGGACTAATATAGATTACCTAACACCATTAACAAGGCGATCCAGTAATGAATCGTAATTGCTCGCCATCAATTAAACAAAGCACTAACAAAAGAAACAAACAAGTTCTAGATATAATAGCACATTGTATTGCAAACATAATTAATTAGTGGATACGATTCAACTGCACTTTTATTGTAAGTGATTAACGGGTTTTTGATGCACTTTTACCATTACTGGCGTCTGAGGCAATGGTAAATATTTTTACAGTATTGTAAGACATGATGGCATCTATAGTTTGTATCGGCCTATCAGCTTGAGTGACGAAAACGGTACTTTTGGACACGGTTCATTTTGTTCGAAGGTCCTTTCTTTGGAGTCCTCACTGCTGGTAGCTTGGACCCTGTTCCTGATACCGGGGATACTATTTTATATTTGTAAATTATTGTTTTGTGTAACGTGATGGAAAGCGACGAATGTTCATTAAAAATATAGAATGATCCCTCAAAGACCTCAAGAAATTTCAAATTTGATATAAATGCTTTTGGGTGATTCTTTGAAACCGAGAGAATGTCTTATTCATTGCATTCATTCATCATCATCATCATCATCTTCCTGCTCTTGTCCCGTTTTATTTGGGGTCGGCGCAACACGTTTTTTCTTCCATTCTGTCCTGTCACCCGTCATGCTATCACTAACTCCCTTTTCTTTCATATCACTTCTCACACAATCCATCCATCTTTTCACTTTTCATCTTTTCATTCATTGCATTCATTCATTGGCCTAGTATTCGTATTTTGTGTCGTAAATGACTGCCTTTGATACGTTTAGTGATCGGGGAAAAATAATATGCAAATAAAAATATCAAATTGTAAAGAAAAAACTAGGCCAGATAAATGAGACATTCTCTCGGTTTCAAATAATCACCTTTTGAGCATTTATTAGAGCCCTATGGATAAGAAACTCCAGGGATACCCTCTTTTTTGGATAGCTCGACCGATGTCCATCGTCTGATGGCACCATCGACACGTAATGCAGCCCCACCGGACTTAAGCCCCGGCGATCCCTCCCGAGAGTTGTCGTAAATTAAATTTCACTCCAACGCCACACTAACAGACATCCACTTTTCATATCCTCGCTTCTGATGTGGTTTTTATAGGACACCACTTTTTATTTGGGTTTTTAAAGATGAAAAATAGCCGTGGATTGGAGGGAGGTAGATTCTATTAATTTTATTTTAAGTATTAGATTTACGGAAGAAGAAAATAAATAAGCACACAATGATATTTTCAATACACGTATTCGATAACCTGCTCCTAACCCACCGCTTTTAGACACGCAATAGACTGTTTCCGCACTAGTACAGAATAGTGCGCATGCTCTCCCCCGCCTATATGTTATTACCTAGGTACATTTAACTAAGTGCTCGGTTTATGAATGTACCCGGAAAGCTGAAGTCTGCGATGAATGGCGCTGCATTACAGGGATGATCACTCATCGTGATCCACATTAATGACCACGACCACTCTGGCAAGAGCGTACCGACTCAGAAGAAAACATTTATCGAATCAGACTGGGCGCGCGTCAACCCCCACGATTCGCCGGTCAACCCCCATTTAATTCATTTCTTCGTAAGTGTATTGAAAAACGTCGTTTGATACACGTGCAAATTAATCACTGCAGCTCTCGGCTCCATAACACGAACCGTAGGCGAGGGCTACACTTGGTGATTTCAGAAAGTGGGTGATGGCAACCTTCATTTCAATCAGCTCACCTTTCTTCAAAAGCTGGTAAGACCTTTTAATTTACTCAGGGCGTCTACAGGAAGATTCTTTGCTCCCAAGGTTCGTGTGCGTATTTCCTTGACGGCTGTGCACTCAAGCAGCATGTGCTAATTGATAATTATAGCCGTTTTCAAGTGTCCATACACATGCTGCCAAACCGCTTGATCTATTTTTGGTAAAAAAAAATCAATTGATTCACGATTGCTCCAAGTTCCATTGACAGAAAAACTTTTTAGCCAACTGATAGTTTGACCGTAGAAATTGGTGGTCCATCGAACGATTCTCCGAAGAGTTGAACAACTGGTCTGAAGAACAACTGATCGAAGAACGTAACGAACGGATAAAAAACGCTAAAATGTTTTGTCTAATGGCTTTACCTGTTAGCCAGTGATTAGAATTTTTGGATTTTTTCAAATGAAGTTCAGTGTCTTAACTAACTGTGCTGAGATAGCAGAATTTCACAAATTAATTGATGTAAGAGTTCAACACGAACTCAATGACAGGTTTCTGTTACCAGAACATGGGAAACAGATCACAGTGACGAATATACTATCAATAGTTGATGTGAGAAAACTCTTACTTGCTTTCTAGCTTGCTTCGAATTGTGCAGTTTTTTTTAAGCAGACTTATCAAATACATAAATTATAGATGGGTATATATAATGTTCTACTGTTGGAACTTAGGCCTTCTCTCAAGTAGAAGGAATCTTGTGCACGCGATTGTGATTCTTAATTGAAACTTCTACTTTTTTTGTACGGAATCTTGGTGACACAATACCCTTAATACATTAGAATTAATCAGGAACTAAAGGTAATCATGAATGTTACAAGTTTACTCAATCTGCCTAGCCATTTTGAGTTGAGGTCGGCCTCCAGTCAAACCTGATACAGTGTCGGTATTTTAGGATGCTCACTCATCTATAAACCACCCTTGGCAAACGTTGCTTAACTTGTAGATTCTGCAGAATTAGGTTTCTGTTAACCTACTTCTAGAGTTCCTTCACCCCGGGTTCTAGATAGAGTAATGTTCTATCAACAATAAACAGAGCCTACCACAAATTCTTAATGTAATCCATTTGAAGACTTAAACTGGAGTATTAAAGCTCTGCTCTTTCTCGTTCGCAAGGTTGACATTTTAACAGGTCATAGTAAAGCTCCAATCCAATTTTGTCAGTTTCATCATCTTCCTGCCCTTGTCCCGTTTTATTTGGGGTAGGCACAACACGTTTTTTCTTCCATTCTGTCCTGTCACTCGTCACGCTATTTTTCTTTCATATATAATGCATGCATGCATATGCAAACATAGAATTTTGTCAGTTTTTAAGTCTTAAATATTTGGGATTCCCTACGTGGCATTTCGTATCCCCCATTTTGATCTTTTTATGTATTTTTATAATACTTTATTGCACACCAGGACTACAAGTTACAAAAAGTAAATATATAAATTGCCGACCTTATCGTACTCGGCGAAGTCACCTTTATTAGTCATTATTACGGAAAGATCACTTTGCCTTGTTTAGATTATAAACACAGCTTAAGGATCCGTCAGGGGTCTGCGCTCTGCCCGCAATCAATCAAAAAACGAAACAGACCACTTTACTTCTTTCTGTCTCCTTCTACAAATTATCCACTTATCAGGTCATTTTCTTTCTTTCATCGCTCCTCCAATTAGCAATTACCTAATTATCATTTAATTTCTTTTACGACAGAACAAATGCTAGAAATTGATTGTTGACTCGATGCGCCATCATTCCCAGATCACCATAGGAAATTGAGCAGTAAATCAAACAACACGTAAGAAACGCCATTGTCATCTTCATGTCACAGATACCTATACTCTTATAACGGGAACAGATGTCACACTAGCTTTTGAACTGGTTTTGCTTGGGTATTCTCATCTGTGCTTTGGAAATTGGTAATGTGCATTTGGTTAGTTAAGTTTTCTTCAGCTATAGTTTTTGAACTATCACGATGCGGTAGTACTTATCTTAGTACCTAGTGTGGTATACATTATGCACGTGACATATAGTGCGCAGATTGGCCGCTAGGTGGTGGGGTAGTCGACCCTCAGTTGTGAGCTAGCCACCGAGCGAGTCGGACGTGTCAAACCCGAGTTCCGTCTTTCGTTGTGTCTACTCTTCAGTGTTGTAAGATCATCAAAATCGTTATAAATAACATGATATTTTTCGCTGGTTTTCCCTACTCCTTTGAAACGGCTTTGATCTTTAGAAATATGTTTACACAAAAAAATAGCTCTGGGTAAGTTTTCTTCAGAATATATGTGAATCAATAAATATTTTGCAAAGAAAATGGTTTTAAAAGTCGGCGGGGCTCTATGCGGGTGCAGGCGAGTACGAGTAAGTGCATTTATCTCCGGCTAGATGTTTAAGGAACTTACTTTTTACAATAAAGAGTATATCTGACTATTTACCTACTAACAGACGTACAATCTCAATTCGTCCATTACATAAAGAACATTAGTAAACGCGTACAGCCAGCAGCACAGAGCGCTAATCTTGTCAATTAATGCACAAGAAGTGGTCCCACGGTGCGGTCTGCAACAATGGGGAATTGGAAACATTGATGTAACTGTTGATAGTCGTTATCGCCATTTTGTAAGAATGCATAGGCACAAAATAGATAGGTACAGAAGACAATCTCATTATGTATGTACTTCACTTTTTATACCTACGCCATTTGAGCCGGTACTGGTTCGACGAGCGGGCCGAGGCGCTCCGAGATATCGTGTCCGTGAGTGGTGTTTATGTGTGCGTTGCTCGAGCGCGCTTTGTATGTAGATTGACTTTTGTACCTATATATTTTGTGGCATAGGTCTACACAAGGTGGTACTGATGGTGGATTTTTTTGTAAGTTTGGTTTTTGTTTGAGGTGAATTTTGATGGGCACATTTCAGTTCATTAGCATTCTTATGCTAGGTAAAAAATAGTTATTTCTAAGGTACTATTTATTTATTTATTTTTCATACATACAAACATAATCAGCTTTATAATGCGCCCACTGCTGGAACTCAGGCCTCTTCTCTAGGAGAGGGAATGGGCCGCTATTCACTACGCGGGCCCAGTGCGGGTGGTGGATGTTAAAACACTTTTTTTTTTAATAAAACACTTGTCGCATGTCGGAACTTCTCCCGCGCCGTCTGGAAGGACTTTACCTGCCTGCCTTTATATGCCCCAGCAGTGGGATAGTACTGGTAAGAGAGAGAAAAACATCATCATTATCATCATATCAGCTGAAAGACGTCCACTGTTGGACAAACGCACCACAACGACCGGTCCTGTGCGTCACGCAGAAAAATATGATTATGACAAAATAATACACAATATAAATACAGTTTAAACAGAAACCAATTTTAGTCGTTTAACACTTTGTATGTCCATCCGTCAAATTGACTCTCTTCCTCTATTATGGCTACAAAAGGGACACCCTCGGACAAAGCGTCAAGAAAAAATTCAAATATTTTCCTTTCCCTGATTTCACCCCACCTTTGTAAAGTAAATCTACCGG
The DNA here is from genome assembly GCA_949319445.1 of Mythimna lalbum. Taxonomy (NCBI): domain Eukaryota; kingdom Metazoa; phylum Arthropoda; class Insecta; order Lepidoptera; family Noctuidae; genus Mythimna; species Mythimna lalbum. Next base: position 2,343,674 of record OX439354.1, read on the forward strand.
CCACCCTATAAACGTCTCAATCAATTCCCACCCCTAAATTTAAAAAGATTTAATTTTTTTGCAAATCTCCTTCACGGTCAATCCGATATACGTCAGGCACACGGTTTGGGGTCGCCCGGACCGGACCAGACGGGCGCTGGCGGCCGAGATAGATGTAAGAACCGCGGGGGGGCATATTTAAGGTTATTCGGACAATGGTAAGGTTATTCGGAGTCCGTATTTGCGTCGTAATATGGCTTTAAAGATGTTTTATGTTTTGATTGCAATATAAATTCGGATCTTTTGCAATGTTACCGAAATAAGTAGCAATCCCTAAGTTAAATTATATGACACTCTAACGAAGAGTTCACAGCAATATTTAGGCACATAATTACTATATGGACTTTAAATGAGACTTTTTTACTTTGGGTTTTCTCCTAAGGGTAGCTAAGACACACATTATAATCATCATTTCAGCCGAAGACGTCCTCTGTTGGACATAGGCCTCCCCAAATATCGCCATAACGACCGGTCCTGTGCTTCTGACATCTATCAGATTTCCACGACCCTCGCTAGGTCATCGGTCCACCTTGTGGGAGGCCTTCGTTGGAAGAAACACTCATCTAGTTGAAATTAACGGCAAAATGTTGTAAAAGTGTTATTTAAAATTAATTTGCAAATTAAACATCAATTATGGGTTAATGTGTATTTTGTTATTTCTTCATATTCAAACAGCTGTACAGATTTGGTTGAAATGGGAACGACAAGGATAGATCACGTCCCGGCAGAGGTCATAAAAACTTTATATCCCAGGAATATGGTCCCATAGGATAATTGACTACTTTTAAACAGACAAAGCCGCTGAAAGTAGTCAAATCAAATCAAATCAAAGCATTTATTTCAAATAGACCATTTGTAGGCACTTTTGAATAGTCTAATGTCGATCAGTCCAAAAAAGTGAAGCTAAATTGCACGGTCCAAAGCGTAGACCTCTATGGAGAAAAACGAAAAGAATGTTACACTATAAAAACGACATAACCATACACTCCCAGAAATATGGTCCCTTACGATAATTTACTGCATTCAAGCAGGAAAAACCGCTAACAGAAGCTAGTCACAATATAAAAAGGTTATATACAACTTAAGTAACAAAACACTAGTCGACAAATTCGCATCTAAGAAGCCTAAATCATGTCGTTCACCAAAAGCGAAGACACGCAACGCTCCTTGCAGGGCGGCTCGTAATTAAGTGGTAGGCCATATTAGCTGGCCGCATCTCCGCCGGCATCGCTTTAGCTTGAAATGTTAATTGTTAGCCGCGTACGTGACTAGGCGATAGCCTTCAGTGGCTGGGACACACTGGGACCTGGTTTAGTGAACAATTTTGCAACGTAGGATAAAGATGTAGGTACCGTAGGAGAAGCCCCGCGTGCTACCGAAGGTGGGGGCTATGTACGGCGAGCAGCGGTAGCTCGACGTCCAGTAAAGATTTCCCCGGGACAAAGACTCGGTGTGTTCTATAGTTATACGCGCCTCTATGAGGAGCAGTGGTGGCCGAGTGGTAATGGCCCCGACTTACGAGTTGTAGGTCGCAAATTCGAACCCAGCCAGGCGCATTACTTTGTGTAATTTATTTCATCACCACTGATCTCAAAACGGTGAATGAAAACATCGTGAGGAAACCGGCATGTCCTATAACCAAAAATTCGAAGACATGTTATATCCACCAACACGCACTGGGCCCGCGTGGTGGATTACGGCTCCTTCCCTCTCCTAGAGAGGAGGCCTTAGTCCCAGCAGTGGGAACATTAAAAAGGCTGATGATAATGATGACGCGCCTCTATGAGCTATCAAGTATAGAAACTTGGATTCCTGGTCTGTGTGGAGCGAGATTCTGTATGAGATGAGATGCTGCGCGATGTAGTGTCAGATTTCTACTAACTAAAACTCGTCCGTGTTCCTTTGTGCCTCTTTCGAACATTCTCAAAGCCGTGGAAGGATAGCCAAACTAGTGATCTGAATTTCATGAGAATATTCAACAACTCAAACTCATTGTTACGAACCCGCTGAAGAAAATTACGTATTTCTCGATATAATATATTTCGTAACTAATGTAGTACCTAGAAAAATTAACAAAAATAACGTTCATCTCTTAGTTACCCTATCTACCAAGCCGTGTGTTCATCCCAGGACCATAAACCGTTCAGTTTACGAGGAAGTGTGTCGCATCTGATATTTTTGCTTTGTAGCACCTTCTAACTGGGCAAAGACTAACCGAGCAGATGGTGCACCGCGCATGATGATAACCTGAGATATAGGATCGGGGCAGAACTGTGAACTAGTGAAGCTCCCAGAGATTTTGAAGAATCAAAAGTTCGATAGTACCTATAGGGTGCCATATTCCATATTTATAACACCGCAACCTTGTAAGGTAATTATTATTTTATTCAGGCTTGTACTATTTACTTTTTAAGTGAGGTAATAGTATCCATATCAGAAATATATATAGACTAACCAAATATATCGGAAAGGTTTTAATTATATCTGTATTTGAATGAGACTACCATACATACACACAACTATATTACATTATTTTGTTAGCAAATGTATTTATAACTAATTATTATGTTAATTAATTCGATAAGTAGTTTGTACATGGCACACAGAGTAGTCGTTAAACACTGAAATTAAGAAAAAAGAAAAACCAGTACAATTTTTTCGAAACTAGGCAGAAAACCTGTCAGTAACTTATCAAAGAATATCCAATTATGTTAGTAACACTTCTCTTTGCACACTTTAATTAGAAATAGAGTTGATTTGTAGTTCTCACCTTTGATAGTACGTCTCTATTGGTATGATAACATTTACAGCTTAACACACTGGTTCTACGTAAGAGCAACACGAGTAGCGAACAGTCTACCGCAAGACATTCCACACCACAATTCCATTCCCAAACAAATGAATTACAAATAATGTAGTCATACATAGACTACAATAATTTTACATTAGTATGTACCTTTACTAATGGTATGATAGATAAAATTTACAGCTCAATAAGCTGGTTCTGCGTAAAGAGAACACGAACAGTTCACCGCAAGACATTCCACACCTCAATTCCATTCCCAAACAAATTAATTACAAATAATGTAATCATATAACGACTACAATAATTTCACATTAGTATTCAGCTGCAGATCCGCGTTTCGTTGGAGCGTAATGACGCATGTTTTTACGCATTTCGTAATGAATCGCTACGAACCGCCTCCAGGCTCCGCTTGCGGCGCTTTTTGTCACTTAATTACAGGCCGAAGACTCAATCGCTATCAATCGATGGAAGCGACAAAAAGTCCGTAGTATCGACAATTTGTTCGGTGATGAGCACAGAATATTAAGTAAATATGCATAGTTGTATGAGATGCTGATCGCGTTTTATTGATAGAGGTGTCTTTTATTTGAGTGGTTGTGTTTTTGTGCTGTTTTCGTAGTAATTAGTAGCTATATTGCTTGTTTGTCATTGGTAATGTCATTGTCATCTATATCTGCTATAATTTCAATTCAAATGTGTTAAATTCATAAAAAAAAATCATTATGCTTACTCAAAAAAATAAAAATGACATAGGCCTGCATGGGTACTTATAAAACGTCAGAATCTAGTGCACGGTCCCATATTGGTGGTTTTCTATCGAGAAGAACCGACTAGAAACTCCATGGTTACTCTTTTAACCATAAAGCGTTTTGGGAACACATTCATTATGCGAACAGCTAAGGAGTGGAATTGCATGCCGGATTCTTTGTATTCTGATAGCTAAAACTTTAAGTCAAGAGAGAACAGGCTACTTCTAGGCAAACCTACTCCATAGTTGACCACATCATCGCTTCCTATCAGGTGAGATAGTGGTCAAACGTGCGCCAATACACAATACAAAATAAATAAAAACAACAGCTCCTTCACAGTGTATTCACAGTTATCATAATCATTTTTATTTCATTACAGGAATTGTACCAAACGCAAAATTATATTCGATCACGATACACTGCTCAAACAATATCTTAAATCTAATCCATCACTGTACTTCCAACAAAACCTTGTAAACTTTAATAACTGGCAACATTATCACAGAGGCAATATTTCCTAACATTGTAATTACCATTGCCAACATAATTGACTAACAAGAGATCGCAAAAAGCAAGAGAACAGTGTTAGCGGTGTTACTTTCATGTCATCTGCATATAATGTAGGTGGGGCAAAAACTAGGAACGATATACCGAAGACTTAGTGTGTACATTGTGAGAGGTGAGAAGTGGTGCTACTGATAGCGGAGAGCGTAACGTCGCTGAGAGCTATAGTAGAGGTTGTAGGAATGATCGAAAGAGCCACAGCAAATCTGGAACGCAAAGGAAAACTGAAGGCACCCAGAGCAGGAGAAATTATTTGATTCGATTAAATATGTAATATGTTGAAAATAACGTAGATAAACAAAAAACAAAACTTATGTTATTGACAGCGAACCGCAATCTTAACGCTGTGGACCTACGATACGCTCTAATGAGCAACGACGAGCCAGATATAACTGATCAATGAGAGCCTTTGCCGAAAAATTTTTGATAAGAAGAAAATAAGGTAAGTAATGGTAAATCAGGATACGATATAATCAATAAAGACGTATGGTCTAAATTAAAACAAACGGATTCGCGGATTTATAGATATAGAATATAAATAAGCATCAAAGATATAATATAAAGATATTGCACTCTTTGGACTCTGTGTCTCATCTGGGAGCATACAATGGTCTTGAAATAACTGCTTTGACATTCCATTTACATATTTCCGCAATTGAGTTATGTATATGATTATGCCGCCACACCCACGTTTGAAACTGATTCAATTAATCTGAGGAACTAAGACATTCTTAATCAATAAACACTTAATGTAGATGGATGAATGAAATCAACTCTTTGCTGTAAACCACAAAAACTAATCCAACAGTTGATGCCGAGCTGTTACTGATACTTTTACGTTAAGCTAAGTTTAATTCAAGCGAAAATGAAACATTGAGTTTATTTCAAAATCTACATTATTCATCTGTTAACAAAAACGTTCTTGATAAATGGGTGAACAAAACACAGTTAGTAAAAACTTTCCGCCATTGACTGTTGTCGATAGCAGTCTATAGATATAGAGTGCAGACCCCACGATATGCTTCTGTGAACAGATTGTATGTGGTGCAAGTACCAGCGGACTATTTATAAATTCTAATACATATGCTAATTACTGACGTATAGTTGACTGAAATAGAAGAAGAAATGACGTAGAATCTACCATTTTTATCATCTAATAAAAAACAAAATTTCTGTCGCTAAAATCAAAATGCTGGGTCAATAAAACTTTTAACCAGATATCTCTGTACATATCTGGTTAAGAATGAAAAGGAGAACCGATCCCAAATCATTGGATAAGGTAAGAAAGAAGATGGAGACAAAAACTCAAAGATATAGTCGAACCCCCACAATCAAGAAATTCTTTAACAATACATAATAAATTATCATTAAAGTGTTTGCAAGAGTATCATTGGATATATGAGAATGAAATATTAGCAACTATTTATCCTAAATCAAACAAATACAACTAAGAAAAAGGCTGAGGCAAACCTAGAATAACAAACTCATGGTTCGTTTCCCGCTATCAGCTCGCACTATATCCCCTAGCTAATATCACAGCAGACAGGAGAAAATATTCAATACATAATTTAATTAATTTTAACTTTTTATACAGTCTTTCGTATTTTTTGCAACACAACTCGGTAGCCACTCATGAGAACTCGCAATCAAACAGTTGTAAAACGGTGGTGTTCCTCAAGGGTGTATACTTGGACCAATATTGTCATATTCATTGAAACTCTTTCAATTGGCTTTGACTGAGGTATTTGTCTCTGGTTTTGTTTCAAATTTCGATAAGCGCTTTAAAAGGTCAGTCATGGTTTGTAATACAACGGTCTTCAAGTTCAAAGACTATAATTTCTTCATGTTTTTCTTTAAGTAAGTAAACTTAATAATTGTCTGATCGTTAGAATAAATTGTAGAAAATAGCTTGCTCATAAACGATGAATTATTAAACCGTACTTATTCTGTATTATGTATGGTAAACCTAACATTATCTATTGATGCGTATTAATGCCAGCATAATGTGACCACTGATCAGTCTGCTAAGTGGTGATTACAGGCATTAAGTGCTAACCTTTGTTGTAAAAATTCTTTGAGATAGAACTTCATTATTAAGACATATGTTTCATAGAAGTCACCAGCATCATATTATGTCCAATGACAATTTGTCTCGTAGTAGTCCTAAATCCTTCATTACCAAAATTATACAACGTGTAACGTTAAATACGCAAAACCTCAGACACCCCAAATGATTTTTAATTTAATTGACCTAATACAGTGAAAAAAAATCATTAAAAAAAATTATGTGCAGTTTAGTTTGTTTAAAATTAATATCTGCATAAGAACTTTTATTATCCCGTGTATGAAAAATTTTTATTGGACTACAACCATTTGTCGTAGCGGGTTTGCGCACGTGATGGCTTGACTTATTAATTACACAGAGCGACATTTTAAATAAAGATTTTTTTTCAAAAATGTTTAATGTTACACGTATATTGATTTCATTTAAGGTTTTTTTCTTAGCTTATTAATGGACGTCGCCACGTGAGTAGCCTGAGTAGGGCAGTATGAAAAATAAGAAAATAGCAAATAATGTGTTCAAAGTTAGATTAGTAAAGAATAACTGGATATTATCAATAACTTTACTTACTTACTGCAAATTGTTCATCATCGACAACTTAGACATCATTCTCTACAAGTTTTTCCTCTACATCTACAACACCGTCTTTTTCAACTAAATTATTCTCATTAAAATACATGTAATCTTGAACATCCATACTCGAAACTAAAACAAAAAGCCTGCAGCTGAGCGTATCGGGGATCTGTTTCAGCTTGGCGATAGTCCGCATCCAATATGATCGGAGCTGTTTATTGATTCTCAGAAATAAAACAAACACGGCTAAATGGAAGCCGCGGTGCGCAGATTAAGTTGTATTCTCATTTATGTGGTGGAATAAGAGAGGAGCTGAAAGCGATTGAGAAACTAGAAGCCTCTAGTTAAAAAATACTACTTAATTTCTGGACAAGCTTCACAGTTTTGGTGCTGTTGAAATGACAAAGTTAAATAAACATTATTTAAGTAGCTACGTAAATAAATTTAAAATTTACTCACCGTGTGGTGTAAACTGGTAATTATGCCAGAATACATTTGCATATCCCACGCTTGCTATCTTATGCACGTCTGAAGATCTATACCAAACTGTTAAAGGGATGGAGCTATATAGGCTATATAGCTCCATCCCCTTTTCTATTTCGCATGACTGACATTTTAACACGTTTACAATCAAAACATTGCCTGTATATAAACCCTCCCACGAGAAACTAAAGTAAACATCAGACAAATTTTACAATTGGAATAGTATCTGTAGAGATCGCAATTATTTCTAAAGAATTTCTACATTATAGTTAAGAAGGTGATTCTCAACTTCTTGTGCAATCCAATATTCAATAAAGGAGTCAAACGCTTGCTAGAAATCCATACATGCAAAAACCCTCATCCCAGCCTCACTTTACACCACACAGCGGTCCGGCCGGTACCGCATAGGTGTGTCGGGCGATACATCACAAGGCGCGTAACGGCGGCGCCTGCGCACACTCCGATTTATTGCGCCGTTACCTTTAATTCGTACATAATTTAATTTGAACACGACCCGTAAGACTTAATTATGATATCTCCGGATGTGCCGTGTACGATTTTAATGTCGGATCATATAGGTTGTATGGCGTGATGCCTTACCTTGGATGGAAAATAAAAAAGTCAGTTTCTTGTTGGTGGTTGCTATTGGTAATGAATCCTGCATTTCTAAGCACCATCTGTGTTTATGTTTTAAACATTTATGTTACTGATCCACACCCACTCACACACATACATCACGCATATACCCCTTTTATTTACCACAAAACACGCACGCCATTTCTACTGTTCTTTATAAATCTATAATACAAGACGTTTATAGTAAAAATTTTGCTTTTGTTTATTTTTATTATTTTCAATTTGGCTTATTTTTTTTCTGTTTAAATTAAAAAATTGAAGATTTTTATAAAACTTTTAGTTTTGAATTAAATTGTTAGTAGGTACATAGCGTAATTTTAAGTTTTGGAAGAGCGAAGTGCCCTAACACAGGCAATTTTTGCCTAAAAGGTCACTTCAAACACTAGATGTAGTACTAATTTTGTGAATGGAAAATAAATTATTTGTATTTGTATCCTTGCAATACTTTTTTCAAATTTCTAATTGCCCTTCTCTTTATTATGTTATTATACATAAATCATCATCATCATCATTCTTCACTTGTGTAAGGATTGTAATATTTATGTAGAAATTTGATACCAGTACAGCCCATTAAATTCAATTCCTAGAACTCATCTCACAGAATTTCAATGACTATAATTACCATCAATAAATTATTTTCACACTAAATGACACATTCAAATTGTATTCATTGCATTCAGTTAAAAGAATACCCATTAATCTTACACTATCGCTGATAAACAGTCAATTATAAAATATATCGTGGATATTTATAAAAGCAAATGGTTTTTTTAATATTGCTGTTAATAATCTTTTTCTTTCATTGCTCGTTATCAACTGTACATTGATAGCTTCCGTTGTTGATAAGGCGCAATGGATTGCGACATTTATTTTAGTGTGTACTGTATAGATTTGTATTTACCTTACTATAGTTAGGGTTGTCAAACTTAGGGACATTTATTACATTTTTATATTTTGGGCTAGTGTCTAAGAAATTCCAGTTCCATAATATAGATAATGGTTATGTCTTGTATTCCGTGCACAAACAAAACAAATCGAAATACGAGAAGATAATTCTCGTATTTCGATTTGTTTGATATTAGAGCAGACCTCTTTGTCTTTTAAATTTGTTCCTATCTCTCAACTGTTATCTCAGTGATCCTTTTCTTCTTTACTATCATCCTCTTCATCATCCAACTGGTTTATCTCTCTTCTTACCGGTCTAGGTTTAACTCTGACATTTTTCTTACCAAATACCTACTTCTCACGTTCATTCCTTTACATGCCAAGTTCATCTACATTTCCCGACCCAACCCTACCAAAAAGCACAGGATCAGATAGCATTAAAACAAATTAGCGCAAAGAGTGAAACAAACACGACGCAACTGACTTATGTTCCGTAATTAAGGGTCCGAGTCTCCGACGGTACACTTGGACCCGTTCTGCGTGTAATGACTCCATTCCACCTCACTTGGACCTGATCGGCTGGATATCGATAAATAATTATAAACGCTCGCATTGATAGCGTTTGGTTGAAAGTTATTATTTGATATTTGTCATTACTTGTATCTATTTTGTGAAACATTATTGAGTCTAGGGCTACCTTCGTATTTTATAATCTATCCTATTTTTAGGCTATACAAATATTTTTTCGTGCGGGAGACAAACCTACAACACGCAACATAGCAGCCAATCGCTAAATTATTGCACTAACTGTGCCGTCAAAATTATAACTATTGAGTCCGGCACAACTTACCTTTTGGATTAATCCTGGTTCTCTTTCTGACAATAATACTTGGAAGACTTCTTTGTAATGATTTAGTAGTATGATTGTAGTTATTAAAAAATATTCCTTATCAGGATCTCTTTCTCTTATAACCTCAGATTTATTTTCTTGGTTGATGTTTTTGGGAAATTTGGATTTGAAACTATCAATTATTTTAACAAAAATTCATAATTATATAATATAATATTCACAGAACAATACAGAACCCAAGCTAAGCAGAGCTTGTGTTATGAGTACTAGACAACTGATAACATACTTATATATTTTTAAATACATACATATTATAGATAAATTACACCCAGACACAGAACAAATGATCATGCTCATCACACAAACATTTGTCCTGAATAAATTTTGACCATCCATGGTTTACTACCAACCAATATACCACCATACACTGAGTTCTACCGACCCCTAGCAACAAACCAACCACTCCATTAGGAAACGACTCAATTTACCTCTACTTCTAGGAATTATAAAAACAATCGCCATTAATCAATAGTTGATTTATTACATCGCCGCATTTAGCATGCGCGTTGCATCATACATCTGCATACCCACTTTCTAATTAGCATACGTTCTTGAAACTATTATAATCGTGTTCTTTATTAGTATTAGTTTTGTTATACTGAGCTATGATATAGTATTCTTATAGTTCAATAATAACGACAACAATTGCAATGTATCCTCTCATCACAGCTGTATTCCTTTGTGAGAGACTGGTGCCTGTTATAGGTTTTGCACTAGGCTCCTTCTACAGATAGATTAAATTTATAGATTACAGAGTTACCATGCAAGAATCGGAATTGAAAATAATTAAAATCTAGGAGAGCGATAAACAATAAGCTTAACATAAAATTAGAAGTAGTAATAACAATAAAAATATCTACTATCAATATTATCATTCTGTCATTCCAAGTGACATATGTATGCAAATTCACTCTAACAAGTCACTTGAATGATAATTATGGTGGTATCTGCAACTTATGGTTGGAAACTTAGCATCAGTTTTAGAGAATTTCATCTATCTGAAAATCTGATCTGAAAAATTGTATCTTAAAATTTTGATTTTAGAAAACTTGCTATCAAGGAATACAAAGATAAAATGAATGATGATAATTATTTAATGTTATGTTGAAATAAACTTGAGATTGGTGAATAAGACCAAAACTTGAATCCAAACTGAATAATACTTATATTTCTTACACGCAATGCATAGTAAGTGAAACGAGTCGACATGACACCACAGACAACAAATGATGCCATCAACAGTTACAATATTTGCAATAGAGAACTAAACAAGCAAACGCTTACTTCATCATCATCATTTCAGTCGAAAGACGTCCACTGTTATAGGCCTCCCCGAAGTGTCGCCACAATGAACGGTCTTGTGCGTCTCGCATCCATCAGGACCCTTACCAGGTCATCGGCCCACCTTTTAACGCTTACTTAGCATAGGGTTAAGTATTATGCATTTTGATCCAATAGTGGAATGTATGGATGTAGCCACGGGTTACAACCAGATACCATATTTTTTTTTCTATTTTTTTTTTCTACCATTCCTTATGCATGCTGTTAAAGTTAACACTTAATCTAACACTACCAAGGCGTTAAAATCTCCGTATTCTAATAATAACTTAATGTAGCGCAAAACATTAATTAATTAACGAGAACATTATCACATTTCTCGTTATCTCGTTTCGTTCTTGCTGGTCATTGTTATCATTGGACATCGCAAAAAGTCGCATGGTGCCGACAAAAGCCGATATACTAACATTGCTGGCCAGGAATCCGAAGGTACCAGCGCTCATTAACGCTTCTCCTGCGCATCGCTCTATCTCGTAGCGCAATCAGCCTATATCTATCACTTCACCACATTCAAATCTCAACCTTACCTTCCCATTCGCAGAATTCATAATCCGATATCAGCAGATTTCCAGATTTGAATTAGGAAAACGATGTAACTCTCTTTGGTGTGAACGGAATTGGGAATTGAACTCTGTGACGCAAATTTAAAGATCAAATCGGTGTGCGTGAAGATAATTCATATATGGCTTTACGACCGCGATTTACATTCAGAGCTGTACCTTAACAAGGTGTTATGTGCAAGACACTGCAATTGAAATTAGAATCTGAACATGAAGACATAGAGTTGAGTTTGGTTTGTGGTCATGATACTGTAAATCGTTTTTAAGGGTGCGTCCGTATGTGTACGATGCGCGATTAGCGTTTTTGCGTCGGCGGCGTAATTAGGGCCTATCGGCGGCGCGTATGAAGACATAAATAAAATGGGTACGCTTGAATTAGCGGCTGCTACTATAGCACGGGTTGACTTAAATTTCAATCGATGGATGTTGAGATTTCTTTTGTGAAACAAGATTTATAAAGCGTGGGTAATGTGCCGAAGTGATATGGTTGCACCTGTCTTGGTTGCTGCTGATCTAAATAAGGATACGATGGTAATGATATGCAGGCGGATGGGATTTGCTGAAGATTGCCAGATAACGAAAGAAACTTGTGGTTTCTACTTTCTAGGCGGATCGACTGATGGACGGTATTTAGTCACACGAGGATGGCTATTGACTATGATCTTGGGCCTGAAATAGATAGTTACTAAAATAACTACATGATGGTTTAAACAGATCGAGATCTATAGTTTCATATACACAAGCAAGGGCTCAAACTGAGCAGACAGTAAGGGTTGTCCGGTCGTTTTATTGACTGGAAAAGTGAGATAGATTATTATTTTAGGTATCTACCATATTATCAACATCATAATTTTAGCCGAATGGCATCTACTGTTAGACATAGAGGCCTCCCCTAACCGTCGTCACAACGATCAGTCCTGTACATCTCGTATCCATCGGATTCCAGTGACCCTCACGATGTCTTTGATCCACCTTATGGGACTTTTCCAACGTCTTCCGGTACGCAGTCACTACTCCAGAACCTTTTGGCTCCATCAATCATATCTCGAAACATAACATGATGTTAAAGAGTGTCCTTGGAGTTTCTTGCACATTCTTCTCTATATAGTGATCCACGTTTTGGAATGTGCAATTAACATTATTTTTCTGATTGACTGACTTCTTGACAGTTCAAAAGTGTCTGTAAATGGTTTATTTAAAAAATGCTCCGATTCTTGATTCTTAACTAATGTTCTGCGGGCTAGGTATGTGTCCAGCCCACTGCCACTAAAGTTCGACGACTCTTCGGGCTACATCGGTAACCTTGGTTCTCCTGCGATTATAAAGAATACATACCTCTTTATACAATATGGCTTTTTTAAACTGGGCAATCATATAATGATTTCTCCAGACTGACTAACTTTACTGTCCAGACGGTGAGTTACCCATTGCTCCCCGTTTCTAAACCCACGTCTACGGTGGCCGGAAATCGGGGTCGAGATGCCGGCGATTGCGGCATGAGGGCACACACGTGCGGCTCCGGCTGCCTCCTTCGCTAACATTATTGCTTCGCAGAAGGAAGCGACTGCCTGACATTCCTCCTCGCTCCGGACCATGGCCTGTACCAAGGCCCGGCGCAAGAGGTCGTTGCCACTGACCGCCCTCACGAGGGCACGGCACACATAGTTACAATATGGCTAGATATCCACAGGAGATAACTCAATAGGTCAACAAGGATCAATAACAGAATTCCGACATCATTTTCCCTAACGACAGACCAATTAGCCCGCTAACTAGCCAGCCAGAAACTAACGAGTTTCTTTCAGTTTCCTAATAGTGATTATCACAATAGTATGCAAATGACTATTAACACCTGACATTCCGGCGAGTGTTGCCACACTATCAATAATTAACTTTATAATGTTGCGTATGCCAGTACGTTGCCGACGGTGAGACAGGGTGACCACGTTATGACAGGATTGCTATTTTTTTTACAGCTGATGGGAAAGTTAAAAATCTTTTTAGGAAGGCAGATATTAAATAAAGCATGTATGTTACCCTAAGAGATATAACAATTTAGGACTGTACTTCAAACAGTATCAGGTATACCTAAGTATAAAAAAGCTAGGTATATATTTTGATGCTTTTTTTTGCAAATGTTGTGTCTTTCTATAATGACTATTACATTATTAGATTATTTTATTATTGATAGGCTCGCGCTTGACCCTGCCATACCTGGTGGTAAAGATGATTGTGGTCAACGGTGGTTTTCGCTTTCTTAAGTCTTTCTATAATCCTCGTTTCGCTAAACTTTACATTGTCACTTGGTATGAATTAATCAATTATAAACGTAGATACAAGTTGTAAGTTGATGTTTTTTATTGTATGTAGTTGTATTTAAGTACATTTATAAATCTACAAATTAGTGTGTTGTACAGCTACAAAATTAGGTAACAACTATATGAAAAAAATATATTTTATATAACAAAAAAAAAATAAGAGCAATGAATCTTCATTGCTCTTTTTCTAAATGCTAATTTGTGGTGTTTATCTAACAACACACAAACACAAACAAAGAACTACAACAACACAACAAAAACAACATACAAACACTACAATTGCCAAAGATCAAGAAGAGAGAACACGAAACTTAGTAATAAAGAAAATACCAAATTAGAATTCCAGATTAAAATAAATCAGACTCAAATCAGATTGGAATTTTAAGACTCCAAATCAGATCAAAACTCTACATAGAAGAATATAGCATATAAGCTCAGTTAGCTTTGAACAGTTACTACCAAATTGTCCTCAGGTCAACATCACACAACCTCGCAACATTACTTCGCTGTACAAAAACTGTGGTCGCATGAACGGCCATCCATGCAAATGGTCGCGACGCGGCGTCCGTGACGTCTAAGCCGCCCACTACTTTATGGCCAGAACTGTTTTTACAAGAATTATTATGACCAGAAGAGGCCGCAGTACTGGCATTGTGTACCTAGGAATTATTACCGCTAGAAGAAAAAATGGCTTTATGTTTCGGTATAATGTTCCAAGATGGCCGTTGAGGCCGAAAGGTTCTGGAGTGAAAGTGAAGACGCAGCGAAGGCCTCCAACAAGGTGGACTGATGACCTGGTGAAGGTTGCGGGAAGTTGCGGGAAATCAATGAAGGTGAGACGCACAGGAACGTTCGTTGTGGCGACACTTGGGGGAGGCCTATGTCAGTGGACGTATATCGGCTGAAATGATGATGATGATGATAATGTTAACGATATCAATGGTTTTGCTCTATCACACTAATATTATAAAGTTGAGTTGCGAGTGTGTGTGTATATTTGTACTTTTTCACGCTTAATGACTGAACGGATTTTGATGAAACTTCGCACACGTTTAGACCATATCCTGGACTAACACATAGAATACTTTGCAACTAGTAGATAAATAAATTTCCAGTATCCTTTTTTTCTCATTACATAGAAAATAGAAGATGCAGCGTTGAAAGTCAAACGAAAACACCTACCTACATTTTCCTCTGTAGAAGAATTTATTAAGAGTTCTGATGATATTAATAAGTTTGTAATAGGTAGAGGACTGCGGGAATGTTCTAGGACCCAGGAACGCAAAAGGCAACTGAAGAAACATAGGTGATTTTAGTCAGTAAAGTCTGGCACGTCCTCTTCAGTAACTGAGAGAAATTATTTGATAATTTTTAATTTTGAAAAAAGTGGAGGATGATAAATATTGTAGGGATTGCAAGATAATGAAAAGTTTTTGTAGATTTCACGCGAGTGAAGCCGCTGGCGGAAACTAGTATTAGTTAACCAGTTTAACCTACATCTACACTACAAATATAATATAATAAAGAGGTATAGTCTGTTTTTTTTTTGTTTGTAGAAGGTAATCTATGAAAGTACTGGTCCGATTGCTAAAACTTTTTCACCAATAAAAAGCTGCTTTATTCCTAAATGACATAGACTATATTTTATGTACCTACGCGGGCGAAATTGCGGGCTAAGGCTAGTATTTTCTAAAGAGGAACCGATGAAAGAGACTTCAGATTCTAAATCAACTCCTTGTTTCAAGAATTTGTCTGTAATTACCTTATCTGATTACATTAAACATTTAAACCTAATATACTCCGGTTACATAAACAAACAAATGCTGTCAGATACGTTTTACCGAAACAACACAGAAAAACTAAAATTCGTCTTCAATACACGCGAAATACTGGTGCATGTACACTACAAAAACGTGGTCGCATGAATTAGCGCATAGGCACAGCTACATGCAAATGGCTACCGATAGATTTATTAACGCATACTTACATAGTACTGTGTTTTTTAGAGTTCCGTAACAAATAAGTGATGGTAAAAACCAGTCTGTCTATCCGTTTTTTTTTTTCGGTGGGCAAAAATCATATTATGACAAGCCCCGCTCTTGGGTGGAGCGGGAGATAGTGTAAGACTCTTATTGACTAAAAACCCCACCTCGTTCCTTCTAGCCTTCATACCGGGGCTCGAGTTCCTTTCGGATAACCCTGTACCCAGTAGGCTTCGACCCAGCTGGCTCCTGTTGCTGACAACTCCTTGAGGCGCGCGGAAACAGTGCGCGCCGTCAACGTGTCTATCTATTCGTCATTCCGTATGTTCGTCTGTCCAACTCTTTTTTTCTTAGGAACGCGTGATGGTGTGAAGCTAAAATTAATATCAAATACGCAAGTCTGCTATCCTAAGCAGTACTGAAAAAATCAAACTTCGAAATCAACGCAATCTAAAGATAAGACCGTTTATGCTCCGTGAAGGCGCATATTTTAACACTCGCTATGAAATCGAAACCTATAGGGTACTTTCCGTTGACTTAGAATCCTGCAATAGGCTAGTTGTCGTAAAAAAATTAATAAGTAGGTACTTGTTTTACATTTTCAAAAATAAGGGACACGTATTTTTTTAATTTGTAAATTAAACCAAAAATGACAAAGGTATAGCCCATTAAAGTTACGTGTAACGTCACGCCGCCGTGCTGCATTTTTTCGCACGCAAAAATGAAAAAATACGTGTCCAATATTTTTTTACAATAAAACACGGACTAAATAAAATGTAGTTATTTTGACCCTGAAAACTACCCACCCTATTACGCATGAAGCAGTGTCTCATAGCACAAGTATAGGAAAAATCTGAAAACTGTTTTATAGTTGCGTCACAAAAAAAACTTGTATAAATGCAATTTAATTTTATATACAACTAGCTGCTCCCAGCGGTTTCGCCCGCGTGATAGCAGAAAATTATCCCAAGGGAACATACTTCGGGATAAAAAGTATCCCTGAGTCCTATTTCAGGACATGGTCTATCCGTGTACAAAGTTTCATCAAAATCGGTTTTGCCATTTAGGCGTGAAGACGTAACAAACAAACAAACTCACTTTCGTTTTTATAATATTAGTAAGGATTCGAAAAAAAAAATCGAGACTCATTTCGGGAAATCAACTACTTACATAGGTAATTTACGAAACTACTAACATAGGTAAAACGTATAACATACGGAACCCCCAGTGCGCGAGTCCAACTCGCGCTTGCTGGGTTTTTTACTCTATGGTCGCGATAGTTTCCTTTTAACGCCGATGAAGTTATTATTTCGGTACTAATTTGTAGATAGCCATCTATTATTTTATGATTTAGGACTATTGCAACCAAAATGTGTGTAATATATGGCAGTTTATGCCAAGCGAGGCTGTTTTATGTTTCTTTACAAATCGGTCCAGTATTAATGTGTTCCGAAGGTTTGTGATTAAGTTATTACCGTTGGTCTACTGTTGGCAAATAGGTTGTTGCACTGGTGATCAATATTTTAGCGTCTAGTTTTATAAACAATTAATTCCTGAAGGCAAAGAAGCCACGGGCCTTTTTTGAATGGTTCTGGAACGCAAAGGTTAAAAAAAGTTTGACAATCCTTTTCGGTCCACCCAGAGCAGGAAAATTCATTTGATGATTTCCCACCTTAAAAAAGGGCCTAGATAAAGTGACGTTCTATTAGTGAAAAAACGAACAACAACAAAAAAAAAAATATCAAAAAATCCCAACTGCAAGAAGAAACTAAAATGTTTCAAACAGTTGATGGCATTTACCTTAGACTTACTGCTGTCAACGGCTTTGTCCGTGTAAAAGTAGAAAATTATCCCAAGGGTATGTGGAAGATAGTAGGCTGCGATAATATTCGGACAATTTATGGCAGAGTGACGCGGCCCTAGAACGCAAAGATACAGATGGGATCTAGTCAGTAAAAATCTGACACTCTATCTCGCTCCACCCTAGAGTGGGAGAAGTGATTTTATGGTTTCTTAACTCAAAAAGGGCCTCAAAGAGTTTCGCAAAGTCCTGCTGTCCTAGCCTTCATCGGCCCTGACGATCTCCGGTCATGTATACTGACATCTCTACATGATGCAATAATAATACACCACAATCCATTAACTAGAATTAAAACCGTATTATTTTCCAGTCACATAAGCAACTTAAAAAAAAAACTAAGACCACAAACTGTCACTTTTGTCTATACTTTACCCCTCAAAACGTGCAAAAAGCTAAACTTAAACGGTAAAATATACAAAACAGAGTAATATTTATAACTAGTAAATTAGACTAAACACGATTGGCATGCAATTAGTACATCGAGCTAATTACAATCAGGCATTAAAGTAATAAGTAGGTAATTGTTATGTTTAATTAGATACTGGCCAGTGTGATCACGTTTTGAACATGGAATAGGGGAGTTGTAGAGTAAAACTGGTTTTATCTGTAGCAGGAATACATTCATTCGTTCAGTTTTTGTCTATGATAGGTTCAGCTGTCAAAAAACAAGCTGTCAGTGTAATTAGACATAGCTGAATTCGAAATTCGAATTTGAATTCAAAATGGTTTCATTTCACATAGGCCTACGTGGATACTTATAAAATGTTAGAAGCTAGTTCATGGTTCGAATTGGTCGTTTCCTATTAATATTATCCCTACCATATTATGAAGTCGAATGCTGTAGTGACAAATATCCACGCGTATCAAACGACGTTTTCCAATACCCTTACGAAGAAATAATTAAACGGGTGTTGACCAGCGACTCGTGGGGATCTTAACGCCCTGCCTAATACGATAAAAACAATAAATTGTCGCGCGGACAAGCTATTAACATACTTTTCTGCACTAGTGCGGAAAACAGCAAATTGCGTGCCTAAAGTGGCGGAGGGGATTTTCCAGTAAGTGTATTGAAAAGAAACTTATCATTCCAAACCACCGCTTTTAAATTCAACCACAGCCAGGATGACGCTTTAAAAGATTAACCCATCAACAGACCAGAATGACTAACTTTAATTAGCAACTAATTAGAAAGCGAACGTATCTAAGGCAAGCATCTTACGACCTGACAGTAGGTATTCGACGCGGAAACGTCATTAATTTAGCTGAACACAACAATTTTAGAATTCATTAGCTTGAGTACGAAATAAAAACAAGTCGCTGCCTATCCCCTGCCGGCTACCGGAGCAAATGATATGGAAAAAGCTTCATCTAGTTTCCATACTAAAGAGCTAGTCTATGGGCTAGGGTTGGCGCACGATGAATTACTTATTTATTTTTTTTATCTGACGTTTAGATTGATTTCTATTAAACTGATTGAACAGTGAAAGAAATAAAACGAGATTGTATTATTATAACAAAAACAAGTAAACACTGAAACTAAAATGGAACAAATTTTTTTGTATATACCTATATTGCGCACAGGCCTATGTCCAACAGTGGACGTCTTTCGGCTGACATGATGATAATATTATGTACAAGATCAACCAAACTTGTCTATCCAGACCAGGGCGATCTTAGACTAAGTTTGTCCCACCAACATAATCAGATCTTCACACCATCTTCACCGTGGTCCACCTCCCTCGGAATGCACCCAGACAGATGGAAAGCGGATTGTCACTCACTGGACGCCTGATGGAGGGAAAAACTTTCATTTCTTCCCTTTCTTTACATTATTTCTTTAAAAAGAGTCAAACTATATCAAATGTAAGTATACCGATGATCTGGTGAAGGTTGCGGGAAACCGATGGATGCAAGACGCACGGGAACGTTCGTTGTGGCGACACTTGGGGGAGGCCTATGTCCAACAGTGAACGCATAACGGCTGGATGATGATAATGATGAAGTATAAAAAAGACTGGCACCATTAGATAAGGATAAAAAATCGAATAAAGAAAATATACTCCTGCATTAGTAAAGTAGCTACAGTAAAACCAACAGAATGAAAAATATCTGACATTCACAACACCAAATTTTTCGTAGCAGCCCTACACAATACGGAATCCTGTAAGAACACTCATGTGTGCATAAAGCGAGCCGGATAGGTAATTATCTTGAAAAGGACATCGACTACCTTTCTACCTGACCTAAGTAAGATGTTCATACGAATAGGCTATTCATAGAAACTCCAGGTACTATAGAAATAGTAAGAAAATACACCCACGCTTTCTTTTGGACGCAGTTGGCAAGAAAATCTGATGAATTGTTCTTCTTTGAGCTACAAACTTTAGTAACAGTAGAAGTTTGTTGCAATTGAAGATCATATCTGGAGCTGTGTAAAATACCACTGTTAGAAAAAACGCACACACATCCCCACACGCACGTGTTCATTATTCATATAAAATGTATCATTCCTAAAATGAGTCTCAATTTGATGGTGGTTATATTCCAATACCTCGTTTACCATTAGGTGAGATAGCGTTCAAGCGCAAACCTATCAATAATAAAAAAAACCTAAGTTTAGTATTTCCTAAAATATTTGTGTAAGAAAACCCTGTAGGTACTATAGTTTTTTTTTTTCGGTGGGAAAACTGGCGTGGAGCGGTAAGACGGTATTTCTATTCTAAAGTATCTACTCAAACAATACCAACTAAACTTAATATTAGAATCAACTAACGAACGGATTGAGACGAAAAGTGACTTTCCTGTCCTGCAGCAATCAAATAGTAAGCCAAATCAAATTCTGCAAAAAATCCTCACGATTTACATGTATTCCTTTTGTCCCCGTAGACCATGTCCCCACTGAAGGGGACAAAGGGAATTCAATCAAAATATTTGAAAATTACTTCCTGATATTCCCGTACAGTGCCTCTGTCCCCGTTATTTTTTGTAATATCAGATATCAAGCTACGAATCAGAGAATCTGATTCCTAAGCAGTAGTGACGGGGCCTGGTAGGACCAATACATCTGAAGAAACTGAATGGGATTTAGTTCTCCGTTTCATTTGGAGCGAGATAACTTATTTGAAAATTTCCCACCCCAAAAAAAGGTAGCCAAAACTCGCTTTTTAATATTACTCCGTCTTTACAGTTATAAAGATACGAATCTGGACCAAATCGATCTCTCAAGTATGTCTTGGGACCTTAATGTCTCGCTTGGATCGCTGCAGCGGCTGGAACAGCGGTGACGGTACATTTCGCGTGCGATAGTCATCGTAATAACGTGTGCGATCGATTGCATGCTGTTTTGTATCACTCGATCATATGTCACTCGGTATTGCGTTTGTGTATTGTAGTTGTTGTAGCCTTTTACTTCTATTTTCAAGCTGTATAGCATGATCAGCTCTCAGCAGTCCTATCTGATGATGACGACGATGTAATAAGTGCAAGAAGAATACGCTGAGGTTCATAGACGAGGGTAACCAGTTTAAGAAGTATGCGGAACTCGGTATGAAGTCCTGAAAACCTTCGTTGAAAAGGGAGGATCCAATACTCAATTCTGCGATCCCTTGAAGCTGTCATAAAATCAAACTTTCATGTCGCAAAAAACGTAGATATCTTTCGATACTCTCAAGGCTATCAAAATTTGTAGGGTACTTCCCGTTGATCTAGAATCCTGAAATTTGACAAGAAGTTTAGTTTCAAGTCTCGCGGTTTTCTTTAAATATGTTATTTCGTTAGACATATAACTTTGTTATTTTCCAGAAAAAATAACTGTATTATTACTTACAGGACAAGGAAACAATCGATCACCAACGAGAATGGTTTTCCAAAGAAACTTTTGTTGGTTTATACAATAAATAACAAAACTAGTTAGTAAGAAAGAAAGAAAGAGGACTCGTAAACAAGATATGTAAATAAGCAGTGTTCAAGCGAAGCGGCGAGTTCTTTCCTAGCATTATTCCTGCTATGCTTTCCGACAAGTTTTACTTTCTGATCACATTTCCGACAAATAGTTTGCAATACTAAATTCCGTATTTTTTTGGCCGTTGCCTGTCTCTGCTGCGAGATTTTTCCAAAGAGTCACTGTGACCCTAGAACGCAAAAGGCAACTGAAAGAACACAGGCAGATTTTCTTCAAGAAAAATCTGACACGCTCTCCTGTTCCGCCCAGAGTGAGAAGTCATTGGATGACATCCACCCTTAAAAAATGCTGTACGCTATGACGATGATGATGCTGATCACAATGTACCGATGGCGCATCGTCGTCCGCTAATGGCTAATGGTTCGATGAAGGAATGGGCATTAAATAGTGCAATTCCGGTACAGATTCCCCGAAATGTAAACGATAAAAAACTGACAGGCTAGCAACTCGGCGTCGATGCTCAAGACTTTGGAGTTTTGGCTTGACAGGTGCATCATTGTCAATGAGCTACAATTGTACGGTAGTACTTTTGAACAGTATAAGCTAGTACGGGAATATGGGATACACCAGTGGCTTAATTCAGTTTCTATCTTTTTTTTTTCTTCTTATTATCTACATTGTGCTCACATAATAGAAGCAACAAGAAATATGTAACCAAACATTAAATGTAACACATATGATTTAAAAGAGTGTCCATGGAGTTTCTTGCTTGTTCTTCTCCATAGAGATCTACTCTTTGGAACGTGCATTTTAGCTTCACTTGTTTGTTAGTCTGACCGACATTTTGACAATTCAAAAGTGCCTGTAATTGGTCTATTTGAAATAAACGTTGTTGACTTTGACTTTGACACCATGCCGTTTCTCTGTTTGGCAGCTTAAAAGAGAACAAGACCCTTTTAGATTCTAATCCTTACAAAACTTCTAAAACAACGTCAAGCACGAACCTAGCCCGGTGTGAGCCAGGGCTCATTGGCGCGCGACCAGCTCGGTGTAATCGCTAATTAACAATCATAACTCATCAATACGGCAATTAATACGCGGCCGGCGAGCGAGCGCTTATTTAATTAATTGCAACTGATTTTCATAAAAATCGCTATAGTGTAACAGTTTTGTTGGTGAGGCTATGGATATAGAGCTGTTGGATACCCCTTGCGGATCGGCGGGACACCATGTAGCTACCGGATGTGCCATCGCCATACATTTTATAATATTTATACTTGGAATAACAACTCAATAGCAGTCCTGAATCTGAATTTGAACCTGATTTTAGTAAGTTCGCCCCTTTTTACATTTGGTTTAAAACTAACCAAAGCTAGAAGTATAAAGTACATACTCTAAGTACATTTACACACTAATAAAGCCAAAAATTTGTTTGTGTGTATGTATGTTTGTTTGTATGTTTGTTTCTTCTCACTCGAACTGTTAATCGGATTTATATGAAACTTGGTACAAAAAGTATCCTATGTTCTATAATAGTATATCATAGTTTAGGATTATTTCCTATATGTATGCGGGCGGAACCGCTGTCAATAGCTCGAGAATTAGATGTGTCGACGTTCCTTGACTTTTTGCCTTTCAACGGCTTCAAGTTTCTTACTTTTTGCTTGCACAAGAACTGACATACCGCCCTAATAGGTTAAATAACGGGGATGATTAATTTACATCCTAAGCAACCACCTTTACTGAGATCATAATTCATATCATTATGATATATAATCCTAAAGCCGCCGCTCCGTTTAACTTGACTTACGAGCTCCTAACATATAACTCATATAAAAATACTTTTCAAATTAACGCTCCGTTACAAACAGATCAATCGATAAAAAAAACTCAGTTAAATTTAATCTCTAATTGAATCTAAGGCGATGCAAATTCGCATTAACAGCTCTATAGGTATACCAGGGCGATGCGCTTGCGCAGGCCGTTACAACAGGTCCGGTCAGTTTTTGTCGCAGTCGATCTGTGGCGGCCGAGCGGAGCGGACGTCGAACGCGTACGCTTGTGGTTTGGGAACGTTGTATAGCATGTCAAACAGCTGATTACTAATTATGTAAAGTATTGATCGGTTGGATAGCACCCTACTTTTGTGGTAATAGCTACTATAACCAGTATCGAGTTAATTAGTTTATGCTGGTGAAAATAATTCTCTTCTAGAATAAGGGTCGTCTGAAATATCCAGTTAGAAGTCTTTAGAGACTTTCCGCTGTCAACTGGTATAGAAAGAGAAAATGGGGTGTCTTTAGCTAGTTGACAGCGTTTTCAAAAGACCTTTAGATTTGGTCCTTTATAATTGGCATACATTTTAGCTATTACCAAAAAGAAAACTTTTTAAACATTGCATTTATTCAAGAACTTCGTCAGCCTCAAATTCATAAAACATCACATTGCCAATGTGTCACAATTTCAAGAAAGTTTTTTTTGTGCGGTGTTACGACTTTTTTCAAAATAAAAGTGGCCTAAGTTACTCCTTATAACATCAGCTATAGTACATATACCAGTGAAAGTTCTGTCAAAATCAGTCTAGCTGTTTCGAAGCCAGAGCCTAAAGGTTTGCAGGAGCAATCAGAAAAACATACAGACCTACTAACAGAGACAAAAATTAACAAATTGCTTTTTTTTAATAGGTATCAAACTACTTTCACAGGTATTTAGTAAAACAAATCTTATTTTGATATTAGAAGCAGACATTTCAATTTTAAAGTAGAAGTTTAGTTTAGAAATGACAAATTCTATCAAATGGGTAGACTGTCCTGGACTTTCGAATATTGGATCCTTCAAATATGGTCCGGAGCGAGGAAGAAAGGCAGGCCATTGCCTTCTTTGGTGAAGCAATAATGCTGGTGAAGGAGGCAGCCGCAAGCGTGAGGGAATGAACTTCCTCACGTCCCAACCACTGGGATCCCGACTCCGATTTCCAGCCCCCGCTGGCGTGGGCTTGCGGACGGCGAGTATTGGGTAACCGTCCGGACCGAGTCAAAGTAATCAATGGCGCGTAGTACGGCAAGGAAGAGACATAAGAGGTGGTTTTAGTCAGCAAAAGTCTGACACGCCCTCCTACTTTGCCCTAAAGCGGGGGAAATCATTAAATGACTTGCCATCTAGAAAAAAAAAAACGTGATACACAACAACCCGCTAATCGCTACCTCCTCACAGCAACAACAACCCTAACGCTGCAGTTTTTGTTTATTAACATTTAATAAGAAGATAAAGTTGTACTACTTAACGTTTAAGTACACGTTGTCCCATTCATTATGACGGTTTTAATTGTTGCGGTACCCACCAGCCGCAACCAGTGACCTCGGTAAGGTCATTGGGGTCGCGGCTGGCATGTTTTAATGCGTAGTTGAGGTAGGGTCTTGTACTCTTGCGCACGTGGGATTCAGGATGTGTTTTTAGCCAGGGACAGATCCCTTGGTGGGTTTAGACCTCGCTCTGTTCTGTTTCCTGCTTAATAAGAAGGGCAGTGGACATCATGTTTTTCTTTTATTACTATCTTGTTATTACTTATTTACTAGCTCACATAATAGAAGCAACAAGAAATATGTAAGTTAACTCATCATCAGCCTTTTTAATGTTCCTCCCACTGCTGGGACTCAGGCCTCCTCTCTAGGAGAGAGAATGGGCCGTAAACCACCACGCGGTCTCAGTGCGGGTTGGTAAATGTCAAATGTCTTCGAATTTTTGGTTCTAGGACATGCCGGTTTCCTCACAATGTTTTTCACCGTTTTGAGAGCAGTGGTGATGAAATAAATTACACAAAGTAATGCTCCTGGCTGGGTTCGAAGTTCAAATCCGCGACCTACAATACAACTCGTAAGTCGGGGCCATTTCCACTTGGCCACCACTGCTCTCACAATTTCAAAAGTGACTCATAATAATAATATGATTTAAAAGAATGTCCGTGGCCTTTCTTGCACGTTCTTCTCTCAGTCACTGTTTTAATATAAATTAATTTAGTAGTAACTACAATAAAATGTGAAAATAAACTGATGGAAATCAATTAAACAAACGCAATAGGTCTATAATTTATTAAAATTATTATGAATAAACTCAATGTTAATTTAATAGTTTAGAATAAACGCTCGGCGGTTTTTAAATTATTACTTTCAATACCTGTTACCATAAATCATTTTCAAATTGACATAAATAATTTAATATAGGTTAAGACTTTGACAGCAGTGGTAGCCGAGTGTTAATGGCCCCGACTTACCGAGTTGTAGGTCGCGGGTTCGAACCCAGCCAGGCGCATTACTTTGTGTAATTTATTTCATCACCACTGCTCTCAAAACGGTGAAGGAAAACATCGTGAGGAAACCGGCATATCCTAGAACCAAAACTTCGAAGACATGTGACATTCACCAACCCGCACTGGGCCCGCGTGGTGGATTATGGCCCATTCCCTCTCCAAGAGAGGAGGCCTGAGTCCTAGCAGCGGGAACATTAAAAAGGCTGATGATGACTAAGACTTTTCTATACAGCACGGTTGGTGCTATGGTGAGAGAAGGACTGCCTCGTTGCATGTCTAAGGTTCGAATCTCGCACGAAACAAATACTTGTGAATCTTTAGGTGTAATAAATCTGTAGAAGTTTTTAGTTGTACGCGCATCACGTAAAATGTACGAAATCGATTTAGATAACTTTGTATACATTAAAATGTGTGTGACTTGACATATTACTTACTTAGGCTTTGTTACATGGCAATTGTTGACTATATCATAACGAGCCTTTTTAGGAAGAACATCGTAAGCGACAGTGAGCGTTTTTGCAGTACTAGTAGGTTTTCTCTTCCATAATTATAAAGTATTTACGAAAATATGTAGTAGCAACAATTCTATTAGATCGATAGTTATATGAAGTTATATATTTTTATTTTTATTAATTTTCATGAATTAATACTTTTTAATTATGGAAAAGAAAATCTACTAGTACTGCAAAAACGCTCACTGTCGCTTACGATGTTCTTCCTAAAAAGGCTCGATAAGATATACTACATTCATTGACTGTAAGGTGGTACCAAGTTCGCCGGGTCAATACTACCCTAATAATAATAATATGGGTAGTATTATACATATACACGATATATATTATATATATATAGACACGAGTGACTGTAAAAAGATGGCTTATAGATTTTCCAGGTCTGGTATATAATCCAAAATGACCCGACTAAGTATCAACCCTAAATTGCTCAATGCAGCACAAATAATAAAGGAAATAATTGAAATTAGGCACGTGGAATAAGTAGGAAATCGTGTGAGACTAGATGGCAAGATAAGTGCCACATACTTACTCACTATCGTCACAAAATAGATAGGTACAGAAGTCAATCTACATACAAAGTTCGCTCGAGCAACGCACACATAGACACCGCTCACGGACACGATGTCTCAGCTCAATCGCCCGGTCGCACTCGTACAGTTCGGCGCAACGTGCTGACCCTAGCGGTAGTAGGTATAAAAAGTGAAGTACATACATGACATTGACTTCTGTACCTATCTATTTTGTGCTATCGTTGTCTGTCGCCTGATTTATCGGCTTTCCAGTGTGTTGAAAGAATCTTAATGGTGCATTCACGTGGGGAAGGATGCCGGGGTTTTTAGCCACGAAAGACGATAGGATAATTACGGAGTGGCCGGATCGGTTTTAAAGACATTATTATAGTTTTTGTGTATTATACAACAACATGCAACTTAGTGTACTTAAAGATGGAAATTAGATTACGAGAATAGACTCAGTCTACTAAATTATATTTAAAAAAAAAAAACATAATCCGTATTAAATGCTTCTAGCTCTTTAAATATTTTTTGTTCGATTTTGTGAAATAAATAATGAAATAACTTAAATTAATACTAATTTGTATGTCTTACGGCAAAACATAGAAAACCAATAAAAGTATAATATCTCAAACTCTTCAAATGTAAACAGAATTTAAATCTGAATTAAAAATTAATTATACTTAGAAAAAACTTATTAAAAACATAAATAAATTATATAATTTATGATTAAAATCTTTGAACACATATAAGGATCTGCAAATAAGTTACAAAAAAACAAAAATAAAACACAGATAGCGAGACAAAAAAAAAACAGACTTCCTATAATTAAATTAAGTATTTTTATTCCGCTTTTACTATCACAAAAATTAACTGCCAGCCAATTATTAATTAAGTAAATAAAATAAACCAATTAAAGAAACAGAAACTACCAATAATAATATCATTAAAACACGTAATAATTTACTTCTTGCCATCTGATTACATCGAGGCGTGCGATAGGCCGCCCTGCACATTTTATAATAAAACCCGCCATTTTTGGGCATAATGGGGCAAACTAGTTGGCTATTAAAATAGCACGACAAAACGTACTAATGTTCACAGTTATAGCACAAAATATGTAGGTACAGAAGTCAATCTACATACAAAGCGCGCTCGAGCAACGCTAACATAGACACCGCTCACGGACACGATATTTTGGAGCGCCTCGGCCCGCTCGTCGAACAGTTCCGGCTCAAACGCTCATTAGTGTGCGTCCACCGAGCGTAGGTGTAAAAAGTGAAGTAGTACATACATGAGATTGTCTTCTGTACATATCTATTTTGTGGTTATAAAGAATTTCAATTGATTCTCTTTGAGTGTGAAATTTATCTTTTATATGCATTGTGGCTTACAAAAACGTATGGATATATATGGGTTAATAGAGTGGCTATGGGCTATTTTAGTATTATTGAAGTTATTATTTTTGCCTGTTGCGGGCGAGGGTTGATTAATAATAATGTCTTTGTTGACTCATATTGGACGTTGGAATTTTTCAAGTTTGAGAAGGGTTATGTGGGAGGGAATAATGATTAGGTAATTAATTAACATAATTTTAATATACAGTCAATCGTATACAGGGTTATTTGTAAAACACTAGCAACCTCCCGGGACTGTGTTACTGACATCAAAAACCACAACTTTTGTTCTATGACACATCATATTTTAGTTCATCAGATATGCATACAAAAATATAAATATTTAAATTGTATCGTTCAATTTATAAATATGTATTTAAATTGAATATTCTAAACATTACGAAGTCTATGCGAAGCAAGCGATAGTACTAATGCGGAGGGGAGTGGGATCGAGGGAAGCGGGTGCTTGATGCGCTTGCGTCGCGTTATACAGACGTAGGTAATACAAAATACAGAGTTGAAATGTTAAATGTTGAACAACAAAATCTTGAAGGTTTGTTTTTGGTAAATTAATTATTTGTTGTAAAAAGTCATTGAACTGCTTAGAAAGTCCTGCAAAGTTGTTTAGGTTTTACAAATAATCCTGTTTATTATAGCAATAAGAGTACAAGTATACAAGTGCAGAAAGTTTGTCATTGCCACTGAGGCGGAATTCGCACGCGCCGTAGGCTCCGCCGTAGGCTACGTGTGTTATGGAGCCGAGGGCTGCAGTGACTTTGCACGTGTATCAAACGACTTTTTTTTTTAATTTAACCCTCAAGTAAACGCCGGCGCTCGCACTGTCATTGTCTTTTTATTGTGTCTCTACGACGGTATTTGAAAGGTATACACTTACGAAAACCGAGAATATGAATAAACGGGGATTGACCGGAGACTCGTGGGGGTCGATACACGCCCAGCCTTGTATGATAAATGTAATTAAATTAAGGCGGGAAAGCAGGCGCACTTTTATGCACTAGTGCGGAAAACAGTCAATTGCGTGCCTAAAAGTGATCGGATAAGAGCTGGTATGCGAGTAAGGGTATTGAAAAATAAATGGTGTTACTAAGTGTCCACTAGTGTGCTAAGTGGTTCGTTTAAAATTAAACTAACCATATTCTAAGCAGCTTTTAACACATCGTTATAGAAAAACTTATAGAAAGGTCATTTCATATGCAAAAAGGAACTAAATGAACATAATTCATAATTTATCGACTAGAACCATTAATATCAATAAATAACGCTTCCTTCAACGCTTTTCAATTAATAATTACATACCTATCGATTGTTTTTAGGGTTCCTTTGGGTACAAAGGGTAAACGGGACCCTATTACTAAGATTCCGTAGTCCGTCCGTCTGTCTGTCTGTCACCAGGCTGAATCTCATGAACCGCTAGACAGTTGAAATTTTCACAGATGATATATTTCTGTATGGGTTTTTATTTGTATGGGATTGTAAACTCTTCAGGGTATGATTTTTTAAAATTAATATATGCAATTTACAAATTTCTGGCACATCAACTGTGACGAATTTACAATAACCAAAATTACTAAAAAACCGAACAAAATAAATATTTAATGGGGCTCCCATACAACAAACGTGATATTTTTGCCATTTTTGCTACGGACATTACGGAACCCTTCGTGCACAATTCCAACTCGAACTTGGCCGGTTTATTTTAATAAATATAAGCTAAGTATCTACTTAGTGCAAACATAATGCAAGTTTTGTCGATAATCTAACCAATTGGTTAAAGTAAGTTCAAAGTCGCCGACGACAGGATAAACCGTTGTAGTTTACATTAGCATAACTATTCGATACTATCTTAAATGGATAGAGGAAATAATATTTTCCAAGTAATTTCTAATTTAAATTAGATGACAGTTACATTTTTACGAGATCGCCCATGTTAATTGCTTAGCTATTTTTACTGAGCTACTGAGCGGTGTTTTTGCAAGTTAAACAGCAAAAAAGTCTGTTTAATACTTAAGGTGGTGCATCATGACTCACATTTTCACTGTTTTTCATACAACCGCTCATAACTGATTATGACGTTATAAAAACATTTTTATTAGAAATTTTAGAAACACAGTATCTTGTAAATATTATCTAGGTTTCTAAAAAAACAATTTCTAAATTTATGTAAAACTAATCCAGTAAAAACCTCTGAAAATATCCTATTTTGTATGAACTTTGACACTTCATAATTTGCCTAAAAATTAAA
Source organism: Mythimna lalbum (assembly GCA_949319445.1). Classification (NCBI taxonomy): domain Eukaryota; kingdom Metazoa; phylum Arthropoda; class Insecta; order Lepidoptera; family Noctuidae; genus Mythimna; species Mythimna lalbum. The sequence goes on from OX439354.1 coordinate 2,374,334, forward strand.
AAAGTCAAAAATGTAATCCTCTGGAGACCTTACAAATTTAATTAAGATTCTAAATGACGACAACTTTTTCCAAAAACTTTTAAGGGTTTGAAAAAAAACAGCTATTTCCTGGAGCAAGTTTTGTGAAATTTTCGAGTAAATCTCGGAATTACCGAATACTAACAGAGTTTTCAGGCGTTATCTCTCTTTTTTTTTTTTTTTTTTTTTTAAGTAATGCATCAAGTTAGACACAATTTTAATGTATAAAAGTTATCTACAACGATTTTGTACATTTCATGTGATGCACACACAACTATAAACTTCTAGAGATTTATTATAAATAATAATAATAATAATAATTTATTTAACACACATGGTAGATACAAACATCAGTGGTGCTCTGGCTCTTGTACTAGGATATCCTGTATCACAAGAGCCAGTCCTCTTTCTGTCGTCTTTTTGCGTTGCCTTTTCGTCAAACGTCGTGTTGGATTGCATTAAATGACGTAACAAGCTTTTAAACCATTTTCGATGTTTACGATAGGCGAGTGGAAAAGGACCCTCTTAAGGAAGGATTGTAAAAATGTTATTACTTGCTACTTTAAAGCCGATTATACGATGTTCAAATAATTAACAACAATATCAACTAATAAGTTTCTGCAATAAAATATATCGATAAAATACATTCTTAACATTTTTATGTCTTTGTAAAAGTTAGGGGCGCGGCAGACCTGGTTTTTTTTTAATTATTTTCCTTGCTTTTTTTAACATAACTTATATAATCAGCTTTAGAATGTACCCACAACTGGGATTCAGATATCCTCTCTGGAAGAGGGAAGGGTCGTAATCCACCACGCCGGCACAGTGCAGGTTGATTGATTCCACATACCTTAGAAATTCTTTTTCTAGGACCCTCCCGGTTTCCTCACGATGTCTTCCTTCACCGTTTTGAAGCCAGTGCTGATGAATTAAGTTACATACCTATAGTAATGCGCCTGGCTGGGTTTGAACCCGCGACCTTACAACTCACTGGGCCACCACTGCTCCACTGCCTTTTTCAAGTTCATTTACTTTATAGTTTTTCGTCCACGGCTTAGCTTGCTAAAGCCTATAAGATTCTTTAATTTTTGTTTTTATTCTGTGGTGACATCCATTTTGCCGGCGACTTTGTCTGCGTGATACTTCTTTACCGCAAAGCCAGATTAAACTAAAAACATACTTACCAAAGTGGGATTATGCACAACCAAAACACGAATTTACGATCGGCTCAAAAGATCAATATACCATAAAAGTTCTAATTAAAACTGAAATGTTGTATCCGTACACTTTGTTGCCACCATCATTACAAAACACATAAAAATCCTGCCAAGTGCGAGTCGGACATGCGCACGAAGGGTTCCGTAATCTATAAAACCATTATAAAATTAATAAAAATAAATGTTATTGTATCAATTACTTACACATTACTTTTGCAAACATGATTCGGAAATCACTAAGCATTAGATACTATTCTTTTTCAATTACAATTCTTTTCCTTTAGTTTCACCTATCAAATTCGATTTTCAAAACATACTTATATATTTCTAAATACATACATAATATAAATAAATTACACTCAAACACAGAAAAAATTATCATGCTCATCACATAAACATTTGTCCTGGGTGGGAATCGAACCCATGACCTCAAGTATAACAGTCAGGGCCACTAACCACTAGGCCAACAGGCCAGTAAAATAGAGTAATTACATTCCGTAGTTTTTTATGTTACAATATTTAATCTTATATTCTATTTAGCCTGCGTATGTCATGTGAAGTCGTTTTTTTATACAAAGAAATAGAGAAGAAATAGGTAAGATTTAATATAACAATAATATTAATAATCTTAAAATCGAAATCAAAGCATTTATTTCAAATAGATCAAATGTAGGCACTTTTGAATAGTCAAATGTCGGTCAGTCCAAAAAAAAGTGGAGCTAAATTGCACCTTCCAAAGCGTAGGTCTCTATGGAGAAGAACGTTCCTTCATGGACACTCTTTTAAAACATATTATGTGTTACATATAATGTTTGGGTACATATTTCTTGTTGATTCTATTATGTGAGCACAATTTAGAATATAAAAAAAATATTATACGATAGAAACTGAATTAAGCCACTGGCAGCTAAAGAGATGACCAGTCTCATCTGACAGCACCCGTTCACGAGCATGACGGCGTGATAATGTCAATTATATAATACCTGGTTAAATACAGTCCAATATATATCCCTGGGTTTGTTTGTTGAAAAATAACGTTTATTGTATGGGAGCCCCGCTTAAATATTAATTTTATATTGTTTTGAGCAGGTCTTTGTTATGATAGCGGCAACAGAAATACATCATTTGTGAAGATTCCAACTATCGAGCTATCGCAGTTCATGAGATACAACCTGGTGACAGAGAGAAGGACAGTGGCATCTTAGTAATAGGGTCCCGTTTTTACCCTTTGGGTACGGTACCCTAATAAGTAACGTTAAAACGCAGAATAATCAACAAAACTTAAGTACTTTGATGTAGATGGGGGACATACTTAGGGTTTGTATCTGTCTGGATATTACCCGGATTAGTCTAAAGGGTGTCCGAGGGTCGTCTAAGAGGGGCCTCATTTGTAATCCAGGTACAACGTGTAACGTTAAATACGCAAAACCTCAGACACCCCAAATGATTTTGAATTCAATTGACCTAATTCTGGAAGAAAAAGAAAATTAAAAAAATTAAAGCTTTTTTTAAAAGTTTTAGTTAAAATTCGTATTTGCATTGAAATAAGAACTTTTATTATGCCTCTTCATTGAATCATAAAAACTCCCTCTTATAAGTAAATTTAATTGGACTACAACCATTTTTGTTTATTTACCTATTTGGGCGGATTTGCGCACGTGCTGGCTAGACCTATTAATAAATAGACAGAGCAACATTTTTAATGAAGATTTTTTTTAAAAATGTAACCTATATTAAAAAGTAGTTTAATTGATTCTGCCCGTTATTCTGATAAAACAATTTTCAGGTTTTACGCATTTAACGTTACACGATGTATAAAATGTTAAAAAAGAATGTCCGAACTTTTTATACCTTTTTTTTTTTGGTGGGCAATAATCATCCAATGATCATCCGCTCTTAAGTGGAACGGGAGAAAGTGTCAGACTCTTACTGACTAAAAACCCACCCCGTTCCTTAGAGCCTTCATACCGGGGCTCGAGCTCCTTTTCAGATAACCCTGGCCCAAGTAGGCTTCGACCCAGCTTGGCTCCTGCGGATTACAAATGAGGTCAGCCCCAGTCCAGACATGGAAGAGTAATTTAAACGTTTTAGGAACCTATTCACCTTCCTACTGTGCGTACAGCTAAGGGGTGGAATTCTTTACCGGAGTCTGTGTTTCCTGATGGCTACAACCCGAGAATCTTTTAATCAAGAGTGAATAGGTTGCATCTAGGTAAGCTCGCTCCATCGTCGACCGCATCGTCGCTTTCCATCAGGTAAGATAGCGGCCAAGCGCGAACCTACCACCAGTAAAAAAAATGATTTCCTACATAGCAAAAAAATATTGTGAAAGGAAATTGTACGTCGTTGTTTGTTTGAAAACAAATAAAAAGTTGACCTACGACAATTTTAAGAAAATTTTAAACAAAATTAACTACAATAACATGGCCGGGATCTGAGCTCAAAAATCCAGGATTTTTACGCTTTCTGTCCTGGTTGCCAGATTTTAGAGAAGGCAACCCTAGACACACAAAGAGCATCATCTATTATAGAGATATCTTTTACAATAATACACATAATATTTATGTATATGTTGTATGTAATATGTTGTATGTGTTATATATGTTATATAGATATTTATAGTAGAAGTTATATATTATTTTTATATTTAGATTAAAACTTCACACACTATTTTCTACATTTCTTTTTCATTTCTTCTTTCGCAGATCTCCTGGAAGAAATTTCTTTGGAAATAAGCAATACCTTTGTACTAATGTATCTTATGTATTGTCTTTTTTTGTTATTTTTGTGTGTATATAAATAGTAAAAAAAGTACTATCTGTAATTGTTGGAATGAGTATGTAGTCCATAAATGTGAACATATTCATATTGTTTCAGCTGCTCCGCATCCCACACAAGTTGATATGAACCGGAATACTTTGTGACCTGTCCTGTCCTGTTAATGCACTTGTGCGTAATAAACATGTGAAGAAATGACGAAAAACATTTATTTCGTTACAGTTTTTTTGTTTTGTTTTTTTCTTCATTATGCATACAATTAAACGTTTTGGAAATACATTCATTGTACGTACAGCTAAGGAGTGGAATTTCCTACCGGAGTCTATATTTCCTGATAGTTAAAACCTTGGGGTCTTTAAGTCAAGAGTGAATGGGTTACTTCTAGGCAAGCGTGCTCCATCGTCGGCCACATCATCCATTTCTGGGTTGTAGCCATCAGGAAACACAGACTCCGGCAGGGAATTCCACTCCTTAGTTGTACGCAGAATTAATGTGTTCCCAAAACGTTTATATATTTTTATTTAAAACTATCCCACCTGGGTTAATGAACTCAAACACAAATATTCGTTAATTAAAACCAATTCCAACAAAAAATAACGATCTACAAATCCGATCTCGATACCGATTGATAAAATTTCACTCGATTAATAAATCGGTGCACCGGTCGGTGGGTTCAGGGCAAAGAGAGCATTCAGCCAATGTGCGACTTCCGAACTGGGCCTTATTTGGTCTCGCTAAGGTGAATGCCAATGGCATGGCGATGATCAAAAAAAAAATACAGTGAAACTGGATAACTGGGACTTGGATGGACCATGGACCTACATTTGTCTCACTTAGGTACATCTGTACCTCTGTATTCCACTTACCAATTGTCAGGTATAAATATAATGAGCGAGGAGGACTGGCAGACGGTCGCCTCCTTCTGCGAAGCAGTAATGCTAGCAAAGGAGGAGGCCGACCGCATCAGGCAACGGCGCTTTCGACAAAGCCCCCGAGATTCGACACCGTAGACGCGGGCTTGTGGACAACGAGCCATGGGTAGCTCGCTGTCCGACCGTCCGGTAACTGTCCCAGCCAGGTCGAGGTCTACTGGGGCCAGGGTAATCCGAAAGGGAGCTCGAGCCCCGGTATGAAGGCTAGAAGGAACGGGGTGGGTTTTTTAGTCAGTAAGAATCTGAAACTATCACCCGCTCTGCCCAAGAGCGGGGGTTGTCATTAGATGATTTTCCCCACCATAAAAAAGTGGGAACATTATAAAGGCTGAATACCATCATCATCATCATCATTTCAGCCGATACACGTCCACTGTTGGACATAGGCCTCCCCCAAGCGTCGTCACAACGAACGATCCTTTGCGCCTCGCATCCAACGGTTTCCCGCAACCTTCACCAGGTCATCAGTCCATTTTGTTGGAGGTCTTCCATCGCTGCATCCGAACAAAAGAAGAAGAATACTGAATATGCTTTGAAAGAATCGCGTCAGGTGTATTTAAGACTCGGCGTGAGCTGACCCTTTATACGGTTTCATTACGAGCTGATAATACAGACCATGTAGCTATTAACTAAACCTATTTATTATAAAGACTGTAATTGAGCGACTTTGCCAAAGCAGCTCAGAGGTTAATAACGAGTGGGAGTCACGAGCCCCAAGCGTAGCATCACGCAAGAGCCGGTACATAGTTAGCTTCTTAAGTACATAAGTAAGTTGAGCAGGAATTATATGTAGGATTACAAGTAATTACTTGCCATTTTAAAAAGAAAGGCTTAGTAGAAGCTCTAGACTACAAAAACGTGACCCTTAATGTAAAATTTTACTGGCCTGTTGGTCTAGTGGTTAGTGGCCCTGACTGCTATGCCGGAGGTCGTGGGTTCGATTCCCACCTAGGACAAATGTTTGTGTGATGAGCATGATCATTTGTTCTGTGTCTGGGTGTAATTTAGCTATAATATGTATGTATTTAGAAATATATAAGTATGTTTATCAGTTGTCTAGTACCCATAACACAAGCTCAGCTTAGCTTGGGACTAGTCGGCTTTGTGGAATATTATATTATTATTATTTTAAAATGTAAACTGATTTACTGGTTGCAATCATCTCTTCGAGCGCAATCCCACATTCTTCTTAAGATGCTCCTTCTTCACTCGCCAATCGTCAACATCGAGCATGGTTTAAAACTTTAAACGTTTGTTACTTCATGTAACGCTATTCAACGCGATGTTTGAATAAGAAGGAACGCGAAAAAAGAGAGATAACGCCTGAAAACTCTGTTAGCATTCGGTAATTCCGTGATTTACTCGAAAATTTCACAAAACTTGTTCCAGGACATACGTATTATTTTTAACTCTTAAAAGTTTTTGAAAAAAAAAAATGGTAGTCATTCAGAATCTTGAATCAATTTGCTTCTATTGGTATAATTATTTGCCTTTTTAAATTTTTGAATAAATTATGAAGTGTCAAAATTCATGCAAAATAGCAAATTTTCAGAGGTACTGAGGAAACGTATCTAGTCCTCTACTGGACTAGATAAGTTTTACACAAATTTATAAATTGATTTCAATAGAAGCCTAGATAATATCCACAAGATACTGTGTTTCCAAAATATCGAATGAAGAATCTGTAATAACGTTATAATCGTGTCAGAGCGGTTGTTTGAAAAACTGAAAATATAAGCCGAATTGCATACGCTTAAACAACCTCCTCAAAAGCTTACTACAGTCTTAGACTACAGCTAAATTATCCTTATATTAAGAAAATAAACCGATTACCGATTGAAATCATCTCGATTCACAATCGGTAAAAGCAATGACCTCTTCAGCCCGTATCCACAAAATCGCGATCACTAAAAACCGCACACGAAAAAGAAAACTCCCGTCAATCGTTCCGAAGCGCGGGCGCACGAACATTTCGGCAATGCGATCGCGAGCCGACGACGCCCGAACGCGCTTCGGTTTTTGCCGCCATATTTAATTGCACTATATCATCGCATACTATAATGCCCTTTAATTTTTTACTACACTGTAATGACATAATCGCGGGCTGCGAGGATGCTAAGCCCTCTTTTTACGCTCGCATCTGCTAAACTACGTTTAAACGCGACACCGTTGATACCGTGGCTACCCAACTACACATTAATTGCTGTAAAGGAATGTTTGTTAATGTGTAATTCGTGTTAAAAGAGTTTAAAAAAAAATAAGGACGAAGTTAGAGATAGGTTGATTGATTTCCTTAGTTAAGTTTATAACTCAATTTCCAATTTAAATTACAATTTAACATCAGGTGGGATCGCAGTATATATATATAATAGTTTATGTTATTAAATAAAAGCGTGTTAAAAAGAAAATACTGCGCATTTACATTCAGGGCCAACTTCATTTGAAATATACACATTCACCATTGCGTACAGCTAAGGAGTGGAATCCCCTGCCGGAGTGGTGTGTTTCCAGATAGCTACAACCTGGGGTCTAGTGAATAGGTTACTTTTAGGCGTTTTACAGGATGTATTTTGGAGAGTGTGCGCAGGAATTACATGACCTGATTCCAAAATCTTATTTATACCATCGAACAAGCCGACGAACGGCGAATCTACCCTTACGATGTTGAAAATTCCACGATCAGGGCTTAGCGTTTCGCCTACATCTTGGGACTGGAACAATTTGCTTGCTGCAGTCTTCCCGTTCGATTATAATTTAGGAGGCTTCAAGACAAGAGTGAATAGGCTCTTAGTAAAATAGTGCGCCTCACCATCAACGATTGCGTCACTGGTTACGATCAGGTAGGGTCGCAGTCAAGCAGTTCATATCAATTTAAAAAAAAGTGCTTTATCCACAGACCAAATCATCGTTTTTATCAGGTGAGATAGTGGTTCAGCACAAGCCTATAAAAAAAGCACTAAGAAATGTACACCAAACTTACGGAGAGAGTTCAGAGGAGACTCTACCATCAGCTATGGCAATCGCATAGCTAAGCAGATCAGCAGTTACATAGATAGACTTAATCATTATTAAACTAAAAGTTTAGCCAGTCTAAGGGAATTAATGGGTCCATAGAATACATCGAGCTCTTGAACTCTATGTCTATAATATGACGGGCGATAGGACAGAATGGAAGATAAAAACGAATAGAAAAATGATGATGATGATAAATCGATGGCTATGTAAATAGTTCTTAGGGTAGGTCCATTTTTAATTTGTGTTAGTTTGGTTGAAAACTTTCGTTAGTAGAATTCTTACTTTACTTACTGTATTTGATTTTAATTTAAACCTCAGTGTACTTATTATTGTACCTTGTATTTTTTTAAGTATATCCTTTGTGGGAAGTTTATAATAAAAAAAAAAAACATTGCTTAGATGAAAAAGTAACTGCTTTATATATATCGACTACTAGTTTACGAATACTTGTGTATTATTATTTTAAACACAAGTATCCCAGTTAATCGCGCAATAAGACTAACAAGATTCCACAGAACTTCATTGACGAACAATTTTCCAATCCCCATAAAATACACCTTACCATTAAAAGTAAGTACGTGCAAATGAATGATCTATTACAGCCCGCCACACCGTACAACCTAATTACAATTAAAACATAAAATCACTACAAAAACCGGTGAATGAAGTCGGCCATTTTGATCCGCCATCTTATGAGTAATTACTGCAAATGGCGGCCGCACCGATTGGTTCGCGGGTAAAAAGCTTACAAAGTGTTAATAACACCAGATTCGTTCCTAACCAAGTGTGATTGAAGATAATTGCAGCTTTATATGTAGTGAAAATAATTATAAAGTGCAAGACCGTGGGATTGCGCCCGAGTGTGAGCTGCTGAGCTATTGTTGCTCATATCGATTTCAATCTTAAATTCGCACTTGTTTTTGTTGCGTGTGGAACGGAGCGGTGAAAGCCTTCTGAGAGGTAGTACAATGGAACTGTTCAATTCATTTAAGAATTTGTTACAATTAAAAGTAAACCCAAGCAATAATTACCCCTCCTATGCTACCTAATTACCCTTTCAAATAGAACACCTTGTCTATGGTCCTTGTTTACCTACTATGCTAACCAAAAATATACCTCTTAATATTATATTAACTTATTATAATAAGTTCATATTCTCAACATTCTCCATTTTAAAGCTTGTAAATAAAACTGCCAAAAAAGTAAATTTCCGTGGATACAGCACACCCAAAGCCGAGTGATAGCTACGAAGCTATGAAGTAAGTATGTAGAAAACTTGGATTGCGACACACATCAATTTTCTTTTATTGTTTTTAGGCTCACGCTTGACAGCTATCTCACCTTGCCTTCCAAACGCGCTTGCCTAGTAGTTAACCTATTTATTCTTGACATAAAGATCCACGTCAGAAAGATTTCCACAGAAAAAATATATGTATAGTATTTTTTTTTAATAATGTAAACTAGTGCTTGACTGCGATCCCACCTGAGGGTAAGCAGTGATGTAATCGTTGATGGTAAGGCGCACTAGTTTATTAGGTACCTATTCACTCTACCTTCGAAGACATCCAAATTATAATCGGTTATAGTAGGACTTCCCACAAAAAAGGCCTTTAGAAATCGGCTCAGAAACAGATAACGATGAAAAAAAAAACACAAAATCTACTAACAAACAAGAAAAAGCTTGAGCGCAGTTATAACTTAAAAGGAATGTAATGTCTCACTCGCGATGCGTCGGAATACGTCATAAATTGCATCCACTTGCGTCTTGAACTACTGAGCCAACTCGCCGACGCAAAAACCACTCTCCGAAAAGGATTCACGCAAAAACGGAGGCACGCGGCCTCTGGTTCGATTTCATCTACTTACACGGACCGATACTGTTGGATTGGAACTAATTATGAGGAGCAGTGACGAAATAAAATGACGAGAGATTTAAAACAATGAACAAGCCTGAGAAAGGGGCAGAAATGTGAGGTGCAATCGTTAAGGACATCGATTCCAAACTTGAGTTAATTCTTTTTTTAAATTGATATACCTAAACTAGTACTTGACTACACCCCACCTGATGGTAAGCAGTGATGCAATTGATGATGATGAGGCGCACTAGTTTAAAAAAGTTGTATCCTGTAATGTAAAATAAGTTTATATACTGATTGGCCTTTAGAAAAATTTGCCTAAAAACTCAATTTCCGTGGATACAGCACATCCAAAGCCGAATAAAGTCGAAGCTATGGGTCTATGAGGTGTGAAGAAGACTGAGACACGCAAAAGACGATTGAGACACATAAAAAGTTAAGTTTTTTTTATTATTGTTAGGCTCGCGCTTGACCAATTACACCCCTGATGGAAAGCAACGATGTGGTCGACGACGATTATCTAAAAGTAAACTATATACTGCTCTCAAAACGGTGAAGGAAAACATCGTGAGGAAACCGGCATGTCCTAGACCCAAAAAATACGAAAACATGTGACATTTACCAACACGCACTGAGCCCGCGTGGGGGTTACGGCCCATTCCCTCTCCTAGAGAGAAGGCCTGAGTCCCAGCAGTGGGAACATTAAAAAGGCTGATGATGATAATAAAAATATACACTCTTGACTTAAAGATCCCCTGGTTGTAGTTATCAGGAAACAGACTCCAGCTGAGAAATTCACTCATTAGCTAAACACAATAAATGTGTTTCCAAAACTTTTTGTAACCACAAGACGACAACAAGTTCTGTAATGTTTTTTTAGGGTTTAGGACCTTAAGGCTAAAAACGAGACCCTATTACTAAGACTCTACTGTCCGTCTGTTTGTCTGTCACCAGGCTGAATCTCATGAATCGTAATAGCTATACAATTGAAATTTTCACAGATGCTTCATTACTGTTGCGCTACAACAGCAAATCTACACTAATATAATAAAGAGGTAAAGTTTGTTTTTTTTTTTATTTTTTTGTTTGTAGGATGTAATCTCTAGAAGCACTGGTCCGATTGCTAAATTTTTTTCACCGATAGACAGCTGCTTTATTCCTGAGTGACAAAGGCTTTATGAACGCCAGCGAAGCTGCGGGCAAAAGCTAGTATGTATTAAAAACCATAATAAACTTAATATATAAGTGGGGCTTCAATATAACAAACGTAATTTTTTTTTAAACTAAACTACAAAATAGGTTAGTGTGATGTGGTGATAATATTAATGTTTTTTTTTAGGCTGGAAATCATCCAAAAACTTCTCCAACTCTAGGGGGGAGCGAGTGAGACTTTTATTGACTAAAACCTACTCATATGCTCCTTCTTTGCCTAGCGTCCCAGGACCCTGGGATTCCCTTTCAGACAATCCATGAGTAGACAATGGTACGGAACCCTTCGCGCGACACCGATAGTGCACTTGGCCGATTTTTTTTTTACTCGACAACCAAAAAGGTTATGCTATTCGATCTAAAATCTTGCTTACACATAGCAAACGGATATTTTATGACTTTATCCAGTTCTGTTTGCATAGAAAGCATACTTGGTCCTTTTTAGCGGAGTAGTCTTTAAGAATGTCATATGCAAATTGTGAGAACTATGCAAGTTTTCTTGCGCAATGAATGTTGTACTGTACTGGATCTCTACTGAAATATGTTAATTGCAGGATACATGGCTACTCGACATGTTTTTAGGGTTCAAAACCCGAAGAGTGCCAACGAGACACTCTTATTAAGCCTTCGCTATCTGTCCGTCCGTCTATCAGCAAGCTGTATCTCAAAAAAAAAACCGTAAACTGTAAGATATAAAGAGCTGTAATTTTTACAGAATGTGTATTTCTATTGCTGCTACAACAAGAAATATTACAATTTTAATTTAAAGGGGGTCTCTCTCCATACAAGAGACGTGTTTTTTGCGTTTATTTTTAATATTGTATTACGGAACCCCTTTTTTTTCTGTCGACGGGGAAAATCATCATTGACGAAACCCGCTCTTGGGTGGAGCGGGAGACAGTGTCAGAGTCTTACTGACTAAAAACCCCGCGCCGTTCCTTCTAGCCTTCATACCGGGGCTCTAGTTTCCTTTCGGATAACCCCGACCCCGGTAGGCTTCGACCCAGATAGGCCCCTCCTGTTGCTGACAACTCCTTGAGGCGCGCGGGAACAGTGCGCGCCGTCGACGCCTTGGCTCGGTCCGGACAGTTACCGGACGATCGGACAGCGAGCTACCCATGGTTCGCCGTCCGCGAGCCCGCGTCTACGGTGGCCGGAAATCGGGATCGGAATCCCGGCGGCGGCGGCGGGGGCGCCGTTGCCTGATGCGGTCTGCCTCCTCCTTTGCTAGCATTACTGCTTCGCAGAAGGAGGCGTCCGCCTGCCACTCCTCCTCGCTCCGGACCATGGCCTGAACCAAGGCCCGGCGCGAGAGGTCTCCGCCGCCGATCGCCCCCACGAGGACACGGCGTTGCTCCGCCCAAGCAGGGCACACCTCAACTGTGTGCTCCACCGTGTCCTCCGGGCGTTCCGCCCAGTGGCGGCACCCGGGCGTCTCTTCCGCTCGAATCCGATGCAGGAACCTCCCGAACTTGCCATGTCCGGTGAGGACCTGCGTCATGCGGAAGGTAAGGACGCCGTGAGGTCTTTCCAGCCACGCCTCAAAGAGGGGACTTACCGCCATAATTGTGGATTACGGAACCCCTTCGTGAGCGAAAGTCGTACTTGGCCAGTTTTTTTTTTATTTAAGTCTAATGAAATAAAAAAATTGTGTAACGAAACACTGAAATAAGTAAATAGTAGTAGTAGTACTATCTATGCGTGACAAATATTTCTTTTTTCTTTCTTTCTTTAAATTACACCAAAACTGGACTGACTAAACACCACAATCAGAACACCTGTACGTTATTAAGGTGTTCCAGATTATATCTTGGCGTTTTAAATCGCTAAAGGGGTGTGTTCATATCGATTTCGTAACAAAGGTTACAAAAGTGGCGTGTACGACCGGGGCGGAAGAGAGCGCCTCGGGCGGGGGCGGCCGACATTATTTATTGACAACGAGATAGCGTACTGCCCCAAATATCTTCATTAGCGAATCGCTGCGGCTAGTACGATTCGTGTGGATGGGTCTTTATAGTGTAAATTGCGTTTGAAATGAAGAAATAGTCTTCTTTTATTTATTACGGGATACATATAATCAGATATAGATAGATATAGATAAATATAGATAGAAATAGATAGATAGATTGTGATCATGCCCGAACCTATCAACAATTAAAAAAAAAACATTAAAACTGACCTTTATGGGGTATTATATTAACAAATGACTTCTCCCACTCCGGGTGGAGCAAGAGAGTGTCATCCATACTGTAATCTTTAGCGGGGACCACAGTAACTCCTTCGAACGATCTACAGCCCTCGCAGGACAAAATTAACCAAAGACCCTACAACAAGCTCTAAACGGACGATTTACTATAAATTAATTATAAAACTTGCTGTATCACCAAAAAACACACTAATAAATAGTTTACATGACAAAATTTCATATCTGTGCTAGATCATGTCATGCTTATCTACCACAAAAATCACTTAAAATTCAGCTCTTTATGAAAAGACGCATAGTTTCAATACAGTTTTTTTTTTATTATAAATAGCCTCACGTTTGACCACTATGTCACCTGATGGTAAGCAATGATGTGGTCGATGATGAAGCACGCTTGTCTAGAAGTAACGTATTCACTCTTGAGTCTTCACTTAAAGATCCCTAAGATTGTAGCTCTCAGAAAACGCAGTCTTGCAAGATTTAACCTGAACAAAAAAAAGAAACACAAACTTCGCATGATAAGTAAAAGTTTACAATGAATGTCTACCTCTTCATTCTTTTCCAATAGTTAAAAATTGAAGATTTAAAGAAGAATACTACAGAGTCGAAACTTTAAAGAAAGAAGTGCCTAAATTCTCAAGTCATGTCCGCCCTATTTCTCTTGTCAGAACCATTCTCACTGTTTAACGTAAATACTGTTAAGTATCTACCAATAAATATTGTCCAGGAATGATATATGACTTCAGTGCATGCATGGCCGCCAAAGAAAGGAATATTCCGTATACTTATTTTGAAAAACTGTAATCGAACAAAGTAGGTGAACCAAGGTTACTGACATAGTCTGAAGAAGCGCTAAACTTAATTGGCAGCGGGCAGGACATATTGCTTGCAGAATAGATGGTCGGCGGAGCTGAAAGGTTCTGGACTGGCGACTGCGTACTGGAAGACGCAGCGTTGGAAGGCCGCCCAAAAAGTGGACCGAAGACCTGGTGAAGGTCGCGGGACTCCGATGGATGCGTGACGCACAGAACCGTCCGATACGGCGACATGGGGTAGGAATTTTACTTCTTGTACTTTTTTTTTTTTTTTCGACGGGGAACATCATCTTATGACAAGACCCGCTATTGGGTGGAGCGGGAGATAGTGTCAGACTCTTACTGACTAAAAACCCCGCGCCGTTCCTTCTAGCCTTCATACCGGGGCACGAGCTCCCTTTCGGACAACCCTGTCCCCAGTAGGCTTCGACCCAGTTGGGCCCCTCCTGCTGCTGACAACTCCTTGAGGCGCGCGGGAACAGTGCGCGCCGTCGACGTCTTGGACTCGGTCCATTACCGGACGATCGGACAGCGAGCTACCCATGGCTCGCCGTCCGCGAGCCCGCGTCTACGGTGGCCGGAAATCGGGATCGGAATCCCGGCGACGGCGGCGAGGGTTACTTCTTTTACTTAGGCACAATTAATGAGTCCCTAATATGGCAAGACTCCATACTTAAAACCATCACATCCACAGTCATCCACAGGGGTAACCCACACACAAAGGTCATCTCTAATCTTTCCCTCATTCCCGTGACCTCATGACCTCCACACATTGTAACGTCACCGCCGCAGGGGACGAGAGCCGAGAGGTAGAGTGGTTACATGGGGAGGGTAATTAATGGTGTTCTAATTGTTGCCCAGAGATGTCGCTGAGGCCCACGGGACATTGATTGAATTGTCCTTTGCTTGCTCCGGACAGTGGGGTAAGGAAGTAGGTGAGTGACGTAAGTTGTAACATATTGTTAAAGGAACGAAGAAATCTGGGTGACCTCATGAAGTACTAGCTGCGCCCGCGTACATAAATTATAGCCAATGTCTCTCAGAATTAAAGCAGCTTTCTATGGGGGAAAATCATTTAGCAATCGGACCAGTACTTTCAGAGATTACCTCCTACAAAACATAATTTCAATGTCTCCTAATTTTAATCGAATTGGAATGACACTAATATTATAAGGGCAATAGTTTGTGAGTGTGTCGGTTTGTGGTTTTTTTACACGCTCGAACGAATGAATGGATGGATCTGACAGAACCGTAGACCCTGTCCTAGCATATAGGATATTTTTATCCAGGGGGTATGTTTCCTTGGGACATTTTTTTTTCGAGCGAAGCCCCTGGCAGCATTTAGCAGCTGTCCTATAATAATCTAGGATATGGTCTACCTTCGTGAAAATTTCATCCAAATCTGCTCAGCCGTTCCAGCGTGAAGAAGTAACAAATATAAAAAAAAAATAGTGTAATGTAATTCTTGTGGATTACAATAAAATTTATTCTATTCCATTCTGTTATATTCTAAAGTTATTCAATAATCGTGTAATCCATAAAATCTGTTACCAGTTATACTGACTAGTTATCTACCATATTATCTACGAGGGTACTTATAATACTATTTAAATGGATTTATATTGACAACTGTAACATTGATGACATCTTATTATCTTTTTTTGCGCCCTTTTTGTACTGTTTTATTTAAATTTAATTAATTTTAATGTGCTGAGATTTGGTACTTTTATAATTAATTTAATTTTGATAATATTAGTAATATTATTTTATATGCAGCACTCAGTATAGACCAAATATTGTATATAAAATTATTGTGCCCAGTGTTCACAAAATTTAGAATTTGAATTTAACCTTGTAAAATAAATCAATTTAAACTTACTAAAAGAACGAGAGAGTTTTAATATTTTTCCATTCGAAATCACCTCGTCTAGCCCAAATATTGATTCAAACAATCACTGGGACCAGACGATTGATTCAGTATTCAGCTCGCGGATTGCTAAAACTTTTTTCATTCGGATTGACACAAGGGGTTGAGTTGTGATAAAAATTCTGCAGTCGTCGCGACCGACGCCGAGGTAAGGTGACGCTAATATGGCCAGAGTAATGTATTTTGACTTTAGCCGACTTTGCCGAGGTATGAAAGGTATTTATAGCTTGATATTATGTTGGAAAGTTATAAGACATTGTTCTTTGAGGTATTTAAATCGTTGTCGTTAGATATTGATGACTATTCCGTCTGTGGTTTTTTGCTAGTTAGTTTAATTTGGTCCGAGTTTCGAGGGGATATGAGCAGTTACGGTGAGAACGCAAGGCTAGCACGCAAAATTAAAATTTTCTATGTTTTTTAAAATATTATTGCAGTGGTTGAGCGCTTGGCTAGCGCTACTTTCAACAAAGATTTTATATATCCTGCGAATACTTTCAATAATTTTGAAAATATGTAAGTACCTATTTGTTTTTTTTTTTTGTCAATTGCCGTAATATCTATATCGTTTTGTTGTAAAGCATATGAAAGGACAAAACCTAGACTATTGTGTAAATGAGTACAAATCTGGCCACTATAATCTGTGGCAGGTTTACGCCAGATCACGTTCATGCAGATACCATAAGTATACACATACATATTCGCCTAGAGGTGTAGGCCGACAGAGAGATACGATTTCGTAAAGTCTACAATCTGATCCTATTATTATATTTATTCTTATTCCGATTATGAAACTAATTTACCTATTAGATATATCTGGCACCTAAGGCTGCAGCTAGAAATGGTTACAACAGACCTAGAAGGCATGGGGCAACTGAAGGAACATTGGTCACACGGTAATGGCGAAGCAGTAATGTTAGCAAAGGAGGAGGCTACGGCGCTCTCGCCGCCACCGGGATTCCGATCCCAATTTCCAGCCACCACGTGGGCTTGCGGACGGCGAGCTATGAGTAGCTCGCTGTCCGACCTTCCGGTACCTGTCCAGACCGAGCCCAAGTCGTCGATGGCGTGCACTGTTCCTGCGCGCCTCAAGGAGCTGTCAACAGCAGCAGGGACTCAGCTAGTCAAAACCTACTGGGGCCAAGGTTAGTCCGAAAGGTAGCTCAGACCCCGGTACGAAAGGCAACAAAGGAACTGGAGTGGGTTTTTAGTCAGTAAAAGACTGACACTATCTCCCGCTCCGCCCAAAAGCTGGGGATGTCAGTAGATGAGTATCATTGTCATTAAAAAGTGAGAACCAATAAAAAAAAATAACTTGCTGACCCACCGTGTTCCTTTAATCACCCTTTGCGTGCGAATAATCCTAGACCCCACTAAAACCTTACTCCAAGATCCAGCCACCCATCTCCATACACACCTTCGTCCCGATATGATCAGAGAATGAAGATATAAATAACATAATTACAACAAACGGGCTCGCCGGGGGCAGCTGACACCTAACGCCAGTAATTACACACACTAGCATTAACACGTTAATTGTCCTCGGGTGGCCATGGTGTAGCCTGGATTTTTGGGTGTAGACCCTTTTAACACACTTTTATTAGCTTCACCTGTATGTTTGGTTGCTTGGTTGTTTGTTTGCTTGCTCAAAGACGGTTCCTTTGAGCTCGATTTTGCCCAACTTCGGGTGATCAGATTTTCTTTTTAATTTGCACTCCTATCAAAGACCGATGACAATACAATTATCTGATTAAAATATTCGATCATCCTGATTAGATTCTGGCTAATCTAACAAAAAAACAAAAAAAAAATTGAAAAATTATTCACCAAAAAGTGAAAAGTAAATATAGTTTAAAAAAAACTAAAAAATTACGCTAAATAATAATAATGAACTAATATTTTTCGTTACTTATTGTAAAAAAAGCGTAGGGTGCTCGATTTACGAAAAATATGGCACAGCGCTTTTATCAAAATAACGAAAAATATTCGTTTATTATTATTATTTTTTGGGATTGTGGAGTAAATAAAGATAGGGGCCATCTCAATATCCACCTGTCTATCTACCAAATTGAAATCTGGTAGGAGTGTAAGAGCCTAAAGCTAGAACTACATTTAGACTGACGCACACGTGTAACACGCCTGATTTGTACATAGAACGACGTCGCGTGGCGTGGATCTAGTGTAGCTCTACAAGTCTAGTTTCCGTATAAAATGCTGGGAAACTGACGCAGTCAAATCGGCGTGTGCAGCACACGTGTTAGCAGTGTAGTTCTACCTTAAGAGTTACCACGAAAATGTAATGCAAAGGATATAAAACACAGATGGAGGTTTTAGTAATTAAAAATTTGGCGCTCCCTCTCGCTCTCGCTTCAAACCGAGGAAAGTAATTTAATAATTTCCCATCAACAAACAAAAAGTTGTTAGAGTTAATAATTTATTATTTACAAAGAATTATTTATAAAGCAAAAACTCCTAAGCAGATATCTTAAAATACTAGCTTTTGCCCACGGTTTTACCCACGTAAATAAAACACATATAGCCCATGACACTCAGGAATAAAGCAGCTTTCCATTGGTGAAAAAATTTTTGCAATCGAACTAGTAGGTACTTTCAGAGATTACCTCCAACAAACAAATATACAAAGGTTTATCCTAATCGGTCAAGCCGTTTACGAGGAGCTAGGTGGCAAACACACGGACAAAAAATAATAAAATTTTACATATTATAAATACATATACATAATTATCATACTAAATTTCTTCTGTAACTTTTCGATGTTACACCCACAGGACCGAACGAAGAGGCCCACTAGACTCACCGATGACCTGGCGAGGGTCACGAGAATCAGACGGATGGGAGACGCACAGGACCGGTCGTTATGGCAACACTTGGGGCGGGTCCATGTCCAGTGGTGAACGTCTTTGGGCTGAAGTGATGATGATCATCACAGATTCGCGTACCTTCAAACCCTCCGTACTTCTTTCTCCTCATATCATATCCACCTTGCACCCGACCATCAGAACGATCAGATCAGTAACCTATCATCTTATGGTGTATAGTTACCAATGATATATCTTCATGCCACGGTGCCAGGGGGCGGGCGGGATCGCTCGCGAGGTGTGCCATAAATCTTGGCAGGCCGATTGAAATCAAAATATACGTGTTTTTATATTCTTGTTTCGGCGCTTTGATATTGATATGTGGAGAGATTGTGTTAATGTTTTTTGGTGACGTCATAAATATTTTTTTCTGGCTTGGTTTTGTCAATGTCGTGATTCCCACCTATTGACTGACTGGCCATACAAATATTTGTTCCGCGTGAAAACCGAACCCGTGACACGCAGTGCATCAGCCAATTTCTCAACCGTAATATTCGAAAGAGTCACGGATTGGAATACAAAAGATCACTGAAGGGTTTTAGCCAGTAAAAAGTCAGACTGACTGTAATCACTTATGTTCACAAAATTAATTTAAATTTGACCTTTACTCCCCTCACTTCACCCAGAGTGAGAGAAATTATGTGATGATTTCGCACTTAAAAACTGCTTACCCTATCTAATTACCCGCCATCATAATAAACTGCCAGTTCAAACGCCAATATATTTAAAACAAACAAATAAGGCAGTACAACCGACTATTACTCAAAACGCTCACGTAACTCTCGTAACAGCAGACATCATAAACGAATTTACAATAACCCTTACGCTCCTATATCGTACCTTCCTAATAAAGGTGAACGCACACTTATTCGAGCCAAACGCATCGAACGAATTGAAGTTAAGAAGGCCTCGGACGCATATTCCCATCGAAAGAATCGACCGCGCCGAAGAAATCGTTTCTATTTCCTTTTACACCTGTCGCACTGAAATTTCACGAAAGACTCCAGAAATCCTTGCCAAATACACCAAAGCACTACCATTTTATGTTTTTATATATTTCACTTTCCTCATCTTCCATTAATAAAGCACTGACAATAAAACTGAAGATGCGTCACATAGCACAGTTAGCCTTTTTATATTCCCACTGGGACTCAGGCCTCCTCTCTAGAAGAGGGAATGCGTAACACCGTTATCCACCAAGCAGGCCCAGTGCAAGTTGGTAAATGCCATATGTCTTCGAATTTTCTGTTCTAGGACATGCTGGTTTCTTCACGATGTTTTCCTTTGCCATTTTAAGATTAGTGATGATGAAATTAATTACAAAAAGTAATGTAAAGTAATCACTGCTCTATGCATCACAGTTCATTTATTGGTATTCCATAGTCTATCTCCGAAGTTCGTCACCAGATCTTCAAGGAAATAGAGAAGATTTCTTCGGTCGAATTCTTTCGGTGCGGATATGTGTTCGATGCCTTCTTGACTTCGATTCGATCGACGCGTTCGATTTAGATAAGTGTGCATTCACCTTAAATGTGAAGAATTATAAAATTCTCTATTAAGGTGAGGTCACACTTAATCAAACCGAACCCGACAAACGAATCGAAATAAAAGAATTTTAGAAATTTTTATAAGAAATCTTATGACCCCCGCCCCCCCCACACACACACACACCTAAGATCATCCGAATCTTGAAGGACTCTGTATGATCCACTCTAAAATTATTTTTCTTTCGATTCGTTCGACGCGTTTGACTCGTATAAGTGTGCGTTCACCTTAAAAAAACCCCTCATCCTATTCAATAAGAAATTACTAAAGAAAAAAAAATGTCTGAATATGACTTATGGCAAGCCTGCCTAATTACGTGCGTATAAGGCAATGGCAATAGCATAACAATAACTCTTGTATATTAGCATAATGGTCGTTACACTTGCATTGTTCTACTAATGTGGAGACGTATTAGGATGCAGGCAGATGGCGGGCATCTGTTTGTTAAGTGAGGTGCACACTTGTCTGTAGATTGTTTGAAAGTGTTACTGAAGCCCTGGAACGTAAAGGGCAAAGGAAATCATCCAATCAAATAAAGGAACATACTGAAATGATAGACCAGAACTGCATAATAACAAAAAAAAATGTGCGTCTAACGATATTATCCAATGACTTATCCCTGTTCTAGGGTGAAGTGGGATGGTGTGTCAAACTTGCCCTGAAGTATTTACCGTAAATGTCATTACTTACTTTGACAGTTGTACTCGTGTATTTAGCTACCCTCGAAACATTAATTACCCGTGGCTTCGTCCGCGTAAAAATAGAAAAGGGAACATGTTTCCGAAATAAAAAATACCTTATGTGTAAATTCAGGATATGGTTTACGCATGTGCCAAGTTTCAACGAAATCCGTTCAACCGTTCGAGCGTGAAAAAGTAACACAAATACATACACCGAAACTCTTACTCAAAACACTTATGTCTTTATAGGTAACTAGCTTTTGCACACGGCTTCACTCGCGTTCATAAAATATAGCCTAGGCCACTCAGGAATAAAGCAGCTTTCTATCGGTGTAAAAATTTAAGCAATCGGACCAGTACTTTCAGAGGTCATAAACAAAAAAACTTTATCTCTTTATTATATTAAATAATGTAGATAAGTATGAAAATACAATATCCAGGCGCGTGTTTGTCCTCCGGCGCATGTCTAACATCAAACATTTTAATTCAAATATTATAATAAACTACATCATCACATGACAAGTCACGCTATTCCAAAAGAAAATTAATAAAAACGCCACCCTTGCATGTTTGAAGCATGTTCTTCTAAGTTATATGGCTATGAATCTTAAATTTTACTATGTTAGTGTGCCTAGCTAGTCCAGCTGCGTTCCATTGCGTGTACTTCATAGTCAATGCTTGTCAATTATATGGGAATGCAAATCAACATACATTTTCACTGTTTTTCATGCAACCGCTCTTACGCGATCATGAAGGTATATTACACATTTTTCATTAGATATTTTGGACACGCCCAAGAAGCCCAGATAATATCCACAAGAGTATCTTGTGGATATTATCTGGGCTTCTTTTGAAATGAATTTATAAATTTAAACGGTTAAAAATCTAGATCTACAGTAAAGTTCCTTCGCCGTAATGTTGGCAATACGTAAAAACAGTGTTGCTATATTTTTATTTAACAATGAAACTACTTTATATTTGAGAGATTAACTATTTCGCTACTTTTTTTATTATTATTGTTTATAGGTTTGCGCTTGACCGCTATCTCCGCTAACTTCAGCTTGACTTTTAAACAATTGCCTTATAATTATTTTTTATTAGGACGGTGGGCTCCATCTTGATTGTCCTGCAATTCTTTCAAATACCGAAAACGCCACGCCACAATATCGTACCTCCCCATTGACAACTACCTTATAGACCTATTTTTTTTTTTAATAAAATCACATCGTCATAATTCTCCAAAACGTGTTGCAACTACCGTTCAAGATTTCGTTTCGCATTTCAGGCAAAAACTTTGTCAGTGTAGGCAACTCTTTTCTTTTTTATTTTCTTTTTTCTGTGAACAGACAGGGGAGCCAACATTACGGCGAAGGAACTTCTTAATCGAAACGCACTATACCATTGCATGATACCCTGAGTGCCCTGAGGCTTAATTCCCGATATAAAAACACATTAAGACAAGTACACACACCGCCAAGTGCGCATAAAGCTCGTAAAGCATATTAGGTTACACGTTCTGCGATCCACCTGACAGTTGACACAGATATCAAATTGTTCGGTCTCTCACAAGTCGCATGTGTACAGCGCTTAAAACACTAATTGATCGGTATCCGGCCTAAGATTGCGATCAATTGTCGCAAAACGGCGCGACGCGTCAATTTGTCGCGCGTTTTTTTTTGGGTTAACAATTATGACCTTTATCGAGTGATTATGTGTTAGTCATGGATGTTTCTTTAATTAATATGTGTTTGTTTTAGTATTATAATTATTGTTTATTTTATTGATGCGATTGTGCTGTCATTTATAGTCAAGTTTTATTTTAAAGTAGAGCAATGCTCCATGCATTGCTCTACTTTAAACTTTACTAGTATGTATTTTTTTTTTACTAATTATTTTAGCTTGGATACTAAGTCCTTTAAGCATATGTCTCGGTATGAATAGTTAAATTGTTTGCCATTAGTATATGGATGTACACGTTCTGAAGTTTTTGTGGTATTTGGCAGCAAATGTATAAAGTCAACCTTCTCAGCCATCTTCGGTGAGGTAATTAGGCCCCATTTCACCGAGATCGCGCCTATTTCAATGATTCCACTTATTGTCCAGTTACGCAGATACGAATTATATCAAGAGATGCAAAAGTACACCAATTTTTTTTACATCACATTATCCACTAGGTATCGTTTTGCATACATATTTGATAAATTAGAACAGCCACTGAACTTCAGTCAAAGAAATCCTGCCAAAAACTCCAACTATATGTATTTATGTTTTTTTTATTATTATTGATAGGGTTGCGTTTGACCACCATCTCACCTGATGGTAAGCGACATGTGTTTATTAATATTTCACAATACTTTAAATTAAAGCAATGTATTTTATTTTTCTTTTTTTTGTATTCCTCATTTGAATTCATGTAGGTCTAGCAAGGAGTAGTAATACGAATGAGTGTTTACATATGAAATAGTGCATAAATGTTAATATTTTATTATTTTAATACACAAGAAAGGTAAACATGTATCAGCTGCGTATCCTAATTAACTTTTACACAGCAAGAAGTTCTACGAACTAGGAAAAATAATGTTTTTTGTAATATTCGTGACATAAAACAGGTTTTTGTAACGTCGTTTTTTGCTTATTTTGTGGATATTAGTGGATATCATAGACATCAGCTCCAGGTGGCTTTGTATTCAGGTTTAGGGTATAGTTAATAGCTTCCTATCGCGACCTTTTAAAAACTTAAAGTAACTACATAATACTAATAAGTGGTAACATGAAACTTAAAACCAACTTGACTGTGAAAGATGTTAGCTTCAGCAGCAGAGAAGCTCGTTTCATTTCTCATATCTTAGAGCATAGTGACTTTCAAACCTTAAATAAATATTATGCCGTAAATATATATTTAATACACCAGCCAATCATATTTTAATAAACATACAACTTGACACTGACCTGTAAAATGTAAGCTCGCTGTCCGACCGTCCGGTAACTGTCCGAACCGAGCCCAAGTGGTCAACGGCGCGCACTGTTCCTGCGCGCCTCAAGGACCTGTCAGCAACAGCAAGGGCCCAGCTGGGTCGAAGCCTACTGGGGCAGGGATAGTTTGAGAGGTAGCTCAATCCCGGTATGAAGGCACGAAGGAACCGGGTGGGATTTTTGTCAGTAAAAGTCTGACACTATCTCCCGCTCCGCCGGGTTGTAATAAGATGATTTTCTCAGCAAAAATAATTAAAAAATAAATTCAAATGAATTTTGGAGGCTAGTTTCTAAAATAAACTAGCCTCCGAAATTATTTTTTTTATTTTTCTTCTTCGTTACTCTGGCTCGACTGTGATTTTAACTTTGTTGGTACAAAACTTGGCCACTTCCTTGGGTTCGGTAGGTACACCTCACTAAACAAAAACGGAACACTTAAAATGATCCAAATTTATTGTCTGTCTGATCGTCTGTCAAGCAAGCCCCAATATGTCAGGAACCTATATAGATATTAAGCTGAAGTTTGTCATCATCATTTCAGCTGCAAGACGTCCACTGTTGGACATAGTCCGCTCTCAAGTTTCACCCAACGAATGGTCGTTACGGAACGGTATGTCTCGCATCCATTGGATTCTCGTGATCCTCACCAGGTCCACCTTTGTGGGAGGCTTTCCAACACTGCGTCTTCCGGTAGGCATTCGCCACTCCGGAACCTTTCAACCCCAACGACCATCTAATAAACAAAAAAATAATACGATAGAGTACGAGTATCTGTGCTTGAGTATGTGTGCATTTAACTCGCCAGATGTTTAAAAGGGTCACGCCTTAAGCTTCTGAATTCAAAATTAGCTACAAAACGGCACGTGCTAGCTATCTACATGCACGTGTATCTAACCAATTTAAAAGAGTACACTAATGAGTTAAACACTGTCTACTAGTACCTAGTTATGAATGCAATTTAAAAAACACATTTTACAGCTCAAATGACTACAAAGCAGATGCACCTAAATAATCTGTCAGGCGCGATATGCTATCAAATATAATCGTTCCGTACACTGTAACTTACTGACTATTCGGACACAGTATATCCGGACAGTGTCCAAATTGACACATTTTTATTGCAATTTTTTTTCTGATGTTTCGGACACACGACGCTGTTTTTTACAGTAAAAAGTTTTATATGAGAGAAAACTAGATTTTAACTTCGGGTAATATTTTTTTTACATTTTATTTTAAGACTTTTTTAATCTGGCTGTACTACACAGTGCAGTATATAGTTTTGATGGGGTCTCAATCCTCAATTAAAACAGGGCGCAAACGTGTAGGACACACGTTTGTTCTTTGTCAAATACAAGCTACCAATAAATATTTGATTTCTATAGAACCAGTTTGAAATCATCCACTCCCTGCGCTAACGTAAACATTTTTGTCCAGTTTCTGCCACTTAATACAAATACTCATAAGTTCATGACTATCAAAAATTGTTCGCTGTCGGTAACTGAAAACTAAGAGTGTCATTAGCACAGCGCCAAAAAAATATTGAAAATAAAATGTTCGATTCAGACACTGTGTCCGAATCATCAGTAACTAGTAATAATTACAATAACTGTGTTATAATTGGCA